>JAJQKT010000004.1:2260000-4660000 GCA_030512225.1 Rauvolfia tetraphylla | reverse complement strand
CAAGCTCTCAAACATGGGTAATGTTCTTTCTCTCTTCGGTGAGATTGGTTGGGGTAGTTTACTTGGAATAAATGAAGATTATTACCCCTTTCTTGTCTAAGAGTTTTATGCTAATCTTAAGGAGGAAAGGATTGAGCATATTGAGGGTAGCATGATACAACAAGAGTATTCATCTAGAGTTTCCCAAATTGATTTTGAAATTAATGATGCCTTGATGAATCGTATATTTGGAGTTGATGACATTGGTGCAAGATATTATTCCTTGGGGCAACATTGTTATATCCATGAGTTATTTACAATGAAAGATTTGAAGGAGCATTTACAAATGGTAAGAGGTTTAGGTCCTTAAGGGTAAGAGAGATTAAGGCTTTTAATGTTAGAGGGCGTGTCTTGCATCATATGATTACTACCATGATCATTCCAAATTTTGGACATAAATCATTGGTTGGGAATATGCATATGGTGGTTATGCTTACATTGCATCAGCATAGAAGACTAAACTTTAGATTTATGGCATTAAAGCATATGTTTAGCGCAAGAAGAATGGCTAATAAACTCTTTCTCTATGGAAGATTATTAACAAGGATATTCAAGTATTTCAAAGTTCAACATCCTGGGAGTGGAAACTCTATGAAAAGTGAAGAAATCTACACCAATGACACCCTCAAGAGAATGCACTTGACACTTGATGAGAATGATGTATGGAGGACTAGAAGAGAAAATCCTCTAAGGAGTGAGAAAAGAGATACTAGTGATGATGAAGAAAAGAAGGAAGAAAGTAATGAAAAAGAGGAAGAAGCAAATGAAGAAGAGGAGACCTTAGCTGCAGAAAGGAAGAGCAAGAAGAGACATGATCTATCAAGTGAGGGAGAGCAACCTCACACTAAGAGAAGGCTATTTGAAGAAGATCCTACTCAATTCCATGAAAACCTTGGAAACATGCCTAGTGAGGAGGGAGTTTCTAGAGATGACACTATAGTAACCAAGCTGTTCCAAGAGGCTTTGAACAACCATGTAAAAGATATGGAGAAAATGTACAAATTCTTTGAACATTTTTCTCCCATGGTATTAAGCAAATTGGATGGCATGGATGCTAGGTGAAAAACATTGAAGAGTTATTAAAGAAAAACAATCAAAGTGGTGAAGGAACTTCTATGCCTCAAGCTATAGATGACAAGGATGATTAAGGAGTTGAAAAAGGCAAGAAAAGGAAAGAGGATGATGATGAGGATGACAATGATGATAAGGATAATGATGGATGTGGTGATCAAGGAAGAGACTTTGAATTTGTAGCTAAGGAAAATAGAAGAGATATGGGTGAGCCACAAGGGAGGAAGCCAAGAAGAAAGTCTAATTGAGAAAGCCGAGATCACTTCACCATCTACTACTTCATTTGGGTAAGGAAGAGTCAAGCATGTGGTCAAGAAAAGGGGGACAAGGAGATCTTCCCGGTTAGATACTACTTCTAAGCCAAACTACACCGGCAAGAATAAAGCAAGTGAAGGGCCACTTCATATCGAGCTCAAGGAAGATATGGCTATCACCAACAAATATGAAGTGAAGACGATGACCAAAATCCAAGACTAAGCACTCCTTTACCCTCTCTCTCATTTTATTTATGTACTTAGCTAGTTTGTTTACTTTATTTCATGCTTAACAAATGTATCTAGAATAGTCCATGTTTTTTCAAACTTTAACTTTGAATGTGCCTTTCTAGCTCATGTGATCTTTTAAAGCTCAATGATGATATCATAGTATTGAGAGATTATGTTGTTTATAGTTTCAGTTTTGCTTCACTTTTCTCACCCCACATTTGATTGATGACAAAAGGGGCAGAAATTGCTAAGCAAAATGTACCTTGATATTTTGACATTTTTTGCTATGATGAATGCTATTTTATATGATTGAGAATGTACCTTGATATTTTTTGTTATGATGAATGCTATTTTATATGATTGAGATGGTTATTGGCATTTTGACACTATGAGGATAATGATGTTGAAAAGCCTTGAGTTGTACTATGCATTGGTTAGTTAAGATGATGTTGAATATGTTTTATAGTTGATCATTTTGCTTTGATGATTGTGTGATTGATTACTAGCAGTTACATTGCAAAATCTATTTTTTGATGACTTTGTCTAAAGTTTGGACTTAGAATTCGGATGCATATCCTAAAATTTGGATGTATGTCCTAAAATTTGAATGCATCCATATTTTGTTGTAATAGAAGTGCTCTTTGGTTGTTCAAATTGATTCAAATCTATCTTAATCTCTTCTACTATGTTTGAACAACCTTAGGGAAGCTCTACTTCAATTTGAACAGTCATTATGTTGAATTTATTGCAATTTAGACTCATAGTCCACTGTTCAAATGTTTTCTGAGAATGAGTTCAATCTAAGGAGAAGCTTTGCTAACTATTTCTAACCTTTAAAACCTCTCTTAGAAATATGTTTATGCTTGCTTAAATTCTTCATCTTCTAGTTTGATGGAAGGATGGAGGTTTATGGAGGTTGGTTGGCCCATAGGCTCATTTTGAGCCATGTTTATGTCATTATGCTATATTATGTTTAAAATTAATTTTCTATTGGTTCTTTTATTAGTATCATTGTAAATTAGTATATGACAAAAAATTTTCTTTGTGCTTAGATTGTTTAATTCTATCACATTTTGCATCAAAGTTCATCATCATCAAAAATGGAAAGATTGTAAGCCCTAAGGGCAAATAATATTGTTTTGATTAGTGACAAACATTGATATGGAAATCATATTGATTAACCTTGATATGGACTAATATGCTTGTATGGTGTGTGATAGGATTTTTGGATTGAGAAGAAAGATGTACAACACAAGTTTATCAAAGCAGTTAGAGTTGATTCAAGATTATTGAAGGCTTTGAAGACCTGAGTGTAGGTTATGCATTACAGGTATATCTTAGTCAACCTTACACTCGTTTGTCTTCGGAATATAAAACTTCTTCAAAAGAGCTTCAAACTTGGTTTCCAATCTCAAATGATCAATCTTACAAATGTTTTCACCAAGTTCTCAATAACGTCCTTTGGACAAAAAGCCTTCTAAATGATCCATCTCACAGTTTAAAATGATTTCAATCTTATTGTGCTTGATTTCTAATCATTTAAACTGAGTTTGATCAATTCAGACGTCTGAATTTGAATTCATGGCTGCTGAATTTCAGAGAATTTTGGGCGATCATTTGGACACTTGTGTCCAAATTTGGTCTAAAAGACCTAAGAGGGGGGTAAATTAGGTCTTTGTCTAATTTTTTAAAATAATTCCTTTTACAATTTTAAGCTAGACCAGATTATGTGTGTTTGTTTCAATAAGAAAATATATCAATCAATATCAAAGCAATAAACGATATAAGAACAATAAACATAAGCAATTTATAGTGGTTCGATCTCTTTAAGATCTACGTCCACTACCTTGAGCCTACACTCAAGGATTTCAAACAATCTACTATATGCTCAAGTTCAACAATTACATAAGAGGCTCACCACACAATGGTTTTACATTCACAACCCCTTTTAGTAATTTTACAAACAAGGTTCACCCTACCAAAGGATTTTATATTTACAAACAACCTTGAGTCAATGTCTCAAGGATCACCCTTATCTAAAGGATTTTATGTTTTCAAGATAACCTTGCAAGAGCTAGTAGAAAACACAATTGAATGAAGAGAGGAAAATGTGTAAGATGTTGCCACTTGTTGGTAGATGATTACACAATGTTGCACCTTCACACTTTGTTGTCTTTGGAATCTTGAATGATCAATTCAAAGCACCAGACAAAGAGAGCTTTAATGTTTGCTAAAGACTTTGGAATGTTTAGAGTTCTTAAAGATTCAAAACTTACAAAAAATTTTGGGTTTATAGCTTTTATAGATTTCAAAAAAACAGTTTCAACAGCTACAAAATGGCTAGTAACGGCTAGTTTCAGAGAAGTTCGGACGTCCGAACTTTCTGCTATGCGTCCGAACTTTCGTCCGAACTTTACTGTGCCAAGCTGTCTGGAAAAGTTCGAACGTCTGAACTTTTCCTTATGTGTCCGAACATTCGTCCCAAATTCTCTAGAAAAACAATAACCATGCTATCAGAGAAAATTTGGACGTCCGAACTTTGCTCCATGCGTCCGAACTTGCGTTCGAATTTCTCTAGAAGCACGGTAACCATTTTCAAAGTTTGGACGTCCGAACTTGCGTCCGAACTCATCAAACTTTGTCAAATCATTTGAAAATCAACCTTAAAAACTTTGAAAACATTTTGTGTAAATAGATAAGTCGTTTAAACATTTTCAAACTTAAAAACCATTACTAAAACACTTTGATCATACAAAGTATACTTAAGATCATTTGAGGTTCAAAAACATACTTGTTATTCAAAAGTTCATTCAAAGACATATAAGATTCAAAACAAGTTTTTGTTGCTCTCTTATGCATTCAATAGATTCCAAGACACACAAGTGTAGGGTTTACAAAAGAATATACCTATTTAGCATATTTGACCTACACTTCAAGTCTTTAATGCCTTAAGTCATTCTTGAACAAAAATTCTTCAATCTTCAATCACTTTGACTCATTGAAGTTGTTATAGCATTGTAGCTTCAAGGGCAATAAGACTTCATGCTTCTTACTCCAATAATCCTATCACACAATTGACACACAAAGTAGTCCATATCAATGTTTGTCATTATTCAAAAATTAATTAGAACTTCATGATTTGCCCTTAGGGCTAACACGGTCAATCGAATTTACCTTGGCAACCTCAAGACAAAAAATTCAGACGAATGTTAGGACGCAGATGTCCAAATTTGGTTGACCGAAGTTTACTTTTACTAGTCGTTACTAGCCATTATTTGAACTTTGCAACTAATTTTTAAACCCTATAAAAAACATAAGCTTCAGATTTTTAAGTAGTTTTTGAGCTTTAAAGATTCTATCAAAAAGTTCTCTTTTGTCTTGTGTTAAAAAGTTTATATTCAAGATTCTTTAGATAAAAAGATGAAGGTGTGCTAATTTGTCATCATCTACCAAGTTGTTGGTTGCTTTCTTATCTAAAACTTCATCCATTTGTTGTTTTCAAGATTAGCTTATTGATATGAAGCCCTTATGTTAGGGTGAATCTTCATTATTTGTATTTGAGAGAAGGATATGGTGTAAAACCCTTAAAGGGTGAGCCTCTATTGTAGAAATTGATCAACTTGTAATTATAGTTGAGTTTGGTCGAAATCCTTGAGTGGGTGTTCAAGGTAGTGGATGTAGATCTTGTGTGATCAAACCACTACAAATCACTTGTTCTTTACTTTCTCTAAAATTGAATCTTATTGTGTTTACTTTTATATTTTGTGAAGTATTTGATTCCAATCATCTTCCAAGTTAATTTTGTCAAAAAGTATAATGTTTTCAAAAATTAGCCAAAGACCTGATTCACACCCCCCCTTAGGTCTTCCAAAAATATTGTGATTATTGTTTTCTAAACAATAATTGGAACAATAATCAATATGTTAGTCTAGAAGAGAGAGAGAGATTGGGGTGGAGAAACTTCAAGAGGAAAGAGAAGATTTTAGTGGGAAAAGATTTAACTTTCACTCAAGGTTATTTTAGACTTTTTAATGGCTTTAATTCCTCTTGATAAATGTGGATCAACTTGATCCTTTTAGTGATGTTAAAATAAAAATATTTAAATACTTAATTGGAAACAAGTGTAAATTTAAAATTGAAATAATAAATGAAACCGTTACTATATAAGAAGAAGATATATATTGAAATACATTAAAATGAAAAGTAAGCCATACATTTTGAAATGAAGGAGTACCACTCTCAAGTGTAGTTTAGCTATGGTACTGAATGCCCTTTTGCTCTGCACGTGTCGGTAGTGATCTTAGCCATTGGATGGACTTTTCCTTGATACAACAATTGGGGTGCTCAACAGCATATTGGGAACGGAAAGGAAAGGGAAAGCTTGAAAATTTCTCAATGAACAAGTTTAAAATTCCCTCAGTTTAAAATTCCCTCTTGTTAGCCCTAAGGGCAAATCATGTAGTTTTGATTAATGACAAATATTGATGAGAACTAATATGTTTATATTGTGTGATAGGATTTGTGAACTAAGAAGTTTGGAGTCTCATTGCCTTCAAGACAAAGTGAGAGAACAACCTCAATAAACTATGAAGTCTTTTGAAGGTTATTCAAAGATGAACTCAGGGCATTGAAGACTTGAAGTGTAGAGTAGATATGATAATAGGTAAATATCTATGTAAACTCTACACTTATATGTCTTGGAGTCCATTGAATGCATAAGAGAGCATAAAATAGGTTTCTTAATCATAAAAGGCTTTGAATACATTTCTTAATGAATGTGGTTTTGTGTCCTAAAAGTTTTTAAGTAAACTTTATATGATCAAAGGAATTTGATTTTGGTTTTCAAACTTATATATGTCTAAATAAGTTTTCTATATATACCAAATGTTTTCAAACCTTTGGAAGTTAAATCTCAAATGATTTTACAAAGTTTGAATAAGCTTCCAAAAAATTCGGTCGTCCGAATTTCGTAGCAAAAGTTTGCTACTGTTCTTCCAGAGAAATTCGGAAGAAGATTCGGACGCATGAAGCAAAATTCGGTCGTCCGAATTTTGGCCTTCAGCATGGTCACTGTTTTTCCAGAGAAATTCGGACGAAGATTCGGATGCAACAGGAAGAATTCGGTCGTCCAAAAAATTCGGACGCAGAATTCGGTCGTCCGAGTTTCTTGAAAATAGCCGTTAACTAGCCGTTTTATAGCTGTTATAACTGATTTTCAAATTCTATAAAAGCTATAAGCGTGCAATCTTTTGCTAGTTTTGAATCCTTGAATACTCTAAGCATTCTAAAGTCTTTTACAAACATTTCTTAAGCTCTCTTATGTCTTGTGCATTCAATTGATCAATCCAAAGACATCAAAGTGTGAAGGTGCAACTTTGTGTAATATCTACCAACAAGTGGTAACATCTACACACTCATCTTTATTTATTAAATTGTGTTGGTCTACTAGCTCTAGCAAGGTTATCTTGATAACATAAAACCCTTTAGATAAGGGTGATCCTTGAAGTTGTAATTCAAGGTTGTTTGAGATATAAAACCATTGTGTGTGGTGAGCCTTGTTTGTAAAAGTTACTAGAAGAGGTTGTGAGTATAAAACTATAGTGTGGTGAGCCTCTCTTGTAATTTGTAAACCTGAGCATATAGTAGATTGTTTGAAATCCTTAAGTGTGAGCTTAAGGTAGTGGACGTAGATCTTGAGGATCGAACCACTATAAATTGTTTGAGTTCTTTGCTATTGCCTTCTTTCATTGCTTTGCTATAAATTGTTTCTATTTTGCTCATATAATCTGTTCTTGGTTTAAACGGATAAGAGGTTTGTTTTTGCGAAAATTAGCCAAATACGTAATTAATAATTATTATCATCTACAAATAGACTACCTTTGTTTGATGGAACAAATTACACTTTTTGGAAGACTAGAGTTAAGATATATATTTGTTCTATCAATTTTGATTTGTGGAACATAGTTGAGAAAGGTCCTTATGTTCCAATGAAAATGAGAGCAGATGGAGTAACCTCAGAACCCAAATCCACTGATGAATTTGATGAGCATGATTCAAGGAAAATGACATTAAATTATCAGGCCATGAACATATTAAGTTGTACATTAGATGTTACTGAATACAATAGAGTTAGTGGGTGTGATTCTGCTCATGATATGTGGAGATTACTCCAAATTACACATGAAGGCACTAATCAAGTTAAAGAATCTAAACTTGCTATGCTTGTTAGAGATTATGAACTGTTTACTATGAAACAAGGTGAAAATATTAGTGATATGTTTACAAGGTTTACTAACATTTTCAATGGCTTGAAAGCTTATAGTAAAAGCTATACTATGGGAGAGCAAAACAGAAAGATTTTGGATGCTCTACCAAAATCCTGGCAGCCAAAGACGCTTGCTATTGAGGAATCCAAAGATCTAAAAACTCTACCTCTTGAAGAGCTTATCGGATCACTACTCACACATGAAATGAACATGAAACGGTTGAATGATCAGGAAGATGAAGAAAAGGGAAGAAAAGGAGTTGTACTTAATGCTTCAAATCACTTGAGTGAACAAGAACAATCTTCAAGTGAAGAAGAAGGAGGAAACAGTAGAGAAGAAGAGATTGCAATGGCAGTGAAGAAGCTCAAGAGATTCTACAAAAAGGAGTTTCTCAAGAAAGGAAGAAAACCAGTCAAGAAGAGTGGACAATCCTCATCCTATAAACCTCAATGCTTTGAATGCAAGAGCACAGAGTATCTTATTGCTGACTGTCCCAAAGTGTTAGAGAGGGAAAGAGACAGCAAAAATAAGAAGAAATCTGCCAAGAAAGGAAAAGGATTAGCTGGAACGTGGGATCAACAAGAAAGCGAGGATGACAGTGAAGGGAAGGCCAACATATGCTTTATGGCCATTGATGATGAGGTACAATCTTCACCTTCCATTTCAAATTTCTGTGATGATGATATTGATTCTAATGATTTGATTGTAGAACTGTATGAAAAGTTAAAAAAGGCTTCAAAAAGAAATAAAGAAATAAAATTCAAAATTAATGATTTATCAAATGAGAATTCAAAGTTATGTGTCGAAAATGATACACATCTTGAGATCATTAATTGTCTTACCATTGAAAAAGAAGTTTTGAGTACAACCATACAAAACGTATCTTTTAAAAACAAAAAGCTTAGTACAAGAATTATTTATCTTGAATCAATACTAAAAGATAATGAGTCTTTGAAAAGGAAAGTTAATGATCTTACTTTATGTATTGAGAGATTTACAAATGGAAGAGAAAATTTAAATAAACTACTTGGTTATCAAAGATCTTCATTTGTAAAACATGGTCTTGGTTTTACACATGATTGTTTTGATCCAAAACAAAAAAAGTTATTTGTTAAAGAATCTTCTCATTCTAGGTCTCATATTTGTTGCACACATTGTGGCAAGCATGGACACAAGGTTTCTAGATGTTTTATAAAAAGAAAGATAGAAAATGGTGTTAAGACCATTTGGAAAATCAAAGGAACTATTACTAACCCCCTTATACCCAAGAATATATGGGTACCAAAAATCACTCTTTCCAATTTGGTATAGATACAATTTGCCTCAAGATCAAGTGCCACTAAATGGTTTCTTGATAGTGGCTGCTCAAGGCACATGACTGGAAATGCATCACTTGTTAGTGAGCTTCAAGCTACAAGTGAAGGTTTTGTCACATTTGGAGATAAGAAGAAAGGGAAAATACTTGGAATAGGTAACATTGGTAAAGGTTCTTTCCCTCTTATCATGCAAGTTTTACTTATTGATGGTTTAAAGTATAATTTACTTAGTATTAGTCAATTATGTGACAATGGTTGCAAAGTTGAGTTTAAATGTGATACTTGTACTATTCTTGATAGTGCAAGTAATAAAACTATTTTTGTTGCTAAAAGAGTTAGTAATGTATATGTGTTATATCTTGATGAGCTTATTACTAATGATATTAAATGTCTTGCCATTCATGACAATGATGGATTTTTATGGCATAAAAGATTAGGACATGTGAGCATGGATTTATTGAACAAACTTTCTACACAAGAATTAGTTAGAGGATTACCAAAAATGCATTTTGATAAAACCCGTCTTTGTGATGCTTGTCAATATGGAAAACGATCAAAAACATCTTTTAAACCAAATAAAATGGTTTCTACCTTAAAACCTCTTGAACTAGTTCACATGGATTTATTTGGACCTATGAGGACTACTAGTCTTGGTGGAAAAAGATATGCTTATGTGATTGTTGATGATTTTTCAAGATTTACATGGGTAGTCTTTTTATCACAAAAAGATGAAACATTTTATAAATTTTCAAAACTTTTCAAGAAGGTTCAAATTTCTCTTGATTGCAAACTGATTTCTATTAGAAGTGATAATGGAAGAGAGTTTTGTAACCAAGATTTTACAAAATTCTGTGATGAGTATGGCATCACTCATAATTTTTCAGCTGCCAAAACACCTCAACAAATGGTGTTGTTGAGAGGAAAAACAGAACATTACAAGAAATGGCTAGATCAATGCTTTGTGAAAATTCCTTACCAAAATATTTTTGGGCTGAAGCTGTAAATACAGCATGCTATGTAATGAATAGAGTTTTACTAAGACCTTTTATAAGAAAAATACCTTTTGAACTTCTATTTGATAAAACTCCATCAATTGTTTATTTTAAAGTTTTTGGTTGTAAGTGCTTTATTTTAAACACTAGTGACAATCTTGGTAAGTTTGATAGAAAATCTGATGAAGGCATATTTCTAGGCTACTCATCAAATAAAAAGGCATATAGAGTCTATAACAAAAGGACATTATGTGTTGAAGAAACTATTCATGTAACTTTTGATGAATCTAATATTTATCTTCAAAGAAGAAATGAAGATGATGCAGGTTCCTCAATGGTTGAAAATCAAACTCAACACCGAGTACCTACATTGGAAGATCATGCCAAAGAAGAAGAAATAATGGAGCAAGAACAAGATGGTCAATCAAGCAATAATCAAGAACTTCCAAAGGATCTCACATATGCAAGAAGTCATCCTAAGGAGCAAATCATTGGTGATGTCTCCCGAGGAGTTAAAACAAGGCGGTACTTTATTGATAACTTTGCCCTTTTATCTCATATTGAACCAAAAAATATTGATGATGTATTGTGTGATAATTTTTGGATTATTGCTATGGAAGAAGAGTTAAATCAGTTTAAGAGAAATAAAGTTTGGACTCTTGTTCCTAGACCTCATGATCATTCTGTTATTGGTACAAAATGGGTCTTTAGAAATAATTTAATTAACTAGGAGAAGTTGTTAGAAATAAAGCTAGACTTGTTGCTCAAGGCTTCAACCAAGAAGAAGGCATTGATTATAATGAAACTTTTGCTCCAGTGGCCAGATTACAGTCTATTAGAATACTTTTGGCATTTGCTTGTTTTAAAGATTTTAAACTATTTCAAATGGATGTCAAAAGTGCTTTTCTAAATGGTTTTATTGAAGAAGAGGTTTATGTAGAACAACTTCCTGGTTTTATTCATGAAAAATTTCCAAATAATGTTTTCAAGTTAACCAAAGCTCTATATGGACTGAAACAAGCTCCAAGAGCATGGTATGAAAGATTAAGTGGTTTTCTTCTTTCAAAAGGTTTTACAAAAGGAAAAGTAGATACAACTCTAAAAACATCTTCTAAAAATGATATGTTACTTGTGCAAATTTATGTTGATGATATCATTTTTGGTGCTACTAATACTTCCCTTTGTGAAGAGTTTGCTAAATCCATGCAAAATGAATTTGAGATGAGCATGATGGGAGAACTAAGTTTCTTCCTTGGGCTGCAAATTAAGGAAACCAAGGATGAAATCAAGCAAAGTATACCAAGGAGCTACTGAAAAGATTTGGAATGGATCAAGCAAAAGGAATAGGTACTCCAATGAGTTCATCAACTAAACTTGACAAAGATGAGAAATTATATAGAGGTATGATCGGAAGTTTACTCTATCTCACAGCTAGTAGACCAGATATTATGTTTGTTGTATGCTTGTGTGCTAGATTCCAATAATGTCCTAAAGAATCTCATCTAATTTCTGTCAAACGCATTTTTCGTTATTTGATTGATACACATGACTATGGCCTTTGGTTTTCAAAAACTTTATCTTTTGAACTTATTAGATACTCTGATGCTGACTATGCTGGATGCAAAGTTGAACGTAAAAGCGCAAGTGGCCATTGTTAATTTCTTGGTAGTTGTCTTGTATCTTGGTTTAGTAAAAAGCAAGCTTGTATGTCTTTATCCACTGCAGAAGCTGAATACATAGCTGCAGGTAGTTGTTGTGCACAATTGCTATGGATGTAGCATACCTTACTTGATTATGATCTTAAATTCAATTGTGTGCCCATACTATGTGATAATACTGGTGCTATTAACTTGAGCATAAATCATGTTAGCCCTAAGGGCAAATCATGTAGTTATGATTAGTTTTGATTAATGACAAATATTGATGAGGACTAATATGCTTGTATGTTGTGTGATAGGATTTGTGGATTAAAAAGTTTGAAGTCTCATTGCCTTGAAGCTAAAATGCAAGAACAACTCCAATATGTCAAAGTGATTGAAGATTGAAGAGTTTGTTCAAGATGAATGAAGGCTATGAAGACATGAAGTGTAGGTTGCATGTGCTTAATAGGTAAACTTTGTAAACCCTACACTCTTAAGCCTTGGAATCAATGAGTTGCAATTGAGAGCACAAAACTTGATTTAAATGGTTTCAATGGTTTTGAACTTACCTAAATTATTAAGTTTTCATAAATGGTTTTTTCACTTAAAAGGTCTTTAATGACTTATCTTTTAGGCTAAAAGGTTTTCCAACTTGTTAGAATTGATTTGAACATGTTTTGACAAAGTTTAAAAAATTCGGATGCAAGATTTGGACGCAGCATGAAAAATTCGGTCGTCCGAATTTTTCTTGCATTGTGAACAGTGATACTATTCACACGAACAATTACACTATTTATATGAACAGTATCGACTATTTTTCAGAGAAATTCGGACGCAAATTGGGACGCAGCTGGAAAAATTCGGTGGTCTAAATTTTCCCCCGCATGGTGAACAGTAATGAACAGTGTCGTCCGAAATTTTCGACCAAAAATTCGGTCGACCGAATTTTGCTAAAACTAGCCGTTACTAGCAGTTTTATTACTGTTAAAGCCAATTTTTCAATTCTATAAAAGCCACAAACTCCAGATTTTTGAAAGAACTTTTGCACAAAAGAAATCCTTGAAGCTCTAACTTGTTTTACATCAAAATTATATCAAAAGCTCTCAAATTGCCTTGTGCTCAAAGATTGAAATTCAAGATTCCAAAGGCAAGAAGTGAAGTGATGCTAGAAATTGTATTCATCCACCAAGAAGTGTTGGTAACATCGAAACTCTTTCTTTACACTATTATTGTGATTGATACAAGGTTATCTTGTGACGTAAAACCTTTTTGGTAAGGGTGAGCCATAGACTAGATTAATCAACGTTGCGGTGTAAAACCCATGTGTGGGTGAGCCTTGGATTAGATTGGTCTTTAGGTTGTCTTTAGATATAAAATCCTTGTGGAAGGGTGAGCCTTGTTTGTAGGATTGCAAAGGAGGTTGTTGGTGTAAAATCCTTGTTGGATGAGCCTCTTGTGTAATTGCCTAAATTGAGCATATAGTGAATTGGTTGAAATCCTTGAGTGTGGACTCAAGGTAGTGGATGTAGATCTTGGAGAGATCGAACCACTATAAATCGTGTGTTCATTTCTTTATAGCTTTACTTGTTACATACTTGTGTTATTATTATTTGTTCATAGTTGTTGATTGATTGGTTGTGATCATATAGTTTGATAATCTTGTCTTAACCATCAAATCACATATAAACTAGAAGTTTGTGAATTTAAAGAAGAGCTTTCATTAAGGCAAAGGGTTTGCAAAAAGGGAAAAGATTTTCGATAATTAGCCAAAGACCTAATTCACCGGCTCTTAGGTCTTTCAAATCCCATTCAACATTCTAGGACTAAGCATATAGAGATAAAACATCATTTCATTCATGATCATATGATTAAGAAATATATATTCTTAGAATATATAAATACAAATGATCAAATTACTGACATATTTACAAAGCCTTTGGCTGAGGAAAGGTTCAATCACCTAAGAAGACTCTTAGGAATTTCAAGATTCAATGACTAATGTGTGTATTGAAGTTTTGATGAAAACAGGAAATTTTCGATCCAGAATTCGGATGCACTACAGAAAATTCGGTCGACCGAATTTTCTGAGTGAAAGGAAACAGAGACTTTTGATCAAGAATTCGGACGCAGATCAAAAAATTCGGTCGACCGAATTTTCTGAACTGAAGAAACAGAAACTTTCGACCGAAAATTCGGACGCAGACCTGAGAATTCGGTCGTCCGAATTTTACGAACGTGACTATTTAAATGAAGATTAAACAGTCTTCTCAACACTTCAACTTCCGAATTTCACATCCTTTTTAAAGCCTCTTATACCCATTCACATCCGAATCAAAATCCCTTCAAAATCACATATTCTCATCCTGATTTGCCTTCACTTTTAAACTTCTAACCCTAAATTCATACAGAAAATCAATACTTCTCAACAGAAAACATCAATGGTGAGAACAAAGAAGCCAAATGTTGACAAAGGGAAAGGAAAGTCTAAGGAAGGAGATGGAGACTCAATCCTCAACCAACCAAGAAGAATTCGAATCCCTCAAACATTATCTGGGATTGACAGGTTTGTCTCAATTAAAGCTACTCATGAATTTGATGAATGGAATAAAAGTAGCAGAAATATTATTCCTGGATATAAGGTGGATATTGATAAATTGTCTAGCATGGATATTGTTCTATCTTATTTCAATGATATTGGGTGGAATAGTTTGTTATTCATTGATGAAGAATTTTATCCTACCTTGATATATGAATTCTATGCAAACTTGAAAGAGGAAAGAATTGAGATGGTAGGGGATAATGTGATACAATGGTATTCATCTAGATTATCCCAAGTTGACATTGAATTTAGTGAAGGATTGATAAACAGAATTTGTGGAGTGGGTGACAATGGAGCTAGATATTATTCACCTTCCATGCATTGCTATGATCGTGAACTCTTTACATATGTTAGATTTGAAGAAGCATTTACCAATGGAAGAGAGTTTAGATCTATAAATGAGAGGGAAATCAAGAACTTGGATGCTAGAGGTAGAGTGTTGCATCACATGGTAACTACTATGATTGTTCCAAATTTTGGACATAATTCATCAGTTGGAAATATGCATATGGTAATCATGTTAGCTTTGCATGAGCATTGGAGAATGAACTTTGGTTATATAGCCTTGAAACACATGATTACTGCAAGAAAAACAGTAACCAAGGCATTCCCATTTGGAAGGTTGTTGACAAGAATCTTTAAGCACTTTAAGATTTAGTTGGAGGATTGCTAAAAATGTGTTTTGAGAAAATTGTCTTTGAGATACTTGTCAATATGGAAAACAAACAAAGGAATCTTTCAAACCCATGAAAATGCTTTTAGACCTCAAAACATCTTGAGCATGTTCATATGGATTGAATTGAACTTATGAGGAATTCTAGTATTGATGACTTGAAGTATGCCTTAGTAGTAGTTGATGATTTCTCAATATTCACTTTAGCATTCTTCTTTGCTCAAAAAGTTGAAGTGCTTCATAAGTTTGAAAAACTATTCAAAAAAAAGGGGTTCAAACCTCCCTTGAGTACAAATTGATTTCCATTATCAGTGACAATGGGAGAATTTTACAAACAAGTCTTTACAAAATTTGTGATGAAAGTTGAATTTCATATAATTGTTTCAGCTGTAAAATCCCCACAACACAATGGTGTTATTAAAAAAAATTTGTACTTTACAAAAAAAAAATTGGTTAGATCTATGCTTTGTGAAAATTTTTCTTCAAAAATATATTTTGAGCCGAAGCTATAAACAACAGATGCTATGATGAATAGAATTCTTTTAAGATCATTTTGAAGAAAAACATCTTTTGAAGTCCTCTTTTATATAACTCCTCAAATTACATATTTTAAAGTGTTTTGATTATAAATGTCTTATCTTGAATACTTGTGATAACTTACTTAAATTTGATAGAAAGACGGATATAGATATATCTCTTAGCTATTCTTCTAACAAAAAAGCATATAGAGTTTATAACAAAAACAACCTTACATGATGAGGAAACCATTCATGTTAGTTGTGATGAATCTTGCATTTACTTGGAAAGAAAAGATGAAGATGATGTAGGTACATCTATGAATGACTATCAAACCCATCTTCAAGCACCAACTTTGGAGGATCATACCAATGAGAAGGAAATGATTGAACAAAATCAAGATGACCAACCTAGTGGTGACCAAGAGCTCCCAAAGAACTTAGGATATCCAAAAAGGCCACCCTAAGGAGCAAATCATTGGTGATATCTCCCAAGGAGTAAACATAAGGCGGTACTTTATCGATATCTTTATTCTTTTATCTCATATGAGCCTAAAAGTATTGATTATGCATTGTGTGATGATTTTTTTATTATTGCTATGCAAGAGGAATTAAGTAAATTTGAAAGATATTAAATTTGGATATTCCTAAATCTCATGATCATTCCGTTATTGGAACTAAATGGTTTTTAGAAATAAACTTATTGAATCCGGAGAAGTTATTAGAAATAAGGTTAGACTTGTCATCCAAGGATTTAATCAAAAAGAGGACACTGATTATAATGAGACTTTAGCTCCGGTTAGTAGATTTAAATCAATTAGAATGCTTTTGGCATTTGCATGTTTTAAAGGTTTCAAACTCTTTCAAATGAATGTCAAAAGTGCTTTTCTAAATGGTTCTATTGAGGAAAAGGTTTATGTGGAACAACCACCCGATTTTGATCATGAGAAGTTTCCTAACCATGTTTTCAAATTATCCAAAGCTTTGCATGATTTAAAACAAGCTCCTAGAGCTTGGTATGAAAAATTGAGTGGTTTTCTTCTTTCAAAAGGATTTTCAAGATGAAAGGTTAACACTACTATTTTCATAAAAACCTCTTGTAACAATGATTTATAAGTTGTCCAAATATATGATACAATTTTTGGTGCTTCTAATACTTCACTTTGTGATGTGTTTTCCAAGTTAATGAAAAGTAAATTTGAAATGAGCATGATAGGAAAACTCAATTTCTTTCTTGGCTCACAAATCAAGCAAACCAAGGATGGCACTTTCATAAATCAAGTTAAGGTATAAGCACTTCCATAAGTTTATCAACCATGCTTGACAAGAATAAAAAGGTTTCATAGGAGTAGTCAACTCTATTTGATAGCAAGTAAAGCCAAGATTATGTTTGCCATGTGCTTGTGTGCTAGATTTCATCTTGTCCTAAAGAGTCTCATTTGATTGCTGTTAAACACATTCTCTATTACCTTATTGATACTCTAAGTGATTATGGTATATATTTCAAATGTATGGCTATGCTATGTGATAACACTAATGCAACAAATTTGACCATCATACCATTCAACAAACTAGGACAAAGCATATAGAGATCAAACTTCGTCTCATTAGATATCATTCTACTACGGGGAATATTTGTTTAAAGAATGTTTGCACTAATAAAAAAAATTAATGATATTTTTACTAAGCCATTAGCTGAAGAAAGGTTTGACCAGTCTTAGAAGAAGCTTAGGGATTTAAATTCAATAACTAATGAGTGTATTCAAGTGTTGTAGCTCCAAGTGAGGACAAAGAAGCCTAGCATGAGAAAAGGAAAGGGAAAAGCCAAAGAAAGAGGAGGACCAGTGATCAATCAACCAAGGAAGGTTCATATTCATCAAAGTATGTCATGGCTGGATAGATTTGTCACAGTGAAGGCTGCTACTGAATTTGATGATTGGACAAAAAGGAGCCATAAGATAAATGCAAGCTACAAGGTGGATGTCATCAAACTATCCGAAATGCGTAATATACTCTCATTTTGAAATGATGTGAGCTGGACTAGTATGCTTGTGCTTGATAAATGCAATTACCTTCCTTAGTTTATAAAGTTTATGCAAATCTTAAAAAAAAAGGAGAGAAGTGAACATGAGGGAAAATAATGTAGTAAATGGTATTCCTCTAGAGTATATCAAGTGGATTTTGACTTCAATGATGCCTTAGTGAACATAATTTGTGGGGTAGATGATAATGAGGTAAGGTATTACTCATTGGGACAGCATTGCTTTATTCATGAATTATTCACAAATGAAAGATTTGAAGAGGCTTTCACAAATGGTAGACACTTTAGGTCAATTAGGGAAAAGGACATCAAAGCCTTTGATGCTAGAGGAAGGGTTATGCATTACATGATTACCACTCTGCATATGGTGATTATGCTTGCCTTGCATGAGCATAGAAGACTAAACTTTGGATTCATAACATTGAAGCATATGATTAGTGCAAGAAAACCAGCCAACAAAGCCTTATCATATGGGAGACTATTAACAAGAAAGTGAGGAGGTTGAGGAAGAAGAAAATGAAGAAGAAGAAGAGGGTGAAGAGGAAATCCTTGCTGAAGAAAGGAAAACCAAAATGAGGCATGAGTTATCTAGTGAGGGGGAGCAACCTTCCACAAAAGAAGAGTATTTGAAGAGGTACCCTCTATTGAAGGAAAAGAAGTTGAAGGTAATAATCTCACTAGAAGTGATACCATAGCTGCCAAGGTGTTTCAAGAGACATTGAACAACCATGTAAAGGAAATGACGAAAATGGACAAATTCTTCAAGTCCTTTGCTCCAATGATTCTTGGCAAATTTGATGGTTTAGAAGCTAGACTCAAAAATATGGAAGAAGACTTGAGAAAGATTTCTCAAGTGATTTTTGAATGGTGCTAGTTCCTGTAGAGCTAAAGAAGAAAACTAAGATGAAGGAAAAGACAGTGAAGCACTCCAAGAAAAAAGAAGAGAATGAGAATGAAGAACAAAGAGGTAAAGCCCAAGAGAACAAGCAAGAAGAAGGAAGTGAAGGGAGTCAGCAAATGAAGGACCCTATCATATAGAGATCAAGGGAAATATGGCCATCATAACAAACAGATTCGGAAGTGAAAACCATGAAACACATCCAAGACTAAGCCTTTCTATCTCTAAACTCTATTTTGTTGCTTATCTTAGTTTATGCCTTGATGCACATGTTATGCTTTAACATTGAAATTTACTTGTGCCTTTCTAGTCATTATAATGTTTTGAAGCTCAATATATGAAATCCTTATGATAAGAGCTTCTTTTGTTTAACTTTTGTTGTCCAAGTACTCTTACCCCATCTTTGATTGATGACAAAAGGGGGAGAAGAAATGTGATGACAAAATGTGTGAAAATGTGTGAAAATGTGAAATAGCAGTGGAATTCCTCATGCATGTATAGAAAATGTGTGAATTTTCTGAAAATCCATGCATATGTCAAAGGGGAGAAAGAATGATGCTGCAATGTGTGTGCTGATTAGAATCATGCTGAAATGTGTACAATCAGTAATGTGAAAATGTTTGGCTACTTTTGAAATTTAAATTGAATATGTTATAATATGTGAGGTTTTGGTTATTTTCTGAAGATTTTGGAATATGGTTAAGTTGAGTTTGAAATCTTGAACTTGGTTCTTGACTTGACCTATGATTTTGAATTACTTTAAGAAAACAATTGAATGCATGAATTTTGTGGTTTTGCAAAGTTAAACCGAGTGCCATTGTGGACATACATATTTGAGTACTTCAATATTTCATTTGAAAATGTAAAATCACCTTTTCAAACTTGTTGCAAAAAAAATTGGACTTGAAATTCGGATGCATCCATATTTGTTGCCAAAAAGTGGTCTTTTGTTGTTCAAATTGATTTAAATATGTTTTAATCTCTTCCATTATGTTTGAACAACCTTAGGAAAGCTTTATTTCACTTTAAACATTCATTATATTGAATTTATTTCAGTTTGGACTTGAAATCTCAAAATTCGGATGCATGTTCTGAAATTCGGATGCATCCATATTTTGTTGCCAAAATGTGCTCCTTTGTTGTTCAAATTGATTCAAATATGTTTTAATCTCTTCAAATATGTTTGAACAACCTTAGGAAAGCTTATTTTCAAAAATTACAGCTTTCATTTCACTTATTTTATTGTTTGGACTTGATATGTCAGAATTTGGATGCATAGTATCTCAAGTTCAAATTTGTTAAAAAATGAGCACAATCTAAGGGGGAGCATTGTTAAACTTTTACAACCTTAAAACCTCTCTTAGAACTTTTTCTAAATGCTTAAATGCTATATCTTCTATCCTAGTTGTTGGAAGGAAGGAGGTTAATGGAGGTTGGTTGGGCCATAGGATCATATTGAGCCTTTTGAATGTCAATGTGCCAAATTGGTTTATATATATGATTGACATCTATACTTCTTCATTTTACATTGTTTAAATCCATCACATTTTGCATCAAAGTTTGTCATCATCAAAAAGGGGGAGATTGTTAGCCCTAAGGGCAAATCATGTAGTTTTGATTAATGACAAATATTGATGAGGACTAATATGTTCATATTGTGTGATAGGATTTGTGAACTAAGAAGTATGGAGTCTCATTGCCTTGAAGCCAAAATGCAAGAACAACTCCAACATGTCAAAGTGATTGAAGATTGAAGAGTTTGTTCAAGATGATTGAAGGCTTTGAAGACATGAAGTGTAGGTTACATATGCTTAATAGGTAAACTTTATAAACCCTACACTCTTTAGCCTTGGAATCTATGAGTTGCAATTGAGAGCACAAAACTTGATTTGAAAAGTTTCAATGGTGTTGAACTTAACTTATTTATCAAGTTTTCATCAATAGTTTTTGCACTTAAAAGGTGTTTAAAGACTTATCTTTTAGACTAGAAGGTTTTCCAACTTGTTTGAATTGATTTGAATATGTTTTGACAAAGTTTAAAAAGTTCGGACGCAAAATTCGGACGCACCTTGAAAAAATCGGTCGTCCGAATTTTTTCTACATTGTGAACAGTAACACTATTCATATGAACAGTACGACTATTTTTCCAAGAAATTCGGACGCAACTGGAAAAATTCGGTCGTCTGAATTTTAAGCAGTACTGTGAACAGTACATCTATTTTTGCAGAGAAATTCGGACGCAAATTCGGACGCGGGATTAAAATTCGGTCTACCAAAATTTTCCTGCATTGTGAACAGTATTGAACGGTAACGTCCGAAAAATTCGACCAAAAATTCGGTCGTCCGAATTTTCTAAAAACTAGCCGTTACTAGCCATTTATATGGCTGTTAAAGCTGATTTTTGAATTCTATAAAAGCCACAAACTCCAAATTTTTGAAAGAACTTTTGAACATTCAAAATCCTTCAAGCTCTAACTTGTTTTACATCAAAATTATTTGAAAAGCTCTCAAATTGTCTTGTGCTCAAAGGTTAAAATTCAAGATTCCAATGGCAAGAAGTGACGTGGTGCTATCAATTGTATTCATCCACCAAGAAGTGTTGGTAACATTCAAATTCTCTCTTTACATTTTTATTGTGATTGATACAAGGTTGTCAAGAGACTTAAAACCCTTGTGGAGGGTGAGCCATATACTAGATTAATCAAGGTTGTTGTGTAAAACCCATTGGTGAGGGTGAGCCTTGGATTACATTGGTCTAGGTTGTCTAGTGACATAAAACTCTTAGTGACAAGAGTGAACCTTGTTTATTAGATTGAATAGAGGTTGCTGTGGTAAAATCCATTGAAGGGTGAGCTTCTTGTGTAATTGTTTGGATTGACCATTTAGTGAATTGGTTAAAATCCTTGAGTGTGGACTCAAGGTAGTGGATGTAGATCTTGGAGAGATCGAACCACTATAAATCGTGTGTTCAATTTTCGTATAGCTTTACTTGTTTACATTCTTGTATTATTATTATTATTAATTCTTAGTTGTTGATTGATTGGTTGTAGTCTTATTGTTTGATCACCTTGTCTCAACCATCAAATCACATATAAACTTGGAGTTTATGAATTTAAAGAAAAGCTTTTATTAAGGCAAAAGATTTGTAAAAAAGGAAAAGATTTTTGAAAATTAGCCAAAGACCTAATTCACCGCCCTCTCCCCCCCCCCCCTCTTAGGTCTTACAGTATTTAATGCAAATTAGGGCAGTTGATGAGACTGCAGCTAGGATTGTTAAATCAAGCAATGAGATGGAGAGTATAGTGGCAGGCCTGATCAATGGGTTTCCATATTTCTTACACGATAAACCCTTTATTCCTTTGGTGTGCAACCTTGTAAGTTACCTATAATACCTTTGGATAAGTATTTTTCGTATGGAAAATAATAATTTTGAATATGGTGTAATTGTGACAAAATTGAATATTTGTTTTTCTGGTGTTGAATAATTGTTCACTATTTTATTACTAAGGAATAATTCTTCCCAACATTTTGAAATTCACATTTCTTCCTTTTTGTAGTTGATATGCAAGCCAAGAGATTCCTTTGCCTGAATTTCATAACGTGTCATGAAGTTTTTCACAACATTCATTGGCCGACCAAGGAAATTATTATGTAGTATTTCATGGCACAATTTATGAAATAGGGAGCCCAAGTGGATTTTAACAAATTTAGGTAGGATGTGACTGTTGTGTGAACTCAATTAGATATATGCAGCTATGAGGTGTTTGTTTACTAGATTATCGAGTAGTAGGTTGGGCATATTTTCCAATACTACATTGTAAATTGGGTTAATCCGGACTATATAAATTGCCCTAGGTTGAAGACTGTGAAACTAATTTTGAGCCAGTCGAAGAATAGAAAATTGGATAAAATAGCAACTGTTTCCTTAAAATGGAGGGATAGCGTGCAACTAGCCTTGAAGGTGATTGTGCCAAAGAGAAAGAAGAGTCATAAACCACCACAAAGGGCACTACATCAGCGATCAACAAGCGTGAAAGGGGAAGATAATATGTTTGGCCCATGTGTTTTTTGTTATCTGAACAATTATTCTGTTTTGTGCTAACAATTGTTTTGAATATAATTGCTAAGGCCTCAATTGTTATTTGGGCACTAACAAAAGGGTTTTGCTGCTTTTTGACAATTATTATGCCTTTGGGCAAAAGATGTACTAGTTTAGGCATTAGCTTTGACATTGTTAAATGACATTTGTTTTGAACAGCTATTATGCGATTGTTACTATTTTGAAAAATTAATTTGTTAATGTATAGTATTGAATACTAATTAAGAGAATTCTCTTAGATATGAACAATTATTAAATTAATATAATAAAAATTATTCCAAGTGTACAACTAAGTATGAAAAACTTTGCCCAAGTGTACAACTAAGTATGAAACTTGACCAAAAAAAAAACTTTAATATATTGAAACAACATTGCTAATGTACAAAAACCCCTCATGATCGATTCGCCAATTCTTGTACATTGTCAATGTGCCAAAAATAACTTTCGGGGTTCATAATGTGAGCTGCAATCCGCATCCATCTAGAAGTACCTTTGCTTCTTCTGACAGGATACAAAAGTTTGATTGGTCGCCTATGTTACTTTCCTTCTTTCTCTCTTACGTTTTAGTGCAACTTTCTTTTGCATGCGAAACTATTTCATTTTTCTCTCCAATATCTTTCTTCATTAATTAGGGTTCTCTCTTCTCTTAAGCGTTATGGCATATGTTTGCCCAATTGTTTGACACAAGGTTTGGGAAGGCACTGCGATAATATTAAGAACAATCATAATTGGAACTAGATATGCATAATTGTTCAACATGGTAGGAATAAATTATTCTTTCATCGCTAAATAATTATGAGTATACTCAAAGTGAGCAACGACTTACTTGGCGTGAATGGTAATTGCAACTTGCGACAATTTTTTTGTCGGCACATATTTCTGTCCGCAGTTGCAAGCATTTGTTAAGCATGTTTGCATAAATCATCAAGCTCTTTGTTAACCACATTATAGGTATCATCATCCATGCATACACTAGAGGCCAAGATTATCGTCTTACCAGTAAGATATTGGTATCATTTTGTATATAAAGAGGGTTTACCCTCATTTTTACCTATGCATGCAAAATCAACTCTACTCTTCACCCTTTTCATCCAACTTTCAGGCATGTAATGGGGAGGAAGAGTTACATATAGCCGACAATTACACTAGAACAGTTTTGCCAACGTCAATAAACACGAGAAATATGTCAATCTAGAACCCAATACTATCTTCTAGTATCTTATACATAGTGTATGTCATCTTATCGTGGCATTCATCCTTTGATGGGAAAGCTTCCATCATGTACTCAAACATCTATTGGTACTATTTTTGGAACATCGCAAACATGTTTGGAGTGTATTGATGTGCGACACACCTCGGCATTAGACTGTACAAAAAGTTGTTGTCTGATAACCTATCATGGGGTTTGGAGAATACTTATGTAACATGTAATTAATACTTGTAATTTTTTGGAAAATCCTACAACTTTTTGATCACCCTTCAACTCTCCACCATGTTGTTGAAGTATCCAAAGAACTACACCAGGTTGTGGTCCACTTTGTGATGCCCTATGATAACATCGTTGCATAATTCTGTTAATTAGGTTG
The DNA here is from genome assembly GCA_030512225.1 of Rauvolfia tetraphylla. NCBI lineage: Eukaryota > Viridiplantae > Streptophyta > Magnoliopsida > Gentianales > Apocynaceae > Rauvolfia > Rauvolfia tetraphylla. The sequence continues at coordinate 4,635,780 of JAJQKT010000004.1, read as the reverse complement.
ATTTGATACTAGCGGTAAAATTTTATTTAACCCAGATGGATGACCATTGAGTCTGAAATCTATGGATCCTCTCTAACCACTTATGTGGTCCATCAAGGAAACGTGCTTCAATCATCTTTTTCCAAACAAAGTAAAACTCATCTTTGTCGTCGACATCATCCATTAAATAATAGAACTTATCTATAAATTTTGGTATTTAAAACTAGGTTACATTATTTTGAGTCTTTTGCCCCCTATGTACAATGTGCATAGGGCATGAAAGGTTGACGACAACTCTATTTTAATTGTAGCAACCATGGCATTCTCTTGATTTGTGAATACGATTTTGGAGATCTTGTTAGACATGCATCATAATAAAGTCCTGAACAATCATACAAATGACTCTGTTGTGTTGTCATATAGTAAAACAATAACGAAAAAATAGCTTTGGTGGTGATGGTTAAACTGACAAAGAAAGCTACAAATAAGGATGTACATCAAATGTAAATAATAAGTAAACAAAGTGTTTGAATAATTATTCAATAATTTTTGAATAATTATGCTTTGAGTTAGACATGTACAAGCATAATGAGTGTTGAATCATTATTATTTGGTTGTTCAATATATATTTAGATGCGCTAACTAAAAAATAGTTTTTACTGGTTCTGTACATTGTGACCAATGTTATGGAGTCAACAAAGAAGCCATAGTCCATCTTCATTTTTCTGTCTACCCAGAATATATTTACAATCTTTTCTTCATTGCCGACCTCAATATCATAGTAAAATGATAGATTCTGATATACTTCGTCATGGAAGTATTCCAATAACGTAGTGGTTTCCCTTAGCTTTATTATCCTTTGCCTTCTTTTGGCCAGGTGATTCTTAAGGTCTTGGAAATGAACCTAAGGCTTTATCTTCCTCCTGCACTCATTGCCATCACTTCAAAGGAAGACCTTAGCGAAATACTGATATCTTCGTTCATTTCAGCCACAACACTTTGAACATCACTAAAATGTTAGTTGGATTGTAGCATGTATGAAAATTGTTTTGAGTGTAGCTTGCGGTTATACTATACAATCTAATCAGTGATGACATAAACTCCTCTGAAAGAATCAAGGAGCATTTTAATGTATGGCCTATAACCCGTTCTCTACTCACTTCTTCTACATTTGGCCAAGGGTCTTGCTTGAATGTGGCTCACTGGTATCTTAATATTCTTATGATCAAGTTTGCTACCTCTTTGAAATCATTCTTTGTGACAAACGTACTTGCACAATAATTATTCACTTTATTGAATAATTATTCAACATTTGACGAAAGATATTTAGAGTGCAAATAACCTTATTGTTCTTTACTGTGTCATCTTCAAGGTGTATAGAAAACCTACAAGACGAATGATAAACTTGAAGTTAAACATGAAGGTATGGTCTCTATCTAAAATGGCAGTAGATGTGAAAGATATAGTCATTGTCTGCCTAAAAGATAAATGTGGGATCTTACTTTAAAAGTGCATCTAGCATTACAGTTTCTACTTGTTATCTACCAGCTACAATGTACAATTTGTAGCCATCATTGTCGTTAAGAGAGAGAAACATGAAGGGAAAAGAAGGAGACAAGAGAGAGAGTGTGAGAGGGAAAGTAAAATATTCATCTTCAAGAAGAAAGAAAGGAAATGTGACAACATGATCTTGAGATAACAAAAATTGATGGAATGATGAAATATTTTAATTTCGAATAGGGCACTACTATATATATATATATATATATATATTGAATTATATACAGTAAGAAAACTAATTATTTTCTTAAGGGTCCTCTCTCTTTTGTCTCTCTCTTCTCCTAAATTGCAAATTCAACAAGTAGCGCATCAAATAAGCCAAAACATCGCAATAACTAGTGATTCTACAAAGAATTCTGTCAATTTTGAAATAAAAAATTTTAAAATCATCAACATTAAGGCCCATTTTAGATTTTTTTGAAAATTGAGTGAGTTCTAGCGGAACTCCATATGGAGTTCTACCATGTGTGGACAGAACTCATCTAATTTTCAAAATCTTATAATTTTTTAAATATAATTTTGTTGGTTAAGTGTTATTAACGAAATAGCTAATGTAAGTAGTATATTTTATTGTAATGCAAATGACAAGTTAAAGTTATAGTAATTGCATTATTCATGCATCAGTAATATTGAAGTTTTATAATCTTGTAACTATTATTAACACTTTTTCAACAAAACTCGATATATGAATTGCAGAATTAAGAATAAAGTTATTATTTTATTTATATATTTCAATTAAAATTTTTAATAATTATTGATTAAATTCATCTAATTACATATATTATTTCATTAATAATATTTAATAAATTATAATTTAAAAAATAAAATTTTTTGAGGTGAATTTTACTAATAAGTTATCGAGTTCGTTACGTCATGACAAAACTCTATGTAAAGTTATACCAAACACTTGGCAAAACTTGACAGTAAGCGAGTTTCGCAATGTATTGATAGAATTACACGTTTAAGTTCTATCAACACTTTGTAGAACTCTTTGATGTGAGGGATACGAGAGAAAAAAATTAGAAAATAAATATAATTTAAAATATATATATAATAAACGTGCTTCAATGTGTCTTTGAACACTCCAATCATTATTAGATCAAAGACAGCCCCATCTGAGAACTAAGATTATTGCCTACACGTGCAGAGCAAAAGTCCGTTGAGCAGAATAACAAAAGTGCTGTCCCGTGCGTTGCAGTACGCATGTGCCTAATTAAGGTATAAATATTCAGTCCTATGAACTATATGCAAAGAATGAATCTTGATTGTTTAATTGTGATTAAAAAATTAAAAAAAATTAATTATTTAAAAATTTTTAATAATTATTTAAAATTTTATTAATCCTTCAATCACAAATGAAACTTTTAATTTTATACGTGTAAATGCAGAATCGAAACCGAACCGCTAATTAAGTTGAATGTCAGATGGTAGCTGCAGTTTTCCTCCTTGAAAGTCAAACTTCCATCAGCCGCCTGCCACCTGCAGATCCCTTCATAGAGTGGTGGGTGGGGAACCTATTCTTTTCTTCTGCCGCTGAGTTGACCGAAACCATCACCGAGCTTTCGTGCGGAGGAATGGCGCAGTCCGTGTTTATTGCTACCAGTATAAGCTCCAAAATCACCAGCAGAGGTACTTTCAGTTGAATTTTCTGCCTTTTCTTTTCTTTCGTGTGGGCTGCATATTGAAATTGTTAGTGCTGCCCTTTTTATTATGAAGAAATGCCTCGGATTCTTCTTAGATTACTAAAAAATTTTATTCTTAATGCTGTGTTTGCCTTTTTCTTTCTTAATTTGCTTGTCCTCAGCTGATGGTGGACTTTTCTTTACTGGCTAAAGCTGAAAGCTAGTTCTGTACTAATTGCGAATAAATAGGTTGGAATGATACTTCTGTGATGCCCTTCAATGCAAATGAATCCAAAATGGTGAAAAAGATTTAATCTTGCAATTTCGTAAAGTGCTGCAGTGATCCCTTAGCCATCGATTTATCTGTTCGCTGTAATTTTTCGCCTTCATCTTAACAAATCAAAACCTCTGGCCTATTGTGGCTTCTTGAAAGTGCAATTATAGAAGAAGAATCCCAGGTTAAGTTGCATAGTGACAGATACCCATTTTTAGAAGAATTAGTTCTTTCACCATCTTTTCATCAGGAATTGTTCTATTATGGTAGCTTGATGCAACAGCCCGGATCTCAAAGTATAGTATTTCTTCAATTATTTAGATGAGAATTTCTGCTTTCTCTTCATTGTGATTATATGCTTTCTTTAGGTGAAGAGCGCTGGCTTGGAGGTTCATATTTGAAGATAAAGCCAAGCAGTTTGAAACTTTCATCTCAGTGCAGAGTAGGAATAAGGGCAGCTTATAATGCGAATGCCAGTGCAATTGAAATTCCACATCAATGGTATAATATAGTAGCCGATCTTCCAGTTAAACCTCCTCCTCCTCTTCATCCAAAGACTTACGAACCGGTGAAACCAGAGGATTTGTCTCCATTGTTTCCCGAAGAGTTGATCAAACAGGAGGCTAGCAACAAACGGTTCATTGATATCCCAGAAGAGGTTATTGATGTTTATAAACTTTGGCGCCCAACTCCTCTAATCAGGTTGGCTTTATTATGTCCACAGTTAATGTCCACACTTGTTACCATGCCAAAAAAAATATATATTTACTTTAATCTTATTTACTTCCCAGAGCCAAGAGGTTGGAGAAACTACTTGATACACCAGCAAAGATTTACTACAAATATGAAGGTGTAAGCCCAGCTGGATCACATAAGGCAAACACTTCTGTCCCTCAGGTCTGGTACAATTCACAGGCAGGTGTTAAAAATTTAGTCACAGAAACTGGTGCAGGCCAATGGGGAAGTGCTCTGGCATTTGCTTGCAGCTTATTTGGTCTTAATTGCGAGGTGAGATGGAAGAACGGTGATAGTTTGGTTTAGGGGGTTAGTTAAGTTGGCTTGTTCTTGATTGCCACATTCTATCTTGATAAACTCGTATGACTTTGTTATTTTCCAGAAAGATGTTTTGAGCTTGAAATGAATTTAAAGAAAAGATATTTTGTTTCCATATAGGTGTGGCAAGTTCGTGCTTCTTATGATCAGAAACCATATCGTAGACTGATGATGCAGACATGGGGAGCCAAAGTCCATCCTTCACCTTCTAGTATTACAGAGGCTGGTCAGAAAATTCTCCAAATGGATCCATCAACTCCAGGAAGTCTAGGAATAGCGATTTCAGAGGCTGTGGAGGTTGCTGTTAAAAATGCTGATACTAAGTACTGTCTAGGAAGTGTTCTCAACCATGTCCTATTGCATCAAACTGTCATAGGTGAGGAGTGTATCAAGCAGATGGAGGCTATAGGGGAGTCACCAGATGTGATCATTGGATGTACAGGAGGTGGATCCAACTTTGCTGGACTGGCTTTTCCGTTCATTAGGGAGAAACTGAATGGAAAAATCAGTCCTCATATTAAGGCTGTCGAACCTACAGCATGCCCTTCTTTGACAAAGGGTACCTATGCTTATGATTATGGTGACACTGCAGGCATGACTCCGTTGATGAAAATGCATACCCTGGGCCATGACTTTATTCCAGACCCCATTCATGCTGGTAAAATTTTGTTGACACTGGAATCCTATTTCTGAACCTGTGCTGTCCTTAATATTCTTTCTTCTTTTAATGAAAACTTTTCTTGTAGGAGGTTTGCGTTACCACGGAATGGCTCCATTAATCTCACATGTCTATGAGTTGGGCTTCATGGAGGCCATCGCAATTCCCCAAACTGAATGTTTTCAGGGTAATAATTTTTTCCTCACAACTCGGTCAAAAGTACAAGCATCACTACACTGATTGATACATCCACCTTATGTTTCTGGAGTTTGAATGAACCTTTTTGATGCAAGATACTTGTAGATATGCAGTTAGATAATCTGTTCACGAGATTTTTTTGTGAACTGTTGCAGGTGCAATACAATTTGCTAGGACCGAAGGGTTGATACCAGCACCTGAACCGACTCATGCCATAGCTGCGACAATCAGGGAAGCTCTAAGATGTAGAGAGAGTGGGGAGTCAAGAGTAATTCTCATGGCAATGTGCGGACACGGCCATTTTGATTTGCCAGCTTATGAGAAGTATTTGCAGGGAGCTATGGTTGATTTGGCATTCTCAGAGGATAAAATACAAGCATCACTGGGTAAAATTCCTCGGCTGGTCGCCTGAGCTGATGCCAGTTTCCGCTAGATTTCAGACGCAGTTCTTACCATTTCATGTGGTCCGCTCAACACCTGTGTATCGCTAAAACGACACAATGCCACCTACAACTCAGGACTTGCATCGTTTTGGAGGGCAGGATGAACCGAAATTGATCCAAGTTGAGCTCAGAAAAGTGTTCTTCATGTTCATTGAGCAAGTTGTTCCCCTTTTTTGGTTTATTTTTTCTTGGTGATAAATAAGTTCAATGCAAATTGCTCTGACTTACTAATTCATGACTGAAAGTGAAATCAATCAAATAAATATTTGTCATCTTTAGAAATAGCGAATGATGCTTTCTTGAGAACTGCCTAAACATGGTTGACAAATCACGAGGAAATATGGCCAGGATCGGTTGGGAGAAAAGTGGAATCTGTTTCATCCGAGCTACCGTTTTTCTGCTGAACGAACTTGATAGGAAAAACCATACAGTGGGCAATGTGTGTGTTTATTTTTTATTTTTTTTTTGAATCCAAAACCTCTATTAATGTATCTATTAAGAAGTTCTTCAATCGCCGAGCTATTGAAAAAAGACGTGCTATTATATGATAACCTTATGTTCGCCCCTAAGCAGCGAACAGAGGTGGGGGCTAATTCTTGCTCGGATGTTTAGGTCAGTATTAAGACCAGAATAATAAAAAAAAATAAGGGAGTAAAACAAAATAATATTCATCATTACAATTAAGAAATTCGGAAATGAACATAGGTACCGTTTTATAGTATTGTACATCCTAATGAAGGACCTAAACTTCTCATCTCGGATGCTTTCAAGACTGATAGGACCTGTGGCTACGATCCTGCACTTCTGTTTTTGCCGTCACCAAATCTGATTCGTAAGATTAAAAAAAACGTGCTAAGACTAAATCTAATTCATCAAACCAAATTTAAAATTTGATCTAATGAATTATATTTTTTTACCTTCTATATGTATTTATTTTGTAAAAATTTAAAAATGTTCACAGCTGTCAAAGATCTAATCTGACGGGCAGATTCGGTCCGTAAAAATAAACTTGCAGGACCTAATTAGACTCCTGATAGGACCCAAACAAATAGAGCCGTTGATAACGAATCCAAATAAACCTTAATCGGGCCTGAGCAGCTATGGCCCAATTGGCCGGTACTGTAGTTCTGATGCCCAATTTGAGGACTTGCCAGACTTTGGTATAGTTTTATATTGATTCGTTACTAATTGATTAATATTTTAATAATTATTTTTTTGTCAATTAAAATATATATATGTATATATATATAAATGAAATATCTAATTTAATATACAATAAGATAGTTTTATTTGCGTTTTTTATTAATAAGTCAGTAATTATTATAATATTTATAAATTATAAATTATTAGTCTATCAATAGGGTCTGAGCAAGTATGGCTCGATTGCCTGTACTGTAGTTCTAATACCCAATTTGAAGTCTTGTGAGGCTTTGGAGTAGTTTTATGTTATTATATTTTAATAGTTATTTATTTATTGCTGAGAAATATATATATATAGATGAAATATACTACTCAATACATGATGGTACAATTTTATATTCATATCTGCATTCTCTATTGTTAAGTGAATAATTATCAAAATATCAAAAAATTATAATCTATCAAGATAAAACTACTCGAGACTTCGGCAGTTTGTTCAATTAATTGGGAATCTGCACCTATATCGAACATATACACAATTTTACTTCATTGAAATGAATTACTTTGAGTAGTAATGGGATCCATATTAATAATATCAACATAAAGTCCATCTTTTTCTTTTCTTTGTTTTTTGACCCTTAATATATTAACCATGCATTTAATCGGAAATAGAAGATGGTACAGAGGGAAAGCCTCTCCTACAATGTAGGCAAAATTATATGATCGTTACTGTACACCACAAGCATAAATCAACTTATATAAGAAACCCTTAGTACTAGTTAGTAGTATTGCTGTTAAACATCATAAGTCAGTGCAACTAATTAGATATAATTACATGAAAGAAGCAACAAACTGAAACATGAAATTTAACCCCTAGTACTTCAACACAGGTTGCACGAGCTATTTCTGTCGCAGAAATCCTTCTCATGGTGTTTACATTGTACTCGACTACGGTGCCGACGCTTTTTCCCCCATCATGTGCTGAATAGTTTCTGATTGTTAGATTAACAGATGCCGATTTGAAGATGTGAGGTCATTATCATGTGTTGATTAGTCTCCAATCATTAGATTAACAAAATGCCGATTCGAGATGTGAGGTCATTCAGCACGCGCTGAATAGTAGAGGTGTTAACATTATATCTTCGGCGCTTTTCACCAACCATAGCTTGGAGTTGCCTGGCAAATTTGTAGCAAAATAAAATGGAATAATCACTAGAAAGGAGTAAGGGATAACAAAAGCAAATGCAAATGATAAGAGCATGGCCCGCGTACCTTATCGTGCTCATAATCCTCATAATATTGCTTCAGCTTCTCCTCCAGCTCCACAACCTTTCGTCTCTCTTCAGCAAAGTGTCTCTTGACCTCACTGATCTGCTTTTCAGTTTCTTTAGACATTTTAAGAACTTCTCTGTCCCATTTCTGAGCCAGTGAAAGGGCTTCTTTATATTCTGATGATGTACAGAACTTTTGTACCTCATTTGTTGCTTGAATCTCTTGGTCGTGAGAATCGATGATTTTGATCGCTTGATCTACACAATCAATTTCTCGATAAGCCATCCTTAAGCTATTCTCCTTCTCCGTTAGCATCGAGTTGAGATTGTCAAGTTCCTCCTTTTGCTTTGACAAGCATTCTCTTTCATTATTCTGCAACCTCATGTTCCTAAGCTCAATCTTGTTATCATTGAATCTTTTCGCTCTCTCTATGATAGTTTCCTTAGCACACTCTCTCATCTCCTGTACCTGTGTTGACAGACAATCAACTTTCTTGAGGAAATTCACGATTAGACAACCCTTTGAATCCTCTGAACAAGTCGCTAGCCACTCTTCCAAGTCCATTTCATTGGGACAATTTGTTAAGGATTTGATAAAGTCCAAGTCGTCCAACTCATGAGAATCTACTGGTGATTCATTTGTCGTTGGATTTGGAGCATTAACTTGAGGATCGGCAGCAAAGGTGACTGTTCTATTTGCTGATGCTGCAGTAGAAGATGTACCACAATTCTGCTTCAAAATTGGAGGTATTTTCTTGTCCCCATCTGTCACTGTTTTATCAATGTTCACACTTGGTAGTTTGCCCATATCAAAGTTGGAGCTTGAGGTTCCATGTTCCCTGTTCACGGGATTAGACTTGTGATCAATAGATTTTCCTTGGTGCTTCTTGTGCTTTCCTTTCCCAGATCCTACCATTTGTAGAAGTGAAAACTGTGCCTAACAAATAGCAATAAAACCTTTTGAACTTCTTAGGAATATGGACGACCATAATCACCAAAATATATCATAATTATCAATTCTTAGAAACTCTAATACAAAACAGAGAGTGATGAAGATACCACTAATAGAGCTTGTGCATCAATGCAGCAGTCAACATGTGTATACATAAAAAAAAAAAAGAAAAATGAACAAGTGTATGTGAGTATATTCTTATAGATATAGCATTATATGTTTGTGTATTAATGAATGCTTGGAAATTATTGTCTGTGTTTTTTTTACTTTCTTTTGGAAGTAAAAGGAAAATAATTACTTCCTCTATCTTATTTTTATTGACGGTATTTGATAAGGTACAAAATTTTATGTAAACTTTTGAATTGTATTATAAAAGTAATATAGTATAATAAAAAGTTAAAAGCGTATGAACTAACGGATATTTTATATCAAATTTAAAATATAAAAAATAAAATATAGTGGGGTCTGGCCAATGATTTATTGTTAGTATACAATATATTAAAATTTTTTATTTTATGCAAAGTATCAAATATGTTGAGACATTTCAGTATAGTAAGAAAGTCATTAGAAAATAAACAAAGGGAGTATAAAAGATATCTATTAAAATACCAAGGCTAAGTCACAAGGGAAATAGTTAGTCCGTTGTTTATACTGAACCATAGAGAGAAATCTACATGCAAAAAAAAAGGACCAGCACATTTCCAGAACTATATGAATGCATAAAACAGAATTCGGGTATAAAATTAGTATGAAGGAATGAAAGAGAGAGCCAAATTCCTAAGATCCTCAGAATTTGAGCAAAATTTTTGGATGACAAGTAAGGAAACTCTCTCAACAATTGCTGAAATCGAACTAGCTACATACATAATGTTAATTACATTCTTATAGAATTAATTAATTCATCAAGCTATAACTAAAATGTCTATATCTATCTGAGTTAAAGATTCCTCTCTCAAGAAAAGGGGAAAAAAGCCGCTCAATAAAAGAGAAACCACTCAAATATATTATCAAAAAATTTGCAGTGATGAGAGAATGGAAATTGGAGTGTATAGTCTGGAACTTTTTATGTAAAATCTGATTAAACTAAAATCATAGAATCCATTTCCACACATATGAAGACAATTTTCATAGCAAAGCAACCAAAATTAGCAACACTTGTTATAGTGTAAGTTAATGAAAGCTAATCTCAGGCGAATCTTCCCAATCAGAGATGAAAATTTCTTCATTTAAACGAAAAGATTCATAGGGAAGCAATTACAAGTTTATTTGATTGTAGAATCATTTTCATGACTGATCAAGGTTAACTAAACACAATCTGTATGCCCCTTGTGTAACCATAGGAAACAAAGATGAAAAAGAATGTTATGTTTGTAGGTCTAAGAAACAAAAACCAATACACGAACTAATTGACCTTAAAATATCAAGATATGTGTAGAAATCAAAACCTTAATTGAGCCACGATTTAAGCCTATTCGGTGAGAGGAGAAGTAGGGAAGGGAACGAGGAGAATGGCCTCCTTTGTAAGAATTGTGAGGGGAAGAACTGTGCATAAATAGGGGGGAAATTGTCCGACATTTGCAGCGATACTTACTAGGTTCGTATTATTATTTTCTTTTATTTTATTCTAAAGGTGTCAGATTTAATTGAGAATACAACATTCCCACGTGGCATATTGTATTACACGATTTATAATAATTGCAGGTTTTGGGATTCTTTTATCCAAGTTTGGTTTTCGGGTTCGAAAGGAAAAGTTGCAGTTAGAAGACATAATATATATCATAAATTGCAAAACTCATAATGCAAGAGGATACATATAAACCTGACAACAATCGTAGAGAAAACGATCATTAAAATTTCATTTTCTTCAAAAGGGTAGTGTGTTTCTTAATTTTATAAATGAACCTATTCTTCTGAATGTGAAAGTATTTCAAAGCAGACCAAATAAAGATGAATCTTATAATTCTTGATACGACTGATTAAATGAACCCTTACCAATTCTAATCCTGCAACGAAATTAATTACTGAATACTATTCCCTTTTAGAAATGGCATTTCTTAATCAGTTTCCTTTAAAATCAAGGGGAAGCTCATTCAAAGTTACTAGATCACATCATAGATTTGCATTTCAAGTTCCATAATTGGCGTGAATCTGTTATTAAAAGGATTAATCATGTCCTCCTATGAGGACATAATATCATAAGGAAAATTGGCTAGCAAAGTAGAAACATGAATGCTATCATGCATATATAGAAACCAACTCTTGACAAGGTTCTCATAATTTGAGCCAAAAAATCCTTTTTCTTTCATTTTCCCGTTTGTTAATGCATGTACCAACATATAGAAAATCATGAATTATTACATATTTAAACTAAATATTCATATCAATCTTGGAGAAAGGAAGAAAGCATTCTCAAGTTCATATAGAACTACTAACCAAAAAATGAAAAGAAGAAAAAGAATTCTCGTGATCAGAATCAATGAGTTTTGGTTATAAAGAAAAGTAACCACTTCACAAGATTACCATAATCTTAAGGATTAATGATATATATATATATATATTTATTTTGAGTATAAGAGATATCACACTATTGATGAAGATTATAAAATTAATAAATGAAGAATAACAATTACTCATGATAACTATATACATGTAGTGTAACAACCCACTCTCGGGCGGGCCCTACCTAGGGAGTGAATTATCACTTTCCTGTTCTAGAGGTGCAATGCAACCTGTAATACCATTATATGATTCAAGTATAAATTCTAATAATTTCTAAACAAATAACAACAAAAAATAATATAAGGCGCGCCGGCCGTTCTATATCAAAAGAGTACATAAAATGGTTTATACAAAACATAATTGTTTCGAAAGATTGAGATCTCTCTGTATACATACTAATTAAATTAATAACCATTTGAAATGTTACAATGCATTGACAGACAAAAAATAATTACAAATGATAAAGGTCTCTACAATATTAGTTGCTGTTGAGGATTCAACTATCATGTGCGACGTAGAAAGAGAACTATACTCTGAATTCAACTATGAAAATATTGTAATATAATGAGAGAATACTGAGTTATGAAGCCCAGTGAAATTTCTAGGTACCTGTATAGTTTGAGAGCAAATATACTGTATTGAGTTTATAACATTTTTAAAATAGATATAAGTTATCCTTGACTTTTTATGAGAATAATTTCATTTAGTACAACAAAATAGTCTGATTTAGAAATCACGTGAAATAGAATATATTTATATATATGTAATTTCAAGTAATAATCACCATTTTGAAAAAATAACGACAAAATCAATAAACACAATTCACACGACTCTTATGAGTCCATATAAGCACATAAAAACTTCTGCCGCCTTTCCAATGGCCATCTAACACGCGGCACAAAGGACCTCTCTATACAACACCTCCCAATGGCTTTCTCACACACGGTGCAAAGGGACTCTCCACACAACACCTCCCAATGTCCTTCTCACACACGGCGCAAAGGGACTCTCCACATAAATCAATAATCTCACCCTGCAGGGAAGTCAATTCATATCCTGACGGCTTCAGATTTAGAATTCATCAACAACCAAGCAATTCTCATGGTTTAGTATATTATATAAATATACAAGTCGAGCCACAACAAAATAATAACTTATATTATTACTACATATTTTTACAAAAAGCCGAGCCACGACAAATTAATAATTTAAAATTAACAACACATTTATTGACAAAAGTCGAGTCATGGCAAAATAACAATTGAAGCTTAACAACACATTTATTCACAAAAGCCGAGCCACGGCAAAATAACAGTTCAAGGATAGGAACACATTTATTCACAAAGCCGAGCCACGGTAAAATAAATATTTTACTTAGCGTAAATTAAATAAATAAAATATTTTAAAAAACATAACTTAAAATAATAAGAGTTTGTGGTCCTCAACCTCCACAAGTTAGCTATAAATCTCACCTCAAGCGAAAAGCATAAACCTATGCTACTCCACCCTTGGTTCTACCTCGGCAATCTCAGGACTTGACATATAATTACGTAATAACAAATAAATTTAATGTCACTCCAAAATGCTCAAATATTGACATATATATATATATATATATATATATATATATATATATATATATATATATATATGTATATATATATAATATGAATGAATGCATGATTAATATTAATTAGAACAAAAAATTATTGAATTTGATAAATTTATTTTTGTTTTCAAAGGAATAAAAATATTAAAATGATTAATTGTAATAAAATCTGCCATTCTCCACAAAAATTCAATTATTCCATTTTATTCCTAATATACAATTTAAAAAAATTATTCTATTTTATTTCTAATATACCAATTTAGAAACAATTATTCAATTTATATATTTTTGTACTCCTTTTGCATTATAACAATCTAATAAACTTTTAAATACTCAATATTTAATCAAAACAAAAATTTACAAAACAATAACTAAATCTGTCCAGATTATTCAAAAATTCAGAACATATATCAAACATGCTTAACAATTAGCGAAACATTTTTGGTAGGTAGAATATGATAACAATAATCTTCTTTCAAAAATTCAACCAAATCGGAGCATCAAAAAAGTTATTAAAATTCATATAAATTTACTGCTGTAGTATTTTTTGAAAATAATTAAACTCAACCATAACGAGAAAAAAATTGAAGATTTTATCTTGATTTGGAGACTTTTGATGCAGTTCTAAATTTGGGTTTGAAGGATTTAATTTGTGTGTGAGGAATTAGGGAATAATTTGTTAAAAATTGAAGTGAGAAATAGAGAAGAGATAAGGGAGAAAAGAGAAGAGGAAATGGGGAAAATGGGGGAGGTGGAGGATCAGCCGTGGGCTGATCCGTTGCCCTTTTTTTTTTTAATTTGAAAAATCAACCTTCAACTCTTTTATAATTATAGATTTACTCTAAAACTTATAATGTATATATTTCTCTTCATTTTAAGAATATGTAAAATTAGATTTTTTTTAGCAATTTATAGTTATCATATATATATATATATATATATATATATATATATATATGTACACATGGTAGAGTAGAACCTCTTGAAAAATTTATTTATTAAAAGTAAAATTTGTGGTTTTACAATTCTAATCCTCTAAAATAAATTTTGTCCTCGAAATTTGAAAGAAAAAGGAGTATACATGTATAAAAATATTTTTGAAACTAATGCATATGTATATAAAAAATGACGATTCGTTAAATAATAATGAATGTTGAAATGCCTCTAAATAAATGCTATCTCACATGTTAGGCAAAATCCGAGAAAAGATGTGGGTATTGATTTCTCATAAGTTCCTCACGTTTCCACGTAGACTCCTCTATGCCATGGTTTCTCCAAAGTACTTTAACCATAGGAATGACTTGACTTCTTAATACTTGCACCTTCCGATCAATTATTTGCATCGGCTGCTCCACATAAGTCAAATCCTCTTCCAAATTTACCGGTTGTTCAATCAAAACATGTGAAGGATCCGCTATATACTTTCGAAGAGTATATACATGAAAGATATCATGGATGCGACTAAGCTCCGCAGGTAATGACAATCTATATGCAACAGGGCCAACCTTTTCAATGATCTCGTAAGGTCCAATATAACGCGGCCGTAGTTTTCCTTTACGTCCAAATCTAAGAATGTCCTTCCACGGTGATACTTTCAAAAATACCCAGTCTCCTAGTTGAAATTCCTATGCTCTACGTCTCTTGTCCGCATAACTCTTTTTTCGATTTTGTGTTACCCGGAGATATTCTCTAATGATTGGAATCTTTTTTATTGTGCGTTGCACTAACTCTACACTGGATATCTTGGCTTCTCCCACCTCCATCCAACATACTGGAGTCCTGCATCTCCTTCCATACAAAGCCTCAAACGGTGCCGTACCCAAAATAGTTTGAAAGCTATTGTTGTAGGCAAATTCAATGAGCAGCAAGTCATCATCCCAACTAGTGGAATAACTCATAACGTAAGCACGCAACATATCCTCCAAGATTTGTATAACTCTCTCTGATTGCCCATATGTATGTGGATGAAAGGCTGTATTCATATTAAGTTTAGTCCCAAGTGCTCGTTGGAAACTTCTCCAGAATCTAGAAGTGAAGCGAGGATCCCGATCTGGTACTATACTGACTGGTACTCCATGCAATCTCACTATATTCTTGACATAAATCTCTGCTAATTTTTCTAGTGAATAGGTGAATCGTATCGAAAGAAAGTGAGCAGATTTGGTCAGTCGATCGACTATTACCCAAACTGCATCATTGATATTCTATAGTTGTGCTTTATATAATGATCATTTTGAGCTTACATTTCTGCTAAATTTTGGTGTTTTAATCACCATTTACACTCCATTTATCTCTTATTTTCTTAGGTGAGTTTGTTGAAGATTTGGAATTAAATGAAGCAAACAAAGAGATTTTACACAATGAAGAAAAACAGAGAAATGCAGAGGAAAAATAGCCTGGCAGAGACAATTCAAGTGGGATTTTGACTCCATGAAGATTTAAAATACAAAATTTGTCTTCTATACAATTATATAGGACATTCTAAAGTTTTCAGAATGATAAAATTCATGTCAATCGGAGTTCATTTACCTACCCTGCCTATGCTGCAAAGTCACCTGTCCTGCATTGTGTTTCAATTTTGACACATTTTGGTATAATGATTATATCTTGCGTTATAGATGCTCAATTGTGGTGATTCAAAGCTCTGTGTAAATATAAGATCCTTATATACAACTTTCATGAAGACACCAAAACCTATATCAGCCGATTTAATGCTCTGAATTCACCTAAAATTCAAAATAGTGTCATAGTCGTACAGCAGAACCTTGCACCAAAACTGGGGGCAAGCGGCGCCGTTTGGTGTAATCCAAGCGGCGCCGTTTGTGTCAATCTGAAGCTGTTTATATGGTGCTTTTCTCTTTCTTTTGGAGGATATTTAAATACCCCTTTAGGGAAAAAACAAGGGAGGCGGCTGGAGTTGGACAAAAACAGCAAAAACACAAGAAAACTCACTCAAATCCCATCCCAAATCTTCATCTTTGCAAGAGAGAAGATTGAATCTTTGAAGAAGGAGAACATCCACCTTGAAGATTCATGGAAAAAGCTGTAATTTTCTCAATGCTACAGTGACGAATTTCAACCTTGAGGAAGAGAAGATTTTACAACATGAAAATGAGCAATTCTTACTCTTTCTTTGTTGGTTTATAATCTTTGAGTTGTAATATGTTGATGAACTAAACTTTTGAATACTTGGATGGGTATGAACCCTAGATTTTACCTATGTAAATGAATTGTTTCCTTGGTTGATTGAATTCAAATTTCTTGTGGATTGTTTGTGGGTTTGAATGGTAGAATTGATTGAGTGGATTATTGATGCATAATCTGAAATTTTTTCACTTGGAATTGAGAAAGGAAGGGTGATTGACAATTCATTCATAATCTGGAAATTTTCATTTGGAATTGAGAAAGGAAGGGTGAAATAGACCATACACAAACAATGGGGATGATTTAGGTGACTAGAGATAGAAACCTCACATCTTCTTGGTAATTAGAGAAATCTTGTTGGAAATTCATAAATCTTAAGGCATTCTTGGATTAAATGGTTAGAAAGAGATTTCAACTAATTAATTTAAGAATAGAGAACTTTCATCTAGAGATAGAGTGAGTTCTAATTAAGGAATTTCATCAAACATAAGAAGGGCAATTCATCAACCAAGGGACTTTCTATCACATAGGTAATTCTAGGGGAATTTTCCATCCAAGTACTATTTTCTTTATTGAATTCTCTCTTGTAAGCAAGATTGGTTAAGTTGGTTTAATTAGTTAAGTTAGATTTCTTTTCCTAGTAGTTATTCCAATCATTTTCACAAACAAATTTGTTAGGCTAAACAATAGAGTAGAAAGAGAGTAATGATATTTAAACACCCCCGTGGATACGACATTTGAATTTACTTGCCATTGTACTACTCATAACGATAGGTGCACTTGCCTAGTGTTTGTGTACAAATTGTTAGAGATTGTAATAAAAATTTAGTATAAAGGCATAGACTATTGATTTAGTTATTTTACTTATTAGTATAAAGGCGCCGTTGCTGGGGAACTTTGGTTAATATTTGGAAAGCTTGAAATCTATTGATTTAATCATTTTACTTATTTGTTGTTATAATGCCTATTTCTAGTGTTAGCAATTATTGTCTTGTTTGTCATTTCTTTTAGTTATTAGTGAATTGGAGTTCTTAGCTTATGCTTCTTTGTTTTTTGTTCTGTTTAAAGTGAGTGTTCTTTGAGCTAAACTTTTACTTTATTTGTGGTGAAGGTGTGAATTCTTTTTGGTTTATGACCTCAAGTAATTCGGGAGAATTGAATCAACTTAATTCCGAAGTTGAGCATATTTTTTATTGGGATCCAAGGGGTATAAACCTAGAGGTAATACTTGAAGGAATTGAAGTTGAAGATGAAAATCCTCAAATTGAGAACAGTATGGCACATGATGGAAATGCAAGACCAAGGACAACGGAAGACTATGCACGACCTTCTTTGTTAGGAGCGGAGTCAAGCATTGTCCGACCAAGAGTTGAAGCCAACAATTTTGAGATCAAATCGAATATCATCCAAATGGTTCAACAATTGGTGCAATTTGATGGTTTTCCGAATGAAGACCCGAATGCTCATATTGCCAACTTTTTGGAGATATGTGATACTTTCAAGATTAATGGGGCTTCCGAAGATGCCATCCGCCTTTGATTATTTCCATTTTCATTGAGAGACCGAGCCAAGTCATGGTTAAAATCATTTCTATCGGGTTCCATCACTACATGGAACACTCTTGCCGATAAATTCCTAGCTAGATATTTCCCTCCAGCAAGGACTGTAAAGCTGAGAAATGACATTTTCTCTTTTCAACAAATGGAGAGTGAAAGTTTATATGATTCTTGGGAGAGATGGAAGGAGCTCTTGAGGAGTCCACATCATGGTCTAGATTTGGGGCTGCAAATGCAAACATTCCATAGTGGATTAAATTTTCCTTCCAAGCAACTCATTGATGCTTCTTCGGGAGGTATCACTAGTTTGAAGACAACGGAAGAGTTACAAGACCTCATTGAAAACATTGCCATGAACAACTACCAATGGGGGAATCCAAGGCCAAAAACCAAACCTAGTGGAATACACAATGTAGACATGATGACGGCTTTGGAGGCAAAATTCGATGCCTTAAACAAGAAGATTGAGAGCTTGAGTTTGTCACCTCAAACCTCTCAAGTGATGATGGCTTGTGATTTTTGAGGAGGTGGTCATCCAAACCATGAGTGCCAAACCATGGGAACTTCTAATGCATCATCAACGGAGCATGTGGATTTCCTTGGAGGAGGAAGGCAACCCAACAATCCTTATAGTATTACCTATAATCCGGGGTGGCGAAATCATCCAAACTTCTCATAGAGCAACCAAGGGCAACAAAGACCGTTTCATCCTCCTGGCTTCCAAGGTTCATCAAATCCTCGACCCCAAACATCTCTTCCTTATCAACATCAATCACCTCCACCTCTCCAACAACCGGTGAAGCCTAGCCTTGAAGAATTGATGACAAAGTTCATTGAGACTACCGAAACCCGATTCCAACATCAAGAAGCATCGCTGAGGAACCAATAGGCTTCCATTCACAACTTGGAAAATCAATTAGGCCAACTGGCAAAGCTTTTTTCCGAAAGGCAAGCTGGAACTCTCCCAAGCAACACCGAGCCGAACCCAAGGGAACATGCTAGAGCCATTACCTTGAGAAATGGAAAGGAATTGGAGATTCCGAAGCAAAAGACACAAGAAAAGGAAGAAGGGAAGAAATATGAGCCAGTGTATGTTAAGGATGAAGAAAGGGTTGAGAAGAAAGAAACATAAAAGAATAAGGAAATTCAAGAATATAGGCCAAAGATTCCATATCCTACCCGACTTCAACAAGAGAAAAAAGATGAACAATTTGGTAAGTTTCTTGAACTTTTTAAGCAATTGCATATCAACTTACCATTTGTTGAAGCTCTTTCGCAGATGCCAAGATATGCTAAATTCCTAAAGGAGATCCTTTCCAAGAAAAGAAAGCTCGAGGAGTTCTCAATGGTGACATTGAATGAGGAGTGTTCAGCCATTCTTCAAAACAAGAACAAGCTACCGCAAAAGCTAAAGGATCCAGGGAGTTTTACTATCCCTTGTACTATTGGTAGTTTGTCAATTGGTAGGGCATTAGCAGATTTGGGTGGTAGCATTATTTTGTTGTCATATGAGATGTTTAAAAAGTTGGGATTGGGTGAATCTAAACCAACTAGAATGAGCATTCAATTGGCCGATAGATCGGTGAAGTATCCTAGGGGAATTATTGAGGATGTACTTGTGAAAGTTGATAAATTCATATTCCCTGTTGATTTTGTGATACTTGACATGAGTGAGGATGTAGAGGTGCCTTTGATTTTAGGAAGACCTTTTCTAGCTACCGCTAAGGCCAATATAGATGTATGTGAAGGGAAGTTAACCCTTAGGGTAGGGGAAGAGGAAGTTATTTTTAAAATTCCTGAGGCTATGAAATATTCTCTTCATCATGATGATTCTTGTTTAAGGATAGATATTATTGATGACATTATCTCCAACCATGCGCAGGGATTGTTCGATGATGATCCTTTAGAGGTATCCTTGTTTCAAGATGAAGAAGCAAAGAAGGAGTGTCATGAGAATGGTGAAGTCATCTCCAATCACAACCGAAGGGGTGGAGTTCGAAAAAATTAAGAAGGAAAAAAGGGGTAGAATGAAGTCGTCCATTGAAGAACCCCCGAAGCTAGAGTTGAAAAAATTACCGGATCATTTGGAGTATGTTTTTCTTGCAGATAATTATAAACTCCCTGTGATCATTGCAACCGATTCACAAGAAAAGCAGAAAGAAGAACTCATAAAGGTGCTAGAGAAGCATACAAAGGCAATGGCATGGAAGATATCCGACATCAATGGTATTAGCCCTTCATTTTGCACCCACAAAATATTGATGGAAGAAGACTTCAAACCGGCAGTGCAACCCCAAAGAAGGCTAAACCCAAACATGAAGGAAGTGGTCAAAGCAGAGGTAATTAAACTTCTTGATGCTCCTATCTCGGATAGTCTGTGGGTGAATCCCGTCCAAGTAGTTCCCAAGAAAGGAGGGATGACCGTCGTGCCTAATGAGAAAAACAAGTTGATTCCCATAAGGACCATGACCGGCTGGAGAGTGTGCATAGATTATCGGAAGCTTAATGATGCCACTCGGAAGGATCACTTTCCACTTCCTTTCATTGATCAAATGCTTGAGAGACTTGCCGGTCATAGGTATTACTGTTTTCTTGATGGTTTTTCGGGGTACTTTCAAATTCCAATAGCCCCGGAAGATCAAGAGAAAACTACATTTACATGTCCTTATGGTACTTTTGCTTACCGTCGCATGCCTTTTGGTTTGTGTAATGCTCATGCAACTTTTCAAAGGTGCATGTTAGCTATTTTTGAGGGTTTAGTGGAGGATATTATGGAGGTTTTTATGGATGATTTCTTTGTTTTTGGTGATTCTTTTGAGTTTTGTTTGAAAAATCTTGAAAACATGTTGCAAAGATGTGAAGAAACCAATTTGGTTTTGAATTGGGAGAAATGTCATTTTATAGTTAAAGAAGGCACTGTATTGGGGCATAAGATCTCTAGTAAGGGCATAGAGGTTAATAGAGCCAAGGTAGAAACCATAAAAAATTGCTACCACCTACTTCGGTAAAGGCAATTAGAAGTTTTCTTGGTCATGCAAGGTTTCTATAGAAGGTTTATAGAGGATTTTTCTAAAATTTCTAAACCTCTTACAAATTTGCTTGAAAAAGATGCGCCATTTGTTTTTGATGATACATGTTTAACTGCTTTCACTAAGTTGAAGCAAAAATTGATTGACTCTCCCATATTGGTTGCCCCCGATTGGTCCAGTCCCTTTGAACTAATGTGTGATGCAAGTGAGTTTGCAGTAGGGGCATTGCTTGGACAAAGGCAAGAAAGGCATTTTCAACCGATATACTATGCAAGCAAGACCTTGATGGAAGCACAAGAAAACTACACCACAACCGAGAAGGAGCTTCTTGCCATAGTTTTTGCTTTTGATAAATTTTGCCCCTATCTTGTTTTGTCCAAAGTCATTATTTATACTGATCATTCAGCACTCAAATATCTTTTCAACAAAAATGATGCAAAGCCTAGACTAATTAGGTGGGTACTTTTATTGTAGGAATTTGATTTGGACATAAGAGATAAAAAGGGAGCGGAGAATCTTGCCGCTGATCATCTATCATGGTTGGAGAATCCACATTTGGAGCAATTGAATGAGGAAGACATCAATGACATATTCCCTGATGATAATGCTAATTATATTGTGGGCCGGATCTTACCAAAGAATTTAACCTCTCAACAAACGAAGAAATTCTTTTCGGAATTAAAGTACTATCTTTGAGAAGATCCGTTTTTGTTCCAAATTTGTGCAGATCAAATCATAAGGAGATGTGTAGCCTACCATGAGAACATGAGCATATTAGAGCATTGCCACAAAGGTCCGGTTGGTGGTCATTATCACGCCAATGGGACAACAAGAAAGGTACTTGAGTAGGGATTTTATTGGTCGACTTTGTTTAGAGATGCCCAAAAGTATGTAGAAAACTGTGACAATTGCCAATGGACGGGTAATATCTCAAAAAGGCATGAAATGCCCCTCTCTACATTTCAAGTATGTGAAGTCTTTGATTGTTGGGGTATTGATTTCATGGTTCCTTTTCCAAACTCTTTTGGTAATGCATACATGTTGGTTGCAGTTGATTATGTCTCCAGATAGGTGGAACCCCAAGCTTTGCCAAGAAATGATGCTAGAGTGGTTGTTAAATTTTTTAAAAAATTGTTTACTCGCTTTGGCATTCCTAGAGCCATAATTAGTGATCGGGGAACTCATTTTTGTAACCAACAACTTGAGAAGGTCTTGCTTCAATTGGGTGTTACTCACAAGATGGAAACCCCTTATCACCCTCAAACTAGTGGCCAAGTGGAAGTGGTTAATAGAGAAATCAAAAGAATTTTGGAAAAGATTGTTGAACATACTAGGAAGGATTGGAGTATTAAGCTTGATGATGCTTTGTGGGCATATAGGACTGCATACAAGACCCCCATCGGGTTTACTCCATATAGATTAGTCTATGGGAAGTCTTGTCATTAATTTTGATCATGATCTTGTAGGGAAGACCAGAATACTCCAAATTAATGAACTTGATGAGTGGAGGAGAGATGCCTATGAGAATTCGATAATCTACAAGGAAAAAGTGAAGCAATGGCATGACAAGCACATATTGTCGAATAGGGAATTTAAGGAGGGAGATCAAGTGCTATTATTCAACTCTCGATTGAAGCTCTTTCCTGGAAAGCACAAATCACGATCGTCCGAACCATTCGTAGTACACAAAGTTTACCCTTATGGTGTAGTAGAAGTTGCACATCCGGATAAGAGAATTTTCAAGGTTAACGGCCATCGTCTCAAACTCTATCATGGAGGAGATCCTAGAGAACTTGAAAAAGTCTCTTTAATCCTCGACGATCCAAAAGATAAGTGATCTTTTATATCTACTTAGTTAATTGTACATAATTTTACTTAATGCGGTTTTGAGTTTGAAAATTTTAATTTTCTTAAATTGTGAAGTGTTTTATAATGTGTTGTTTGGTGTGTTTTTTTAGTTTGTAATCAATTATTTTTCGTTGAATGTTGTTGTTCAATGTGTAGTGTTTTTGTGAAAAAAAAAAAACCAAAATGGCCCCGTTAGGATGGAACCAAACGGCGCCGTGTCACTGTTTCAATCCAGTTCTTGTAGAACTGGATTGAAGCTGTGTTGTTTGGATTGGACCGAACGGTGCCGCTTCACTGTAGCGCTGGGTTGAAACGGCGCCGCATTGCACTGTTCACCCTTTAAAAAAAAAGTCTTAATCTAGATTAAGAACTGGATTAAAACGGCGCCGCTTGATGTGATCCAAGCGGCGTCGGTTCACTGTTCACATTTATTGAATTAAAAAAAGAAAAGCAGCATTTTGCCGACTGAGTTGAAACGGCGCCGCTTGGTGTGATCCAAAAGGCGCCGTTTCATTGTTTCACAAAAAAAAAAATCTCAAAATCCAAAACCGAAACCTGCATTTCTTTTTGTCATTTCCTCTCTTTTCTCTCTTCTTCCTTCCCTTTTCCTCTCGATTCTCTCTTACCATTTCTTGTTCAAGAAAATCTAAACCTTCCCACATTTTTCTTTCACCTTAACTCATCCTCCCACTTTTAATTTGTTGGTTCTTTCTTACTTTCTTCTATGCCTACCATGTGTTTGATGAAATGCCATAATGAAACTTGTTAAATTTGTGATTTTCTTTATTACTTTGCATTGCATTAGCTTACTATAGACTTCCTTTCTTTAATTTAGTGGTTAGTTTATTTAATTTTGTTACTTAGCATGGTTAAGAGTTAATTAGCCTTTGTTTTAAATTTTAGTGACAATTATTTTTCTTGTTTAACCAATTTACACTTATTATTATTATTATTATTATTTTTTTATGTGTATTACTTGTAACGTTCATTGTGGCATTTGTGTTTTCACATTGGTAAACTAGTTTCTCTTAACGATTAATTTTGAGAAAGAAAGCATGCCATAGAAAATCGCAACTCGAGGAACTTCTATAGTCCAACAACAAATCCTTGAGCAACAACAAATTTTGGGCCATCAATTTGCCTGCATCGCCGAATCTCACGTACAGATCCTTTAGCCCAGACTCGAGTGGTGGCACCGGCAATATATGAACAAAAGGGGAGTTCTTTCTTTTCTATTTTTACCTTTTTATTTATTTATTTTATTGCTATGTTTTTTATGCTTCCGCTTTCATTATGTCATTGTTTCTAGTTTTCTTTCATTTCTTTTTGCTGTGAAGTATATAAAAGGTGCAGCTTGCTCTCATATGAGTTCGCCCAGCCTTCACGTACAAAACAACCATGTTTTTCACTGTTTTTGTGTTTGGTTGTTTGGTGTGGCGTTCTATTGTCGTTTGTGTTATATATTTTTATTTATGCAATCTTTGGTTTATTTCCACCCCAACATTGCGGACAATGTTGTCTTAAGTGTGGGAGAGTTGGCTTTAGTAGTATAGGCTATTTTCATGATTTTTGTTGAATTTGCTTGTTTTTATTTTTGGAATCTTCAAGGTACTTCAAGACTTGCATGTTTATCTTTTCTCAAAGAGTAGCTATACAATCATTCTAAAGGCCATAACTAGTACCTTGAACTTAGAATAAGTATGCACCCCTTGTATTCTTTGCTTGTATGGAATTTATCTTTTCAGCACATTTTCTCTTTGCTTTGTTGTGATGATTATGGAGTTGAATCTTGTGTTATTGGCCTTAGAATTCAACATAATTTTTACTTTAGAACCCGCATTCACTTGCCTTGAGGGGAAATGAGTAAGTAACCTTAGTTTGATCTTGAAATGATTGTAATAGGCCTTCTTTGTCTCGATTGAGCCTTTCTAACCACCGCTCTTTATTTTATCCGTAGTACCCTTTCTTGAAGCCTTTGTGCATAAATTTTCCAATCTATATTCTAGATTTTTCCTTCTTTCAAATTTTAAACTCCGCTCTTTATATTTAACCCTTCTTTGCGAGAGCTAAATGCATTTTTACCCTTAAGTTAACAAAGAGTACTGTGGAAATTGGAACAATGGGTGGAATGGAAGATTATAGGAAAAATAGGCTTTAAAAAAAGGGGGAAAAAGAGTGGTGAGATGACCTTATATGATTGGGAATTGGATTACACCTCAATAAAAAAAAAAAGAAGAAAAATAAAAAAAGGAGAAAAGAAAAAAATTGTTATATATTTGTCTATTATTGAGAAGGCTTTTTACATTTCTTGATGCCTTCAAGATGTATATATGTTTTCAGTATTATTATAGTAAATTTTGTCATGATTGAGGTTAAATTTATGAGTTGACAAAGATGGGTAATGATGGAAAGGTTGTGGGTTCAAGCTTACTATGTGCATGTGGTTGAATCCAAAGTAAAGGGATTTGGTAGAGAATGGGAGTTTGTGGTTGAATGTAGGGGAATGGTGATATTCCTTGTGGCTAATAAGGGTTATTACTTTTGTTTTATCTCTCATTCCTTTCTCTTTAGCTCTCATTTCTTTGACTTTAAATTCCTTACCTTTCGTTTGGCACCCTAAACTTTCCCTGAGCCTAAAGTTACAAGCATAAAAGTCGTACCTAATCGAGATTAAATTTTGGTTACTATATTAGTGGAGAGGTTTTGTGAATGTTGGGTGTTGTGTTTCTATTTCTATGCCTTTATAGATGATGAGGCGATGTTAGGACGAGGTCGGCGGACCTCTCTGCTAAAATCCATGTTAATGCATCGAAGAATCTGTGTAATAAGAAGAGGAAAAACAAACGCTTTCGTGGTAAAACAGGAGGCAACCACCTCATTCATTTGTATTAGTAAAATGGAAGCTAATGGAATGGGTGATCAAGTAAGCAGTTTGTGAGTAATATAAATTTCCAAGCATCGAACCTCATTTAACCCACTCACCCTAGGTAGAACATTAAAAGCAAGTAAATAGACCACTAAATGAAGCCTAGGGGAAAGGGTATTGGCGTTAAAACCATACCATGAACCCATTCTGCTATATGTTAGATGTAATGCTCGCCAAGCTATTTTAAAATCCCACTCCCGGTCAGAGAGTACCTCTTTTTTTGATTGTCTATCCGAACCCAATTTCCTTCATCAGGAATGTGAAGAAGTCCAGCGAGAAGGGTGCGGGTGACGACAATTGGTTGACCCTTAACCTGAGTATGAAGGACCTTGCCAACTTTGTCAAATTTATCCCTAATATTGGCATAAAATTCTTTGACAAGGACAGGATAGTAAGTACCGAAGAGGTTAAGGATAGGCCTCCATCCTATGGCTTGGAATAAACCAAAAATATTAAACAGCTCATTCACCTCAGCCGAAATGGTATGCTCAATGATCATGGAGTTTTGTTGACGTGAAGCGTACCATTTTCGATGTTGATTATTGGTGAAACGAGTAGGATGGAGGTAGGAAATATTGGATGGAGGTACTTGGGGTGATGGTGAGAAAGGGTCGGCTCCCGAAGAGGAGGTCACATCCCTTATACGTTTAGGCTTTTTGGTTTGGACAGTAGTTTTTCTCAACATGCTTTCTTTTCCAAAATTAACCGTTAAAGATAAATTAGGCTACCTGTGTGAATAATACAAATGCCACAAATAACTTTACAAGGAATACACACAAAAAATGAAAATTGCAAATTAGCTAAACAAGAAAAAAAAATTTATCACTAAAAATTTTAGACAAAGGTTAATTAACTAGTAAATATATTAAGTAATCAAATTAAATAAACTAACTACGAAATTAACAAAAAGAAGTCTATATTACTAATGGAATGCAAAGTAGTAAAGAATATCACAAATTTAACAATTAAGTTTCATTGTGGCATTTCATCAAACACATGGTAGGCATAGAGGAAAACAAGAGATAACCAACAAAATTAGAGAAGAATTGCAAGCCCACAATAAATAAATTTACAACACAATCACAATTTACTAAAGCATTTAACCAAAAACATAAGAAAAATAAAGATTGTAAGATAAAAGGTTAAAGAGACAAACTAATTCTAGTGGATTGCTTGAAAGTTCTTGTGCCTCAAAGTTGAGTCAAGAAGAAGGATCTCCAAAAATTAGAAGTGGAAGGATGAGTTGAGGTGAAAGAAAAATGTGGGAAGGTTGTAATTTTCTTGAACAAGAAATTGAAAGAGAGAACCGAGAGAAAATGGGAAGGAAGAAGAGAGAAAAGAGAGGAAATGAGAGAGAATTGTAAGTCTCTATTTTGAGTTTTTGGGGTTTTGTTTTTAATATGGAAAACCCAAACGACGCCGTTTCAAAGCATTTTGGCATAATTCTGCCCCATTTTTTTTTGTGAGTGAACAGTTAAACGGCGTCACATGGTTCACATTAAGCAGCGTCGTTTTAATCCAGTTCTGAAACTGGATCAAAACGATAAATGTTTTTTTTAATGCACAGTAAAACGGCGCCGTTTCAAACCAGTTCTACCGAGACTGGATTGAAACAGTGACTCGGCGTCGTTTGGTTCAGTCCAAACGGTGCCGTTTTGGCTTTATTTTTACTACATTTAACAAAAAAAAAATTAAATACAAACTAAAAGAAAACACACCAAACAGCACATTATAAAGCTCTTCACAATTTAAGAGGATTAAAATTTTCAAACTCAAAATCACATTAAGTAAAATTATGTACAATTAACTAAATAGATATAAAAGATCACTTATCTTTTGGATCATGGAGGATTAAAGAGACCTTTTCAGGTTCTCTAGGATCTCCTCTATGATAGTGTTTGAGACGATGGTCGTTAATCTTTAAAATTCCCTTATCCGGATGTGCAATTTCTACTACCCCATAAGGGTAAACTTTGTGGACTACGAATGGTCCGGACCATCGTGACTTGAGCTTTCCAGGAAAGCGCTTCAACCGAGAGTTAAATAATAGCACTTGATCTCGCTCCTTAAATTCCTTATTCGACAATATGTGCTTGTCATGCCATTGCTTCACTTTTTCCTTGTAGATTCGCGAGTTCTCATGAACATCTCTCCTCCACTCATCAAGTTCATTAATTTGGAGTATTCTGGTCTTCCCTGCAAGATCATGATCAAAATTAATCAACTTAATTGCCCACTATGCCTTATGCTCAACCTCAACCGGTAAATGACAAGACTTCCCATAGACTAATCTATATGGAGTAAACACGATGGGGGTCTTGTATGCAGTCCTATATGCCCACAAAGCATCATCAAGCTTAACACTCCAATCCTTCCTACTATGTTCAACAATCTTTTCCAAAATTCTTTTGATTTCTCTATTAACCACTTCCACTTGCCCACTAGTTTGAGGGTGATAAGGGGTTGCCATCTGGTGAGTAACACCCAATCGAAGCAAGAGCTTCTCAAGTTGGTTACAAAAATGAGTTCCCCGATCACTAATTATGGCTCTAGAAATGCCAAAGCAAGTAAACAATTTTTTAAAAAATTTAACTACTACTCTAGCATCATTTGTTGGTAAAGCTTGTGGTTCCACCCATCTAGAGACATAATCAACTGCTACCAAGATGTATGCATTACCAAAGGAGTTTGGAAAAGGACCCATGAAATCAATACCCCAACAATCAAAGACTTCACATACTTAAAATGTAGAGAGGGACATTTCATGCCTTTTTGAGATATTACCTGTCCGTTGGCAATTGTCACAGTTTTCTACATATCTTTGGGCATCTCTAAACAAAGTCGGCCAATGAAATCCCGACTCAAGTACCTTTCTTGCTGTCCCATTGGCTTGATAATGACTACCAGCCAGACCTTTATGGAAATGCTGTCCCATTGGCTTGATAATGATCTGCACAAATTTGGAACAAAAACGGATTTTCCCAAAGATAGTACTTTAATTTTGAAAAGAATTTCTTCTTTTGTTGAGGGGTTAAATTCTTTGGTAAGATCCGACCCACAATATAATCAGCATAATCTGCAAACCAGGGAGTGTGATCATCATTACCGATAACCAAGTATAACCTCTCATCAGGGAATGTGTCATCGATGTCTTCCTCATTCAATTGCTCCAAATGTGGGTTCTCCAACCTTGAAAATGCCTTTCTTGCCTTTGTCCAAACACTGCCCCTAATGCAAAGTCAATTGCATCACACATTAGTTCAAAGGGACTGGACCAATCGGGGGCAACCAATATCGGAGAGTTAATCAATTTTTGCTTCAACATAGTGAAAGCAATTAAGCATGTATCATCAAAAACAAAGGGTGCATCTTTTTCAAGAAATTTGTAAGAGGTTTAGCAATTTTAGAAAAATCTTTTATAAACCATCTATAGAACCCTGCATGACCAAGAAAACTTCTAATTCCCTTTACCGAAGTAGGTGGTGGCAATTTTTCTATGGTTTCTACCTTGGCTCTATCAACTTCTATGCCCTTGCTAGAGATCTTATGCCCCAATACAATGCCTTCTTTAACCATAAAATGACATTTCTCCCAATTCAAAACCAAATTGGTTTCTTTATATCTTTGCAAAACTTTTTCAAGATTTTTCAAACAAAACTTAAAAGAATCACCAAAAATAGAGAAATCATCCATAAAAACCTCCATAATATCCTCCACTAAACCCTCAAAAATAGCTAACATGCACCTTTGAAAAGTTACAGGAGCATTACACAAACCAAAAGGCATGCGACGGTAAGCAAAAGTACCATAAGGACATGTAAATGTAGTTTTCTCTTGATCTTCCGGGGCTATTGGAATTTGAAAGTACCCCGAAAAACCATCAAGAAAACAGTAATACATATGACCGGCAAATCTCTCAAGCATTTGATCAATGAAAGGCAGTGGAAAGTGATCCTTCTGAGTGGCATCATTAAGCTTCCGATAATCTATACACACTCTCCAGCCGGTCACGGTCCTCATGGGAATCAACTCGTTTTTCTCATTAGGCACGACGGTCATCCCTCCTTTCTTGGAAACTACTTGGACGGGACTCACCCACGAACTATTTGAGATAGGATATATGAGACCGGCATCAGGAAGTTTGATTACCTCTGCTTTGACCACTTCCTTCATGTTTGGGTTTAGCCTTCTTTAGGGTTGCACCACCGGTTTGAAGTCTTCTTCCATCAATATTTTGTGGGTGCAAAATGAAGGGCTAATACCATTGATGCCAGATATCTTCCATGCCATTGCCTTTGTATGTTTCTTTAGCACCTTATGAGTTTTCTTTCTGCTTTTCTTGCAAATCGGTTGCAATGATTACTGGGAGTTTATAATTATCTGCAAGAAAAATATACTCCAAATGATCCGGCAACTTTTTCAACTCTAACTCCGGGGGTTCTTCAATGAAGGACTTCATTCTACCCCCTTTTTCCTTCTCAATTTTTTCGAACTCCACCCCTTCGGTTGTGATTGGAGATGACTCCATATGTGCTATGACTTCACCATTCTCATGACACTCTTTCTTTGCTTCTTCATCTTGAAACAAGGATACCTCTAAAGGATCATCATCCATTAATCCCTGCACATGGTTGGAGACAATGTCATCAATAATATCTATCCTAAAACAAGAATCATCATCATCAAGAGAATATTTCATAGCCTCAGGAACGTTAAAAATAACTTCCCCTTCCCCTACCCTAAGGGTTAACTTCCCTTCACATACATCTATATTGGCCTTAGTGGTAGCTAGAAAAGGTCTTCCTAAAATCAAAGGCACCTCCACATCCTCACCGATGTCAAGTATCACAAAATCAACAGGGAATATGAATTTATCAAATTTTACAAGTACATCCTCAATAATTCCCCTAGGATACTTCACCGATCTATCGGCCAATTGAATGCTCATTCTAGTTGGTTTAGGTTCACCCAATCCCAACTTTTTAAACATCTCATATGGCAATGCTAGCACCCAAATCTGCTAATGCTCTACCAATTGACAAACTACTAATAGTACAAGGGATTGTAAAACTCCCTGGATCCTCTAGCTTTTGCGGTAGCTTGTTCTTGTTTTGAAGAATGGCTGAACACTCCTCATTGAATGTCACCATTGAGAACTCCTCGAGCTTTCTTTTCTTGGAAAGGATCTTCTTTAGGAATTTAGCATATCTTGGCATCTGCAAAAGAGCTTCAATAAATGGTAAGTTGATATGCAATTGCTTAAAAAGTTCAAGAAACTTACCAAATTGTTCATCTTTTTTCTCTTGTTGAAGTCAGGCAAGATATGAAATTTTCGGCCTATATTCTTGAATTTCCTTATTCTTTTGTGTTTCTCTCTTCTTAACCCTTTCTTCATCCTCAACATACACTGGCTCATCTTTCTTCCCTTCTTCCTTTTCTTGCGTCTTTTTCTTCAGAATCTCCAATTCCTTTCCACTTCTGAAGGTAATGGCTTTAGCATGTTCCCTTGGGTTCGGCTCGGTGTTGCTTGGGAGAGTTCCAGGTTGCCTTTCGGAAAAAAGCTTTGCCAGTTGGCCTAATTGATTTTCCAAGTCGTGAATGAAAGCCCATTGGTTCCTCGGGGATGCTTCTTGATGTTGGAACCGGGTTTCAGTAGTCTCAATGAACTTTGTCATCAATTCCTCAAGGCTAGGCTTCACCGGTTGTTGGAGAGGTGGAGGTGGTTGATGTTGATAAGGAAGAGAAGTTTGGGGTCGAGAATTTGATGAAACTTGGAAGCCGGGAGGATGAAACGGTCTTTGTTGCCCTTGGTTACTTCATGACAAGTTTGGATGATTTCGCCACCCTGGATTATAGGTATTACTATAAGGATTATTGGGTTGCCTTCCTCCTCCAAGGAAATCCACATGCTCCGTTGATGATGCATTAGAAGTTCCCATGGTTTGGCACTCATGTTTGGATGACCACCTCCGTAAAATACAAGCCATCATCACTTGAGAGGTTTGAGTTGACAAACTCAAGCTCTCAATCTTCTTGTTTAAGGCATCGAATTTTGCCTCCAAAGCCGTCATCATGTCTACATTGTGTATTCCACTAGGTTTGGTTTTTGGGCTTGGATTCCCCCATTGGTAATTGTTCATGGCAATGTTTTCAATGAGGTCTTGTAACTCTTCCGGTGTCTTCAAAATAGTGGTACCTCCCGAAGAAGCATCAATGAGTTGCTTGGAAGGGAAATTTAATCCACTATGGAATGTTTGCATTTGCATCCCCAAATCTAGACCATGATGTGCACATTTCCTCAAGAGCTCCTTCCATCTCTCCCAAGAATCATATAAACTTTCACTCTTCATTTGTTGAAAAGAGAAAATATAATTTCTTAGCTTTGCAGTCCTTGCCGGAGGGAAATATCTAGCTAGGAATTTCTCGGCAAGATTGTTCCATGTAGTGATGGAACCCGGTGGAAGTGATTTTAACCATGACGTGACTCGGTCTCTCAATGAAAATGGAAATAATCGAAGACGGATGGCATCTTCGGAAGCCCCATTAATCTTGAAAGTATCACATATCTCCAAAAAGTTGGCAATATGAGCATTCGGGTCTTCGTCCGGTAAACCATCAATTGCACCAATTGTTGAACTATTTGGATGATATTCGGTTTGATCTCAAAATTGTTGGCTTCAACTCTTGGTCAGGCAATGCTTGACTCCGCTCCTAACAAAGAAGGTCGTGCATAGTCTCCCATTGTCCTTGGTCTTGTATTTTCGTCATGTGCCATAATGTTCTCAATTTGACAAAGATGGGTGATGATGGAAAGGTGGTGGGTTGAAGCTTAATATGTGCAAGTGGTTGAATCCAAAGTAAAGGGATTTGGTAGAGAATGGGAGTTTGTGGTTGAATGTAGGGGAATGGTGATATTCCTTGTGGCTGATAAGGGTTATTACTTTTGTTTTATCTCTCATTCCTTTCTCTTTAGCTCTCATTTCTTTGACTTTGAATTCCTTACCTTTCGTTTGGCACCCTAAACTTTCCCTGAGCCTAAAGTTACAAGCATAAAAGTCGTACCTAATCGAGGTTAAATTTTGGTTACTGTATTAGTGGAGAGGTTTTGTGAATGTTGGGTGTTGTGTTTCTGTTTCTATGCCTTTATACTCAATTTTATCACAATCCTCAAAAATTTGCACACAAACACAAGGCAAGTGCACCCATCGTTTAAATTAGTATAATGGCAAGCAAGTTTAAAATTGTATCCACGGGAATGGTTAAATATCATTACTCACATTCTAATCTATTGTTTAGCCTAACAAATTTGTTTGTGAAAATGATTGGAATAACTACTAGGAAAGGAAATCTAACTTAACTAATTAAACCAACTTAACCAATCTTGCTTGCAAGAGAGAATTCAATTTAAAAAACAATACTTGAATGGTTAATCCCCTTAGAATTACCTATGTGATAGAAATGTCCCTTGGTTGATAAATTTCACTTCTTATGTTTCATGAAATTCCAATGATAGAACTCACTCTATCTCTAGATGAAAGTTCTCTACTCTTAGATTAATTAGTTGAAATCACTTTCTAACCAATTCAACCCAAGAATGCATTAAGAATTGTGGATTTCCAATTAGATTTCTCTAATTATCAAGAAGATGTTTAGATTTCTATCTCTAGTCACCTAAATCATCCCCATAGTTTGTGTATGGTCTATTTCACTCTTCCTTTCTCAATTCCAAGTGAATATTTCCAGATTATGAATCAATTGTCAATCACGCTTCCTTTCTCAATTCCAAGTGAAAAAATTTCAGATTTTGCATCATTAATCCACTCAATCAATTCAACCATTCAAACCCACAAACAATCCCCAAGAAATTCGAATTCAATCAACGAAGGAAACAATTCATTCACATAGGTAAAATCTGGGGTTCATACCTATCCAAGTATTCAAAAGTTTAGTTCATCAACATATTACAACTCAAAGAATATAAACTAATAAAGAAAGAGTAAGAATTGCTCATTTTCATGGTGTGAAATCTTCTCTTCCTCAAGGTTGAAATCGACTCTCATGACCTCTGTCTCTGCTAGTTTGAAATCCCCCTCGTCCAGTAGATGGTATGGATCCAAATCCTGCTGTCCTCTGTCCCTCTGTTGCAACAATTCCTATCTGACTCTGAGGACAATCCCTTGCTGTATGTCCTGCCTGGCGGCATATAAAGCACACGATACCACCCTCACGACAATTAGCTGCTATATGTCCAGGTCTTCCACACTTAAAACATTATCCACTAGCTCAAAGTGCTCTAGTATTACTGCTAGTTGCTGTTTTACCTATCTATCTCTAAGAAAATGCTGCTGTACTCTGAAGAATAAATCCTGAATGTCCACTTTGTATATATGATAAGAACGACCTTTGATCGGAGAATCCTCTTGATGAACTACCACCTCTCTGTCTTGAACTGCCAAACTGACTGCTCTGTCTTTGCCCAATTTCTCTCCTAAAATCAGTCCTAATCCTCTTAGAATGTGACCCATATCCTCCTCTCTCAAAAATGTCAGCCTCCACCTTAATTCTTTACTTACCAAGTCTGAGAACCCATCATAAGAAATATTAGATAGTCGATGCCAAATGTCCATTGATAGTCTATTATAAAAGTCGGTGCATCTCTTCTCCTCATCTGGAATTTGGTGTGGCAACATTCTTGCTAACTTTGAAAAACGTCGCTTGTATTGCTGTACTGTCATACTACCTTGTCTCAGATTATGAAGTTCTTGGGTCATAGCAGACAAATGTGTCTCAGAGCAATACTTTTTCTTCAACTCTTCTGGCAATTTCTCCAAAATCATAGGCTGAGGGAGATCACGTTTCCTAGTATCCCACCAATCTCGGCCATCTGCATAAAGTCTATAAACTGCAAGTCTATCTCGACAATCACCAGTGATATCCATGGCCTCAAATATACGCTCCATATCTCTGATCCAATCCATAAGCATCGTAGGCCTCTTGGTCACGTAGAATTTCGGAGGATCTTTCTTCAGAAAACGAACTAGTATATCTATTCCATTTCATGCCTGTCAATTAGTGACTTCTGTAGGTGTAGTAATTGGTCTTCCTAACAATCCATCTAAAGTCCCCTGTTCTGCTGCTCTAACCAATAAACCTAGTACAACTCGAGTCATAGGATCCGAATGATTAACTTCTATACCTTGTACCTCGACAAGCGAGAACTATTAGGCCGTAATCGGCGGCTGTAAAGAAGTAGCTGCTGAAGCAATCTCATCAGGAGAACGTCGAGTCTGTTCAGGGCAATCTCGGTCAAGTGCCTCCTCAACAGGGGAATCATGAGTTAGGCTACTGTGGCCATGACCCCTACCGCGTACATTTTCGCAAGCGCGTCCCCTAGCACGACCTCTCCGTCCTCCCTGACCACGTGACATCCTTAGCAGCCTACAAAATCGAGACTCACTCTTAAAACTTGTATGTTGCATGTAACTAAAGAGTATAGAGAATCTATAACCTAAGCTCTGCTACCAAAATTGTAATGACCTGCTCCCGGGGGGCCCTACCTAGGAGTGAATCATCACTTTCCTATTCTAGAGGTGCAATGTAACTTGTAATACCACTGTATGAGACAAGTATAAATTCTAATGGTTTCTAAACAAATAACAACAAAAAATAATATAAGGCGCATCGGACGTTCAATAACAAAATAGTACATAAAATGGTTTATACAAAACATAATTGTTTCGAAAGATTGAGATCTCTCTATATACATACTAATTAAATTAATAACCACTTGAAATGTTACAATGCATTGACAGACAAAAATTAATTACAAATGATAAAGGCCTCTACAATATTAGCTGCTGCTGAAGATTCAATTGTCACATACGACGTAGAAGGAGAACTATACTCTAAATCACTTTTTCAACTTTACAACTAGTTCGAATGACTTTTTTAAAAGTAGTCAAGCCTCACTTTTTTAGATTTACACAGATTTTGCAAAAAGGTATTTTGAACCATTTTTTGAGACAAAAAGAATGAACTTACTTTCTATGAAAGAATAAGTCATGTTAGGATGAGTGGAAGCTACATGCTTACCTATGCATTATAAAAAGTTTTCCTTAATGAACCAAATAACATAGATTTTTATTTTTTTGAGGATTGTAATTTATTTTTTCTTATTTTTCCTTTCACCACTAAAATCCTTGAACCAAATAGACCCTTAGTGAAGAAACACATGTCCATCGCATTTGAGAGTATTTGAGAATAAAGATCATCAACAACGTTAAAGTTATTGTCTTTGTTTCTTTTTCTTTTTTACCAGAATATTAACAATAAATTGAAGGTTATGTACAGACTGATCTTTCCAGAAACATTGGAATTCTTCAAAGACTAAAAATATGGTTTTTATTTTTTGGTTGAAGGAATGTTTTTCTCCTTAGCTAAATTGGTGGTTGAAATTGGAGTATACTGTTTTGCGTAATTTAGTCTCTTTACTCATGAAGAATTACCTCCGTTTTCTCCTTTATGCGTAAACCCAGTGCATATAACTGTATACAAAAACTCCCAATCTGTATATTTTCACCGGCTATTAATAAGCCAATTTCAACAGTCATAGACATTACACAACGGTTACGTTACAAGTTCCTACACTCGAAGGACATATTACAGCCAGAATAAGAATATGCACTGAAAGTGCCAACTTAAAGGCACATTCCACGACTGTTTAGAGAAAAATCATTCCTTTTTTCAACTTCATACAAAGAAAGTTTAGAAAATTTGATGGAAAGGAGGCAAAAGTTGGAAATCACCTACTTTTAGATACAATTTTCTAATATTAGACATGGAGAATCTCATCAATCAGAAATGACTTACTCCCTTCATCTCATTTCATTTGATAGTGTTTAACTGAGCAAGAAGTTTTATACAAAAGTTTGAATTATGTTATAAAAGTAATATAATGTAATAAAAAGTAATAAATATGTGGGCTAGTGGGTAGTTTATGTCAAATTCAAATATATAAAAATAATATATACTAGTGTTAATAGTTGATTGATAGTATAAAATATATTAAAATATTTTTTGTATGAAAAGTGTCAATTATTTTGAAATGTCCAATATAATAAGAAGGTCAAATGAAATAAAACGGAGGAAGTATTAGTTAATTATTTTGATTGTTTGTACCATTTTAAAGATAATGCCATTATTTTTTGAGTCAAAATTCAGTTTTCTTCATTTATTTTTCTTGTATATTTAAACACTATATTCTATATATTATACATTGGAAATAAATTATGACAGAAAAGCTCTGATACATTTAATAATCCTAGTTGAAGTTATCAATACAACTTCATTTTCCTTTTAGGGCATCTACTAGATCATTAGATGAATAAGTACAGCATTTAAATTCACCCAACAAATCTGCAATCATCGATCATGCAGTCAGTCAAGATGATCATGCAAATAATCAAAGTTAAAGGTATACTTGGACAGGATTCGATTTTGAAATCGAATCTAAAATTTTAAATATGGAACTCATATCTCCTCTCACAAATAATTTAACTTTTACGAAACCCGAAACAAAAATCTCAAAACCAAACTCTATCCAATCACACCCTAAATTACTGATTTTATGCCATAAAGCATTGCTGCAATTTCTGTATACTTTGGAATCGTTTACCTTTCTTAGGCTGAGATCATTGTGTATAATATAGGCTGCTTCTAATCTTAATTGTCACAGCATCCAATTTCCGATTCATTTACTAATCCTAGTTGGAACCTTTATAGATATTTGTGTGCAAAATGGATTGCTAGCCCCTTCATCTCCGAATACTCCCCTAAAATAAAAACAGCAGAAATGGCTAACATCGGAGTAAGCAATATTGGGTTGATTCATGCCTTCTTGGTGGCATGGCTATCTCTCCTCCTGATCCACGGTGGTCCAGCCGAGGATTTTCATGAATGGTGTCGTAGAACAACTCAGGAAGGTACTTGCCTCTCCGCCATCCTATCAGATCATCGGGACTATTTGAAGACTAGTCCTAATGGCTTCTGCACCATACTCATTCAAAAGGCCAGAGAAGTAGTTACTTCTGCAATTCAGAAAGTTAATGATCTTCTCGTATTTTCTAAACTGTCCGCACTTGCGATCAGGCTGCTGCAGAATTGCTCTGCTGCATATTATAGCGCCATAGGGTTAATAACTGGCCTGAACTTTACTGTTCTTAATAATGAGACATATCCAGAGCTTAACATTATCTATGGGCGAATATACAATGGTGTTTCTCAATGTGAAGATGCATTCAAGCCATCAAATAGTAGTTCGCCAATGGAAGCAGAAGACCGAAATATCACGAATCTTTCTGAAACTATTTCAGAGATCTTGAATCTTGTTGATTGTAACCAAACATCAGCTTGTCTTCAAGGATGATATAAAGGAAAGATATTGACATTCATATGTTCTTCTATAAGAGAAGCCAATAATGGATTCCCTTATATTGGTGCTCTTTCCCTTATATTCTGCCTTGAAACTTATTAAGTGATAATATTCAGTATAAACTTAAAATATTCGTAGATTTACCCATAATTGATTGTTTTTTTTCAAAACGCACATAGAACTGATTTGTTAATAATTTTGAATAACAGAACAATAAGTCGCAAACTCGCAAAATGATGGCTATAAAATACAACAAATTTATTAATTTCTTGTGAAGCAGGTGCTGTTTCGTAACACAATCATCTTCTTGCATGCACTAAGAGATTATCATTGGCTAGCTGAAAATTGAATGGGGAATAAAATTGATGAATTCTCTATGCGGAAGATTTATCGATCTACAATGTGAGTATTGGAGTCCGATATTGGAGGAATTTCTAATTCGTGATGTGAATTTTGAGCGCCCAGATTGCGGTTTAGAATAGGTAATACTCTTCGGAGGATTCTAGGGATTAATACCGCTAATGTAATGGCTACGAGGATATTCAACTTTAGTTATTGTCATCAATGAAACTTGAGTAATCTCAACCAATAATATAGTTCTTGTTAAGATTTGATATTTTCGGCATGAGATTTGATAGGGATCAAGGTTGGAGGCTTCTTATAAGGTGGGAGAAAGAATTAATGTAGCTGCCGCTCAGAAAGTTGGGCGAGGTGCTTTCTCTCAGAATGTAGTCTTTAGATGAGCTGCATCTGTTTATAACATTTGTTTAGTTATCATTTCACTAGGCAACATCATTTTTCTCTGCCCCTTTTAATCTAAGTAAACTTTATCAACTATTTTAAATTAAGAAAAACACTTCTAATATCCAGGAAATGATCAAATGTATTGCTATGCACACAAAAATTAAACAGAGATATATCCGCTTAAGCTATCAAGAAGAGGGGCATAGAGCACAAGGGGAATGGAGGATTGCAACTTGATTATAATTATAAGGACCTAAAGTTCTATTATATATTGTCTTCCTTTATTCATTTATCCAAAATTGAACATCTTTTTTTTTCTTTTTTTTTTTTGATGTTCAACTACTCTTTAGAGCACGTCCATTTATTCCAATGTAAATTCATTTTCTACCTAAACTTCCATAACTGACTCTAACCCTCCATTTGCATTGAGAGAAATGGAAAGAAAATGGATATAGTAATAAGAGGGAGAAGAAGTACAATTTTGTTAATAGAAAATAATTCATTAAAGATGATTTCTTTTTCCTTTGTTTACCCCCATTTTTGGATGGAAACAGGACTTTATTGGATGGATAGAAGACTGATATTTTAATATTAAATTTAATCCCTCCTTTCCCCTCCCAATCCCTTCCTTTCCTTCATTAAAGTAATTATAAAAAGGTCTGAGTTGGAATACCCGTGTCATAGAAAAATGGAATTTTAAATTTACCACTAATCCATCAGCAGCCAATTTTAACAACTTTTATGAGTGTACTGTACTGTCAATGCAAAATAATTTCACTTCTGAAGGAAAAAAGTACATAATAATCATAAAATAATATGCACTATTGAAATATTGTATAAATTTGACTTCTGAAGAAAAATTTGCGTATTTTGTCCTAAAGAACTCCAGAACCTCTAGACTTCCTCTTTTTTATATATGTATATGCATATGTGTATGTATGTAAATACATACATACATATATATATATATATATATATATATATTTGACAGATCACTATTTACTTTAATGGAATCAAATTTACCAGAAGGACCCGTATATTGTAACTATTATCCAAATTATATTGTAGACCTAACCACTCCTAGTATTTTAAAAATATTAACACTGAATGTTAAAACAAAAAATGTCAAAATGGATCTGGAGAGAAAATCCTAACTGTTGTATATAGGATTTATTACAAAATTATGAAAACAAATATTTCTCTCGAAGCATTAATTATTAACCCTAGGGAAGAAACATTATTATTTGAAGCTAATTTACAACATTCGACAATTAAGATGCTCAAAAGAATAAAATGGAATACAATATTAGAAAAGCGTAATGATATATATATATATATATATATATATATATATATATATGTATGTATATATTTATACATACATATACATATGCATATACATACATATATATAAATATTTATGGGCATTGGCATTGGGGTAGACAAAGCAAATGATAGCTGCTACAAGTTTAAGCTTTGGCTTTGTGCTCGTCCTCTTTGTAGTTCTCCTCCTCACGATCGATATTCCAGCAGAGGATTTCCGTCAATGGTGTGCAAGAACTGTTAAAAATATGTCAATTATATTGTGTCTATAGTTGAATATGCTAGTTGGTATTTCGATTATATTGTGTTTATAGTCAACTATCATAGTTGATTATTGTTAGAGTTAATTGATTAAGTCAATTGTTGACTCTGTTTGAAGGAGTTTGTTTCTATTTTATCCAGTCTTTAGGAGTTAGTAGAGTCAATAGAGTCACTTGCAGACTTGTACGAGTTAGTAGATTGCAATTCCTACTTTCTAGTTTTTATCCATTAGTTGTAATTTCATAAATAGAGCAGTTTATGGTTGTATTATGTGTGTGTGTTGATGGTTAATAATATCTCAGATATTTCCTCATATTTTGTCTATTACTTTTCCTATTCCTCATAGATTTTCCAACAGTGGTATCAGAGCCTGGTTAGTGAATGAGACGAGTGAGTTGTGAGGTTTTCTTTTGCGAGCAATAGTTTAATGAAACCCATTTGCAATAGCAGTAGTACATCCCAATGGCCACTAGCAACTTTCACTACAAGGAAAAATAATTTTTGCGACGGTAAATTCTGTAGCTATTTTGAGACGATTTTGCAACAGAACTGCTACAAACCAAATAAGTTGGCAAAAATTGCAACGGAAAGAAAATAGTCGCAAATCCGTCGTACATTGCGACGGATTTGCAACGGAAATAGAAAAATAGATATTTAAAAAATGTTACATATATTTCGTCGCAAATCCATCGCCGATTAGCTACAATATTGCGACAGAAATAAAAAAAATGAAAAAGTTTATAATATTCCGTCGCAAATCCGTTGCCCTATAGCTACGGATGTGCGACGGATAGGAAAAGAAAATATTAAAAAAAGTTTTTCTTGCCGTCGCAAATCTGTCGCCATTTTGCTACGCATTTGCAACGAAAAAATAGATTTTAAAAGTTTTTTAATTTTTCATCTCAAATACGTCGCAGTTTGCTATGGATTTGCGACGCTTGGAAAAAAATAAAATAGAAAATATAAGCCGTCTCAAATCTGTCGCAAACTAGCTACACATTTGCGACGGCGAATATTTTGTGACTGATTTGCAATAGATTTGCAACGGAATATTTTTTCTGTGAGCTATACCTCGCTGTGTTCATAAATGTACTATTTAATTAAATATATATATAGCATGCAGTATGCTTGTAATATGTATATTATGAAATATTGGTATGCTGTAGTTAATAGTCTTTATATAAAGACATATACGTATATGTATTTTGTAATTTATTTTGATATAACATATCTATTGACTATAATAATATATTTTGCAAAACAAATTAAATTATATTACATATGTGTATTGATAAGATTATATTTAAATCATTATTTAGAATTAACGTCTCACTTATTTAAGGGCTAATTGATATAAATCTTATGACTTTGACTTATTTTGGTGAATTAAATATTTATGTACTTAGTATGAATTGATTAAGATGATTTTATTTATAAAGTACACTTTAATTGATAAATTTTACTAATTATTGATGTAGGGGCAAAATGTTAATGTCAAGAGAAGAAAATATGAAAGAAGAATTGGCTAGGAAAGGAAAATAAAAATTCACCATGCCATTTCAAAATTGATAAGGATTCAATTTAAAGAAGAAAAAAAGGAAGATTCTAAAATTAACTTTGATTTGGAATAGGATTTGGAATCCAAATTAGGTTTAAATTCCTAATACACACCTATATGTAAGGAAGAGAGAAGGCTTGCGGAAGAAAAAAATCTGGGCAGCCAAAGAGAAGAAAAATTCGTGAGGCAGAGAGAGGAAATTCGGGCAGCAAGAAGGAAGGAATTTAGGGCAGAATCAATTGGACAAGAAAGAAGACAAGAATCGGTAAAAGAAATTTGGACAAAGGACAAGGGTTGACCGAGGCAAAGATGGAGCAAAAAGAATTTGGGCAGCAAGCTTGAGAAATAGGGATTGGTCTTCTTCTATTCTCTTGTTTTGCTTTCTTTATTCTTTTATTTTTTAGATTAATTAAATTTATGGCTTTGAATTTTCGGATCATGAATAGCTAAATCTTTTGTGACTAAAACCTTTGATGAAGGCTGAAACTCTTATGAATTTAATTTATTTCAATGAAAGATTGTTTCTTTAATCTTGATTTTAGTTAATTGTTATTATTATTTTTAGTGCTTCTAATTTTCTAGCCAATTTTTACATGCCTTTAGATTTATTGTAGTGGCTGAGAAGTATTAGCTTAAATTGGATCACGGTAATAACAACACATCGTAAAACTGACTAGAGATAGATTCGGTTTCTTTGTGCGGTTTCTAGCGAGTAGGAAACAAAAGTTAGGGAATTCCATAGAGGTGTTTACGGCTTTGATAATTAAAATCACGTAGAGATACGATTGGTTTATTAATTAAAGTTAGGAGCTTTTCACCAAGAGATTGGGTCTAGCTTATAATTGGGAATCTACCAATAACAAAGTTGAGAATTAATTTGAAGAAATTAATTATTTGTCATAAGAGGAGTAAGCTAGATTTGGAGTGTCTTAGTATATTCATTGCCATTGATTTTTAATTAACATAATTATTGATTTTTGTGTTAATTTTTATTGTTAATTATTTTTATTGGTAATTAAATTTTAGATAAAATCACATTTATTTTTGTTTAAGTTGGGTTATAAGTAAAAGAATTTTGCAGTTAGGTAGCAATCCTCGTTGGGACGACTTGTACTCACTACTTTATTACTTGTTCGATATTTGTGCACTTGTAAATTTCACATCAAGTTTTTGGCGCCGTTGCCGGTGATTGTTTTTATCTAGTGTAGAATTTTAATTATTAAGCCTATGTTTAAACTTTTTTTAAAATAAAATCTAAAAAATTTGGTATTTTTTATTTTTATTTTTTTGTTTGTTATTGTTTATTATTTGTTATTATTATTATTTATTTTTGTGCATGAATACTCGTAGTACCTCAAATAAAGAACCTTTGATCTACATTTTTTATATTGAAAAGTTTGCTCGTCATAACAAGAG
Source organism: Rauvolfia tetraphylla (assembly GCA_030512225.1). NCBI lineage: Eukaryota > Viridiplantae > Streptophyta > Magnoliopsida > Gentianales > Apocynaceae > Rauvolfia > Rauvolfia tetraphylla. The sequence continues at coordinate 4,592,287 of JAJQKT010000004.1, read as the reverse complement.
TGAATTTTATAAAAGAAAACACGAAGAGATCGTCACACCACTCGAATCTTCAATTTCAGAGGATAGTTTCGAATTCTACTATAGCAGTGAAGCAATGGAGAATAATCAGCTAAGGGGTATGACTTTAAAGGACTATACAAAGCCAAAGATGGAGGTCCTTCTCCAGCCATCAATTGTCCGGGGGTCACTGCTGCAACTTTCAAGATTGAGCCAGCATTCATTCAAATGGTTCTCAATACTCCATTTTTCGGATTGTCACATAAAGATCCGCAAGCGCTCATATCAAACTTTTTGGCAATTTGCGATACTTTTCAAATTGGTGGAGTACCTGAAGATACAAAAAGGCTCAGGATTTTCCCTTTCTCTTTAAGGGATAAAGCTAGATCATGGCTAAACTCTCTTTCTACAAATTCTATTTCTAATTGAGACCAATTGCTAGAAGCATTTTTAAATAAATACTTTCCCCCAATTAAGAGTATTCAGATGAGATCTAATATTTACAATTTTTTGCAGGGTCCTACTGAGTCTTTACATGATGCGTGGAAGAGGTTCAAAGAATATCTTAGGTTATGCCCTCATCATGGAATGGAAATAGGAATGCAAGCACAAATATTTTATAATTGTTGCAGACAAGATATTAGATCATCATTAGATGTGGCTAGTGGTGGAGCATTCATGTCAAAAGAAGAGCAAGCTGCATGGAATTTATTGGAGGAGATTACCTTGAATAGCTCTCAATGGTTTAACCCAAGAGCTATTCCCCCAAAGAAGGTTGCTGGAGTGGCGGATATGGACCCTAATGCAGGAATCATGGCTCAACTTGATGCAATAAATAAGAGATTGAGTTCGTTGAATGTTGCAGCCATAAACCATCACTGCGAAATTTGTGGAGGAAATCATCTCACAAACCGATGTTTGCAAGGTAATATGGTGAATTCTTATTATAATAATAATGAAGTTAATTTTGTTGGACAAAATAATAAGAATAATGATCGATATTCATCCACTTATAATACAGGATAGAGGAACTACCCAAATTTTGGATGGAGGCAAAATAGTCAAGTTCAAACACCACCTCCACCCGATCTCCAACAAGAAAAGGTAAGTCTCATTTAGAATACTCTTACAAAGTTCATTGAAGTTGCCACTAACAAATTTGTGAGTATTGAGAATGAGAATCAACAACTCAAGAAATCTTTCAAAGCAATAGAAGTTGACCAACAAAATATAAAGGCTTCTATGAAGAACTTAGAAGTACAAGTGGGTCAATTAGCAACTACAATACTCCATAGACTTCAAGGAGCACTTCCAAGTGACACGGAGCAAAATCCTAGGGAGTTGAAGGCTATTACGGTAATTGATAAAGAGGAGTTTGCCAAAGGAAAAGAGGATGATTTCAAAATTTTGAATCTCCCAAAAATCCATGAGGTAAGAGAAGTAAGAAATGTGAGGAAGAATATAATAATGACAATGTTGATTTTAGTTCTCTTCCTTTTCCCCAAGCTGTTAAGCAGCATTACATTGATTCTCAATTCAAAAGGTTTCTTGAAATATTCAAGAAACTTCAAATTAACCTTCCTTTTGTGGATGCCCTAGCACAGATGCCTCAATATGCAAAATATTTGAAAGATGTTTTGGCTAGCAAAAGAAACTCAAAGACTTTCAACAAATTTGCTTAAACGAGGACTGCTCTGCAATACTTCAAAGAAAATTACCACCTAAGCTGCAAGATCCAGGGAGTTTTCACATTCCTTGCTTTATTGGTGATTTTTATTTTAAAAATGTCTTGTGTGAGTTAGGTGCTAGTATGAATCTAATGCCTTTATCCGTTTGTAAAAAATTGGGGTTGAAAGAAATTAAGGACACTACTATTTGTCTCCAAATGGCTGATAGATCAATAAAGTATCATAGGAAAATAGTAGAAAATGTCCTTGTTAAGGTTGATAAATTATATTTTCCAGTGGATTTTGTGATTTTTTTAGATATGGAGGATGATTTTTGAAATACCTAAGAGGGGGAGGGGGTGAATTAGGTATTTGGCTAATTTTCGCAAAAACAAACCTTTTATGCGTTTAGACCAAGAACAGATTATATGAGCAAAATAGAGACAATTTATAGCAAAGCAATGAAAGAAAGCAATAGCAAAGAACTGAAACAATTTATAGTGGTTCGATCCTCAAGATCTACATCCACTACCTTAAGCTCACACTTAAGGATTTCAAACAATCTACTATATGCTCAGGTTTACAAATTACAAGAGAGGCTCACCACACTATGGTTTTACACTCACAACCTCTTCTAGTAATATTTTACAATACAAGGCTCACCAAACACAATGGTTTTATATCTGAAACAACCTTGAATCACAACTTCAAGGATCACCCATATCTAAAGGATTTTATGTTATCAAGATAACCTTGCTAGAGCTAGTAGAATAATACAATTTAATAAATAAAGAAGAGTGTGTAGATGTTACCACTTGTTGGTAGATATTACACAAAGTTGCACCTTCACACTTTGATGTTTTTGGATTGATCAATTGAATGCACAAGACAAAAGAGAGCTTAAGGAATGTTTGTAAAAGGCTTTAGAATACTTAGAGTTTTCAAAAGTACAAAACTTACAAAAGATTTCAAGTTTATAGCTTTTATAGAATTTGAAAATCAGTTATAACAGCTATAAAACGGCTAGTTAACGGCTATTTTCAAGAAATTCGGACGACCGAATTCTGCGTCCGAATTTCTTTGGAAAAACAGTGACCATGCTGAAGGCCAAAATTCGGACGACCGAATTTTTCTTCATGCGTCCAAATCTTCTTCCGAATTTCTCTGGAAGAACAGCAGCAAACTTTTGCTACTAAATTCGGATGACTGAATTTTTTCGAAGCATATTCAAACTTTGTAAAATCATTTGAAATTTAACTTCAATAAGTTTGAAAAACATTTGGTATGTATATAAAACTTATTTAGACATATATAAGTTTGAAAACCAAAATCGAATTCCTTTGATCATATAAAGTTTACTTAAAAACTTTTAGGACACAAAACCACATTCATCAAGAAATTCATTCAAAGCCTTTTTTAAGATTAAGAAACCGATTTTATGCTCTCTTATGCATTTAATAGACTCCAAAACATACAAGTGTGGAGTTTACATAGAGATTTACCTATTATCATATCTACTCTACACTTCAAGTCTTCAATGCCTTGAGTTCATCTAAGACTTCATAGTTTATTGAGGTTGTTCTTGCACTTTGGCTTGAGGGCAATGAGACTTCATACTTCTTAGTTCACAAAACCTATCACACAACATACAAACATATTAGTCCTCATCAATATTTGTCATTAATCAAAACTACATGATTTGCCCTTAGGGCTAACAATCTCCCCCTTTTTGATGATGACAAACTTTGATGCAAAATGTGATAGATTAAAACAGTGTAGTACATAGAAGTATTAATGTCAATGATAGAAAATAACCAATTTAACACATTGACATACAAAAGGCTCAATATGAGCCTATGACCCAACCAACCTCCATTTACCTCCTTCCTTCCAACTAACTAGGATAGAAGATATAGCATTTAAGAAAACTTCTAAGAGAGGTTTCAAAGGTTGTAACAGTTTAACAATGCTCTCCCTTAGATTGTGCTCACTTTTCAACACATTTGGACTAGAGATATCATGCATCCGAATTTTAACATAGCAAGTCCAAACTTTAAAATAAGATAAATAAAACATTGTTCAAACATATTTTGAGAGATTAAAACATATTTGAATTATTTTGAACAACAGAGGAACACATTTTGACAATGAAATATGGATGCATCCGAATTTTTAAACTCATGCATCCAAATTTTGAAATTTTAAGTCCAAACTGCAATAGATTCAATATAATGGATGTATAGAGTGAAATAAAGCTTTCATAATGTTGTTCAAACATAATAGAAGAGATTAAAACATATTTGAATCAATTTGAACAACAAAATATCACTTTTTGGCCACAAAAATGAATGCATCCGAATTTTGAATTCAAAGTTTTTGCAACTCAGTTTAGCTTTACAAAAGTTCAAGAAAATTCAAGCATAGATGCATTCATCACATTCATCACAGAATCATCATTGCAGGCATCATTCATCATATTTATCATTGCAGGCATCATTCATTTTCATCATATTTCTCCCCCTTTTGTCATCATTCAAAAAAAAAAATAAAAGAGGGATCAATGAAAATGAGACTATCAATTTAGTATATAAAGAAAGCTCTCATCACTGAGATTTCATCATTGAGCTTCACTATTATATAAAATGCAGCAAAATACTTAACAAGTTCAGAATTACATAAAAAATCAGTATAGATAAGCAACTTAAAAGCAGTAAATAGAATAGAATGAAAGAAAGCTTAGTCTTGTGATGTTGATGTTGATGGGGAGGCTCGACTCACTCCTTTCTTGATGGCCAAGTGCTTCACTCTTTCGCGACCGAAAGAGATTGTTGATGGAGAGACTATTTCAACTTGAGCTACTTGGCTGCCTCCTATTTGTGGCTCTTCATGTGCATGTTCTTCCTCATCTTCTTCTGCCACAGTCTCTTCATTTCCACCTTGATCATCAACTTCATCATTGCTCTCAGTATCATCTCCTTTCTTTTCTTCTTTATCTCCTTCTTCTGTATTTCCATTTTGAGGCTTAGAGGGTCCTTCATCACTTTGAGTATTTCTCATAAGGATTTTTTTCAATGTGCTTTAACCTACTCTCCAGCCCATCTAACTTTCCAAGAACCATTGGAGTAAATGATTCAAAAAACTTATACATCTTCTCCATTTCCTTGACATGATTGTTCAAGGCTTCTTGGAATGCTTTGGCTACTATGGTGTCACCTCTAGTTACTCCTTCACCACTTGAACCAATTTCAGTTTCTTCTTCAAACAATCTCCTTTTTGTTGGAGGTTGCTCCCCCTCACTTGAGGTGTCATGCTTCCTCTTTGTCTTCATTTCTCTAGCAAGGGTTTCTTCTTCATCCTCTTCTTCTTCCTCCTCTTCACTTTCTATCTTTTCTTCTCTTTCTATTATTTTTGGAGGGGTTTCTCTTTTTGTCCTCCATACATTATCCTCATCAAGAACTAATTGCATTCTCTTAAGAGTTTCATTAGTGTAAATCTCTCCACTCTTAAAAGCTTGCCCTCTTCCCGGAAGTTTAATCTTAAAATGCTTAAAGATTCTTGTCAACAATCTTCCAAATGGGAATGCCTTGGTTACTGTTTTTCTTGCAGTAATCATGTGTTTCAAGGCTATATAACCAAAGTTCATTCTCCTATGCTCATGCAAGGCTAACATGATTACCATATGCATATTTCCAACTGATGACTTATGTCCAAAATTAGGAACAATCATAGTAGTTACCATATGATGCAACACTCTACCTCTAGCATCCAAGTTCTTGATTTCTCTCTCCTTTATAGATCTAAACTCTCTTCCATTGGTAAATGCTTCTTCAAATCTAACATATGTAAAGAGTTCACGATCATAGCAATGCATGGAAGGTGAATAATATCTAGCTCCATTGTCACCTACTCCACAAATTCTGTTTATCAATCCTTCACTAAATTCAATGTCAACTTGGGATACTCCAGATGAATACCATTGTATCACATTATCCCCTACCATCTCAACTCTTTCCTCTTTCAGGTTTGCATAGAATTCATATATCAAGGTTGGATCAAATTCTTCATTAATGAACAACAAACTACTCCAACCAACATCATTGAAACAGGATAGAACAATATCCATACTAGACAATTTATCAACATCCACCTTATATCCAGGGATAATCTTTCCGTTATTTTTATTCCATTCATCAAATTCATGAGTAGCTTTGATTGAGACAAATCTGTCAACTCCAGATAATGTTTGAGGGATTCGAATTCTTCTTGGTTGGTTGAGGATTGAGTCTCCATCTCCTTCCTTAGCCTTTCCTTTCCCTTTCTCAACATTTGGCTTCTTTGTTCTCACCATTCATATTTTCTGTTGAGAAGTATTGATTTTCGGTATGAATTTAGGGTTAGAAGTTTAAAAGTGAAGGCAAATCGGGATGAGAATGTGTGGTTTTGAAGGGATTTTGATTCGGATGTGAATGGGTATGAGAGGCTTTTAAAAGGATATGAAATTCGAAAGTTGAAGTGTTGAGAAGACTGTTTAATCTTCATTTAAATAGTCGCGTCCGTAAAATTCGGACGCAGAATCCGTAAAATTCAGACGACCGAATTCTCAGGTCTGCGTCCGAATTTTTGGTTGATGCATGGAAGTAGTAGTATCTCTAACAAAGAAGTTGTTATATTTTGGCACATTATTTACATAATTATAACCAAGACCATTTTTGACAAGAGGATATCTTTGAGCTCCAAGAATTTTATCAAGATTGTCCCTTCCTTTTGTAAATTTTTCTATACATGATGAAAGGTCATCAACCTTTTTTTTCAAAGTCTCATGATCAACAAGCATTCTTACAAGAGACAAAATCTTTTCACAAAGAATCTTATTTTCAAGGGACACATTTTGTAATGAGACATTTAAAACTTCTTTTTCAATATTCAAACAATCAATAGATTCCAGAAGTCTTTTATTTTCACAATATAATTTTGAATTTTCATTCAATAACTCATTTATTTTGAATTTTATTTCCTTATTTCTTTTCGAAACCTTTTTTAATTCTTCATACATTTCAACAAATAATTCACTAGGATCATCAATATCATCATCACAACAAGTAGAAGTAGAAGAAGTGGATTGTACAACATCATTTATTGCCATAAAGCACATATTGGCTCTTTCCTCATGTGTTGCTTGAAGAAGTCTCCACATATCGTGAGCGGTGTCGCATTCACTCACTCGATTGTATTCATTCACGTCCAATGCACAACTCAAGATGTTCATTACTTGGTAGTTTAAAGTTATCTTTCTTGAGTTGTTCTCATCAAGTTCCTCTATAGGCTTTAGTTCCCTTGTAATTCCATCAGCTTTTATTCTCATAGGCACATAGGGACCTTTCTCAATGATACTCCACAAATCAAACTTAATAGAACAAATAAAAATTCTAATTCTAGATTTCCAAAATGTTTAATTAGAACCATCAAACAAAGGAGGCCTATTTGTAAAGGAACCTTCCATATAAGGCAAATTTGATAAACTAACCATATAATCTTTACTTCTAGGTTGTTAGACCATAAAAAGAAGACCTTGCTTTGATACCAATTGAAAGACCAAAGAGGGAGGGGGGGAGGGGGTGGGGTGAATTAGGTCTTTGGCTAATTATCAAAAATCTTTTCCTTTTTTGCAAATCCTTTGCCTTATAAAATATCATTTTTATTAGATGTTCTTATAAAGAGAGTTGTGTTCCCTTTTGCTTTTGCAAAACCTTTTGACAGAAGAAAACCACTCAATCTTTCATACCAGGCTCTTGGAACTTGTTGCAATCCATATAGAGCTTTTGTTAATTTAAACACATGATTTGGAAATTTTCAACTATTGAGGAACCTGCATCATCTTCACTTCTTCTTTGAAGGTAAATGTTAGATTCATCAAAGGTTACATGTATGGCTTCTTCAACACATAATGTTCTTTTATTATAGATTCTATATGCCTTTTTATTTGAAGAATAGCCATGAAATACACCTTCATCAGATTTTCTGTCAAACTTACCAAGATTATCACTAGTGTTTAAGATAAAACACTTACAACCAAAAATTTTAAAATATACAATTGAAGGAGTTTTATCAAATAAAAATTCAAAAGGTGTTTTTCTTATAAAAGGTCTTAATAAAACTCTATTCATTACATAGCAAGCAGTATTTACAGCTTCACCCCAAAAGTATTTTGGTAAGGAATTTTCACAAAGCATTGATCTAGCCATCTCTTGTAAAGTTCCATTTTTCCTCTCAACAACACCATTTTGTTGAGGTGTTTTGGCAGCTGAAAAATTATGAGTAATACCATATTCATCACAGTATTTTGTAAAATCTTGATTGCAAAATTCTCTTCCATTGTCACTTCTAATAGAAATCAGTTTAAATTCAAGAGATGTTTGAACCCTTTTAAAAAGTTTTGCAAATTCATGAAATGTTTCATCCTTTTGAGCTAAGAAGAGCACCCAAGTAAATCTTGAAAAATCATCTACAATCACATAAGCATATCTTTTACCTCCAAGACTAGTAGTCCTCATTGGTCCAAATAAATCCATGTGAACTAGTTCAAGAGGTTTTGAAGTAGAGACCATTTTCTTTGGTTTAAAAGATGTTTTTGATTGTTTTCCATATTGACAAGCAACACAAAGACGTGTTTTACATTTTGGGTAATCCTCTAACTAGCTCTTGGGTAGACAATTTATTCAATAAATCCATGCTTACATGTCCTAATCTTCTATGCCAAAAAAATCCATCATTATCATGAATGGCAAGACATTTGATATCATTTGTGATCAGTTCATGAAGATATAGCACATATATATTTCCGACTCTTTTAGCAACAAAGATGGTTTTGCTACTTGCACTATCAAAAATAGTACAAGTATCACATTTGAATTTTACTTTACATCCATTGTCACATAATTGACTAATGCTAAGTAAATTATACTTTAAACCATCAATGAGCAATACTTGTTTAATAAGAGGAAAGGAACCTTTACCAATGTTACCTATTCCAAGTAATTTTCCTTTCTTCTTATCACCAAATGTGGCAAAGCCTTCACTTGTTTCTTGAAGATCACTAACAAGTGAGGCATTTCCAGTCATATGTCTTGAACACCCACTGTCAAGGAACCATTTTGTGGCACTTGATCTAGAAGCAAATTGAACCTACACCAAATTGGAAAGAGTGATTTTTGGTACCCATATTTTCTTGGGTCCAAGGGGATTAGTGAAAGTTCCTTTGACTTTCCAAATAGTCTTAACACCATTTTCTATCTTTCTTTTTACAAAACATCTAGAAACCTTGTGTCCATGCTTGCCACAATATGTACAACAAATATGAGACCTAGAATTAAAAGTCTCTTTAACAAAAGAGTTTTTATACTTTGGAATATAGCTATCATGAGAAAAACCAAGACCATGTTTTGTAAATGAAGATCTTTGATAACCAAGCAATTTATTTAAATTTTCTCTTCCATTTGTAAATTTTTCAATGCATGAAGTAAGATCATTAACTTTTCTTTTTAAAATCTCATGATCACCAAGCATTTTTTTAAGAGAAATAACTTCTATTCAAAGCTCTTTGTTTTCAAAAGATATGTTTTGTAAGGTTGCATTTAAAACTTCATTTTCAATGTTAAGACAATTAATAGTCTCAAGAAGTTTATCTTTTTCAACACATAATTTTGAATTCTCATTTGATAAATCATTGATTTTGGATTTCATTTCTTTATTTCTTTCTGAAGCCTTTTTCAATTCTTCATACATCTCTATAAGTAATTCACTAGGATCAACATCATCATCATAAAGATTAGGAATAGAGGGAGAAGAATGTACCTCATCATCAATTGCCATAAAACATATGTTGGCCTTTCCTTCACTGTCATCTTCACTTTCTTGTTGATCCCACATTCCAGCCAGTCCTTTTCCTTTCTTGGCAGATTTCTTTTTGTTTTTGCTGTCTCTTTCTCTTTCCAAAACTCTGGGACAATCAACAACAAGGTGTTCTGTACTCTTGCATTCAAAACATTGAGGTTTGAAGGATGAAGACTGTCCACTCTTCTTGGTTGGCTTTCTTCCTTTCTTGAGGAATTCCTTTTTGAAGAATCTCTTGAACTTCCTAACTGCCATGGCAATTTCTTCTTCTCCACTATTACCATCTTCTTCTTCACTTGAAGATTTTTCTTGTTCACTCAAGTGATTTGAAGCCTTGAGTACAGCTCCTTTTCTTCCCCTTTTTTCATCTTCTTTGTCATTTAATCTTTTCATCTTCATTTCATGTGTGAGCAGCGATCCAATAAGCTCTTCAAGTGGAAGAGTTTTTAGATCATTGGACTGTTCCATAGCAAGTGTATGTGGCTGCCAAGATTTTGGTAGAGCATCCAAAATTTTCCTGTTTTGCTCTCCCATAGTATAGCTTTTACAATAAGCTTTTAAGCCATTAAAAATGTTAGTAAACCTTGTAAACATATCACTAACACTTTCACCTTGTTTCATGGTAAACAACTCATAATCTCTAACAAGCATAGCAAGTTTGGATTCTTTAACTTGATTTGTACCTTCATGAGTTATTTGGAGTAATCTCCACATATCATGAGCAGAATCACAACCACTAACTCTATTATATTCAGTTACATCTAAAGCACAACTTAATATGATCATGGCTTGATAATTTAGAGTCATTTTCTTTGAATCATGCTCATCAAATTCATCAGTAGACTTTGGTTCTAAGGTAACTTCATATGCTTTCATTTTCATAAGAATATAAGAACCTTTTTCAACAATATTCCACAAGTCAAAATTGATAGAGCAAATGTATATCTTAACTCTAGATTTCCAAAAGGTGTAGTTTGTTCCATCAAACAAAGGTGGTCTATTTGTGGAAGATCATTCTAGGTAAGGTAAGTTTGAGATATTAGCCAAACGATTTTTATCTTCTTGGTTGTAAAACTACACAAAGAAGTCCTAGCTCTGATACCAATTGAAATACCTAAGAGGGGGGTGAATTAGGTATTTGGCTTATTTTCGCAAACAAAAACCTTTTATTAGTCTAAGCAAAGAACATATTATATGTATCAAGTTAAAGGCAGTTGATAGCAAAGCAATAAAGGAATGTAGGAGCAAACAACTCAAGCAATTTATGGTGGTTCGATTGTCAAGATCTACGTTCACTACCTTAAGCCTACACTTAAGGATTTCAATCAATCTACTATATGCTCAAGTTCACAAATTACATGAGAGGGTCACCACACAATGGATTTACACTCACAACCTCTTCTAGTAACTTTTACAAACAAGGCTCACCACACAATGGTTTTATATCTACAAACAGCCTTGAATCACAACTTCAAGGATCACCCTTACCTAAAGGGTTTTATGTTATCAAGATAACCTTGCAAGAGCTAGTAGAAAAACACAATTTGATAAGTAGAGAAGAGTGTGTAGATGTTACCACTTGTTGGTAGATGTTTTACATAAAATTGCACCTTCACACTTTGATGTCTTTGGATTGATCAATTGAATGCACAAGACACAAGAGAGCTCAAGAAATGTTTGCTAAAGGATTCGGAATGCTTAGAGTTCACTTAGATTCAAAACTTGCAAAAGATTTCAAGTTTCTAGCTTTTATAGAATTTGAAAATCAGTTTTAACAGTCATAAAACGGCTAGTAACGACTAGTTTCAGAAAATTCGGATGATCGAATTTTTGCACTGCGTCTGAATCTTCGTCTGAATTTCTCTGGAAAAACAGTAACTATGCTGAAGACAGAAAATTCGAACGACCGAATTTTTCTTCATGCGTCCGAATCTTCGTCCTAATTTCTCTGGAAAAACAGTAACTATTTTTGCTACAAAAATCGGACGACCCAATTTTTCGGAAGCATTTGTAAACTTTGTAAAATCATTTGAGACTTAACTTCAATAAGTTTGAAAACATTTTATATGTATAGATAACTTATTTAGACATATATAAGATTGAAAACCATAATCAAATTTCTTTGATCATGCAAAGTTTATTCAAAATCTTTTATGATACAAAACCACATTCATCAAAAAGTTCATTCCAAGCCATTTAAAATTAAGAAACCTATTTTATACTCTCTTATGCATTCAATAGACTCCAAGACATACAAGTGTAGAGTTTACATAGAGATTTACCTATTAGCATATATACTCTACAGTTCAAGTCTTCAATGCCTTGAGTTCATCTTTGAATAACCTTCATAAGACTTCAATTACTATGGCTTATTGAGGTTGTTCTTGCACTTTGGCTTGAAAGCAACGAGACTCCATACTTCTTAGTTCACAAATCCTATCACACAATATATAAACATATTAGTTCTCATCAATATTTGTCATTAATCAAAACTACATGATTTGCCCTTAGGGCTAACAATAAAGAATTGAACACACAATTTATAGTGGTTCGATCTCTCCAAAATCTACATCCACTACCTTGAGTCCACACTCAAGGATTTCAACCAATTCACTATATGCTCAATTTAGGCAATTACACAAGAGGCTCACCCCAATTTCTCTGGATTTCTCTGGAAAATACTGTTCATGCGAAAAGTGTTACTATTCACTGGTACTGTTTAAAATTCGGACGACCGAATTTTTTCAGGTGCGTCCATACGTCTCTGGAAAAATAGTCGGCATTGTTCACTTGAACGGTAGTTACTGTTCATAGTGCAAGGAAAATTTGGACGATCGAATTTTCATCTTGCGTCCGAACTTGCATCCGAATTTTTCAAACTTTGTCAAAACATATTCAAGTCAATTCAAACAAGTTTGAAAACGTTCTAGCCTCAAAGATAAGTCATTAAAGACCTTTCAAGTACAAAAACCATTGATAAAAACTTGATAATTTATGTAAGTTCAAAACCATTGAAACCATTTAAATCAAGTTTTGTGCTCTCAATTGCAACTCATAGATTCCAAGGCCTAATAGTGTAAGGTTTACAAAGTTTACCTATTAAGCACATGTAACCTACACTTGATTTGGAATAGGATTTGGAATCCAAATTAGGTTTAAATTCCTAATACACACCTATATGCAAGGAAGAGAGAAGGCTTGCGGAAGAAAAAAATCCGGGCAGCCAAAGAGAAGAAAAATTCGTGAGGCAGAGAGAGGAAATTCGGGCAACAAGAAGGAAGGAATTTGGGACAGAATCAATTGGACAAGAAAGAAGACAAAAATCGGTAGAAGAAATTTGGACAAAGGACAAGGGTTGACCGAGGGAAAGATGGAGCAAAAAAAATTTGGGCAACAAGCTTGAGAAACAGGGATCGGTCTTCTTCTATTCTCTTGTTTTGTTTTCTTTATTCTTTTATTTTTTAGGTTAATTAAATTTATGGCTTTGAATAATCGGATCATGAATAGCTAAATCTTTTGTGACTAAGACCTTTGATGAAGGCTGAAAGTCTTATGAATTTAATTTATTTCAACTGAAGATTATTTTTTTAATCTCGATTTTAGTTAATTGTTATTATTGTTTTTAATGCTTGCAATTTTCTGGCCAATTTTTGCATGCCTTTAGATTTATTCTAGTGGCTGAGAAGTATTAGTTTAAATTGGATCATGGTAATAACAACACATTATAAAACTGACTAGAGATAGATTCGTTTCTTTGTGTGGTTTCTAGCGAGTAGGAAACAAAAGTTAGGGAATTCCACAGAGGTGTTTGCGGCTTTGATAATTAAAATCACGTAGAGGTACAATTGGTTTATTAATTAAAGTTAGGAGCTTTTCACCAAGAGATTGGGTCTAGCTTATAATTGGGAATTCTACCATTAATCAAGTCGAGAATTAATTTAAAAAAATTAATTATTTGTCATAAGAGGAGTAAGCTGGATTTGGAGTGTCTTAGTCTATTCATTGCCATTGATTTTTGATTAATATAATTATTGATTTTTGTGTTAATTTTTATTGTTAATTATTTTTATTGGTAATTAAATTTTAGACAAAATTACATTTATTTTGGTTTAAGTTGGATTATAAGTAAAAGAATTTTGCAGTTAGGAAGCAATCCTCGTTGGGACGACTTGTACTCACTACTTTATTACTTGTTCGACATTTGTGCACTTGCAAATTTCACATCAAGTTTTTGGTGCCGTTGGCGGGTGTTGTTTTTATTTAGTGTAGAATTTAATTATTAAGCCTAAGTTTAAACTTTTTTAAAAAAAATTGATATATTTTATTTTTTATTTTTTTGTTTGTTATTGTTTATTATTTATTATTATTTTTTTTTTATTTGTGCATGAATACTCGTAGTACCTCAAATAAAGAACCTTTGATCTACATTTCTGATATTGAAAAGTTTACTTGATATAACAGGAGTGAATTTTATAAAAGAAAACACGAAGAGATCATCACACCACTCGGATCTTCAATTTCAGAGGATAGTTTCGAATTCAACTATAGCAGTGTAGCAATGGAGAATAATCAGCCAAGGAGTATGACTTTAAAGGACTATACAAAGCCAAAGATGGAGGGTCCTCCTCCAGCCATCAATTGTCTGTCGGATCCTCGGAGCATTTGAAGACAAGTCCCAATGGCTTTTGCACCATACTCAACGATATAGCAGTAAGAAGGATTACCACTGCTGCTTACATACTTCATCGTCTTAAGATGAATCCTAATACTAGTGATGCTATCCACTAGTGTTAAAGTTATCAACAAAGCAGGATAATGGTTGAGGAGAAAACTACAAGAGATAAAGGCTTTTGTTGTGATCATATAATTATCATGTTTTTTTTAATTGTATAGTAGCCATAGTATAATAGGACTGGAATTCCTTAACTTCAGCTTTCTTTTTATATATAAGTTGTTGTAAACTCTATTTTTATTTAATGAAAAACAGAAGCCATATCCGCCCCACTTCAAATTCATTCCTTTATTTTATCACGGTATCAAAGCTCTTAACCTAGGGTTCGTTGAGCTTTAGTATCAACTTTTTCACTTTCCCTTACAACTATGGCAAAAGAAGAGTTTCCACTCTCCAGTCCCTACCATTTGACATCTAATGAGAACCGAAGCATGAATTTGGTGTCTCAAGAACAAGGGCCAGGGCCATGCGCATGCTTTGGTATCCAAGAACAAGGAAAGCTTCTTGTTGTTGTTTTCTTTTCTATGCCTTATATTCAATTATATCACAATCCTCAACAATTTGCACACAAACACAAAGAAAGTGCACCCATCGTTTAGATTAGTATAATGGCAAGCGAGTTTAAATATCGTTTCCACGGGAATGGTTATATATCATTACTCACTTTCTATTCTATTGTTTAGCCTATCAAAATTGCTTGTGAAAATGGTTGAAGTTACTACTAGGAAAAGAAGTCCGACTTAACTAATTAAACCAACTTAACTAATTTTTGTTTGCAAGATAGAATTCAATTGAGAAAGTAATACTTAAATGGTTAATCCCCCTAGAATTACCTATGTGATAGAAAAGTCCCTTGGTTGATGAATTGCCTTTCTTATGTTTGATGAAATTCCTCAATTAAAACCCACTCTATCTCTAGATGAAAGTCTTCTACTCTTAGATTAATTAGTTAAAATCTCTTCTAACCAATTCAACCCAAGAGTGCATTAAGAATTGTGAATTCCCAATTAGATTTCTCTAATTACCAAGAAGATGTTGAGGTTTCTATCTGTAGTCCCTAAATCATCCCTATTGTTTGTGTATGGTCAATTTCACCCTTCATTTCTAAATTCCAAGTGAAAATTTTCAGATTATGAATCAATTATCAATCACCCTTCCTTTCTCAATTCCAAGTAAAAAAAAATCCAGATTATGCATCAATTATCCACTAAATCAATTCAACCATTCAAACCCACAAACAATCCACAAGATATTTGAATTCAATCAACCAAGGAAAAAATTCATTCACATAGGTAAAATATAGGGTTCATACCCATCCAAGTATTCAAAAGTTTAGCTCATCAACATATTATAATTTAAAGAACATAAAGCAACAAAGAAAGAGGATGAATTGCTCATTTTCATGGTGGAAATCTTCTCTTCTTCAAGGCTTCAAGTTCTTCACGTTTTTGTTGAGAAAATTGCAGCTTCTGTCTTGAATCTTCAAGGTGGATGTTCTCCTTCTTCAAAGATTCAATCTTCTCTCTTGATTTCTCTTGCAAGATTGATGGATTTGGAGGAGGATTTTGTGTGTTTTCTTGGTGTTTTGCAGCCTCTGTAGCCAACCCTAGCCGCCTCCCTCTTCTTGCCCTTAAAGGGTATTTAAATCAAGCCCAAAAGAGAGAGAGAAAAACAGCAAAAAAATAGGTTCTGCACGACACAAATGGGGCCGCTTGGTGTGGACCAAGCGGCGCCGTTTGGTCCCAGTTTTGGTGAAGTGTTCTACTGCACAACTGTGACAGTGGTTTTGAATTGTAGGTGAATTCAGAGCATGTAATTGGCTAAACTATGTCTTTATGTCTTCAAAAACATTATAGTTCATGATCGTATCTTTCTACAGAGCTTTGAATCACCTAAATTGGACATCTAGAACGCAAGATATGATCATTCTAACAAAATGTACTAAAACTGGAACAAAATCCAGAACAAATGGGATTTTGACCACTCTAAAAACTTTATAATATTCTATATAAGTTTCTAGAAGAGCACTTTTGTATGTGAAATCTCTATAGAGGTCAAAATCCCACTTAAAAAGTCTCTATCAGGCTATTTTCCTCTGGATTTCTCTTTTTTCTTCATTGTGTAGAATCTCCTTATCTGCTTCATTCTATTCCAAATCTTCAATAATCTCATCTAAAGCAAATAAGAGACAAAGGAAGTGTAAATGGTGATTGAAAAACCAAAATTTAATAGAAATTTAAGCTCAAAATGATCATTATGTGAAGCACAAATATGGAATATCAAACTCCCCCACACTTAAACATTGCTTGTCCCCAAGCAATATTACAAAACAACTAAGAAATTTGTACAATAATCTACAAGAAATAAAAAGTGTTTTGAAGCATTACAAAGGATTGCAAAATAGAGAAAGCATTATTTCTTGAGAAATCTTGAGCAATCTACACAATCAATCTAAAAGTCATCGCAAATATCCATCACAAAGATTAAACAATCATCCCCTTGTCTTATAATGCAAACAAGAATCCGTGTGTGTTGTGTTTCTAGCCAATGCAAATGCTCAACAATTATAAGAGTGAA
This sequence comes from Rauvolfia tetraphylla, assembly GCA_030512225.1. Lineage (NCBI taxonomy): Eukaryota > Viridiplantae > Streptophyta > Magnoliopsida > Gentianales > Apocynaceae > Rauvolfia > Rauvolfia tetraphylla. The sequence goes on along the minus strand of JAJQKT010000004.1, from coordinate 4,575,424 downwards.
TTTCATGTTATTGGCCAAGGAATTCTCATCAATAAAGCATAATACCTCATAAGCCCGGCATTCACAAATCCTCTCCACTAATACGGTAACCGAAATTTAAACTCGATTAGGTAGGACTTTTATGCTTCTAACTTTAGGCTCAGGGAAAGGTTAGGGTGCCAAATGAAAGGTAAGGAATTCAAAGTCAAAGAAGTGAGAGCTAAAGAGAAAGGAATGAGACATAAAACAAAAGTAGTAACCCTTATTAGCCACAAGGAATATCACCATTCCCCTACATTCAACCACAAACTCCCATTATTTACAAAATCCCCTCACTTTGGATTCAACCACTTGCACATATGAAGCTTCAACCCACAACCTTCCAATCATCACCTATCTTTGTCAACCCATAAATTTAACCTCAATCATGACAAAATTCACAATAATAATAATCAAAACATATATACATGTTGAAGGCATCAAGAAATGTAAGAAGCCTTCTCAATAATAGACAGATAACAAATTTTTTTCTTTCTTTTATTGAGGTGTAATTCAATTCCCGATCATATAAGGTCATATCACTACTCTTTTTTTTTTCTACCCATGAAGCCTATTTTACCTATCATCTTCCATTCCACCCTTTCTTCAAATTTCCACAATACTCTTAGCTAACTTAAGGGTAAAAATGCATTTAGCTCTCGCAAAGAAGGGTTAAATATAAAGAGTGGAGTTTAAAATTTGAATGAAGGAAAAATCTAGAATATAGATTGGAAAATTTATGCACAAAGGCTTCAAGAAAGCGTACTATGAATAGATTAAAGGGCGGTGGCTAGAAAGGCTCAATCGGGACAAAGATGGCCTATTACCATCATTTCAAGATCAAACTAAGGTTATTTACTCATTTCGCCTCAAGACACGTGAATGCGGGTTCCAGGGCGAAAGTTATGTTGAATTCTAAGGCCAATAACATAAGATACAACCCCATAATCATCACAACAAAAGCAAAGAGGAAATGTGCTTAAAAGATGAATTCCATACAAGCAAAGAATACAAGGGGTGCTTACTTAATCTAAGTTCATGGTACTAGTCATGACCTTTAGAATGCTTGTATAACTACTCTTTGAGAAAAGATAAAACATGAAAGTCCTGAAATACCTTGAAGATTCCAAAAATAAAAACAAGCAAATTCAACAAAATCATGAAAATAGCCTATACTACTAAAAGACAACATTGTCCTCAATGTTGGGAGGGAGATAAACAAAAGACTTCAGAAACAGAAATATACAATACAAACTACACAAGAACATCACACCAAACAACCAAACACAAAAATGGTAAAAAGCATGGCTATTTCGCACATGAAGGACGGGCGAACCCATATGAGCAGCAAGCTACACCTTCTATATACTTCACAGCAAAAAGAAATGAAAGAAAACTGAAAAAAAATGACATAACTAAAACTAAAGTAGAAAAACATAGCATTAAAATAAATAAATAAAAGGTCAAAACTAGAAAAGAAAGAACTCCCCTTCGTTCATATACTACCGGTTCCACCACTCGAGCCGGGGCCAGCTCCTGAAAAAAGTTGTCCCCAAAGCCCGGTGAGATATGTTTCCTGTCATTGCATTGTGTGCATACGTTGCTCTTGATTCTGAAGGAGCATTGCTTGAGATTCGGGGAGGTCGGCACATTGTTGGCCCAAAAGTTGTTGTGGCTCAAGGGTTTGTTATTGGGCTATATAGACTTCCTCGAGATGTTCTTGGCGAGCTTGATCTGCTATAGAAAGGTGGCCCAATTGAATAGTAGTGCTTATTTAGGCTTGAAAATTTGCGGAGGATGATGAGGCGATGTTAGGACGAGGTCGGCGTACACTTTCTGGATCCACATGCATGCTGGTCATAGAAGGAATGCCTTGCCGAAGTTCAGCGTTGGATTTCATGATCCATTCATTTCGCTTACGTCAAATTTGTAGCCGCAGTTTTGTAGTGTTTTTGTGGTGAGCACTTCAGAAGCCGATGTGGAAAGGGCAACCTCTTCACGAAAATCCACTTTAAAGCGTCGGATAATCTGTGTGATAAGAAGAGGAAAAACAAACTCTTTCGTGGTAAAATCGAATGCAACCGCCTCATTCATTTGTGTTAGTAGAATAGAAGCCAATGGAATGGGTGATTGAGTAAACAGTTTATGGATAATATAAATATCCGAGTATCGAACCTCATTTAACCCACTCGCCCTAGGTAGAACATTAATAGCAAGTAAATAAACCACTAAACGAAGCCTAGGGGAAAGGGTATTGGCGTTAAAACCATAACTTGAACCCATTCTGCTATGTGTTGGATGTAATACTCGCCTAACTGTTGTAAAATCCCACTCCCGGTCAGAAAGTACCTCTTTCTTTGATTGTCTATGAGAACCCAATTCCCTTCATCAGGAATGTGAAGAAGTTCAGGGAGAATGGTGCGGGTGACGACAATTGGTTTACCCTTAACCTGAGTTTGAAGGATCTTGCCAAATTTGTCAAATTTATCCCTAATATTGGCATAAAATTCTTTGACAAGGACAGGATAGTAAGTACTGGAAAGGTTAAGGATAGGCTCCCATCCTATGGCTTGGAATAAACCAGAAATATTAAATAGCTCATCCACCTCAGCGAAAATGGTACGCTCAATGATCATGGAGTTTTGTTGACATGAAGCGTACCATTCCCGATGTTGATTATCGGTGAAATAAGTAGGATGGAGGTATGAAATATTGGATGGAGGTACATGGCGTGATTTTGAGGAAGGGCTGGCTCCCGAAGAGGAAGCCACATCGTTTGTGCGTTTAGGCTTTTTGGGTGGGGTAGTGGTTTTCCCCGGCATGCTTTCTTTTCCAAAATTAACCGTTAAGAGAAACTAAGCTACCTATGTGAAAATGCAAATGCCACAAATAACTTTACAAGGATTACACACAAAAAATGAAAATTGCAAATTGGCTAAACAAGAAAAACAATTATCACTAAAAATTTAAGACGAAGGCTAATTAATTCATAAATAGACTAAGTAATAAAATTAAATAAAATAACTATGAAATTAACGAAAAGAAGTCTATACTAAGCTAATGGAACGTAAAGTAGTAAAGAAAATAAAAAATTTAACAAGTAAGTTTCATTGTGGTATTTCATCAAACACATGGTAGGCATAAAGGAAAACAAGAGAGAACCAACAAAAATGGAGAAAAATGCTAGCCAACAACAAACAAATATGCACCACAATCACAATTTATGTTATTAATAATAAAACATTCAACAATAAAACAAGTAAAATAAAGATTGTAAGATAAAAGGTTAAAGAGACAAACTAATTCTAGTTGATTGCTTGAGAGTTCTTGCGCCTCAAAGCTGACCCAAGAAGAAAAATCTTCAAAAATTAGAAATGGAAAGATGAGTTTAGGTGAAACAAAAATGTGGGAAGGTTGGGAATTTCTTGAACAAGAAATGGAAAGAGAGAACCGAGAGGAAAGGGGAAAGAAGGAGAGAGAAAAGAGAGAAAATGAGAGAAAGAAGTGCAGCTCTCGGTTCTGCGTTTTGTTTTTTTGTGAACAGTGAAACGACGCTGCTTGGTTCACGCCAAGCGGTGCCTTTTTAATCCAGTATTGCATCTGGATTAAAACATCTTCTTTTTTTTTTTTAAACGTGAATAGTGAAATAACGCCGCTTGGATAACACCAAGGGGCGCTGTTTCACTCTAGTCTGCAGAACTGGATGGCTGCTACAGTGAAGCGGCGTCGTTTGGTGTGATCCAAATGGTGCCATTTCAATCTAGTTCTGCAGGGACTGGATTGAAACAATGACCCGGCGCCTTTGGTTCAGTCCAAAAGGTGCCGTTTGGTTTTTTTTTTTTTTTAACAAAAAACACTACACATTCAACAATAACATTTAAAAAAAAAAAATATTTGATTACAGACTTAAAAACACACCAAATAACACATAAAACATTTCACAATTTAAGTCAATTAAAATTTTCAAACTCAAAACCACATTAAACAAAATTATGTACAATTAAATAGAAAAAATATATATAAAAGATCACTTATATTCCGAATCATGACTAAAGATACTTTTTCAAGTTTTCTAGGATCTCCTCCATGATAGTTTTTGAGACAGTGGCGTTAACCTTGAAAATTCCCTTATCTGAAGTGCAACTTCTATTGCACCATAAGGCTGAACTTTGTGCACTACGAATGGTCTGGACCATCAATCGAAAGTCAAACAATAGCACTTGTTCTCCCTCCTTAAATTCCCTGTTCAATAATATGTGCTTGTCATGCCATTGGTTCACTTTTTCCTTGTAGATTCGTGCGTTCTCATAGGCTTCTCTTCTCCATTCATCAAGTTCATTAATTTGGAGCATTCTTTTCTTTCCTGCAAGATCGATATCAAAATTAATCAATTTGATAGCCCAATATGTTTTATGTTCAACCTCAACTGGTAAATGACAAGACTTTCCATAGACTAATCTATATGGAGTAAACCCGATGGGGTCTTGTATGCAGTCCTATATGCCCACAAAGCATCATCAAGTTTAATACTCCAATCCTTCCTAGTATGTTCTACAATTTTTTCTAAAATTCTTTTGATTTCTCTATTAACAACTTCTACTTGACCACTAGTCTGTGGGTGATAAGGGGTTGCTATCTTGTGAGTAACACCCAATTAAAGCAATACCTTCTCAAGTTATTGGTTACAAAAATGAGTTCCCCGATCACTAATTATGACTCTAGAAATTCCAAAGCGAGTAAAAAATTTTTTAAAAAATTTAACAACTACTATAGCATCATTTGTGGGCAAAGCTTCGGCTTCCACCCATCTAGAGACATAATCAACTGCAACCAACATGTATGCATTACCAAAAGAGTTTGAAAAAGGGCCCATGAAATCAATACCCCAACAATCAAAGACTTCACATACTTGAAATGTAGAGAGGGGCATTTCATGCCTTTTTGAGATATTACCTGTCTGTTGGCAACTATCACAGTTTTCTACATGCCTTTGGGCATCTTTAAACAAAATTGGTCAATAAAATCCCGACTCAAGTACCTTTCTTGCGGTCCCATTGGCTTGATAATGACCACCAGCCCGACCTTTATGGCAATGTTCTAATATGCCCAGGTTTTCGGGGTAGGCTACACATCTCCTGATGATTTGATCTGCACAAATTCGAAACAAAAATGGATCTTCCCAAAGATATTACTTTAATTCTGAAAAGAATTTCTTCTTTTGTTGAGGGGTTAACTTCTTTGGCAAGATTCGACTCAGAATATAATTAGCATAATCTGCAAACCAAGGAGTGTGATCATCGTTACCTATAACTGAGACCTCTCATCAGGGAACGTGTCATTGATTTCCTCCTCATTCAATTGCTCCAAATGTAGGTTCTCCAACCTTGATAGATGGTCGGTGGCAAGATTCTCCGCTCCCTTTTTATCTCTTATCTCCAAATCAAATTCCTGCAATAAAATTACCCACCTAATTAGTCTAGGCTTTGCGTCATTTTTGTTGAGAAGATATTTGAGTGCTGAATGGTTAGTATAAACAAAGACTTTAGACAAAACAAGACAGGGGCAACATTTATCAAAAGTAAAACTATGGCGAGAAGCTCATTCTCGGTTGCAGTGCAGTTTTCTTGTGCTTCCGTCAAGGTTTTCATTGCATAGTATATCGGTTGAAAATGCCTTCCTTGCCTTTGTCCAAGCACTGCCCCTACTGCAAAATCACTTGCGTCACACATTAGTTCAAAGGGAATGGACCAATCGGGAGCAACCAATATGAGAGAGTCAATCAATTTTTGCTTCAACATAGTGAAAGCAATCAAGCATGTATCATCAAACACAAAGGACGCATCTTTTTCAAGCAAATTCGTAAGAGGTTTAGCAATTTTAGAAAAATCCTTCATAAACCTTCTACAGAACCCTACATGACCAATTGCCTTTATCGAAGTAAGTAGTGGCAATTTCTCTATGGTTTCTACCTGGGCTCTATCAACCTCTATGCCTCTGCTAGATATCTTATGCCCCATTACAATGCCCTCTTTAACCATAAAATGACATTTCTCCCATTTGAAAACCAAATTGGTTTCTTCACATCTTTGCAAAACTTTTTCATGATTTTTCAAACAAAACTCAAAAGAATCACCAAAGACAGAGAAATCATCCATAAAGACCTCCATAATATCCTCCACTAGAACCTCAAAAATAGCTAACATGCACCTTTGAAAAGTTGCTGGAGCGTTACACAAACCAAAAGGCATGCGACGGTAAGCAAAAGTACCATAAGGACAAGTAACAATAATACCTATGACTGGCAAGTCTCTCAAGCATTTGATCAATGATAGGCAGTGGAAAGTGATCCTTCCAATTGGCATCATTAAGCTTCTGATAATCTATGCATACCCTCCAGCCCATCACGGTCCTCATAGGAATCAACTCATTTTTCTCATTGGGCACCACTGTCATCCCTTCTTTCTTGGGAACTACATGGACGGGACTCACCCACGGACTATCCGAGATGGGATATATAAGACCGGCATCAAGAAGCTTGATTACCTCTGCTTTGACCACTTCCTTCATGTTTGAGTTTAGTCTTCTTCGGGGTTGCTCCACCGGTTTGAAGTTTTCTTCCATCAATATTTTGTGGGTACAAAATGATGGGCTAATACCATTGATATTGGAGATCTTCCATTCTATTGCCTTCTTCTTCCCCTACACTAAGAGTCAACTTCCCTTCACATACATCTATATTGGCATCAGTGGTAGCTAGAAAAGGTCTCCCTGAAATTAAAGGCACCTCCACATCCTCACTCATATCAAGTATCACAAAATCAACATGAAATATGAATTTATCAACTTTCACAAGTGTAAGACCTAAGAGGGGGTGAATTAGGTCTTTGGCTAATTATCAAAAATCTTTTCCCTTTTTGCAAATCCTTTGCCGTAATAAAAGCTCTTCTTCAAATTCACAAGCTCCAAGTTTATATGTGATTTAATGTTGAGACAATGTGATCAAATAATAAAACCACAACCAATCAATCAACAATTAAGAACAAACAATAATAACACAAGTATGTAAACAAGTAAAGCTATAAATAAATGAACACACGATTTATAGTGGTTCGATCTTTCCAAGATCTACATCCACTACCTTGAGTCCATACTCAAGGATTTCAACCAATTCATTATATGCTTAATCCAAGCAATTACACAAGAGGCTCACCCTTCAATGGGTTTTACCACAACAACCTCTTTTCAATATAATAAACAAGGTTCACTCTTATCACTAAGAGTTTTATGTCACTAGAGAACCTAGACCAATCTAATCCAAGGCTCACCCTCACCAATGGGTTTTACACAACAACCTTGATTAATTTAGTCTATGGCTCACCCTCCACAAGGGTTTTAAGTCTCTTGACAACCTTGTATCAATCACAAAAAAAATGTAAAGAGAGAATTTGAATGTTACCAACACTTTTTGGTGGATGAATACAATTGTTAGCACCACTTCACTTCTTGCCTTTGGAATCTTGAATTTCAACCTCTGAGCACAAGGCAATTTGAGAGCTTCTCAAATAATTTTGATGTAAAACAAGTTAGAGCTTGACGGATTTTGAATGTTCAAAAGTTCTTACAAAAATCTAGAGTTTGTGGCTTTTATAGATTTGAAAAATTGGCTTTAACAGTCATAAAACGGCTAGTAAGGGCTAGTTTCAGAAAATTCGGACGACCGAATTTTTGATCGAATTTTTTGGATGTCACAATGTAGGGAAAATTCGGTCGACCGAATTTTTATCCCGCGTCCGAATTTGCGTCCGAATTTCTCTGAAAAAATAGTGGTACTGTTTATTGTACAGTACTGTTCACGTACTGTTCACAATACTGCTTAAAATTCAGACGACTGAATTTTTCCAATTGCGTCCGAACGTGCGTCTGAATTTCTCTGGAAAAATAGTCGGTACTGTTCATATGAATAGTGTCACTGGAAAAATTCCGAACTTGTTAAACTTTGTCAAAACATATTCAAATCAATTCAAACAAGTTGGAAAACCTTCTTGTCTAAAAGATAAATCATTAAAAACCTTTTAAGTGTAAAAACCATTGATGAAAACTTGATAAATAAGTTAAGTTCAACACCATTGAAACTTTTCAAATCAAGTTTTGTGCTCTCAATTGCAACTCATAGATTCCAAGGCTTAAGAGTGTAGGGTTTACAAAGTTTACCTATTAAGCATATGCAACCTACACTTCATGTCTTCAAAGCCTTCAATCATCTTGAACAAACTCTTCAATTTTCAATCACTTTGACATATTGGAGTTGTTCTTGCATTATGGCTATGTGACACCATACTTCTTAGTTCACAAATCCTATCACACAATATGAACATATTAGTCCTCATCAATATTTTTCATTAATAAAAACTACATGATTTGCCCTTAGGGCTAACAACAAGTACATCCTCAATAATTCCCCTAGGATACTTCACCGATCTATCGGCCAGTTGAATGCTCATCTTAGTTGGTTTAGGTTCAACCAATCCCAACTTTTTAAACATCTCATATGGCAACAAATTAATGCTAGCTCCTAAATCTGCTAATGCTCTGCCAATTGAGAAACTACCAATAGTACAAGGGATAGTAAAACTCCATGGATTCTTTAGCTTTTGGGGTAGCTTGTTCTTGTTTTGAAGAATGGCTAAACACTCCTCATTCAATGTCACCATTGAGAACTCCTCCAGCTTTATTCTCTTAGAAAGGATCTCCTTTAAGAATTTAGCATATCTTAGCATCTGCGAAAGAGCTTCAACAAATGGTAAGTTAATATGCAATTGCTTAAAAAGTTCAAAAAACTTACCAAATTGTTCATCTTTTTCTCTTGTTGAAGTCGGGCAGGATATGGAATTTTTCGCCTGTATTCTGGAATTTCCGTTTACTTTTGTGTTTCTTTCTTCTCAATTCTTTCTTCATCATCAACATACACTGGCTCATCTTTCTTCCCTTCTTCCTTCTCTTGCATCTTTTGCTTTGGAATCTCCAATTTCTTTCCACTCCTCAAGGTAATGGCTTTAGCATGTTCCCTTGGATTCGGCTTGGTATTGCTTGGGAGGGTTCTAGCTTGCCTTTCAGAAACAAGCTTCTCCAATTGGCCTATTTGATTTTCCAAGTTGTGAATGGAAGCCTGTTGGTTCCTCAGGGATGCTTCTTGAAGTTGGAACCGGGTCTCAATGAACTTTGTCATTAATTCTTCAAGGCTAGGCTTCATCGATTGTTGGAGAGGTAGAGGTGGCTGATGTTGATAGGGAAGAGATGTTTGGGGTCGAGAAAATGATGAAACTTGGAAGCCAGGAGGATGAAACGGTCTTTGTTGCCCTTGGTTGCTCCATGAGAAGTTTGGATGATTTTGCCACCTCGAATTATAGGTATTACTGTAAGGATTGTTGGGTTGCCTTCCTCCTCCAAGGAAATCCACATGCTCCGTTGATGATGCATTAGAAGTCCCCATGGTTTGACACTCATGATTTGGATGGCCACCTCCACAAAAATCACAAGCCATCATCAGTTGGGAGGTTTGAGGTGACAAACTCAAGCTCTCAATCTTTTTGTTTAGCGCATTGAATTTTGCCTCCAAAGCCGTCATCATGTCTACATTGTGTATTCCACTAGGCTTGGCTTTCCGTCTAGGATTCCCCCATTGGTAGTTGTTCATGGCAATGTTTTCAATGAGGTCTTATAACTCTTCCGATGTCTTCCAACTAGTGGTACCTCCAGAAGAAGCATCAATGAGTTGCTTTGAACGGAAGTTTAATCCACTATGGAATGTTTGCATTTGCAACCCCAAATCTAGACCATGATGTGGACATTTTCTCAAGAGCTCCTTCCATCTCTCCCAAGAATCATATAAACTTTCACTCTCCATTTGTTGAAAAGAGAAGATGTCATTTCTTAACTTTGCAGTCCTTGCCTGAGGGAAATATCTAGCTAGGAACTTCTCGGCAAGATTGTTCCATGTAGTAATGGAACCCGGTGGAAGTGATTTCAACCATGACTTGGCTCGGTCTCTCAATGAAAATGGAAATAATCGAAGGCGGATGGCATCTTCGGAAGCCCCATTAATGTTGAAAGTGTCACATATCTCCAAGAAGTTGGCAATATGAGCATTCGGGTCTTCGTCCTGCAAACCATCAAATTGCACTAATTGTTGAACCATTTGAATGATATTTGGCTTGATCACGAAATTGTTGGCTTCAACTCTTGGCCAGCCAATGCTTGACTCCGCTCCTAACAAAGAAGGTCGTGTATAGTCTCCCATTGTCCTTGGCCTTGCATTTTCGTTATGTGCCATAGTGTGCTCAATTTGAGGTTTTTAACCTTCAACTCCTTTAAGTATCACCTCTAGCTTTATACCTCTTCGATCCTAATAAAAAATCTGCTCAACTTCGGAATTAAATTGAGACAACTCCTCCGAATTACTTGAGGTCATAAACCAAAAAGAATTCACAGCTTCACCACAAATAAAAGTAAAAGTTTATATCAAGGAACACTAACTAAAAACAAAACTAAAATAGAGAAACATAAGCAAATAACTCCAATTCACCAATAACTAACAAAACGACAAACAAGACAATAAATGCTAACACTAGTAACAAGTACTAGAACAACAAATAAGTAAAAAAAAAATGACTAATTCAATAGAGTTCAAGCTTTGCTAATATTAACCAAAACTCCCCGGCAGCGGTGCCAAAAACTTGTTGTTGTTTTGTTTTCTATGCCTTATACTCAATTTTATCACAATCCTCAACAATTTGTACACAAACACATCGTTTAGATTAGTATAATGGCAAGCAAGTTTAAATATCGTATCCACGGGGATGGTTAAATATCATTACTCACTTTCTATTCTATTGTTTAGCCTATCAAAATTGCTTGTGAAAATGTTTGAAATTACTACTAGGAATGGAAGTCTAACTTAACTAATTAAACCAACATAACTAATTTTTGTTTGCAAGAGAGAATTCAATTGAGAAAACAATACTTGAATGGTTAATCCCCCTAGAATTACCTATGTGATAGAAAAGTCCCTTGGTTGATGAATTGCCTTTCTTATGTTTGATGAAATTCCTCAATTAAAACTCACTCTATCTCTAGATGAAAGTCCTCTACTCTTAGATTAATTAGTTGAAATCTCTTTCTAACTAATTCAACCCAAGAATACATTAAGAATTGTGAACTTTCAATTAGATTTCTCTAATTACCAAGAAGATGTTGACGTTTCTATCTGTAGTCCCCTAAATCATCCCCATTGTTTGTGTATGGTCAATTTCACCCTTCCTTTCTCAATTCCAAGTGAAAATTTCTAGATTATGAATCTGAAATACCTAAGAGGGGGGGTGAATTAGGTATTTGGCTAATTTTTGCAAAAACAAACCTTTTATGCGTTTAGACCAATAACAGATTATATGAGCAAAATAGAGACAATTTATAACAATGCAATATAAGAAAGTAAGATCAAAGAACACAAGCAATTTATAGTGGTTCGATCCTCAAGATCTACCTCCACTACCTTAAGCCTACACTTAAGAATTTCAATCACTCTACCATATGCTCAAGTTTACAAATTACAAGAGAGGCTCACCACACTATGGTTTTACACTCACAACCTCTTATAGTAACTTTTTACAATACAAGGCTCACCAAACACAATGGTTTTATATCTCAAACAACCTTGAATCACAACTTCAAGGATCACCCTTATCTAAAGGATTTTATGTTATCAAGATAACCTTGCTAGAGCTAGTAGACCAACACAATTTAATAAATAAAGAAGAGTGTGTAGATGTTACCACTTGTTGGTAGATATTACACAAAATTGCACCTTCACACTTTGATGTCTTTGGATTGATCAATTGAATGCACAAGACATAAGAGAGCTTAAGGAATATTTGTAAAAGACTTTAGAATGCTTAGAGTTTTCAAGAATTCAAAACATACAAAAGATTGCACGTTTATACCTTTTATAGAATTTGAAAATCAGTTATAACAGCTATAAAACGGCTAGTTTACGGCTATTTTCAAGAAATTCGGACGACCGAATTTTTGCGTCCGAATTTTTCGGATGACCAAATACTTCCTGCTGCGTCCGAATTTCTCTGGAAGAACAGTGACCATGCCGAAGGCAAAAATTCGGACGACCGAATTTTGGTTCATGCGTCCGAATCTTTTTCCGAATTTCTCTGGAAGAACAGTAGCAAACTTTTGCTACAAAATTCGGATGACCGAATTATTTTGGAAGCATATTCAAACTTTGTAAAATCATTTGAGATTTAACTTCCAAAGGTTTGAAAAACATTTGGTATATATAGAAAACTTATTTAGACATATATAAGTTTGAAAACCAAAATCAAATTCCTTTTAAGATTGATTACCTAAAAACTTTTAGGACACAAAAATCACATTCATCAAGAAATTTACTTAAAAACCTTTTAAGATTAAGAAACCTATTTTATGCTCTCTTATGCATTCAATAGACTCCAAGACATACAAGTGTAGAGTTTACATAGATATTTATCTATTATCATATCTACTCTACACTTCAAGTCTTCAATGCCTTGAGTTCATCTTTGAATAACCTTCACAAGACTTCATAGTTTATTGAGGTTGTTCTTGCACTTTGGCTTGAAGGTAATGAGACTTCATACTTCTTAGTTCATAAAACCTATCACACAACATACAAGCATATTTGTTCTCATCAATATTTGTCATTAATCAAAACTACATGATTTGCCCTTAGGGCTAACAATCTCCCCCTTTTTTGATGATGACAAACTTTGATGCAAAATGTGATGGATTTAAACAATGTAAAACGAAGAAGTATAGATGTCAATCATATATATAAACCAATTTGGCACATTGACATTCAAAAGGCTCAACATGAGCCTATGACCCAACCAACCTCCATTTACCTCCTTCCTTTCAACAACTAGGATAGAAGATATAGCAATTAAGCAAAACTTCTAAGAGAGGTTTTAAAGATTGTAACAGTTTAACAATGCTCCCCTTAGATTGTGCTCACTTTTCAACATATTTGGACTAAAGATATCATCCATCCGAATTTTTGCATAGCAAGTCCAAACTTTAAAATAAGATAATCAAAGGCTTCAAATTCTGTAAATTATCTTTCCTAAGTTTGTTCAAACATATTATGAGAGATTAAAATATATTTTGAATCAATTTGAACAATAAAGGAGCACATTTTGACAATGAAATATGGATGCATCCGAATTTTTAAACTTATGCGTCCGAATTTTAAAACTCATGCATCCAAACTTTGAAATTTTAAGTCCAAACTGCAATAGATTCAATATAATGGATGTTTAAAGTGAGATAAAGCTTTCATAATGTTGTTCAAACATAATGGAAGAGATTAAAACATATTTGAATCAATTTGAACAACAAAAGAGCACATTTTGGCCACAAATATGGATGCATCCGAATCTTTAAACCTTGCATCCGAATTTTAAATCCAAAGTTTTTGCAACTCAGTTTATCTCTACAAAAATTCAAGACTCATATTGCAGCATCATTGCAGTCATCATATCATTATTTTTCTCCCCCTTTTGTCATCACTCAAAAAAAATAAATAGAGGGATCAATGAAAATGAGACTATCAATTTAACACATAAAAGAAGCTCTCATCACTGGGATTTCATCATTGAGCTTCACTATTACATAAAATGCAGCAAAATACTTAACAAGTTCAGAATTATGAAAAAATATAGATAAGCAACTTAAAAGCAGTAAATAGAATAGAAGGAAAGAAAGCTTAGTCTTGTGATGTTGATGTTGATGGGGAGGCTCGGCTCACTCTTCCTTGACTGAAAGAGATTATTGATGGAGAGACTATTTTAGCTTGAGCTACTTGGCTGCCTGCTATTGGTGGCTCTTTATGAGCATGTTCTTCCTCTTCTTCTTCTGCCACAGTCTCTTCATCTCCACTTTGATCATCATCTTCATCATTGCTGTCCTTATTATATCCTTTCTTTTCTTCTTTATCTCCTTCTTCCTCATTTCCATCTTGAGGCTTAGAGGGTCCTTCACCACTTTGAGTATTTCTCATAAGGATTTCTTCAATGTGCTTTACCCTACTCTCCAGTCCATCTAACTTTCCAAGAACCATTGGAGCAAATGATTCAAAGAATTTATACATCTTCTCCATTTCCTTGACATGATTGTTCAAGGCTTCTTGGAATGCTTTGGATACTATGGTCTCACCTCTAGTTACTCCTTCACCACTTGAACCAATTTCAGTTTCTTCTTCAAACAATCTCCTTTTTGTTGGAGGTTGGTCCCCCTCACTTGAGGTGTCATGCTTCCTCTTTGTCTTCATTTCTCTAGCAAGGGTTTCTTCTTCATTCTCTTCTTCTTCCTCCTCTTCACTTTCTATCATTTCTTCTCCTTTTGTTCTTTTTGGAGGGGTTTCTCTTTTTGTCCTCCATACATTATCCTCATCAAGAACTAATTGCATTCTCCTAAAGGCTTGCCCTTTTCCCGGAAGTTTAATCTTAAAATGCTTAAATATTCTTGTCAACAACCTTCCAAATGGGAATGCCTTGGTTACTGTTTTTCTTGCATTAATCATGTGTTTCAAGGCTATATAACCAAAGTTCATTCTCCTATGCTCATGCAAAGCTAACATGATTACCATATGCATATTTCCAACTGATGACTTATGTCCAAAATTAGGAACAATCATAGTAGTTACCATATGATGCAACACTCTACCTCTAGCATCCAAGTTCTTGATTTCCCTCTCCTTTATAGATTTAAACTCTCTTCCATTGGTAAATGCTTCTTCAAATCTAACATATGTAAAGAGTTCACGATCATAGCAATGCATGGAAGGTGAATAATATCTAGCTCCATTGTCACCTACTCCACAAATTCTGTTTATCAATCCTTCACTAAATTCAATGTCAACTTGGGAGACTCTAGATGAATACCATTGTATCACATTATCATTGCTAGCACTAAGGGCAAATCATGTAGTTCTGATTAATGACAAATATTGATGAGAACTAATAAGTTTATATTGTGTGACAGGATTTGTGAATTAAGAAGTCTGGAGTCTCATTGCCTTCAAGACAAAGTGCAAGAACAACCTCAATAAACTATGAAGTCTTTTGAAGGTTATTCAAAGATGAACTCAAGGCATTGAAGACTTGAAGTGTAGAGTAGATATAATAATAGGTAATATCTATGTAAACTCTACACTTGTATGTCTTGGAGTTTATAGAATGCATAAGAGAGCATAAAATAGGTTTCTTAATCTTAAAAGGCTTTGAATTAATTTCTTAATGAATGTGGTTTTGTGTCCTAAAAGTTTTTAAGTAAACTTTATATGATCAAAGGAATTTGATTTTGGTTTTCAAACTTATATATGTCTAAATAAGTTTTTTGTATATACCAAATGTTTTTCAAACCATTGGAAGTTAAATGTCAAATGATTTTACAAAGTTTGAATATGATTCCAAGAAATTCGGTCGTCCGAATTTTGTAGCAAAAGTTTGCTACTGTTCTTCCAGAGAAATTCGGAAGAAGATTCGGACGCATGAAGAAAAAATCGGTCGTCCGAATTTTGGCTCTCAGCATGGCAACTGTTTTTCCAGAAAAATTCGGACGCAGAATTCGGTCGTCCGAATTTCCTGAAAATAGCCGTTAACTAGCCGTTTTATAGCTGTTTTAACTGATTTTCAAATTCTCTAAGCATTCTAAAGCCTTTTACAAACATTCCTTAAGCTCTCTTATGTCTTGTGCATTCAATTGATCAATCCAAAGACATCAAAGTGTGAAGGTGCAACTTTGTGTAATATCTACCAACAAGTGGTAACATCTACACACTCTTCTTTATTTATTAAATTGTGTTGGTCTACTAGCTCTAGCAAGGTTATCTTGATAACATAAAATCCTTTAGATAAGGGTGATCCTTGAAGTTGTGATTCAAGGTTGTTTGAGATATAAAACCATTGTGTTTGGTGAGCCTTGTATTGTAAAAAGTTACTATAAGAGGTTGTGAGTGTAAAACCATAGTGTGGTGAGCCTCTCTTGTAATTTGTAAACCTGAGCATATAGTAGAGTGATTGAAATCCTTAAGTGTAGGCTTAAGGTAGTGGAGGTAGATCTTGAGGATCGAACCACTATAAATTGCTTGTGTTCTTTGATCTTACTTTCTTATATTACTTTGCTATAAATTGTCTTTATTTTGTTTATATAATCTGTTATTGGTCTATACACATAAAAGGTTTGATTTCGCAAAAATTAGCCAAATACCTAATTCACCCCCCTCTTAGGTATTTCAATTGGTATCAGAGCTAGAACTTCTTTGTGTGGTTTTACAACCTAGAAGACAAAGATCCTATGGCTAATATTTCAAACCTACCTTACCTAGAAGGATCAGCTACAAACAGACCACTGTTGTTTGATGGAACAAATTACACTTTTTGGAAGTCTAGAGTTAAAATATATATTTGTTCTATCAATTTTGATTTATGGAACATAATTGAGAAAGGTCCCTATGTCCCAATGAAAATGAGAGCAGATGTAGTAACCTCAGAACCCAAATCCACTGATTAATTTGATGAGCATGATTCAAGGAAAATGACATTAAATTATCAGACCATGAACATATTAAGTTGTGCATTAGATGTTACTGAATACAATAGAGTTAGTGGGTGTGATTCTGCTCATGATATGTGGAGATTACTCCAAATTACACATGAAGGTACTAATCAAGTTAAAGAATCTAAACTTGCTATGCTAGTTAGAGATTATGAACTGTTTACTATGAAACAAGGTGAAAATATTAGTGATATGTTTACAAGGTTTACTAACATTTTCAATGGCTTGAAAGCTTATGGTAAAAGCTATACTATGGGAGAGCAAAACACAAAGATTTTGGATGATCTACCAAAATCCTGGCAGCCAAAGACGCTTGCTATTGAGGAGTCCAAAGATCTAAAAACTCTTCCTCTTGAAGAGCTTATCGGATCACTACTCACACATGAAATGAAGATGAAACGGTTGAATGATAAGGAAGATGAAGAAAAGGGAAGAAAAGGAGTTGTACTTAATGCTTCAAATAACTTTAGTGAACAAGAACAATCTTCAAGTGAAGAAGAAGGAGGAAACAGTGGAGAAGAAGAGATTGCAATAGCAGTGAAGAAGTTCAAGAGATTCTACAAAAAGGAGTTTCTCAAGAAAGGAAGAAAGCCTATCAAGAAGAGTGGACAATCCTCATCCTATAAACCTCAATGTTTTGAATGCAAAAGCACAGAGCATCTTATTACTGACTGGCCCAAAGTGTTAGAGAGGGAAAGAGAAAGCAAAAACAGAAAGAAATCTGCCAAGAAAGGAAAAGGATTAGCTGGAACGTGGGATCAACAAGAAAGTGAGGATGACAGTGAAGGGAAGGCCAACATATGCTTTATGGCCATTGATGATGAGGTACAATCTTCACCTTCTATTTCAAATTTCTATGATGATGATATTGATTCTAGTGATTTAATTGTAGAGCTATATCAAGAGTTGAAAAAGGCTTAAAAAAGAAATAAAGAAATGAAATCCAAAATCAATGATTTCTCAGATGAAAATTCAAAATTATGTGTTGAAAATGATAAACTTCTTGAGACCATTAATTCTCTTACCATTGAAAAAGAAGTTTTGAATACTACCATACAAAATGTATCTTTTGAAAACAAAAAGCTTTGTTCAAGAATTATTTCTCTTGAATCAATGCTAAAATATCATGAGTCTTTAAAAAGGAAAGTAAATGATCTTACTTTATGCATTGAGAGATTTACAAATGGAAGAGAAAATTTAAATAAACTACTTGGTTATCAAAGATCCTCATTTGTAAAGCACGGTCTTGGTTTTACACATGATTATTTTGATCCAAAACAAAAAGGGTTATTTGTTAAAGAATCTTCTGATTATAGGTCTCATACTTGTTGCACATATTGTGGTAGGCATGGACACAAGGTTTCTAAGTGTTTCATAAAAAGAAAGATAGAAAATGGGGTTAAGACCATTTGGAAAGTCAAAGGAACTATTACTAACCCCCTTGGACCCAAGAAGGTATGGGTACCAAAAATCACTCTTTCCAATTTGGTATAGGTACAATTGGCCTCAAGATCAAGTGCCACTAAATGGTTTCTTGACAGTGGCTGCTCAAGGCACATGACTGGAAATGCATCACTTGTTAGGGAGCTTCAAGCCACAAGTGAAGGTTTTGTCACATTTGGAGATAAGAAGAAAGGGAAAATACTTGGAATAGGTAACATCGGTAAAGGTTCTTTCCCTCTTATCAAGCGAGTTTTACTCATTGATGGTTTAAAGTATAATTTACTTAGTATTAGTCAATTATGTGACAATGGTTGCAAAGTTGAGTTTAAATGTGATACTTATACTATTCTTGATAGTGCAAGTAATAAAACTATTTTTGTTGCTAAAAGAGTTAGTAATGTATATGTGTTATATCTTGATGAGCTTATCACTAATGATATTAAATGTCTTGCCATTCATGACAATGATGGATTTTTATGGCATAGAAGATTAGGACATGTGAGCATGGATTTATTGAACAAACTTTCTACTCAAGAACTAGTTAGAGGATTACCAAAAATGCATATTGATAAAACCCATCTTTGTGATGCTTGTCAATATGGAAAACAATCAAAAACATCTTTTAAACCAAAGAAAATGGTTTCTACCTCAAAACCTCTTGAACTAGTTCAGATGGATTTATTTGGACCTATGAGGACTACTAGTCTTGGTGGTAAAAGATATGCTTATGTGATTGTTGATGATTTTTCAAGATTTACATGGGTAATCTTTTTATCACAAAAAGATGAAACATTTTATGAATTTTCAAAACTTTTCAAGAAAGTTCAAATTTCTCTTGATTACAAACTGATCTCTATTAGAAGTGATAATGGAAGAGAGTTTTGTAACCAAGACCTTACAAAATTCTGTGATGAGTATGGCATCACTCATAATTTTTCGGCTGCCAAAACACCTCAACAAAATGTGTTGTTGAGAGGAAAAACAAAACATTACAAGAAATGGCTAGATTAATGCTTTGTGAAAATTCCTTACCAAAATATTTTTGGGCAGAAGCTGTAAATACAGCATGCTATGTAATGAATAGAGTTTTACTAAGACCTTTTATAAGAAAAATACCTTTCGAACTTCTATTTGATAAAACTCCATCAATTGTCTATTTTAAAGTTTTTGGTTGTAAGTGCTTTATTTTAAACACTAGTGAAAATCTTGGTATGTTTGATAGAAAATCAGATGAAGGCATATTTCTTGGCTATTCATCAAATAAAAAGGCATATAGAGTCTATAACAAAAGGACATTATGTGTTGAAGAAACTATTCATGTAACTTTTGATGAATCTAACATTTATCTTCAAAGAAGAAATGAAGATGATGCAGGTTCCTCAATGGTTGAAAATCAAACTCAACACCAAGTACCTATATTGGAAGATCATGCCAAAGAAGAAGAAATAATGGAGCAAGAACAAGATGGTCAATCAAGCAATTATCAAGAACTTCCAAAGGATCTCACATATACAAGAAGTCATCCTAAGGAGCAAATCATTGGTGATGTCTCCCAAGGAGTTAAAACAAGACGGTACTTTATTGATCATTTTGCCCTTTTATCTCATATTGAACCGAAAAATATTGATGATGCATTGAGTGATAATTTCTGAATTATTGCTATGGAAGAAGAGTTAAATCAATTTGAGAGAAATAAAGTTTGAACTCTTGTTCCTAGACCTCATGATCATTCTGTTATTGGTACAAAATGGGTCTTTAGAAATAAGTTAAATGAACTAGGAGAAGTTGTTAGAAATAAAGCTAGACTTGTTGCTCAAGGCTTCAATCAAGAAGAATGCATTGATTATGATGAAACTTTTGCTCCAGTGGCAAGATTAGAGTCTATTAGAATACTTTTGGCATTTGCTTGTTTTAAAGATTTTAAACTATTTCAAATGGATGTCAAAAGTTCTTTTCTAAATGGTTTTATTGAAGAAGAAGAAGTTTATGTAGAACAACCTCCTGGTTTTATTCATGAAAAATTTCCAAATCATGTTTTCAAGTTAACCAAAGCTCTATATGGACTGAAACAAGCTCCAAGAGCTTGGTATGAAAGATTAAGTGGTTTTCTTCTTTCAAAAAGTTTTACAAAAGGAAAAGTAGATACAACTCTTTTTATAAAAACGTCTTCTAAAAATGATATTTTACTTGTGCAAATTTATGTTGATGATATTATTTTTGGTGCTACTAATACTTCCCTTTGCGAAGTGTTTGCTAAATCCATGCAAAATGAATTTCAGATGAGCATGATGGGAGAACTAAGTTTCTTCCTTGGGCTGCAAATTAAGCAAACCAAGGATGGAGTCTACATCAATCAAGCAAAGTATACCAAAGAGCTACTGAAAAGATTTGGAATGGATCAAGCAAAAGGAATAGGTACTCCAATGAGTTCATCAACTAAACTTGCCAAAGATGAGAAAGGTAAAAGCATTGATGAGAAATTATATAGAGGTATGATCGGAAGCTTACTCTATCTCACAGCTAGTAGACCAGATATTATGTTTGCTGTATGCTTGTGTGCTAGATTCCAATCATGTCCAAAGAATCTCATCTAATTTCTGTCAAATGCATTTTTCGTTATTTGATTGATACACATGACTATGGCCTTTGGTTTTCAAAAACTTCATCTTTTGAACTTATTGGATACTCTGATACTGACTATGCTGGTTGCAAAGTTGAACGTAAAAGCACAAGTGGTCATTGTCAATTTCTTGGTAGTTGTCTTGTATCTTGGTTTAGTAAAAAGCAAACTTGTGTGTCTTTATCCACTGCAGAAGCTGAATACATAGCTGCAGGTAGTTGTTGTGCACAATTGCTATGGATACAGCATACCTTACTTGATTATGGTCTTAAATTCAATTGTGTGCCCATTCTATGTGATAATACTAGTGCCATTAACTTGAGCATAAATCCTATTCAACATTCTAGGACTAAGCATATAGAGATAAAACATCATTTCATTCGTGATTATGTGATTAAGAAAGATATATGCTTAGAATATATAAATACAAATGATCAAATTATTGACATATTTACAAAGCCTTTGGCTGAGGAATGGTTCAATCACCTAAGAAGACTCTTAGGAATTTCAAGATTCAATGACTAATGTGGGTATTGAAGTTTTGATGAAAACAGGAAATTTTCGATCTAGAATTCGGATGCACTACAGAAAATTCGGTCAGTGAAAGGAAACAGAGACTTTTGATCAAGAATTTGGACGCAGGGCAGAAAATTCGGTTCTGAACTGAAGAAACAGAAACTTTCGATTGAAAATTCGGACGCAGACCTGAGAATTCGGTCGTCTGAATTTTACGGACGTGACTATTTAAGTGAAGATTAAACAGTCTTCTCAACACTTCAACTTCCGAATTTCACATCCTTTTTAAAGCCTCTCATACCCATTCACATCCGAATCAAAATCCCTTCAAAATCACACATTCTAATCCCGATTTGCCTTCACTTTTAAACTTCTAACCCTAAATTCATACAGAAAATCAATACTTCTCAAAAGAAAACATCATGGTGAGAACAAAGAAGCCAAATGTTGAGAAAGGGAAAGGAAAGGCTAAGGAAGGAGATGGAGACCCAATCCTCAACCAACCAAGAAGAATTTGAATCCCTCAATCATTATCTGGGGTTGACAGGTTTGTCTCAATTAAAGCTACTCATGAATTTGATGAATGGAATAAAAGTAGCAGAAAAATCATTCCTGGATATATGGTGGATATTGATAAATTGTCAAGCATGGATATTGTTCTATCTTATTTCAATGATATTGGTTGGAGTAGTTTGTTATTCGTTGATGAAGAATTCTACCCTGCTTTGATATATGAATTCTATGCAAACTTGAAAGAGGAAAGAATTGAGATGGTAGGGGATAATGTGATACAATGGTATTCATCTAGAGTATCCCAAGTTGACATTGAATTTGTGGAGTGGGTGACAATGGAGCTAGATATTATTCACCTTCCACGCATTGCTATGATCGTGAACTCTTTACATATATTAGATTTGAAGAAGCATTTATCAATGGAAGAGAGTTTAGATCTATAAAGGAGAGGGAAATCAAGAACTTGGATGCTAGAGGTAGAGTGATGCATCACATGGTAACTAATATGATTGTTCCTAATTTTGGACATAAGTCATCAGTTGGAAATATGCATATGGTAATCATGTTAGCCTTGCATGAGCATAGGAGAATGAACTTTGGTTATATAGCCTTGAAACACATGATTAATGCAAGAAAAACAGTAACCAAGGCATTCCCATTTGGAAGGTTGTTGACAAGAATATTTAAGCATTTTAAGATTAAACTTCCGGGAAGAGGGCAAGCCTTTAAGAGTGGGGAGATTTACACTAATGAAACTCTTAGGAGAATGCAATTAGTTCTTGATGAAGATAATGTATGGAGGACAAAAAGAGAAACCCCTCCAAAAAGAATATAAAGAGAGAAAATGATAGAAAGTGAAGAGGAGGAAGAAGAAGAGGATGAAGAGGAAACCCTCCTAGGGAAATGAAGACAAAAAGGAAGCATGACACCTCAAGTGAGGGGGAGCAACCTCCAACAAAAAGGAGATTGTTTGAAGAAGAAACTGGAATTGGTTCAAGTGGTGAAGGAGTAACTAGAGGTGACACCATAGTAGCCAAAGCATTCCAAGAAGCCTTGAACAATCATGTCAAGGAAATGGAGAAGATGTATAAGTTCTTTGAATCATTTGCTCCAATGGTTCTTGGAAAGTTAGATGGACTGGAGAATAGGGTAAAGCACATTGAAGAAATCCTTATGAGAAACACTCAAAGTGGTGAACGACCCTCTAAGCCTCAAGGTGAAAATGAGGAAGAAAGAGAGAAAGAAGCAAAGAAAGGAGATAATAAGGACAGCAATGATGAAGATGAAGATCAAGGTGGAGATGAAGAGACTGTGGCAGAAGAAGAAGAGGAAGAACATGCTCATGAAGAGCCACCAATAGCAGGCAGTCAAGTAGCTCAAGCTGAAATAGTCTCTCCATCAACAATATCCTTCAGTCAAGGAAGAGTGAAGCACTTGGCCATCAAGAAAGGAGTGAGCCGAGCCTCCCCATCAACATCAACATCACAAGACTAAGCTTTCTTTTCTATTCTCTTTATTGTTTTTAATTTGCTTATCTAAATGTGTTTTGTAATTCTGAACTTGTTAAGTATTTTGCTGCATTTTATGTAATAGTGAAGCTCAATGATGAAATCCCAGTGATGAGAGCTTCTTTTATCTGCTAAATTGATAGTCTCATTTTCATTGATCCCTCTATTTATTTTTTTGAGTGATGACAAAAAGGGGAGAAAAATAATGATATGATGACTGCAATATGCAATATGACTGCAATGATGCTGCAATATGAGTCTTTAATTTTTGTAGAACTGAGTTTTGCATTAAAATTCGGATGCAAGGTTTAAAGATTCGGATGCATCCATATTTATGGTCAAAATGTACTCTTTTGTTGTTCAAATTGATTCAAATCTGTTTTAATCTCTTCCATTATGTTTGAACAACATTATGAAAGCTTTATCTCATTTTAAACATCCATTATATTGAATCTATTGCAGTTTGGACTTATAATTTCAAAGTTTGGATGCACGAGTTTAAAAATTCGGACGCATGAGTTTAAAAATTCGGATGCATGCTCTAAAATTCGGATGCATCCATATTTCATTGTCAAAATGTGCTCCTTTGTTGTTCAAATTGATTCAAATATGTTTTAATCTCTTCAAATATGTTTGAACAACCTTAGGAAAGCTTATTTTCAAAAATTACAGCTTTCATTTCACTTATTTTACAATTCAGACTTGATATGTCAAAATTTGGATTCACAACATCTCAAGTCCAAATATGTTTAAAAATGAGCACAATCTAAGGGAGAGCATTGTTAATCTTTTCTAACCTTTAAAACCTCTCTTAGAAGTTTTCTAAATGCCTAATTACAATATCTTCTATCCTAGTTGTGTTGGAAGGAATGAGGCAAATGGAGATTGGTTGGGTCATAGGCTCATATTGAGCCTTTTGTATGTCAATGTGCTAAATTGACATTAATACTTCTTTGTACTACATTGTTTAAATCCATCACATTTTTGCATCAAAGTTTGTCATCATCAAAAAGGGGGAGATTGTTAGCCCTAAGGGCAAATCATGTAGTTTTGATTAATGACAAATATTGATGAGAACTAATAAGTTTATATTGTGTGACAGGATTTGTGAATTAAGAAGTTTGGAGTCTCATTGCCTTCAAGACAAAGTACAAGAACAACCTCAATAAACTATGAAGTCTTTTGAAGGTTATTCAAAGATGAACTCAAGGCATTGAAGACTTGAAGTGCAGAGTAGATATAATAATAGGTAATATCTATGTAAACTCTACACTTGTATGTCTTGGAGTTTATTGAATGCATAAGAGAGCATAAAATAGGTTTCTTAATCTTAAAAGGCTTTGAATTAATTTCTTAATGAATGTGGTTTTGTGTCCTAAAAGTTTTTAAGTAAACTTTATATGATCAAAGGAATTTGATTTTGGTTTTCAAACTTATATATGTCTAAATAAGTTTTCTATATATACCAAATGTATTTCAAACCTTTGGAAGTTAAATCTCAAATGATTTTACAAATTTTTAATATGATTCAAAGAAATTCGGTCGTCCGAATTTTGTAGCAAAAGTTTGCTACTGTTCTTCCAGAGAAATTCGGAAGAAGATTCGGACGCATGAAGAAAAATTCGGTCGTCCGAATTTTGGCTCTCAGTATGGTCACTGTTTTTCCAGAGAAATTCGGACGCAGCAGGAAGAATTCGATCGTCCGAAAAATTCGGACGCAGAATTCGGTCGTCCGAATTTCCTGAAAATAGCCGTTAAATAGCCGTTTTATAGCTGTTTTAACTAATTTTCAAATTCTATAAAAGCTATAAACGTGCAATCTTTTGTATGTTTTGAATCCTTGAATACTCTAAGCATTCTAAAGCCTTTTACAAACATTCCTTAAGCTCTCTTATGTCTTGTGCATTCAATTGATCAATCCAAAGACATCAAAGTGTGAAGGTGCAACATTGTGTAATATCTACCAACAAGTGGTAACATCTACACACTCTTCTTTAATTATTAAATTGTGTTGGTCTACTAGCTCTAGCAAGGTTATCTTGATAACATAAAATCCTTTAGATAAGGGTGATCCTTGAAGTTGTAATTCAAGGTTGTTTGAGATATAAAACCATTGTGTTTGGTGAGCCTTGTATTGTAAAAAGTTACTAGAAGAGGTTGTGAGTGTAAAACCATAGTGTGGTGAGCCTCTCTTGTAATTTGTAAACCTGAGCATATAGTAGAGTGATTGAAATCCTTAAGTGTAGGCTTAAGGTAGTGGAGGTAGATCTTGAGGATCGAACCACTATAAATTGCTTGTGTTCTTTGATCTTACTTTCTTATATTGCTTTGCTATAAATTATCTTTATTTTGTTTATATAATCTGTTATTGGTCTATACACATAAAAGGTTTGATTTTGCAAAAATTAGCCAAATACCTAATTCATCCCCCCTCTTAGGTATTTCAATCATCAACATAAATTTGCACAAGTAAAATATCATTTTTAGAAGATGTTTTTCTAAAAAGAGTTGTATCCACTTTTCCTTTTGTAAAACTTTTGGAAAGAAGAAAACCACTTAATCTTTCATACCAAGCTCTTGGAGCTTGTTTCAGTCCATATAGAGCTTTGGTTAACTTGAAAACATGATTTGGAAATTTTTCATGAATAAAACCAGGAGGTTGTTCTACATAAACCTCTTCTTCAATAAAACCATTTAGAAAAGCACTTTTGACATCCATTTGAAATAGTTTAAAATCTTTAAAACAAGCAAATGCCAAAAGTAATCTTATAGACTCTAATCTGGCCACTGGAGCAAAAGTTTCATCATAATCAATGCCTTCTTCTTGGTTGAAACCTTGAGCAACAAGTCTAGCTTTATTTCTTACAACTTCTCCTAGTTCATTTAACTTATTTCTAAAGACCCATTTTGTACCAATAACAGAATGATCATGAGGTCTAGGAACAAGAGTCCAAACTTTATTTCTCTCAAACTGATTTAACTCTTCTTCCGTAGCAATAATCCAGAAATTATCACACAATGCATCATCAATATTTTTCGGTTCAATATGAGATAAAAGGGCAAAATGATCAATAAAGTACCGCCTTGTTTTAACTCCTTGGGAGACATCACCAATGATTTGCTCCTTAGGATGACTTCTTGCATATGTAAGATCCTTTGGAAGTTCTTGATTATTGCTTGATTGACCATCTTGTTCTTGCTCCATTATTTCTTCTTCTTTGGGATGATCTTCCAATGTAGGTACTTGGTGTTGAGTTTGATTTTCAACTATTGAGGAACCTGCATCATCTTCATTTCTTCTTTGAAGATATATGTTAGATTCATCAAAAGTTATATGAATAGTTTCTTCAACACATAATGTCCTTTTGTTATAGACTCTATATGCCTTTTTATCTGATGAATAGCCAAGAAATATGCCTTCATATGATTTTCTATCAAACTTACCAAGATTGTCACTAGTGTTTAAAATAAAGCACTTACAACCAAAAATTTTAAAATAGACAATTGATGGAGTTTTATCAAATAGAAGTTCAAAAGGTGTTTTTCTTATAAAATGTGTTAGTAAAACTCTATTCATTACATAGCAAGCTGTATTTACAGCTTCAGCCCAAAAATATTTTGGGAAGGAATTTTCACAAAGCATTGATCTTGCCATTTCTTGTAATGTTCTGTTTTTCCTCTCAACAACACCATTTTGTTGAGGTGTTTTGGCAGCTGAAAAATTATGAGTGATGCCATACTCATCACAGAATTTTGTAAAATCTTGGTTACAAAACTCTCTTCCATTATCACTTCTAATAGAAATCAGTTTGCAATCAAGAAAAATTTGAACCTTTTTGAAAAGTTTTGAAAATTCAAAAAATGTTTCATCTTTTTGTGATAAAAAGATTACCCATGTAAATCTTGAAAAATCATCAACAATCACATAAGCATATCTTTTACCACCAAGACTAGTAGTCCTCATAGGTCCAAATAAATCCAATATCTTTTACCACCAAGACTAGTAGTCCTCATAGGTCCAAATAAATCCAATATCTTTTACCACCAAGACTAGTAGTCCTCATAGGTCCAAATAAATCCATGTGAACTAGTTCAAGAGGTTTTGAGGTAGAAACCATTTTCTTTGGTTTAAAAGATGTTTTTGAATGTTTTCCATATTGACAAGCATCACAAAGACGGGTTTTATCAAAATGCATTTTTGGTAATCCTCTAACTAGTTCTTGTGTAGAAAGTTTGTTCAATAAATCCATGCTCACATGTCCTAATCTTCTATGCCATAAAAATCCATCATTGTCATGAATGGCAAGACATTTAATATCATTAGTAATAAGCTCATCAAGATATAACACATATACATTACTAACTCTTTTAGCAACAAAAATAGCTTTATTACTTGCACTGTCAAGAATAGTACAAGTATCACATTTAAACTCAACTTTGCAACCATTGTCACATAATTGACTAATACTAAGTAAATTGTACTTTAAACCATCAATAATGTTACCTATTCCAAGTATTTTCTCTTTCTTCTTATCTCCAAATGTGACAAAACCTTCACTTGTAGCTTGAAGCTCACTAACAAGTGACGCATTTCCAGTCATGTGCCTTGAGCAGCCACTGTCAAGAAACCATTTAGTGGCACTTGATCTTGAGGCAAATTGTACCTATACCAAATTAGAAAGAGTGATTTTTGGTACCCATATCTTCTTGGGTCCAAGGGGGTTAGTAATAGTTCCTTTGACTTTCCAAATGGTCTTAACACCATTTTCTATCTTTCTTTTTATAAAACACTTGAAACCTTGTGTCCATGCCTACCATAATATGTGCAACAAGTATGAGACCTATAATGAGAAGATTCTTTAACAAATAACCCTTTTTGTTTTGGATCAAAACAATCATGTGTAAAACCAAGACCGTGCTTTACAAATCAGGATCTTTGATAACCAAGTAATTTATTTAAATTTTCTCTTCCATCTGTAAATCTCTCAATGCATAAAGTAAGATCATTTACTTTCCTTTTTAAAGACTCATGATCTTTTAGCATTGATTCAAGAGAAATAATTCTTGAACAAAGCTTTTTGTTTTCAAAAGATACATTTTGTATGGTAGTATTCAAAACTTCTTTTTCAATGGTAAGGGAATTAATGGTCTCAAGAAGTTTATCATTTTCAACACATAATTTTGAATTTTCATTTGAAAAATCATTGATTTTGGATTTCATTTCTTTGTTTCTTTTTGAAGCCTTTTTCAACTCTTCATACAGTTCTACAATCAAATCACTAGAATCAATATCATCATCACAGAAATTTGAAATAGAAGGTAAAGATTGTACTTCATCATCAATGGCCATAAAGCATATGTTGGCCTTCCCTTCACTGTCATCCTTGCTTTCTTGTTGATCCCACGTTCCTGCTAATCCTTTTCCTTTCTTGGCAGATTTCTTTCTATTTTTGGTGTCTCTTTCCCTCTTTAACACTTTGGGACAGTCAGCAATAAGATGCTCTGTGCTCATGTATTCAAAGCATTGAGGTTTATAAGATGAGGATTGTCCACTCTTCTTGACTGGCTTTCTTCCCTTCTTTAGAAACTCCTTTTGGTAGAATCACTTGAACTTCCTCACTATCATTGCAATCTCTTCTTCTCCACTGTTTCCTCCTTCTTCTTCAGTTGAAGATTGTTCTTGTTCACTCAAGTGATTTGAAGCATTGAGTACAACTTCTTTTCTTCCCTTTTCTTCATCTTCCTTATCATTTAACCGTTTCATCTTCATTTCATGTGTGAGTAGTGATCCGATAAGCTCTTCAAGAGGAAGAGTTTTTAAATCTTTGGACTCCTCAATAGCAAGTGTTTTTGGTTGCCAGGAATTTTGGTAGAGCATCCAAAATATTCCTGTTTTGCTCTCCCATAGTATAGCTTTTACCATAAGCTTTCAAGCCATTGAAAATGTTAGTAAACCTTGTAAACATATCACTAATATTTTCACCTTGTTTCATAGTAAGCAGTTCATAATCTCTAACAAGCATAGCAAGTTTGGATTCTTTAACTTGATTAGTACCTTCATGTGTAATTTGGAGTAATCTCCACATATCATGAGCAGAATCACACCCACTAACTCTATTGTATTCAGTAACATCTAATGCACAACTTAATATGTTCATGGCCTGATAGTTTAATGTCATTTTCCTTGAATCATGCATATCAAATTCATCAGTGAATTTGGGTTCTGAGGTTACTCCATCTGCTCTCATTTTCATTGGGACATAAGGACTTTTCTCAACTATGTTCCATAAATCAAAATTGATAGAACAAATATATATTTTAACTCTAGACTTCCAAAAAGTGTAATTTGTTCCATCAAACAACGGTGGTCTGTTTGTAGCTGATCCTTCTAGGTAATGTAGGTTTGAAATATTAGCCATAGGATCTTTGTCTTCTAGGTTGTAAAACCACACACAGAAGTTCTGGCTCTAATACCAATTGAAATACCTAAGAGGGGGGTGAATTAGGTATTTGGCAAATTTTTGCAAAAACAAACCTTTTATGCGTTTAGACCAATAACAGATTATATGAGCAAAATAGAGCCAATTTATAACAAAGCAATATAAGAAAGTAAGATCAAACAACACAAGCAATTTATAGTGGTTCGATCCTCAAGATCTACCTCCACTACCTTAAGCCTACACTTAAGGATTTCAGTCACTCTACTATATGCTCAAGTTTACAAATGACTACCGAATTTTGCTTCATGCGTCCGAATCTTCTTCCGAATTTCTCTGGAAGAACAGTAGCAAACTTTTGCTACAAAATTCGGACGACCGAATTTTTTGGAAGAATATTCAAACTTTCTAAAATTATTTGAGATTTAACTTCCGAAGGTTTGAAAAGTATTTGGTATATATAGAAAACTTATTTAGACATACATAAGTTTGAAAACCAAAATCAAACTCCTTTGATAATATAAAGTTTACTTAAAAAATTTTAGGACACAAAACCACATTCTTCAAGAAATTTATTCAAAACCTTCTGAGATTAAGAAACCTATTTTATGCTCTCTTATGCATTCAATAGACTCCAAGACATACAAGTGTAGAGTTTACATAGATATTTACCTATTATCATATCTACTCTACACTTCAAGTCTTCAATGCCTTGAGTTCATCTTTGAATAACCTTCAAAAGACTTCATAGTTTATTGAGGTTGTTCTTGCACTTTGGCTTGAAGGTAATGAGACTTCATACTTCTTAGTTCATAAAACCTATCACACAACATACAAGCATATCCTCATCAGTATTTGTCATTAATCAAAACTACATGATTTGCCCTTAGGGCTAACAGAATCAATTATCAATCACCCTTCCTTTCTCAATTCCAAGTAAAAAAAAATCCATATTATGCATCAATTATCCACTAAATCAATTCAACCATTCAAACCCACAAACAATCCACAGGAAATTTGAATTCAATCAACCAAGGAAACAATTCATTCACATAGGCAAAATCTAGGGTTCATACCCATCCAAGTATTCAAAAGTTTACCTCATCAACATATTACAATTCAAAGAACATAAAGCAACAAAGAAAGAGGAAGAATTGCTCATTTTCATGCTGGAAATCTTCTCTTTCACAAGCTTGAAGTTCTTTACGTTTTTGTTGAGAAAATTGCAGCTTTTGTCTTGAATCTTCAAGGTGGATGTTCTCCTTCTTCAAAGATTCAATCTTCTCTCTTCATTTCTCTTGTAAGATTGATGGATTTGGAGGAGGATTTTGTGTGTTTTCTTTGTGTTTTACAGGCTCTCTAGCCAAACCTAGCCGCCTCCCTCTTCTTGCCCTCAAAGGGTATTTAAATTCAGCCCAAAAGAGAGAGAAAAACAGTAGAAAAACAGGTACTGCACGACACAAACGGCGCCATTTGGTCCATACCAAGCAGCGCCGTTTGGTCCCAGTTTTGGTTAAGTGTTCTGCTGCACAACTGTGATAGTAGTTTTGAATTCTAGGTGAATTTGGAGCATGAAATCTGATACAATAGGTCTTGATTTCTCATAAAAGTTTTATCTCATGATCGTAGCTTTCTACAGAGCTTTGAATCACCTCAATTGGACATCTAGAACTCAAGATATGATCATTCTAATAAAATTTGTCAAAACTGGAACAAAATCCAGAACAAGTGATTTTGAAACATAGTCAAGGTAGTCAAATGAACTTGGATTGACATACATTTTACCATTCTAAAAACTTCAGAATGTCCTCTATAAGTGTCTAGTGGATCACTTTTGCATTTGAAATCTCTATACATGTCAAAATTCTACTTGAACATTCTCTACCAGGCTATTTTTCTCTGCATTTCTCTGTTTTTTTTCATTGTGTAGAATTTCCTTATTTGCTTCATTCTATTCCAAATCTTCAATAATCTCACCTAAAGAAAGAGATAAAGGGAGTATAAATGGTGATTGAAACACCAAATTTTAATAGAAATTTAAACTCAAAATGATCATTATATGAAGCACAAATATGGAATATCACTTCATTGATGGAACTCTTCCGCGGCCGCCTAAAGAAGATGCCGTGTATGACAGATGGGGTCAATGTAATAGCATGGCCCTTTCTTGGATCTTAAATGCTATTGATCAACCCATTGCGCAAAGTGTGATGTTTATGGATACCGCTTTTGAAGTCTGGGAGGACTTAAGAAGTCGTTTTTCTAAAGGTGATCAAGTTTTCCTTGCAAATCTTCTGCAAAAATTTCACTCAACCAAATAGGGGAGCCTCTAGGTAACAGATTATTATACCAACTTAAAAATCTTATGGGATGAATTCTCTACTTTACGTCCTATTCCTCAATGTTCTTGTGATCCTAAATGCCACTGCGATGCCCTTAAGACTGTTCGAAGCTATATGCAATCAGATCATGCAATTCGATTTCTTATGGGTTTGAATGATAATTTTTCTCATCTGAGATCTCAAATTTTGCTCATTAGTCCCTTGCCATCTATTAAAGAAATTTTTAGTATGGTGATTCAACATGAACGGCAACTACAATCTTGTACTGGTGACTCCACTATTGTGACTATTCCTACTGTTGGTCTTGCACATTTGCCGGTGCTACAGACAAGCATTTCTAGTACAACAAGTGGGGAAGATCCGAGCCTTAAGAAGTTCTTAATTTGTACTTTTTGTGGAAAAACTGGGCACACTTACGATAGATGTTACAAAAAGCATGGGTATCAACCGAAAAGAAAAGTAAAACTACAACAGAGTACTAATCAAGTTTATGTGATGACAGATGAGAATGGAGCAAACTTAACGCCGATTTCCAGTATCACTTATGATCAATACAACCACTTGGTCTCTTTAGTGCAAGGTCTTGCACCTTCTTTTTCGGATGTTAGCAATGTCACGGCATTACCAGCTCCATCCATATCGAATGCTTTCCCAGGCTCAGTTGTTGATCATAAAGTTATGGCTTTTAATGCAAATCCTGGCAATCTCGATGGTAAAGAAAATGGTAAGATTTCAGCCTCATTTTTAATGCCGTGGATCATTGATTCTGGTGCTACTAATCATATAGCCTGTTCTTTATCCTCCTTTTCATCTACTCATTCAGTTCACCACATCACAGTTCGTCTTCCAAATGGAACAATTGTTCCTGTCACAAACAAAGGCACCGTTCAGTTGTCACCTAACTTAATTCTGAAAGATGTTTTATTTCTTCCATCTTTTCATTTTAATCTGGTCTCACTTAGCCAACTTTTTCGATATTCTAATGCTTGTGCCATTTTCCAATCTGGTTTCTGTCTTCTTCAGGACATCAAACAATGGAAGATGATTGGATTAGCTAGAGAACAATGTGGCTTATATATTCTTGATCCCTCATTTTCGTCTTTTCAACAATCATTATTTATGACTAATGTTTCTGTTCTTAATAGTTCTCATCAAGACTTTGATAAGTCACTTTTATGGCACTATAGGCTTGGCCATTTGTCTCATTCTCGATCGAAATCTTTGCAAACTTTGGATTCTTCAATTACATTTGTTGATGATTCCTATTGTTCTATTTGTCCTCTTGCTAAGCAAAAGAGAGTGCCATTTCCTCTACACACACAACCTACTCCTGCATGTTTAGACTTGGTGCATGAATACATAGTGTTCATGGGCATTCTTATTTTCTCAGTATAGTCGATGACGTAGATTTACTTGGATTTATTTAATGAAACAAAATTTTGAAACACGCCATTTACTTCAGAGATTTTGTACTTTTGTCCAAACTCAGTTTCAGAAAACTGTAAAAGTCATCCGAGACGACAATGGAATTGAGTTTCAAATTCCTTCTTTCTATAATTATAATAGAATTTTTCATCAAACGTCCTGTGTAGAAACACCCCAACAAAATGGGATTGTTGAACGCAAGTATTAACATGTTCTTAATGTTGCTAGGGCGCTCCAATTGCAGTCTTCTTTACCCTTAGCTTATTGGAACTATTGTGTGCAGCATGCTACTTTCGTCATAAATATTACACCAACACACACTCTCCAAAATAAAACTCCCTATGAGATGTTATATTCCAAAATTCCTCCTTTTCAATCTCTTCGAGTTTTTGGGTGTTTAGTCTTTGCTTGTACCTCTTCTCACGGTCGGTCAAAATTTGATCCTCATAGTTGTAAAGTGTATTTTTAGGCTATCCAATTCACACAAAAGGGTACATTCTTTTGGACTGCCATACCCGATAAATATTTGTCTCTCGAGATGTGGTATTTTATGAATTAACATTTCCCTATTCTTCTCATACTTCATCGAATAATAGATAAGTTGGTCTACCATTGCTGGTTCCATCTCAATTTGATTTACCACAATTTTTTCCTCTAAATGTTTGGCTGAAAATTTTTCTCCATCACATACAGATTATTCTTATTTTGTTCAGCCAGAAATTGCACCACAAAGTCCTTCTATTGAAATCCATCTTTCCCCAAATCCTATTTCATCTTCTAGTCAAAGTCAAGTTCCTACTCTTGATTGTAATTCTTCTTCTCCGGAGACCAATATTCTCGAATCATCAATTTTTTCTCTTCGACGTTCTATAACAACAAAACAAATTGCTTCATATCTTAAAGACTATGCATGCACTTTACTTACCAATTCATCTGTTCCTACACCAGCATGCACTCCTCATCTCTTGTCAAAGACACATGGTTATAGTCAATTATCACCATATCATAAATCTTTTGCACTAAATATCTTGGCTAACGTTGAACCAAGTTCCTATCATGAGGCTATTTTGCAGGATGAATGGAAAAAGGCTATCCATGATGAGTTGCAAGCTTTACATAAGAATACTACTTGGACTCTTGTTCCCTTGACAAACGAAAAAATACCCATTGGTTGTAAATGGGTTTATCGCATCAAATACAAAGTAGATGGTACTATTGAAAGGTATAAAACAAGGCTTGTGGCAAAAGGGTACACTCAACAAGAGGGCGTAGATTTTTTGGAAACTTTTTCTCCTGTTGCAAAAATGACAACTATCCAAACTCTTCTTGCTGTCTCTGCTGCCCGAGGATGGTTTCTTGAACAGTTGGACATAAATAATGCCTTCCTCCACGGTGACTTAAATGAAGAAGTTTATATGTAGCCTCCACCAGGATCTTCTTGTCCTTTCGGATTTGTGTGCAAACTTAATAAATCTCTTTATGGGCTAAAATAGGCGAGCCACCAATGGCATACTAAACTTACCTCATCTCTTTTTTCGGAAGGTTTTTTATTAGCTCATAGTGACCCTACTCTCTTTATTCGAAAGCATGCTTCTTTCTTCATGGTTGTGCTTATCTATGTTGATGACCTGGTAATAGCTGGTGACAATTTGGATGAAATTAACAACCTCAAGACTTTTCTCCGTGAACAATTTCGCATCAAGGACCTCGGTAAACTCAAATACTTTCTTGGCCTAGAGGTAGCACGTTCTGCCCAAGGTATTAATTTATGTCAAAGAAAGTATGCTCTTGAATTATTGGAGGTGAAGGGTTTCTTTTGGTTCCAAAGCAGTTTTTACTCCTGTGGATACTTCTTATACACCTTCTCATGATGACTCGAACATCTCCCAGATATTCGAGTTTATCGACATCTCATTGGTCGGCTATTATATCTAACTAATACTTGTCCTGATATAAGTTATGATGTCCAACGCCTAAGTCAATTTTTAGACAAACCCACTATCCATTTACTTGCCGCCCAGTTTCTTCCCATTCTCAACTTGCTAATATATTTACAAAGGCTTTGCATTCTTCATGGTTCATATTTCTTGTCACCACTCTCGGTCTTCATGATATTTACTCACCGTCCGGCTTGCGGGGGCTGTTAAAGTTATCAACAAAGCAGGATAAAGGTTGAGGAGAAAACTACAAGGGATAAAGGCTTTTGTTGTGATCATATAATTATCATGTATTTTTTTAATTATATAGCAGTCATAGTAAAATAGGATTGGAATTCCTTAACTTCAGCTTTCTTTTTGTATATAGGTTGTGGTAAACTCTATTTTTATTTAATGAAAAACTGAAGCCACATCCGGCTCCACTTCTCATTCATTCCTTTATTTTATCAATCAGGCTTTGTAAAACTGCAAAAAAAGCTTAGTTTACAGCCGTTGAAAATCTATGTGATCAAAATTTTGCAGTTCTTGATAGCGAGACATATCCAGTGTCAAACATACAGTGTGAGCAAGTATTCAGTACCGCTTATAATTGTGAGCACTACTTCAATCCACCACTGAAATCGCCTCTTGCAAAAGAGGATCGGGATATTGCCAATATTGCTGCAACCATGGCTGAAAATTTAAACCTCAGCCAGTGTAATCAATCTTCAGCTTGCCCTTGTAATGGTGATTTGAGTGGATCACGTGCATATTATTGTATAGCGAACCTGAAAGCTCCTTCAGTTGATCTTTAATTTGCCAATATTTTGACTTTTTACTTTTTATATATATCATGGAAATATTACTAGGATATGAACCAAAAATTCACAAAATCTATTCTTTTTGTTTTTTAATTAATGTTTCTGTCTTATTTCACTGATGAGAGAAAAATATTTAATTTCTGGTTTGATGCTAATGGGCCATTATTTGAAGAAATTTTCTCATAGTTTTACAAATTTTGAATTAATTTTCTGTGTTAAATATAAGATTACCTGAAAGATGATTTTGTCCTGACGATTATAAAACCACCTGCCATGATTAGTCATTTTGATCTTCAACTTCTTCCCATTCATATAAAACGTATGCAGGGGGGAAAAAAAGAAGAAAAGAACCGAAGCTGAGCCATTCTCTCAACCAGCTTTCTTCATAACAAATGAAAATTAAGAAAGAAAGAAAGAATTATATCTTGTACAGTTCTGTCCAGATTTGTCCCTAACAGCTGAATGTGTAGTTTGTAGGAGATGATGTCGTGGAGATAATTTCGTGTTGAATGCAGTTTGGTAAAAATTTTAAGTTTTAACAGAAAACACTGTCAAACTCATTATAGGAAAATTTTTAGACTTTCCATTTTCTAATTGAAATTACCATTTTCATTGAATTAATATAAGCATATAGATAATTCCCAAAACTTATATCTTCCGTAACTTATATATATAAGTATGTGTTTGTGTGTGTTTAAATATACAAATACGTTATATGAAATTCTTTTCCTTATACAATAGGGAAGTCGGTGAGGGAATCAACCAATGACTTCAATTTAGGTGCTAGAGTTCCAAATACAAGGAATCATTTGAAGCTTCTAAGCTGGAGCAGTGATTCGGTAACATAATATATTCAACTTATTAGTCCCACTGTCCATAAATGATTGTTAATTTTTGTGCTTGTAAATTATTCATAATTATTTGTTATTTTTGTTAGAGTTAATTTGAATTTTTTAGAAAAATATTTTTTCTAATGTTCAATGGATGTTCTTAGTGATGGTTAATATTCCTAGTCTTGGTAGAAGAAATTTCATTTACTATAAGTTATGAGGCTAGTTTAAAAGTCATGTTTTGGAATTTTCTTTTAGGCCTATAAATATGCACTCATTATGTACTTGGAAGAACAGGAGGGAAATAATAAAAGGAAGAGTTTTAGAGAGATTTAGTTTTTTCCAAATCACCACTTTTCTCTAACAAAGTGCTATCAGAGCTAGCCATGGCAAATGGTGGAGTTACTTCCTTCCAATTCCCTCGTCTCACAAGAGAAAATTATGAAAAGTGGTGTCTGCGAATGAAAGCTCTTCTTGGATCCCAAGATGTTTGGGACATGGCGGAAAAAGGCTTTGACAAGCCTAAAATTGAAGATGCTTTGTCTCAAAATGAGAAGGAAGTTCTTTCAAAAGCTCAAAAAAAGATCAACAATCCCTCACTCTTATTCATCAGTGTTTGGATGATTCAATGTTTGAAAAAGTAGCCGATGCTACTACAGCAAAAGAAGCTTGGGAGATTTTGGCAAAGTCTTTCCAAGGTGTTGATAGAGTAAAGAAAATTAAACTTCAATCACTGAGGAGTGATTTTGAAGCTTTGAAATGAAGGAATCGGAATCCATTTCAGATTAGTGTTCAAGGGTGAAGACGGTGGTGAATCAATTAAAGAGGTATGGAGACAAAGTAGAAGATGTTCTTGTGGTGGAGAAAATTCTTCGGTCTTTGATTCCAAAGTTTGATTATGTGGCTTGTGTCATTGAAGAATCAAAAGATCTTGACTCCATGACTATTGAAGAATTGGAATGATCTCTATAGGCCCATGAAGAAACAATCAGAAGGAGGCAAGAGGAGCCGGTTGAGCAAGTTCTCAAAGTGAAAGTTACTGCCAAAAATCAAAGTGGAGAAAGATCTCACTTTAGGGGTCGTGGTCGAGGAAGAGCTAGTGGTTTTGGCCGAGGTGGAAGAGGCAGAGGAGATAACTTCAACAATGAGGAGAGAAATCAACCAACAACAAGAAGACGTGGAAGATCAAGAGGAAGAGGATATGGTCGTTACTCAAATTCAAATGAAAGAAGGTATGACAAGTCTAAAATTGAATGTTATACTTGTCATAAAATGGGACATTATTCTTAGGAATGCAGTGATGCTAACCATGTCGCAGAGAAGGCTAATATTGTTGAAGAAAAACAAGAAATTGAGGAACCAACTTTACTTCTGACACTTGAGGATAAAAGTGATTGTAGCAGCAAAATTTGGTACCTAGATAATGATTTTGAGTTTGATGAGAAAGTGAGTGGCAATGTTTCCTTTGGAGATTCTTCAAAGACTTCTATTGAAGGAAAAGGTACGATTCTCATCTCCACTAAAGATGGGAGTCAAAAATTGATTACTGATGTTTATTATGTGCCTAAATTGAAATGCAATATTTTGAGTTTAGGCCAGCTTCTTGAAAATGATTATGAAATTCTCATGAAGAATAGAAGTCTTTGGCTCAAAGATCAAAATAATATTTTTGTGGCTAAAGTGGCTATGTCAAGAAACATAATGTTTAAATTAAACATTCAGACTGTTGAAGTAGAGTGTTTGAAAGTTAATGCTCAAGATGAATCTTGGAAATGGCACATGAGGTTTGGTCATTTAAATTTTAAGGCTCTCACGACTATGGGAGAAAAGAAGTTGGTGCTAGGACTGCCTTATATTAATCATCCTAATCATCTGTGTGAGGCTTGTCTTCTTTGAAAACAGACAAAAAGGAGTTTCCCAAAAGCTGCTGTGTCAAGAGCAATTGAACCTCTCCAGCTTGTTCACACTGATTTATGTGGGCCGATTGATCCATTTTCTTTTGGTAAGAAGAAATATTTTGTTCTCTTTATTGATGACTTTACTCAAAAAACTTGGGTGTTTTTTCTTCAGCAAAAATCAGAAGCTTTTATTGCTTTCAAGAATTTTAAGAGACTTGCAGAAAAGGAGAGTGGATATCAGATTAAAGCCTTGCGTTCTGATAGAGAAGGGGAATTCACCTCTTCAGAATTTAATAACTTTTGCATTGCTCATGGGATTCGTCGTCCTTTAACGGTACCTGGTTCTCCTCAACAAGATGGGGTTGTTGAGCGCAAGAATAGAACTATTCTCAATATGGCGTGATGTCTGTTGAAAGCAAAAAAAATGCCTAAGGAATTTTGGGCCGAAGCTGTTTCATGTGCAGTTTATTTATCCAACCATTCTCCAACAATGAATGTCAAAGATCAAACTCCACAAGAAGCATGGCATGGGAGACGGCCTAGTGTACATCATTTAAGAGTTTTTGGAAGCATTGCTTATGTACAAGTGCCACATCAGCAACGCTCCAAACTTGATGATCGAAGCATCAACAATATTTTTCTTGGATATGATCCACATTCCAAAGGTTACAGATTGTACAACCCCATAAGTGGCAAAGTGGTGATCAGCCGTGATGTTGAGTTTGATGAAAATGCTGCCTGGAATTGGGAAAATCAAGGGGAAAGTAATTATGACTTTTTTCCATACTTTGAGGAAAAAAAACAGGAGTCAATGATGCCATTACAAAATGTTACACCACCTCCATCACCGATTTCATCTCCAATTTCTGATGAAGAGAGTTCAAGTGAAAGGCCGAGAAGGATGAGAAGTTTAAGTGATATTTATGCAAATACTAATGAGGTTGCCCTTGTTGATAATGAAGTTTTTTGTTTTCTTGTAGACAGTGAACCGTTGACTTTTGAAGAAGCTAGACAGGATCAAAGGTGGAGCCAAGCCATGGATGATGAGATCAGGTCAATTGAGAAGAATAACACTTGGGAATTAACCTCTCTTCCCAAGGGTCATAAAGCCATCGGTGTCAAATGGATATATAAGGCAAAGAAGAATGCTAATGGTGAGGTGGAGAGGTACAAAGCAAGACTTGTTGCCAAAGGTTACAAGCAAAAACATGGAATTGATTATGATGAGGTGTTTGCACCGGTAGCTCGGATGGAAACAATACGACTACTCATATCTATCGCAGCACAAAAGCATTGGAAAATTTATCAAATGGACATGAAGTCAGCCTTTCTCAATGGGTGTCTTGGAGCAGCCACCAAGTTATGTTGTGAAAGGTAGTAATGGAAAGGTTTTGAGACTAAAGAAAGCTTTGTATGGGTTAAAG
Organism: Rauvolfia tetraphylla; assembly: GCA_030512225.1. Classification (NCBI taxonomy): domain Eukaryota; kingdom Viridiplantae; phylum Streptophyta; class Magnoliopsida; order Gentianales; family Apocynaceae; genus Rauvolfia; species Rauvolfia tetraphylla. The sequence goes on along the minus strand of JAJQKT010000004.1, from coordinate 4,535,054 downwards.
CAAGCACCAAGGGCTTGGAATAGCCGAATTGACAAATATTTCAAAGAAAATGGATTTGTTCGTTGCATGAATGAGTATGCTCTTTATGTCAAAATGCATGGAAATGGTGATGTCTTACTAGTCTGTCTTTATGTGGATGATCTCATTTTTACAGGAAATAATTCAAAGTTGTTTGAGGAGTTCAAAAAAGCAATGTCGTTGAAATTTGAGATGACAGACATAGGGCTCATGTCATATTATTTGGGCATTGAAGTGAAGCAAGCTGAATGGGGCATATTCATTTCTCAGGAAGGTTTCGTAAAGAAAGTTTTAAAGAAGTTCCAAATGTTTGATTGCAATTCTACTAGCACTCCTATGGAATGTGGTTTGAAATTATCAAAATATGATGATGGAAAGAAAGCGGATCCTACTCAATTCAAGAGTCTTGTTGGAAGCTTGAGATATATCACATGTACAAGACCTGATATTTTGTATGCAGTTGGAATGGTGAGCCGTTTCATGGAAGCTCCTACTTCTACTCACATGAAAGCTGCTAAGAGGATTCTTCGTTACTTGAAAGGCACAATGGAGTTTGGATTGTTTTATTCTTCTTCTAGTAATTTCAAGTTAAAGGGTTTTTGTGATAGTGATTTTGCTGGAGATGTTGATAATAGGCGAAGCACTACCGGTTTTAGTTTTTTTATGGGAGATTGTCCTGTCTCATGGAGTTTGAAGAAGCAGCCACTTGTTACACTTTCAACTTGTGAAGCTGAATATGTGGCAGCAACTTCATGTGCTTGTCATGCATTGTGGCTCAGAAGATTATTGGCTGAAGTCGGCCAGCCCCAAGAGGATACAACTTCAATTTTTATTGACAACAAGGCTGCCCAAGAGCTTGCAAAGAATCCAGTAAATCATGATCGAAGTAAACATATAGATACAAGGTATCATTTCATGAGGGAGCATATTGCTAACAAGGAGTTAAAGTTGAAGCATGTGAACACACATGATCAAATGGCTGACATATTCACAAAATCGTTAAGGTTTGAAGACTTTCAAAGATTGAAGCAGAGACTTGGACTTCAGAGGAAAAATCAAATTACGGGGGAGTTTTGTTAGAGTTAATTTGAATTTTTTAGAAAAATATTTTTTCTAATGTTCAATGGATGTTTTTAGTGATGGTTAATATTCCTAGTCTTGGTTTATGTGTTCTAGGTATTGGTTTATGTTCACAGTCTTGGTAGAAGAAATTTCATTTACTATAAGTCATGAGGCTAGTTTAAAAGTCATGTTCTGGAATTTTCTTTTAGGCCTATAAATATACACTCACTATGTACTTGGAAGAACAGGAGGGAAATAATAAAAGGAAGAGTTTTAGAGAGATTTAGTTTTTTCCAAATCACCACTTTTCTCTAACAATTTTGACAAATCAAAAAGGCTTGCACATTTTCAACTTTGCCCTTGCATTATTACTCCATGAAATACTCGATTCGTATGTTTTCAAATTTCAAGATGGCTAACTTGGTCTTTTGACGAACTAGACTATGTTGATGAGTTTCTCAACCTATGTGAAACTATAGAAAGTTACAGTTTAAAATTTAGGAAAGCATAGTTTGAAAAGACGAAAATACCTTTGGATATAGCGCCATATGCATGAAGCATGCCTAAATCATCAATTTTTGCCCAACTAATAAAAATTATGTTAAGTGCAAGTTTATAAATTGTTTATGGTATTAAAAGATAAAATAAAGATTTTTGGCTAAGAAAGGAAAAGTAAAAAGAGTTGATGGATAGTTATAGCAAATTTATCTAATAACACTTTCGAAAAGAAAATTTTCTTTGTATTCTTGATTACTAATTTCAGTTTCTGGATGTCTATTATTTGTTTTAATTTCCCAAAAGTTGTAGCTGTCTATTTATTTCTATATTTAAGAGTGCAATTGGAACTACAGAAATGCATGGCAACTATTCCAGATAATTTTCCTACTGCGCTTTTTACCATAGTGAAAGAGAAGAAGAAAAGATGAGCATTTGTATAGAAAGTACTACCTCAAATTATTCAACATATCAGTGATTCAACAGTCTTAATTTCTGTCCAAAAAAAAAAAAAATACAGTCTTAATTGAATGGTTACAAACATAGAAGACAAGTCTACATGACACACCTACTCTATCAACTACACATCTGAGTAGATGCAGAGCTTTAATTTATTCCAAGTCCATATTAAGTTTCCTAATAATTTCTACGTATTAGATTTCATTTTATTTATTTCCCAAAATGTAAACCGTTAAAGAAAAACGTATGTAAATTGCACTATGACAGAGATAGAGGCAAAAGAAAATGGCAGCTACACGTCTAAGCTTTGGCTTTGTTCTTGTGCTTTTTGTTGCTTCCTCCTATCTCCTTATAAATGGTGTTCCGGCTGCAGATTTTCGTCAATGGTGTGGACGAACAACTCAAAACTTTACTTGTATCAACGTCATCCAGTCCGATCCTCGAAGCGATTTGAAGACCAGTCCCAATGGCTTTTGCACCATCCTCAACAATGCAGCAATAAAAACCATTGGTATTGCCTCTGACAAAATTGATGTTCTTATGAAAGATCCTGACACTAGAGATGCTATGTATCAGGCTTTAGGAAACTGTTCTGATGCTTATTATAGAGCCCTTTTTTCTCTAAATAATCAAAATTTTACAGTTCTTAATAATGAGACGTATCCAGAATTAAACATACTATGTGGTCGAGTATTTGATGCCGCTTATGACTGCGAAAAGTATTTCAAGCCTCCACTGGAATCGCCTCTGAAAAAAGATGATCGAAATATTGCCAACATTGTTGTAACTACTGCAGAAATTTTAAATCTTAGCCAGTGTAATCAATCTTCAGCTTGTTCTTGAAATGGTGATTTGAGTGAATCGAGAAATTCGCAGCGTTGAAGTATGCCGATATTTTGAGTTTGTACTTTGCATTTCTTCCAGAAATAATGCAACTGTTTGTGTTCTATGATTTACAAAAATATGCTTTTTATTATTTGTGTGTTTTTTCTTTTTCTTATGTAACAAAATATATAGTTTTTACAAAATTGATAACCGCAACCAAGTTTAGTTCATGAAGTAAACATATTCCAATGTTGTCCCTCATACAAACTCAACTTTTCTCTCTCTACAGAAAATATTGGCAACCACCACCATTCAACTATGAATTATTCTTCTATCCTTCAAAACGGAATCCCCAACAAATTCAAATTCGATAAATTTTAATGTGATTTTTCATAATACGACATTCAAAAGTTGAAAAGTTTACTAGCTAGGAGCTAAGCTCCTGGTGGAACTTAGGCTTGACCTAGCTTTGACCTTTGCCTAGTCACGGCAAAGCTTCACTTAGAACTTCGCCTAGGCTAAGGGAAGCTCCCTTTGGAGCTTTACTTGACTGGGTAACATGATAAATGTGAATGTCAATTAAGAGTTATATACAATCTTTATCTAAGTAAAATGATAAATGTGAATGTCAATTAAATGTGACAGTCAATTAAGAGTTACTAATTACAAAATCTTATGAAATCAAAGATGATATAAAAAAATAATAACTTGAATAAATTAATAGTTAGACGAGGAAATAGTTCAAGATGGAGAAGAAGAATCTTGGCTACAATTTTTGTAAAACCACAAATTTTACTTTTACTAAATAAATTTTTCAAGAAGTTCTACACTAGCATGTGTATATATATACTATAACTATAATTGCTAAAAATCTATTTTTACATATTCTTAAAATGAAGAGAAATATATACATTATAAGTTTTAGGTAAATCTATAAATAAAAAAAATAGAAGGACGGTTTTGCAAAATATTTGTAAAAAAAAAAAAAAAAGGGGGCAACGGATCAACCCACGGCTGATCCTCCCCCTCCCCCCATTTTCCCCATTTCTTCTTCTCTTTTCTCCCTTATCTCTTCTCTATCTCCCTCTTCAATTCTTCACCAATTCTTCACACAAAAATTAAATCCTTCAAACCCAGGTTTAGAACTACATCAAAAGTCTCCAAATCAAGGTAAAACCTTCAATTGCTTCTCATTATGGTTGATTTTAATTATTTTCAAGAATTACTGTAGCATTAAATTTGTATAAATTTTAATAAATTGATGGATGCTCCGATTTTGTTTAATTTATTAACGAAGGTTTTTGTTGTTATATTCTATCTACAGAAAACAATTCGTTAATTTTTAAGCATGTTTGATATTTTTCTGAATTTTTGAAAAATCTAGACATATTTATTTATTTTTGTAAATTTTTTTTTTATTAAATATCGAGTATTTAAATGTTTATTAGATTGTTATAATGCAAAAGGAGTATGAAATATATAAATAGAATAATACTTTTACAAATTGGTATATTAGGAATAAAATGGAGTAATTTTTCTAAATTGGTATATTAGGAATAAAATAGAAGAATTGAGATTTTTGTGGAGAATGACAGATTTTATTAAAATTAATCATTTTCATATTTTTATTCCTTTGAAAAATGATTAGTTTCTGTTTTAAAATAATTTTATCAAATTCAATAATTTTTTGTGCTAATTAATATTAATCACGCATTCATTCATGTATTATATAAAATATTTGAGCATTTTAGAGTGGTATTAAATTTACTTGTTATTACGTAATTATATATTAGGTCCCGAGATTGCCGAGGTAGAACCAATGGTAGAGTAGCATAGGTTTATGCTTTTTGCTTAAGGTGAGATTTCTAACTTACTTGTGGAGGTTGAGGACCGTTAAATTTTATCATTTTAAGATATGTTATTTTAATATATTTTATTTATTTATTTTACGTTAAATAAAGTATTTATTTTACCGTGGCTCGGCTTTGTGAATATATGATGGGGAAACTTTGAATTTGTTATTTTGCCATGGCTAGACTTTTGTGAATAAATGTGTTGTTAAGTTTGAATTGTTATTTCTCCGTGGCTCGGCTTGTGTGAATAAATGTGTTGTTAATTTTAAATTATTATTTTGCCATGGCTTGATTTTTTGTGAAAATATATAGTATTTGAAATACTTAAGAGGGGGGTGAATTAGGTATTTGGTTAATTTTTGCAAATTAAAACCTTTTATACGTCTAAGTAAAGAACAGATTATATGAGTCAAGTTATAAGCAATTTATAGCACAGCAATACAAGAAAGTAAGATCAACGAATACAAGCAAATTATAGTGGTTCGATCTTCAAGATCTACGTCTACTACCTTAAGCCTACACTTAAGGATTTCAACCAATCTACTCTATGCTCAGGTTTACAAATTACAAGAGAGGCTCACCACACTATGGTTTTACACTCACAGCCTCTTCTAGTAACTTTTACAAACAAGGCTCACCACACACAATGGTTTTATATCTCAAACAACTTTGAATCACAACTTCAAGGATCACCCTTATCTAAAGGGTTTTTTGTTATCGAGATAACCTTGCAAGAGCTAGTAGAAAAACACAATTTGATAAAAAGATAAGAGTGTGTAGATGTTACCACTTGTTGGTAGATTTTTACACAAACTTGCACCTTCACACTTTGATGTCTTTTGGATTGATCAATTGAATGCACAAGACATAAGAGAGCTTAAGAAATGTTTGTCAAAGGCTTTAGAATACTTGCAAAAGATTACATGTTTATAGCTTTTATAAAATTTAAAAATCAATTTTAACAGCTATAAAACGGCTATTTTCAGAAAATTCGGACGACCGAATTCTGCGTCCGAATTTTTTGAACGACCGAATTCTTCTTGCTGTGTCCGAATTTCTCTGGAAATACAGTGACCATGCTGAAGGCCAAAATTCGGACGACCGAATTTTTCTTCATGCGTCCGAATCTTCTTCCGAATTTCTCTGGAAGAATAGTAGAAAACTTTTGCTACACAATTCGGACGACCGAATTTTTTGGAAGCATATTCAAACTTTGTAAAATCATTTGAGATTTAACTTCAATAAGTTTGAAAAATATTTGGTATATATAGAAAACTTATTTAGACATATATAAGTTTGAAAACCAAAATCAAATTCCTTTGATCATATAAAGTTTAAATAAAAACTTTTAGGACACAAAACCACATTCATCAAAAAATTCATTCAAAACCTTTTAAGATCATAAGACTCATTTTATGCTCTCTTACGCATTCAATGATAACCAAGACATACAAGTGTAGAGTTTACATAGAGATTTACCTACTATGTATATACACTCTACACTTCAAGTCTTCAATGCCTTTAGATCATCTAAGAACAACCTTCTTCAAACTTCAATCGCTTTGCTTTACTGAAGTTGTTCTTGCACTTTGGTTTAAAAGCAATGAGACTTCATACTTCTTAGTTCACAAAACCTATCACACAACATACAAGCATATTAGTTCACAAGGGCTAACAATCTCCCTGTAAGCCCTAAGGGCAAATCATGTAATTTTGATTCATGACAAATATTGATGAGAACTAATAGTTTATATTGTGTGATAGGATTTGTGAAGAAAGAAGTTTGAAGTCTCATTGCCTTCAAGAGGGAGAGCAAAGAACAACCTCAGAAAGCTATGAGTCTTTTGAGGTTTATTCAAAGATGAACTCAAGGCATTGAAGACTTGAAGTGTAGAGTAGGTATGATGATAGGTAATATCTATGTGAACTCTACACTTGTATGTCTTGGAGTCTATTGAATGCATAAGAGAGCATAAAATTGATTTCCTAAGTTTAAAAGTTTGTTGAATGAATTCCTAGTAAATGTGGTTTTGTGTCCTAAAAGTTTTTAAGTAAACTTTAAATGATCAAATGAGTTTGATTTTGGTTTTCAAACTTATATTTGTCTAAATAAGTTATCTATATATACCAAATGTATTTCAACTACTTGGAAGATTGATTTCAAATGATTTTACAAAGTTTGAACACAATTCCATAAAATTCGGTCGTCCGAATTTGGTAGCAAAAGTTTGCTACTGTTCTTCCAGAGAAATTCGGAAGAAGATTCGGACGCATGAGAAAAAATTCGGTCGTCCGAATTTTGGTCTTCAGTATGGTCACTGTTCTTCCAGAGAAATTCGGAAGAAGATTCGGACGAAGTAGAAAAAATTCGATCTTCCGAAAAATTCGGACGCAGAATTCGGTCGTCCGAATTTCCTGAAAATAGCCGTTAACTAGCCGTTTTATAGCTGTTTCAACTGATTTTCAAATTCTATAAAAGCTATAAACGTGCAATCTTTTGTAAGTTTTGAATATTTGAATACTCCAAGATTTCTAAAGTCAATCAAAAACATTTCTCAAGCTCTCTTATGTCTTGTGCATTCAATTGATCAATCCAAAGACATCAAAGTGTGAAGGTGCAACTTTGTGTAATTTCTACCAACAAGTGGTAACATCTGCACTCATCTTTACTTATTCAATTGTGTTAATCTACTAGCTCTAGCAAGGTTATCTTGATAACATAAAACCCTTTAGATAAGGGTGATCCTTGAAGTTGTGATTCAAGGTTGTTTGAGATATAAAACCATAGGTTGGTGAGCCTTGTTTGTAAAAATTACTAGAAGAGGTTATAAGTGTAAAACCATAGTGTGGTGAACCTCTCTTGTAATCTGAGAACTTGAGCACATAGTAGAGTTATTGAAATCCTTAAGTGTGGGCTTAAGGTAGTGGAGGTAGATCTTGAGGATCGAACCACTATAAATTGCTTGTGTTCATTTGTCTACATTTCTTATATTGCTTTGTCTTAAATTGTTTCTCTCTTATTCATATCATCTGTAATTGATCTATACATATATAAAGTTTGAATTTAAAAAAATTAGCCAAATACCTAATTCACCCCCCCCCCCTTAGGTATTTCACTCCCCCTTTTTGATGATGACAAACTTTGATGCAAAATGTGATAGATTAAAACAATGTAGTACATAGAAGTATTAATGTCAATGATAGAAAATAACCAATTTAGCACATTGACATACAAAAGGCTCAATATGAGCCTATGACCCAACCAACCTCCATTATCCTCCTTCCTTCCAACTAACTAGGATAGAAGATATAGCATTTAAGAAAACTTCTAAGAGAGGTTTTAAAGGTTGTAATAGTTTAACAATGCTCCCCCTTAGATTGTGCTCACTTTTCAACACATTTGGACTAGAGATATCATGCATCCGAATTTTTGCATAGCAAGTCCAAACTTTAAAATAAGATAATCAAAGGCTTCAAATTCTGTAAATAATCTTTCCTAAGTTTGTTCAAACATATTATGAGAGATTAAAATATATTTGAATCAATTTGAACAACAAAGGAGCACATTTTGGTAACAAAATATGGATGCATCCGAATTTCAGAACATGCATCTGAATTTTTTGATCATGCATCCGAATTTTGAGATTTCAAGTCCAAATTGCAATAAATTCAATATAATGAATGTTTAAAGTGAAATAAAGCTTTCCTAAGGTTGTTCAAACATAATGGAAGAGATTAAAATATATTTGAACAACAAAAGATCACTTTTTGGCCACAAATATGGATGCATCCGAATTTTTTAAACCTTACATCCGAATTTTGAATCCAAAGTTTTTGCAACTCAGTTTAGCTTTACAAAATTTGAAGACTCATGTTGCAGTTATCATAACATCATTGCAGTCATCATATCATCATTTTTCTCCCCCTTTTGTCATCACTCAAAATAAATAAAAGAGGGATCAATGAAAATGAGACTATCAATTTCATCATTGAGCTTCACTATTACATAAAATGCAGCAAAATACTTAACAAGTTCAGAATACATGACTCATAACGACAGTAAATACAATAACAAATAAAAGCAGTAAATAGAATGGAAGGAATGAAAGTTTAGTCTTGTGATGTTGATGTTGATGGAGAGGCTCGGCTCACTCCTTTCTTGATGGCTAAGTACTTCACTCTTTCGTGACTGAAAGAGATTGTTGATGGAGAGACTATTTCAGCTTGAGCTACTTGGCTGCCTGCTATTTGTGGCTCTTCATGAGCATGTTCTTCCTCTTCTTCTTCTGCCACAGTCTCTTCATTTCCACCTTGATCATCATCTTCATCATTACTGTCATTATCATCTCCTTTCTTTTCTACCCTATCTCCTTCTTCCTCATTTCCATCTTGAGGCTTAGAGGGTCCTTCACCACTTTGAGCATTTCTCATAAGGATTTCTTCAATGTGCTTTACCCTACTCTCCAGTCCATCTAACTTTCTAAGAACCATTGGAGCAAATGATTCAAAAAACTTATGCATCTTCTCCATTTCCTTGACATGATTGTTCAAGGCTTCTTGAAATGCTTTGGCCACTATGGTGTCACCTCTAGTTACTCTTTCACCACTTGAACCAATTCCAGTTTCTTCTTCAAACAATCTCTTTTTTGTTGGAGGTTGCTCCCCCTCACTTGAGGTGTCATGCTTCTTTTTTGTCTTCATTTCTCTAGCAAGGGTTTCTTCTTCATCCTCTTCTTCTTCCTCTTCTTCACTTTCTATCTTTTCTTGTCTTCCTATTCTTTTTGGAGGGGTTTCTCTTTTTCTCCTCCATGCATTATCCTCATCAAGAACTAATTGCATTCTCTTAAGAGTTTCATTGGTGTAAATTTCCCCACTCTTAAAAGCTTGCCCTCTTCTTGGAAGTTTAATCTTAAAATGCTTAAAGATTCTTGTCAACAACCTTCCAAATGGGAATGCCTTGGTTACTGTTTTTCTGGAAGTAATCATGTGTTTCAAGGCTATATAACCAAAGTTCAATCTCCTATGCTCATGCAAGGCTAACATGATTACCATATGCATATTTTCAACTGATGACTTATGTCCAAAATTAGGAACAATCATAGTAGTTACCATATGTTGCAACACTCTACCTCTAGCATCCAAGTTCTTGATTTCCCTTTCTTTTATAGATCTAAACTCTCTTCCATTGGTAAATGCTTCTTCAAATCTAATATATGTAAAGAGTTCACGATCATAGCAATGCATGGAAGGTGAATAATATCTAGCTCCATTGTCACCTACTCCACAAATTCTGTTTATCAATCCTTCACTAAATTCAATGTCAACTTGGGATACTCTGGATGAATACCATTGTATCACATTATCCCCTACAGTCTCAATTCTTTCCTCTTTTAGGTTTGCATAGAATTCATATATCAAGGTAGGATAAAATTCTTCATCAATGAACAACAAACTACTCCAACCAATATCATTGAAACAAGATAGAACAATATCCATGCTAGACAATTTATCAACATCCACCTCATATCCAGGGATAATCTTTCTGCTATTTTTATTCCATTCATTAAATTCATGAGTAGCCTTGATCGAGACAAACCTGTTAGCTCCAGATAATATTTGAGGGATTCGAATTCTTCTTGGTTGGTTGAGGATTGAGTCTCCATCTCCTTCCTTAGCCTTTCCTTTCCCTTTCTTAACATTTGGCTTCTTTGTTCTCACCATTGATATTTTCTGATGAGAAGTTCCGATTCTTGGTATGAATTTAGGATTAGAAGTTCAAACGTGAAGGCAAATTGGGATGAGAATGTGTAGTTTTGAAGAGATTTTGATTCGGATGTGAATGGTTATGAGAGCCTTTTAAAAGGATGTGAAATTTGGAAGTTGAAGTGTTGAGAAAACTGTTTAATTTTCATTTAAACAGACGCATCCGTAAAATTCGGACGACCGAATTCTCAGGTCTGCGTCCGAATTTTGGTCGAAAGTTTCTGTTTCTTCAGTTCAGAAAATTCAGTCGACCGAATTTTCTGACCTGCGTCTGAATTCTTGATCAAAAGTCTCTGTTTCCTTTCACTCAGAAAATTCGGTCACCGAATTTTCTGTAGTGCATCCGAATTCTGGATTTGAAAATTTTCTGTTTTTATCAAACTTTAACGCACACATTAGTCATTGAATTTTGAAATTCCTAAGAGTCTTCTTAGGTGATTGAACCTTTCCTCAACCAAAGGCTTTGTAAATATGTCAGCAATTTGATCATTTGTATTTATATATTCTAAGCATATATCTTGCTTAATTACATGATCACGAATGAAATGATGTTTTATCTCTATATGCTTAGTCCTAGAATGTTGAATGGGATTTATGCTCAAATTGATAGCACTAATATTATCACATAGTATAGGCACACAATTAAATTTAAGACCATATTCAAGTAAGGTATGATGCATCCATAACAATTGTGCACAACAACTACCTGCAGCTATGTATTCAACTTCTGCAGTGGATAAAGACACACAAGCTTGCTTTTTACTAAACCAAGATACAAGACAACTACCAAGAAATTGACAATGACCACTTGTGCTTTTACGTTCAACTTTGCATCCAGCATAGTCAGCATCAGAGTATCCAATAAGTTCAAAAGATGAAGTTTTTGAAACCAAAGGCCATAGTCATGTGTATCAATCAAATAGCGAAAAATACGTTTGACATAAATTAAATGAGATTCTTTAGGACATGATTGGAATCTAGCACACAAGCATACAGCAAACATAATATCTGGTCTACTAGCTGTGAGATAGAGTAAACATCCAATCATACCTCTATATAATTTCTCATCAATATTTTTACCTTTCTCATCTTTGTCAAGTTTAGTTGATGAACTCATTGGAGTACCTATTCCTTTTGCTTGATCCATTCCAAATCTTTTCAGTAGCTCCTTGGAATACTTTGCTTGATTAATGAAGACTCCATCCTTGGTTTGCTTAATTTGCAGCCCAAGGAAGAAATTTAGTTCTCCCATCATGCTCATCTCAAATTCATTTTGCATAGATTTGGCAAAATCTTCACAAAGAGAAGTATTAGTAGCACCAAAAATAATATCATCAACATAAATTTGCACAAGTAAAATATCATTTTTAGAAGATATTTTTATAAAAAGAGTTGTATCCACTTTTCCTTTTGTAAAACCTTTTGAAAGAAGAGAACCACTTAATCTTTCATACCAAGCTCTTGGAGCTTGTTTCAATCCATATAGAGCTTTGGTTAACTTGAAAACATGATTTGGAAATTTTTCATGAATAAAACCAGGAGGTTGTTCTACATAAACCTCTTCTTCAATAAAACCATTTAGAAAAGCACTTTTGACATCCATTTGAAATAGTTTAAAATCTTTAAAACAAGCAAATGCCAAAATTATTCTTATAGACTCTAATCTGGCCACTGGAGCAAAAGTTTCATCATAATCAATGCCTTCTTCTTGGTTGAAACCTTGAGCAACAAGTCTAGCTTTATTTCTAACAACTTCTCCTTGTTCATTTAACTTATTTCTAAAGACCCACTTTGTACCAATAACAGAATGATCATGAGGTCTAGGAACAAGAGTCCAAACTTTATTTCTCTCAAACTGATTTAACTCTTCTTCCGTAGCAATAATCCAGAAATTATCACACAATGCATCATCAATATTTTTCGGTTCAATATGAGATAAAAGGGCAAAATTATCAATAAAGTACCGCCTTGTTTTAACTCCTTGGGAGACATCACCAATGATTTGCTCCTTAGGATGACTTCTTGCATATGTGAGATCCTTTGGAAGTTCTTGATCATTACTTGATTGACCATCTTGTTCTTGCTCCATTATTTCTTCTTCTTTGGCATGACCTTCCAATGTGGGTTCTTGGTGTTGAGTTTGATTTTCAACCATTGAGGAACCTGCATCATCTTCATTTCTTCTTTGAAGATAAATGTTAGATTCATCAAAAGTTATAGACTCAATATGCCTTTTTATCTGATGAATAGCCAAGAAATATGCCTTCATCTGATTTTCTATCAAACTTACCAAGATTATCACTAGTGTTTAAAATAAAGCACTTACAACCAAAAACTTTAAAATAGACAATTGATGGAGTTTTATCAAATAGAAGTTCAAAAGGTGTTTTTCTTATAAAAGGTCTTAGTAAAACTCTATTCATTACATAGCAAGCTGTATTTACAGATTCAGCCGAAAATTATTTTGGTAAGGAATTTTCACAAAGCATTGATCTAGCCATTTCCTGTAAAGTTCTGTTTTTCCTTTCAACAACACCATTTTATCGAGGTGTTTTGGCAGCTGAAAAATTATGAGTGATGCCATACTCATCACAAAATTTTGTAAAATCTTGGTTACAAAACTCTCTTCCATTGTCACTTCTAATAGAAATTAGTTTGCAATCAAGAGAAATTTGAACCTTTTTGAAAAGTTTTGAAAATTCATAAAATGTTTCATCTTTTTGTGATAAGAAGACTACCCATGTAAATCTTGAAAAATCATCAACAACCACATAAGCATATCTTTTACCACCAAGACTAGTAGTCCTCATAGGTCCAAATAAATCCATGTGAACTAGTCCTCATAAGTCAAGAGGTTTTGAGGTAGAAACCATTTTCTTTGGTTTAAAAGATGTTTTTGAATGTTTTCCATATTGACAAGCATCACAAAGACGGGTTTTATCAAAATGCATTTTTGGTAATCCTCTAACTAGTTCTTGTGTAGAAAGTTTGTTCAATAAATCCATGCTCACACGTCCTAATCTTCTATGCCATAAAAATCCATCATTGTCATGAATGGCAAGACATTTAATATCATTAGTAATAAGCTCATGAAGATATAACACATATACATTACTAACTCTTTTAGCAACAAAAATAGTTTTATTACTTGCACTGTCAAGAATAGTACAAGTATCACATTTAAACTCAGCTTTGCAACCATTGTCAGATAATTGACTAATACTAAGTAAATTATACTTTAAACCATCAATAAGTAAAACTTGCTTGATAAGAGGGAAAGAACCTTTACCAATGTTACCTATTCCAAGTATTTTCCCATTTTTCTTATCTCCAAATGTGACAAAACCTTCACTTGTAGCTTGTAGCTCACTAACAAGTGATGCATTTCCAGTCATGTGCCTTGAGTAGCCACTGTCAAGAAACCATTTAGTGGCACTTGATCTTGAGGCAAATTGTACCTATACCAAATTAGAAAGAGTGATTTTTAGTACCCATATCTTCTTGGGTCCAAGGGGGTTAGTAATAGTTCCTTTGACTTTCCAAATGGTCGTAACACCATTTTCTGTCTTTCTTTTTATAAAACATCTAGAAACCTTGTGTCCATGCTTGCCACAATATGTGCAACAAATATGAGACCTAGAATGAGAAGATTCTTTAACAAATAACTTTTTTTGTTTTGGATCAAAACCATCATGTGTAAAACCAAGACCATGTTTTACAAATGAAAATCTTTGATAACCAAGTAGTTTATTTAAATTTTCTCTTCCATTTGCAAATCTCTCAATGCATAAAGTAAGATCATTAACTTTTCTTTTTAAAGACTCATTATCTTTTACAATTGATTCAAGAGAAATAATTCTTGTACAAAGCTTTTTGTTTTCAAAAGATACATTTTGTATGGTTGTATTCAAAACTTCTTTTTCAATGGTAAGACAATTAATGGTCTCAAGAAGTTTATCATTTTCAACACATAATTTTGAATTCTCATTTAATAAATCATTGATTTTGAATTTCATTTCTTTGTTTCCTTTTGAAGCCTTTTTCAACTCTTCATACAGTTCTACAATCAAATCACTAGAATCAATATCATCATCACAGAAATTTGAAATAGAAGGTGAAGATTGTACCTCATCATCAATGGCCATAAAGCATATGTTGGCCTTCCCTTCACTGTCATCCTCGCTTTCTTGTTGATCCCACGTTCCAGCTAATCCTTTTCCTTTCTTGGCAGATTTCTTTCTATTTATGCTGTCTCTTTCCCTCTCTAACACTTTGGGACAGTCAACTATAAGATGCTATGTGCTCTTGCATTCAAAACATTGAGGTTTATAGGATGAGGATTGTCCACTCTTCTTGACTGGCTTTCTTCCTTCCTTGAGAAACTCCTTTTTGTAGAATCTCTTGAACTTCCTCACTGCCATTGAAATCTCTTCTCCTCCACTGTTTCCTCCTTCTTCTTCACTTGAAGATAGTTCTTATTCACTCAAGTGATTTGAAGCATTGAGTACAACTCCTTTTCTTCCCTTTTCTTCATCTTCCTTGTCATTCAACCGTTTCATCTTCATTTCATGTGTGAGTAGTGATCCGATAAGCTCTTCAAGAGGAAGAGTTTTTAGATCTTTAGACTCCTCAATAGCAAGTGTCTTTGGCTGCCAGGATTTTGGTAGAGCATCCAAAATCTTTCTGTTTTGTTCTCCCATAGTACAGCTTTTACCATAAGCTTTCAAGCCATTGAAAATGTTAGTAAACCTTGTAAACATATCACTAATATTTTAACCTTGTTTCATGGTAAACAGCTCATAATCTCTAACAAGCATAGCAAGTTTAGATTCTTTAACTTGATTAGTACCTTCATGTGTAATTTGGAGTAATCTCCACATATCATGAGCAGAATCACACCCACTAACTCTATTGTATTCAGTAACATCTAATGCACAACTTAATATGTTTATGGCCTGATAGTTTAATGTCATTTTCCTTGAATCATGCTCATCAAATTCATCAGTGGATTTGGGTTCTGAGGTTACTCCATCTGCTCTCATTTTTATTGGGACATAAGGACCTTTCTCAACTATGTTCCACAAATCAAAATTGATAGAACAAATATATATTTTAACTCTAGTCTTCCAAAAAGTGTAATTTGTTCCATAAAACAACGGTGGTCTATTTGTAGATGATCCTTCTAGGTAAGGTAGGTTTGAAATATTAGCCATAGAATCTTTGTCTTCTAGGTTGTGAAACCACACAAAGAAGTTCTAACTCTAATACCAATTGAAATACCTAAGAGGGGGGTGAATTAGGTATTTGGCTAATTTTTGCAAATTAAAACCTTTTATACATCTAAGTAAAGAACAGATTATATGAGTCAAGTTATAAGCAATTTATAGCACAGCAATACAAGAAAGTAAGATCAACGAACACAAGCAAATTATAGTGGTTCGATCCTCAAGATCTACGTCCACTACCTTAAGCCTACACTTAAGGATTTCAACCAATCTACTATATGCTCAGGTTTACAAATTACAAGAGAGGCTCACCACACTATAGTTTTACACTCACAACCTCTTCTAGTAACTTTTACAAACAAGGCTCACCACACACAATGGTTTTATATCTCAAACAACCTTGAATCACAACTTCAAGGGTCACCCTTATCTAAAGGGTTTTATGTTATCAAGATAACCTTGCAAGAGCTAGTAGAAAAACACAATTTGATAAAAAGATAAGAGTGTGTAGATGTTACCACTTGTTGGTAGATTTTTACACAAACTTGCACCTTCACACTTTGATGTCTTTTGGATTGATCAATTGAATGCACAAGATAAAAGAGAGCTTAAGAAATGTTTGTCAAAGGCTTTAGAATACTTAGACTTTTCAAGAATTCAAAACTTGCAAAAGATAACATGTTTATAGCTTTTATAGAATTTTAAAATCAGTTTTAACAGCTATAAAACGGCTAGTTAACGGCTATTTTCATGAAATTCGGACGACCGAATTCTTCCTGCTGCGTCCGAATCTTCGTCCGAATTTCTCTGGAAAAATAGTGACCATGCTGAAGGCCAAAATTCGGACGACCGAATTTTTCTTCATGCGTCCGAATCTTCTTCTGAATTTCTCTGGAAGAACAGTAGCAAATTTTTGCTACATAATTCGGACGACCGAATTTTTTGGAAGCATATTCAAACTTTGTAAAATCATTTGAGATTTAACTTCAATAAGTTTGAAAAACATTTGGTATGTATAGAAAACTTATTTAGACATATATAAGTTTGAAAACCAAAATCAAATTCCTTTGATCATATAAAGTTTACTTAAAAACTTTTAGGACTCAAAACCACATTCATCAAAAAATTCATTCAAAACCTTTTAAGATCATAAGACTCATTTTATGCTCTCTTATGCATTCAATGATAACCAAGACATACAAGTGTAGAGTTTACATAGAGATTTACCTACTAAGTATATACATTCTACACTTCAATTCTTCAATGCCTTTAGATCATCTAAGAACAACCTTCTTCAAACTTCAGTGTTCTTGCACTTTGGCTTCAAAGCAATGAGACTTCATACTTCTTAGTTCACAAAACCTATCACACAACATACAAGCATATTAGTACTCATCAATATTTGTCATTAATCAAAATTACATGATTTGCCCTTAGGGCTAACAGTATTAATATAAGTAGTTATTTGGCCGTGGCTAGGCTTGTATATTTTTATAATATACTAAACAATGAGAATTGATTGGTTGTTGATGAGTTGTAAATGTGAATTATGTGTAAACTCCGCCGTCGGGATATGAATTGACTCCCCGGCTGGGTGAGATTATTGATTGTGTGGAGAGTCCCTTTGGGCCATGTGTGAGAAGGCCATTGAGAGATGTTGTGTGGAGAGTCTCTTTGCGCCGTGTGTGAGAAGGCCATTGGAAGGGCGGCGGAACTTTTTATGTGATTATATGGACTCGTACGAGTCGTGTAAATTGTGTTTGTTGATTTTGCCGTTATTTTTCAAAATGGTAATTATTATTTGAAAGTACATATATATAAATATATTCTATTCTACGTGATTTCTAATTTTAAATATCTTGTGTATTAAACGAAGTTATTCTCATAAAAAGTCGATGATAAATTATATATATTTTAAAAGTGTTACAAACTCAATACGATATATTTATTCTCAAATTATACAGGTACCTAGAAATTTCACTGGGCTTTGTAGCTCATTATTCTCTCATCATATTTTAGGATTTTTATAGTTGAGTTGAGTATTGTTCTTCTTCTACGTCGCACGTGACAGTTGAATCCTCAGCAGCAGCTAACATTGCAGAGACATTAATCATTTGTAATTATTTTTGTTCTATTAATGCATTGTAACGTTTCAAGTGGTTATTAATTCAATTAGTATGTATACAGAGAGATCTCAATCTTTCAAAATAATTATGTTTTGTATAAACTATTTTATGTACTCTTTTGCTATAGAACGACCTGTGCGCCTTATATTATTTTTTGTTGTTATTTATTTAGAAACTATTAGAATTTACACTTATATCATATAATGCTACTACATGTTGCACTGCACCTCTGGAACAGGAAAGTGATGATTCACTCCTAGGTAGAGCCCGCTCGGGAGTGGGTCGTTACAATTTTGGCATCAGAACTTAGGTTATAGATTCTGTAGACTCTTTAGTTATATGCATCATACAAGTTTTGAGAGTGAGTCTCGGTTTTGTAACTTGCTGAGGATGTCACGTGCTGAGAGAGGACGGAGAGGTCATACTAGGGGACGCGCTTCAGAAATGTACGCAGTAGGGGGTCATGGCCGTGGTAGTCTACCTCATTCTCCCCATGTTGAGGAGGCACTTGACCGAGGGAACGGCGTAGCACGACGTGCGCGTAGGGTAAATAGTGTAGCTCCACTTGTAAATATTTCAGTTCCTCCAACCCAACCAAACACTAAGTAGACTCGATGTTCTCCTGATGAGGTTGATTCAGCGGCTACTCCTCGACAACCACTAGTTACGGCCCAACGGTTTCCACCTGTCGAGGTACAAGGTATAGAACTTAATCCTTCGGATCCTATGACTCGAGTTGTAGTAGGTTTATTGCTTAGAGCAACGGAATAGGGAATTTTAGATGGATTGTTAGGAAGATCAATTGCTGCACCTACAAAAGTCACTAATGGACAGGCAGGAAATGGAACAGATATACTAGATCACTTTTTGAAGAAAGATCCTCCGACAATCTACAGAACCGATAGGCCTATGATGCTTGTAGATTGGATTAGAGATATGGAGTGCATATTTGAGGCCTTGGATATCACTGATGATTGTCGAGTTAGGCTTGCAGTTTATAGACTTTATGCAGATGCCCGAGATTGGTAGGATACTAGAGAACATGATCTATCTTAGCCTGTAACTTAGGAAAAAAATTGGCAGAATAGTTACACCGACGATTTTTATGCGGAAAACTCCCAAATGTGGAGAGAAAAATCACAGGACTGTACTCCACCCAAAAATTTCCATTATCAATAGAATTTGGATACAATCTCTCTAGGTAAATCTAGAGGCATACAACCACGATATCTCAATAACAACAATTCTTAGTAATTACAGTAGGTTTGCGTAAGGATGATGGATAGATATCACCAAATGAGGATTCTGTCCACTGGCTGAAAACGGAAATTCCAGAACCCCAAATGAGATCTCAACTGTTCAGAATGAAGAACTATGAGTCCTGAATATTGTGATAAAAGCTCTGCTCAATCCGACCACAGATCACCTTCCGATTATCCTCCAAATGGAAAGTGTGCATTGCTGAAATTTCTAGAATTTCAGCTTTGGTTGTTCTGTCTACTGGCTAAAAAATTTACTTCCAGAACTCCAAATCCGATCTCCACTGTTCAGAATGAATAGAAATGAGTCCCAAATATTGTGCTAAAATCTAAGCTCAATCTAACCACAAATCATAGTCCGATCGTCCTCTAGATGGAAACTATGTCTGTTGAAATTTTCAAATTTCAGCAATGGAGAAAGCTTTGTCTATCAGCAGCCAAAAACAAAACAATAGGCTCAAGAAGAAAAGGGTTTTTATGAAACCAAATTGCTCTCATAGAACAGCAGCAAATGGATCAAGCCCATTTAATTTTGGGCCATCCTCCACATGGGAGGGAAACCAAACCCAACAAATCTCCCCTTTCCTACGACTTGCCATACCGGCATGCATGCAACACTTTACAAGTTTCTCCCTTTCTAGAGCCTTTGTCAATATATCTAAACCATTATAATTAGTATGAATTTTATCAAGTTTCAACAACTTCTTCCCAAGCACATCTCTTATCCAATAATAACGCATATCAATATATTTCGATTTAGCATGAAATTTAGAGTTCTTAGCAAGGTGTACAGCAGTTTGATTATCACAGAACAGGACATACCTATCTTGATTGAAACCAAGTTCTCTCAAAAACTTCTTCATTCGTAGCAACTCTTTACATGCTCCTATTGCTGCAATAAATTCAGCTTCTGTTGTAGAAAGTGCAATACATTTTTGTAACTGTGATTGCCAAGAAACAGTACTGCCTACAAATGTAATCAAATACCCTGAAGTAAATTTACGAGTATCCACATGACCTACCATATCTGAATCTGTGTAGCCAATTAACAATGGCTTACCATCTCCCAAAGCTAAGACTCAAATTAGAAGCACCTCATAGATACCTCATAATCCACTTTACTACATTCCAATGCTCCCTTCCTGGGTTAGAAAGAAACTTGCTGACAACACCAACTACATGGACTATGTCTGGCCTAGTGCAAACCATTGCATACATTAAACTTCCTACTGTTGAGGCATATAGAATTCTAGCCATATCTTCCTTCTCCTTATCATTAGAGGGGCTTTGCATAGTGCTTAGCTTAAATTTTGTAGCAAGACAAGTACTAACCACTTTAGCATTACTCATATTGAAATGTTCAAGTACCTTCTTGATATATTGCTCTTGTGACATGTACAACTTCTTGTCCTTCCTATTTTTGTGGATTCGAATACCATGAATTTGTTTTGCTGGCCCCAAATCCTTCATTGCAACGTACTTATTCAATTGCTTCTTCAACCTATCAATTCTAGAAGAATTCCTGCCAAATATAAACATATCATCAACATAAAGCAATAAAATAATGAAATCATCCTCAGAGAATTTTTTAAAAAAGACACAATGATCGAAATTTGTCTTTTGTAGCCTTGCTCCCCCATAACAAATTCAAACTTTTTATACCATTTCCTTGGTGCTTGCTTCAAACCATAAAGACTTTTCTTTAGTTTGCAAACATAATCTTCTTTTCCTTTCACTATGAAACCCTCTAGTTGGGCCTCCTCTTCCAAGTTACCATGGAGAAAAGCCATCTTCACATCCATCTGCTCAATCTTGAAGCTTAGACTAGCTGGTATGCTTAGAATTACACGAATGGATGACATTTTCACAACTGGTGAAAATATCTCATCAAAATCTATACCTTTTCTCTGACTGACCCCCGTTACTACCGAGCTTGCTTTGTACCTCGGTTGAGAAGTGATGTCATTATGCTTTACCTTGTACACCCACTTGTTTTTCAAAGTTCTTTTGCCCTTGGGCAACTTCACCAACACATAAGTGTGATTCTTATACAATGACTACTTCTCTTCTTGCATGGCTTCAATCTACTTATTTTTGTGTTCATCTTCCATTGCATCTACAAAGCATTCTGGTTCTCCTGAATCAGTCAACAACATATACTCAATAGTAGAGTATTTAGTGGAAGGTACACGACCTCTGGTAGACCTCCCAAGCATGACATCTGAAGGTTCCTCTGATGGTATCTCTACTGGTATTGGCAACTGCTGCTAAACAATATCATGACTCTCCACCTATGTTAAGATATCTAACTCATCTGAAGTACATGTGCCCGGTTGCTCTTCTTCAACTTGTATAGGAACATGTGCGGAAGAAGTTGAATCCAAATTAATCAAATCATCATTTTTCTATGGTGCTGAAATTTCCGATTTCTCAATATCCTGTTTAGTTTGGTCTTTCATAAACACAACATCTCTGCTTCTTACAAGTTTATTCTCAATTGGATCATAAAACCTGTAGCTGAAATCATCTTGTCCATAACCAATGAATACACATTGTCTTGTCTTTACATCAAGTTTGGACCTTTCATCTTTAGGAATATGTACAAAAGCTTTACACCCAAAGACATGCAGATGATTATAGGACACATTCTTTCCTATCCAAAATTTATCTGGAACATCAAACTGCAGTGGAACACATGGTATGAGATTTAAAACATGAACAATAGTGCTTAAAGCCTCACCCCAAAAGGAGCTTGGTAATTGTGACTGTGAAAGTAAACATCTCATTCTTTCAACTAAAGTCCTGTTCATTCTTTCAGCTAAGCCATTCAACTGATGAGTCTTAGGAGGTGTCTTTTGATGTCGACTGCCCTGTTCCTTGCAATAATCATCAAAAGAACCAATATACTCTCCTCCATTGTTTATTCTGATGCACTTTAACTTCTTCCCTATTTGTCTCTCGACTGAGGCCTGAAATTGGTTAACTTATATGCTTCTCATTCAAAGTCTTTGAGTTACATGATTCTTTGAATTTAAGTATATCGAGGTAGCGATTTATCGCCAGACGACCAAATTAATTGCCCACATGTATACCATGGGGTGCCTCAGTACTTGAATGATTTGAGTTATGTGATTTAGAGGTTATAGTTAGTGTTCTTCCGCAGATAGAAATTAGAGCCACGCAGTAGTTGGTATATTTCACCCAGGAAACGGCCTTGTCCAAGGAGAGGCACAGATTATCCTTTATAAGTGTCCGAAGTCCACCACGTTCTGCTTGCGAGTGTTTTTCCCCGGGCGACTCCCACATTGCATGACTGGGTGTCGAACCCGCGACCTACGGAACACCGTTTGGCTCTGATACCATTTCACCCAGGAAAAGGCCTTGTCCAAGGAGAGGCACAGATTATCCTTAAGCTGATGTCATCAATCTGGTTGATGATGTAGAATCTCTTACACATTCGGTCAAACATATCTAACACTTGATTTTTAGTTTTCAAGGTATAAGCCCAAATTTTCCTTGAATGATCATCTATGGAAGTAACAAAATAAATAGATCCACCAAGTGTTTTTGCTTTCATAGGACCACAAACATCATAATGTTGTGATTTCTCACTGACAAACGTGCCCCTTTTTGGGCCACTCTTATATTTGTGTGTCGCCTCGTACATATCGGTGAAGTGGAAGTCATCTCCGCGCTCCTTACGCTAAAAATATATTAATATAAATATTTAGTAATTATACTAGAATTAAATAACAAGGAAAAATAATCATTACCATCCGACGCTCGTGCTCGCTGAAGGAAATGCATCCTCCCATGTGAGTCGGTCCAGGCGCGGCTGCTCTGTTCAGCTTAGCAGTGGTCGAAAGCTCTGCCCTGAATTATTCAGTGCTCCGGTGGTCCCACCTGAGTTGGCTCCAAATGTCGGGGAGATATCCACGGTGGACATTTCCCTTTACACGAGCCTTTGACAGCTGATCCGATAGGGCAGCGAGTGCATTTGTCGTCCCCAAATTCGTCGTATCTGATCAGCATGCTCTGGAAGCCATCGATAACGTGTCTGCAAAGTTATTTAAAAAAATTAAATATATAGAGAATATATAGATATATACATTAATGTGGATATATATTTTATAATTTGTTACTTACACTCCACATCTGGAACCACATGTCCCGAAGCTCTAATGGGACCGCCTCAAAATTAGGAAACGGTCCGGTGAAATGCCGGTGAAATATATCCGATATCGAATGGACCGTCCCCTCCGCTGGGAAAAAACTGTTCCATTACACAGATGAATAGTTAGTTATCCTTTCAAAAAAATTGAATACATTCCCACAGAATTAAATAGAAACTTACTCGTCGCCACTTGGGACTATCAGAATGCGCGCTTCCTCTCGTCCCCGAGTCCCACTCGTAGAAGCGACCGTAGAGGGTACCATAGAAGCTGGGGTCAAAGGCGTATGCTCGGACTCCGCTCCACGTGTGTCATCCTCACTCGGTAAAGACATCGGACCGGGTAAAGATGGAGAAGGAGTACGATCACTCATCCCAATCGAACGTGACCTACGTGGAGGCATCTGAAAAAGAAAAAAATTTTCGTTAGCTATGTAATCATTAGTAACATGTAAAATATAAATACAATAAATTGTTAAAAAATAAATAAGTGACGTAGTATATGTAAGGAAATGCATACATACAATAAATTATTCACTATTTTCGTCCCTCACTCGGATCATCTTCCGATTCCCATTCACTTTCAACACGTATCGAGAATCAATCGAGTCATCATATTCAGTATTTTACGGTTCATTATCATCCAGAATCTCCCCTTCACCTGTTTCATGCACAAGTTCGCCGATTATGTCATCTTCACCACGTACACTGATTGTGATCGATTCATCTACATCTTCTTGGTACGGTCTCTCAACAATAGGTGCATCGATGACATGACGAGCCTTCGATTTGCATACTCCCACCCAATCGGACTTATTTCTTTTACTTCCGGGGATAAGTGGCGTAGTATACTTGCTTTGAGCTTGCACTGACTAATACAAATGGATCATATTTGGGGTATCTTTTTCCCTGGAATGAACATCTACGATTTGGTAATGTGGATGAATCCTGACGCCCCTGTTAAGCACAGGATCATACCAGTCACACTTAAATAAAATAACATCCCTAGATGGAATCCCCGGAAACTGCACTTCAATGATCTCCTTCAAAATCCCATAATAGTCGCTCCTGCTGCCAATATCTTCGTCCTCGCCCTTAACCCATACGCCACAATTAATAGTCCTCTTTCCGACTCCATGATCTTGCGTATGAAATCAGAAACCATTTATTATATATCCCTTTACAAGATTTCACCGGCCTTGAAGGTCCCCAGGATAGACTTTTAATATTTTCGTCTGTTACGTTATTTTGATGATCTTGCACCTGCAACATATAAACGGTGTTATTGACTATTTAGAACAATTTTTCTTAAGCCTTGTTCATTACTACTCGACAAAAAAAAACTTACATAAGCCCTGAACCATATGAGAAACTCGCCCTCAAATCTCCTATCAATTTCCTCCTCCGTTGTACGAGGGGTCGTGCAGACCGCAATTCGACTCGAATTCTATGTTTCATAGTCATTGTATAAGTCGAGTCTTTGTAAACCACGAAGAATCGAGTAAAAGCAAATGAAAATATGAAAAAAAAGACGTACGTTACCAACGGTTGTATCTCTTCACAATTGAGATATATGTAACTAACAGCTGCCTTAAATTCCTCGGGAGAAAGGTATCTGGTAATTGTATTCCCGATCACCTTGCCTGCTGTATTACATATGGACAACCCACATCTTTCTGAAACACCTTCGTCATTTCGAGCCAGATTTGTATGTCTAGTCTGGACATGCGGCTCGAAGTAGTAAGAAAAAAACGTAGACGCCTCCTCAATCAAATATGCATTGCAAATTGATCCCTCGACCCTTGCCTTATTTTTTACTTTCAACTTCAGGCGATATAAGAATCTGCACTTTGTCATTTTAACGGTGTTAGAAATTCTACATCGATTACTTAAAACAAACAGTTTAAATGCTCATGTCAGAAGGCATAACCTCTCAAACGGGTACATCCATCTATATTGAACCGGACCAGCAATCCTTGCTTCGTAAGGTAAGTGAATCATTAAATGCTCCATCACATCAAAAAATGCAGGAGGAAATATCCTTTCCAACTTGCACAGTAGGATTACTATGTTCTTCTCCCATCTTTATATTCATTTGTGATTCCCTTAATCCCTTGCGTATGTCGCTTATACATCCAACTACGATCATCCATCTACATTAAAAATTAAAAAGCACTGAAAAAAAAGTTAAAAAACAGGAAGAACTGTACAAAAAACATTGCCTATTAAATTTTACCTAATTTCACAAAAAAATTAGGATTTTTTTACTTCTTGTTAAAATACAGTCAAAAACTTAGAGACAAGTGTAAAAAAAAATTCGGCAGCATATCCACTGTAAAATGGACATTTTCCAGGCGCAAGGCCACCACAATC
Source organism: Rauvolfia tetraphylla (assembly GCA_030512225.1). NCBI lineage: Eukaryota > Viridiplantae > Streptophyta > Magnoliopsida > Gentianales > Apocynaceae > Rauvolfia > Rauvolfia tetraphylla. Next base: position 4,509,425 of record JAJQKT010000004.1, on the reverse strand, counting down.
AATCTCCAAATTCAAATTAAACTCTCCCAAATATTAAATCCACGTAAGTATACCCAAAATACCTCTGCAATCTTCCTAAATATTATAAGAACTGCAGAAAAAAATTAAAAAAAAGTTCAAAAAAATATTACCTATTAAATTTTACCTAATTCAACAAATAAATTTATAAATTTTTTATTTCTTGTTATAATAGAAAAAAAATTTAGAGACAAGTGTTAAGCAAGTGTAAAAAAAAATTCGGCAGCATATCCACTGTAAAATGGACATTTTCCAGGCGCAAGGCCACCACAATCAATCTCCAAATTCAAATTAAACTCTCCCAAATATTAAATCCACGTAAGTATACCCAAAATACCTCTGCAATCTTCCTAAATATTATAAGAACTGCAGAAAAAATTAAAAAAAGTTCAAAAAATATTACCTATTAAATTTTACCTAATTCAACAAATAAATTTATAAATTTTTTATTTCTTGTTATAATAGAAAAAAAATTTAGAGACAAGTGTTAAGCAAGTGTAAAAAAAAATTCGGCAGCATATCCACTGTAAAATGGACATTTTCCAGGGCGCAAAGACCATCACAATCAATCTCCAAATTCAAATTAAACTCTCCCAAATATTAAATCCACGTAAGTATACCCAAAATACCTCTGCAATCTTCCTAAATATTATAAGAACTATGAGAAAAAAATTAAAAAAAAGTTCAAAAAAATATTACCTATTAAATTTTACCTAATTCAACAAATAAATTTATAAATTTTTTTTATTTCTTGTTATAATAGAAAAAAAAATTTAGAGACAAGTGTTAAGCAAGTGTAAAAAAAAATTCGATGACGATATCCACTTTGTAAAATGGACATTTTCCAGGGCGCAAGGCCACTACAATCAATCTCCAAATTCAAATTAAACTCTCCCAAATATTAAATCCACGTAAGTATACCCAAAAATACCTCTGCAATCTTCCTAAATATTATAAGAACTGCAGAAAAAAAATTAAAAAAAGTTCAAAAAAATATTACCTATTAAATTTTACCTAATTCAACAAATAAATTTATAAATTTTTTTATTTCTTGTTATAATAGAAAAAAAAATTTAGAGACAAGTGTTAAGCAAGTGTAAAAAAAATTCAGCGACATATCCACTGTAAAATGGACATTTTCCAGGGCAAGAGCCACCACAATCAATCTCCAAATTCAAATTAAACTCTCCCAAATATTAAATCCACGTAAGTATACCCAAAATACCTCTGCAATCTTCCTAAATATTATAAGAAGCTGCAGAAAAAAATTAAAAAAAGTTCAAAAAAATATTACCTATTAAATTTTACCTAATTCAACAAATAAATTTATAAATTTTTTATTTCTTGTTATAATAGAAAAAAAATTTAGAGACAAGTGTTAAGCAAGTGTAAAAAAAAATTCGACAGCATCTCCACTGTAAAATGGACATTTTCCAGGGCACAAGAGCCACCACAATCAATCTCCAAATTCAAATTAAACTCTCCCAAATATTAAATCCACGTAAATATACCCAAAATTCATTAGCATCTTCGTAAATGAAATAACATCTTAACAAAATTAAAACACATCAATACCAGTCTCCATTAACAAATTTTATAAAATAGTGCAATAAAAAAACATAAAATACATCCGCAAAAAACAGAAAAAAATTAATAACAAAAAAAATCATAAAAACGAAATAACATAAAAATCGAGAAAACAGAAAAAAGTTTGGAAAAAAAAGCGAAATAACATAAAAAAATCACAAAAGCAGAAAAAAACTAAAAAATACTAAAAAAAAGCAGAAATAACATAAAAAAATTAAAAAAAAAGAAAAAAACAAAAAAAAATGAAACGCATACGATTGACGCAGCAAATCAGGGCGGGAATGAAAAAATGAAAGAGAAGACTTACCGAGTGCTGGGCTGGCCGTGCTTTGTGGCAGTGGGCTGGGCTAGGCGTTCGCGGCTGAGGGCTAGGGCGTGGCGAGGGCTGGCGGTCGTGGTCTGGGCTCGCCGGGCGTGGCGCGGCGAGTGCTCGGCGAGACGGTTCGAGGGACAGAGTCGCTCGGTTGGCCTCGGCCGAGCCGTGGCGCAGTGCGGCGCGCTCAGCGAGCGGTTCGAGGCGGGGCGCTCGGGCCGGCCTCGGCGGGGCGTGGGAGAAGGGTGCGGGGGGTGGGCTTCGATTCGGCGAGGCGGCGGAGCTCGGGAGGCGGGGAATGGCAGGTGGCACGGGCACCGGGGGAAAGGGTGGGCTTCGGCGGGCACGCGGCGGGCGTGGGGGGGCTCGGCGAGGCGGCGGCCGTGGGGGAGGCTCGACGAGGCGGCGCCGTGGGGGAGCTCGGAAGGCGCGGGCGCGGGGGTGTGGGGGGTAGGCGGCGAGCAGCGGATTGGTGGGAAAGTGAATTTTTGAGTGTTAGATATTGTGAAGAAGAAGAAATTTTTGGCGACGGATTGTCGTAAATTCGTCGCTATTTTGCGACTAAATTTGCGACGAGACTTTATTTTTTTTTCAACGGTAAAAAATCGGTTAGATTAATTTATTATTATTTTTTTAACGGGAAAAAAAAGCGATTTGCAAATCCGTCGCAAATTTGCGACGGCTTTGCATGCGGACTTTTTATTTATTTATTCTTTTAACGATAAAAAAAATGCGTCGCAAAATCGTCGCAAATATCGACGATTTTTGCAACATAATTATTTTCAATTTGGCAGCTCCCTTCGCGGGTTATTAATTTTCAAATGCCGTCGCAAATCCGTAGCATTTTTGCGACGGATTTGCGACGGAATTTATTCCTAATTATATTTATTAACGAAAATAAGACCGTCGCAAATCCGTCTCAAATTTGCAACGGCTTTGCGACGGATTTGCGACCAAATTTAATTTCTAATGTGTTTTTTAAAATCTTTTCTTTCTCTTTCATTGCTACATTAAGTTTATGGTTGGGATTTGTGAACAATAAATAATTATGACATATAATCATTTTAGTTATATAAATTGTGCTAGTATATTTACATATATACTTCATCAACGCTTTATATACTTCATCAATACTATATGTTGTGAAACATTATTACATATTATAAATTAGTCATACTTAAAACTTTAACTATTACTGTTACACATATATGTAATATATATTTATATGTTTTGGTATGATGTGCCATTATAGTATATATATATGTTACATCAAAATAAATTACAAGATATATATTCGTATGTGTCTTTATATAAATATTATTACATATTTAATTAATATACTTCGTTTATGAACACCATGAGGTATGACTCACCAAAAACAAATAAAGATGAAAGAATAGGAGGAAAAAAAAATTATTCAGTTGAAAATCTGTTGCAATTCAGTCGTAAATATTTATCATGCCGTAAATCAGTCGCAAATCCGTAGCCTATCTGCGACGGATTTGCGACGGAATTTATTAAAAAATTTAATTTCTTATTTCCGTCGCAAATCCATCGCAGAACTGCGACGGATATTATTTTTAATTTAATTTTTAATTTCCGTCGCAAATCCGTCGCAGATCTGCGACGGATTTGCGACGCAATTTATGCATGTATTTTTTAATTCCTATATTTTAAGTCCGTCGCAAATCCGTCGCAGATCTGCGACGGATATTATTTATCTATTTATTTATTCGTATATTTAAATTCCGTCGCAATTTCGTCGCAGATCTGCGACGGATTTGCGACGGAATTAATGCACATTTTTTTTATTTCTATATTTAAATTCCGTTGCAAAATCGTCGCAGATCTGCGACTCATTTGCGACGGAAATTAAAAATTAAAAATTAAAAATAATATCAGTCGCAAATCAGTCGCGGATCTGCGGACGGATTTGCGACGGACTTAAAATATAGGAATTAAAAAATACATGCATAAATTCATCGCAAATCCGTCGCAGATTGGCGACTGATTTGCGACGAAAATTAAAAAATTAAATTAAAAATAATATCAGTCGCAAATCAGTCGCGGATCTGCGACGGATTTGCTAACTGGACTTAAAAATATAGAAATTAAAAAATACATGCATAAATTCGTCGCAAATCAGTCGCATGATTTGCGACGGATTTGCGACGAAATTAAAAATTAAATTAAAAATAATATCCGTCGCAAATCCGTCGCCGATCGGCGACGGATTTGCGACGGAAATAATTCCGTCGCAAATTAAGCCACTTATTTCATCCGTAGCTGTTTTGTCGCAAATCCGTCGCATATTTGCGACGCAAATTTCCGTCGCAATTTTCCATCGCAAAATTTAATTTTTCTTGTAGTGAGAAACCGAGAAGTTTGGCAATGTTTTGATGCTTGATCATTGTCAAGGCCCTTATCTCATTCAGGAAACCACTAAGATCTGTCATCTCAGCTGAGGAATGGAGCTTCTTTACAGCTACAATGCAATTTGATGGAAGTTCAGCCTTGTTAACCCTCCTATAGCCTCCTTCTCCTATGCAGAATGATGCACTGAACTCCTCTGCGCCCTTTAAGATCCTTTTGTACATTTCTTTGCCATCAAATGTGCATATGAAAAATATATTTCCGTCCTCCCTCTACATATCTTTGGCATTTGAAGTTTTCTTCATCTACCATATAAAAAGAGAAGTCCAACAATGGCACAAAAAAGTGCAATTGCTCCAAGAAGAGGCAGTGCAATAAAGAGAACAAATTTCTGTCCATTGTCTTTTACTACATGCTTTCCAATATCATAGGGATTTTGGCAAGGTTGCATCCTTGGAACAATGCCACACACTTTGTTCCCTTGTAATTGTCCAATCGTGATACTTGCAAACGCTTTGCTGTTCGGGATTTGTCCTTCAAAATTATTGAAGAATACATCAATAAGCATCGAACCTGGCAGGTGTCCTAAAACCTCTAGGATTAGACCAGAGAGGTTTAACACTTCCAGACTTCGTAATGCTGGGAGGGAGACACCAGTATTATACAAATTCACCGAATCAAACAAAAATATAGCGAAAAATATTTTCTTCCTCCCACTATGTGTTAGTCTAATTGAGCTAATCAAATAGAGATATTCCAAATATAAGATGGAATCAAGCAAGTATAATACCAAACAAAAGAATGATTAACAAAACAAATCAAGGACATCGACGATTTTTACGTGGAAAACTCCCAAATGTGGGGAGAAAAACCACGGCACCATAGTCCACCCAAAAATTTCCGTTATCAATAGAATTTGGGAACAATCTCTCTAAGTAAATCTAGAGGCATACAACTATGATATCTCAAGAACAACAATTCTTGATAATTGCAACAAATTTGCATAAGGATAATGAAGAGATCTCACAAAATGAGAATTCTGTCCACTGGCTGAAAACGGAACTTCCAGAACCCCAAATCAGATCTCCACCGTTCAGAATGAAGAACTATGAGTCCTGAATATTGTGATAAAAGCTTAGCTCAATCCGACCACATATCCGATTACCCTCCAGATGGAAACTATGTGTTGCTGAAATTTCTAGAATTTCAGTTTTGGCTATTCTGTCTACTGGCAGAAAAACTTACTTCCAGAACTCGAAATCCTATCTCCACCGTTCATAATGAATGGAAATGAGTCCTAAATATTGTGCTAAAATCTTAGCTCAATCGTCCTCTAGATGGAAACTATGTCTGCTAAAATTTTCAAATTTCAGAATGGAGAAAGCTTTGTCTATTTGCAACCAAAAACCAAAATATTCTAGAAATCTCATATTTTTGAAACACACCATCACATACGTGAACTCACTGAGCTTTCCAACTCACACGTATTTTTTATAATGTTTATTTTCAGATGACATAAACTAAGGATCCATGCAATGAATCTTTGATTCGCTCCAGGTTTAGCTCGTGGAAGAACCTATATATGTGTTTGATCAGTTTATACATTTTCTGTTATCTCTCGCCATATAGAGAGAGAGAGAAGTATGTTGTACAACTATCTGTAAATGAAGGTTAAATTTGGATAGTATAAGATACGGGATCTACCTATGTATTTATGTATTTTGACTGATATTTCCTATAATTATATTATATTTTAATATATGTAAATTTTTCTCCTTCCTTTTTCTTCGAACACGATTCGTATTTGCACACATCAATGCCGAGAGGCACACTGGTACCTTACTCAGCCACAGTGGAACCTCGCGGAGGAGTTGGGGTATCACAGTTGATATCAGAGCTCGAGGTTCATTACTAAGTTTGAATTAGTAGATCCTAAACAAGTCATAGGTGTTTGTTACATAGGTTTTAGCTGCTCTGAGATGGTTCGTTATTTCTAGTGCTACAGACGATATTTCCAACAATACCAGTATTACTGCTGGTAGATGTGTTTTTAGGGTAAGTCGGTGGATGGGCCTACTGCGGGAGCCCTCATAATTGGAGGGCGCATTGAGAATGACCTTAGTGAAGTATCCTGTGAGCCTGAACTTATCGAGTCAGTCGAAATACATTCAATGGATAGACTGTCATTGGAGAGCAGTTACTAGATTCACAAAATATTGTTGACCTTTTACTACTATTTTTGAAGCATTCTCTGTAGTAGTTCGAACAGTCTTTTCATTCTTGATTTTGTCACCATTGCCTGAGCTAGCTAGTCCATATTTCTGTATTCATTATGTACTATAGGAGCATCATATCTAAGCAACGGGAGAGCATCTTGTGAGATTAGAACTATGCTACCCATAGTTCTACAAATGGCACGACACTGAAAAATCACATGAAAAGTTGTATGAAGAATCCTTACAACAATGAGACACATCAATCACAGGTAAAGCAACTACCACACACTTCTACTCATGGTGAGATATGGGTTAAGGTTGGTTCCATAATTAGTTGGAGATTTAATCAAGAGAAAGCTAGAAAAGCATGTGCATATATGATAATTGTGGATGAACAACCATTTAGTTTAGTAGAAAAACAGGGATTTCGCCACTTTATGTTTGTTGCTTGCCCTACTTTTTAAATTTCTTCTCGTGCTACTATTACTAGGGATTCTTATGAATTATTTGTGGAACAAAAATTAAAATTAAGGGAATGTTTGAAGCATAAGGCTAAAAGGGTTAGTCTTACTATTGATTCTTGGACATCTGAGCAAAGAATTAACTACATGTGTCTTACTGCTCATTTTATCGATGATGATTGGGTGTTGCAAAACAATGCTTTAAATTTTTGCCCAGTAGATAGTTATAAAGGTGAAGCCATTGGTAACGGCGTTGAAAACACAACAAGAAAATACGCGAGTAGCGACGGTTATTAGCGACGGCCAAAGTCCGTTGCTAATTAGCGATGGCCAAAGTCCGTTGCTAATTAGCGATGGCCAAAGTCCGTTACTAATTAGCGGCAAATTAGCAACAGATAGCTAATTTAAATATTAAAAATAAATATTTTTAATTCTTAATTTTTTTCGTTGCTAATCCGTCGTTAATTAGTGACAAATTAGTGACGGAAAAATAATTTAAATATTAAAATTAATTTTTTTAATTCTTGATTTTTTCCGTTGCAACTCCATCGCTAATTAGCGACGAATTAGAGATGGAAAAATAATTTAAATATTAAAAATAATTTTTTTAATTCTTAATTTTTTTTGTCTCTAATTAGCTATTGGCGAGGGAAAAATAAGTTAAATATTAAAAATAATATTTTTTATTTCTTAATTTTTTCTGTTGCAACTCCGTCGCTAATTAGCGACGGATTAGGAATGGAAAAATAAAATACTAAAAATGATTTTTTTAATTCTTGATTTTTTCAACAGAACAACTACCGGGAAAATAAGTGGCAAAAATGGCGACGGAATAAATTCCGTCGCAAATCCGTCGCCGTTTTGCAACGGATTTGCGACGAAATTTTAAAACAAAAATAAAGAAAAGTTAAAATAAATTCCGTCGCAAATCCATCGCAAATCGGCGACGAATTTGCGACGGCATGAAAAAATAAAAATAAAAAAAATTAAAATAAATTCCATCACAAATCCGTCGCAGTTCTGCCGTCGTAAATTCCGTCGCAAAAAAAGTTTAACTTTTTTTTATTTTTATTTTTTCATTCCGTCGCAAATTCGTCGCTGATTTGCGACGGAATTTATTTTAACTTTTCTTTATTTTTATTTTAAAATTCCGTCACAAATCCGTTGCAAAACGGCGACGGAATTGCGACGGAATTAATGTTAAAATATTTTAATTTTCAATTAAATTCCGTCGCAAATCTGTCGCCGATAAGCGGCGAATTTGTGACGGAATTTTAAAAAAAGAAAATAAAAAATAATTTCGTAACAAATCTGTTGCAGATTTGCGAAGGATTTGCGACGCAAGAATTTCTAAAAATTTTAAAAATTTACATTAAATCCATCGCAAATCCGTCGCTGTTCTGTAACGGATTTGCGACGGATTAATTTTTCAAAAATAAAAAAAAAATTTATATTAAATCCGTCGCAAATCCGTCGCTGTTCTGCAATGGATTTGCGACGGATTAATTTTTAAAAAATAAAAAAAAATTTATATTAAATTCGTCGCAAATCCGTCGCTGTTCTGCAACGGATTTGCGACGGATTAATTTTTTAAAAATAAAAAAAAATTTATATTAAATCCGTCGCAAATCCGTCGCAGATTTGCGACGGATATTTTTTTGGCGACGGATTTGCGACGGAATTGCAACGGATTAATTTTTTTCCCTCATATTCTTGCATCTTTAATTATTTTTTGTGAGCCATAGCTCACGGTGTTTATATGTAAACTATTTAAATATTTATAAATATAGTATGCTTGTAATATGTAATATGAAATATTGATACTCTATAGTTAATTGTCTTTTTATAAAGACACATACGAATATATATTTTGTAATTTATTTTGATATAACAGATCTATTGACTATAATGACACATGATGCAAAATATATAAATGTGTATTTCATATGTGTAAAATATTAATATATACACATATCTTTGAGTAGAACCAATCTATAATATATAATGTTCTACAATATATAGTGTTGGTCGGTTAATTAATACATATAGAAGCACAACATATATTACAATTAAAATGAATTTATTTCACAAATATTGATTATTAACAAATACTAATAAACTTATTGTAGGAGTGGAAGGGAAACAAAAGAACTTAAGAAAACACATTACAAAATTTATTTGGTCGCAGATCTGTCGCAAATCTCTCGCAAATTTGCGACTGATAAATCCGTTGCAAATCCGCAGCAAATTTGCGACGGATTTGCAATGGAATTTAAAATTTTCACACTGGGAAAAGAGGCGCCACATTGAAATTAAATCCGTCGCGAACTCGTCGCAAATTAGCGACGACTTTGCTACGGAAATTTTAGACGACGAAAAAAAAAAAATTAAAAAAATGCGTCGCAAATCTGTCACCAATTTGCGACGGATTTGCGACGGAATTGTTACCGTTAATAAAATAATATTTAGGAAAAATTTTGTCGCAAATCCGTCGCAAATTGGCGACGGATTTGCGACAGAATTTTTACCGTTAAATAATTAATAATTAAAAATAATTCCGTCGCAATTTGACGACAGTCCGTCGCAAACACTGAACAATTTATTTCCCAGAGTCTTTAATTTCTTCATTCCGTCGTCCAATCTTCTTCCTCCCTCACCGCTGCCCGCCCTCTGCCATTCCCCACTGCCTCCCCTCGCCGCTGCCCGCCCAGCCCGCCGCCTCCCCTCGCCACGTCAACCGCGTGCCGCCCATCTTCCCGCACGCCAGTGCTTCGCCTCTGCACTGCCGCACTGGGCGCCGGCGTCGCTGCAGCGGCCTCGCCTGCGTGAGCGCCAGCCCAGCCTCGCCGCGTGCCGCCCAGCCCGCCCAGCGCCGCGTCCCGCCCTGGGCGTCGCCCTCGTCCCGCCCTGAGCCTCGCCCGCGTGCGCGCCAGCCCTGCCTTTCCGCGTGCCGCCCGGCCCACGCAGCGCCCTGGCTGCACGCAGCTCCGCACCCGACCCTCCGCGCCACCGTGCCGAGCTTGCCGAGCCAGAGTGCCGACCTAGCCTCTGCCCCTCGCCCGCCGTCACTGCAGCGCCCAGCATCCGCCCGCGTCCGCCCAGCTCTGCCGCGCACACAGCCTGCCGACCGAGGTAAGATTTCCCAGGATTTCTTTTTTTTTCAGTTTTTTTAATGATCTTAAATGGCAAATTATTATTGCAGATGGGGTATAAATTTTTCCCTTATTTTGGCAAATTATTACCTGCCTTTTTCCTTTTTGTTTTAATTTAGAAGTTTTCTTATTTTCTTGTTTTTTTTGTTCTCTTATTTGATGTATTTGTTTCTACTTTTTTATACATTTATTATTTTTCTTGTAATTTTTGCATCTGTTTTTTCAACTTTGGTGTTTTTTTGGCTGCTTTTTTAATTATTTAATTGAGCATGACTTTAATGTTTTTAAGATTGATGAAGATATTTATACTATTTTTGAGGCGGCGTTATGAATTTTTGGATATATTTAGTTGGAATTAATTGTTGGGAGAACTAAATTTGGCTTTGGGGATTGATTGTGGTGGCCTTGTGCCTGGAAAACGTCCATTTTACAAGGGAGATGCTGCCGAATTTTTTTTTTTTCTTGCTTAACACTTGTTTAAGTTTTCGACTCTATTTTAACAAGACATGCCGAATTCCTAAATTTTTTTCCTGGAATTTGGTAAAATTTAATAGGCAAAAATTTTTAATGTAGATGGATGATCGTAGTTGGATGTATAAGCGGCATATGCAAGGGATTAAGGGAATTACAAATGAATATAAAGATGGGGTTAAGGGTTTTATAGCATACTGTTTGTCGAACGGGCACACTTCGTGGTTGAGATGTCCTTGCGCGAAGTGTAAGAACAAGGTGCACCTTTCTCCGGATGAAGTGCAGGTGCACTTGTATAGATTTGGATTTGTCGCCGATTATCACCGATGGACCAGTCACGGTGAGAGTCTTACTCCGTTGCATCCAGGGATGATTCCAACCATCTCTCAATCCCAATCTACCCCTATTAATCCATTTCAGCAGATGGTAATGGAGGGTGTTGGTTTGGACCCTCAATTAGACCCGGCGGCGGGTATCGACGATGAAGAACCGCCAAATGCAGAAGCCAAGAAATTTTATGATATGTTAAAAGCTACGGATACTCCTATGTGGGCTGGATGCACAAATCACTCGCAGTTATCATTTGTTGCTCGGATGCTGAATATTAAATCTGAGAATAATATTTCAGAAAGATGTTTTAATCAGGTATTGCAGCTGATTAAGGAGGTTCTACCAAATGATAATCTGCTTCCGGAGGACTTGTACCATACCAAGAAGATGGTTTCTGGACTCGGTTTGCCTGTGGAGAAAATGGATTGTTGCCCAAACAGTTGCATGCTTTATTGGAAGGCAGATGTTAGTTTGCGGGAATGTAAGTTTTGTGGGAGTCCTCGGTACATGCAGAGGAGGAAATTTCGAAAGAATAGACAGCAAAAAGAAGTCCCTTTTAAGAAAATGTACTACTTTCCCTTGACTCCGAGATTGCAGAGGTTGTATGCATCAAAAACGACTGCAGAACACATGAGGTGGCACGCTGAAACTGTGCAGAATGAGGGATTGATGAGTCACCCACGGGACGGTGAAGCATGGCATCATTTTGATTGTGTGCATGCGGAATTTGCGAAAGAGGTTCGCAACGTGCGTTTAGCGCTATGTACTGATGGGTTCTCACCATTTGGAATGTCGGGAAAGCAATATTCAAGTTGGCCTGTCATTATTACTCCATACAACTTACCACCATGGATGTGTATGAAGGATGCTGTGATGTTCAGTAATTATTCCAGGGCCGAGAAACCCGAAGCATAAGATCGATGTCTACCTTCAGCCGCTGGTGGAAGAGTTACAAAACTTGTGGAGAGTTGGAGTGCCGACTTATGACGTCTCCAAAAAATAGAATTTTCATATGCGAGCTGCCCTCCTATGGACCATTAATGATTTTCCAACTTATGGTATGTTGAGCGGTTGGAGCACTGCCGGAAGACTGGCTTGTCCCTATTGTATGGAGCAAACAAAGTCATTTCATCTACAACATGGCTCAAAAGCAATCTTGGTTTGACTGTCACCGTCGGTTCTTGCCGTTAGATCATCAATACAGAAGAGACGGAAAATCATTTCGAAAGGATCACGGTCGTGAGACATCTCAACCGATTAAGCGATCGTGCGGGGATGAGATGTGGCATAGAGTCAGCAGTTTGCCGAGAATTGTCGATACTGCGGCTGAAGTTGGCAAGGATGATGGTAGAGGGGTTTACCACAACTGGGCTAAGCGTAGCATCTTCTGGGACTTACCGTATTGGAAATCAAATTTAATTTGCCACAATGTTGACGTCATGCACAATGAAAAGAATGTGTTCGAGAACGTGTTTAATACTGTAATGGACGTGAAGGGCAAATCAAAGGATAATATAAAGGCTCGGCGAGACTTGGAGGTGTATTGTAATAGGCCGGAGTTACATATTACATGTGTTGGAAATGGTAAAGTTTCTATGCCGAAAGCTAAGTACTCTCTAACGAATCCACAAAAAAGGGTTGTATTGGAGTGGGTTAGGGATTTGAGGTTGCCCGATGAAGATGTCGGGCATGAAGACGCATGACTGTCACGTATTTATGGAAAGATTGCTTCCTATTGCATTTAGAGAGTTCCTCCCCGCCGCTATTTGGAATGTGCTAACAGAATTAAGTTTTTTCTATCGGGATTTATGTGCTCCAAAACTGTCAACATCTCGTATGAGAGAGTGGGAGAAGAACATAGTAATCCTACTGTGCAAGTTGGAAAGGATATTTCCTCCTGCATTTTTTGATGTGATGGAGCATTTAATGATTCACTTGCCTTATGAAGCAAGGATTGCTGGTCCGGTTCAATATAGATGGATGTACCCATTTGAGAGGTTAGGCCTTCTGACATAAGCATTTAAACTGTTTGTTTTAACTACTCGATGTAGAATTTCTAACACCGTTAAAATGACAAAGTGCAGGTTCTTATATCGCCTGAAGTTGAAAGTAAAAAATAAGGCAAGGGTTGAGGGATCAATTTGCAATGCATATTTGATTGAAGAGGCGTCTACGTTTTTTTCTTACTACTTCGAGCCGCATGTCCAGACTAGACATACAAATCTGGCTCGAAATGACGAATGTGTTTCAGAAAGATGTGGGTTGTCCATATGTAATGCAGCAGGCAAGGTGATCGGGAATACAATTACCAGATACCTTTCTCCCGATGAATTTAAGGCAGCTGTTAATTACATATATCTCAATTGTGAAGAGATACAACCATTGGTAACGTACGTCTTTTTTTCATATTTTCGCTTGTTTACTGATTCTTCGTGGTTGACAGCACTCGACTTATATAATGACTATGAAACAGTAAATTCAGAGCTGAATTGCGTTCTGCCGACCCCTGTACAACGGAGGAGGAAATTGATAGGAGATTTGAGGGCGAGTTTCTCATATGGTTCAGGGCTTATGTAAGTTTTTGTTTATCGAGTAGTAATCAACAATGCTTAAGAAAAATTGTTCTAAATAGTCAATAACACCGTTTATATGTTGCAGGTGCAAGATCATCAAAATAACATAACAGACGAAAATATTAAAAGTTTGTCCTGAGGACCTTCAAGGCAGGTGAAATCTTGTAAGGGATATATAATAAATGGTTTCAGATTTCATACGCAAGATCATGGAGTCGGAAAGAGAACTATTAATTGTGGCGTATGGGTTAAGGGCGAGGACGAAGATATTGGCAGCAGGAGCGACTATTATGGGATTTTGAAGGAGATCATTGAAGTGCAGTTTCCGGGGATTCCATCTAGGGATGTTATTTTATTTAAGTGTGACTGGTATGATCCTGTGCTTAACAGGGGCGTCAGGATTCATCCACATTACCAAACTGTGGATGTTAATTCCAGGAAAAGATACCCCAAATATGATCCATTTGTATTAGTTGTGCAAGCTCAGCAAGTATACTATGCCACTTATCCTGGAAGTAAAAGAAATAAGTCTGATTGGATGAGAGTATGCAAATCGAAGGCTCGTCATGTCATCGATGCACCTGTTGTTGAGAGACCATAGCAAGAAGATGTAGATGAATCGATCACATTCAGTGTACGTGGTGAAGATGACATAATCGGCGAACTTGTGCATGAAACAGGTGAAGGGGAGATTCTATATGATAATGAACCAGAAAATACGGAATATGATGACCTGATTGATTCTGATACTGAAGTTGAAAGTGAATGGGAATCAGAAGATGATCCGAGTGAGGACGAAAATAGTGAATAATTTATTGTATGTATGCATTTTCTTACATATACTACGTCGCTTATTTATTTTTAGCAATTCAATTTATATTATTTTTTACATATTACTAATGATTACATAGCTAATGAGAATTTTCTTCTTTTTCAGATGCCTCCACGTAGATCACGTTCGATTGGGATAAGTGATCGTACTCCTTCTCCGTCTTTACCCTGCCCGATGTCTTTACCGAGTGAGGATGACACACGTGGAGCGGAGTCCGACCATACGCCTTTGACCCCAGCTTCTGTGGTACCCTCTACGGCTGCTTCTATAGGTGGGACTCAGACAGAGGAAGTGCGCATTCTGATAGCCCCGAGTGGCAACGAGTAAGTTTCTATTTACTTTTGCGGGAATGTATTCAAATTTTTTGTTCAATAACTAACTGTTCATCTGTGTAATGGAACAGTTTTTTCCCAGCGGAAGGGACGGTGCATTCGATATCGGATACGTTTCACCGGCATTTCACTGGACCGTTTCCTAATTTTGAGGCGGTCCCATTAGAGCTTCGGGACATGTGGTTCCAGATGTAGAGTGTACGTAACAAATTATAAAATATATATCCACATTAATATATATATCTATATATTCTCTATATATATAATTTTTTTAAATAACTTTGCAGACACGTTATCGATGGCTTCCAGAGCATGCTGATCAGATACGACGAATTTGGGACGACAAATGCACTCGTCGTCTATCTGATCAGCTCTCAAAGGCTCGGTGTAAAGGGAAATATCCACCGTGGATATCTCCTGACATTTGGAGCCAACTCTGGCGGGATCACTGGAGCACGGAACAATTCAGGCGTGTTTCAGCCGCTGCTAAGCGGAACAGAGCAGCCGCGCCTGGACCGACTCACACGGGAGGATGCATTTCCTTCAGCGAGCACGAGCGTCGGATGGTAATGATTATTTTTTCTCGTTATTTAATTCTAGTATAATTACTAAATATTTATATTAATATATTTGTAGCGTAAGGAGCGCGGAGATGACTTCCACTTCACCGATATGTACGAGGCGACACACACATATAAGAGTGGCCCAAAAAAGGCACGTTTGTCAGTGAGAAATCACAACATACGTTGGCAAGTTTACAGATTATATTACTCCGTATTTTATATTAATTGTTTTATTGTTAGAATCCGTTATAATTTTACGATGTATACAATTTGCAGGATAGCGTCAACGCTTTGAAGGAGCGCTATTCGCAGGTGGAGTCTCAGGATTCGGTGACTTCTCAGCAACCACCGGATGAGAAGACCCTATTTATGGAGGTTGCTGGCGGTGCTTCGAAGAATCGGATTTTTGGATTGGGTTCCGAGGCAGTTCACATGCGACGGAGGTTATGTCAGTCCACGTCACCCTCTGTTCCAACAGCTTGCTCGATTACATCGCATCCAGAGTACGCCTCTCTTCACAATCAGTTGCAGAGAGAGAGGTCGATGCGCGGTTATTTCCAGCAATGCTTTGCTAGTTTGGACCAGTATTTGCGAGTTATGTCTGAGGCACTACATTTGCCTCCGCCGCCTTCCCCACTTCCACCTCCTTTTCTGATACCAGATTTTGAAGAGCAGACAGACGGGGCTGGTGAGGATTACACGATCGATCCGCCTGACGACCATCCTCCAACGACTGGCCCTCCAGATCCACCTCCGCCTCCTCCACCGTCTGCAGCGCCGCCTTCTATAGCTACATAGATTTTGTTTCATTTTTTTCATTGTTGTACACATAAAATATTGGCATTTAACGGATTCATTATATTTATTTTAATTGAATATTTTATTCTTAATTATTTTATTGATTATGCTTATTTGTTAACAATAATTATTTAAAAATTATTGCAATTTATCGCTTAAAAATTTTAAAATATTTAATTCAAAATTAAATTATAAATTAAGTTGCGACGAATTATATCCGTCGCCGATTTGCGAAGGATTTATTCCGTCGCAGATTTGCGACAGATTAATCCGTCGCAAATCAGCGACGGAAATTATCCGTCGCGGATCTGCGACGGCATATTTCCGTCGCAAATCCGCGACGGCATATTTCGGTCGCAAATCAGCGACGGAAATCTTTCCGTCGCTGATTAGCGACGGAAATGATATTTGTCGCAAATTTGCGACGGAAATGATATCCGTCGCAAATTTGCGACTTCTATTTTTGCGACGAACTATTTCGTCGCAAATCCGTAGCAATTTGTCATTTGCTACGGATTTGCGACGGAGTAGTCCCTCGCAAAACTGAAAATTTCTTGTAGTGTCCATCGCTAATTAGCTACGAAAAAATAATTTAAATATTAAAATAATTTTTTTTAATTCTTAATTTTTTTCGTTGCACGAAAATACATGATTTATTACATGTGTATTAAAAAATTAAGAATTAAAAAAATTTATTTTAAATATTTAAATTAATTATCCGTCACTAAATAGCGATGGTTTTGCGACGGAAAAAATTAAGAATTAAAAAAATTATTTTTAATATGTAAATTATTTTTTCGTCACTAATCCGTCCTAATTAGCGATGGATTTGCTACGGATAGTAACAGAAAAATAAAAAATCTATATTAATTTATAAATTAGATGTAATAATAAATATAATTATATTATAATATATTATTATTATTATATATGATATATAATATGTCATTATTAATATAATAATATATGATAACAAAAATTTATAATATAAAAATATTATATGATGAAATAAAACATAAGAAGTGACTTGGCTCAGTGGAGGAAGACATCATTCAACTTTGAGGGAACAAAGGTTCGAATCCCTCTTCAGGCAAAACAAAACATTTAAGAGATTTAAATTCGGATCGGGCTAACCCTATCCATTGGAGCCGAATCAAGCAAATCTGATCCACTGGTGCCAAATCTAGTTGGGTTAGCCTAATTCATATTATTTTTAAATTTTAATTTCAAAATTTTTAAATAATAAATTATATATTTTCTTGTATTATTAATTTTTAAATTAAAATTTTACTTTTGGTCGAAATCGGGTCGGGTTAGCCCGATCCACATTATTTTTGAATTTTTATTTTAAAATTTTTTAAATAATAATTTATATTTTCTTTTATTATTTATTTTTAAATTATTATTTATGTTTGTCGCAAATCCGTCGCTAATTAGCAACGGATTTGCTACGGTTTTTCTAAAAATAAATTTTAAAATTAAATTTTGAAGAATTAACAGTAATTTTTTATTTTTAAATTTTAAGTATATTATTATCCTTCGCAAATTCATCGCTAAATTTTTTCTATCGCAAATCCGTCGCTAATTAGCGATGGAAGAATGATGTTGTCACAATTAACGAACCTTTATTTAGCAAGAAAATTTTTCGTCACAAATAGTGATTAGCGACGGATATATCTATTGCTAATTTCCTGTTTTCTTGTAGTAAAATGCTTGCTTGATTGGGGGATTAATAAAATATTTACAATTACTATTAATAATACAAGTTCAAATGATGTTGCAGTTTGCTTGGGGGTAAAAATCTTCATATACGATGCATTGCTTATATTATAAATTATGTTATAGTTGATGGTTTGAAAGAAATTTCTTCCTCTGTTGATTGTATTCGGACTGCAATTCGATACATGAGGCAGTCACCAAGTAGACCGAAAAAGTTTAAAGAATGTGTTGAAATGGAGAAATCGGAGAGTAAGAGGCTATTGTGCTTAGATGTTCCCACTAGGTAAAATTCAACTTATTTGATGTTAGACACTGCTTTGACACTTATGAAACCTTTTGAAAGACTTGAAGAAACAGATCCACATTTTAGTTCTGATTTGACACATGAGGATGGTAGTAGGTTGCCTAGTGAGGAGGATTGGAGTAATGTCTCACAGTTTGTGAAGTTCTTGTCACACTTTTATGAACTCACATTGCGGGTTTTGGGCTCATTATATGTAACTTCTAATCAAGTTCTTCATGAACTTAGTGATGTGGTGAAATTGTTGAGAGCATGGCAAGACCGTGATGATTTTGAGTTGAGTGAAATGGCAATGAGAATGAAAATTAAGTATGAAAAGTATTGGAGAAATAATGAAAAGATCAACTTCATTATTTTTTATGTAGTCATTCATGATCCTCGGTTCAAATTACATTATATTGAGTGGGTGATTAGTAGAATGTATCCCGAAAACACTAATATTGTAAAGGAAGGGATGTATGCATTATTTGAAGAATACAAGAAATTAAATGCAAGTCATGTTCCCGATGCACCACAATTGCATGTATCTTCAAGTACATCTTCTAGTTCAATGTCAAGTAAGCAAAACAAAGATCTAAATGGACCACCATTGAAGAGGAGAAATTTAGATGTGGACACTAGACGTGAGAATGATATTTTCATCAACGAGGTTGGAGGTGTTGATAACAAAAATGAATTGGATAAGCATGTTGGAAAACAAAGAGAAAGGGATGAAGATGGATTTGACATTTTAAAGTGGTGGAAGTTGAATGCCCCAGATTTCCTACAATTTCTCAGATGGCTCGAGATATTCTTGGTATTTCTACTTCCACAGTTGCTTCCAAATTAGCTTTTAGTATGAGGGCGTGTTCTTGACATATTTAGGAGTTCTTTAACTCCTAGGATGGTGCAATGTCTCATGTGTGTAAAAGATTGGATGACGAATGAAGCCTATCCTGTTGCAATTGAAGAGGATATTGATACGCTTGAAAAAATGAATTCTAGTAATTTTCTTTATGTCTTGTACTTTTTTGTTTAATTTCTTTTGTATATATTAGTATATTATCTTACACCTTTTTTTTTGGGATACTAATTGACTTCTTCTTTGTTTAATTTCTCAGAATTTAAAAATTTGGTCATGAATCAACTATTTTGGACCTTTGAAGTTTAAACTTATAAGGTAAATGGCTTTTTATGGAAGGGGGACTAAAGTTTGGTAGCATTTTCTTATGATACTTGTATGTCTAATTCATGAAGTTCTTTATGCCTAGTTCTTTATTTTTTCTTATAGCTGATGTGAAGTTTTTGGCCAAAAATTTTCTGTTTATTAATCATGAGCTGCTGTGAAGTTAAGCATGTGGGGAAATTTAATAATGAACTAGGAATCATGCACTTGTTTTTTGTTTATTGTCCCTTGAGCTGTTGTGAAGTTTTTTGCAAAAACTTTTCTGTTTATTAATCATGAGCTATTGTGAAGTTCTAGAGTAGGGAAAATTAATCATGAACTAGGAATCATGCACTTGTTTTTTGTTTATTGTCCCTTGAGCTGCTGTGAAGTTTTTTGCAAAAATCTTTCTATTTATTAATCATAAGCTGTTGTGAAGTTTTTTGTAGAAAATTTTCTTCCTTTTTTATTGAAGAAATCTTCTTCCTTTATGATTGCAAAAAAATTCTTTTTACATATCTAGGGCTACAGAAAAGGGTGCAGATTGCATAGCAAAATTTTGCTTCAAAGAAGATGATTTTGCTTCTTTACTAGAAAGTGGAAACAATGCAAGTTAATTGTATAAGGATTGGATATTATGCTCATTTTACCTTCTACTTTGAGTACTTTCTATTTACCAGTTCAGTTTTTTTTTTCTTTTAGCTAAAGAAACTCTGATGAATTGCCTCTCTCTCTCTCTCTCTCTCTTTGTTTTTTTAAAAAAAATTAAAATTCGGTTTTGATCCAAACCGAAATAATTATTTCGATTTAGTTCGGTTCAATTTTTAAAAAAAATTATAAAACAAATCAAAAATTGAATTATTCTACAAAAATCCAACAAAAAATCTAAATTAACACCCCTAACCACAGCAGAACAACCTGAACAACCTTCTACCAGGATATGGTCATAACCCAAAATCATGACCCCACATAAGACAGCTAGGCTTCGCACTCCTCAAGGGGATGACACAGTGTATTCCCTACAGATATCCTTGTTTCTAATAGGTTTTAAAATTGTATTTTCAAACTACTCTCTTTGTCCCAAATGCGTTTCTCTATTTTTATTTTTTTCTATGTTAGGAGTATTTCCTTAAGTAGGATAGTATCTCATTCCAAACATCAAGTTCAAGAATATCATTATTGATACAAAATAAAAAAGTTAAAGAATTTTATGTTAAAAATATTTATTCTCTTATAAACAAGTCATGCTCTAACGAAATGTAAAACAAAATTCTCAAATAGAAATTTGATCCAATTCCACCCTCAACATCTAATCCTTCATAATTAGGACTCCTAGCTAATATATTTGGCAGAGTTCCTGGATGATTTCTTCAACTACTAGGCTCGAATAAAAGAAAAATAAATATAAAGCTAATTCATATGGATCACTTTAAATTTGACCAAGAGCAAGATAAGAAGTTACTTTTTTTAACGAGTGGAAAATATTTTGTAAAATTGTATTGAAAATTCTACGATAAAAGTTCTTTCCCTAGAAATCGAAATTGGTAGTAGCATGTTACAGTCTTGGACATGTTGGAATTCTGAAACAATCTCCATAGAGAAATTAACCTCCGAAATAAAACTTGAATAGTTTATATGAATTTCTTAAATACTAATATGTAGACCAACTAGTCCTAAATACCAAAAGCAAATACCTCCAGAAAACATGAAGTCAATTGACATAAGAGGGAAGATTACAGAATCTGAGATCAGTAATTAACATTACATCAAAATTTACATCTTAAACCTGTTCTTAATCGGCTTCCGAAAAAGAAAAAACTGTTTTTAATCAACAACGTTGATCTCAAAATCAAAATACAGAAACTTTATTACTTTTAACTATTCACTTGATTATTGAAAGTATTCAGTGGGTGTCTGTATTAATAGCGATGGGGAGAATCGAAGAATAGAAACAAACAGATATTCCAGAGACAGAAGAAAATGCAGATCCATATGCACAACTCCATTACTCTGTCGAATCTCATCTTCTTATTTTTCTCTCTCTCTTTCAACAGCTGTATCTCTAACTTGCTCAAGTCTCTCCTTAGCTCCGCAGTAACTTCCTTCTGGAATTCAACCAATAATCCAACGATTTTCAGCAATATGAAAAAAGAGACACCAAATATATACATTTAGAAAAGGGAGGGGAGAGAGAGAGAGGACCTTATTAGATTCATCTACATCAGCGGGGCGATGTCGGAGATCCGAGAGAAGACAGGCAACTTTAGCACAGCGAATTGAGACTGCAGAATCGATTTTGGGAGCTTGATTTAGCAACTCAGCTGTATTAAACTCCTCCATTGACGCTTTTGGTACCTGCTCCTGCATCTGGTTTTCAAATTCCAGAGCAAGCGAGGGAAGACGGCGTTCAATTTAAACGCCAATAGTAGCACTATGGTACTTATAAACATTTTGGTTCGCAGTTCGGGGATCCCCTTTTCCGGTTTCCAAATTGTATATGGGCCAATTTTCTCTGTTTGGCCCAGGGTCTCAAGAGCCATCGAATTTAGCTGCCGTTGTTTCTTAGGCCTCAAACTACCTTGAATGGGCCTTATTGGATCTATCATCGTTGGGCCTCATTGAACTCGGTTAATAAGCGGATGCCCCACTTTATTGAGAAAATAATCAATTTAGTTTTTAAAATTTGACTATCATTATCATTTGATCTTACAAATTTTTTTTTATGTTTATAGTTTTAAAATATTTTATGTACTGCAAAAATGGTTTCGCTACCACTCGCTTTGGTAAACTTTTGTCAAAAAATAACACACATGGAGCATGTGCTTTTCTGTGAGGGTATATTTGTTCAAATAATATAAAAAATTTTAAAAAGTATGTTTATTTTAGGAAGATGAGCATCTAATCTATATCTATATATATGTAACTGAATGTTTTATACTCTCTCCTTCTCTAATGCTTTTAAGATCTCAATCTTATTTTCTTAAATTTATAGTTTTTTAATTACTTTTCAAATCTTTGATTGTTTCAAAAGATTTTTGTTATAAAAAATAAAAGATTTTCCTTCTAAAATCATATTCTTTTAGATAAACTTAAACTCAAGTGACTATACACATTACATTCTCCCTTCTCTGCATCTGATTTATGATTTTTCTTTCCTTACTCTTCTCCTGCAAGTCTTTTGGTCCTCTCTCTAAAGGTAATTCTTTCATTTTTTTATCTTTTTTTTCCATTGATTTTCTCTACTAATTTGTGTTCTCTGTTTCCATTCCCCTTTATTATGGGAAAAAGATGGCGGAGGTGTAAATTTGTGTGCACTTTTGAGGAAAAATTGGTATTTCCTCCATCCTATGAAGTCTTTAGGTAATTTTACTCTTTTAATTTCTTTTACATCAATTCTTAAATTTTCTAGTTTTTTATATTTTTATAATATTTTTCACTTGGTTTTCAATCTTTTTATGTATTTAATTTTATTACAAATATGACATTCTTTGTTTTTTTAATTTAAAATTTGTGGCTTGGAGTTTGGAAGACTTCATATAATAGCTTTTGGATGAATGCTTCAGGAATAAAAAATTTATACTCTTTGTTGTATAAATAACATTTTTTAAAGAGAAAAAAAAGAGATAAAAAAATAATATATTTTTTAAAAAAGTCTTGGCTCACGGTTGGCCTGTTTAGCCCACGAGTCACTTAGGATGGATATGAAGTGGGGATTTCCTAGCCCATAGAAAAATGGCTCAGCTTGCTCTGCCATGTTTAAGGTTAGCCCGTTGCGGGCTAGAGTAGGCTACCTCATTTGACAACACTACCTATAACTAAAGTGTAACATATCGTAATTTAGAAACACAAAGTCTTTACAATCAAAAGATTTTAACTTAATTAAATGAAATCTTATAATTTTAAAATAATTAAATGAATAATCCTTGAAGTACATAAAAAATATAAATGAAATATTCCAAAAATGTTTCTCTTTAATACATAACCATCCAAATTAACTAATCTTTTAAGATCAAACTATCTCTTACAGAAGTCATATGCTACCTTGAACTCATGATTTTGATCCCTAATCTTCCTCGTCAAAGCTTTCAAAGTTCTTGAAATCGCTCTCTGAAAAATAATTTGGTAAAAAGTGAGGTATCACTTGATAAATAGTTAAATCCCTTATCTAAAGTAAGAATCAAAATATTTTTTAATTTCTTTCCTTCTAATAGGATAAATCAAATTCTTGACAGAATATGTATTTTTTAAAGAAAATCAGTAAATCTATTATGGATTTAAGTATTGTCAATGTAGAATTAAAGTAAAAGCGTCACTCAATATATTTGGAGAATAATATAAATCTAAAGGAAAGAGAGAATATAGAGAGAGAAAGTAGAACTCAAGAATCAAGACCAATTTCTCATCATCTTATTAATGTCATAATATGCAACTATATATAGGCTCATAATACAAGAGCTTATGGAAACTCAAAATGAAATAGAGAAAGAAAATAAAATCTGATTAGGAGTTATATTTGGAAGCACAGTTCTCTTTAGGAAACTGACATATTTTGGGAGTCGAGTTCTCTTCAAGAAACTGACTAATATGAACATCCAATATTATTTCATAACACTTCCCCTTGGATGTTCATAGCATAAGAGTATGCCTCGTTAAAACCTTACTAGATTAAAAAAAACCCAATAGGAAAAAATTCTAGTGAAGGAAAAAGAGTACACTACTCTTTATGCCATATTTACTCCCCCTCATGAGCTAATACTTTTAAGATTTTCTTAACCGCGCATTCTAATTTTGTTCACCAATTTCTCAAATGTTGCGGCTAGTAATGCCTCAGTAAATAAATCTGTCAAATTATCACATGATCAAATTTGTTACACATCAATGTCACCACTCTTCAGGAGCTCATGAGTAAAGAAAAATTTTGGTGAAATATGTTTTCTCCTGTCTCCTTTAATATATCCTCCTTTTAATTGAGCTACACAAGCTGTATTATCTTCATATAGACGAGTTGGAATTCTATTTTCATAGGATAATCCACAATTCTCTTGAATATAATAGATCATAAATCTCAACCATACACATTCTCGACTAGCCTCATGAAGGGCTATAATTTCAGAATGGTTCGATGAAGTAGCTACCATGGATTGTTTTGTAGAACGCCATGAAATAGTAGTACCACTATGGGTAAATACATAACCAGTCTGAGAACGTACTTTATGTGGATCGGATAAATATCCAGCATCTGCATAACTAATCAACTTCAGGTTGGTTTTATTTGAATAAAATAACTTGAGATCTATAGTACCTTGGAGATGTCTAAGGACATGCTTTAACACCATTCCAATGTCGTCTTGTGGGAGAAGAACTAAATCTTGCTAATAAATTTACTGAAAATGATAAATCAGGTCTTGTATTATTAGTAAGATACATCAGTGTACCAATTGCACTAAGATAAGGTACTTTAGGACCAAGTAGTTCTTCACTATCATCCCGAGGTCAAAAAGGATCTTTATTCACATGTAGTGATCTAACGACCATTGGAGTACTCAATGGACATATTGGATCATTTTTCTATCCTGCTTTTAATAAGCTTTCACAAAGACGGTTATACCACATGCGTCCAGGCTGCTTTAAGCCATACAATGACTTTTGTAACTTAATAGAGTAATCTCCACGACAACCAGGTTTACATACTGCAGGCATGTTGAATCCTTCTGGAATTTTCATATAAATATCATTGTCTAGATTTCCATATAAATAAGCAATCACTACATCCATCAGACACATATTAACATTTTCATTTACTGCTAGACTCACAAGGTATCGGAATGTAATTGCATCCACTACATATGAATATGTCTCATCATAATCAATACCTTACCTTTGTGAAAAACCTTATGCAACAAGTCTTGCTTTATATCTCATGATTTCATTATCCTCATTTCGCTTTCGTAGAAATACCTATTTATAGCCAATGGGCTTTACACCTTTAGATGTTTGGACTACAGATCCAAAAACTTCACGTTTTGAAAGCGAGTTCAATTCTGATTGAATCGCATCTTTCCATTTTGACCAATCATTTCTATGTCGACATTCTTCAACTGATGTTGGTTCAAGATCCTTATTATCTTTCAAAATATCAAGTGCTACATTGTAAGCAAATGAGTTATCTATAGTCGTTTTCATTCGATTCTAACTTCTGCCAGAAGTTGTATAATTGATGAAAATTTTTGTATTATTTTTAGAATTTTGAACATTTTCATCAATTATCTCATGGTCCTTTTTCTCAGATTCTTCAATATGATCACTTTAATCATTTGATCTTCTTTTCTTACGATGATTTCTATCTTTTGAACCAATAGGTCGACCACGCTTCTGGCGTACTTTTGATTCAACAGCTAGGAGCATCTATAGCTGGTAGATGCGATTTTGTTACTCTCGTAGAGTCGACAAATGCATCTGGCAATTGATTTGCTATTTTTTGTAAATGAATTATCTTTTAAACTTCAAGTTCACTCACGCTTGTGCGCGGATCTAGATAATTCAAAGATGTTGTCCAAACAAGATTTTTCCTTTTGGTTTATTATCCCCCCTAACTTGGGAAACATAGACTCATCAAAATGACAATCAGCGAACCTTGCTGTAAATACATCTCTTGTCATAGATTTAAGATACCTTATTATAGAGGGAGAGTCATATCCAACATATATCCCCAATCTCCTTTGATAACCTATTTTAATTCGCTGATTGGGTGTTATAGGAACATACACCGCACATCCAAAAATCCTCAGATGAGAAATATTTGGTTCAAAGACAAAGGCTAATTGTAAAGGAGAAAATTCATGATAACTTGATGGCCAGATACGCACAAGTGTTGCAGCATGCAAAATTGCATGTCCCCAAGCTAATACAGGAAGATTCGTTATCATTAAAAATGGTCTAGCAATTAATTGTAATCTTTTGATAAATGATTCTGCTAAACCATTTTGAATGTGAACATGTGCTACAGGATGTTCAATAATAATGCCAATTGATATGCAGTAAGGATCAAAGGCTTGAGAACAATATTCAACAGCATTATCTAGACGGATGCTTTTAATAGGGTGATCTGGGAATTGCGCTCTCAGGTGAATTATTTGGGCAAGTAATCTCGCAAACGCCAGGTTGCGAGTAGATAATAAACAAACATGTGACCATCGGGTCGATGCATCAATTAACACCATAAAATATTTAAATTGCCCACATGGTGGGAGAATAGGCCCACATATATCACCATGGATCCGTTCTAAAAACATGGGGGACTCACTCTCACTTTTACTTGGGATGGTCTAATAACCAATTTTCCTTGAGAACAAGCAGCACATGGAAATTTATTCAATACCCTTTGATCTTTCAATATGTGTCCATGCGTATTCTCAATTATCTTTTGCATCATAATTGATCCTGGATGACCCAAACAGTCATGCCAAATGCTAAATGTAGCAAGATTAGTAAACTTCTGGTTTACTAAATGATGCATCTCAATGCTATTTAAATTTGTGTAATATAGGCCGGAAGAAAGAGATGGAAATCTCTCTAAGATAGATTTCTTTCCGAAGACAGTTTGAGTAATGTAAAGATACTCAAATTTATTTTCCTCTATTGTTTCAATATAATATCCATTTCGGCGGATATCTTTAAAACTCAATAAGTTTCTTCTAGACTTCGAGGAAAATAATGCCTTATTGATGGCGATTATTGTGCCTCCAGGCAATCAGTTTTGCACTACCATTTATAGTGTAAACACTTGTTTCTCTCTCATTCAAACAAGAGAAATATCTCTCGCCTTTTAGTATAGTATGCATAGTACCACTATCAATGAGGCAAATATCCTCAGTGGTATTTTGAGAGTCATAATAAGGAATAAGAGCCATCTGAACATATAAAAATATAAAGTTTAAATACTTAAATAAAGTTCTATTACAAACGAAATTAGTATATCACTAAGGATTATTACAAAAGAAATATAACTAAACATGAACTAAACTAAAAATTAGGAAAAACATTGAATAGAACTCTCATTTCTTTTGGACACTTCCATCACCACAGCTAAATGAGTTACATCAACAATAGCATCATTAAGATTATTGTTATTACCATCATCGGGAATGAAATTTTAGGAAGTAAAGTTTGCTTCAGGATTTTTACTCTTCTTCTTAATTGATGCTTGATAAAGCTCAACAAGGTGCTTTGTCGTACGACAAGTACGGGACCAATGACCTTGTACACCACAGCGATAACATTTGTCTTTGTGATCTTCTGTATCTACTTCCTTCTCTTTTCTTTTCTCATTGTTTTTGGACCACTTCTAGTGGATTTTGTTATTTTTCGCGCCTGACACTATTTTGTTCGCCATGATTGTATGGATGTTTTCTACCACGATCGCGTCCGTGTTCTCGGTTTCAACCTCGACCATGACCACGACCTCTTCTAGGGCCATATCCTCATGTTCTAACTGCATTCATTACAGGGAGTGGAGTAGAACCTGTTGGTCGAGCTTCATGATTTTTCATCAATAACTCATTATTTTGCTCCGCCACAAGAAGACAAGAAATTAATTCAGCATCTTTCTTAAATCCTTTCTCTCGATATTGTTGCTACAGGACAATATTTGAGACATGAAAAGTAGAGAACGTTTTCTCTAACATATCAGTGTCAATGATATTTTCTCCACATAATTTTAATTGAGAAGTAATTCTAAATATCGCGAAGTTATATTCACTTACAAATTTAAAATCTTGCAGCCGTAAGTGCATCCAATCATACCGTGCTTTTGGTAGAATGACCATCTTCGTGTGGTCAAATCTTTCTTTTAGATCCATCCACAAAACAAGTGGATCTCTTACGGTAAGATATTCCGCCTTCAAATTCTCATGGAGATGGTGGCGGAGAAAGATCATGGCGTTTGCACGATTTTGAGACGATGACACATTTTTTTCTACAATGGTGTCTCCTAGACCCATTGCATCTAGATGAATTTGAGCATCTAGTATCGAAGACAAATAATTCTTTCCAGAAATGTCAAGAGCAAAAAAATTGAGTTTGGCAAGTTTGCAATGAGAATTCAAAAAATAGAAAAATACCTCTTTTTTCTCAATTAATCTTTAAACTCCAATGACAGAGACTCGTGCTGATAATGTATTATTAATTTAAGTGTTGGTAACACAGAATTAAAGTAAAAGCGTCACTCAATATGTTTGGAGAATAATATAAATCTAATGGAAAGAGAGAATATAAAGAGAAAAAGTAGAACTCAAGAATCAAGACCAATTCCTCATCATCTTATTAATGTCATCATATGACCCTATATATAGGCTCATAATACAAGAGCTTATGGAAACTCAAAATCTAATAGAGAAAGGAAACCAAATCTGATTAGGAGTTATATTTTGGAAGCCGAGTTCCCTTTAGGAAACTGACAAATTTTGGGAGTCGAGCTCTCTTCAAGAAACTGACTAATATGAACATTCACATATTATTTCATAACAAAAACTATTTTTTTAAAAAAAATGGCATAAACTTTTTTTTTATTCAATATGGATTGCTACAAGTTTTTTTTTTTGGTAAGTGGTAACCCATGCTGATGATCGGCAGATAGTCGCCTGGTCGATTGCTGAGCAATCGCCCAACTTTGACAAGGTGGCCTCTTTTTTCTTTCAGTTCACACAATTGAAATCACAGAGACACACGTCCTGGGAATTCAAGTGCATACTCTGTCAAAGAACACCATATTCAAAGAAAGGATAAAACTACATCAAACATCAAATTCTCCACAATTTGAAAACATGATGGATTAAAATTTTTTTTCTTTCGGATCATTGCTGATCCATCTTCGCAAAGCCCCAACAACTAGAATCATCTAACCTCATAGATAAGTTCAAAAGCTACATTAAACATCAATTTCTTCAAAATCTTAAGAACTTCATGATTTTAATATTTTTTAATAATTAATAAAAAAAGATATTATATAAATTAAATAACTTAGATTGTACATATTTAGATTCACATATAACGATACTTAAAATATAGGAGGATATCTAACCAATATCTGTCATAGATGTAATCCCTCTAAAATGGTCAGAACAGAACATAAATTCTCTCATCAAGAGGGTCAGAATAGAACACAAATTCTCTAATCAAGAGGGTTAGAACATAATAGATTCACGAAAAGTCCTCGGCAAACCCAAATATAATGAGCATTATACCAAAACAAAAATGCAACTTTTTAACGTTAGAAATAAATAATTTATTTTGTAAAAAAATCATAAACACAAACCACTCAAGTATTTTTAAAATACTATTTCTTTTCTAGTTTGGAGGATTAGATTAAACCACTTATTTGTTGATTTCGAGTTCTAAATCGTATGTCTTTTTCTATTCCCTTCTAATGTCCTCATTCTACCTCATTACTTGTAATTTCCAAAGTTGCTCCATCTCTAATGTTGACTCTCCCAAGGTCACTACCTGTAGCTGTCTCTAATAAGATGTATCGTTAGACGTTATACTAATCCTAAAAACATTTCGTTAACCCTAAAACTTTTAAACAAAAGACTCTAATTAAATTGTAGCCTAAGCCCTCCAGAAAACGTTATATTCTATTTCTGCCTTAGCTATGGTTGGACCTAAATATTTTGGCCCAAATACTTGGATTGGGCATTTACATTCTACCTTCGTAAAAGAAAGTTTGTTCCTCGAAACTTATGAACCATCCTCAACGAAAATGTATGGATAATTCTTCTTCATTTCTTCCTTCAACTCCCAAGTTGATTCTCTTAGAGAGTGGTTTGACGTGGACCTTGACGTGTGGTATGATTCTGTGACTTAATACCTGGTCCTTTCAATCTACGATCGTAGCGGATACTCCTCCTAGAATAAGTCCCCTCATACACACAATGGTTCATTCTCCAATATATACCTAGGGTTCGAAACATAGCGTCATCGATGAGACACGTGGAACACTTCATGGGCTTTTAATAAGACTGGTGGTAAGGTTAGGTGACATGCGACATCTCCTACCTTTATAAGGATCTCAAACAGTCCTATATACCTCGAGCTCAATTTAGCACTCTTTCCCAAAAGCATCATCCCTTTCATTGGTGACACACATAAATATACTTTCTCTCCACACTAGAAATTTAAAGGCCTTCTCTTAATATTTAGCCAACTCTTGTATTGGTCATGTGTTGCTTGAAGCCGCTCTTGAATAAATGACACTTTCTCCTAGGTAAGCTATACAAATTTTGGACCTATAACTAATTTCTCCCTTACTTCATCATAACAAGTAGGTGATCTACACTTCCTCCCAAACAAAGTTTCATAAGGTGTCATCTCAGTACTCGTTTGATAGCAATTATTGCATGAAAACTCAGTGAGCATCAAATAATACATCCAACTCCCTTTAAAATTAAGAATATAGGATCTCAACATATTCTCTAAGGTTTGAATTGTTCTCTCAAATTGCCTATACATTTGCGGATGAAAAGCGATACTAAGAGCTAGTGTATTCCCCATTGCTTGCCTAAAAGTTTTTCAAAATTGAGAGACAAATCAAGGGTTCCTATCAGTAAGAGGTGTGCATTATTTTGAAAAAATTTAAAAAGTGATTCGAACCAAAAAAAAAATTCAAATTTTCATCTCCAAATTAATTTGGTTTGGACCAAACCAAACCAAAAAACTAAATTTTCTCCAAATCAATAATTAAGTATAATTAAAAGTTAATAATCCTAGTTAAGTTATATCTCAATTAAGGTTATTTTAAAATTTAAAATGCTTAATTTTGTATATTTTCTAAACAATATTTGAAGATTAATTACTTAAACTAAGTTTGAATATAATCAATGTTATTTTAAAATTTAAAATACTTAATTTAATATATTTTGATTTTCTATGTTTTGATTTGGAGAAATTTTGGTTTAGTTTAATTTAAAAAAAATGTAAAAAGCTGAATTTTCTCCAAACTGAACTGATGAATATCCCTACCTATCAGACACAATACTCATATGTACCCCATGCAACCGAACTATTGACTCCATGTACAACTTAAATAACTCATCTATGCAAGCAGTAGCCTTCATAGGCAAGAAGTGAGTTGTTTTAGTTAACCTATCTACCATTACCCAAATAATATATTTTCTTGACCTCATCTTAGGTAATGAATTCCATAGTGATATGCTCTCATTTTCTTACAGGTATCTCCAATGACTTAAGCAAAGCCCAGGACGTTAATGCTCAGGCTTCACCTGCTGACATACTAAGCACTTAGGCATGCATTATGCTATATCTCGTTTCATTCCACTCTTCCCAAAATGCTGCTTTAGATCTTGATATATCTTTAGTTCTGCCATGATGGATAGAAAGTCAATAGTTATGAGTCTCGCTTAATACTTCTCCTTTCATTTTTGAACTCTTAAGTCTGCAAAGTCTTCCACGAACCGCAAAATTCAGTCATCATGAATTCTAAAGTCAGTTTGAAGATTCTTTATTGTGACTCCTGTTAATTTCTTTAGTTCCTCGTCCTTTTTTTGAGCAGCTTTAATGTGATCGATTAAGGTTGGTGGCATAAAAAATGCTGCTAAATATTCCTTAGTTGACTCTCACGTCTAGATCCCTAGCTTTTTCAACTCGAAAGTCAACTACTATTGTTGAGTGATCGAAACTAATAGAATTCCAATGATTTGCTACTTAAAGCATCAAAAAGCATTGTTAGTCTTTCCGGGATGGTAGTTTATTTTCATGTCGTAGTCTTTAAGCAGCACTAGCCATCAACGCTGCCACATATTTAGCTCTTTCTTCTTGAAGAGGTATTTTAGGCTCTTATGATCAATAAATATTTTGCACTGTTCTTCATACAAATAGTGCCTTTAAATCTTCGAGGCAAAGATGACCGCTGCCAACTCGAGATCATGCAACGAGTCATTCTAATCATTAAGCTTCAACTGTAGTGACGTGTAGGCAATTGCGATGTTATTAGGTCTTATTTTGCATTATTTAAGTTAAAATCAGTAGTGAATGAAGAATTAAGAAAAACTAAAAAATAGTTTTTGATTTAAAAAAATGTTATAAGTAGCTTATTATAATCAATTGAGAACATAATAATTGTGTCAAGCCCCAAATTTGGGTTAAAGACCCTATAACTAAAGTGTAAGATAACCGTATTCTCGAACTGTAATCCAAAAACACAATGTTCTAACAATCAGAGAACTCCAACTTAATTAAAATCAACTAATTCTAAAATAATTTAAAATAAATAATCCTTGAATGAAATAACTCAAATATTTTTCTGTTTAGTACATAACTATCCAAAAATAACTACTCATCTAAGCTCAAATTATCTCTTGTAAAAGTCATATGCCATATTGAACTCGTGATTTCCTTCCCTAGTCTTCATCATCAAAGCTCTCAAAGTCTTAGAAATCGCTCTTTGAAAAATAATTTGGTAAGAAGTATACTACCACTCAATAAATAATTAAATTCATCATCTAAACAAGAATCAAAACATTTCTTTTGAAGACTCCCAATTTTTTTGCCTTCTAATAGGATAAAGTCAAGTTCTTGATAAAATATATGTTTTTTAAAGAAAATATATAAATTCATTTTTTTTGGAGAAAAATATGGCAGAATTTTTTTCCAATCCGGGCTACCCGCTGTGGGTTGTTGCAAATTTTTTTTTGAAACTGGACTACCCAACTTGCAGCCCATGTTGCTGATGGGTAGAAGCCCAGTCAGTAACTGGGCAGTAGCCTAGTGCTCAGCTAGGCAATCTGCCCAGGTTCGCTGGGCTATAGCCCAACATTGTACTAGTAGTAGCTAGGCCGATAGTTGGGTAGTCGCTCAGCTTCGGTTGGCTGACATTTTTTTCAGTCCATCAATTATTGACATCATGGAGGCATACGTCGTGAGAATTCAAGTGGATAATTTGTCTAGTACTATCAAACAGGCTGATCCGCTTTAACCCGACGGGCTGACTATAAATAGGGCCTATTTCTTGACTGGTTGGGAAACTTCCAGTCATGTTCATCGTAAGTGGCCCGTGGGCCAAGACATCTTTTTTTTTAAAAAATATTAATTTTCTTTTTATCTCTTTTTTTTTTCTTTATCATATGTGAGATCATGTAAATTTATAATTGAAATAAAAATGATCTTCGATCAATCACAAATATTTTCAAAATATTAGTTTTATATATATATATATATATAAAATTTCTAATTTAGATAAATTTATATAAAAAAATATTTAAAATTAAGTCAATACACTCTAATCTTATGCATGCATTTCATTTTCTATTATATTTTTAACATCTAAGAATATTTTCATCAAAACTTCATTAAATTCTTCAATTTTAAATTAAAAATTGCATCTTTAGCTTAATGTTGAAACTTTAATATAGTTAGAATTACATTAAATATTTAAAATAAAGTAAAAATTTTAAAATAATAAACTAAAAGTTATCTTTAGTAATAAATAAATAAATAAATAAAATTGCTGGGCAGCCCACATGCCAAACGGAGTAGGCTAATTAGGTACACATTTGAATGGGCTTGAACCAGTTAGGTCCAAATTCCTCTAATTATAGAGCCAAATGGGCCAGCCTGTGGCCCGACGATCAATTTGACAGTACTAAATCTGTCCAAAAAGAACACCTATATTCACACAAAGGACAAAACTACATCAAATATTAAATTCTTTCAAAATATGATGAATTTATTTTTTTCTTTGGGATCATTCTAGATCTGTCTTCAGAAAAGCCCAACAACTAAAATCATCAAAACTCACAAATAAAGCTAAAAGCTGCAGTAAACATCAATTTATCCAAAATATTCAAAACGTCATGAATTTAATGTTTTTCTTTTATATAAAAAATAAATAAAAAATAAGATATGATATAAATCAAATAATCTCAGGTTGTACACATTTATACTCACATATAATGACACTCAAAATATAGGGAAATGTTTA
Organism: Rauvolfia tetraphylla; assembly: GCA_030512225.1. Classification (NCBI taxonomy): domain Eukaryota; kingdom Viridiplantae; phylum Streptophyta; class Magnoliopsida; order Gentianales; family Apocynaceae; genus Rauvolfia; species Rauvolfia tetraphylla. The sequence goes on along the minus strand of JAJQKT010000004.1, from coordinate 4,475,250 downwards.
AACAATAGTGGTCGTAGATGTAATCCCTCTAGGATGGCTAGAACAGAATAAAAATTCCCTCATGAAGAGGGTCACAACGGAATAAATGCATGAGACAAACCCAATTTATTGAACGTCATGCCAAAATAAAAATGCAATTTTTTAACGTCAGAAATAAATAATTTATTTTGCAACAAAATCATAAATACAAACCATCAAACATTTTTGAAATACTATTTTTTTTTAGTTCAGAGGAAAAGATTAAACCATTTACCTGTCGATTTCAAGTTCTAACCCGTATGTCCTTTCATATTTCCTTTTAAGATCCTCCTTCAACCTCCTCGCCAGTAATTTTTGAAGTTGTTTCCTCTCTGATATTAACTCTCCCAAGATTACTGCCTGCAACTGTCTCTAATAAGACATATCGTCAAACATTTTGCTAATCCTAATAAACTTTTTAGCAAAATACTCTTCTTAAATTGCAACATAAACCCTCTAGAAAACACTCCATTCTATTTCTCCCTCACCTATGGGTTGGACCTACAAACTTTGGCCTAATTACTTATACCAAGTATGTACACATTGTGTTGTCTTCAAAAGTTACCTTGGCGGATCAATTGTAGCATTCATAGTAAGTGAAGATTAAATGGAGCTGATTGTATAGTCGTCCCTGGAAGGTAATTTTTTACGGTTTTTTGGTCACTACTGTGATAAAATAGGTAACTCATTCTTCAAAGTTAGGACATTTATATAGTAAGTTTAGAACTGGCGATTTTGTATATACCTACTACTACTATCACGCCCCAAAAATTGAATAGAAATTGTATGCACTGCCAATTCATTTTGACATAGTAATGCAATTAATACTTCCCTTTTAATGATTCAAAACCACATCTATTAATACTTCTCTTTTGTTTATCTTGCTAGTCTCCAGACCAGCTAAGCCACCCCGGTTGTGACTGGGAAAGAAAATTTCAACCATGAGAGCAAACTTTAGCTTGATACTTGCCCTCTTGCTAGCATCACCCTTTCCCCTCCTCCTGATCAACGGCGCTGGACCCATCGATTTCCATCAATGGTGTCAGAGAACATCGCATAGGGACGTTTGCAATTCCGTCATCCAAGGCGATCCTAGGGCCGATTTGAAAACTAGTTCCAGTGGCATTCTCACCATACTAACTGATGGAGCCAGAAATGTTGTCGCGGCTTGTTCGGCCAAAGTTGTCGCTCTTCTGGAGAGTTCCAGCACCAGTCCCAAGGTGAAGGAGGGGCTAAAGAAATGTTGGATAGCTTATAAAAGAGCTAATCAAACAATTGATCTCCAAGACTATGGAGTAATCAACAAGGACACATACACAAAATTGAACTGTAATCTCGGTCGAATATACGATCAACCTGTAGTATGCGAACGTGAATTCCAAGGTTCAGTTAAATCTCCATTGATTGCTGAAGACACAAATATTATGAACATTGCTGAAGCGAATGCCCAAATTTTGAACATTGTTCAATGTAACCAAACTGCATTATGTCTTCTTAGCAATCAGTTTACTTGTACTTTCTAAACGTCCTTTGGTTCAAAATTGATGTAAACATTGGGCAATTTGTTCAATCAATAAAAGGATTGATTACAGTTGTGGGAATTTCATTGGATCTGCTTTGGCAGTGGATTATCCAACTAAATACTTATATATTAAGTACTTTAATTCGGTAAATCATAACAGTAATTGTTATTGAGTTCTGCCATTGATGAATATCAAGAATTTAAAATAACATATGTTTAATATTTCAAAAACAACATCCTTAAACATTAAGTCAATTAAATTTCAGTTAACACGTGACGCTCCTATTAGTTGCAAAGATGTCAAATTGTAAAGCCTTGGTGAAAATTTTTTGATGAACGAATTTAAAGTAGTTTTTTTTATAATAACTTTCTGTGTAATTAATTTCCAACTAGATAGACTATGACAAAAATATTATTCCAATATTTATTTTCGAGTAAAAGGTTAAAAGTTTTTTTTGTATCGGCGTTCTATCAGATTTAATGAACTTTCGATCTCTATCTTTCTCTCAAATTTAATGTGTCCCAAGTCATAACAGCAATTGAATATTTTTAACGTTTCCTCCTTTAATACTTGGCATTTTGGACATCAAATCTAATTTGCTTACTTGTACAATCTCAAGAATTTCTAGTTTTACGAGGGTATGATGCTTGACAATTGAATGGGTACACTCTTGATGAATAATACACTTTTTGGATTCATTGTAACGAAATTACTATTATATGCTTATTAATTAAAGAGAATAACGGTGGAACTCATGTGTTATTAGATGTTAAATCCCCTAAATCAATTGATTCAAAGATGTTAGTGGTAGGACCTTAGCGTTAATAGAACTTAATTTTATTATATTAAGGTATTAGTAATGGAAGTCAAGATAAAATATGTTACTACTTTAAAAAAGTGGACAATTAATTATGAACATCCTAAAAAAGAAATACATACATTCAATTTTAGATGAATGTAAAACATTTAGATTTTAGAGTTGAGTGATAAATAATTCTCATATATTAATTGATTCAGTTTTTAGATTCACATTCAAATTTCGGTCGTCAAATTTAGTTTTTAGACTTCAAATTTCAAAATTTTAACATTTCTAACTTTAGTCTTTAAATTTAGTTTTATCAAACGGGTCCCAAGTCTAAAGCTTTCTATTTCTTAGCTAAAACTTTAACACTTCTATCAAATAAATTATTATCAAACACAGAAGCTGCCATTGTTATTTTTATTTACTGAATTTACCACATGTACGAAATTAGTTATCAAATTCAACACATTAATTTACTCTATATGTGGGGTTTCTATATTTCTTTGTAGCACAACATTTTCCTTGTTTAGGTATAAACCAACAAACTTTGTGGCTCCAAATTATGATGGTACCCTCAGACTTGAAACTAAATTCTTTCAGCAAAATGAAAAAAAAAAAAACACAAATGAGGATGGAATGGTATCAGATAGATATCATACTTAGAAGTTATCTTTTATAAATTTAAGTGTGATTAATTGATAGAACTGAAAATTTTGAGCTCGAAAATGAAAGTTTAACAACTCTAATATGTCAGTAATCTTTTACAGTGCACAAAAAAAAAATTAATAAAATGTTCAAACGGTTTGCCGTTCCAACTAAAACTCGTCGTGTCGCATTTTTTCCAAACTACCACCACAGTATGGCAAATTAAGTTTATCCTCCCTAAATACTTGTCCGATATATCAACTGAACCTCAAACTAAAACATGTTTGATTAATGCAATGACGCAAATTTATAATGCGAGAAATTATACCTCTAAATTGAACCAAATATGAACAATTTGCAACAAAAAATGCATTAAAATATGTCATATTATCAATACTTGTTATTTTATAATTTTAACGTGAAAAATAATTTTAAACAGTGGCCAAAGTAGGCAAATTTGTTATTAAAAGGGCTCTTAGATAGAAGCCTGTGGAAATGGGCCAAGCGACCGGGCCATTTCCTGAGATGACATCACGGCGATGGGCACGACTTTCTGGGATTGCCCGCTTGGGCAACCCCTTTCTTATTTTCTTTTTAAAAGAAAAAATTTGCTCCTGCAAAAAAATTACGGGAGGCTTCATTTTTTCTCGTAATTTTGCACGGGATAATACAGATTTATTCCAAAAAAAGTTTGGGAGACCTTATTTTCACCCATAAAAGTCACAAATGCAACTTGATTGTCGTCTTGCTATGCGCACGAATATAGAGAGAAAGAGAGAAAAGTTGAGAATAGAGAGGGAAAAAGAATGTTAAGAATAGAGAATAATTTTGTTGTATTAGAATTCTATCGATGCATTTAATTCAATCAAATAAAATCACCTATTTCATGCTGATACATCTGCTGTGCAAGAGAACATACAATAACAAACAAGATATGCCCCATTTATTTGAAAATATATAAATATTTCTCTTTTACGTGGAAATTAAAATTTTGATAGATTTTATAAAAAATTTTAATAGATATCTAGAATGCTCTTATTTAAAAATTCTTAATTAGTGTGTCAAATTTAAATTTAATATTTAAAATTGGTGTTTATGGTTGCTGGTTAAAAAATTCATGATTTTTGAAAAATAAAAGCATTTAAACAATTAATTGGAGATAAAGGTAAAATTGAAAATAAAGTAATAAAAGAAGCTTTTATATGGAAAGACGACTTATATTTTGAAACAATCAAAAGTAAAAAGTATGATATATATTTTGAAACAGGAGTATCTTGTAAGAGAATTGGTATTTTGTAAGCACATCATCCCCCATTCAGGAAACAGAGCAGAAAATAGAAATACAGCCATTAATTCCATCTGTAATTCATACGAAGAAGACAATTTCATTTCGTATTCGGCTTCATTTTGATGACTTTCCCAATGATGTCCTCCGTGTCATAGATTGACTTGATGAACTCACAATTTAAGGTCACCATTGCAGCATATGCAGGATAAAAAATGGCAACTATCAGACTTCGCTTCTACTTCATAGTTCTCATCTTCTCAGTAGTATTTGCATCACCTTCTCCTTTACTCCCCGGACCAGATCTTCATAAATGGTGTAAAAGAACAACTAATGCCGATATCTGTACATTGATTCTCGACGGGGATCCTAGAAACTATCTAAAGAAAAGTGCCAGTGGCTTTTGCACCATACTCAATGATGTAGCAAAGAGAATTGCTCATGGTATCGCTGGCAAAATCACAGACCTTCTCAACGGCAGTGAAGGGATCCAGCCTCCTGAAGTTAGGCGGTTATTGAAATCGTGTTTGACTGATTACGGCAGAATTATTCCTAATCTAGATCGGCAAAACTATACAGAACTTAATGCCAAGACGTATTCCGAACTGAAGTTAGGGCTTGCAGAAGCACATGATGAAGCTGCGGCATGTGAAAGTTCATTCAAGCCACCGAAACCGTTGACAGCTGAAAACCATGCTTTCCTGAGCGTTGATGAAACTACTGCTCAAATTCTGAACATTAATCACTGTAATAGAACTTTGACTTGCAATTGATGGATAAAATAGTAATTCCGATGTATAAAAGGATATATAAAATCCACATCTTTCTGCATTTTTCTTATCGATCCTTTCATGATTTCAATTTACCGCAGAAAAGTGTGCCACTGCTTCATTAATACACAATTGTATTATAGTGGGAGCACTTGCTCAAATTTTCGTCGCTAAATTTGCGACAACTTAGCGAGGGAAAAGTTACTAATGCCATATTTTGACAAAAAATACAAATCTGTAGCTAATGCCTTGCAAATTTACGAGGGATTAGCGATAGATTTTTAATTTCTTTACTAATTTAAAAAACTAAGCGGTCATTGCTAATCCCTCGCAAATTGACTAGCGACGGATTCTTTTAATTTTTTTCTAATTTTAAAAATAAGAAGCCGTTGCTAATCTCTATCAAATTTGTGAGGGATTAGCGACGTATTATTTTAATTTTTTTCTAATTTAAAAACTAAGCGACTACTGCTAATCCCTTGCAAATTTGCGAGAGATTAGAGACAGAAATGTGAAAAAAAATAAAAACAATATATAATAATTTGAAAACTAAGAGGCCGTTGCTAATCCCTCGCACCGTTGCTAATTCCTCGCAAATTTGCGAGAGATTAACAACAGATTCTTTTAATTTTTTTCTAATTTCTAAAAAAAGAAGTCGTTGCAAATCCCTCGCAAATTTATGAGGGATTAGCAACAGAAATGTGAAAAAATTTAAAAAATATATACTAATTGAAACACTAAGAGGCCGTTGCTAATGCCTTGCAAATTTACGAGGGATTAGCGATAGAGTCTTTTAATATTTTTCATAATATAAAAAATAAGTGACCATTGCTAATCCCTAGCAAATTTGCGAGGGATTAGCGATAGAAATGTGAAAATAATTAAGAAAATATATACTAAGTTAAAAATTATCAGGTCGTTGCTAATTTGTTGCAAATTTACAATGAATTAGTGATGGAAGTTTGTGAAAAAAAAAATTAAGCGACCGTCACTAATTAATTATAAATTTGCGAGGGATTAGCGATAGAATAGTGTTTTCTAAATTAAGATATTTTTTATTTTTACTTAGTTCAATAATATTATTTTTTTACTATGCATGAAGAATATAAATAGAAGTAAAATAAATTATATTGAATAATAGATATCAATTACTAAGTAAGATTATTCCTATGTAGTACATGTGTAATAAACTATGCATCTCCAGTAGTATAATACATTAATAACACATACATGTAAGATATATAATATGTATAAGTATAATATAAGTATAACATGACATTCATGTGTAGTATATATGTGTAGAAATAAACATATATATACATTAGTAGAAGAAATGGTAATTAATAAATAGTTAGATACTTTAGAGTATAAATAAATATCAATTAAAAAAATTAGTGCTTAATACTCTGTTATAAATTAGGGCTTAAGATAAAAGTCCTGAAATATGATGAGAGAATAATGAGCTACGAAGCCCAGTGAAATTTTTATGTACCTGTATAGTTTGAGAGTAAATATACAATATTTAGTTTATCACACTTTTAAAATAGATACAAGTTATCTTCGATTTTTTATGAGAATAACTACGTTCAGTACCACAAGATAGTTTGATTTAGAAATCACGTGAAATAAAATATATTTATATATATGTACTTTCAAGTAATAAACATTATTTGAAAAATAATGGCAAAATCAACAAACACAGTAATTCATACAACTCTTACGAGTCCATACAAGCACATAAAAAATTCCATCATATGCAGCACAAACGAAACTCTCTGCATAACACTTCCCAATGGCCTTCTCACACACGGCACAAAGGGACTCTCTATGCAAATCAATAATCTCACCTTGCAGGGGAGTCAATCCATATCACGACAGGGGAGTTTATATATAATTCACATTTACAACTCATCAACAACCAATCAATTCTCATGGTTTAGTATATTATATAAATACACAAGCAGAGCCGCGACAAAACAATAACTTATATTAGTACTACATATATTCACAAAAGTCGAGCCATAACAAAATAACAATTTAAAGTTAATAACACATTTATTCACAAAAACTGAGCCACGACAAAATAACAATTCAAAGTTACCACCACATATATTCACAAAGCCGAGCCACGGTAAAATAAATATATACTTTACGTAGTGTAAAATAAATAAGCAAAAATATATTAAAATAACATAACTTAAAATAACAAAATTTTGTGGTCCTCAACCTCCACAAGTAAGTTAGAAATCTCACCTCAAGCGAAAAGCATAAACCTATGCTATTCCACCCTTAGTTTTACCTCGACGATCTCAGAATCTAACATATAATTGTGTAGTAACAAACAAATTTAATGTCACTCTCAAATGCTCAAATATTGACATATATAATTAAACATAAATGAATGCATGATTAATATTAATAGAGCTAAAAATTATTGAATTTTACAAAATTATTTTAAAATAGGAACTAACCATTTTTCAAGGGAATAAAAATATTGAAATGATTAATTTTAATAAAATCCACCATTCTCCACAAAAATCCCAATTATTCCATTTTATTCCTAATATACCAATTGAAGAAAATTCATTCCATTTACATATTTTTATACTCTTTTGCATTATAACAGTATAATAAACCTTTAAATACTCAATATTTAATAAAAATAAAAATTCACAAAAATGAGTAAATCTGTCCAGATTTTTTAGAAATTCAAAAAATATATCAAACATGCTTAAAAATTAATGAAACTTTTACTATAACAAGAACTTTCGTTCAAAAATTGAACAAAATCAGAGTATCCAACAATTTATTAAAATTCATATAAATTAACTGCTACAGTATTTTTGAAAATAATTATACTCAACTATAATGAGAAAAAATTTAAGATTTTACCTTGATTTGGAGACTTTTTATGTAGCTCTAAGCTTGAGTTTAAAGGATTTAATTTCTGTGTGAGGAATTGGTTGAAAATTGAAGTGGGAATAGAGAAGAGAGAAGAAAGAAGAGAAATGGAGAAAATGGGGAAATGAGGGTTGGCTCCACCCATGCAGCCGATCCTCTATTTTTTTTTTAAACAACTTGCAAAATCACTGAAATACCTAAGTGGGGGGGGGGGGAGTGAATTAGGTATTTGGCTTATTTTCGCAAACAACAACCTTTTATTAGTCTAAGCAAAGAACAGATTATTTGTATCAAGTTAAAGACAGTTAATAGCAAAGCAATAAAGGAATGTAGGAGCAGAGAACTCAAGCAATTTATAGTGGTTCGATCGTCAAGATCTACGTCCACTACCTTAAGCCTACACTTAAGGATTTCAATCAATCTACTATATGCTCAAGTTCACAAATTACATGAGAGGGTCACCACACAATGGTTTTACACTCACAACCTCTTCTAGTAACTTTTACAAACAAGGCTCACCACACAATGGTTTTATATCTACAAACAACCTTGAATCACAACTTCAAGGATCATCCTTACCTAAAGGGTTTTATGTTATCAAGATAACCTTGCAAGAGCTAGTAGAAAAACACAATTTGATAAGTAGAGAAGAGTGTGTAGATGTTACCACTTGTTGGTAAATGTTTTACACAAAATTGCACCTTCACACTTTGATGTCTTCGGATTGATCAATTGAATGCACAAGACACAAGAGAGCTCAAGAAATGTTTGATAAAGGCTTTGGAATGCTTAGAGTTCACTTAGATTCAAAACTTACAAAAGATTTCAAGTTTCTAGCTTTTATAAAATTTGAAAATCAGTTTTAACAGCCATAAAACGGCTGGTTTCAGAAAATTCAGATGACCGAATTTTGCATCCGAATTTTTCGGACGTTGTTGTTGCATATTCTGGAAAACTTTAGACAACCGAATTTTTTTCACTGCGTTCGAATTTCTCTGGAAAAACAGTAACCATGCTGAAGACAAAAAATTCGGAAGACCGAATTTTTCTTCATGCGTCCAAATTTTTCTAAAAAAGCAGTAACCATTTTTGCTACAAAAATCGGACGACCGAATTTTTTGGAAGCATTTTCAAACTTTGTAAAATCATTTGAGACTTAACTTCAATAAGTTTGAAAACATTATATATATATATATATATATATATATATATATATATATATATATATATATATATATATATATATATATATATATATATATATAGATAACTTATTTAGAAATATATAAGATTGAAAACCATTTATTTGATCATGCAAAGTTTACTCAAAATATTTTAAGATACAAAACCACATTCACTATTCAAAACTACATAATTTGCCCTTAGGGCTAACAATCTCCCCCTTTTTGACGATGACAAACATTGAAGCAAAATGTGATGGATTTAAGCAATGTAGCACAAAGAAGTATTGATGTCAATGACAGAAATGACCAATTTAGCACAATGACATATAAAAAGCTCAATATGAGCCTATGAACCAACCAACCTCTATTAACCTCCTTCCTTCCAACAACTAGGATAGAAGATATAGCATTTAAGCATTTAGAAAAAGCTCTAAGAGAGGTTTTAAGGTTGTAAAAGTTTAACAATGCTCTCCCTTAGATTGTGCTCACTTTTCAACACATTTGGACTAGAGATATCATGCATCCGAATTTTTGCATAGCAAGTCCAAACTTTTAAATGCATAAAAGCTCCAAATTCTGTAAATGAGCTTTCCTAGGATTGTTCAAACATATTATGAGAGATTAACATATTTGAATCAATTTGAACAACAAAAGAGCACATTTTGTTAACAAAATATGGATGCATCCGAATTTCAGAACATGCATCCGAATTTTTAGTCCAAATTTTTTGGCAACAAGTTTGAAAAGGTGATTTTGCATTCAAATGTAAATATGTATGAGCTTTCAAAACCACAAAACTTATGCATCCAAACTGTAAGGCATATAAATAATCATAGCATAATAAACCACAAACAGACACAAGTATTACATTTTGCACACAAACAGTCATCCACAGACACAAGTATTACATTTTGCACACAAACAGTCATCCAATTTTCTCCCCCTTTTGTCATCACTCAAAGAATGGGATCAAAGAAAATGAGACTAATAATGTAGCATATATAACAATTTAAATGAAGCTCTCATCACAGAGATTTCATCATTGAGCTTCACTATTACATCAAATGTAACATAAAGACAAATAGCATAGAATAGTATTTAAAACATATGAGATAAGGCTTAGTACAAATAAGTAAGTAAAAGCAGTAAGAAGGATGAGGGTGAAGAAATGCTCAGTCTTGTGATGTTGATGGAGAAGCTTTGCTAAATCCTTTCTTGATAGCCAAATGCTTTACTCTTCCTTGGCTGAAGGATATCGTTGAAGTTGAGACAATGTTTGCTTTTTCGATTTGACTTCCACCTTCTTGGGGCTCACTTCCTCGGGGCTCACTTCCTTCTTCTTGAGGCTCTTCATGAACTGGTTCACTTTCTTCTTCTTCTTGCCTTGCCATATTCTTTTTATCACCTCTTGATCATCATCTCCATCATCACTGTCATCATCTTCATCTTCTGTCTTGCCTTTCTTATCTTCATCATCCTCATCTTTATCTTGATGCCTAGAGGGTTCTTCAATATTCTTCACTCTACTCTCTAATCCATCCAGTTTTCCAAGAACCGTTGGAGCAAAGGATTCAAAGAACTTATACATCTTCTCCATTTCCTTGACATGATTATTCAAGGCTTCTTGGAATGCCTTAGCTACTATGGTGTCACCTCTAGTGATTTCTTTACTTCTTGGATCTGTCTCAACATTTGGTTGAGGGACTTCTTCAAATAATCTTCTTTTTGTGGGAGGTTGCTCCCCCTCACTTGAAGTATCATGCTTTCTCTTTGTCTTCATCTCTCTAGCAAGAGTTTCTTCTTCATCTTCTTCTTCCTTAGTTTCTTCACCTTCTTTAATCTCCTCTCTTCTTGGAGGAGTGTCTCTTTTAGTTCTCCATATACCATCATCATCAAGAACTAGTTGCATTCTCCTAAGAGTTTCATTAGTGTAAATCTCCCCACTCTTAAATGCTTGCCCTCTTCCTGGGAGTTTAACCCGAAAATGCTTAAAAATCCTTGTCAACATCCTTCCAAATGAGAATGTCTTGGTTACAATTTTTCTTGCAGTAATCATGTGCTTCAAGGCTATGTATCCAAAATTCAATCTCCTATGTTCATGCAAGGCTAACATGATTACCATGTGCATATTTCCAATAGATGACTTATGTCCAAAGTTTGGAACAATCATAGTAGTAACCATGTGATGCAATACCCTACCTCTAGCATCTAAGTTCCTGATTTCCCTTTCTTTAATAGACCTAAATTCCCTTCCATTAGAGAATGCCTCTTCAAATCTTTCATTTGTGAAGAGTTCACGATTATAACAATGCATGGAAGGTGAGTAATATCTTGCTCCACTATCACCTACTCCAGAAATTCTGTTAATCAAAGCATCACTAAATTCAAGGTCCACTTGGGATGCTCTAGATAAGTACCATTGAATCAAATCATCTCCTACCAGTTCAATTCTTTCTTCCTTTAGGTTTGCATAGAATTCATAAATGAGAGTGGGATAGAATTCTTCATCAATGAATAATAAGCTACTCCAACCAATATCACCAAAGAATGACAGAACATTATCCATATTTGACAGTTTATCAACATCCACCTTATACCCAGGGATAATTTTTCTGTTATTTTTGTTCCATTCATCAAATTCGTGAGTAGCTTTGATTGAAACAAACCTGTTAACTCCAGACAATGTTTGAGGAATTCAAACTTTTCTTGTTTGATTGATGATTGAGTCTCCATCTCCTTCATTTGCTTTCCCTTTCCACTTTTCAACATTTGGCCTCTTTGTTCTCACCATGATGTGAATGTGTTAAAACTAGTGAATTTTAGAATAAATCTAGGACTTGGAATTCAAAAATGAAGACAAATCGAAGTAAATATGGTGAAATCTTTGAGAGATTTTGATTCAGACGTGAATGGGTATAAATGGCTTTTAAATGGGAGAGAAATTCGGAAGTTGAAATGTCAAGGAAATTGTTTGATTCTCATTTAAATCGTTGCAACCGCAAAATTCGAACGACTGATTTTTCAGGTCTGCGTCCGATTTTTCGATCGAAAGTCTCTGTTTCTTCAGCTCAAAAAATTTGGTCGACCGAATTTTCTGTGGTGCGTCCGAATTTCCGATCGAAAGTCTCTGTCTCTTTAACCGAATTTTCTGTGTTGCTTCCGAATTCTGCGTCCGAAACTTTCTATTTTCACACAACTTCAACAAACACATTAGTAATTGAATTTAGAAATTTCTAAGAGCCTTCTTAGGTGATTAAACCTTTCCTCAGCCAAAGGCTTTGTAAATATATCAGCAATTTGATCATTTGTACTTATATATTCCAAACATATATCCTTTTTAGCCACATGATCACGAATAAAATGATGCTTAATCTCTATATGCTTTGTTCTAGAATGTTGTATGGGATTTATGCTCAAATTGATAGCACTAATATTATCACACAGTGTAGGCACACAATTGAATTTAAGACCATAATCAAGTAATGTATGCTGCATCCATAATAATTGTGCACAACAACTATCCGCAGCTATGTATTCAGCTTTAGCAGTAGATAATGACACACAAGCTTGCTTTTTACTATACTAAGACACAAGGCAACTACCAAGAAATTGACAATGACCACTTGTACTTTTACGTTCAACTTTGTACCCAGCATAATCAGCGTTTGAATATCCAACAAGTTCAAAAGATGAAGATTTTTGAAAACCAAATATCCAACAAGTTCATAATCATGAGTATCGATTAAATAACGAAAGATACGTTTGACGGAAATTAGATGAGATTCTTTAGGACAAGATTGAAATCTAGCATATAAGCACACAGCAAACATAATATCTGGTCTACTTGCTGTGAGATAGAGTAAACTTCCAATCATACCTCTATAGGATTTCTCATCAACATTTTTACTGTAACAACCCAATCCAGGGCGGGCCCTACCTAGGAGTGAATCATCACTTTCCTGTTCCAGAGGTGCAATGCAACCTGTAGTACCATTATATAATACGAATGTAAATTCTAATAGTATTTAAACAACAACTACAAAAAATAATATAGGGCGCACTGGCCGTTCTATAGCAAAAGAATACATAAAATGGTTTGTACAAAATATAATTATTTCGAAAGATTGAGATCTCTCTGTACATATACTAATTAAATTAATAACCACGTGAAATGTTACAATACATTAACAACCCAAATATATTTACAAATGATAAAAGTCTCTACAATATTAGCTGCTGCTGAGGACTCAACTGTTACTTGCGACATAGAAAGAGAACTATACTCTGAATTCAACTATGAAAATCCTGAAATATCATGAGAGAATAATGAGTTACGAAGCCCAGTGAAATCTCTAGGTACTTGTACAGTTTGAAAGCAAATATACCGTAGTTATGAGAATAACTTCATTTAGTACAACATAATAGTCTGATTTGAAAATCACGTAAAATAAAATATATTTATATATATGTACATTCAAGTAATAATCACCATTTTGAAAATAATGTTCAAATCAATAACCACAATTCACACGACTCTTTTGAGTCCATATACGCACATAAAAACTTCAGCCGCCCTTCCAATGGCCATCTCACACGCGGCACAAAGGAACTCTCCACACAACACCTCCCAATGGCCTTCTTACACACGGCGCAAAGGGACTCTCCACACAACATCTCCCAATGGCCTTCTCACATACGACACAAAGGGACTCTCCACACAAATCAATAATCTCACCCTGCAGGGGAGTTAATTCATATCCCGACGGCGGAGTTTACACATAATTCACATTTACAACTCATCAACAACCAAGCAATTCTCATGGTTTAATATATTATATAAATATACAAACCGAGCCACGACAAAAGAACAAATTATATTACTACTACATATTTTTACAAAAACTGAGCCACGGCAAAATAATAATTTCAAATTAACAACACATTGATTCACAAAAGCCGAGCCACGACAAAATAACAATTGAAGCTTAACAACACATTTATTCATAAAAGCCGAGCCACGGCAAAATAATAAATCAGGGATAGCAACACATTTATTCACAAAGCCGAGCCACGGCAAAATAACAAATTCAAAGTTTTCACAACATATATTCACAACGCCGAGTCACGGTAAAATAAATATTTTACTTAGCGTAAATCAAATAAATAAAATATATAAAAAAAATATAACTTAAAATGTTAGGATTTTGTGGTCCTCAACCTCCACAAGTAAGTTAGAAATCTCACCTCAAGTGAAAAGCATAAATCTACGCTACTCCACCCTTGGTTCTACATCGATAATCTCGGGACCTAATATATAATTACGTAGCAATAAACGAATTTAATATCACTCTAAAATGCTCAAATATTGACACACATATATATACATGAATGAATGCATGATTAATATTAATTAGAACTAAAAATTATTGAATTTCATAAAATTATTTTAAAATAGAAACTACCTGCTTTTCTTGGGAATAAAAATATTAAAATATTAATTTTAATAAAATCCACCATTCTCAACAAAAATCTCAATTATTTCATTTTATTCCTAATATACCAATTTAGGGAAATTAAAATAATTTATTTTAATAAAATTCACAATTCAGAAAAATATTCTGTTTTGTTATTTTTATATATTTCTATACTCTTTTTGCATTATAACAATCTAATAAACATTTAAATACTCAATATTTAATCAAAACAAAAATTTACAAAAATAAATAAATCTGTTTAGATTTTTCAAAAATTCAGAAAAATATCAAATATGCTTACAAATTAACGAAAGTTTTTCTGTAGGTAGAACATGACAACAAGAACCTTGGTTCAAAAATTTAAACAAATCGGAGCATTCAACAATTTATTAAAATTCGTATAAAATTACTGCTACAGTAATTCTCGAAAATAATTAAATTTAACCATAATGAGAAACAATGGAAGATTTTACCTTGATTTGGAGACTTTTGATGTAGTTCTAAACCTGGGTTTGAAGGATTTAATTTTTATGTGAAGATTTGGTGAAGAATTGAAGAGAGAAGAGAGGGGAGAGAAGAGAAGAGAGAAAGAGAAGGAAATGGGAGAATTGGGGAAATTGGGAGAGGGGGATCAGCCATATTGCTGATCCTCTTTGCTTTTTTTTTTGTTTTTTTTAATACAAAATAATTTGCAAAACCATCCTTCAATTTTTTTTCATTATAGATTTACCCTAAAACTTATAATGTATATTTTCTCTTTATTTTAAGAATGTATAAAATAGATTTTTAGCAATTTATAGTTATCATAAAACCATTTGAAAAATTATTTGGTAAAACTAAAATTTGTGGTTTTACAATTCTAACCCTCTAAAATAAATTTCTTCCCCGAAATTTCAATGAAAAGGAGTATACATGTATAAAAATATTTTTGAAAACTAATGCATATGTATATAAGAGATGACGATTCGTTAAATAATAATGAATGTTAAAATGCCTATGCAATGTATGAGGCAATCATATCTAACCCTCTAAAATAAATGCTACCTTACAGGTTAGGCAAAATTCGAGAAAAGATGAGGGTATTGATTTCTCATAAGCTCCTCACGTTCCCACGTAAACTCCTCTATGCCATGGTTTCTCCAAAGTACTTTAACTATATGAATGACTCGACTTATTAGTACTCGCACCTTCCGATCAATTATTTGCACCGGCTGCTCCACATAAGTCAAATCTTCTTCCAAATTTATCAGTTATTCAATCAACATATGCGAAGGATCCGCTATATACTTTCGAAGAGTAGATACATGAAAGATATCATGGATGCGACTAAGCTCCGTGGGTAATGACAATCTATATGCAACAGGGTCAACCTTTTCAGTGATCTCGTAAGGTCTAATATAACAGGGCCCTAGTTTTCCTTTACGTCCAAATCTAAGAATGCCCTTTCACAGTGATACATTCAAAAATACCTAATCTCCTAGTTAAAATTTCAATGCTCTACGTCTCTTGTCCGTATAACTCTTTTGCCGAGTTTGTGTTAATCGGAAATGTCCTCTACTGATTGGAATCTTTTTTTTTTTTTTGTGGTGCGCTACACTAAATTTACACTGGATATATAGACTTCTCCAACCTCCATCCAACATACTGGAGTCCTGTACCTTGTCCCATACAAAGCCTCACACGGTGCCGTACCTAAACTAGTTTGAAAGCTATTGTTGTAGGCAAATTCAATGAGTGACAAATTATAATCCCAACTAGTGGAATAACACATAACATAAGCACGCAGCATATCCTCCAAGATTTGTATAACTCTCTATGATTGCCCATCTGTCTGTGGATGAAAGATTGTACTTATATTAAGTTTAGTCCCAATTACTAGTTGGAAACTTCTCAAAAATCTGGAAGTGAAGCGAGGATCCCGATCTGTCACTATGCTGACTAGTACTCTGTGCAATCTCAATATGTTCTTGACATAAATTTCTACCAATTTTTCTAGTGAATAGATGAAATACAAAATTGTTCCAACGGAACCTTCTGCTCTACCCTAGATTGGCTATAGATACACTCCATCCATTATTCTTTTTATTACTAAATCTATTACTAAATCAAATGAATGCGCCAAATCAAAGAAGGTAGTGAAAGGAATGACTCCCTTCTTAGGAATCAGTAAATCCTATAAATGATTTCAATGATTGTTCTGATGTATTATAGAAATTCTTTGAAAATGAAGAACCAACTAATTTGAAAGGCAAGAATCAACTAAGGTGAAATAAAATATCTCTCATTTTCCCCTTGAATAGATTTTTTTTTTTCAAGGAAATCTTGTTATGTTGTTTTGATTTTGAAAGGTGCACTAATTCTTTGAACCCGATCCCGACAGGTATCATCCCCCCAAAACAACGTTCTCTTTTAGACCTTTCAACCAATTGATACGTCCCCGGAGAGCTGCCTTTGGTAAAACTCAAGCAGTTTCGTGAAAACTTGCTTCAGATATAAAACTTTGAGTATTAAGAGATGTTTTTGTTATTCCCAATAAGATGGATCTTATTGACTAAAGAGATACAACTTTGCACTATACTTAGCTCAGCACCAATGAGTTGATGTATATAGTGTTATTGGAACCCCGTCATTCAATATCTACAAAAATGGTTTGAAAAAATATATATATATTTTCAAATAATTACTCTAAATATAGAAAAAGACTTTTAATACAAAATAAACGATAAGTTTAAACAACTTTTGGATTTATCAAAGAAAGCTTTATTCTTTTAGATGCAAACTAAAAATTAATTTAATTTTAATTGGAATTTTTTTTTGAATCGAGAAGTTTAGCATTTTTTTTTTGAGGTGAATTCGAAATTGTTCGAATGGTGTAATAATCAACTACTGACGTTGGTAACCGACCCAAAGCAATTTGATTATAATTGAATCCGTGACGATCGTAACTTGAAAGTTCGTATTCTACTGTCATTGATAAATAATTTGTTGGACAATACTCAATGCAATTACATAAAATATACAGATTCAATTATACGTTTGGAAGATCTGCTAATTCCTCCGGCTTATATTAAAACTTTCCAAGGCCCGCCTTATGTCATCCAGGTTGAGAGAGATAAATTGAACAAATACGGTCGTCCCCTGTTGGGATGTACTATTAAACCTAACGTAACCTGGTCTAGAGCATCTATTATTATACCCTCAATGGTCAGACATACTATTGCTATCCAAAATGGAAAGGAACATCAGCCTATTTATATAACAGATCGCATGGTCGCCCACAAATTGAGAGAATATGAATTATGGTCAACAAACAATACGAGCTACCAGGTACATCGGTTAAGGTTTCACGATTACTATGTTTCAAACAAATCGTTTACCTATAACTGTTCAATACTCCTACGAAAAACTAATCATATCAAAACGTTTTCGAGACCTAATCCACTTTGAATTTGATAAATGTACTGCTGTTCTTTTTGGGGCAGCGCGAGCTGTGCTCTATTAAAAGAAGATTGCGATTTTCTATTCAATCGAAAATTGAAATACTAAAATTTTTTGAGAATTACTTTTAATTATTTATAGGCAACATATATAAATAAAATAATAAATATTTGTGTAACAATTTCTGCTCTAGATTTACATATACTTAGAATTGTTGTTATAATTGAAATAGAGAAGGATACTGATGTATCAATTTGTATTTTTTCATGTCATTAGGAAAGAAAATCCAATTTGAAAATTCAAATGGTTCATGAATTCATAGTCAACAGTCAATAGTTAATGGTTCCAATTTTTCATAAATTTTGATTTTTGCAAATGAAAACCCACATTTAATTTTTCAATACAATAAAAAGTGAAAGGAATTGGCTATTTTGAGATACTCAATTTTGGGATACTAAATAGGGGTGGATTCAATCTAATCAAAACATTCATACATTTTGTCTGTATGGACCGAGGAGAAAAGGGGCTCGGCGAGAAGAGGGGTGTGCCATGAGAGAAGCAAAAAGGTCCACCTCTTTAAAATATACAACATGGATTCAGACAATGTAATGTCGTTGGACTCTCATGTCGATCTAAATGAATCGTCATTTCTACACAGGTCAATCTTCGCCTTCTAGGCAAGAGGATAGCAAGTTACAAATTCTGTCTTGGTAGGACCTGTATTTCTATTACTATGAAATTCATGAATGAAGTAGTTTGGGGTTACCATTATCCATTTTGTAGTGACTTTTTTTTTTTTAAAACAACTCTTTGACAGAAATAATTGAGATGGCACTGGAAGGAAGAATCCGTCGATCACCAAAGAAGCGAAATGGTTCTTGTCTAAGAACTCTAAACATTACTTCTTTTCTATTGCGGTCAATCAAGACATGATGATGACTAAGCCAATCCATCCGAGTATCAAATTAGAATCAACAATCGCAAAAGGTATCAAGTAAGCAAATAGTACACTATCTCCAAGACAATTTTTGCAACCTCGATACACATCTTTAATAACAAATTCAATGTTTGTAAGGTCTCAATCACAAGACGATATGCTAGGCTTGATATGGGTAATATAGCATAGGATGCAAATGATGAAGATATAAAAGAATGTGATTCTCCAGAATCGAATAATAGCTTAGTATCTCTGTTAAAAAAAAATGAGCAATACTTGTGATAACACCCTGACATGTCTGTGCTTGTTGATGAATCACTGCAAAAACCTGACCTCAACCTCTGCCATTCAATAGGGTTGCTCCTCTACCCTAATATAATTTGTGTCAACTAATCTGGCTTTCTCGACTCTGATGACCTCTACCTCATCTGGTTTGAAATCCCACTCGTCCCATAGACGGTATGGATCTGAATACTGATATATTTTGTCCCTTCTGTGCAATAATTTCCTATCTGACTCTAAGGGAAATCTCTAAATATATGTCCTACCTAGCGGCATATATAGCACACAATACCACCATTACAACAATTAGCTACTATATGTCCAAGTCTTCCACACTTAAAACATAATCCACCTTCTCAAAGTGCTCCAGTACTACTGCTAGTTGCTGTTTTACCTAGTCGTCTCTGAGGAAATGTGGTTGTACTCTAACTAGTAAATCCTGGATGTCCACTTTGTCTATTTGATAAGAACGGCCTTTGATCGGAAAACCCTCTTGATGAACTACCACCCCTTTGATTTGAACTGCCAAACTGACTGCTCTATTTCTGTCCAATTTCTCTCCTAAAATCAGTCATAATCCTCTTAGAATGTGACTCGTATCCTTCTCTCTCAAATATGTTAGTTTCCACCATAAGTGCTTTACTTGCAAAGTCTAAGAAACCATTATAAGAATATTACATAGTCAATATCTAATATCTATTGATAGTCCGTTCTAAAAGTTAGTGTATATCCTCAATAGGGGAGCATGGGGTAGGCTACCAATGCAAAGAACCCTATCGCGTATATTTTCGCGAGTGCATCCCTTAGCACGACCTCTCTGTACTCCCTCACCACGTGACAACCTCAGCAGCTTACAAAATCGAGACTCACTATCAAAACTTGCATGATGCATGTAACTAAAGAGTTTACAGAATCTATAACCTAAGCTCTGATACCAAAATTGTAACAACCCACTCCAGGGCAGGCCCTACCTAGGAGTGAATCATCACTTTCCTGTTCCAGAGGTGCAATGCAACCTGTAGTACCACTATATGATACGAATGTAAATTCTAATAGTATTTAAACAACAACTACAAAAAATAATATAGGGCGCACTGGCCGTTCTATAGCAAAAGAATACATAAAATGGTTTGTACAAAATATAATTATTTCGAAAGATTGAGATCTCTCTATACATATACTAATTAAATTAATAACCACGTGAAATGTTACAATACATTAACAACCCAAATATATTTACAAATGATAAAAGCCTCTACAATATTAGCTGCTGCTGAGGACTCAACTGTCACGTGCGACATAGAAAGAGAACTATACTTTGAATTCAACTATGAAAATCCTGAAATATCATGAGAGAATAATGAGCTACGAAGCCCAGTGAAATCTCTAGGTACTTGTGCAGTTTGAAAGCAAATATACCGTAGTTATGAGAATAACTTCATTTAGTACAACATAATAGTCTGATTTGAAAATCACATAAAATAAAATATATTTATATATATGTACATTCAAGTAATAATCACCAATTTGAAAATAATGTTCAAATCAATAACCACAATTCACACGACTCTTTCGAGTCCATATACGCACATAAAAACTTCCGCCGCCCTTCCAATGGCCATCTCACACGCGGCACAAAGGGACTCTCCACACAAATCAATAATCTCACCCTGTAGGGGAGTCAATTCATATCCCGACGGCGGAGTTTATACATAATTCACATTTACAACTCATCAACAACCAAGCAATTCTCATGGTTTAATATATTATATAAATATATAAACCGAGCCACGACAAAACAACAAATTATATTACTACTACATATTTTTACAAAAACCGAGCCACGGCAAAATAATAATTTCAAATTAACAACACATTGATTCACAAAAGCCGAGCCACGACAAAATAACAATTGAAGCTTAACAACACATTTATTCATAAAAGCTGAGCCACGACAAAATAACAAATCAAGGATAGCAACACATTTATTCACAAGGTCGAGCCACGACAAAATAACAAATTCAAAGTTTTCACAACATATATTCACAACGCTGAGTCACGACAAAATAAATATTTTACTTAGCGTAAATCAAATAAATAAAATATATAAAAAAAATATAACTTAAAATGTTAGGATTTTGTGGTCCTCAACCTCCACAAGTAAGTTAGAAATCTCACCTCAAGTGAAAAGCATAAATCTACGCTACTCTACCCTTGGTTCTACATCGACAATCTCGGGACCTAATATATAATTACGTAGCAATAAACAAATTTAATATCACTCTAAAATGCTCAGATATTGACACACATATATATACATGAATGAATGCATGATTAATATTAATTAGAACTAAAAATTATTGAATTTCATAAAATTATTTTAAAATAGAAACCACCTGCTTTTCTTGGGAATAAAAATATTAAAATATTAATTTTAATAAAATCCACCATTCTCCACAAAAATCTCAATTATTTCATTTTATTCCTAATATACCAATTTAGGGAAATTAAAATAATTTATTTTAATAAAATTCACAATTCAGAAAAATATTCTGTTTTGTTATTCTTATATATTTCTATACTCTTTTTGCATTATAACAATCTAATAAACATTTAAATACTCAATATTTAATCAAAATAAAAATTTACAAAAATAAATAAATCTGTTCAGATTTTTCAAAACTTCAGAAAAATATCAAACATGCTTAAAAATTAACGAAAGTTTTTCTGTAGGTAGAACATGACAACAAGAACCTTGGTTAAAAAATTTAACCAAATCGGAGCATTCAACAATTTATTAAAATTCGTACAATATTACTGCTACAGTAATTCCCGAAAATAATTAAATTTAACCTTAATGAGAAACAATGGAAGATTTTACCTTGATTTGGAGACTTTTGATGTAGTTCTAAACCTGGGTTTGAAGGATTTAATTTTTGTGTTAAGATTTGGTGAAGAATTGAAGAGAGAAGAGAGAGGAGAGAAGAGAAGAGAGAAAGAGAAGGAAATGGGAGAATTGGGGAAATTGGGGAAGGGGGATCAGCCGTATTGCTGATCCTCTTTCCTTTTTTTTTTTAATACAAAATAATTTGCAAAACCATCCTTCAATTTTTTTTCATTATAGATTTACCCTAAAACTTATAATGTATATTTTCTCTTTATTTTAAGAATGTATAAAATAGATTTTTAGCAATTTATAGTTATCATAAAATCACTTGAAAAATTATTTGGTAAAACTAAAATTTGTGGTTTTACATTTACCTTTTTCATCTTTGTCAAGTTTAGTTGATGAACTCATTGGAGTACCTATTCCTTTTGCTTGATCCATTCCAAATCTTTTCAAGAGCTCCTTGGTATATTTTGCTTGATTGATAAAAACTCCATCTTTGGTTTGTTTAATTTGTAGCCCAAGAAAGAAATTCAATTCTCCCATCATGCTCATTTCAAATTCATTTTGCATAGAATTGGCAAATTCTTCACAAAGAATTGTGTTAGTAGCACCAAAGATAATATCATCAATGTAAATTTGTTATTAGATGTTCTTATAAAGAGATTTGTGTCCACCTTTCCTTTTGCAAAACCTTTTGACAGAAGAAAACCACTCAATCTTTCATACCAGACTCTTGGAGCTTGCTTCAATCCATATAGAGCTTTTGTTAATTTAAACACACGATTTGTAAATTTTTCATGAATAAAACCAGGAGGTTGTACTACATAAACCTCTTCTTCAATAAGGCCATTTAGAAAAGCACTTTTGACATCCATTTGAAATAATTTAAAACCTTTAAAGGAAGCAAAAACCAAAAGCATTTTTATAGACTCTAATCTGGCCACTGGAGCAAAAGTCCCATCATAATCAATACCAAGTTGTCGTTGTTGAGTTTCTCGATAGTATGTAGAGCACGGTCCCCAACTGTTTATTTCAACCGAACCTCCTCATAGCGTGATTCTCGATCGATAAACTTGAATACGGTCCCTGATCGTATTTAGCTTAATTGTGACATGCCCACAATAACTTGCTTTGATACCACTTGTTAAGAATTCAAGTGCCACAAGTAGTGAATGGAACTTATAAATGAAAATTTACTGCAAAATAAAAAAAAAACTCATCTACAAGCCACCTAAAACTCACAATTATAGCGTACTTAATTTCTCACAAGATACTCTAACATAGGTAAATCTCACTCTCTTTTTTCTCTTCTAATGGAGTACTTCACTCTTTTACATCAATTTGCATCATCACAATTCTATTGATAGGCTTTGCTCACCGACTTTGGCCAACTCGGTTGGCAAATTCTGGTATGTCTTGCATCTTCAAGAGAGTTCTAATTGTTCTTTGCTTCTCAAGAAAGAGTCAAATTTTGCTGTTCCAATTTTGACTGCTCCAAGGTGCTTGATCATTTCAGTTTTGGCTGCTCTAGAATATGTCAAGATTTACTGCTGCAGTTGCAGCTGTTCCAAATTCTTGATCATTCTACAGTAGTCAATGTCTTTTTCTCAACAATATATTTTTGTGAGCAAATTATGAAAAATCACGGTACAAGACTATGATGACATATAGTAAGTGCCACAAAAATTTTAGAAAACAAAACAATGTAGGTTTATGATGTCATAAAGTGATTTTTAATTTTATGGCTTTGTAGTAGTACTAGCTACTTGTCATAAAAAGTTTTCAAAAGTGGATTGCAGAAGGGCTACACTTTGGGGCCCTTATTTTAGCGTTGAAAAAAAAATCAAAAGTTGAAATGGGAAGGCAAAAGACAAAAGGGACAAACGGCTCCCTCTATTCATTTTCTTTCCCTCCACTGGCCGAAATTAGAAGCTATTGAGATTCTTTTCTTTGTTCGTTCAGGTCTCGCGTGAGCCTCAAATTAGCTCTTACATAGACCATCATATCTTCTTCCTGCACAGCAGCTTACTTTGAGTTGCAGGTAGTGGATTAAGCTCTGGACTTTTAGTGGAGGTGCCCTCTCTTTTTGTTCCTGAAAGACTTCTTATGGTTTTCAAGAGAATGCTTTCTCCGGTGCATATTCTTTATTTTCTCTATCTGATTTTGGTACCTCTATTGTATTAGTGTTTCTAGATTCTTTTTTCCCTCAAAATTGATTTGTGTGCATCTAAAATAGTTTTATTTCGATTTGTTAAAATATATAAATAAGGCATGATTGGGTTGCAAATTTTTTCTAATGCAGTTTGGTTTGTTTGGGTTATAGGATTTTATGGTTGGCAGTCAATGTACTACTATTTTTCTTAAATGTTGGATATGCTTCCTTGTCTCTTCTACTGTATTTTAAAATATTAGCTTTATTTATCTTTTTTTTTTAAAAAAACCCGACTTTATGTTGGTACAGTTTTTTTGGTGGTTCTTTTTTTATTTTATTCAATATATTCAGTTACTAATCTGGCACATTCATTGGCTTTGAATGCATTGGTGATGTGCGATTTCTACATGCTCCTTAACATAGTTTCCAGATTATCTCACATTTAGCACTTTTGATCTTGGACTACGTTTTGAGGAATTTCTGTCTAATTTTGTGATCTATTGTAGTTTTAACATAGAGACGGGTTCTACAACTAGCCCATAACAGTCCTGCAGCTAATGCCGCAAGAAGTAGTGTAAAGAGACGATCAATCTACATTGATCTCAAAATTCTTAGGGAGATGAATAACGAAGAATGTGGTGAGCATACATTTTCAATCTGGTAAGTCTTTCTATATGTTAACCCAAAAGCCATAGAAGCTTTTCGATTAATTGCGCATTTAAGTAGCATATCTACTGCCAGCATAATTATATGTGCACCAATATGTATTCAAATAAGGAAATATAAACCAGAACAATGAGTTGGATGTGAAACTCAATGCGAATGAAATTGCTGCTACAGCCCCATAAAATTCAACAGCAATTTCATAAGATCTTGAGGTGGAAGAATGTGTTTTTGCACCTCCAAAAATTATTAAAATAAGAAACGTGCAAATTTATTAAGCAATGTATCACTTCGAAAGAGAAAGATATCTCTGACTAACCTGTTTTGTGACAAGTACAATTCAACAAGTGATATACCAATGGTGATTGTCGAATTTATAGCAAAGAAGTAATTCAACTGGGCTTTCCAGATGCAGGAAATACTTTGTTTCTGTAATCATTCAATAAGAACAATGGAAAGGATTTCCAACCCTAACAAGTCTTTGTAAAGCTACTACAAGAAGTGGGTTGACCATAGCAAGAAATCCTTTCAAACATGCACAAATGAATAAAAGCTATTTTGAATTTGCAATCCAGGAAAAAAATTAAAAAAACAAAGTCTGCACTTTTCATTTGTTTCTTTAAAATACACCGATCTTTTCTCATGGAATGCAACATCCTTGATCTGTTCTATGTTGTGATCAACTCAAATTGCAGAGAAAGAGCAGAAATATGTCATATATGTTCCATACCTTTTTTGCTCATCTGTTTCGCACGTCCAATACAATGTTGCGCTCATTTTTGCCGCTTACTCCGCATGTCAAATATGAATTTGAAATAATAAATATACTTATTTTATTACAAAACACTTTCATGTCTCATATCAAAAATGTTTTGGATGTCATAAATTTCAAGTTGACGTACATTATATTTGTAAAAGGAGTAAATCACAAAGGGAAATAAAAGTTTCATCTGTCAAAACAATAATTATCTATCTATCAAATTGACTCGTTTTCCCTACTTTTATCATTGTCTCAGGGGAATTGATTTTACAATAAAATAATATGTCTAAGACAAAAAAGAATTCCTATCGCTAATTATGAAAAGTCATAATTCGAAACTATGATGACATTTTAGCAATTGTCACAAAAAAATTAGAAGAAAAAACGATGCAGGTTTATGATGTGGTAGAGTAATTTTTCATTCCAAAACTATTTAGTACTAATAGATAGTCATCATAAAAGATTTCAACTGGGAAATACAGTAGGGGCCAAACTTTAGAGCCTTATTTTAATAATCAAAAGTTGAAACAGGGAGGAAAAAAGACAAAAGGGCAAGAGGACTCCCTTTATTTATTTCTTCTTCCCTCCATTAACCCAAACGTGAAGCTACCAAAGTTTTCTTCCCAGCTTGGTAAGCTCCCTGGTAACCATCAAAATTGCTCATGCATAGACTATAAAATCTTCTCCCTACACTTTAGGTTTCTTTGCATTGTAGGTTGGTGGATTAAGCTCTTTCCTTTTACCGGAGAAGCCTTATCTTTTTGTTACTGAATGATTTTTTATGGGTTTCATGAGAATGCTTTATCTGGGTGGTTGCACTACAAGAAAATTGCACACTGGTGACAAAATTTTAGCTAGGAAAAAGATTTTGTCACGAAAGACACCTTTCAGCAACAAAAAAATTTGTCACTACTGAAATGTCGCATTGGCAACGAAATTTTATTTTCTTACTAATAATGTTACTTTGGCAACCAAAAAAAGTAGCATCAGTAAGAAACTTTAGTTTTTGTCGCCAACATATACCCTTCGGCGATAGAATTTCAATTTTCTAATTAATGCATGGGGAGAAAAAGCCAAGTTTCCTAGCCAAAACATTCATTTCGCAACAAAACATAAACTTCCTTGCTAAAAGCGACAAAATTTTGTTTTCCTAGTCATTTTAATCTTATTAGTGACAAAACCATTTCAAAGCTAGAAAATTTGATTTTTCTCAGCAATATATACTCTACTAAAGCATTCTCAAATTCATTATGCTATTTTATATTACATTTGTTAGCCCTAAGGGCAAATTATGAAGTCTTAATTAAGTTTTGAATAATGACAAATATTGATGTGGACTAATCTTTATGTCAATTGTGTGATAGGATTGTTGGATTAAGAAGTATGAAGTCTTGTTGCCATAAAGCCAAAATGCAAGAACAACTTTAATGTGTCAAAGTGATTGAAGATTGAAGAAGTTTTGTTCAAAGATGATTAAAGGTATTGAAGACTTGGAGTGTAGGTCACATATACTTAATAGGTATATTCTTTTGTAAACCCTACACATGTGTGTCCTGGAATCTATTGAATGCATAAGAGAGGAACAAAAACTTGTTTTGAATCTTAAATGGCTTTGAATGAACTTTTGAATAACAAGTATGTTTTTGAACCTCAAATGATCTTGAGTTAACTTTGTATGATCGAAGTGTTTTAGTAACTGTTTTTGAGCTTGAAAGTGTTTAAATGACTTACCTATTGATACAAAATAATTTCAATGTTATTAAGGTTGATTTTCAAATGATTTAACAAAGTTTGATCAGTTCGGACGCAAGTTCGGACGTCCAAACTTTCTCTGATAGCATGGTTACTATTTTTCAAGAGAAATTTGGACAAATGTTTGGACGCATAAGAAAAAGTTTTGACGTTCGAACTTTTCTAGACAACTTGGCACAGTAAAGTTCGGATGCATAGGAGAAATTTCGAACGTCCGAACTTCTTTGAACTAACCGTTACTAGCCGTTTTCTAGCTGTTGAAACTGATTTTTGAAATCTATAAAAGCCATAAACTCCAAATTTTTAGTAGAACTTTTGAACTTAAGAAACCGAACTTCTTTGAACTAACCGTTACTAGTCGTTTTATAGCTGTTGAAACTGATTTTTGAAATCTATAAAAGCCATAAACTCCAGATTTTTAGTAGAACTTTTGAACTTAAGAAATCCTTGTAACTCTAACTTGTTTTACATAAAAATTATTTGAAAAGCTCTCAAATTGCCTTGTGCTCAAAGGTTAAAATTCAAGATTCCAAAGACAAGAAGTAAAGTGGTGCTAGCTATTGTATTCATCCACCAAGAAGTGTTGGTAACATCGAAACACTATCTTTCCATTATTGTTGTGATTGATACAAGGTTGTCAAGAGACTTAAAACCCTTCTGGAGGGTGAGCCATACACTAGATTAATCAAAATTGTGGTATAAAACCCCGTGTGTGGGTGAGCCTTGGATTAGATTAGTTGACATAAAACTCTTTGTGATAAGGGTGAACCATATGTATTAGATTTAATAGAGGTTGTTGTTGTAAAACCCCTTGAAGGGTGAGCCTCTTGTGTAATTGCTTGGATTGAGCATATAGTGAATTGGTTAAAATCCTTGAGTGTGGACTCAAGGTAGGGGATGTAGATCTTGGAGAGATCGAACCACTATAAATTGCTTGTGCTCTTTGTTCTTCATTGTGAATTGCTTTGTTAATGAGTTCATTACATTCTCATTGAATCAATTGAATATAAACTTTCCAAACCAAGTTCATAAAAGGAAAAGTTTTCGATAATTAGCCAAAGACCTAATTCACCCCCCCAGGTCTTTCATTGGTATCAGAGCAAGGGCTTCTTTGTGTGGTTTTATAACCTAGAAGTTAAGATCTTATGGCTAATGTTTCAAACTTACCTTATTCGGAAGGATCTTCTACAAATAGACCTCCTCTGTTTAATGGAACAAATTACACATTTTGGAAATCTAGAGTTAAGATATATATTTGTTCTATTAACTTTGATTTGTGAAATATTTTTGAGAAAGGTCCTTACATACCAATGAGAATGAGAGCTAATGGAATCACTAGAGAGCCAAAGCCAATGGACGAATATGATGAAGGTGGCTCCAAAATGATGACATTGAATTACCAAGCCATGAATATCTTGAGTTGTGCATTGGATATGAAGGAGTACAATCGAGTGAGTGAATGCAACACCGCTCATGATATGTGGAAAGTACTTCAAGCCACTCATGAAGAAGAAAGAGTCGATGTATGCTTTATGGGAATAAACGATGAGGTACAATCCACTCCCTCTATCTCTAGTTGTTGTGATGATGATGTTGATGATCCTAGTGAATTACTTGTTGAAATGTATGAAGAATTAAAAAAGGCTTCAAAAAGAAATAAGGAAATGAAATTCAAAATTAATGAGTTATTGAATGAAAATTCAAAATTATATTGTGAAAGCAAAAAGCTTCTTGAATCTATTGATTGTTTAAATAGTGAAAAAGAAGTTTTAAATGTTTCTTTACAAAACATATCCTTTGAAAATAATGCTCTTTGTACAAAAGTTTCTTCTCCTGAAATAATGCTTAGTGACCATGAAATTTTGAAAAGGAAAGTTGATGATCTTATATTACAGATTGAAAAATTTACAAATGGAAGAGACAAGCTTGACAAACTAATTGGATCTCAAAGATATCCTTTTATTAGAAATGGTCTTGGTTACAATCATATAAATAATGAGCCTAAATATAAAAATTTCTTTGTTAGAGCTACTTCTAGTTCAATGCCTCATACTTGTTGTACATATTGTGGAAAACATGGACACAAAGCCATTAGGTGCTCCGTTAAAAGAAAAATAGAAAATGGTATTAAAACCATTTGGAAAGTAAAGGGAATCATCACTAACCCTCATGGACCCAAGCAAATTTGGGTACCAAACCTCTCTTCATCTCATTTGGTGTAGGTACATTTTCCTCCAAGATCAAGTACCACTAAATGATTTCTTGATAGTGATTGCTCAAGATACATGACAAAAAATACATCACTCATTAGTGAGCTTTAAGCTACAAACGAAGAATTCATTACATTCGATGACAATAAGAAAGGAAGAATTTCTTTTATAGGTAACATTGGTAAAGATTCTTCCTCCCTCATTAAACAAGTTTTGCTCGTTGATGATTTGAAATATAACTTGCGTAACATTAGTCAATTATGTGACAATGATTGAAAAATTGAATTTAAATGTAATACTTGCACTATACTTGATGATGTCAATAGTATAACTATTTTTGTTGCAAATTGTATTAGTAATGGTTATGTGCCTGACTTGATGAACTTGTTGCGTATAAAGTTGGATGATTTTCAATTCATGATAATGACGGTTATTTATGGCATAGTAAACTTGATCATGTTAGCATGGACTTGTTGAATTTTTTTTAAGAACTGGTTAAAGGATTACCAAAAATTCATTTTGAGAAAAAATCATCCTTGTAATACTCGCCAATTTGGAAAACAAACAAAACTTTCTTTCAAACCTAAGAAAATTATTTTCACTTCAAAACCTCTTAAAATTGTTTATATGGATTGTTTGGACCAATAAGGATCACTAGTCTTGGTGGTAAGAGGAATTGACATGTGATTGTTGATGATTTCTCAAGATTTAAATGGGTGATCTTTCTAGCACAAAAGGATAAAGTTTTTTTAATGAATTTGTAAGACTTTTCAAAAGGTCCAAATCTCCCTTTAAGTACAAATTCATTTCTATTAGAAGTGACAATGGGAGAGAATTTTACAATCAAGATTATACAAAACTTTGTGATGAAAATGGGATTGTTCACAACCTTTTCAGCTGCCAAAATATCTCAACAAAATGGAGTTGTTGAAAAGAAAAATCGTACTTCACAAGAAATGACTAAGTCTACGCTTGGTGAAAATTCTTTACCAAATTATTTTTGGGACAAAGCTGAAAATACTGCTTGTTATGTTTTGAATAGAGTTCTTTTGAGAAAAACATCTTTTGAACTTCTATTTGATAGAATACCCTACAATTTGAACATGCATGACAAGTTTTATCAAATACATATGAATGTACGTAACAAAGTACTTTATATTGAATACCACTAGCCTATATTGCCTATTTCAAAGTGTTTGATTACAAGTGTTTTATATTGAATATGCGCAACAACTTGGGAAAAGTTGGTAGAAAATATGATACAGGGATATTCCTTAGTTATTCCTCTAACAATAAGGCTAATAGAGTTATTCAATAAAAAGAACTTTATGCGTAAGCTTTGATGAGTCTAACATCTATTTGGATAGAAGAGATGATGATGATGCAGGTGCTTTTATGAATGATAAGCAAACTCATCTTCAAGCTTCAACCTTGAAAGATCATGCCAATGAAGAAGAGATGAGTAAGCAAGAACAAGATAACTAACCTAGCGGTGACCAAGAGCTACCAATGGATCTAAGATATGCAAGAGGCCACCCTAAGGAGCAAATCATTGGTGATGTATCACAAGATGTTAGAATGAGATGGTGCTTATTGACAACTTTGCACTTTTATCTCACAATGAGCTTAAGAATATTAATGATGCATTGTGTAATGATTTTTGGATTATTGTTATGACAAATTTTGGAAACTTCTCCCAAAACCCCATGATTACCCTATTCTTGGCACAAAATGGTTTTTTTTAGAAATAAATTGAATAGATCAGGGGAAGGTGTAAGAAATAAATCTGGATTTGTCACCCAAAGGATTCAATCAAAAAGTGAAAGTTGATTATGATGAAACCTTTTGCTCCAAATGCTAGACTTAAGTCCATAAGAGTGCTTTTGACTTTTACTTGCTTTAAAGGTTTTAAGTTATTTCAAATGAATGTCAAAAGTGCGTTTCTAAATCGTTCTATTAAGGAAGAGGTTTATGTGGAACGATCACCCGGTTTTGATCATGAAAAGTTTCCTAACCATGTTTTCAAATTATCCAAAGCTTTGTATGATTTAAAACAAGCTCCTAGAGCTTGGTATAAAAAATTGAGTGGTTTTCTTCTTTCAAAAGGATTTTCAAGAGGAAAGGTTGACACTACTCTTTTCATAAAAACCTCTTGCAACAATGATCTTTTACTTGTGCAAATATATATGTTGATAATACCATATTTGATGCTACTATGTTTTACTTTGTGAGAAATTTGTCAAGTTGATGCAAAGCGAGGTCGAAATGAGCATGATGGGAGAACTCAACTTCTTTCTTTGATTACAAATCAAGCAAACCAAGGATGACACTTCTATAAATCAATCCAAATATACCAAAGAGTTTTTTGAAGAAGATTTGGAATGGATTAAGAAAAAGGTATAAGCACTTCAATGAGTTCATCAATCAAACTTGATAAACAAGAAAAAGGTAAAAATGTTAATGAAAATGTATATAGAGGTATGATTAGTAGTTTACTTTATCTTACCACAAGTACACTAGATATTATGTTTACCATGTGCTTGTGTGCTAGATTTTAATATTGTCCAAAATAGTCTCATTTGATTCCCATTAAGCATATTCTTCATTATCCCATTAATACATTTGATTATGGACTTTGGTTACAAAATCATTTTCTTTCAATCTTGTTGCATATACGGGTACGACTTTGCTAGATGCAAAGTCAAGTGTAAAAGTACTAGTTGTCATTTTCAATTTCTTGGCAATTATTTTGTCACTTGTTATAGCAAGTGACAAGCTTATGTGTCATTATCTACCGCCGAAACTGAAAATATCGCCGCCGGTAGTTGTTGTACTCAAGTGCTATGAAAAAAGCATGCTTTACTTAATTTTAGCTTATATTTTAGAGGTGCACTCATTTTATGTGATAACACTGGCGCTGTAAATTTGACCTTAAATTCAATTCAGCACTCTAGGACTAAGCCATTAGCCGAAGAAAGGTTTGACCAATCTTAGAAAAAGCTTAGGTATTTAAAAGTTCAATAACTAATGAGTGTATTCAAGTGTTGTAGCTCCAGGTGAATTTCGGATGCAAGGTTTGGACACATACAAAACATTCGGATGTCCAAACTTCACTATTAAATCACCAATCTCACTTGATTCCCGTATTCTAAGCACTAAATACTCTTTGAAAATCACATCCTTTCTCTAAAATTCACAATGGCGAGGACAAAGAAGCCTAGCATGAGAAAATGAAAGGGAAAAGTCAAAGAAAGAGAAGGAGCACCAGTGATCAATCAACCAAGGAAGGTTCATGTTCCTCAAAGCATGTCATGGCTGGATAGATTTGTCATAGTGGAGGCTGCTACTGAATTTGATGATTGGACAAAAAGGAGCCATAAGATAAATACAAGCCACAAGGTGGATGTCATCAAACTATCCGAAATGGGTAATATACTCTCATTTTTAAATGATGTGAGCTGGACTAGTTTGCTTGTGTTTGATGAATTCCATTACCTTCCTTAGTTTATGAAGTTTATGCAAATATAAAAAAAAAAGGTTGAGCAAATGGGTAATAAAACTATTCAGTGGTATTCTTCAAGAATATCACAAGTTGATTTTTAAGATTGATAATGCATTGCTCAATAGAATTTGTGATGTTGAGGATGTTGGGTTTAGGCATTATTCTTCCAGGGGATATTGTTTTATAAGTAAGTTAAACTCACATGAAATGATTGAGAATGCCTGTACAAATGGTAGAAGCTTCAAGACTATAAAAGAGAGAGAGATAAAAACTTTTGATGCTAGTGAAAGAATTTTGGATCACATGCTTATTACCTTGATTATAGCATACTTTGGGCACAAATCTTCTATTGATAATATATATGCTATAATTATGCTAGCCATGCATAAGACAAGAAAAATGAATTTTGGATATATAGTGCTAAAGAATATAACGGAGCAAGAAGAACAGAAAAATTATTCCTGGAAACAAAGTAAACTTGGATAAACTCTCTAATATGGGTATTGTTCTATCTCTATTTGATAATATTGATTGGAGTAATTTACTAGTAGTTGATGAAGAATTTTATCCTACCCTAATATATGAGTTTTATGCAAATCTTAAAGAAGAGAGAATTGAACATGAGAGGGATAATGTAGTTCAATGGTATTCCTCTAGAGTATATCAAGTGGATTTTGAGTTCAATGATATCTTAGTGAACAAAATTTATGGGGTAGACGATAATGAGGCAAGGTATTACTCATTGGGATAGCATTGCTTTATTCATGAATTGTTCACAAATGAAAGATTTGAAGAGGCTTTCACAAATGGTAGACAATTTAGGTCCATTAGGAAAAGGGAAATCAAAGCCTTTGATGCTAGAGAAAGGGTTATGCATCACATGATTACCACCATGATCATCCCTAATTTTGGACATAAATCATCTGTT
Organism: Rauvolfia tetraphylla; assembly: GCA_030512225.1. Classification (NCBI taxonomy): domain Eukaryota; kingdom Viridiplantae; phylum Streptophyta; class Magnoliopsida; order Gentianales; family Apocynaceae; genus Rauvolfia; species Rauvolfia tetraphylla. The sequence goes on along the minus strand of JAJQKT010000004.1, from coordinate 4,441,134 downwards.
GGAAATATACATATGGTGATTATGCTTGCTCTGCATGAGCATAGAAGATTAAATTTTGAGTATATGGCATTGAAGCATATGATTAGTGCTAGAAAAACAGACAACAAAGCTTTACCATATGGGAGACTTTTAACAAGAATTTTCAAATATTTCCAAGTTAAACTATCTGTTAGGGAACAAGCTTTCAAGAGAGGACAAATCTATACTAATGACTCTCTTAGAAGGATGCAATTAATTCTTGAACGAAAAGAGAAACTCCTCCAAAAAGAATAGAGGTTGAAGAAAGTGAGGAAACTGAGGAAGAAGAAGATGAAGCAGAAATGTGGGCAAGGGAAATGAAGACAAAGAGGAGGCATGATTCATCAAGTGAGGGGGAGCAACCTCCCTCCAAGAGAAGACTATTTGAAGAAGGAGAAGCTCCTAGTGTTAAAGGAATTTCTAGAGAAGACACAATTCAAGAAGCCTTGAACAACCACATCAAGGAGATGGAGAAAATGTATAAGTTCTTTGAAACTTTTGCTCCTATGGTTCTTGGAAAATTAGATGGTTTAGAAAATAGAGTGAAGCACATTGAGGAAATATTGATGAGAAACACTCAAAGTGGTGACGGACCTTCTAGAACTCAAGAAGAAATGGATGATGATAAGGGTGATGGAGAAAACAAGAAAAAGGAAGAATATAGAGATGATGTCAGTAATAATGAAGATGATGATGATGATGGTGACCAAGGGGATGACAGTGAGCAAGCTGTGGAGTCACAAAGAGGAGATCAAGGAAAGCAGCAAGCTGGAATTAGCCAAGAAGAAAGTCTAATTGCAAGAGCTGAAGTGACAACAACATCCAATCCAACATTCAGCCAAGGAAAATTCAAGCACGTAGCAATCAAGAAGGGATCAAGAAAGGACTCTCCATCAACATCACAAGAGTGAGCATCTCTTTAATCTTATCTCTACATACTGCTTTTATATACTTTTGATATGCTTAGTATGACTGATAAACAATTCCTAGTTTGGTTTATGCAATTTCTCTATTTTTCTCTTTAAATTTCTGAACTTTATAACTGTTTAATGTGGCTTTTGTAATAGTTGTGTGAAGCTCAATGATGGAAACCTTAGTGTTGAGAGCTTCTTTTGTTAATGATACTTTGACCATCCCAAGATTAATTGCTGCTATAAAAGGGAAGAAGAAGTTGACTTACAAGAATATGCTAAACTATTAGTTACTATTTTTGTTGGCCCTAGTTGAATATGTTAAATATGCTAAACTGTCGGTCTCATTTTCATTACCCTATCTTTGAGTGATCACAAAATGGGGAGAAAGAATGATGCTGCAATATGTGTGCTATATATGTAATGATGCTGCAATATGTGTGCTATATATGTGCTGCAATGTGGGTGCTATATATGTGCTGATGAGAATCATGCTGCAATGTGTGCTATGTATGTGTTGATATGCAATATGTAATGAGTAACGTGAAAATATTTGGCTGCATTTCTGCATTTGGAATTTAAATTGAAAGTGTTATAATATGTGAGGTTTTAGTTGTTTTCTGAGATTCTGGATATAGTTAAGTTGAGGTTGAAATCTTGAACTTAGTTCTTGACTTGATTTATGATTTCAGATTGATTAATGAAAACAATTGAATGCATGAGTTTTGTGGTTTTGCAAAGCTAAATTGAGTGCCTTCATGGACATATATATTTGAGTACTTTTACAGTTCATTTGAAAATGCAAAATCATCTATTTAAACTTGTTGCCCAAAATTCGGACTTGAAATTGGAATGCAGACCAAAATTTCGGACGCATCCAAACTTTCTTACTAAAAATATTTTCTGTTGTTCAAATTGTTAGAAAACTATTTTAATCCTTCCTATCATATTTGGAAAACTTAGAAAAGGTTATTTTCAAAAATTACACCTTCCATCTCACATATTTTACAGTTTGGACTTGAAATTTTAAAATTTAGATGCATGATTCAAAAATTCGGATGCATGTTTCAGAAATTCGGATGCATCCATATTTTGTTACCAAAAAGTGCTCTTTTGTTGTTAAAATTGATTCAAATACGTTTTAATCTCTTCTACTATGTTTGAACAACCTTAGGAAAACTTATTTTAAAAAATTGCATCTTTTATTTCACTTATTTTAAAGTTCGGACTTGTTATGTCAAAATTCGGATTCACAGCATTTCAAGTCCAAACTTGTTGAAAAATGAGCACAATCTAAACGGGAGCATTGTTAACCTTTTTGACCTTTAATACATCTCTTAGAAGGTTTCTTAATGCTTAAATGCTACTTCTTCTATCCTAGTTGTTGGAAGCAAGGAGGTAAATGGAGGTTGGTTGGGCCATAGGCTCATATTGAGCCTTTTGTATTTCAATGTGTTAAACTGGTTATTATCTATCATTGACATCAATACTTCTTGGTACTACATTGTTTAAATCCATCAAATTTTGCATCAAATTTTGTCATCATCAAAAGAACATTATGTGTTGAAGAAACCATACATGTAACCTTTGATGAATCTAACATTTATCTTGAAAGAAGAAATGAAGATGATGTAGATTTTTCAATATTTGATAATCAAACACATCATCAAGCACCCACATTGGAAGAACATGCCAAAGAAGAAGAAATAATAGAGCAAGAACAAGATGGTCAACCTAGCAATGATCAAGAACTTCCAAAGGATCTAAGATATGCAAGAGGTCATCCTAAGGAGCAAATCATTGGTGATGTGTCCCAAGGAGTTAAAACAAGGATATTTTATCGTCAACTTTGCTCTTTTATCTCACATTGAACCTAAAAACATTGATGATGCATTGTGTGATGATTTTTGGATTATTGTTATGGAAGAGGAGTTAAATCAGTTTGAAAGAAATAAAGTTTGGACTCTTGTCCCAAGACCTCATGATCATTCTATTATTGGTACAAAATGGGTATTTAGGAATAAATTAAATGAACTAGGAGAATTGTTAGAAATAAGGCTAGCTTGTTGCTCAAGGTTTCAACCAAGAAGAAGGCATTGATTATGATGAAACTTTTGCTCCGGTAGCTAGACTAGAGTCCATAAGAATACTTTTGGCTTTTGCTTGTTTTAAAGGTTTTAAACTATTCCAAATGGATGTTAAAAGTGCATTTCTAAATAGTATTATTGAAGAAGAAGTTTATGTAGAATAGCCACCTGGATTTATTGATGAAAAATTTCCTAATCATGTTTTCAAATTAACCAAAGCTTTATATGGATCGAAACAAGCTCCAAGAGCTTGGTATGAAAGATTAAGTGGTTTTCTTCTTTAAAAGGATTTGCAAAAGGAAAAGTGGACACAACATTTTCTATAAAAACCTCTAACAGTAATGATATATTAATTGTGCAAATTTATGTTGATGACATTATTTTTGGTGCTACTAACACATCCCTTTGTGAGGAATTTGCCAAATCAATGCAAAATGAATTTGAAATGAGTATGATGGGAGAACTAAATTTCTTTTTTGGGCTACAAATTAAGCAAACTAAGGATGGAGTCTTCATAAATCAGGCAAAGTATACCAAGGAGCTATTGAAAAGATTTAGAATGGATCAAGCAAAAAGGATGGATACTCCAATGAGCTCATCAACTAAACTTGATAAAGATGAAAAAGGTAAAAATGTTGATGAGAAGTCATATGGAGGTATGATTAGAAGTTTACTCTATCTCTCAGCAAGTAGACCAGATATTATGTTTGTTGTATGCTTATGTGCTAGATTTCATTCCTGTCCCAAAGAATCTCATCTAATTTTTGTCAAACGTATTTTTCGCTATTTGATTGATACACATGACTATGGTCTTTGGTTTCAAAATCTTCATCTTTTGAACTTATTGGATATTCAGATGCTGATTATGTTGGATGCAAAGTTGAACGAAAGAGTACAAGTGGTCATTGTCAATTTCTTGGTAGTTGTCTTGTGTCTTGGTATAGTAAAAAATAAGCATGTGTGTCTTTGTCTACTGCTGAAGCTGAATATATTGCAGCTGGTAGTTGTTGTGCTCAAATATTAGGGATGCAGCATACTCTACTTGATTATGGTCTTAAATTCAATTGTGTACCAATATTATGCGATAATACTAGTGCTATCAATTTGAGCATAAATCCCATTCAACATTCTAGAACAAAGCACATAGAGATTAAGCATCATTTTATTCGTAATCATGTTGCTAAAAGAGACATATGCTTGGAATATATAAATACAAATGATCAAATTGCTGATATATTTACAAAGCCTTTGGCCAATTATTAATGTGTTTATTTGAGTGTGACAAAAGTAGGAAAAATTCGGATGCACAATTTGGATGCATTGAGTGAAAATGGAACGTCCAAACTTAGTCATAAAATTCTGGACAGAAAAGTTCGGACGCATGTTTGGACACATGATAGAAAGTTCGGACGTCTGAACTTTCTAAAACTGGGGAACAGAGAAGGTCGGACGCATATTCGGACGCAGAGCAAAAAGTTTGGTCTCCGAACTTTGCAGTTACAGCTGTTTTAAAGAGACCAAAATAGCCGTTACTCACAATTTTTATCATCCGACCTCTCTCTCTCTCTCTTTTCAAATTTCTCTCTACCCATTTGCGTCCAAACCAAAAGCTCTATGAAATTTCATCATTTTCACATCAAGCCACTTGGATTTTTGAATTCCTAACCCTAAATACTTCTCAGTTTTCATTGCTTTTCTATTAGAAATACATTATGGTGAGAACTAAGGGAGCAAATATTGAGAAAGGCAAAGCAAAAGCAAAGGACAGAGAAGGAGGACCAATTCTCAATGAACCAAGAAGAATTAGGGTTCCTCAATCATCATCTGGAGCAGACAAGTTTGTCTCTATCAAGGATGCATCAGAATTCGAAGATTGGAGAAAGAAATCAAGAAAAATCATTCCTGGAAACAGAGTGGATTTTGACAAACTCATAAATATGGGTAATGTCCTATCTTTATTTGGTGATATTGGCTAGAGTAATTTATTGGTTATTGATGAAGAGTATTATCCTTCACTCATATATGAATTCTATGCAAATCTGAAAGAAGAAAGAATTGAACATGAGGGGGACAATGTTATTCGATGGTATTCTTCTAGAGTATCTCAAATAGATTTTGAATTCAATGATGCATTAGTGAATAGAATCTGTGGAGTGAGTGATGTTGGAGCAAGGTATTTCTCTATGGGACAACACTACTATATTAGAGAGCTATTTACAAATGAAAGATTTGAAGAAGCTTTCACCAATGGTAGAGAGTTTAGGACCATTAAAGAAAGTGAAATCAAAGCTTTAGATGCAAAGGGAAGAGTTATGCATCATATGATAACAACCATGATTATTCCTAACTTTGGACATAAAACATTTGTGGGGAACATACATATGGTGATTATGCTTGCTTTGCATAAGCATAGGAGATTGAATTTTGGATTTATGGCATTGAAGCATATGTTTGGGGCTAGAAAGATTGACAACAAAGCTTTACTATATGGAAGGCTTTTAACAAGGATTTTCAAACATTTTCGAGTCAAGCTTCCTGCTAGGGGACAAATTTTCAGAAGGGGAGAGATTTATACAAATGACTCTCTCAAAAGAATGCAATTAACTCTTGATGATGAGAGAGTATGGAGATCTAGAAGAAAAACTCCTCCAAAAAGAAGAGAAGCTGAGGAAAGTGAGGAAACTGAGGAAGAAGAAGATGAGGCAGAAATATGGGCAAGAGAGATGAAAACAAAGAGGAGGCATGATTCAACAAGTGAGGGGGAGCAACCTCCCTCCAAAAGAAGACTCTTTGAAGAAGAGCTAACTCCTCAATCACCTCCTAATGTTGGAGAAGGGCCTAGTGCTGAAGGGATTTCAAGAAGAGATACATTTCAAGAAGCACTGAACAGCCACATTAAGGAGATGGAGAAAATGTACAAACTTTGAAACATTTGCTCCTATGGTGCTTGGAAAACTGGACAGTTTAGAGAATAGAGTCAAGCACATGAGGAAATATTGATGAGAAATCCTTAAAGTGGTGAAGGGCCTTCTAGAACTCAAGAAGAAACGGATGATGATGAGAATGGTAAAGATGACAAGAAAAATGAAGAAATTAGTGATGATGAGGATGATGATAATGATGGTGACCAAGGGGATGGCCTTGAGCAGGTCATGGAGTCACAAAGAGGAGAGCAGGGAATGCAGCAAGCTGGAATGAGTCAAGAAGGAGGTCAAATTGCAAGAGCTGAAATAACAACACCATATAATCCAACATTCAGCCAAGGAACAGTCAAGCACGTTGCAGTCATGAAGAAACCTAGAAAGGACTCTCCAAAAGACTATGCATATCTTCACTTTCAACTCTATTTACTGCTTTTATTTTTTTTTTAGCTTAACATGACTTATGAACACTTACTAGCTTGGTTTATGTAATTTCTCTGTTTACTTCTTTAAATTTCTGCATTTTATTACTATTTTCATGTGACTTATGTAATAGTTTTTCATGAAGCTCAATGATGAAACCTCAGTGTTGAGAGTTTCTTTTTATGATACTTTACCCCCTCCCCCCCACCAAGCTTAATTGCTGTCATAAAAAAGGGGAGAAAAAGTAAATTTACAGAATTATGCTATCATTGCATATCAGTCTCATTTTCATATTCCCATCTTTAAGTGATGACAAAAGGGGGAGAAAGATGTGTGCAAGAATGTGCGGAATGTGTGGCATTGTGTGCCTAGTTCATAAGTTTGGACATTTGGATGCGAACCAAATGTTTGGACGCATCAAAACCTTGTTTGCCAAAAATATTTTTTTTTTGTTGTTCAAATTGTTTGAAAACTATTTTAATCCTCCCTATAATATTTGAACAACCTTAGAAAGGCTTATTTTCAAATATTAGAGCCTTCATCTCACATATTTTAAAGTTTGGACCTGAAATCTCAAAGTTCGGATGCATAAGTCTAAAGTTCGGATGCATGTTCTGAAATTCAGATGCATTCATATTTTGTTGTCAAAAAGTGCTCTTTTGTTATTCAAATTGATTCAAATATGTTTTAATCTCTTCTAATATGTTTGAACAACATTAGGAAAGCTTATTTACAAAATTTGCAGCTTTCATTTCACCTATTTTATTGTTTGGACTTGATATGTCAGAATTCGGATGCTTTGTATCTCAAGTCCAAATTTGTTGAAAAATGAGCACAATCTTAGGGGGAGCATTGTTAATCTTTTCTGACCTTTAATACCTCTCTTAGAAGTTTTCTAAATGCTTAAATGCTATATCTTCTATCCTAGTTGGTTAGTTGGAAGGAAGGAGGAAAATGGAGGTTTATTGGGTCATAGGCTCATATTGAGATTTTCGTATGTCAATGTGCTAAATTGGTTATTATCTATCATTGACATCAATGCTTCTTTGTACTACATTGTTTAAATCCATCACATTTTGCATCAAAGTTTGTCATCTTCAAAAATGGGGAGATTGTTAGCCCTAAAGGCAAATCATGTAATTATAATTAGTTTTGATTAATGACAAACATTGATAAGGACTAATATGCTCACAATGTGAGAACAACACTAATATTTGAAGATTGAAGAGGTTGTTCAAGATAATTGAAGGCATTGAAGACTTAGAGTGTAGGGCATAAATGTTAAATAGGTAAATTCTTATGTAAACCCTACACTTCTGGTCTTGGAATCTATTGAATGCATAAGACAGCACAAAACTTATTTTTGAAATGGTTTTGAATGAACTTTTTGATAACAAGTATGTTTTTGAATTCTCAAATGATCTTAAGTAAAATTTGGATGATTAAAATGTTTTGGTAACGGTTTTTGTGTTATTAAGGATTTCAGTGTTATTAAGGATGATTTTTAAATGATTTGACAAAGTTTGATAAGTTTGGATGCAAGTTTGGACGTCCAATCTTTGTAAATGATCACTGTGCTTCCAGAGAAATTCGGATGCAAGTTCGGACGCATAAGAAAATGTTCGGACGTCCAAACTTTCTCTGATAGCATGGTTACTGTTTTTTCAGAGAATTTCGGACGAATGTTCGGACGCATAAGGAAAAGTTCGGACATCCGAACTTTTCCAGACAGCTTGGCACAGTAAAGTTCGGAAAAAGTTCGGACGTCCGAACTTCTCTGAAACTAGCCGTTACTAGTGGTTTTATAGCTGTTGCAATTGATTTTTCAAATCTATAAAAGCTATAAACTTAAGATTTTTTGTAGGTTTTGAATTTCCAAGAACTCTAAACATTCCAAAGTCTTTAACAAACATTAAAGCTCTCTTTTGTCTTGTGCTTTCAATTGATAAATCAAGATTCCAAAGACAACAAAGTGTGAAGGTGCAACATTGTGTAATCATCTACCAACAAGTGGTAACATCTTACACATTCCCCTTTCTTCATTCAATTGTGTTTTCTATTAGCTCTTGCAAGGTTATCTTGAAAACATAAAATTCTTTAGATAAGGGTGAACCTTGAGACATTGACTCAAGGTTGTTTGTAGATATAAAATCCTTTGGTAGGGTGAACATTGATTGTAGAATTGCAAAAGAGGTTGTGAGTGTAAAACCATTGTGTGGTGAGCCTCTTATGTAATTGTTGAAATTGGGCATATAGTAGATTGTTTGAAATCCTTGAGTGTAGGCTCAAGGTAGTGGATGTAGATCTTGAAGAAATCGAACCACTACAAATTGCTTGTGTTTATTGTTCTTATATTGTTTAGTACCTTGACATTGATTGATATATTTTCTTATTGAAACAATCACACAAAATTTGGTCTACCTTAAAATTGTAAAAGGAATTATTTTTGAATATTAACCAAAGATCTAATTCACCCCCCTCTTAGGTCTTTCAATAACCACAAGAAATAAAGAGTATTTTGAAGCATTTCAAAGGAGGACAAAATAGAGAGAACATTACTTCTTGAGAAAACTTTGAGCATGTCTACACAGTCAATATAAAAGTCATCCTAAGTACTCATCACTGAGATTAAACAATCATCAACTTGTCTCAGAATGCAAATAAAAGCTGTGTGTATGTGTTTCCAACCAATGCAAATGCTCAAGAATTATAGGGGTGAATGTTGGATTATTGGCCAATGAATTCACATCAAGTAAGCATAATTCCCCATAAGCCCGGGATCCATAAAACCTCTACACTAATACGGTAACCAAAGTTCAACCTAGATTAGGTAAGACTTTCAAGCTTGTAACTTTGGGCTAAGGGAAAGTTAAGATGCCAAACGATGGGTAAGGAATTCAAAGCCAAGGAAATGAGAGCTAAAGAGAAAGGTATGATACATAAAACAAAAGTAATAACCCTTTTTAGCCGCAAAGGAATGTCCCCATTTCCATACATCCAACTAAAAACTCCCATCTACTACAAAATCCCCTCACTTTAAATTCACAAACTTGTACAAATCATGGTTCAACCTACAACTTTTCTGTCATTACCCATCTTTATCAACCGACAAGTTTATACCTCAATCATGACAAAATTCACAATAATAACAACGAAAACAATGGAGGTATCAAGAAATGAGATAAGCCTTCAAAGCAATAAACATATTATAACTTATTTTCTTTTCTTTTCTCTCTTTTTCTTTTCTTTTTTCTTTTTTTCCTGGATTGAGGCATATTTCAATTCTGATCATATAAAGAAGTTTCACCTTAGGCCCCCCTTCCTTTTTTTTTCTACCCATAAAGCCAATTTTCTATCATCTTCCTTCTTTTTCTTCTTTTGTACCACCCTCTACATTACTCTTTGCCAACTTAAGGATACAAATATATTTAGCTCTTACGAAGAAAGGTTACACATAAAAAGTGGAGTTTAAAATTTGAAAGAAGAAAAATAAAAAATAAAAATTGCGAAATTCAATGTACTAAGGCTTCAATTAGGATACTATGGATAAAATAAAGAAGGATGTTTTTAAAGGCTCAATCGGGACAAAGAAGGTCTATTACAATCATTTCAAGATCAAACTAAGTTTACTTACTCATTTCACCTCAAGACAAGTGAATGCAGGTTCTAGGACAAATATTTTATTGAATTCTAAGGCCAATAGCACAAAACTCAACTATGTAATCATCACAACAAAAGTAAAAGAGAATGTGCTGAAAAGATAAATTCTATAAAACCAATGAATACAAGGGGTGGTTACTCGATCTAAGTTTAAGGTACTAGTTATGACTTTTAGAATACTTTTAGAATTCTTGTACAACATAAAAGTCATGCAACATCTTGAAGATTCCAAAAATGAGAATAAGAAAACTCTACAAAAAATCATGAAAATAAACTATACTACTTTTAACTTCCCCACACTTAAGACAATATTGTCCACAATGTTGGGAGGGAAATAAACAAAAAATGATAACATATAAACATAAAAGCCAGTAGGAAAAGTATACTAAAGAAATAAGTAGAAAAGCATAGCAAGAAAATAAAATAAAAGGACAGAAACATAAAAGAGAGAACTCACTTTGAGATCGCGCTCACATACCACTTGCTCCACCACTTGGTCCCAGGCCATCTTCTGGGAATAGTTGCCGCCAGATACCAGTGAGATACGCTTCATGTCTTGCCATTGCTTACATAAGTTGTTCTTGATTCACAAGAAACGTCGCTTGAGAGTACGTAATGTCGGCATATTATTGGCCCAAAAATTATTGCTATTGAAGAATTTGTTGTTGGGCCTGATGGAGTTCCACAAGCCTTTCTTGGCAAGCTTGATCAACCATGGACAGTTGCCCAATTGAATCTGAATTTGCACATAGACAGTGTGTATTTCGGCTTGAAAATCTATAGTGGAGGATGGGGCAATGGTCGGACGAGTTTGGCTCATGGTTTCTTGGTCCACAGGCAAGTATTCCATAGGACGATAGCCTTGCCAATGAAGGGCATCAAATTTGGTGAGCAATTATTCCTCGCATCTTCGTATTTGTAGCCGCAATTTTTGAGTGTCTTCGTGGTTAATACTTCAAAAGTGTTAGCCCTAAGGGCAAATCATGTAGTTTTGATTAATGAGAAATATTGATGAGAACTAATATGTTTATATTATGTGATAGGATTTGTGAACTAAGAAGTTTGGAGTCTCATTGCCTTCAAGCCAAAGTGCAAGAACAATCTCCATAAACTATGAAGTCTTTTGAGGTTTATTTAAAGATGAACTCAAGGCATTGAAGACTTGAAGTGTAGAGTAGGTATGATAATAGGTAATATCTATGTAAACTCTACACTTGTATGTCTTGGAGTTTATTGAATGCATAAGAGAGCATAAAATAGTTTTCTTAATCATAAAAGGCTTTGAATAAGTTTCTTTGTAAATGTGATTTTGTGTCCTAAGATTTTTTAAGTAAACTTTATATGATCAAAGGAATTTGATTTTGGTTTTCAAACTTATATATGTCTAAATAAGTTTTCTATATATACCAAATGTTTTTCAAATTTTTGGAAGTTAAATCTCAAATGATTTTACAAAGTTTGAACATGATTCCAAGAAATTCGGTCGTCAAAATTTGGTAGCAAAAGTTTGCTACTTTCTTCCAGAGAAATTCGGAAGAAGATTCGGATGCATGAAGAAAAATTCGGTCGTCTGAATTTTGGCCCTTAGCATGGTCACTGTTCTTCCAGAGAAATTCGGACGAAGATTCGGACGCAGCAGGAAGAATTCGGTCGTCTGAAAAATTCGGACGCAGAATTCGGTCGTCCGAATTTCCTGAAAATAGCCGTTAACTAGCCGTTTTATAGTTGTTTTAACTGATTTTCAAATTTTATAAAAGCCATAAACGTGCAATCTTTTGTAAGTTTTGAATCTTTGAATACTCTAAGCATTCTAAAGTCTTTTACAAACATTTCTCAAGCTCTCTTATGTCTTGTGCATTCAATTGATCAATCCAAAGACATCAAAGTGTGAAGGTGCAACTTTGTGTAATATCTACCAACAAGTGGTAACATCTACACACTCATCTTTATTTATTAAATTGTGTTGGTCTACTAGCTCTAGCAAGGTTATCTTGATAACATAAAATCCTTTAGATAAGGGTGATCCTTGAAGTTGTAATTCAAGGTTGTTTGAGATATAAAACCATTGTGTGTGGTGAGCCTTGTTTGTAAAAGTTACTAGAAGAGGTTGTGAGTGTAAATCATAATGTGGTGAGCCTCTTTTGTAATCTATAAACTTGAGCACATAGTAGAGTGATTGAAATCCTTAAGTGTAGGATTAAGGTAGTGGAGGTAGATCTTGAGGATCGAACCACTATAAATTGCTTGTGTTCTTTAATTTACATTTCTTATATTGCTTTGCTATAAATTGGTTCTATCTTGTCCTTATAATCTGTTATTGATCTATACACATAAAAGGTTTGATCTTGCAAAAATTAGCCAAATACCTAATTCACCCCCCTTCTTAGGTATTTCAATTGGTATCAGAGCTAGAACTTCTTTGTGTGGTTTTACAACCTAGAAGACAAAGATCCTATAGCTAATATTTCAAACCTACCTTACCTAGAAGGATCTTCTACAAACAGACCACCGTTGTTTGATGGAACAAATTACACTTTTTGGAAGTCTAGAGTTAAAATATATATATGTTCTATCAATTTTGATTTATGGAACATTGTTGAGAAAGGTCCCTATGTCCCAATGAAAATTAGAGCAGATGAAGTAACCTCAGAACCCAAATCCACTGATGAATTTGATGAGCATGATTCAAGGAAAATGACATTAAATTATCAGGCCATGAACATATTAAGTTGTGCACTAGATGTTACTGAATACAATAGAGTTAGTGGGTGTGATTCTGCTCATGATATGTGGAGATTACTCCAAATTACACATGAAGATACTAATCAAGTTAAAGAATCTAAACTTGCTATGCTTGTTAGAGATTATGAACTGTTTACTATGAAACAAGGTGAAAATATTAGTGATATGTTTACAAGGTTTACTAATATTTTCAATGGCTTGAAAGCTTATGGTAAAAGCTATACTATGGGAGAGCAAAACAGAAAGATTTTGGATGCTCTACCAAAATCCTGGCAGCCAAAGACGCTTGCTATTGAGGAGTCCAAAGATCTAAAAACTCTTCCTCTTGAAGAGCTTATTGGATCACTACTCACACATGAAATGAAGATGAAACGGTTGAATGATAAGGAAGATGAAGAAAAGGGAAGAAAAGGAGTAGTACTTAATGCTTCAAATAACCTGAGTGAACATGAACAATCTTCAAGTGAAGAAGAAGGAGGAAACAGTGGAGAAGAAGAGATTGCAATGGCAGTGAAGAAGTTCAAGAGATTCTACAAAAAGGAATTTCTCAAGAAAGGAAGTAGGCCAGTCAAGAAGAGTGGATAATCCTCATCCTATAAACCTCAATGTTTTGAATGCAAGAGTACAGAGCATCTTATTGCTGACTGTCCCAAAGTGTTAGAGAGGGAAAGAGAAAGCAAAAACAGAAAGAAATCTGCCAAGAAAGGAAAAGGATTAGCAGGAACGTGGGATCAACAAGAAAGTGAGGATGACTGTGAAGGGAAGGCCAACATATGCTTTATGGCCATTGATGATGAGGTACAATCTTCACCTTCTATTTCAAATTTTTGTAATGATGATATTGATTCTAGTGATTTAATTGTAGAACTGTATGAAGAGTTGAAAAAGGCTTCAAAAATAAATCCAAAGTAAATGATTTTTTAAATGAAAATTCAAAATTATGTGTTGAAAATGATAAACTTCTTGAGACCATTAATTCTCTTACCATTGAAAAAGAAGTTTTGAATACTACCATACAAAATGTATCTTTTGAAAACAAAAAGCTTTGTTCAAGAATTATTTCTCTTGAATCAATGATAAAAGATCATGAGTTTTTGAAAAGGAAAGTAAATGATTTTACTTTATGCATTGAGAGATTTACAAATGGAAGAGAAAATTTAAATAAATTACTTGGTTATCAAAGATCCTCATTTGTAAAGCATGGTCTTGGTTTTACACATGATTGTTTTGATCCAAAACAAAAGGGGTTATTTGTTAAAGAATCTTCTCATTTTAGGTCTCATACTTGTTGCACATATTGTGGTAAGCATGGACACAAGGTTTCTAAGTGCTTTATAAAAAGAAAGATAGAAAATGGGGTTAAGACCATTTGGAAAGTCAAAGGAACTATTACTAACCCTCTTGGACCCAAGAAGATATGGGTACCAAAAATTACTCTTTCCAATTTGGTATAGGTACAATTTGCCTCAAGATCAAGTGCCACTAAATGGTTTCTTGACAGTGGCTGCTCAAGGCACATGACTGGAAATGCATCACTTGTTAGTGAGCTTCAAGCTACAAGTGAAGGTTTTGTCACATTTGGAGATAAGAAGAAAGGGAAAATACTTGGAATAGGTAACATTGGTAAAGGTTCTTTCCCTCTTATCAAGCAAGTTCTACTTATTGATGGTTTAAAGTATAATTTACTTAGTATTAGTCAATTATGTGACAATGGTTGCAAAGTAGAGTTTAAATGTGATACTTGTACTATTCTTGATAGTGCAAGTAATAAACTATTTTTGTTGCTAAAAGAGTTAGTAATGTATATGTGTTATATCTTGATGAGCTTATCACTAATGATATTAAATGTCTTACCATTCATGACAATGATAGATTTTTATGGCATAGAAGATTAGGACATGTGAGCATGGATTTATTGAACAAACTTTCTACTCAAGAACTAGTTAGAGGATTACCAAAAATGCATTTTGATAAAACCCGTCTTTGTGATGCTTGTCAATATGGAAAACAATCAAAAACATCTTTTAAACCAAAGAAAATGGTTTCTACCTCAAAACCTCTTGAACTAGTTCACATGGATTTATTTGGACCTATGAGGACTACGAGTCTTGGTGGTAAAAGATATGCTTATGTGATTGTTGATGATTTTTCAAGATTTACATGGGTAATCTTTTTATCACAAAAAGATGAAACATTTTATGAATTTTCAAAACTTTTCAAGAAGGTTCAAATTTCTCTTGATTGCAAACTGATCTCTATTAGAAGTGATAATGGAAGAGAGTTTTGTAACCAAGATTTTACAAAATTCTGTGATGAGTATGGCATTACTCATAATTTTTCAGCTGCCAAAACACCTCAACAAAATGGTGTTGTTGAGAGGAAAAACAGAACATTACAAGAAATGGATAGATCAATGCTTTGTGAAAATTCTTTAGCTAAATACTTTTGGGCTGAAGTTGTAAATACAGCATGCTATGTAATGAATAGAGTTTTACTAAGACCTTTTATAAGAAAAACACCTTTTGAACTTCTATTTGATAAAACCCCATCAAATAAAGCATTGATCTATCCATTTCTTGGTAAGTTTGATAGAAAATCAGATGAAGGCATATTTCTTGGCTAGTCATCAAATAAAAAGGCATATAGATTCTATAACAAAAGGACATTATGTGTTGAAGAAACTATTCATGTAACTTTTGATGAATCTAACATTTATCTTCAAAGAAGAAATGAAGATGATGCAGGTTCCTCAATGGTTGAAAATCAAACTCAACACCTAGTACCTACATTGGAAGATCATGCTAAAGAAGAAGAAATAATGGAGCAAGAACAAGATGGTCAATCAAGCAATAATCAAGAACTTTCAAAAGATCTCACATATGCAAGAAGTCATCCTAAGGAGCAAATCATTGGTGATGTCTCCCAAGGAGTTAAAACAAGACGGTACTTTATTGATAATTTTGCCCTTTTGTCTCATATCGAACCAAAAAATATTGATGATGCATTGTGTGATGATTTCTGGATTATTACTATGGAAGAAGAGTTAAATCAGTTTGAGAGAAATAAAGTTTGGACTCTTGTTCCTAGACCTCATGATCACTCTGTTATTGGTACAAAATGGATCTTTAGAAATAAGTTAAATGAACTAGGAGAAGTTGTTAGAAATAAAGCTAGACTTGTTGCTCAAGGCTTCAACCAAGAAGAAGGCATTGATTATGATGAAACTTTTGCTCCAGTGGCCAGATTAGAGTCTATTAGAATACTTTTGACATTTGCTTGTTTTAAAGACTTTAAACTATTTCAAATGGATGTCAAAAGTGCTTTTCTAAATGGTTTTATTAAAGAAGAGGTTTATGTAGAACAACCTCCTGGTTTTATTCATGAAAAATTTCCAAATCATGTTTTCAAATTAACCAAAGCTCTATATGGAGTGAAACAAGCTCCAAGAGCTTGGTATGAAAGATTAAGTGGTTTTCTTCTTTCAAAAGGTTTTACAAAAGGAAAAGTAGATACAACTCTTTTTATAAAAACGTCTTCTAAAAATGATATTTTACTTGTGCAAATCTATGTTGATGATATCATTTTTAGTGCTACTAATACTTTCCTTTGTGAAGAGTTTGCTAAATCCATGCAAAATGAATTTGAGATGAGCATGATGGGAGAACTAAGTTTCTTCCTTGGGCTGCAAATTAAGCAAACCAAGGATGGAGTCTTCATCAATCAAGCAAAGTATACCAAGGAGCTACTGAAAAGATTTGGAATGGATCAAGCAAAAGGAATAGGTACTCCAATGAGTTCATCAACTAAACTTGACAAAGATGAGAAAGGTAAAAGTATTGATGAGAAATTATATAGAGGTATGATCGGAAGCTTACTCTATCTCACAGCTAGTAGACTAGATATTATGTTTGTTGTATGCTTATGTGCTACATTCCAATCATGTCCTAAAGAGTCTCATCTAATTTCTGTCAAACGAATTTTTCGTTATTTGATTGATACACATGACTATGGTCTTTGGTTTTCAAAAACTTCATCTTTTGAACTTATTGGATATTCTGATGCTGACTATGCTGGTTGTAAAGTTGAACGTAAAAGCACAAGTGGTCATTGTCAATTTCTTGGTAGTTGTCTTGTATCTTGGTTTAGTAAAAAGCAAGCTTGTGTGTCTTTATCCACTGCAGAAGCTGAATACATAGCTGCAGGTAGTTGTTGTGCACAATTGCTATGGATGCAGCATACCTTACTTGATTATGGTCTTAAATTCAATTGTGTGCCCATACTATGTGATAATACTAGTGCTATTAACTTGAGCATAAATCCCATTCAACATTCTAGGACTAAGCATATAGAGATAAAAACATCATTTCATTCGTGATCATGTGATTAAGAAAGATATATGCTTAGAATATATAAATACAAATGATCAAATTGCTGACATATTTACAAAGCCTTTGGCTGAGGAAAGGTTCAATCACCTAAGAAGACTCTTAGGAATTTCAAGATTCAATGACTAATGTGTGTATTGAAGTTTTGATGAAAACAGAAAATTTTCGATCCAAAATTCGGATGCACTACAGAAAATTTGGTCGACCGAATTTTCTGAGTGATAAGAAACAGAAACTTTCGATCGAAAATTTGGACACAGACCTGAAAATTCAATCGTCCGAATTTTACGGACGTGACTATTTAAATGAAGATTAAACAGTCTTCTCAGCACTTCAACTTCCGAATTTCACTTCCTTTTTAAAGCCTCTCATACCCATTCACATCCGAATCAAAATCCCTTCAAAATTACACATTCTCATCTCGATTTGCCTTCACTTTTTAAACTTCTAACCCTAAATTCATACAGAAAACCAATACTTCTCAAAAGAAAACATCATGGTGAGCACAAAGAAGCCAAATGTTGAGAAAGGAAAAGGAAAGGCTAAGGAAGGAGATGGAGACTCAATCCTCAACAAACCAAGAAGAATTCGAATCCCTCAAACACTTTCTGGGGTTGACAGGTTTGTCTCAATTAAAGCTACTCATGAATTTGATGAATGGAATAAGAATAGAAGAAAGATCATTCCTGGATATAAGGTGGACATTGATAAATTATCAGGCATGGATATTGTCCTATCTTATTTTAATGATATTGGTTGGAGTAGTTTGCTATTCGTTGATGAAGATTACTATCCTACTTTGATATATGAATTCTATGCAAACTTGAAAGAGGAAAGAATTGAGATGGTAGGGGATAATGTGATACAATGGTATTCATCTAGAGTATCCCAAGTAGACATTGAATTTAATGAAGGATTGATAAACAGAATTTGTGGAGTGGGTGACAATGGAGCTAGATATTATTCACCATCCATGCATTGCTATGATAGTGAACTCTTTACATATGTTAGATTTGAAGAAGCATTTACAAATGGAAGAGAGTTTAGATCTATAAAGGAGAGAGAAATCAAGAACTTGGATGCTAGAGGTAGAGTTATGCATCACATGGTAACTACTATGATTGTTCCTAATTTTGGACATAAGTCATCAATTGGAAATATGCATATGGTAATCATGTTAGCCTTGCATGAGCATAGAAGAATGAACTTTGGGTATATAGCCTTGAAACACATGATTACTGCAAGAAAAACAGTAACCAACGCATTCCCATTTGGAAGGTTATTGACAAGAATCTTTAAGCATTTTAAGATCAAACTTTCGGAAAGAGGGCAAGCCTTTAAGAGTGGTGAAATTTACACAAGTGAAACTCTTAGGAGAATGCAATTAGTGCTTGATGAGGATAATGTATGGAGGACAAAAAGGGAAACCCCTCCAAAAAGAATAGAAAGAGAGGAAATGATAGAAAGTGAAGAGAAGGAAGAAGAAGAGGATGAAGAGGAAACCCTTGCTAGGGAAATGAAAACAAAAAGGAAGCATGACACCTCAAGTGAGGGGGAGCAACCTCCGACAAAAAGGAGACTGTTTGAAGAAGAAACTGGAATTGGTTCAAGTGGTAAAGGAGTAACTAGAGGTGACACCATAGTAGCCAAAGCATTCCAAGAAGCCTTGAACAATCATGTCAAGGAAATGGAGAAGATGTATAAGTTCTTTGAATCATTTGCTCCAATGGTTCTTGGAAAATTAGATGGACTGGAAAATAGAGTAAAGCACATTGAAGAAATCCTTATGAGAAACACTCAAAGTGGTGAAGGACCCTCTAAGCCTCAGGATGGAAATGAGGAAGAAAGAGATAGAGAAGCAAAGAAAGGAGAAAATAAGGACCGTAGTGATCAAGATGATGATCAAGGTGGAGATGAAGAGACTGTAGCAGAGGAAGAACATGCTCATGAATATCCACCAGTAACAGAAAGTCAAGTAGCTCAAGCTGAAATAGTCTCTCCAGCAACAATCTCTTTCAGTCAAGGAAAAGTGAAGCACTTGGCCATCAAGAAAGGAGTGAGCCGAGCCTCCCCATCAACCTCAACATCACAAGACTAAGCTTTCTTTTCTATTCTCTTTACTGTATTTTGTTTATTTGCTTATATTTATTTGTTTTGTAATTCTGAACTTGTTAAGTATTTTGCTGCATTTTATGTAATAGTGAAGCTCAATGATGAAATCCCAGTGATGAGAGCTTCTTTTATATGCTAAATTGAAAGTCTCATTTTCATTGATCTCTCTATTTTTTTAATGATGACAAAAGGGGGAGAAAAATAGTGAACTGAGTCTTTAATGATGCTGCAATATGATGATGCTGCATTATGAGTAACTGAGTCTTTAATGATGCTGCAATATAAGTCTTTATGCATTAAAATTCGAATGCAAGGTTTGCAATATGATGATGCTGCAATATGAGTCTTTATGCATTAAAATTCAGATGCAAGGTTTAAAGATTCGGATGCATCCATATCTATGGTCAAAATGTACTCTTTTGTTGTTCAAATTGATTCAAATCTGTCTTCATCTCTTCCATTATGTTTGAACAACATTAAGAAAGCTTTATTTCACTTTAAACAACAATTATATTGAATCTATTGCAGTTTGGACTTAAATTTCAAAATTCGGACGCATGAGTTTAAAAATTCGGATGCATTCATATTTCATTGTCAAAATGTGTTCCTTTGTTGTTCAAACTGATTCAAATATGTTTTAATCCCTTCAAATATGTTTGAATAACCTTAGAAAAGTTTATTTTCAAAAATTACAGCTTTCATTTCACTTATTTTACAAATCGGACTTGATATGTTAAAATTTGATTCACAACATCTCAAGTCCAAATATGTTGAAAAATGAGTAGAATCTAAGGGGGAGCATTGTTAACCTTTTCTAACCTTTAAAACCTCTCTTAGAAGTTTTCTAAATGCTCAATTACAATATCTTCTATCCTAGTTGTGTTGGAAGGAAGGAGGTAAATGGAGGTTGGTTGGATCATAGGCTCATATTGAGCCTTTTGTATGTCAATATGCTAAATTGGTTAATTTCTATCATTGACATCAATACTTCTTTGTGCTACTTTGTTTAAATCCATCACATTTTGTATCAAAGTTTGTCATCATCAAAAAGGGGGAGATTGTTAGCCCTAAGGGCAAATCATGTAGTTTTGATTAATGACAAATATTGATGAGAACTAATATGTTTATATTATGCGATAGGATTTGTGAACTAAGAAGTTTGGAGTCTCATTGCCTTCAAGCCAAAGTGCAAGAATAACCTCAATAAACTATGAAGTCTTTTGAGGTTTATTCAAAGATGAACTCAAGGTATTGAAGACTTGAAGTGTAGAGTAGGTATGATAATAGGTAATATCTATGTAAACTCTACACTTGTATGTCTTGGAGTTTATTGAATGCATAAGAGAGCATAAAATAGGTTTCTTAATCATAAAAGGCTTTGAATAAGTTTCTTTGTAAATGTGATTTTGTGTCCTAAGATTTTTTAAGTAAACTTTATATGATCAAAGGAATTTGATTTTGGTTTTCAAACTTATATATGTCTAAATAAGTTTTCTATATATACCAAATGTTTTCAAATCTTTGGAAGTTAAATCTCAAATGATTTTACAATGTTTGAACATGATTCCAAGAAATTCGGTCGTCAAAATTTGGTAGCAAAAGTTTGCTACTCTTCTTCCAGAGAAATTCGGAAGAAGATTCGGACGCATGAAGAAAAATTCGGTCGTCCGAATTTTGGCCCTTAGCATGGTCACTGTTCTTCCAGAGAAATTCGGACGAAGATTCGGACGCAGCAGGAAGAATTCGGTCGTCCGAAAAATTTGGACGACCGAATTTCTTGAAAATAGCCGTTAACTAGCCGTTTTATAACTATTTTAACTGATTTTCAAATTCTATAAAAGCTATAAACGTGCAATCTTTTGTAAGTTTTGAATCTTTGAATACTCTAAGCATTCTAAAGTCTTTTACAAACATTTCTTAAGCTCTCTTATGTCTTGTGCATTCAATTGATCAATCCAAAGACATCAAAGTGTGAAGGTGCAACTTTGTGTAATATCTACCAACAAGTGGTAACATCTACACACTCATCTTTATTTATTAAATTGTGTTGGTCTACTAGCTCTAGCAAGGTTATCTTGATAACATAAAATCCTTTAGATAAGGGTGATCCTTGAAGTTGTAATTCAAGGTTCTTTGAGATATAAAACCATTGTGTGTGGTGAGCCTTGTTTGTAAAAGTTACTAGAAGAGGTTGTGAGTGTAAAATCATAGTGTGGTGAGCCTCTTTTGTAATCTATAAACTTGAGCACATAGTAGAGTGACTGAAATCCTTAAGTGTAGGATTAAGGTAGTGGAGGTAGATCTTGAGGATCGAACCACTATAAATTGCTTGCGTTCTTTAATTTATATTTCTTATATTGCTTTGCTATAAATTGGTTCTATCTTGTCCATATAATCTGTTCTTGATCTATACACATAAAAGGTTTGATTTTGCAAAAATTAGCCAATACCTAATTAACCCCCCCCTCTTAGGTATTTCAAAAAGCCGAGGTTGGAACGGAAACCTCACCATGGAAATCCACGTGAAAGTCTCGGAGAATTTTGGTGATAA
Source organism: Rauvolfia tetraphylla (assembly GCA_030512225.1). NCBI lineage: Eukaryota > Viridiplantae > Streptophyta > Magnoliopsida > Gentianales > Apocynaceae > Rauvolfia > Rauvolfia tetraphylla. The sequence goes on along the minus strand of JAJQKT010000004.1, from coordinate 4,419,324 downwards.
GCAAAGGAAAAAAAATGCTTTAGTGGTAAAGTCTGATGCAACCACCTTATTCATTTGAGTTAGTAAATGGAAGCCCATAAAATGGGTGTTTGAGTATGTAGTTTCTAGGTGATCTAAATATCAAAGCATCTAGCTCATTGAACCCACTGGCCCTATGAATGACATTAAAAGCAAGCATATAATCTACTAAACCAAGCCTGGGGGATAGACTATTGGCATCAAACCCATAGGCAGAACCAAGTCTTCTATGAGTAACATCTAAAGCTCACCAAGCAATCGTAAAATCCCACTCCCGATCAGAAGGCACCTCCTTTTTCTGGTTGTCCACACATACCCAATTTCCTTCATCGGAGATGTGCAGAATTTCAGCTAAAATGGGGACAATTTGTTTGCCCTTAATATGAGTATGAATAACCTTGACAAGGACAGGATAGTAAGTTTTGAAAAGTTTAAGGATAGGCCCCGATCCTATGGCTTGAAAGATACTAAAAATATTAAAAATCTCATCCACCTCAGCAAAAATGATACATGCAATGATTATGGAATTGTTTTGGCACGAACCGTACCATTCCTGATGTTGATCATCTGTGAAACGAGTAGGATAGAGGCATTGAAGATTTGGTGGAGGTGCTTGGGGTAAAGATGATGAAGGGCCGGCTCCTGATAGGCTTTTTGGGAGGGGTAGTGGTTTTCTTAGCCATGCTCTCGTTCCCACAATCAACCTTAAGAACAAATATCCTGCCAAAGGTTAAATGCCACAAATAACGTTACATGTAACATATAAAAAAAAGATGAAAATTGTAAACTTACTAAGCAAGTAAAAAACGTTACTACAAAAATTAAAAACAAAAGTTAATAACCTATTAAATGCATAAGCACACTAAGTGAAGAAATTAAGCAAAATAACTATGGTATTAGAGAAAAGAAAACTAAGCTAAGCTGATGGAATGAAAAAATAGTACAAAAATTCACAAAGTTAACAAGTAAAGTTCGTTGTGGCATTTCAACAAACACATGGTTGGCAAAAACTAAGGTAGAAAATAGGCATGAAAATTGATAAATTTTCTAGCCAACAACAACAAAAATCAACTCCACAATCACAATTTAATTTGTTAAACATCAACATTATAACAATCAAAACAAGAGAAATCAAGAATTCAAGATGAAGTGTGAGAGAACAAACAAGCCTTAGGATGAGTTCTGGAAAGCCCTTGCATTTTGAAGCCCCAAAGTTGACCCAAGAAATAGAATCTTCAAAAATAGAAGTTGAAAAATAGTTTTTGTTAGAAAATTGTGTGAAGAGAGGAAGAGAGAAAGCTGAGAAAAATAGAGAGAGAGGAAAGAGGGGACTATTAAGAAAAGAAGAAAAATTGCAGCTTCTTGGTTAAAATATATATTTTTTTAGAGGATGAACTGTGAAACAGTGCCGCATGAAACTAGTTCTACAGAATTGGAGAACTACTACAGTGAAGAAGCGCTATTTAGGCTTTGGTTTTTCAATCAAGCAATAAAAACACTCAACTAAAAATTCAACAATCAATTCTAACAAAATAATAACTAACTAACATAAAAATCAGACCAAAAAACACATAGCATGAAACTCCACAATTTAAGACAATTAAAGCTTGAAACTCAAAACCAAATTAAACAAAATTATGCACAAATAAAAAAGAAGTATTGAGGATCACTTATCGTCTGTATCATGGAGGATTAAAGAGACTTTTTCATGTTCTCTATGATCTCCTCCATGATAGTGCTTGAGGTAGTAGTTGTTAACTTTGAAGATTCCTTTTTCCAGTTATGCAACCTCTATCATACAATAAGGGTAGACTCTATTTACCATGAATGGTCTAGACCATCGCGCTTTGAGCGTTCCAAGAAAGAGCTTCAATTGAGAGTTAAACAATAGTACTTGATCTCATTCCTTAAACTCCCAGTTTGGCTACGTTTGTTTTTCATGCTATTACTTCACCTTTTCTTTGTAGATTCTTGAATTCTCACAAGCTCATTTAGTTGGAACATTTTTTTCTTTCATGCAAGGTTAAGATCAAAGTTAACCAACTTAATAGCCCAATATGGATTATGCTCAACCTCAATCGTCAAATGACACGACTTCTCATAAACCAATCTATGTGAAGTAGACCTGATAGGGATCTTCTATGCTATCCTATATGCCCACAAAGCATCATCAAGCTTAACACTCCAATCCTTTCTAGTATGCCCAACAATCTTTTCCGAAATTCTTTTGATTTCTCTATTGACAACTTCCACTTGACCACTAGTTTGAGGGTGATAAGGGGTCGGCATCTTGTGAGTAACACCAAATTGAAGCAAGATATTCTCAAGTTGTTGGTTACAAAAGTGGGTTCCCTTATCATTTGTAATTATAGTTCTAGGAATTCCAAAGTGAGTAAATAATTTTTTTTCAAGAACTTAACCACTAGTCTAGCATCATTTGTAGGCAAAGCTTGGGCGTCCTCCCGTCTAGATACATAATCAAGTGTGCCCAGGATATATGTATTACCAAACGAGTTTGGAAAGGACCTATGAAATAAATATCCTAACAATCAAAGACTTCACAGACTTGAAATGTAGAGAGAGGCATTTCATGCCTTTTTGAGTCAGTACTTGTCTGTTGGCAATCCCAACTTGAGTACCTTTCTTGCTGTCTCATTGGCTTGATAATGATCACCAGCCGAACCTTTATGGCAATGCCCCAAGATATCCATGTTCTCGAGGTATGCTACACATCTCCTTCTGATTTGATGTTCACAAATTCGAAACAAATACAGATCCTCCCAAAGATAGTACTTTAACTTCGAAACGAATTTCTTCGTTTGTAGAGGAGTTAGGTTTTTTTTGTAAGATTCGACTCATAATATAGTTAGCATAATGTTCAAACCAGGAAGTGTTATCACTATTACCTACAACTGAGTATCATTGATGTCTTCCTCATTCAGTCACTCCAAATGTGGGTTCTCCAACCTTGATAGATGATTGGCAGTAAATATTTTTGCTCCTTTTTTACCTGTTATCTCCAAATCAAATTCCTGCAATAAAACTACTCACCCAATTAGTCTAGGCTTTGCATCAGGTTTGTTAATTTTAGAAAAATTCTTTATAAACCTTCTATAGAAACCAGCATGACAAGAAAACTTCTAATTGCTTTTACTGAAGTATGTGGTAGTAATTTTTCTATGGTTAATTTTTCTCTGGTTTCTACCTTGGCTTTATAAACCTTTTTGCCCTTGCTAGTAATCTTATGCCCCAACAAATGCCCTTTTTAGCCAGAAAATGACACTTTTCCCAATTTAACACCAAGTTGATTTATTCACATCTTTACAAAACTTTTTCAAGGTTTTTTCAAGCAAAGCTCAAAGGAATCACCAAAGACAGGGACCAAAAGGCATGCAACGGTAAGCAAAAGTACCATAAGGCCAAGTAAATGTAGTTTTCTCTTGATCTTCCGAGGTTATTGGAATTTGAAAATACCCCAAAAAACCATCAAGAAAATAATTGTACCTATGATCGACGAATCTCTCAAGCATTTGATCAATGAAAGACAGTGGAAAGTGATTCTTTTGAGTGGCATCATTGAGCTTCCGATAATCGATGCACACCCTCCATCCCGTCACAGTCCTCATGGGAATCAACTCATTCTTCTCATTAGGCACCAAGGTCATCCCTCCTTTCTTGGGAACTACTTGGGTGGGACTCACTCACGGACTATCGGAGACTCACTCACGGACTATCGGAGATAGGATAAATAAGACCAAAATCAAGAAGGTTGATTACCTCCACTTTGACAAGTTCCTTCATGTTTTGGTTTAGCATTCCTTGGAGTTGTACCACAGGCTTCAAGTCTTCTTCCATTAATATTTTGTGATCGTAAAATAAAGAACTAGTACCGTTGATGTTAGAGATGTTCCATGCCATTGCCTTTTTATGCTTCTTTAATACTTCGATGAGCTCTTCCTTCTCCTCTTCCTACAAATCGGTTGCAACAATCACCGGAAGTTTTGAACTATCTGCAAGGAAAAAATACTCCAAATGATCCGGTAAATTCTTTAACTCCAACTACGGGGGATCTTCAATGGAAGACTTGATTCTACTTCATTTTTTTGGTTGTAAATGGTGTTGACTCATGATGCGCTATGGTTTCATCAATCTTATGATGCCCTTTCATTGCTTCTTCACCTTCAAACATGGACATCTCGAAAGGGTCATCAATTAATAATTCCTGCACATGATCGGAGACAAAGTCATTGAAATACCTAAGAGGGGGGGGGTGAATTAGGTATTTGGCTAATTTTTGCAAAATCAAACCTTTTATGTGTATAGATCAATAACAAATTATATGGACAAGATAGAAACAATTTATGGCAAAGCAATATAAGAAATGTAGACCAAGGAACACAAGCAATTTATAGTGGTTTGATCCTCAAGATCTACCTCCACTACCTTAAGCCTACACTTAAGGATTTCAATTACTCTACTATGTGCTCAAGTTCACAGATTACAAGAGAGGATCACCACACTATGGTTTTACACTCACAACCTCTTCTAGTAATTTTTACAAACAAGGCTCACCACACACAATGGTTTTATATCTCAAACAACCTTCAATTACAACTTCAAAGATCACCCTTATCTAAAGGGTTTTATGTTATCAAGATAACCTTACTAGAGCTAGTAGACCAACACAATTTAATAAGTAAAGATGAGTGTGTAGATGTTACCACTTGTTGGTAGATATTACACAAAGTTGCACCTTCACACTTTGATGTCTTTGGATTGATCAATTGAATGCACAAGACATAAGAGAGCTTGAGAAATGTTTGTAAAAGACTTTAGAAAGCTTAGAGTATTCAAGGATTCGAAACTTACAAAAGATTGCACGTTTATAGCTTTTATAGAATTTGCAAATCAGTTAAAACAGCTATAAAACGGCTAGTTAACGGCTATTTTCAGGAAATTCGGACGACCGAATTCTGCGTCCGAATCTTCGTCCGAATTTCTCTAAAAGAATAGTGACCATGCTGAGGGCCAAAATTCAGACGACCGAATTTTTCTTCATGCGTCCGAATCTTCTTCCGAATTTCTCTGGAAGAATAGTAGCAAACTTTTGCTACCAAATTTGGACGACCGAATTTCTTGGAATCATGTTCAAACTTTGTAAAATCATTTGAGATTTAACTTCCAAAGATTTGAAACACATTTGGTATATATAGAAAACTTATTTAGACATATATAAGTTTGAAAACCAAAATCAAATTCCTTTGATCATATAAAGTTTACTTAAAAACTTTTAGGACACAAAACCACATTCATTAAGAAATTTATTCAAAGCCTTTTAAACTTTAGAAACCTATTTTATGCTCTCTTATTCATTTATTAAACTCCAAGACATACAAGTGTAGAGTTTACATAGATATTACCTATCATCATACCTACTCTACACTTCAAGTCTTCAATGCCTTGAGTTCATCTTTGAATAAACCTCAAAAGACTCATAGTTTATTGAGGTTGTTCTTGCTCTTTGGCTTGAAGGCAATGAGACTCCAAACTTCTTAGTTCACAAATCCTATCACACAATATAAACATATTAGTTTTCATCAATATTTGTCATTAATCAAAATTACATGATTTGCCCTTAGGGCTAGCAATCTCCCCTTTTTTGATGATGACAAACTTTAATGAAAGATGTGATGGATTTAAACAGAGTAGCACATAGAAGTATTAATGTCAATGATAAAAAAATAACCAATTTAGCATATTGACATACAAAAGGCTCAATATGAGCCTATGACCCAACCAACCTCCATTTACCTCCTTCCTTCCAACACGACTAGGATAGAAGATATTGTAGTTTAGCATTTATAAAACTTCTTAAGAGAGGTTTTAAAGGTTAGAAAAGATTAACCATGCTCCCCCTTAGATTGTACTCATTTTTCAACATATTTGGACTTGAGATGTTGTGAATCCAAATTTTGACACATCAAGTCCGATTTGTAAAATAAGTGAAATGAAAGCTGTAATTTTTGAAAATAAGTTTTCCTAAGGTTATTCAAACATATTTGAAGAGATTAAAACATATTTGAATCAGTTTAAACAACAAAGGAGCACATTTTGACAATTAAACATGAATGCATCCGAATTTTTAAACTCATGCGTCCGAATTTTTAAACTCATGTCCAAACTGCAAATAGATTCAATATAATTGAAGTTTAAAGTGAAATAAAGCTTTCATAATGTTGTTCAAACATAATGGAAGAGATTAAGACAGATGTGAATCAATTTGAACAACAAAAAAGTACATTTTGACCATAGATATGGATGCATCCGAATCTTTAAACCTTGCATCCGAATTTTAATGCATAAAGACTCATATTGCAGCATCATTAAAGACTCAGTCACATATTGCAGCATATTTTTCTCCCCCTTTTGTCATCATTAAAAAAAATAGAGGGATCAATGAAAATGAAACTTTTAATTTAGCATATAAAAGAAGCTCTCATCACTGGTATTTCATCATTGAGCTTCACTATTACATAAAATGCAGCAAAATACTTAACAAGTTCAGAATTACAAAACAAATAAATATAAGCAAATAAACAAAATACAGTAAAGAGAATAGAAAAGAAAGCTTAGTCTTGTGATGTTGAGGTTGATGGGGAGGCTCGGCTCACTCCTTTCTTGATGACCAAGTGCTTCACTCTTCCTTGACTGAAAGAGATTGTTGCTGGAGAGACTATTTCAGCTTGAGCTACTTGACTTCCTGTTACTGGTGGATCTTTATGAGCATGTTCTTCCTCTGCTACAGTCTCTTCATCTCCACCCTGATCATCATCACTGCTGTCCTTATTATCTCCTTTCTTTGCTTCTCTATCTCTTTCTTCCTCATTTCCATCTTGAGGCTTAGAGGGTCCTTCACCACTTTGAGTGTTTCTAATAAGGATTTCTTCAATGTGCTTTACTCTATTCTCCAGTCCATCTAATTTTCCAAGAACCATTGGAGCAAATGATTCAAAGAACTTATACATTTTCTCCATTTCCTTGACATGATTGTTCAAGGCTTCTTGGAATGCTTTGGCTACTATGGTGTCACCTCTAGTTACTCCTTTACCACTTGAACCAATTCCAGTTTCTTCTTCAAACAGTCTCCTTTTTGTCGGAGGTTGCTCCCCCTCACTTGAGGTGTCATGCTTCCTTTTTGTTTTCATTTCCCTAGCAAGGGTTTCCTCTTCATCCTCTTCTTCTTCCTCCTCTTCACTTTCTATTATTTTCCCTCTTTCTATTCTTTTTGGAGTGGTTTCTCTTTTTGTCCTTCATACATTGTCCTCATCATGAACTAATTGCATTCTCCTAAGAGTTTCATTAGTGTAAATTTCACCACTCTTAAAGGCTTGCCCTCTTCCCGAAAGTTTGATCTTAAAATGCTTAAAGATTCTTGTCAATAACCTTCCAAATGGGAATGCCTTGGTTACTGTTTTTCTTGCAGTAATCATGTGTTTCAAGGCTATATACCCACAGTTTATTCTCTTATGCTCATGCAAGGCTAACATGATTACCATATGCATATTCCCAACTGATGACTTATGTCCAAAATTAGGAACAATCATTGTAGTTACCATATGATGCATCACTCTACCTCTAGCATCCAAGTTTTTGATTTCCCTCTCCTTTATAGATCTAAACTCTCTACCATTGGTAAATGCTTCTTCAAATCTAACATGTGTAAAGAGTTCACGATCATAGCAATGCATGGATGGTGAATAATATCTAGCTCCATTGTCACCCACTCCACAAATTATGTTTATCAATCCTTCATTAAATTCAATGCCTACTTGTGATACTCTAGATGAATACCATTGTATCACATTACCCCCTATCATCTCAATTCTTTCCTCTTTCAAGTTTGCATAGAATTCAAATATCAAAGTAGGATAGTATTCTTCATCAACGAATAGCAAACAACTCCAACCAATATCATTGAAATAAGATAGGACAATATCCATGCTTGACAGTTTATCAATATCCACCTTATATCCAGGAATGATTTTTCTACTATTCTTATTCCATTCATCAAATTCATGAGTAGCTTTAATTGAGACAAACCTGTCAACCCCAGATAGTGTTGATTGAGTCTCCATCTCCTTCCTTAGCCTTTCCTTTTCCTTTGTCAACATTTGGCTTCTTTGTTCTCACCATGATGTTTTCTTTTGAGAAGTATTGGTTTTCTGTATGAAATTAGGGTTAGAAGTTTAAAAGTGAAAGAAAATCGGGATGAGAATGTGTCATTTTGAAGAGATTTTGATTCGGATGTGAATGGGTATGAGAGACTTTAAAAAGGATATGAAATTCGGAAGTTGAAGTGTTGAGAAGACTGTTTAATCTTCATTTAAATGGTCATATCCGTAAAATTTGGACGACCGATTTTTCAGGTCTGCGTCCGAATTTTCGATCGAAAGTTTCTGTTTCTTCAGTTCAGAAAATTCGGTCGACCGAATTTTCTGACCTGCGTCCGAATTCTTGATCAAAAGTCTCTGTTTCTTGTCATTCTACCGAATTTTCTGTAGTGCATCCGAATTTTGGATCGAAAATTTTCTGTTTTCATCAAAACATCAATACATACATTAGTCATTGAATCTTGAAATTCCTAAGAGTCTTCTTAGGTGATTGAACCTTTCCTCAGCCAAAGGCTTTGTAAATATGTCAGCAATTTGATCATTTGTATTTATATATTCTAAGCATATATCTTTCTTAATCACATGATCACGAATGAAATGATGTTTTATCTCTATATGCTTAGTTCTAGAATATTGAATGGGATTTATACTCAAGTTAATAGCACTAGTATTATCACATAGTATGGGCACACAATTGAATTTAAGACCATAATCAAGTAAGGTATGCTGCATCCATAGCAATTGTGCACAACAACTACCTGCAGCTATGTATTCAGCTTCTGCAGTGGATAAAGACACACAAGCTTGCTTTTTACTAAACCAAGATACAAGACAACTACCAAGAAATTGACAATGACCACTTGTGCTTTTACGTTCAACTTTATAACCAGCATAGTCAGCATCAGAATATCTAATAAGTTCAAAAGATGAAGTTTTTGAAAACCAAAGGCCATAGTCATGTGTATCAATCAAATAACGAAAAATTCGTTTGATAGAAATTAGATGAGATTCTTTAGGACATGATTGGAGTCTAGCACATAAGCATACAGCAAACATAATATCTGGTCTACTAGCTGTCAGATAGAGTAAGCTTCCGATCATACCTCTATATAATTTCTCATCAATACTTTTACCTTTCTCATCTTTGTCAAGTTTAGTTGATGAACTCATTGGAGTACCTATTCCTTTTGCTTGATCCATTCCAAATCTTTTCAATAGCTCCTTGGTATACTTTGCTTGATTGACGAAGACTCCATCCTTGGTTTGCTTAATTTGCAGCCCAAGGAAGAAACTTAGTTCTCCCATCATGCTCATCTCAAATTCATTTTGCATGGTTTTAGCAAACTCTTTACAAAAGGAAGTATTAGTAGCACCAAAAATGATATCATCAACATAGATTTGCACAAGTAAAATATCATTTTTAGAAGACGTTTTTATAAAAAGAGTTGTATCTACTTTTCCTTTTGTAAAACCTTTTGAAAGAAGAAAACCACTTAATCTTTCATACCAAGATCTTGGAGTTTGTTTCAGTCCATATAGAGCTTTGGTTAATTTGAAAGCATGATTTGGAAATTTTTCATGAGTAAACCTAGGAGGTTGTTCTACATAAACCTCTTCTTCAATAAAACCATTTAGAAAAGCACTTTTGACATCCATTTGAAATAGTTTAAAGTCTTTAAAACAAGCAAATGCCAAGAGTATTCTAATAGACTCTAATCTGGCCACTGGAGCAAAAGTTTCATCATAATCAATGCCTTCTTCTTGATTGAAGCCTTGAGCAACAAGTCTAGCTTTATTTCTAACAACTTCTCCTAGTTCATTTAACTTATTTCTAAATATCCATTTTGTACCAATAACAGAATGATCATGAGGTCTAGGAACAAGAGTCCAAACTTTATTTCTCTCAAACTGATTTAACTCTTCTTCCATAGCAATAATCCAGAAATTATCACATAACGCATCATCAATATTTTTCGGTTCAATATGAGATAAAAGGGCAAAATTATCAATAAAGTACCATCTTGTTTTAACTCCTTGGGAGACATCACCAATGATTTGTTCCTTGGGATGACTTCTTGCATATGTGAGATCCTTTGGAAGTTCTTGATTGTTGCTTGATTGACCATCATGTTCTTGCTTCATTATTTCTTCTTCTTTAGCATGATCTTCCAAAGTAGGTACTAGGTGTTGAGTTTGATTTTCAACCATTGAGGAACCTGCATCATCTTCATTTCTTCTTTGAAGATAAATGTTAGATTCATCAAAAGTTACATGAATAGTTTATTCAACACATAATGTCCTTTTGTTATAGACTCTATATGCCTTTTTATTTGATGAATAGCCTAGAAATATGCCTTCATCTGATTTTCTATCAAACTTACCAAGATTGTCACTAGTGTTTAAAATAAAGCACTTACAACCAAAAACTTTAAAATAGACAATTGATGGAGTTTTATCAAATAGAAGTTCAAAAGGTGTTTTTCTTATAAAAGGTCTTAGTAAAACTCTATTCATTACATAGCATGCTGTATTTACAGCTTCAGCCCAAAAGTATTTAAGTAAAGAATTTTCACAAAGCATTGATCTAGCCATTTCTTGTAATGTTCTGTTTTTTCTCTCAACAACACCATTTTGTTGAGGTGTTTTGGCAGCTGAAAATTATGAGTGATGCCATACTCATCACAGAATTTTGTAAAATCTTGGTTACAAAACTCTCTTTCATTATCACTTCTAATAGTGATCAGTTTGCAATCAAGAGAAATTTGAACCTTCTTGAAAAGTTTTGAAAATTCATAAAATGTTTCATCTTTTTGTGATAAAAAGATTACCCATGTAAATCTTGAAAAATCATCAATAATCACATAAGCATATCTTTTACCACCAAGACTAGTAGTTCTCATAGGTCCAAATAAGTCCATGTGAACTAGTTCAAGAGGCTTTGAGGTAGAAACCATTTTCTTTGGTTTGAAAGATGTTTTCGATTGTTTTCCATATTGACAAGCATCACAAAGACGAGTTTTATCAAAATGCATTTTTGGTAATCCTATAACTAGTTCTTGAGTAGAAAGTTTGTTCAATAAATCCATGCTCACATGTCCTAATCTTCTATGCCATAAAAATCCATCATTGTCATGAATGGCAAGACATTTAATATCATTAGTGATAAGCTCATCAAGATATAACACATATACATTACTAACTCTTTTAGCAACAAAAATAGTTTTATTACTTGCACTATCAAGAATAGTACAAGTATCACATTTAAACTCTACTTTGCAACCATTGTCACATAATTGACTAATGCTAAGTAAATTATACTTTAAACCATCAATAAGTAGAACTTTCTTGATAAGAGGGAAGGAATCTTTACCAATGTTACCTATTCCAAGTATTTTCCCTTTCTTCTTATCTCCAAATGTGACAAAACCTTCACTTGTAGCTTGAAGCTCACTAACAAGTGATGCATTTCCAGTCATGTGCCTTGAGCAACCACTGTCAAGAAACCATTTAGTGGCACTTGATCTTGAGGCAAATTGTACCTATACCAAATTAGAAAGAGTGATTTTTGGTACCCATATCTTCTTGGGTCCAAGGCGGTTAGTAATAGTTCCTTTGACTTTCCAAATGGTCTTCACCCCATTTTCTATCTTTCTTTTTATAAAGCACTTAGAAACTTTGTGTCCATGCTTACCACAATATGTACAACAAGTATGAGACCTATAATGAGAAGATTCTTTAACAAATAACCCTTTTTGTTTCGGATCAAAACAATCATGTGTAAAACCGAGACCATGCTTTACAAATAAGGATCTTTGATAACCAAGTAATTTATTTAAATTTTCTCTTCCATTTGTAAATCTCGCAATGCATAAAGTAAGATCATTTACTTTCCTTTTAAAAAACTCATGATCTTTTAGCATTTGTTTTCAAAAGATACATTTTGTATGGTAGTATTCAAAACTTCTTTTTCAATGGTAAGAGAATTAATGGTCTCAAGATGTCTATCATTTTCAACACATAATTTTGAATTTTCATTTGAAAAATCATTTATTTATTTCTTTTTGAAGCCTTTTTCAATTCTTCATACAGTTCTACAACTAAATCACTAGAATCAATATCATCATCACAAAAATTTGAAATAGAGGGTGAAGATTGTACCTCATCATCAATGGCCATAAAGCATATGTTGGCCTTCCCTTCACTGTCATCCTCACTTTCTTGTTGATCCCACGTTCCAGCTAATCCTTTTCCTTTCTTGGTAGATTTCTTTCTGTTTTTGCTTTCTCTTTCCGTCTCTAACACTTTGGGATAGTCAACAATAAGATGCTCTGTACTCTTGCATTCAAAGCATTGAGGTTTATAGGATGAGGATTGTCCACTCTTCTTGACTGGCTTTCTTCCTTTCTTGAGAAATTCCTTTTTGTAGAATCTCTTGAACTTCTTCACTGCCATTGCAATCTCTTCTTCTCCACTGTTTCCTCCTTCTTCTTCACTTGAAGATTATTCTTGTTAACTCAAGTTATTTGAGGCATTAAGAACTACTCCTTTTCTTCCCTTTTCTTCATCTTCCTTATCATTCAACCGTTTCATCTTCATTTCATGTGTGAGTAGTGATCCAATAAGCTCTTCAAGAGGAAGAGTTTTTAGATCTTTGGACTCCTCAATAGCAAGCGTCTTTGGCTGCCAGGATTTTGGTAGAGCATCCAAAATCTTTCTGTTTTGCTCTCCCATAGTATAGCTTTTACCATAAGCTTTCAAGCAATTGAAAATATTAGTAAACCTTGTAAACATATCACTAATATTTTCACCTTTTTTCATAGTAAACAGTTCATAATCTCTAACAAGCATAGCAAGTTTAGATTCTTTAACTTGATTAGTACCTTCATGTGTAATTTGGAGTAATCTCCACATATCATGAGCAGAATCACACCCACTAACTCTATTATATTCAGTAACATCTAATGCACAACTTAATATGTTCATGGCCTGATAATTTAATGTCATTTTTCTTGAGTCATGCTCATCAAATTCATCAGTGGATTTGGGTTCTGAGGTTACTCCATCTGCTCTCATTTTCATTGGGACATAGGAACCTTTCTCAACTATGTTCCATAAATCAAAATTGATAGAACAAATATATATTTTAACTCTAGACTTCCAAAAGGTGTAATTTGTTCCATCAAACAACGGAGGTCTGTTTGTAGAGGATCCTTCTGGGTAAGGTAGGTTTGAAATATTAGCCATAGGATCTTTGTCTTCTAGGTTGTAAAACCACACAAAGAAGTTCTAGCTCTGATACCAATTGAAATACCTAAGAGGGGGGGTGAATTAGGTATTTGGCTAATTTTTGCAAGATCAAACCTTTTATGTGTATAGATCAATAACAGATTATAAGGACAAGATAGAAACAATTTACGGCAAAGCAATATAAGAAATGTAGACCAAGGAACACAAGCAATTTATAGTGGTTCGATCCTCAAGATCTACCTCCACTACCTTAAGCCTACACTTAAGGATTTCAATTACTCTACTATGTGCTCAAGTTCACAGATTACAAGAGAGGATCACCACACTATGGTTTTACACTCACAACCTCTTCTAGTAATTTTTACAAACAAGGCTCACCACACACAATGGTTTTATATCTCAAACAACCTTCAATTACAACTTCAAAGATCACCCTTATCTAAAGGGTTTTATGTTATCAAGATAACCTTACTAGAGCTAGTAGACCAACACAATTTAATAAGTAAAGATGAGTGTGTAGATGTTACCACTTGTTGGTAGATATTACACAAAGTTGCACCTTCACACTTTGATGTCTTTGGATTGATCAATTGAATGCACAAGACATAAGAGAGCTTGAGAAATGTTTGTAAAAGACTTTAGAAAGCTTAGAGTATTCAAGGATTCGAAACTTACAAAAGATTGCACGTTTATAGCTTTTATAGAATTTGCAAATCAGTTAAAATAGCTATAAAACGGCTAGTTAACGGCTATTTTCAGGAAATTCGGACGACCGAATTCTTCCTGCTGTGTCTGAATCTTCGTCTGAATTTCTCTGGAAGAATAGTGACCATGCTGAGGGCCAAAATTCGGATGACCGAATTTTTCTTCATGCGTCCGAATCTTCTTCCGAATTTCTCTGGAAGAACAGTAGCAAACTTTTGCTACCAAATTTGGACGACCGAATTTCTTGGAATCATGTTCAAACTTTGTAAAATCATTTGAGATTTAACTTCCAAAGATTTGAAACACATTTGTTATATATAGAAAACTTATTTAGACATATATAAGTTTGAAAACCAAAATCAAATTCCTTTGATCATATAAAGTTTACTTAAAAACTTTTAGGACACAAAACCACATTCATTAAGAAATTTATTCAAAGCCTTTTAAACTTAAGAAACCTATTTTATGCTCTCTTATGCATTCATTAAACTCCAAGACATACAAGTGCAGAGTTTACATAGATATTACCTATCATCATACCTACTCTACACTTCAAGTCTTCAATGCCTTGAGTTCATCTTTGAATAAACCTCAAAAGACTCATAGTTTATTGAGGTTGTTCTTGCTCTTTGGCTTGAAGGCAATGAGACTCCAAACTTCTTAGTTCACAAATCCTATCACACAATATAAACATATTAGTTTTCATCAATATTTGTCATTAATCAAAATTACATGATTTGCCCTTAGGGCTAACAGTCATCAATAACAACTATCCTATAACAAGAATAATCATGATCAAGAGAATGTCTCATAGCCTAAGGGACTTTAAAAATGACTTCTTCTTCGCCTACCCTAAGGGTTAGCTTTTCTTCACCTATATCTATATTAGCCTTAGCGGCAGCTAGAAAAGGTCTCTCTAAAATTACAGGCATCCTAACATGTTCATTCATGTCAACTATCACAAAATTAACAGGAAATATGAATTTATGAACTTTCACAAGCACATCATCATTAATTCCCCTAGGATACTTCATCTATCCACCAATGGAATGCTCATCTTAGTAGGTTTAGGTTCACCCTGGCCCAACTTTTTAAATATATCATATGGTAAAAAATTCATGCTTGGCCCTAAATCTGTTAATGCTCTACCAATTGACAAACTACCAACAGTGCAAGGGATAGTGAAACTCCCTGGATGCTTCAGCTTTTGCGGTAGCTTGTTCTCATTCTAGCTTTCTTTTCTTGGAAAGGATCTCTTTTAGGAATATATAGCATTATCTTAGCATCTATGAAAGAGCTTCAACAAACGGTAAGTTGATATGCAATTTCTTAGAGATCAAGAAATTTACCAAATTGTTCGTCTTTTTTCTCTTGTTGAAGTTGGGCGGGATATTGGTTTTTTGGCCTGTATTCTGGAATTTCCTTTTCCTTTCGTGCTTCTTTCTTCGCGATCCTTTCTTCATCATCAGCATGCACTGGTTCATCCATAATCCGTTTTTCTCTTTCTTGCACCTTCTACTTTGGAACCTCCAATTCCTTTCCATTCCTCAAACTAATAGCTTTAGTATGTTGATGAGATTATATTTTAACTATTATTTAGAACTAATTTCTCACTTATTTAAGGGCTAATTGATATAAATTTTATGAATTTGACTTGTTTTACTAAATTAAATGTTATGTACATTTTTTGAATTAATTAAGATGATTTTATTTATGAAGTACACTTTAATTCACTAATTTTTACTAATTATGGATGCAGATGTAAAATGGTAATGTCAAGAGAAGAAAAGATGAGAGAAGAATTGGTTAGGAAAATGACAAAAAAGAGAAAACAAAAATTTAGCAGGCCATTCTAAAATTAACAAGGATTCAATTTAAAGAAGGAAAAAGAAGATTCCAAAATTGACTTTGACTTAAACAAGGATTTGGAATCCAAGTTGGATTTGAATTCCAAAGAAACTCCTATATATATAGGCCAAGAAGTCTTGCGGCTGGGAGATTATGTGTGGACCAGGAAAAGAAAAATTGTGAAAGAAAAGAGAGGAGTTAACCGAGATTAGGGCAGCAAAAGAAATAGATGGCAAGAAGAAGACAGAAACAAGGGTTGACCGAGAGGAGAAGAAGAGGAGAAACAGAGAAAGCTTGGAGTTCTACGGGCTCTTCTATTCCTTTGTTTTTCTTTATTCTTTTATTTTCTATGTTAATTAAATTCACGGATTTGAATATTTGGATCATGAGTAGCTAAATCTTTTGTGACCTTCGATGACGGCCGAAACTCTTATATAGATTTAATTAATTTCAATTAAGGATTATTTTTTTTATCTTAGTTTTGGTTAATTGTTATTATTTTTCTTAATACTATGCCTTTAATTTATTCTAGTGGCTGAGAAATGCTAGATTAAATTGGATCATGGTAATAA
This sequence comes from Rauvolfia tetraphylla, assembly GCA_030512225.1. Taxonomy (NCBI): domain Eukaryota; kingdom Viridiplantae; phylum Streptophyta; class Magnoliopsida; order Gentianales; family Apocynaceae; genus Rauvolfia; species Rauvolfia tetraphylla. The sequence continues at coordinate 4,402,763 of JAJQKT010000004.1, read as the reverse complement.
CAATACATCATAAAAGTAACTAGAGATAGATTCAATTTCTAGCGACTAGGAAACAGAAGTTAGGGAATTCCATAGAAGTGTTTGCGGCTTTGATAATTAAAATCACTTAGAAATACGATTGGTTTATTACTTAAAGTTAGGAGCTGTTCACCAAGAGATTGACTCTAGTTTATAATTCGGAATTCTACTGTTAATCACGTCGAGGATTAATTTAAAGAAATTAATTATTTTTCATAAGAGTAGTAAGCTGAATTTGGAGTATCTTAGCCCATTCATTGCCATTGATTTTTAATTAATATAATTACTAAATTTTTGTTTTTATTATTATTGTTAGTAATTTTTATTAGTAATTAGATTTTAAATAAAGTCACATTTATTTTGGATTAAGTTGGGTTATAAGTAAAAGAATTTTCTCAAGTTTTTTGTGACGTTGTCGGAGATTTTTTTATCTAATGTAGAATTTACTTACTAAGCCTAAGTTTAAACTTAAAAAAAACAAAGAATATTTTTATATTTTATTTATTTATTTATTTGGTGCATGAGTACTCGTAGTTCCTCAATTAAAGAACCATTGATTTATATTCCTGATATTGAAAAGTTTGCTCGTTATAACAAGAGAGAATTTTATAAGAGAAAATATGAGGAGATCATCACACTAGTTGAGTCTTCAAATTCAGAGGATAATTTAGAATTTGACTATAGCAGTGAAGTAGTGGAGAATAATTACCCAAGGGGTATGACTTTGAAGGACTATATAAAGCCAAAGATGGAGGGTCCTTCTCCTGCCATCAACTATCCAAGGATCACTGTTGCAACCTTCAAGATTGAGCCTGCATTCAACCAAATGGTTCTCAGTACTCCATTTTTCGGATTGTCACATGAAGATCCACAACCGCACATATCAAGCTTTTCGGCAATTTACGACACTTTTCAGATTGGTAGAGTACTTGAAGATACAAAAAGGCTCAGGCTTTTCCCTTGCTCTTTAAGGGATAAAGCTACATCATGGCTAAACTCTCTTCCTACCGATTCTATTTCTAGTTGGGACCAATTGCAGGAAGCATTTTTAATTAAATACGTTTCCCTAATTAAGACTATTCAGATGAGATCTAATATTTGTAATTTTGTGCAGGGTCCTACTGAATCTTTACATGATGCATGGGAGAGGTTCAAAGAGTATCTTAGGTTATGCCCTTATCATGGAATGGTGATAGGAATGCAGGCACAAACATTTTATAATGGATGCAGAGAAGAGGTTAGATCGTAATTAGATGCAGCTAGTGGTGGAGCAGTCATGTCCAAAGAAGATCAAGCTGCATGAAACTTGCCAGAAGAGATGGCCTTAAATAGCTCTCAATTGTTTAACCCAAGAGCTCTTCCCTCAAAGAAGATTGCTGGAGTGGCAGACATGGATCCTACTGCAGGAATCATGACGCAACTTGATGTGATAAACAAGAAGCTAAATACGTTGAATGTTGCTGCCATCAGAGGAAATCATTCCACAAATCAATGTGGAAAAGGTAATATGGTGAATTTCTTTTTCGATACTAATGAAGTTAATTTTGTTGGTCAGGCAAATAGAAGGAATGATCCATACGCCCTCACATACAACCTTGGATGGAGAAATCATCAAAATTTTGGATGGAGGCAAAGTAATCAAATTCAAGCACCCCCTCTACCCCTTCCTCAGTAGTAGAAAAAAACTAACCTTGAGGATGTCCTTACTTGAGCTTACCACCAACAAATTTGTATGTATCATGAACAAGAATCAACAAATGAAAAATTCTCTCGAAGTAATGAAACTAGATAATCAGAATATTAAGGCTTCTATGAAAAATCTTGAGGTACAAATAGGGCAATTAGCTTCAACAATGTTTAACAGACCTCAAGGAGCTTTTCCAAGTAATACGGAAAGGAATCCAAGAGACTTAAAAGCTGTCACTTTGAGAAGCGGAAGAAACCAAGAAGAAGAGCAAGAAGCAAGGAAGCAAAAAGAGGAAGGAGAGGTGAAAAGCAAGCAAGAAGAAGTCCCAAATTCTCCACCAAAGCTCAAGGAAGGTAAAGGTAAGAAGGGTAAGAAAAAGGTAAGAAGGGTAAGAAAGAATTAAATAATGATAATGTTGATTTAGTTCCCTTCCCTTACCCCAAGTTGTTAAGCATCATTACATTGATTCTCAATTCAAAAAGTTTCTTGAAATATTTAGGAAACTTGAAATTAACTTACCTTTTGTAGATACTTTAGCACAAATTTCAACATATTCAAAATATTTGAAGGATATTTTAGCTAGCAAGAAGAAGTTGAATGAGTTTCAGAAGATCTGTTTGAATGAAGAGTGTTCAACAGTTCTTTAGAAAAAACTTCCGCCTAAATTAAAAGACCAAGGGAGTTTTCGAATTCCTTGCTACATTGCTAATGTTTTATTTGATAATGTTCTGTGCGATTTAAGGGCTAGTATCAATCTTATGCCTTATTCTGTTTGTCAAAAATTAGGTTTAAAGAAATTAAGAACACTGTTATTTCTCTACAAATGGCTAATAGATCTATTAAATATCTTAGGGGAATAGTAGAAGATGTTCTTGTTAAGATTAGTAAACTCTACTTTCCTCTACAATTTGTTATTTTAGACATGGATGATGATTCAGAAATGCCTTTAATTTTAGGAAGAACTTTTTTGAATGCTAGAAAGACTTTGATTGATGCGCAAAAGGGTGAACTAATTTTAAGGGTTGGAGATCAAATTGTTAAATTTAATGTATTTGATTCCATGAAACAGTTTCCTGATAAAGATTCGCTATGTTTTGTTGATGTAATGGATAAACTTACTTATAGTGTTTCTGATGATTCTTTGGAGATTCGTTTGAGAAAAGCAACTACTGAAAACCACAAAAAGGAAGGGGTGGTTGAATCAGTTTTTCAATTGGAGGCCAATGAAGCTTTTGTGGCTAGAGGACGTTTCAAATTTGAAGGGTTAGAGTTGAAAAAAGATTGCCTGAAGCCAAGTGTTGAAGAGCCTCCAACAAATTTAGTATTGAAAAAATTATCCTCCCATTTAAAATATTTTTTTCTTGAACTTGATGATAAATTACCTGTAATTGTTTCTTCATCTCTGATAGGTATTCAAGAAGAAAATTTGATAAGAGTCTTGAGAGCACATAAAGGAGCAATTGGTTGGCAATTGTCTGATTTAAAAGGGATAAGTCCATCCATATGTATGCATAAAATTCTCCTGGAAGAGGATCATAAGCCATCAAGACAAACCCAAAGGCGACTTAATCCTCTGTTGCAAGAGGTGCTGAAAAAAGAGATCATCAAACTACTCGATTATGGTTTTATCTATCTCATCTCTGATAGTTTATGGGTAAGTCCAGTCCAAGTAGTTCCTAAAAATGGTGGGTTCACTATTATTCAAAATGATAATCATGAATTGCTTTCCACTAGATTGATTACGAGTTGGAAGGTTTGTATTGACTATCGTAAATTGAATAGCATCACTGGTAAAGATCATTTTCCTCTCCTCTTCATTGATCAGATTCTTGAAAGATTCAGTGGTCGTGCCTTTTATTGTTTTTTTGATGGTTACTCTGGGTATTTTCAAATTGCTATCGAAACTAAGGATCAAGAAAAAAACTATTTTTACTTGTCCTTATGGTACTTTTGCATATAGAAGGATGCCCTTTGGGTTATTTAATGCTCTAGGGACCTTTCAAAGATGCATGACTGCAATATTTCATGACTTAGTTAAGCATTGCATGGAAATATTTATGGATGACTTTTCTATTTATGGAGATTCCTTTGACGATTGATTATCTAACCTCATTAAGGTGTTGCAGAGATGTGAAGAAACTAACCTAGTTTTGAATTGGGAGAAATGTCACTTTATGGTGCAATAAGGTATTGTACTAGGTCATAAAGTTTCTCGTCAAGGCATTGAGGTTGATAGAGCAAAAGTGGATGTCATTTCTAAATTGCCACTACCATCACACCTCAAGACTTTGAGAGGTTTTTTAGGACATGTTCGGTTTTATAGGCGTTTCATTAAAGATCTCTCTAAAATTGCTAAACCTCTCACTACTCTTTTATTGAAGGATGTGCCATTTAATTTCTCTGATGATTGTTTACAGGCTTTTAATATCCTGAAAAAGAGGTTAATTTCAGCACCAATTCTAATATCTCCCGATTGGTCATTACCTTTCGAGCTCATGTGTGATGCAAGTGATACGACAGTTGGTGCATGTTTAGGACAATGGAGAGAGAGAATTTTTCAACCTATTTATTGTGCTAGTCGTACTCTTAACTCCGCCCAATTGAATTATGCAACTACCGAAAAAGAATTACTGGCTGTGATTTTTTCATTTGATTTCATCCTTACTTGATAGGTGCTAAGGTAATTGTCTATACAAATCATACAGCCTTTATCTTATGTTTTTAACAAGTTCTTGACAACGGCATTTCAACTAAGAGCTTTTGAAAAGATCCATGCTATAGTCCAAAATGATTTCAAACTTGTTGTGCTTGATTTCCAATCATTTTAACTAAGTTTGAAATGTTCAGACTCCAATTCAGACGTCGGAATTGTATTTCACAGCTGCTGAATGTCTAGATAAATTTGGAGGGCCATTCGAAATCTTATGTCCAAATTCGGCAAACCGAATTTATCTCACTAGCCTAAAAATAGAAAAATTTGGACGATCATTTGGAACGTAGAGGTCCAAGTTCAGTTGACCGAATTTCAATGTTACTAGCACTTACTAGCTATTATTTGAACATTGCAACTGATTTCTTAACCCTATAAAAGACATAAACTTCAGACTTTTGGGTAGTTTTCGAGCCTTTAAGAATCTTTACTCTTCCCAATCATTCTTTATCAAAATGTTCTCTTTTGTCTTGTGCCATAAAGTTCAAATTTAGGATTCTTTAGACAAAAAAGTGAAGGTGCGCTACTTTGTCATCATCTACCAAGTGGTTGATAACTTTCTTATCTCTTGCTTCATCTACTTGTTGCTTTCAAGGTTATCTTGATGATATAAAACCCTTGTGATAGGATGAGCCTTGATAATTTGTAAGTGAAAAGAGGTTACGAAGTAAAACCCTTGATAATTTGTGACCCTCTATTGTATTTCTGATCAACTTGTGTTATAGTTGAGTGGGGTTGAAATCCTTGAGTTAGGACTCAATGTAGTGGATGTAGATCTTGAGTGATCAAACCACTATAAATTGCTTGTGTTGTGTCTTTCCTTCTCTCTTTAAATTTGGAATCTTATTAGCGTATACTTGCATAACTTGTTAAATGTATGATTTCAAACATCTTCCTAATCAATTTTCTCAAAAAAGAATTTTTTTTTTGAAAATTATTCAAACACCTAATTTACCCCCTCTTAGGTCTTTTAGTTGGTATCAGAGCTTGGGTTTCTTTGCAAAGGTTTTACAATCTAGAAATTAAGATCTTATGGCTAATGTTTCAAACTTACCTTATTTGGAATAGTCTACCACAAATAGGCCTCCCTTGTTTGATGGAGCAAATTATACTTTTTGAAAATTTAGATTTCAGATATATATTTTGTTAGCCCTGAGGGCAAATCATGAGGTTTTGAATAAGTTTTGATTAATGACAAACATTGATGTGGACTAATCTTTATGTCATTTGTGTGATAGGATTGTTGGATTAAGAAGTATGAAGTCTTATTGCCTTAAAGCCAAAATGCAAGAACAACTCCAATATGTCAAAGTGATTGAAGATTGAAGAGTTTCTTCAAGATGATTGAAGGCGTTGAAGACTTGAAGTGTAGCTTACATGTGCTTAATAGGTATATTCTTTTGTAAACCCTACACTTGCATGTCTTGGAATTTGTTGAATGCATAAGAGAGCACAAAACTTGTTTTGAATCTTAAATGGCTTTAAATGAACTTTTGAATACCAAGTATGCTTTTGAGTAAACTTTGTATCATCAAAGTGTTTTGGTAACGGTTTTGAGTTTAAAAGTGTTTAAATAACTTACCTATTTATACAAAATATTTTAAACTTATTCATGTTGATTTTCAAATGATTTGACAAAGTTTGATCAGTTCGGATGCAAGTTCAGAAGTCCAAACTTTGAAAATGGCTACTGTGCTTCCAGAGAAATTCGGACGCAAGTTTAGACGCAAAGGAATAAGTTCGGTCGTCCGAATTTTCCCTGATATCATGGTTACTATTTTTTCAGAGAAATTCAGATACACGTTCGAATACAGAAGGAAAAGTTCGGACCAGACAACTTGTCACAGTAATGTTCAGACGAAAGTTCAGACGCAGAGGAGCAAGTTCGGACGTCCGAACTCCTCTGAAACTAGCCGTTACTAGCCGTTTTATGACTGTTAAAACTGATTTTTGAAATTTATAAAAGCTATAAGCTCAAGAATTTTTGTAAGTTTTGAATCCCTGAGAAATCTTAATATTCTAAAATCTTTAGCAAACATCAAAGCTCTCTTTTGTCTTATGCTTTTAATTGATCATTCCAGATTTCAAAGACAACAAAGTGAAGAGGTGCAACATTAGGTAATTATCTACCAAGAAATTGGTAACATCTTATCCATTCTCCATTTAATTTTGTTTTATACTATCTCATTACAAGGTTTTCTTGTAAACATAAAAACCGTTAGGTAAGGGTGATCCTTGAGACATTGATTCAAGGTTGTTTGTAGATATAAAATCCTTTGGTAGGGTGAACCTTGTTTGTAGAATTGTAAAAGAGGTTGTGAGTGTAAAACCATTGTGTGGTGAGCCTCTTATGTAATTGTTAAACTTGAGCATATAGTAGATTGATTGAAATCCTTGAGTGCAGATTCAAGGTAGTGGACGCAAATCTTGAAGAGATCGAACCATTATAAATTGCTTGTGTTCATTGATCTTAGATTGTTTATTGCTTTGTCATTAATTTAACTATTTTCTCATTGAAACAAGTATTCATAATCTGCTCTAGCTAAATTTATAAAAGGAAATAGTTTTCGAAAATTAGCCAAAGACCTAATTCACCCCCCCCCCCCTTAGGTCTTTCAATTGGTATCAGAGTAAGGGCTTCTTTGAGTGGTTTTACAACCTAGAATCAAAAGATTTGAAGGTTTTTCTTCTTGAGGAACTTATTGGATCCTTGCTTACTCATGAGATGAAGGTAAAGAGCTTAAACGATCATGAAGACGAGGAGAAAAGAAGAAAAGGAGTTGTACTTAAAGCCTCCGATAATCCAAGCGAACAAGAGAAATCATCTAGTGATGAAGATGAAGTTGGAGAAGATGATGAAATGGCTATGGTGGTTAAAAAGTTCAAGAAATTCTATAACAAAGGATTTCTTAAGAAAGGAAAGAGGCCTTCCAAGAAAGGACAATCATCTTCATTGTTCAAGCCTCAACGCTACAAGTGCAAGAGTACCAAACACCTTGTAGCCGATTGCCCTAAAGCATTGGAGAAGGAGAGACAAGCCAAATTCACGAAGAAGAAATCTTTTAAGAAAGGCAAAGGATTAGTAGTCACTTCGGATCAACATGCCAGTGAAGACAGTGAAGATAACAATAAGGAAAGAGCAAATGTGTGCTTCATGACAATGGATGACAAGGTATAATCTATTCCTTTAACCTCTACACATTGTGTTGATGATGTTGATGATCCTAGTGAATTGCTTGTAGATATGTATTGTGAATTGAATAAGGTTTCAAAAAGAAACAAAGAGATGAGATTCAAAATTGATAATTTAGTGAAGGAGAATTCAAAATTATTTTGTGACAATAAAAAACTTCTTGAATCCATCGATTATTTAAATATTGAGAAAGAAGTTTTTGAATGGTTCTTTGCAAAACATATCTCTTGAGAAAAACATCTCTTTGTGCTAAAATATATTCACTAGAGAAAATGATTCTAGATTATGACTTTTTGAAATTGAAGGTTGATGATCTCACCTTATATGTAGAAAAATTTACAAATAGTAGAGATAATCTTGAAAAACTACTTGCATCTCAAAGATCTTCTTTTATGAAAAACGATCTTGTATACAATCACGTAAATAATGTTTCAAAATACAAAAATTTCTTTGTTAAAGCTACATCTAACTCTATGACTCATACACGTTGCACTTATTGTGGTAGTACTGGTCACAAGGCCACTAGATGTTATGCAAAAAGAAAGCTAAGAGTGGTGTTAAGACCATTTGGAGAGCTAGGGGAACTATCACTAACCCCCTTGGACCAAAGAAAATGTGGGTACCAAAAGTCACTCCTTTCATTTGATGCAGGTACATATTTCTTCAAGATCAAGTGCTACCAAGTGGCTCCTTGATAGTGGATGCTCAAAACACATGACAGAGAATGCTTTATTCATTAGTGAACTTCAAGCCACCTAATGATGGATTTGTCACATTTAGTGACAAGGAGAATGGAAGAATTCTTGGAGTAGGTAGTATTGGTAAAGGATCTTCCTCTCTCATTAAACAAGTGTTACTAATTGATGACTTCAAATATAATTTGCTTAACATTAGTCTATTGTGTGATAGTGGATGCAATGTTGAATTTAAATGTAATGCATGTACTATTATTGATAGTGTAAGTGGGAAAACCATTTTTGTTACAAATAGATTTGGAATGTATATGTGCTATATCTTGATGAACTTGGTGCCAATGATGTTAAATGTCTTGCTGTTCATGATAATGATGTTATCTGAGCATGGATTTGTTGAACAATCTTTCCTCTCAATATTTGGTTAGAGGATTGCCAAATGAGTTTTGAGAAAAATTGTCTTTGTGATGCATGCAAATATGGAAAACAAATAAAAACATCTTTCAAACCCAAGAAAATGATTTCAACTTCAAAACCTCTTGAACATGTTCATATGGATTTATTTGGACCAATAAGGACCACTAGTCTTGGTGGTAGAAGTATGCATATGTTATGGTTGATGATTTTTCAATATTCACTTGGGTCCCCTTTTTATCACAAAAGGATGAAGCATTTCATGAATTTCTTAAAATTTCAAAAAGGTTCAAACCTCCCTTGATTGCAAATTGATATTTATTAGAAGTAACAGTAGAAGAGAATTTTATAATCAAGATTTTACAAAACTTTGAGATGAGAATGGGATTGTTCACAATTTTTCGGCTACCAAAACACCTAAAAAAAATGGGGTTGTTGAAAGGAAAAATTGAATTTACAAGAAATGGCTAGGTCTATGCTTTGTAAAATTCTTTGCCACAATAGTTTTGGGCTGAAGCCATAAGCACCGCATGCTATGTTACGAATACAGTTACTTTGAGGCCATTTTTGAGAAAAACACCTTTTGAACTTCTATTTGATAGAATACCCTCTATTGTCATTTTCAAGGTGTTTGGTTGCAAGTGTTTTATATTGAATATGCATAATAACTTGGGAAAATTTGATAAAAAATCAGATGAAGGTATATTCCTTGGTTATTCCTCTAACAAAAAAGGCTTATGGAGTTTACAATAAAAGAACTTTATGTTTTGATGAAACCATATATGTGAGCTTTGATGAGTCTGACATCTACTTGGATAGAAGAGATGATGATGATGTAGGTACTTCCATGAATGATAATCAAATTCATATTCAAGCTCCAACCTTAGAAGATCATGCCAATGAAGAAGTGATAATTAAGCAAGAACAAGACAATCAACCTAGTGATGACCAAGAGCTACCAAAGGATATAATATATGCAGGAGGTAACCCTAAGGAGCAAATCATTAATGATGTATCTCAAGATGTTAGAACAAGACGGTACTTCATTGACAACTTTGCACTTTTATCTCACACTGAATCTAGGAATATTGATGATGCATTGTTTAAAGATTTTTGGATTGTTGCTATGCAAGAGAAATTAAATTAATTTGAAAGACAAAAAGATTGGATTCTTGTCCCAATACCTTTTGATCACCCCGGTTTTGGCAGAAAATGAGTTTTCAGAAACAAACTTAATGAATTCGGAGAAATTAGTAGAAACAAGGCCAGACTTGTTGCTCAAAGATTCAATCAAGAAGAGGGCATTGACTATGATGAAACGTTTGTTTTGGTAGCTAGACCCGAATCTATAAGAATGCCCGTGGCATTTTCTTGGTTTAAAGGTTTTAAGTTATTTCAAATGCATGTCAAAAGTGTTTTTCTAAATGGTTTTATTTCAATCTTCAGGCTTTGCTTATGAAAAGGTTCCTAACCATGTCTTGAAACTATCCAAAGATTTGTATGATTTAAAACAAGCTCCTATGCCTTGGTATGAAAGATTGAGTGGCTTTCTTCTTTCAAAAGGATTTTTAAGAGGAAAGGTTGACACTACTCTTTTCATAAAAACCTCTTGTAATAATAATCTTTTGCTTGTGCAAATATATATTGATGATATCATATTTGGTGCTACTAATGTTTCACTTTGTGAGAAATTTGCCAAGTTAATACAAAGTGAATTCAAAATGAGCATGATGGGAGAACTCAACTTCTTTCTGGAGCTACAAATCAAGCAAACCAAGGATGGCAAGGAGCTCTTAAATCAATCTACGTATACCAAGGAGCTCTTAAATCAATCTACGTATACCAAGGAGCTCTTAAAGAGATTTGGAATGGACTAAGCAAACCGTATAAGCAATGCAATGAGTTCATCAACCAAATTGACAAAGATGAGAAAGGTAAAAATGTTGATGAAAAGGTATATTGAGGTATGATTGGTAGTTGACTTTATCTTACCGCAAGTAGACCAGATATTATATTTGTCATATGCTTTTATGCTAGATTTCAATCTTATCCTAAGGAGTCTCATTTAATTGTTGTGAAACTTATTCTTCGTTATTTGATTGATACACATGCCATTGGCCTTTGGTTTTTAAAATCCTCTTCTTTTGACCTTGTTGCATATTTAGATGCCGACTATACCGGATGCAAATTCTAGAGTAAAAGCACTAGTGGTCATTGTCAATTTCTTGGTATTTTCCTTATATCTTGTTATACTAAGAAACAAGCATGTGTGTCATTGTTTACCGCCGAGGCCGAATATATCACTCTACTTGATTATGGCTTTGATTTCAAACGTGTGTGTATTCTATGTGACAATACTCTTGTTATCAATTGGAGCATAAATCCTATTCAACATTCTAAGACTAAGCATATAGAGATTAAACATCATTTCATTCGCGATCATATAGCTAATGGTGATATATGCTTGGACTATGTAAATACTAATGATGAAATTGTTAATATATTTACCAAGCCTTCGGCCTAGGAAAGGTTTTTTTTATCCTAGAAGAACCTTGGAAATTTCAAAATTCAATTACTAATGTGCGTGTTGAAGTGTGGCAAAAACAAGACAAATTCAGACGAATGGTTCGGATGCATGGAGTGAAATTCGAACGTCCAAACTTACTTCAAAAAATTCCAGATTGAAAGATTCGAACGCATGACCAAAAATTTGTGGTCCGAATTTGTTGAACTGAAGCAACAGAGAAATTCGAAAGCAAACCTAAAAATTCAGTCGTCCAAACATTACAATTTCAGCGAACCATTCAAAATTTTCATTCTTAACCATAGGAATTCTCTCTTCTCTCAAAACCCACTCTATCAACTCTCATCCAAACTCAAATCCATCCCATATTTCACCATTCTATCCTGAAAATCACTTGATTTTCTTGTTCTTCATCCTATATTCACCTTGAAATCCATCTTTCTCAAGAGAAGCTCATCATGGTTTGCTCAAAAAGGGTTAATGTGGTTAAGGGCAAAGAAAAAGCCAAAGAGGAATATGAATGGCTCATTATCAACAAACTAAGGCGGGTTCGCATTCCACAATCAAATCTTGGAGTAGACCAATTCATTTCTACAAAATTCGTGGTTGAATTTGAGAAATGGAGCAAGAAGAGTAGAAAGATTATTCCTGGTCATAGAATGGATGTGGATAAATTCACCAATATGGGTAATGTGCTTTCTCTCTTTAGTGAGATAGGTTGGGGTAGTTTGCTTGGGGTGAATAAGGAAGGATTGAGCATGTTGGGAATAGCATTATTCAATGGTTTTCATCTAGAGTATCCCAAGTAGACTTTGAATTTAATGATGCTTTAATGAATCGCATTTGTGGTGTTGATGATATTGGTGCAAGATATTATTATTTGGGGCCACATTTTTATATCCATGAATTGTTCATTAATGAAAGGTTTGAAGAGACATTAACTAATGGTAGGAGATTTAGGCCCATTAGGGAAAGAGAAATCAAATCTTTTGATGCTAGAGGACGTGTTATGCATCACATGGTTACTACTCTGATCGTCCCTAATTTTGGACATAAATCATCGATTGGTAATATGCATGTGGTGATTATGCTTGCCCTGCATGAGCATAGAAGACTAAACTTTGGATTCATGACATTAAAGCATATGATTAGTACAAGAAAAACGGCCAACAAATCCTTGCCTTATGGGAGACTATTGACAAGGATCCTGGAGCATTTCAATGTCCAACTCCTCAGAAGAGGAAGTCCTGTAAAAAATGGAGAAATCTACACAAACGATCACTGAAGAGAATGCAATTGACACTAGATGAGGATGGTGTATGGGGACAAGAAGAGAAGCTCTTCTAAAGGGTGAGAAAACAGAAGCTAGTGGTGATGAGAAGAGGAAGAAGAAAACGAAGAACAAGAGGATGATGAAGAGGAGACTCTGGCTAGAGAAAAAAAGACTAAGAAGAGGCATGATTTATCAAGTAAAGGGGAGCAAACTCACACAAAGAGGAGATTATTTGAAGAAGATCCCACTTCTCAAAACCATCAAAATCTTGGAGACATGCCTAGTGAGGAGGGAGTTACTAGAGGTGACACCATTGTAGTCAAAGTGTTCCAAGAGGCCTTGAACAACCACATAAAGGAGATGGAGAAGATGTACCAGTTCTTCGAATCCTTTGCTCCTATGTTGCTAAGTAAGTGGAATGGCTTGGACACTAGCGTGAAAAATATTGAAGAATTATTCATGAACAACACACTAAGTGGTGAAGGACCCTCTAGGCCTCAAGCTAAGGATGACAAGGATGATAAAGGAGATGAGAAATGCAAGAAAAAGAAAGAAGATGGAGATGATGATGATGATGATGGAGATTATGATCAAGGAGGAAACTTTGAGTTTCTAGCTAGCGAAAGTGAGAAAAATGAGGGTGTTCAAGAGAAGACACAAGAAAGTGGAAGCCAAGAAGGGAGTTTGATAGAAAGAGCCAAGATCACTTCACCATCCACTGCATCATTTGACCAAGGAAGAGTCAAGCACATTATCGAGAAGAATTGTACAAGGAGATCCTCCCAATTGGCTACAACACCAACGCCAAACTATACCGGCAAAGAGCAAGCAAGTGAGGGGCCACTTCACATTGAGCTTAAGGGAGACATGGCCATCACTACCAACAAATATGGTGTAAAGACAATGACAAAAATCAAAGACTAAGCAATCCCTAACCCTCTCTCATTTTACTTATGTACTTTTATTCCATGCTTAGTTAATGTATCTAGAATAGTCCAAGTATTTTCAAGATTTGACCTTCAATGTGACTTTCTAGTTCATGTGATCTTTTGAAGCTCAATGATGATATCACAGTAATGAGAGCTTTCCTCACCTTTTTTTTTCATTTTTGCTTCACTTTCAACACCCCATCTTTGATTGATGGCAAAAGATGGAGAAAAGGTGTTATGCAAAATGTACTTTGATATTTTGATATTTGCTATGATGAATGCGGTTTAGTATATGGCATAATAGTTTATAGATGCATGCTCATTTAAGGGGAGAAGAAGTACTTAGATATTGTGATGAATGAATGGCTTATGATTTAATGGTCATCATGTGCTCATTGGCATTTTGTCATTTTGAGGATGATGATCTTGAAAACTCTTTGAGTTGATTTATTCGTTGGTTGATTAAGATGATTTTGAATATGTTTTATAGTTGATCACCATGCTTTGATGATTATGTGATTAGTTATAAGCACTTATATTGCAAAATCTATCATCTGATAACCAAAAGTTTGGACTTGAAATTCAGGCGCAGATAAAAAATTTAGTTCGGTCATTCGAATTTTTTGTCAAAAATGAAGATTTGATATTTCTTGTTTAAAATTGCCATTTCTTGTTTAAAAAAATGAAAATTTCAGAGGACTTGATCTTTCAAAAGTCATTTTATTAATTCTTGTGCTTCTAGGACTTGATCTTTCAAAACTCTCAAATTTTCAAAAGTCAAGTCCAAATATGAGCATTATCTGAAGGGGAGCCTTGCATATTGACTATAACCTCTAAAACCCTTCTTAGAATGTGATCTAAATGCTTTTATACTATTTTTTTTTCTTTTGATAGAAGGTATGTTATGCCATTGTGCTAAATTGTTCATCATTTATCTATGACATTAACGCTTCATTATACTATATTGTTTAAATTCATCACATTTTGCATCAAAGTTTATTATCATCAAAAAAGGGGAGATCGTAAGCTCTAAGGGAAAATCATATTGTTTTGATTAATGACAAAAATTGATAAAAGCAAAGTCCTAAGGAAATAATGTTGATTAATCTTGATATGGACTAATGTATTTAATTGTTGCGTGATAGGATTTTTGGATTAAGAAGGATACAAGTCTCACTACCTAGAAGCTAAAAGTGAAAGAACGGCTCAAGGTTACGTAAGTGATTGAAGATAAAAAGAGTTGATTCAAGATAATTGAAGGCTTTGAAGACTTTAGTGTAGATTTACAAATGCATTATAGGTATATCTTTGTAAATCTTGCACATGTTTGTCCTTAGACTAAAACCCTTTGAAAAGATCCATTTGTGGTCCAAAATAATTTCAAACTTGTTGTGCTTGATTTCTAATGATTTTGATTAAGTTAGAAATGTTCGAAATCCAATTCAGACATCCAAACTGTATTTCATGGCAGTTGAATTTCCAGAGAAATTCAAACAACCATTAGGACGCTTCTGCCAAAATTTGATAGACTGAATTTATCCCAGTAGCTTGAAAAAAATTCGAACAATCATTCGGATACAGGGGTCAAAGTTCAGTTGATCGAATTTTACTATTACTAGACATAAACTCTACATGTTTTGGTAGTTTTTGAGCCTTTAAGAATCTTTATCTTCCCAATCATTTTTTATCAAAAAGTTCTCTTTTGTCTTGTGCTATAAAGTTCAAATTTAGGATTCCTTAGACAAAGAGGTGAAGGTGCGCTAATTTGCCATCATCTACCAAGTTGTTGGTAACTTTCTTATTTCTTACTTCTTCTACTTGTTGCTTTCAAGATTATATTGAGGATATAAAACCCTTGTGATAGGGTGAGCCTTGATAATTTGAACGTGAAAAGAGATTCTGAAGTAAAACCCTTGTAGGGTGAGCCTCTATTGTATTTTTTATCAACTTGTGTTAGAGATGAGCTTGGTTGAAATCTCTGATTTAAGGCTCAAGGTAGTGGATGTAGATCACGAGTGATCGAACTACTATCAATTGCTTGTATTGTCTCTTTTGTTCTCTATTTAAATTTGGAATCTTATTGTGTATACTTGCATAACTAGTTAAGTGTTTGATTTCAAACATCTTCCAAATCAATTTTCTCAAAAAGGAAAAATTTTTCAAAAATTAGCCAAAGACCTAATTCACCCCTCCCTTTTAGGTCTTTCAATTTCGATGACCACCTTCGCAAAAGTCACAAGCGATCGTCACTTGTGAGTTTTGGGGTGACAAACTCAAGCACTTAATCTTCTTGTTTAGCATATCAAACTTAACCTCCAACGTAGTCATCAGGTCTATATTGTGTACTCCACCAGCCTTTGCTTTCGTCTAGGATTCTCCCATTGGTAGTTGTTCATGGCAATATTTTCAAAGAGGTCTTGTAATTCTTACGATGTCTTCAAACCTGTGGTCCCTTCTAAAGAAGCATCAATGAGTTGCTTGGAGGGGAAGTTTTACCCACTATGGAATGTTTGCATTTGAAGCCCCAAATCAAAACCATGATATGGTCATTTCATCAAAAGCTCCTTCCATCTCTCCCTAGAATCATATAAACGTTCACTTTCCATGTGTTGAAATGAGAAGATGTTCCTTAGCTTTATCGTCCTTCAAAGAGGGAAATATTTAGCGAGTAATAGAGTCCCGTGGAAGTGATTTCAACCATGAGTTGGCTCGATCTCTCAATGAAAATGGAAATAGCCAAAGGCGGATGACATCTTCGGAAGCCCATTAATCTTAAAAGTGTCACATATCTCCAAGAAGTTGGAACTATGAGCATCTGGTCATCGCCTGGCAAACCATCGAATTGCACCAGTTGTTGAACCATTTGGATAATATTCAACTTGATCTCAAAATTGTTGGCTTCAACTCTTCGTCGGACAATGCTTGACTTCGCCCTTGACAAAGAAGTTCATGCATTGTCTCCCATTGTTCTTTGCCTTGCATTTCTGTGTCCATTTCCATTATGCGCCATATTGTTCTCGGGTTGAAGATTTTCACCTTCAATTTCAACTCCTTCAAGTATCACTTCTAGATTTATACTCCTAGGATCACTAAGGAAAGTCTTCACAATCTCAGAATTAAGTTCAATCAATTCCTCTGGAATACTCGGGCTCAAAACCAAAAAGTTCACACCTTCACCACAAATACAAGCAAAAATTCAACCCAAGGAGTTTTCAATAAAACAAAACAGCAATCACTAAAACTGAACAAACACACGAAAATACAAGCTAAACACTTCAATTCACCTATAACTAAAAAATTACAAACAAGAAAATAAATGCTAACACAAGTAACAAGTATTATAAAAGCTAAGAAGTAAAATGATTAAATCAACAGAGTTTAAGTTTTGCTAATGACCAATATTTCTCCCTAGCAACGGTGCCAAAAGCTCAATGTGTTCTCTCGTGCCCTTATACTCTATTCGATCACAATCTTCAACAATTTACAGACAAACAAAAGCAAGCGCACCCATTGTTATGATTAGTATAATAGCAAGTACTTCAAATGTCGTATCCTCGGAGATGATCAAGTACCATTACTCAATTTTTACTCTATTATTTAGTCTACCAATTCAAATATGAAAACTAATTGAAATAGCCACCAAGAATAGTAATCTAACTTAACTAATTAAAACTAGCTTAACTAAAGTTGCTTGCAAGAGGGAATTCAATTAAGAAAACAATACTTGAATGGAAAATTCCCCTAGAATTACCTATGTCATAGAAAAATCTCTTGGTTGATTATCTTTCCCTTCTTATGTTTGGTGAAATTCCTATATTAGGGCTCACTCTATCTCTAAATGAGAGTCCTCTACTCTTAGATTAATTAGTTGAAATCTCTTTCTAACTAATGTAATCTAGAATACATTTAGATTAGTGAATTTTCAATTAGATTTCTATAAATACAAAGAAAATGTTGAGGCCCCTATCTTTAGTCACATAAATCATCCCCATTATTTGTATGTGGTCTATTCCACCCTTCCTTTCTCAATTCCAATTGAAAAACCTAACTTATGAATCAACCAACAGTCAAGTTCATTCAAACAATCAAATCCACAAACAATATATAAAAAATTGGGGCTCAATCAACCAAAGAAATAAATTCATTCGCATAGATAATAACTAGAATTCATAACCATCCAAGTATCCACTCTGATTCCTTTTATTATTGCTTAGTTCGTGTTAGTAAATGTGGGGGATTTTGGTTTTACTTCGGATTTGGAAAAGTTAATTAAATATTGAGCTGTAATAAAATGTACGGAATCCATTCCAATTACTAGTCTAACAGGCCCGGTGTGGTTTCATTTCTTATTTAATTGGAAACAAATAGTTTCATCTTATTTTCCTGGAAATAAAGTGGTATACGTACGATTGGCACTTTCTGCCGCATGAGTGGCGTGGAACAATTATGTGAAAATTTATGTTAAATAAATTTTTTTAGAATGTTTTTTATGTAAATTTCATTTACATTTAATTTTTTATTAATTCTTTTTTATGTAACTTTTTTATTCAATTTAGAGTAAGTGGGTTTAGTGTGATTTTGTTGAGGCGTATAGATTTTCACTTGGCCAAATTTGAAAAAAATGTACTTGTGCGTAATTGATTATTGTGGTCTTGTGTCTAAAAAATGTCTATTTTTTAGCTTAATGTGTAACTGACTTAGTTTATTTTTCTAACATTGTTTAATTTTTAGTTATTTCCTTTTGTTTATTTTTTTAAATTTTTTGTAAATTCTATTGTTTTCAATTTTCTTTAAGTTTATGAAAATATTTATATTATTTTTGTTCAAATAAATTTTGTTAGAATTGTAAATTTCATTTACATGTAGTTTTTTGTTAATTCTTTAGAAAATATAAATTCATCTATTTATGAATTTGTTATAGATTTGTTGGCGCGTAGTAGCCGTCGACACAACGAAATCATAATACCAATGTAGAGAACTTAATAAAGAAATTATAATGTAGAGAGTAGGAGAAAACTATAGAGAGAAAATAAAGAGAAAGAGCACAAGATCTTTATTGATTCTCTGAGAGTAAATCAACCAACAAATGAGTAAATACTACACCTTAGTCTAGAGCCCTATTTATAGGGTTCAGAAGTACATCCCAATAAGAAGAGGTAGAGGGTAATCAGAAGACAAATCCTATCACTAATTAAAGATATGATAGAACTCTGCTATCTATCTTTTGGATGGTTAGTGTATCTTTATAACTCTAATAATTGACATCCACAATATTAATTTCACAATTCCCCCTTGGATGTCCATTGCATAAGAGTATGCCTCATTAAAATCTTACTAGATAAAAAAACCAAATGGAAAAAATTCTAGCGAAGGAAAAAGAGTACACTGCTCTTTATGCCATATTTACTCCCCCTGATGGGATAATCCTTTAACGTTTCTTAACCGCCGCATTCCAATTTTGTTCACCAATTTCTCAAATGTTGCAGTTGGTAATGCCTTAGTGAATAAATCTCCCTGATTGTCACATGATCAAATTTGTTGCACATTAATATCACCACTCTTCAGGAGCTCATGAGTAAAGAAAAAATTTGGTGAAATATGCTTTGTCCTATCTCCTTTAATATATCCTTCTTTTAGTTGAGATATACAACCTGCATTATCCTCATATAGAGGAGTTGGAATTTTATTTCCATAGGATAATCCACATTTCTCTTGAATATAATAGATCATAGATCTCAACCATACACATTCTCGATTAGCCTCATGAAGAGCTATAATTGAAGAATGGTTAGATGAAGTAGCTACCATGGATTATTTTGCAGAACGCAATGAAATAGCAGTACCACTATGGGCAAATACACAACCAGTCTGAGAACGTGCTCTATGTGGATCGGAAAAATATTCAGCATCCACATAACCAATCAACTTCATATTGGTTTTATTTGAATAAAATAATCCGAGATCTATAGTATTTTGGAGATATCTAAGGACATGCTTAACGCCATTCCAATGTCATCTTGTGGGAGAAGAACTAAATCTTGCTAATAAATTTACAAAAAATGATATATCAGGTCTTATATTATTAGCAAGATACATCAGTACACCAATTGCACTAAGATATGGTACTTCAGGACCAAGTAGTTCTTCACTATCATCCGGACGTCTAAAAGAATCTTTATTCATATCTAGTGATCTAACGACCATTGGAGTACTCAATGGATGTGCCTTGTCCATATAAAATCTTTTTAGGACTTTCGTTTTATATGTTGATTGGTGAATAAAGCATCCATCTTCCAGATGGTCAATTTGTAGACCAAGGCAAAACTTAGTCCTTGCAAAATCTTTTATCTCAAACTCTTGTTTGAAATAAGTCACTGTATCGTGAAGCTCTTTTGGAGTTCCAATAAGATTGATATCATCAACATATATAGCGAGTATCACAAATCTTGAAATATACTTCTTAATGAATAAATGGACATATTGGATCATTTTTATACCCTTCTTTTGATAAGCTTTCACTAAGACAGTTATACCACATGCGTCTAGACTGCTTTAAGCCATACAATGACTTTTGTAACTTAATGAAGTAATCTCCACGACAACCAGATTTACATGCTGCAGGCATGTTGATTCCTTCTGGAATTTTCATATAAATATCATTATCCAGATTTCCATATAAATAAACAGTTACTACATCAATCAGATGCATATTAACTACAGGTGAATATGTCTCATCACAATCAATACCTTGTGAAAAGTCTTGTGCAACAAGTCGTGCTTTTTATTTCATGACTTTATTATTCTCATTTCGCTTTCGTACAAATACCCATTTATAGCCAATGGGCTTTACACCTTCAGGTGTTTAGACTACAGGTTCAAAAACTTCACGTCTTTAAAGCGAGTTCAATTCTGATTGAATCGCATCTTTCCATTTTGACCGGTCATTTCTCTGTCGACATTCTTCAACTGATGTTAGTTCACGATCCTCATTATCTTTCAAAATATCAAGTGCAACGTTGTAAGCAAATGAGTTATCTATAGTCATTTCCATTCGATTCCAACTTCAGCCGGAAGTTGTGTAATTGATGAAAATTTCTATATTATTTTTAGAATCTTGAACATTTTCATCAATTATCTGTTGGTCCTTTTTCTCAGATTCTTCAATATGATCACTTTGATCATTTGATCCTCTTTTCTTACGATAATTTCTATTTTTTTTAACAAATAGGTCGACCACACTTTAGGTGTGCTTTTGATTCAATAGCTACATGTATTGAATTTTGTTCTTTTGGGACTTCAACCCGAATAGGAGCATCTACAACTAGTAGATGCGATTTTGTTACCCTCGTAGAGCCGGCAAAGGCATCTAGCAGTTGATTTGCTATCTTTCGTAAATGAATTATCTTTTGAACTTCAAGTTCACTCACGCTTGCACGCGGATCTAGATAATTCAAAGATGTTATACAAACAAGCTCTGTTCCTTTTGGTTTATTGTCTCCCCCTAACTTGGGAAACATAGACTCATCAAAATGACAATCAGCGAACCTTGCCGTAAATACATCTCCCGTCATAGGTTCGAGATACCTTATTATAGAGGGAGAGTCATATCCAACATATTGGAACATACACCACACATCCATAAATTCTCAAATTAGAAATATTTGGTTCAAAGCCAAAGGCTAATTGTAAAGGAGAAAATTCATGATAACTTCATGGCCTAATACGCCCAAGTGTTGCAGCATGCAAAATTGCATGTCCCCAAGCTAATACAGGAAATTAATTGTAGTCTTTTGATAAATGATTCTGCTAAACAATTTTGAGTGTGAACATGTGCTACAGGATGTTCAACAATAATGCCAATTGACATGCAGTAAGCATCAAAGGCTTGAGAACAATATTCAGTGGCTTTATCTAGACGGATCCTTTTAATAGGGTGATTTGGGAATTGCGCTCTTAGGTGAATTATTTGGGCAAGTAATCTTGTAAACTCCAGGTTGCGAGTAGATAATAAACAAACATGCGATTAATGGGTCAATGCATCAATTAACACCATGAAATATCTAAATTGCCCATATGGTGGGTGAATAGTCTCACATAGATCACCATGAATCCGTTCTAAAAATGTGGCAGACTCAACTCCAACTTTTGCTTGGGATGGTCTAATAACCAATTTTCCTTGAGAACAAGCAGCATATGAAAATTTATTCAATACCCTTTGATCTTTCAATGAGTGTCCATGTGTATTCTCAATTATTTTTCGCATTATAATTGATCTTAGGTGACCCAAACGATCATGCCAAATGCTAAACGTAGCAAGATTAGCAAACTTCTGGTTTACTAAATGATGCACTTCAACACTATTAATCTTTGCGTAATATAGGCCGGAAGAAAGAGATGGAAATCTCTCGATGATAGATTTCTTTCTGGAGACAGTTTGAGTAATGCAAAGATACTCAAATTTATTTTTCTCCATTGTTTCAACATGATATCCATTTTGGCGGATATCTTTAAAACTCAATAAGTTTCTTCTAGATTTTGAGGAAAATAATGCCTTGTTGATGGCAATTATTGTGCCTTCAGACAATAAAATACTAGCTCTTCTAGAGCCTTCAATCAGTTTTGCACTGCCATTTATAGTGTAAACATTTGTTTCTCCCATATTTAAACAAGAGAAATATCTCTCGCTTTTAAGTATAGTGTGCGTAGTACCACTATCACTGAGGCAAATATCCTTAGTGATATTTTGAGACTCATAATAAGGAATAAGAGCCATCTGAACATATAAGAATATAAAGTTTAAATACTTAAATAAAGTTCTATCACAAAGGAAATTTGTAGTATATCACCAAGGATTATTACAAAAGAAATATAACTAAACATGAACTAAACTAAAAATTAGAAAGAACATTGAATAGAACTCTCATTTCTATTGGACACTTCCATCACCAATCAAATGGTCAATTCTTCCTTCTGGATGCTCAAAAAAATCAGCCACATCAAGATGAGTTACATCAACAATGGCATCATTAAGATTATTGTTATTACCATCATCGAGAATGGAATTTTGAGAAGTAAAGTTTGCTTCAGGACTTTTACCCTTCTTCTTAATTGATGCTTGATAAAGCTCAACAAGGTGCTTTGCCACACTGATAATATTTATCTTTGTGATCTTCTGGATCCATTTCCTTTTCTTTTCTTTTCTCATTGTTTTTGGCCCACTTCTGGTGGATTTTGTTATTTTTCGTGCCCGATGCTCTATTTTGTCCGCCATGATTATATGGATGCTTTCTACCACGGTCGCGTCCGTGTCCTCGGTTTCGACCATGACCACGACCTCTTCTAGAGCCATATGCTCGTGTTCTGACTGCATTCACTTCTAGGAGTGGAGTAGAACCTGTTGGTCAAGTTTCATGATTTTTCATTAATAGCTCATTGTTTTGCTCCGCCACAAGAAGGAAAGAAATTAATTCAGCATATTTCTTAAAGCCTTTCTCTCAATATTGTTGCTGCAGGACTGTAAGACCTAAGAAAGGGGGGTGAATTAGGTTTTAGACTAATTATCAAAAATCTTTTTCCTTTTTACAAATCCTTTGCCGTAATAAAAGCTCTTCTTCAAATTCACAAGCTCTAAGTTTATATGTGATTTAATGGTTGAGACAAGATGATCAAATAATAAAACCACAACCAATCAATCAATAATTAAGAGCAAACAATAATAACACAAGTATGTAAACAAGTAAGGCTATAAATAAATGAACACACAATTTATAGTGGTTCGATCTTTCCAAGATCTACATCCACTACCTTGAGTCTACACTCAAGGATTTCAACCAATTCACTATATGCTTAATCCAAGCAATTACACAAGAGGCTCACCCTTCAATGGGTTTTACCACAACAACCTCTTTTCAATCTAATAAACAAGGTTCACCCCTGTTACTAAGAGTTTTATGTCACTAGACAACCTATACCAATCTAATCCAAGGCTCAGCCTCACCAATGGGTTTTACACAACAACCTTGATTAATCTAGTTTATGGCTCACCCTCCACAAGGGTTTTAAGTCTCTTGACAACCTTGTATCAATCACAACAATAATGTAAAGAAAAAGTTTGAATGTTACCAACACTTCTTGGTGGATGAATACAATAGCTAGCACCACTTCACTTCTTGCCTTTGGAATCTTGAATTTCAACCTTTGAGCACAAGGCAATTTGAGAGCTTTTCAAATAATTTTGATGTAAAACAAGTTAGATCTTGAAGGATTTTGAAGGTTTAAAAGTTGTATAAAAAATCTGGAGTTCATGGCTTTTATAGATTTGAAAAATTTGCTTTAACAGCCATAAAACGGCTAGTAACGACTAGTTTTTTTGATGTTCGGACGTCCGAACTTTCTCCTGTGACAGTACCGTTGTTCACAAAGTTCGGACGACCGAACTTGGCTTCACGCGTCTGAACTTGTATTCGAATTGGAGTTGTTCAATCTTCAATCATTTTGACATATTAGGGTTGTTCTTGCACTGTGGCTTCAAGGCAATGAGACTTCATACTTCTTAATCCGCAAATCCTATCACACAACATACAAACATATTAGTCCTTATCAATGTTTGTCATTAATCAAAACTAATCATAACTACATGATTTGCCCTTAGGGCTAACAATCTCCCCCTTTTTGATGATGACAAACTTTGATGCAAAATGTGATGGATTTAAACAATGTAGTACAAAGAAGTATTGATGTCAATGATAGATAATAACCAATTTAGCATATTGACATTCAAAAGGCTCAATATGAGCCTATGACCCAACCAACCTCCATTTACCTCATTCCTTCCAACTACTAGGATAGAAGATATAGCATTTAAGCATTTAGAAAAGATTCTAAGAGAGGTTTTAAAGGTTGTAAATGTTTAACAATGCTCCCCCTTAGATTGTGCTCATTTTTCAACAAGTTTCACACATTTTGTCATCACTGCTATTTCACATTTTCACACATTTTGTCATCACATTTCTTCTCCGGCTTTTGTCATCAATCAAAGGTGGGGTAATAGTACTTGGACAACAAAAGTGAAACAAAAGAAACTCTTGGGCTTTACCTCTTTGTTCTTTATTCTCATGCTCTTCTCCTTCTTGGGGTACTTCACTGCCTTTTCGTTCATCTTTGTCTTCTTCTTTAGCTTTATAGGAACTTGCACTATTTAAAATCACTTGAGAAATCTTTCTCAAGTCTTCTTCCATATTCTTGACTCTAGCTTCTAAACCATCAAATTTGCCAAGAATCATTATAGGAAATGACTTGAAGAATTTGTCCATTTTCTTCATTTCCTTTTCATGGTTGTTCAATGTCTCTTGTAACACCTTGGCAACTGTGGTATCACTTCTAGTGAGATTATCACCTTCAACTTCTTTTCCTTCAATAGAGGGTACCTCTTCAAATAGTCTTCTTTTGTGGAAGGTTGCTCCCCCTCACTAGATAACTCATGCCTCATTTTGGTTTTCCTTTCTTCAGCAAGGATTTCCTCTTCATCCTCTTCTTCTTCTTCATTTTCTTCTTCCTCAACCTCCTCACTTTTTTGTTAATAGTCTCCCATACGATAAGGCTTTGTTGGCTGGTTTTCTTGCACTAATCATATGCTTCAATGTCATGAATCCAAAGTTTAGTCTTCTATACTCATGCAAGGCAAGCATAATCACCATATGCATAGTGGTAGTCATGTGATGCATAACCCTTCCTCTAGCATCACAGGCTTTGATTTCTTTTTCCCAGATTGACCTAAATTGTCTACCATTTGTGAAAGCCTCTTCAAATCTTTCAATTGTGAACAATTCATGAATAAAGAAATGTTGTCCCAATAAGTAATACCTTGCCTCATTATCATCTAGCCCACAAATTCTGTTCACTAAGGCATCATTGAACTCAAAATTCACTTGATATACTCTAGAGGAATACCATTAAACTACCCTATCCCCCTAATGTTCAATTCTATCTTCTTTAAGATTTGCATAAAACTCATATATAAGGGCAGGATAAAATTCTTCATCAACTACTAGTAAATTGCTCCAATCAATATCATCAAATAGAGATAGAAGATTACCCATATTGATGAGTTTATCCAAGTTTACTTTGTTTCAAGGAATGATTTTTCTGTTCTTCATGCTCCATTATATTCTTTAGCAATATATACCCAAAATTCATTTTTCTTTTCTTATGCATGGCTAGCATAATTACCGCATATATATTATCAATCGAAGATTTGTGCCCAAAGTATGCTATAATCAAGGTAGTAAGCATGTGATGCAAAACTCTTTCACTAGCATCAAAAAGCTTTTATCTCTCTCTCCTTTCTAGTCTTGAGGCTTCTGCCATTTATATAGGCATTCTCAATTCTTTCATACGAGTATAACTCACTTATAAAACAATGTCCACCGGAAGAATAATGCCTAAACCCAACATCCTCAACATCACAAATTCTATTGAGCAATGTATTATCAATCTCAAAAATCAACTTGTGATATTCTTGAAGAATACCACTGAATAGCTTTATTACCAACTCGCTCAACTCTTTCTTCCTTAATATTTGCTTAAACTTCATAAACTAAGAAAGGTAATAGCATTCATCAAACACAAGCAAACTAGTCTAACTCATATCATTGATGACATCCACCTTGTGGCTTAGATTTGTCTTATGGTTCTTTTTTGTCCAATCATCAAATTCAGTAGGAGCCTCCACTGTGACACATCTATCTAGCCTTGACATTCTTTGAGGAACATAAACCTTCCTTGGTTCATTGATTGCTGGTCCTCCTTCTCTTTCTTTGGCTTTTCCATTTCCTTTTCTCATGCTAGGCTTCTTTGTCCTCACCTGGAGCTACAACACTTGAATATACTCATTAGTTATTGAATTTTGAAATCCCTAAGCTTCTTCTAAGATTAGTCAAACCTTTCTTCAGCCAATGGCTGAGAAACGATATCATTAATTTGTTCATTGATACAAACATGCTTTAAACAAGTATTACCCTTAGTAGAGTGATCTCTAATGAGATGACGTTTGATCTCTATATACTTTGACCTAGTTTGATGAATAGTATGATGATCAAATTTATTGCATTAGTGTTATCACATAACATAGCCACACATTTGAAATATAGACCATAATCACTTAAAGTATCAATAAGGTAATACAGAATGTGTTTAACAACAATCAAATAAAATTCTTTAGGACAAGATGAAATCTAGCACACAAGCACATGACAAACATAATATTGGCTCTACTTGCTGTCAAATATAGTTAACTACTCCTATGAAACCTTTTTTATTCTTGTCAAGCATAGTTGATAAACTTATACCTTAACTTAATTCATGAAAGTGCCATGCTTGGTTTGCTTGATTTGTAGGCCAAGAAAGAAATTGATGCTCATTTCAAATTTACTTTACATCAACTTGGCAAACACATCACAAAGTGAAGTATTAGAAGCACCAAAAATTGTACTATATATTTGGACAAGTTATAGATCATTGTTACAAGAGGTTTTTATAAAAAAAAAATGTCAACCTTTCCTCCTGAAAATCCTTTTGAAAGAAGAAAAACACTCAATTTTTCATACCAAGCTCTAGGAGCTTGTTTTAGATCATACAAAGCTTTGGATAATTTGAAAACATGGTTAGAAAACTTTCATGATCAAAACCGGGTGATCGTTCCACATAAATCTCTTCCTCAATAGAACCTTTTAGAAAAGCACTTTTGACATTCATTTAAAAAAACTTAAAACCTTTAAAGCAAGTAAAAGTCAAAAGCATTCTTATGGACTTAAGTCTAGCATTCGGAGCAAAAGTTTCATCATAATCAATTCTCTCTTCTTGATTGAATCCGTGGGTGACAAATCTAGATTTATTTCTTAGACCTTCCCCGGATTCATTGAGTTTATTTCTAAAAACCATTTAATTTCAATAATGGAATGATCATGAGATTTAGGAATTTCCAAATTTTGTATCTTTCAAATTGATTTCATTCCTCTTGCATAGTAATAATTCATAAATCATCGCACAATACATCATTAATACTTTTAGGCTCATATGAGATAAAAGAATAAAGTTATTGATAAAGTACCGCCTTATTTTTACTCCTTGGGAGATATCACCAATGATTTGCTCCTTAGGGTGGCTTTTTTGGATATCTTAAGTTCTTTGGGAGCTCTTGGTCACCACTAGGTTGGTCATCTTGATTTTGTTCAATCATTTCTTCCTCATTGGTATGATCCTCCAAAGTTGGTGCTTGAAGATGGGTTTGATAGTCATTCATAGATGCACCTACATCATCTTCATCTTTTCTTTCTAAGTAAATGTAAGATTCATCAAAACTAACATGAATGGTTTCCTCATCATGTAAGGTTCTTTTTGTTATAAACTCTATATGCTTTTTTGTTAGAAGAATAGCTAAGAGATATACCTATATCCGTCTTTCTATCAAATTTAAGTAAGTTATCACAAGTATTCAAGATAATACATTTATAACCAAACACTTTAAAATATGCAACTTGAGGAGTTATATAAAAAAGAACTTCAAAAGATATTTTTCTTCAAAAAATCTTAAAAGAATTCTTTTCATCATAGCATGTGTTGTTTATGGCTTCGGCCCAAAATATATTTTTGAAGAAGAATTTTCACAAAGCATAGATCTAACCAATTTTTTTTAAAGTTCAAATTTTTCTTTCAATAACACCATTTTGTTGTGGGGTTTTTGCAGTTGAAACAATTATATGAAATTCAAATTTCATCACAAATTATGTAAAGACTTGGTTGTAAAATTCTCCCATTGTCACTTTCTAATGGAAATCAATTTTGTACTCAAGAGAGATTTGAATCTTTTTGAATAGTTTTACAAATTTATGAAACACTTCAGCTTTTTGAGCAAAGAAGACTACTAAAGTAAATATTGAGAAATTATAAACTGCTACTAAGGCATACTTCATGTCATCAATACTAGAGTTCCTCATAAGTCCAAATCAATCCATATGAACAAGCTCAATATGTTTTGAGGTATAAAAGCATTTCATGGGTTTAAAAATTCTTTTGTTTGTTTTCCGTATTGACAAGTATCTCAAAGAAAATTTTCTCAAAACACATTTTCAGCAATCCTCCAACTAAATCTTGATAGAAAAGTTTGTTTAATAAATCCATGTTCACGTGATCAAATCTTCTATGCCAAGAAAATCATTATCATGAGCAACAAGACATTCAACCTTATCAGGATAAAGCACACATTGAAACATTTTGTGAGTAATTGATCAAAATCACAAAATATCATTTTGTCATACAAGTTCGAGCGACCAAACTTATGGTCTACATCCAAACTTCAAGTTCGAACATTTTGTAAAGTTTTATAAAGATGTTTTTGGCCAAGCAAATGCACAGATATTCAATCATAGCTATTTTAATCATTTTATCATAACTTATAATAAATTTCAATAACATATCAACCATGAATTCAATCTCATATCATCAATGTTACCTAATCAACTTCATAGAATCAATTGACAAGTCATGGTTGGCAAATTTTTAAATTTTAACAAAAAGCTTAACTGAAACTTTGCATGTTGGCATTTAACTTCTTATTCATTGTCACACAATTGACTAATGCTAAGCAAGTTATAGTTTAAATCAGCCCTAAGTAACATTTGTTTAAAAAGAAGAGAGAAACCTTTACCAACATTGATTACTCCAAGAATTCCTCCTTTCTTCTTGCCTCAAAAAAAATAAATCCTTCTTTAGTTGCTTTGACCTTGATTATAAATGAGACGTTTTCTGTTATTCTTTAAGCCAACATCATCAATATACCTCTTAGTGGTGCTTGAGTTTGAATTGAAGTGTACCTGCAATAAAGGAGAGGAAGTATCTTTTGGCACCCATACTTTCTTGGGTCCATGGAGGTTAGTAATAGTTCCCTTAACTCTCCAAATGGTTTTTACACTATTCTCTACTTTTCTTTTAACATAACATTTGGTGACTTTATGTCCATGTTTTCCACAATAAGTACAACAAGTATGATGCATGGAAGTAGAAGTAGCTTTAACAAAGAATTTGTTATATTTAGGCACATTGTTTACATAATTGTAACCAAGACCATTTTTGACAAGAGGAGATCTTTGAGCTCCAAGAATTTTTTGTAAATTTTTCTATACATGATGTAAGGTCATCAACCTTCTTTTTCAAAGTCTCATGATCAACAAGCATTCTCTCAAGAGACAAAATCTTTTCACAAAGAATCTTATTTTCAAGGGACATGTTTTGTAAAGAGACATTTAAAACTTCTTTTTCAATATTCAAACAATCAATAGATTCAGGAAGTCTTTTGTTTTCACGATATAATTTTAAATTTTCATTCAATAACTCATTAATTTTGAATTTCATTTCCTTATTCTTTTTTGAACCCTTTTTTAATTCTCAATACATCTCAACAAGTAATTCACTTGGATCATCAATATCATCATCATAAGAAGTAGAGGTAGATGGAATAGGTTGTACCTCATCTTCCATTGCCATGCAGCACACATTTGCTCTTTCTTCTTCATGAGTGACTTGAAGTAGCTTCCACATTTCATGAGCGGAATCACATTCCATCACTCTATTGTATTTATTGACAACCAACGCACAACAAAGAATGTTCATTGCTCGGTAGTTTAATGTCATCTTCCTTGAATCGCTCTCATCATACTCCTTCATGGGCTTTGGTTCCCTTGTAACTCTATTGATTTTCAATCTCAATGGCACACAGGGACCTTTTTCAATAATATTCCACAATTCATAATTAATAGAACAAATGTAAATCTCAATCCTAGACTTCCAAAAAGTATCATTAGAACCATCAAACAATGGAGGTCTATTAGTGGGGGAACCTTCCGTATAAGGCAAATTTGATAAGCTAGCCATATAATCTTTACTTCTAGGTTGTTAGACCTTAATAAGAAGACCTAGATCTGATACCAATTGTAAGACCTAAGAGGAGGGGGGTGAATTAGGTCTTAGGCTAATTATCAAAAATCTTTTCCCTTTTTACAAATCCTTTGCCGTAATAAAAGCTGTTTGTAAGACCTAAGGGGGGGGTGAATTAGGTCTTTGGCTAATTATCAAAAATATTTTCTCTTTTTGCAAATTCTTTGCCGCAGTAAAAGCTCTTCTTCAAATTCACAAGCTCTAAGTTTATATGTGATTTAATGGTTGAGACAAGATGATCAAATAATAAAACCACAACCAATCAATCAACAACTAAGAACAAAAAATAATAACATAAGTATATAAACAAATAAAGCTATAAATAAATGAACACACGATTTATAGTGGTTCGATCTTTTCAAGATCTACATCCACTACCTTGAGTCCACACTCAAGGATTTCAACGAATTCACTATATGCTTAATCCAAGCAATTACACAAGAGGCTCACCCTTCATTGGGTTTTACCACAACAACCTCTTTTCAATCTAATAAACAAGGTTCACTCTTATCACTAAGAGTTTTATGTCACTAGATAACCTAGACCAATCTAATCCAAGGCTCACCCTCACCAATGGGTTTTACACAACAACCTTGATTAATCTAGTCTATGGTTCACCCTCCACAAGGGTTTTAAGTCTCTTGACAACCTTGTATCAATCACAACAATAATGTAAAGAGAGAGTTTGGATGTTACCAACACTTCCTGGTGGATGAATACAATTGCTAGCACCACTTCACTTCTTGCCTTTGGAATCTTGAATTTTAACTTTTGAGCACAAGGCAATTTGAGAGCTTCTCAAATAATTTTGATGTAAAACAAGCTAGAGTTTGAAGGATTTTGAATGTTCAAAAGTTCTACTAAAAATCTGGAGTTTATGGCTTTTATAGATTTTAAAAATTGGCTTTAACAGTCATAAAATGGCTAGTAACGGCTAGTTTCAGAAAATTCGGACGATCGAATTTTTCGTCGAATTTTTCGGACGTACTGTTCACTGTTACTGGAAAAATTCGGACGACCGAATTTTTTTCATGCGTCCGAATTTCTCTGGAAAAACAGTAACCATGCTGAAGACAAAAATTCGGACGACTGAATTTTTTAGAAACACTTTCAAACTTTGTAAAATCATTTGAGATTCAACTTCAATAAGTTTGAAAATATTTTGTATCTATAGATAAGTTATTTAGACATATATAAGCTTGAAAACCATAATCAAATTTCTTTGATGATGCAAAGTTTACTCGAAATCTTTTAAGATACAAAAACACATTCATTAAAAAGTTCATTCAAAGCCATTTAAGATTAAGAAAACTAATTTTATGCTCTCTTATGCATTCAATAGATTCCAAGACATACGAGTGTAGAGTTTACATAGAGATTTACCTATTTAGCATATATACCCTACACTTCAAGTCTTCAATGCCTTTAGATCATCTTTGAACAACCTTCTTCAAACTTCAATCACTTTGGCTTATTGAAGTTGTTCTTGCACTTTGGCTTGAAGGCAATGAGACTTCATACTTCTTAGTTCACCAATCCTATCACACAATATATAAGCATATTAATCCTCATCAATATTTGTCATTAATCAAAAATTACATGATTTGCCCTTACGGCTAACAATCTCCCCCTTTTTGATGATAACAAACTTTGATGCAAAATGTGATGGATTTAAACAATGTAGCATAAAGAAGTATTGATGTCAATGATCTAAATTAACCAATTTGGCACATTGACATTCAGAGGGCTCAATATGAGCCTATAACTCAACCAACCTCCATTAACCTCCTTCCTTCCAACTACTAGGATAGAAGATACAACATTTAAGCATTTAGAAAAGATTCTGTTAGCCCTAAGGGCAAATCATGTAATTTTGATTAATGACAAATATTGATGAGAACTAATATGTTTTTATTGTGTGATAGGATTTGTGAAGAAAGAAGTTTGGAGTCTCATTGCCTTCAAGCCAAAGAGCAAGAACAACCTCAATAAGCTATGAGTCTTTTGAGGTTTATTCAAAGATGAACTCAAGGCATTGAAGACTTGAAGTGTAGAGTAAGTATGATGGTAGGTAATATCTATGTAAACTCTACACTTGTATGTCTTCTAGTCTATTGAATGCATAAGAGAGCATAAAATTGGTTTCTTAATTTTAAAAGGCTTTGAATAAATTCTTAGTAAATGTAGTTTTGTGTCCTAAAAGTTTTTAAGTAAACTTTATATAATCAAAGGAATTTGATTTTGGTTTTCAAACTGATATTTGTCTAAATAAGTTTTCTACATATACAAAATGTATTTCAAATCCTTGGAAGTTAAATCTCAAATCCTAGGAGGAGAGATGCGCAAGTAGTAGTGTCAAACGGGCCGGCCCGCTCCTGCCCGGCCCGGCCCGCCGCGGGCTGAAAACCCCCAACCCGCGGCCCGCGATAGCCAGTCCGCGGGTTAAACGGGCTAGCCCGCGGGCTTTTACAAAAACGACGTCGTTTTGTAAAAATATATAAAACAACGTCGTTTTGAAAAAAAATATATTTTTAAATATTTTAAAAAGATCCAAACAACGTCGTTTTGAGAAAAAATATATTTTTTAATATTTTGAAAAGATCAAAACGACGTCGTTTTGAGGGGAAAAAATTCAAAAAAAATAAAAAGAAAAACAGGCTAGCCCGCGTCCGGCCCGCGGGCTAAAAAAACCCGCGATTGAACGGGCTTGGACATCCTAAGTCCAAGCCCGCTAATACGGGCCAACCCGCGGGTTTTGGCCCGTATTGACAGTGTTATGCGCAAGTTAGATTTTTGGAATTTTCACCCAAAAAACACATATTCAAACCCTTTTTGCAAATCTCAACCTCCAAGTTTACATGGAAAAAGGTTTTTTGTGAAATAAATTGATCTACAAACAACAACCACAGTTAATGATCAATCGACTTCCAATCACAAGTAAAATAGAACAATAAATGATCACAATTATTGGGAAATTGTGATCAATTCAATCAGAATATAATATATGATAAGTATATAGAGAGCAATAAAGAGGCAACAATACGATAATTGAAAGTTGTTCAACCTCTTTAAAAATCTACATTGATCTACTACCTTAATTACAAACTCAAAGATTTCTTTTCAAATCCTCTAAAACTCAATTCCCAACTTAATAATTGTAGGTGGTTAAACCAACCATTTGTACAAGGCTTTCCCAACTCAGTCAAGTTACGGTGCTGGACTCAATTTATGCAGCACGTGCAGGATGGAGTTCTGGCCGTTGGATCTCACTGTTTCTGATCCAACGGCCAAGAAACATTAAGGGTAAATAAGGAATTGAAAATTAAAAAAAAATTAAAAATTGTCAAAATTTAAAAAGTCCGCCACAATCCATCTTGTCAAACTGTAAAGCTGCAAAAATGTCAGCTATCAAGTTCAAAAAAGGAAGAAAAATAAGCTTTTATCTCTTCTTTCTCATTTTTCCATCGTTTTTCTTCTTTCTCAGAGGAAGGTATGTCTTCCTTGTTCTCTCTTCTGTCGTTCTTCTTCTCCTGCGTTTCTAACGACAAGCTTCTCCAATGGCCAGTACAGTAACCTCCACAGTTGAGGTAATGTTGTTGCTATAATTTTTTATGTTTTTCTATTTTGCGTCTATTTTTTTTTCTTTTTTGCACTGCCTCCTTCGTTGTAGGCCTGTGTTCCTCCTCTATTGCAGGCTTACTGCAAAATGAAGTGAGGTTTTCTTCAAAATACTTGGCGTAACTGTAACTAATGATCCTGTGTTGAACTGAACACTTGTTCATACATGACTGAACAATTGTTCTACCAGAATATTTCTGATCGGTGCCTTAAGATTTTTATGATGCTGCAGAAAACTTGGAAGAAATGAAGAAGATGGTAATTTTATAGTTTAGTGTGAACAGTTGTGCTTTTATGTCTTCGAAGTCATTCAGTTGAATGCTTAAGTTGTAACAACTGTTGCTCCTGAACAATTGTTTTTTTAGGTTGTGTTGGTAGTGAACAATTATTCTTCTAGGTTGTGTCAAGTTGGTGCGAAAACATAATTATTTTCGATAAAGACTGTTAAATTGAGAGAGAACCCAATCGATCGCTATTTTTTCTTTATCACGATTCTTTACCCATTGCATTAAGGGTACAATTGTTCTGGAATATTTGCCCAACTCTTACTCCACCATTTGGTGTGAAAGCACAATTATTTTCGATAAACACTGTTAAATTGAGAGAGAACCCCAATCGATAGCTATTTTTTGTGATAAAGAATTGTGCTAGGGTAGAATATAAGAATTTGATAAACAAGAATATTGTTATTTTTTGGAGAACACTTGTGCACGAACAATTATTCTCAGTGAACAATTGTGAACGAACTATTGTTCTCCTATGTCCCTTTTATTAGTTTGTACTTGGTAAGTATTTTAAATACAGCCAGTAAGTAATTGTGTAGGTTTATACTTGTGCACTGTGAAATTGTTCAACACATAGAATTTGGCGTAACAATTAATGTCATCCAATCGAACAATTGTTTACACCCAACACACTCGACACAACCTAGAAGAACAATTGTTCACTACAAACACAACCTAGAAAAACAATTGTTCAGGAGCAACAGTTGTTACAATTTAAGCATTCAACTGAATGACTTCGAAGACGTAATAGCACAACTGTTCACACTAAACTATAAAATTACTCACATTGAAGCAACTCACACTGAAGCATTGACTAGAACAATTGTTCACTAGAAATAAACACTTGACAAATACACTACACTAACAACGAAATAATTGTTCAGGAGCAACAGTTGTTACAACTTAAGCATTCAACTGAATGACTTCGAAGACATAATAGCATACGAATCATTCTTTGTTCCAAGTAAGCTGCTCCCCTTCCGGAATCATTCTTTGTTGCATACGAATTTGGCGTAGTGCACTTTCTTTGTTTTCGCTCGCCTCTTCTCATACATTATTCTTGTGGCGAATCCTTTCCGATGAGCATAGCTATTGTACAATTCATGGGCATCCTCCAATGTTTTAAACTCCATCTTCTTCATTTCTTCCAAGTTTTCTGCACCATCATAAAAATCTTAAGGCACCGATCAGAAATATTCTGGTAGAACAATTGTTCAGTCATGTATGAACAAGTGTTCAGTTCAACACAGGATCATTAGTTACAGTTACGCCAAGTATTTTGAAGAAAACCTCACTTCATTTTGTTGTAAGCCTGCAATAGAGGAGGAACACAGGCCTACAACGAAGGAGGCAGTGCAAAAAAGAAAAAAAATAGACGCAAAATAGAAAAACATAAAAAATTATAGCAACAACATTACCTCAACTGTGGAGGTTACTGTACTGGCCATTGGAAAAGCTTGTCGTGAGAAACGCAAGAGAAGAAGAACGACAGAAGAGAGAACAAGGAAGACATACCTTCCTCTGAGAAAAAAGAAAAACGATGGAAAAATGAGAAAGAAGAGATAAAAGCTTCCTTTTCTTCCTTTTTGAACTTGATAGCTGACATTTTTGCAGCTTTACAGTTTGACAAGATGGATTGTGGCAGACTTTTTAAATTTTAACCATTTTAATTTTTTTTTAATTTTCAATTCCTTCTTTACCCTTAATATTTCTTGGTCGTTGGATCAAAAATAGTGAGATCTAACGGCCAGGATTCCATCCTGCACGTGGTGCATAAATTGAGTCCAGCATAACTTTACTGTTCCCAACTTGAGTTTTACGCCATCATGTTTCTCCATTGCACAAGAATCAAGGTTTACCAACACATAATAAATTTTATATCTCCGAGACAAACGTAAATATCCGCAAAGAAAATGACAGAAAGGGAAGGGCATGCCATGTTTTTGCTGTGTCTTTACAATTTTCTAGCACCCCTATCCACTTTTCAATTAATTGACAGCAATGAAGCATAATAATTGAGGAAATATTTTGTATTAGAAAAGTAGAGACCAATATAGGAAAACATCTGTAGCAAAATGATGTTTAGAGTCTTCTATGCTAACTTTAAATTCGTTTGAAACTATCACGTAGTTTTTGTCACGATTTTGTTTGAAATTTTCCCTCTTTTTGACAATAAATTAAAGGCTTCAAAATCTGTATTCATTTAAAACATAATTAGGCTATGGTTTACAAGATATTATCTATGACACACGGTTCTAATCTACTGTTTGCAAAGTCTTCAACAGGACAACTTCTCAAGTGAACATTCCTTTTGCATAAGTCTAACAACTTATAATTCTAGTGTTGTTTGTGCCTTGTTTCAATAAGCTCAAGACTTGTATATATTTTTCTAAGCTATTAGAAAAACAATGCCTACATCAACCGCCTTATCCTCTATTTAGATATATGAACCAAGCGAATTCGAGGAAACAATATAGTCCAATCAATGGACCATGGCAAACAATAAAAAGCACGTCTACCCAGACATTTTCGAAGACTCGAAAGTCTTTGTGGTTGCCCATCCACGGCACATGGAAAAGGCATTTTCAAAGACTTAGAAGTCTTTATGATTAATGCCAGTTGCTTTTCTTCTTGGAATGGGACAATAAAGAAGATCTTTCCGGTCGAAAACGTGGATGATGATGAAAAAGTCAAGCATTAGCATTATTTGGACTGGTTCTTTTGAAAATTTTTATTTACAGAATGAAAAAAGTGAATTTGATTTGGGAGGAAAAATGTAAGATAGTTATATTATATTAAAAGTATAGGAGGAGGACATGTTGATATAAACTTGTTTTATTTATTTCTTTTTTTTGAATGATAAAAAATGTTCTTTGGTTGGATTAGATTATTTTGATTTTGCTATTTTAAATGTCCAGAAATTACATATTAAATTTATATAATTTATTTTGCTACTTTAAGTATTCAAAAAAAACATCTAGAATTTGTACAGCACTCTAAATGTCTACTAATTGCTAATTTATTTTACAATTAATAGAAAAGTGTATAACTGTTTCATAATAAGTATATCAAATCTTCTACTAAAGTTATAAATTTTTCTGGCTACATAGTATATATAATCTAATAGAATATAAGAACAAACTATCTATCTCCAAAAAATAAAAGACATTAAAAAGTAAAATCACTTGAGAAATGATTATGCTAATAAAATATATTTGAAATACCATTATAGTTTATAAAAAGAAAAAAATATAACACTATGAGATCATAAAAATAGACTAAGTGATTTACATGAAAACAATTCTTTGATTAGTAAAGAATATTTATCATATCAGAATAAATTAACTAGTTAAAGGAGAACCAAATTGATTTCTTAGAAAAATCAAAAGAACCACAAGAAATAATTATGAGAATCTATAAATTTAAATACTCATATAATTTATGAAAATGTTCAAAGCATAATAGTATGATATATACATACATATATATATACATATATATATATAACCCTTCATGAAAAAACGATTCACAAGTCATTAAAATAATTAAGAAAATGATAAAAAAATGCACTTTGTTGGAAGTCTACCTTCGAACTATACCAAAGCTTCGAAAAAGGAAATTCAACCCATGGAAAATAAAAGCAAGGTCACGACCCCAAAAACCCTCCCATGCCTAAGTAAGTTTTTTTCTAAATGAACCCAAAAGAAAGAAGACAAACGTATTTATAGAAGCTCGTACCTGAATTTAGGTAGGTGAAGCTTACTAAAGACTTATCAGCCAAATTCTAGAAGGATTTGGCAATTGAATCGTTTTAGGATGTTTCCATATCAGGCTGACCCGACCCTATTAGGATTGGATCGGGGCTGTTATTATCCTATATTCAACTTTTGGCTTGGTATCTCGGCCTAGGCCTTAAGGCCCAACTCCATCGTCTACCCTCCCCAAGAAGCGGCATGTAGTCTAGCACATTGTTCGGCCGAAATGATGCGAAGCTATGGTAATCACGACTTTTGAGGTAGATTTTCAAAATCTTTTGCCTTCAACAAAGTCCATGTCTGTTCATTTGCCAACTACTCTTCAATTTAAAGGTACCAACCGCCATCGTCTTCAACATTGTGAGAAAGAAACACCATACATCATTCGTGCGCTGTCTCTTGCAAAAATCATTCTTCATTTTCATCATCTTCCACCAAAAAATGCTTTTTCCTTGACATGGCTTCTGGGTCAATTCCTTATCCTTCTATGTCAGACGCAGGTAACTCCCTTTTGAGTCTTTTCCTTACTATTTCGCCTATAGATAATGGGGATGTTCGTTTTACCTTAGAAGAAGCTTAGGTTGCTAGATTTGGGCAATAAGAGTGCCAAGAAAGGACACTATTATCTACTCCCCTAACTGCTCAAATCCCTGCCTCCAACAGGCGCATAATGTCTTGTTATTCTAAATTTAGAATCCGGGAAGAAGAGTATAGACTGATAAAACCTTCTAATTAGATAGGGCCTGTTCGCTACCTTCAGGTGTTTCTATTTATATCTTAATTATTTTAAGGGGGCCTTTGTTTACCTTTTCCCGAACTCTTGACCAGCATCTTGAGATTCTGGTCTTTAGCTTTAGCACAATTGTTCCCTAACGTCATGCACCTAGTCATAAGGTTTATCCTGGTATGTCGATCACTCAGGGTTCCAACCAATTTAGATTTATTTCGAGAATTTTATAACATAGGTCCTGCTCGTAGAGGTGCAGGGTACTTTATGTTTAACCAAAGGAAAAATTCTCCTAAACTGATCACAAAGACTCGTTCTTCTATTCATGGGTGGAAAGACTTTTTCATTTTTGTAAATGCCACCGATCAATTTTGCCCCATAGCCTAGAATCAACGGGAGAGATTTCCTAATCCCCAGTTAAAGATTCTCAAGTAAACCGCTCAGTCGTAAAGCTTTTGTTTCGATATGCACATGAGCTAAAAATTCGTGAAGGTTGGGCTAGTGGGATCTTGAGAGCTGGTGGGTTACTTTGCTCCCTTGACTTCAACCTGGAGAGACTACGTTAGTCCTATCTTGTTTACACCTTTTCGTATTGTGGATAACTTTTCGCTTCTCGTCATGCTGATAACACTCTTCTTTTCTATAGGCACTGCAATTCTAGAGAACATCACACTTTCCCTTCAAGGGCGTGGTCGACGCTCAGCCATTGACATCCTAGATATTCCTTCTGACGAAGATGACTGTGCAGGAGGTAAGTGATTTTTCTATTCTTTCCCTCCTGATCTCTTTCTTTTCTTGTAGCTAATTGCATTTTTTTTAATGAAGTGACTAAGTTCGCTCCAATATCTAGGGGGTTCAATCAGATGCCGATGATGAAACTCCCTTAATCGCTCGTTGATTTGCACGTAAAAGATCTTCTATTGTAGGATCTCTGGCAACTTTCTCGGGCAAAGAGTGGCGGCTGATTGTAGTAATTTGGAAGCATTTGAGATTTACTGTGTTTCTTCTCTCCAAGCAACAATCTTTGTTGGGAACTATGGAAGCGGATTCAAATAGCTAAAGAGTCAGCGAATGAACTCCAAAATTGCTTGAATGACCTCATTCAGGAAAGCGAATTGAAGAAAAACATTACGAAAACTCAAGTTGCAGTGGAGCACAAAGTAGAACTCCATAAGCATTTCCACCTTAAGAAAAGGTAGATGATGAAATTCATGGATGAACTGCAGGGCATCGTGGACCAAGTTTTGGAACGAGAGTGCTGGCTCTGCTCCTTTGTACTGAAAAGAATTCATAAAGCATTTATAAAAAATAAGGGGATGGGTAACCTGTTTAATCATTTCGCAACTCTGCTTGCGCAAATTACCACTACCTGAGTCATCAACCTAATGCGAGAGCAACATGTGGATTTTGTGCTGCCTGTTACTCTTCAAGGGTTGTTTGCTTTTGAGGTTGTGGTGCCAAAATTTCCTTGGCCTACTGCCTCAGCATCAGGGTCGCCTGTGAATTTTGTGCTAGCTTCAGCTCCTATAACCAATGATGTTAGTATTGTCTAGCCCACATATGGGCTTAAAAAAAAATTCTAGGCTAGTTCTTTATTTTTGTTGGGTTGTATCAACATCTTCTTTTTGTCGGGGCCACAATCTAAGAACCAGAATGAACTTTGTGCTAGTTTTTATCTTGGCCAATCGAGTCTATAATTTTTTGTGCAATATTTATGATTGGGCACATATAGCCCAAATCAAATTTTATTTGAGTACTCTTTTCTTTTTTGTACATGAGCACTAACACATTGTGGACAATTTTTCCCATCAGTAGGTGTTGTTTCATTGCAATGAGATCTTCTCTATATTCTAGTGTCCGTGATCTTCTGCGTGCAAGTCTTCCTCATATTTTGAGGCACATCATATCTTCCTCTATAGGGTACGCCTAGGTCATGTAGGGTATGATCCCTACCACTCTAATACCACTGGTGAGATCTCCACAGTGGATAAGTGTCTGTGATCCTGCCAAGCTTGGTGTCTCTTCGGGTTTCAAGAATAATCATAACTTTTCCCAAGAGATACATAAATGGTTTTAGACGGCTATTACTCTGGTCGTTTGGCCTTTCGGCTGCCAGGCTATTTAGCTCACGTCTTTTCCCTATTTAAGGCTTTTGCTAGCAGTAAGCTAACTGCTGTATTTCCTTTCCACATTTTCTTTTCTTGCTGTGCTTAGCTTTCATATATTTCTTTGCTATGGCTTCCTTTCCAGCTTTTCCATATGCGGCCCGTCCTCACTTGGCCGAATACTTGCGTGTGAATGACCCCTTTATCACAGTGTTAGAGGTGGCCGGGAAGTGTTGAAGATGAACTTCAACGATGTTTGTCATTCTTGCGGTCCTATTGAGTGAAACTAGAGAGACGTTGGCTGGCAATGCTAGTGTATGCGTTCCTATCCTTGAGTTTGACACCCATTTTGTCTTCTATTTGACTGTAGAGGATGAGGAGGAGTTCAAACCCTGTGACGCACTTCTGTTAAATTTTTTCCTGGGTGCCCAAAGAGTTGTATGTACTTATGAGGCAGAAGCAGAATATTTAGATTTTTTGCTTTACCCGCCTCTGTACTTCTCTAGTGATTCTGATGATTCAGGTGACTCAGGAGATTCACTAGAATAATCTTGTATATGTGTAATGGCAGGAGAAAAATAATATTTTCTTTTATTGGCTTTATTTTTTCTCTCCCTTTCTTCCCCTCTCTTTTTTTTTCGATAAAGAAAATCCGACACTAATAGTGCTGTATTACTAAGAAACCTACGAAAAACATTTCCACAAATTGGCTATATCCACAGTCGGGCTATTTCCTGACTGTCTGTGTCTTGTAGTCGATAGCTTCCATTCTTGAGGGATTTGGTTATTATATATTACCCTTTCCAGGTAGCGTCTAATTATCTATCGGGATCGGCCCGACTAACTTGATTTTTTGTGTAACACCATATCGCCTTCTTGGATAACTCGGGGGTGGGCTTGAGTGTTGTAATATTTTGCAACGAGGCATTTATATTGTGCTTCAGTTCTTGCTACTCGCATCCGTGCTTCTTCAACCACAACTAATTTTTTTGCTAATTTTTTATTGTTACCTTCTTCACTAAATATTTCGAGCAAATCAGAGTGGAGGCCAAATTCCAAAGGAATTACTGCCTCTGTACAAATTAAAAGGGGATT
The DNA here is from genome assembly GCA_030512225.1 of Rauvolfia tetraphylla. Classification (NCBI taxonomy): domain Eukaryota; kingdom Viridiplantae; phylum Streptophyta; class Magnoliopsida; order Gentianales; family Apocynaceae; genus Rauvolfia; species Rauvolfia tetraphylla. The sequence continues at coordinate 4,360,750 of JAJQKT010000004.1, read as the reverse complement.
CTCCTGTAGCTTTACGGGAGATAGTTCTGTATGCCCATAGAACACTATGTAATTCGTCATACCATCTTTCCTTGGCTTGATCCAATCTTTTCTTTAGCTCCTGAAGGATAGTTTGTTGGTTACTTCTGTCAATCCATTGGTCTGTTGGTTACTTCTCAGGACCCTGATGTGTGTTATGACGTCCTCCCAGAAGAATTCTTTTACCTTCCCTACTGTAATGGAAGCAAGAGCAGGAACATGAATCTATTTTGTGAAGTAGTCGATGGCTACAACTAGATAATTTTGACCTATGAGTGCTTTAGGGAAAGGCCCTAAAAGGTCCATACCCATTGAGTGAATGGAACGGGGATTTCACCGGGAAGGTTATTCCATCGCTAGTAGCCAATGTACACTGGAATGTAACTGACACTTTTCATAACGTTCAACAAAATATTTTGCATCTTCTTCCATATTTGGCTAGAAGTATCCGCAAATTCCCTTGTGGACCTCGTGCACGGCGTAATTTCCTTCTTCCCTACTGAGACATTTTAGCAATGGCCATGAGTAAGACCTACTATAATGCCCCATCAATAACTATGTATCTGGATGCTGCAGTCTTGATTTTTTTGCCAACTCCTCATCGTCCATAATCCCTGAGGTGATGTAATTTAATATCGGAGTCATCCAATTATCTTCATAGCTCACATTCAATGTTTTGTGTTGTATGCTTTTCTGCGTAAAGGTTGAATCCAAGTCCCCGACATAGTTTCTCCTTTAGCCAGCTTAGAAAGCTTGTCTGCTTGGCTGTTATATCATCGGGCAATTTTTTCAAACTTGACAAATTGGAATTTTTTAACTAATCTTCGAACAAGTTGTAGATATTTCTTCATATTTTTCTGTCGAGCTTCATAGGCACTAGTGACTGGCCCGAAGATTTTGGGTGTCGCCTCGAACTAATAGATGGCTAACTGCAAGATGAAGGGCTAATTTTAGTCCACCAACTAGGGCCTCGTATTCCGTTTTATTATTACTGACATCGACGTCATACTTTAAGGCATAAACAAACCAGTGCGAGAGGAACCTAACCCATCTATGTATAATGTCGAACAAAGATCCGAATTAGGTTCCACGGAGGGTTGTGCTATCGGTTGAGCTTTATCTTAGACGATGTATTCTACCCAGAAATCGGCCAGTGCCTACCTGTAACGGTTTTTCGGGGAACGTATGTAATGTGACACTCACTGAGTTCCAACATCCACCGAAACGTGCAGCCCGATGCATCAGTCTTGTGCATAGCCTGTCGAATAGGCACATTAGTAAGTACTTGAATAGGATGACTGTAGAAATAAGGTTTGAGTTTCTGGGTTCTTATAACGATGGTAAGGATGTATTTTTCTAAAATATGACTAATCGGCACAAGGTACTGTCCTAATCACACTTGTTGAGACTGCCATATAAACGTAGAGGAACTCTTCCTCTTGAGGTGCCACTAGAAGAGGAGCTCACCCTAAATATTGTTTTAACTAGTCAAAATCTTGTAGGCAACGATCGTTCAATTCGAATTTCCCCTCGTTACGAAGGACGCGATAGAAAGGTGGCCCTGTCTCCCTTGCACGAGTGTGGAAACGCCCTACAGTAACCATCCAACCTATCAAGTGTTATATGTCTTTAATTGTCTTCAGGAGACTTATAGTTAGAGCCGCACTTATCTTTTCTGGATTGGCCTCAATTCCCCAATCGGATACCAGAAACCCCAAGAACTTTTCGAGCATATACCGAACGTGCACTTCTTGGGGTTGAGCTTCATCCTGACTAATTGTAGTATGTCCAGTCTCTCCTTTATATCTTCAGCCAATCGGGGTATCTTTTTAATTTTGACCATAATGTTGTCAACATACATCCATGTTGCGCCCATGCTGAGGAGCAAATACCTTGTTCAACGTTTCTTGGAAGTCAACCCCAACATTTTTTAGCGAAAAGGGCATTCGAGTATAACAAAAAAGGCCATCATCTGTCACAAAAGGCATTTTATCCATATCTTCTGCCGCCCTGGGAATCTGGTGGCAACCTTTGTATGCGTCTAGGAAATGTAATACATCGTGTTCCGCAATAGCTTAATCGATCCCAGGTAGGGGATACGATTTCTTTGGGATAGCTTTGTTGAGATTGGTGAAATCGATACACATACGCCATCCTCCATTAGCTTTCGGCACGTCCACCGCGTTAGCCATCTATGATGGAAAATGAACGGTCTTTATGGTGCTGGCTTTCAACAAGCTATTCACTTCTTGTCAGATAAAATCTTGGCCCTGCATAGCAAAAACCCGCTTCTTCTGAAGTACAGGTAGTGTTCTTGGTGGGATTCCAAGGTGGTGTTCTGCAATGGTTCTTCAAACCATTCCTAGGTCACTGGTGCCCCAAGCAAAAACGTCAATATAATTGGTTAGAATAGTCTAAACTTGGTGACTGATATCTTCAGGCTCCGGAGTTTGCAAAATTTCAATTCGGAGTCTCGAATTTCTGCCGAGTAACATTCTTGTGCCAAGCCTTCTTCCACCTTAACGACATGGTATTCTCCCCCCAAGGGAACTTCCAGGATTAAGGTGGCAGTAGATATTCGAGCACAGAACTGTTAAAAGGTTGATCGGCGAAATTGCATATTGTGGGCAAGCGCAGTGGAAACGACTAGGACTTTAAGTGTCTTACAAAGGCTCCCAATGTAGACAGACAATGCGACAACGCCAATGGAGTTAATGCTACATCTTGTAAATCTACAGCGGTACCTTCTCAGACGTTATGTTATCCATTGGTAAACCCATTTTTTCGAAGAGAATGTTGGTAGAGCTACCTGTATCGACCAGGATTCTTCGAATAGTCCAATTAGCTACTTTTAGTGAAATTACCAAGGGTCGATCATCTACAAGTTTTGGTTTTTTAATCGGGGGTCATTCGCTCACCATCTGAATGACCTTACCATCATTCTTTCGGTCGCCGCCATCAGAAGCAGTGATGAAGTCCTTAAGATGTCCTCGCTGGATGGCTTCTTCGATTTCTTTTCGAAGATCATTGCAACTTTTTGTATCATGATCATGGTCCCTATGAAACATGTAGTATCGTTTCTGGCTTTGTCTTTCAAGAGCTGTAAACATTTTCTGCAGGGTCGTAATACGCGTAAAGACTCAACTTGCCAAAAAATTTTGATATGGGTTGCTTGTAAAGGGGTATTTTCTTGGAGCCTCGGGTGAATATCCGGACAATGTCCTTTATGCATATCCATAGCTCGAAAGGGTGCCTAAGGTACAGGCTTTCCATGCGTATCAATTCATGCATATTTTCGCAAGTCAACTTTCTTGTTGTGAGCTTCTTATGGATGATCTCGTTCCCCAGAATGAAGCGTTGAACGTGATCGTGAAGGTCAGCGATGGTACGAGGATTACTCAAGGTCAACTTCCAGACTAAAGGCAGAGTCTAAAGGCCATGAACATACGCCTTAACATATAAATCATCCTTAAGGTCAGTGATATCCAATGCTTCCCAACTAAAACGGGCCGTCTAATCAGCAATAAACTCTGTGGACTTTTGCCGAATATGGTGTAAATCATCAATAGTTTTGCGCCCGGTGATATGCGCAGAAAATGCATGAGGAAGTGCTCACCTAACTACTAGAAGATGGGATATACTATGAGGTTTGAGGGAGGAAAACCATCGTTGTTCCTGAGCCTTCAAAGGAACTGCGAAATATCCGACAGAGAGCAATGTCAGTGGCATCTCGTTGAAGCATGAGGGACATGAATTTTTCGAAATGCTCATAGGGATAATAAGTTTGATTATATTTATCGAACTTGATGTTAAGAAGCGCGAGTCCAATGTAGCACGCTAAAAATCTTTGTACAAGGGATTATGCTAGGGAAAATTCCAATAGTCGAAATTCACTTGTCGGCCATTATTTAGTACTTCCATCATGATGGTTCGAGCTTCTTGCTCCTTATATTCTAGGGGAAGGGAAGTATCATCAGCTGGAGGGTTTCGTTATGGGGGATTTCTCGTTTACAGGTCTCCTGTCTATGTTTTGAGAGGTAAGACAAGGGCATGTTGGGAGCAGTTCCATAGCGGAGACCGCAAGATCAGTGGTAGTGTTAGGAGGGCAGGGTCCTGGGAAGGACTCGGTGCCAACGGCTTGCATTCAAATTTGAAAGGAAACGAGGGTGTAGCAACCGAAGTACTGGAAGGACCGGCGGCGTCAGGAATGGGATGTGTTTCCCTGGAAGAGGGAGGGGAACTGGGATCCATATGGGAGCGGCGCTAATACACACGAATATGGTCTGGAAAGTCCTAAAGAGGATCCATGGAAAGAATAAGAAGTTGGCCAAAGGTTGATAATGGTGGGCACCAATTGTTAAAAGTCTACCTTCGAACAATACCAAAGCTTCGAAAAAAGAACTTCAACCTGTTGAAAATAAGAGCACGGTCACGGGGAGATCTTAACCCAAAAACCCTCTGATGCCTAAGTAAGTTTTCCTGAATGAACCCAAAAGAAAGAATAAAAATGTATTTATAGAAGCTCAAAAGGATGGAGGATGGGATTGGGAAGAGGATCTTGAATTCTTCAATCCTTACGAAACAAATACTTGCCCTAGTAGAAGTAAAAATGTCACTTTCTAAGTTACAAAATAAAAAATAAAACTTCTAGTTTCCTTGGAACTCCCTCTTCTCCTTCCTTTTATGAACCAAAGTTAGCCGAAGTATGAAAAAATAAAGAAATTTGTTTTTGCTACACTCTTAACCAATTTAATTTAATTTCTCCAAGTCTTAACCTTCCACCTCTCAGTTCTTTCTTCTCTTAACTAGTTAAAGCTTTTGATCAATGTGGAAAGTTAGTTAAATGTATTTAGCATGCCAGAGAACCAGAGAAGTATAAACGAGTGTAGTTTCAGGGGAAAGAAAAAAACTTTAGAATTGACATAAAGAGAAATATTTTGAGAGGCTAAACAAAGAAAAGAAGGGAGCCAGCACATCCTATATGTTGAAACAGAGGTGAAAGACCTAAGAAGGGGGGGGGGGGGCTGAATTAGGTCTTTGGCTAATTTTCACAAATAAGTTTCTTTTACAATTTTAAGCAAGACCAGTTATATGTACTTGATTCAATGAGAGAATATGTCAATTAATAATAAAGCAGTAAAACAAGGTAAGATACATGAACACAAGTAATTTATAGTGGTTTGATCTCTTCAAGATCTACGTTAACTACCTACACTCAAGGATTTCAAACAATCTACTATATGCTCAAGTTTACAAATTACATAATAGGCTCACCGCACAATGGTTTTACACTCACAACCTCTTTAGCAATTCTACTAACAAGGTTCACCCTACCAAAGGATTTTATATCTACAAACAACCTTGAGTCAATGTCTCAAGGATCACCCTTATCTAAAGGATTTTATGTTATCAAGATAACTTTGCATGAGCTTGTAGAAAAACACAATTTAATAAAGAGAGGAGAATGTGTAAATGTTACCACTTGTTGGTAGATGATTACACAATGTTACATCTTCACACTTTGTTGTCTTTGGATTCTTGAATGATCAATTGAAAGCACAAGACAAAAGAGAGCTTAAAATGTTTGCTAAAGGCTTTGGAATGTTTTGAGTTCTCAAGGATTCAAAACTTACAAAAGATCTTAAGTTTATAACTTTTATAGAATTTGAAAATCAGTTTTAACAGCAATAAAACGGCTAGTAACGGCTAGTTTCAGAAAATTCGGACGACTGAATTTTTCTTGTGCGTCTGAATTTATCGTCCGGATTTTACTGTTGCACGTTTCTAGAAAAATTCTGACGACCGAATTTTTTTCATGCGTCCGAACTTGCGTCCGAATTTCTCTGGAAAAATAATAACCAATTTTTGCTACAAAAATCGGACGACCAAATTTTTCAGAAGCACAATAGCCATTTTAAAATTTAGTTTTCAAACTTTGTAAAATGATTTGAGATTTAACTTCAATAAGTTTTAAAACATTTTGTATGTATAGATAAGTTATTTAGACATATATGAACTTAAGAATCATAATCAAATCTCTTTGATCATGCAAAATTTACTCAAAATCTTTTAAGATACAAAAACACATTTATTAACAAAAAGTTCATTCAAAGCCATTCAAGATTAAGAAAAATAGTTTTATGCTCTCTTATGCATTCAATAGATTCGAAGACACACAAGTGTAGAGTTTACATAGAGATTTACCTATTTAGCATATATACCCTACACTTCAAGCCTTCAATGCTTTTTTAATCATCCTTGAAAAACCTCCTTCAAACTTCAATCACTTGGACTCATTGAGGTTGTTTTTGCACTTTGGCTCGAAGGCAACAAGACAATTCACTAATCCTATCACACAACAAACAAGCATATTAGTCCTTATCAATATTTGTCATTAATCAAAAGTAATCACAACTACATGATTTGCCCTTAGGGCTAACAAGAGGGAGTAGGATTATAGATAGGAAATTTTGAAAAGGAAGAATATCTTGTTGAAGATTTTACTGGTTCATAAACGATTGTGATATCCTAGCAACAACTAAGGAAACAAGATATGTGAAATCAAAACAGCGCATGGACAAAAAATGTTGATTGATGAATAATTAGGGCATTACTAAATATAAGAAGATTTTTGTTGTAAAACTCGGCTGCAAAAGACACAAAAACTAACTATAAATAACAACAAAGAAGAATTTGAACTTTAGCAAAACAGAGAAAGAGAGAATATAAGAAATGTAAAAAATAGAATTTTAGTGAGAGTTTTTCATCATACATCCACACTTTTACAAGCTCCTATTTATAGAGTTAGAAGTGACCCTTCCCATCATAGGCCATTAGGAGCCTTCTCTATAACTTACATAACTTAAATCTCACGATATCCTATGTTCTTTCATGTTCTCTATGATAATGGAGGTAATGGGGTTAGTGGTGTATAAAGGATAGATGTTACAACTTAGTCGTAACCCTAACTTTTCATATTCTATAATCTCAAACATAGATTAATACTTGGGATAATGGATGTTCATATAATTGATATATTCATAACACACTCCCTTGGATGTCTATTACATAAAGAATATGCCTCGTTATAACTTTACTAGCTAAAAACTCATTCGGACAAAAACTCTAGTAAAGAAAAAAGAGTACACTATTCTTTATACTTTTCTTCCCCGTTTTGAACATTATTGAACCGACGCATGTAAAAATTTAACTCATGTAAAAATTTAAATCTCATATATTGCAGTCGGTAATGTCTTAGTAAATAAATCTTCTAAATTTTCACTTTTGATCAAATTTGTGGCATAAGAAATTCACCTTCTTATAGAAGAAACAATGAATTCTATCTCCTTAGGTATGGTCTCAAACTTCATTATCATTCAACAATATAGTTGGAATTCTTTCTCAAATGATACATATTTATCTCGAATGTAATAATACATTAATGATGATAACACATATTCTCAACTAATTTTGTGAATTTTTATTTCTTCAACATGAGTCAAAGAAGTTGTTATAATCAACATGTTTATAAATGACATGGTTTCTATGGATCATAAAGGTAACTTATAGCTTGTATATCTATCTCAACATCTGTTGAATTTTCTCAATATTTGAGATAAACTATCTCTAGAAGATATCAGAGGCAAAGTTTAATGCCACCTCAAAATTCTTTTGGTAGAGAAGAACTAAAATAGATATCTACTTGCACGTAGACAAATGTATTTATACACTAAATTATAAAGTTATAGCACTTATATGCTTCAAGCCTATTGAGTCTATCAGAGACTTTAAATATAAATATCATTATCAAATGATAACAAAGATAAACACATATTAAGTGTTATCATTCACTATTATATCTATTATTATAAATATATTTCTTTATAATTAGTGTTAGGTCTTACGAAGAATCGAGGCCATAAGTCATGGCAAATATTTACTTTTATAATTTGCATTTTATATGAAAATATCCATATACATTTCAAGTGTATACTTTCTACTGAAAATTTATGTATACTTCAAGTGTACTTGTGAATAGTTCAAACTTTTCATATTTCTCACGTGAACTTTTTTTGAGCCTGCATTAATAACGTTGATGTCATATACTTGTGTGGTTCTAGTAGCTCACAATCATGTTGAGATCTCATCATTGTCACAGTTTTTAGGCACCTAAATTTCTTTAAGAAATAATATATCAATCATGTTTGGGAAAATTCTGCTCAACTTAATATATATGACTATCTTAAGTCTTTGTTCTTTTCCAAATATAAAAAGTTTGCATCCTTGGAATTGACTTATCTACTATGTTCCAATTGTATCTCAGATTTATTGGCAGTGGTAGATTTTTCTTCAGGGATATTAAATATAATCAGAGCATTCTCTACCCAAAATTTTTTAGTTAGTATACACGTTTATATAAATTATCCTTTGAATTTTTAGTTTAAAGTATCTTCTATGATGATCAAAATAGATTGTCAAGATGAGACACAAGCTGATATCTTTATCCGGCCCTAATGTTTTCTCCTCTTTATATTAGGATAACATATTCAAAATTAACGAAATACGAATCTCTCCCTTGAGATTCAATCTTAACATATTAGATAATCTCTTTGAGGATCCATCTTATTACCCTGTGATGGAGAACCTGTAATGCATTGGCAAAAAATTAAATAAGTCCTAATATATCACAGTCATGAGCATTGTACATGATGTTCAACATTTATTTTAATACAACCAGTATTATTAGGACAAATTGTGTCATTGGGAGAATGTAAAATATGAGCTCACTATCAATAAATTCCAAACTAGAGGTTGCAAAAATTAATTTTATATATGGGACTATTTTGTCAATGCATCAACTAATAATTTTTCTATATTCATCCCAAAATAACACATTCAACCCCAAGTAATACTTGTAACATTCAAATAATGCAAAACAAATAGCACATAGAAATTTGTCATATTTGGAAAATTATAGTTCCATAATATTTTTACAAATTTCTAATCCTTATTCGTATTTTAATGATCTGGGATAGTCCAACCGGTCATGTCAACTAATAAATTATTTAAAATAATAAACTTAAGGTATATTTAATATTTCATCTCAATTTCATAAATCTTATGTAATATAAATTAGAATAGGGTCATGGTAGTATTTAGAATTGACATTTATTCTAGGTCATAATAGTAATGCATAAGTCTCAAAAGTCCATTTATCCAATATATCGATATAAGGATAATATCATTTAGGCTCAAAAGTTTTCACGAAACTATGTGGAGAATTAATCATTATAATAAAGATTTGATTGCTCTTCTAGAGCTTTTATTCAATTAACTCTTTAAAAGTTCTTCATTAACTAGTTCTTTAAGAACTTCGTACTACCATTATACTTTGGACATATATTTCAAAATTTTCTAAATGAATTGCCAATATTATTTAGAGAAATTGTTTCTTCACCATTCTTAAACCAGAACAAGCTAAATAATATAGAAGTACTAGAATATAAATATATAGCATGAAAACTTTCCAATAATAATCATAAAATGATAGAAAATAGAAAGGAAATAATTTAACAGTTCGGAAAATTTTTTTCAATATCCGCAATGCTAAAAAATCTCTAGATATATTCAAAAGAATTAGCTATACACACATGTGACTTATCAATATTATCAATACAAGTATCATTACTATCAGTAGCATAATTTAGGAAGTAAAGCTTTATTTTACTTTCTTTGAAAATTGATACTTCATAGAAGTTTAAAACATGTTTGACGTAATATAGTACATGACAAAAATTCTCTCATAACACATCTATAAATACTTATGGTGAGTATCTATACATTGAGAATTGAATGAGTCATTTTTACTAACATAAAAATAAAGATTATTTCTATAACAATTGTGGCTACCACCAAAATTTCTTTCATAAATATATTATAAGTTCTAATGATATTCACTTCAGAGAATGACATAAAATCAATTGGTCAGGAGTCAAAATGTTTTATCAATAACTCATTTAGTTTCAAAAGGTTTAAATTTCAAAAACTTTTGAAGAACTTCTTCTCCATGTTGCTCTACAGGAGCATAGAGAAAATATGTTTTATATCATATCACCAGTATATTTCTCTATATAACTTTGGACAACTTGTGTGGAGGAGAAATTCTAAATGTAATAAAATTTTGTATACTAATATACGTATTTATAACTACACTTATAGCAAATCATAACTAACATTTATATAACAATCATCTTCTAGTAATTGCATATTTTCTTAAAAATTTGCTAGTAATTAAGTGACTTTGATGCTTTTGTATTTCTTAAAAGTGTCTTCAAGACTCTTTATATCCATATGAATCTTAGCATCATGTATATAAAAATAATAATTTCTTTTCAAAAATTCAAGTTTTGAGGTTTGTTGTGAAAATTCAAAGCTAAGTAAGACAAGTAAATTTCTTGCTTGATTATAAAACTCAAAAATTCACTGGTAGAGTTTCGTGCTTTTTACCTACATATAAACCTCAGAGATTCAGCAGTAGAGTCTTGTGCTGATAATGTGTTGTAAAACTTGGTCGCTATAGACACAGAAACTAACTATAAATAACAACAAATAAGACTTTGAGCTATAACAAAACAGAGAAAGAGAAAACATAAGAAATGTAAAAGTTAGAATTTTATTAAGAGCTTTTCATCATACATCCACACTTTTACAAGTTCCTATTTATAGAGTTAGAAGTGATATTTTCCATCATAAGTCATTAGGAGCCTTTTCTATAACTTACATAACTTATATCTCATGATCTCCCATGTTCTCCCATGTTCTCTATGATAATAGAAGTAATGAGGTTAGTAGCGTATAAAAGATGGATGATACAACTTTAGCTCTAAGCCTAACCTTTTGTATTCTATAACTTTAAAAATAGATTAATACTTGGAACAATGGATGTTCATGCAATTGATATATTCATAACAATTTTATTAATGAAAGATTATTTTTGACAATTTTTACCTTTAATAATTTTTATTTTTTAAAAAAATTAATACACGGATAGAAGGAATGTTGCCTTTTGTGGGCCATGCCCAAGTTGGAAACAGCCCACAATTGGGCCACGCTCAAGTTTGGTGAACACCTTTTTTTTTCTTTTTCTTCTTTTTTAAGGCACTAAACTTTTTTTCTTGTTTTTCTTTGTTTTGTTTTTAAAAATAATAATAATTTATTTGTTAATAAATATTTTTTATTAATTTTTTGTTGTAAGATTTATAGTTATTCTTTTTAATTTTTAAATTTTGTATTAGAATTTAGAATTATAATCCAATCATAATTATTCAAAACTCATTGAAGATTTGATTGCAATAATTAAAAATCAATTAATAAGATCAAAGGAAGATCAACATTTGTTATCCATTCATATAATGCTTGTGTGATCATAAATCGAGAATCCATCTAGAAATATTCTTGTCACTTCACACAAATAACTTTATAATGTAATTTGAAATTTAAAATAAGTAAAAGGTAAATGTTAGCCCTAAGGGCAAATCGTGAGGTTATTATTAGTTTTAATTAATGACAAATATTGATGAGGACTAATCTTTATGTCATTTGTGTGATAGGATTGTTAGATTAAGAAGTACGAAGTCTCATTGCCTTAAAGCCAAAATTCAAGAACAACTCCAATATGTCAAAGTGATTGAAGATTGAAGAGTTTGTTCAAGATGATTGAAGGCTTTGAAGAGATAGAGTGTAGGTTACATGTGCTTAATAGGTAAACTTTATAAACCCTACACTCTTAAGTCTTGGAATCTATGAGTTGCAATTGAGAGCACAAAACTTGATTTGAAAAGTTTCAATGGTTTTGAACTTACCTTAATTATCAAGCTTTCATTAATAATTTTTACGATTAAAAGGTCTTTAATGACTTATCTTATAGGTTAGAAGGTTTTCCAACTTGTTTGAATTGATTTTAATATGTTTTGACAAAGTTTGAAAAAGTTCGGACGCATAAGAAAAAATTCATCGTCCGAACTTTTCCTGCACTATGAACAGTACTACTATTCAGTAAACAGTCATCATTGTTTAATGAACAGTACCACTATGACGCAAATTCGGACGCAGAAGGTCAAGTTTGGCCGTCTGAACTCGTGAACAGTAATGGTGAGGAGAAAGTTCGGATGTCCGAACTTCTCAGAAACTAGTCATATTATGACTGTTAAAGCCAATTTTTTGAATCTATAAAAGTTATAAACTCTAGATTTTTTTGCAGAAATTTTGAACATTCAAAATCCTTCAAGCTTTAACTTGTTTTACATCAAAATTATTTGAAAAGCTCTCAAATTTCCTTTTGCTCAAAGGTTAAAATTCAAGATTCCAAAGGCGAGAAGTGAAGTGGTGCTAGCAATTGTATTCATCCACCAAGAAGTGTTGGTAACATCCAAACTATATCTTTACATTATTGTTATGATTGATACAAGGTTATCTTGTGACGTAAAACTCTTTTGGTAAGGGTGAGCCTTAGATTAGATTAATCAAGGTTGTGGTGTAAAACTCGTGGGTGGGTGAGCCTTGGATTATATTGGTCTTTAGGTTGTCTTTAGATATAAAATCTAAAAGACCTAAGAGGGGGGGGGGGTGAATTAGGTCTTTGGCTAATTATCGAAAATCTTTTCCCTTTTTGCAAATCCTTTGCCTTAATAAAAGCTCTTCTTTAAATTCACAAACTTCAAGTTTATATGTGATTTGATGGTTAAGACAAGATTATTAAACTATAAGACCACAACCAATCAATCAACAACTATAAACAATAATAATAACACAAGTATGTAAAACAAGTAAAGCTATAAAGAAATGAACACACGATTTATAGTGGTTCGATCTCTCCAAGATCTACATCCACTACCTTGAGTCCACACTCAAGGATTTCAATCAATTCACTATATGTTTAATCCAAACAATGACACAAGAGGCTCACCCTTCAATGGGTTTTACCATAACAACCTCTTTTCAATATAATAAACAAGGTTCACTCTTATCACTAAGAGTTTTATGTCACTAGACAACCTAGACCAATCTAATCCAAGGCTCACCCTCACCAATGGGTTTTACACAACAACCTTGATTAATCTAGTCTATGGCTCACCCTCCACAAGGGTTTTAAGTCTCTTGACAACCTTTTATCAATCACAACAAAAATGTAAAGAGAGAATTTGAATGTTACCAACACTTCTTGGTGGATGAATACAATTGCTAGCACCACTTCACTTCTTGCCTTTGGAATCTTGAATTTCAATCTTTGAGCACAAGGCAATTTGAGAGCTTTTGATATAATTTTGATGTAAAACAAGTTAGAGCTTCAAGGATTTCTTTTGTGCAAAAGTTCTTTCAAAAATCTAGAGTTTCTAGCCTTTATAGAATTTGAAAATTAGTTAAAACGGTCATAAAACGGCTAGTAATGGCTAGTTTCAGCAAAATTCGGATGATTGAATTTTTGGTCGAATTATTTCGGACGCACTGTTCACTTACTGTTCACTATGCGGGGAAAAATTCGGACGATCGAATTTTTTCAGCTGCGTCCGAATTTCTCTGAAAAAATAGTCGGTACTGTTTATTGTTCAAGAAAATTCGGACGACCGAATTTTTCATCCTGCGTCCGAATCTTGCATCCGAATTTTTCAAACTTTGTCAAAACATGTTCAAATCAATTCTAACAAGTTGGAAAGCCTTCTAGCCTAAAAGATAAGTCATTAAAGACCTTTTAAGTGCAAAAATCATGTATGAAAACTTGATAATTTAGATAAGTTCAAAACCATTGAAACCATTTAAATCAAGTTTTGTGCTCTCAATTGCAACTCTAGATTCCAAGGCTTAAGAGTGTAGGGTTTACAAAGTTTACCTATTAAGCACATGCAACCTCCACTTCATGTCTTCAAAGCCTTCAATCATCTTGAACAAACTCTTCAATCTTCAATCACTTTGACATATTAGAGTTGTTCTTGCATTATGGCTTCAAAGCAATGAGACTTCATACTTCTTAGTTCACAAAACCTATCACACAACATATAAGCATATTAGTCCTCATCAATATTTGTCATTAATCAAAACTACATGATTTGCCCTTAGGGCTAACAAAATCCTTGTGGAAAGGTGAGCCTTGTTTGTAGGATTGCAAAGGAGGTTGTTTGTATAAAACCCTTGTTGGGTGAGCCTCTTGTGTAATTTCCTAAATTGAGCATATAGTGAATTGATTGAAATCTTGAGTGTGGACTCAAGGTAGTGTATGTAGATCTTGGAGAGGTCGAACCACTAAAAATCGTGTGTTCATTTCTTTATAGCTTTACTTGTTTACATACTTGTGTTATTATTGTTTGTTCATAGTTGTTGATTGATTGGTTGTGGTCTTATAGCTTGATAATCTTGTCTTAACCATCAAATCACATATAAACTTGAAGTTTGTGAATTTAAAAAAGAGCTTTCATTAAGGCAAAGGATTTGCAGAAAGGGAAAAGATTTTTGATAATTAGCCAAAGACCTAATTCACCCCCCCTCTTAGGTCTTTCAGTAAAATTTTTAAATTTTTTTTTAAAAAGGAATGAGATTAGGTGGTGTGCTAGATTTTTGCTACCACCACCTTGAGGCAAGTAAAACTACCACACTTATTTTTTTAAAAAAATAAATATATGTTTGAAGGAGAAAAATATCAATATTATATAAAAATAGTGTTGTGTGAATAAAACTGTCTTGTATTTAGTGTTTAATAATTAATAAGAATAATTATTGTAATGCACTTGAGGTTAGTCTACATTAGGTAATAAATTTCATTATTTAGAAAATTATTTTAAATTATAAACCATATAACATTTTAATCCTTACCATTAATAAACTATCGATTTACTAATGAATCTCTCCAAATCAGTGTAAAACTCAAAATTGCCCTTCCCAAACTTATGAAAGTTATTTATCCCGCATAATACAGGTTTATTTTCCTAAATATCTTCGTATTTTTTATTGTGTCTTGCGAAATATATTACCTCTATCCCACATGAAATAAATGTAGCCAAGGATGAATGGTATATGAGCATAGACCTAGGTACGCATTGTCAATTTTAGAATATCCATTTTGGTATAACAAAGACAACTATCAATTAATTACCTATGAGTGCTATAAGGCCCAATTGTCTTGCTCTTGGGTTTGTGACAGAGGTAGGGCAGTAAACTGGTCAGGGACATCGAAACAGGGTGTCCCTAAATAGTTAAGATATAGTTGGTACCAAATTCAACCTGATTACTTGGGGAGTCCATATAGTGTGGATTTGTACCCGATCCTATAAGTATCAAGTCGGGTCCGGTATACTCGATTACAATAAGTATTAAAAAAATTACACTATATCTTATTAAATCCATCATTAAATAGAATAGAAAAGATTAAAATGTTTATTTTTTTTACCACTTCTTAATTTTATACACAAAAGAAGATCGGCTTTTAAATTTAAATCAACAGGTATAACCAAATGTCATTTGTCTTTGCAGCTATTGATATGAAAGTGCTCTAATCAAGAAGAGACATCAGACAAAAATTAATATTGTAAAAAGCGTTTCAATACATATTGATGTCATTAAAAAGTAGTGTTAATTATTTTCACCTCCCTTGAGGCCTTTTAAACCACGAATAGCCCCTTCACATTTAATAAAACTATTTCCTCCTCCTCCATCCAAACAAATGTCTAATAAACACATCCAAACTGTTTTCATCTATTAAGCAATAAACGGAATTAAGAGTAAAAAAAACATTCAAAGCCCAAAAGTGCCCTTCTTCAAAGAACTTAGGGTGTATTTGGATTGGTTTTACAAAAGAAAAAAAATACTTTTAAAAAAATACTTTTTTCTCGCTTTCTTTACTTTGAGCCATACTTCTTTTCTAAAAAATAATTTACTTTTATAATTCCCAACACAATTAAGCTCAAAACAAAATCTAATCTAAGATGGGCTTATTCTCATATGTTCAAAATATATCTATATTCTCCATCCTCAACTTATCAAAAATTAGAATCTCCTAATACAATATCCCGTTCTCCATCTGAGTTAAGCTAGCTACAATTGCTACAGTAGATCGACTGCAATTCTCCTCGAGAAGCAGGAGGGCAGGGATTGTAATCCTCAACCAAGATCTTGTCCACGGACTATTCCGTTTCTTACCCACTTCATCCTCTCCGGTTGGCGGAGAGAAAGAAGTCAGAGTTGGTTGGTTGGTTTGGTTAAATGACAGAAGTAGTGATGTCAGAGTTGAGGTGTTTGATAGATCTATTAGTCTACATTTCTAGAGCAAGTCTTTTCGTCTCAATTTTTCTTCCGAGAAACCCAATGAGATAACGTTGCGGAGAAGCCGGGCAGAGGAGGTAGTTGGCCGTGGGAGGAGAAAGAGTGGGAGGGAGATGGAGATAGGGCGGTGACTATTGCAATGAAATTTGGATGATGTTCGGTGGAAGCCAGTGGTTTCAGGCCATTGCAAAGCCATTATGACGCCCAGATAACAATTTTGGGAAGTGCTTTGATCATGTAATAAAATCAACATGGATTGAGAGTAGTTCTCCATGTTCTACACCTAATCATCACCCTTGTTCGTCTATTTTCTCAATTTCACACTGATTCTGTTGATGTATTCAATCCAGTCATATTTATCTGGACAGATTGTTTTGTTCGGGAGCCAACCGAAAGTGCTTAATAATTTTGCTGCGAAACTCCATGCTGGGAATTGGCTATCTGCCAAAGAAATTGCAGAATATGAATCCTCTGTTTCTCAACCTTCGTGATACTGAAACAACTCAATCCTGGAGAGAGAAGGTCTTCTCTGTCGTCCCGTTCATCTCAGCCAAAGTCGCTATTTATGTACAATGGTAAAGCACCCTTAGTTACCTCCAAGTTACCTAAATCAACGGAAACTCTTATCAAGCCTTAATAACTAAGTTACAACCAAAAAATAGAAACATATCTTTTCAAGATATAGACGATACAAGTACATCTCTCCAACAGATACAAAAAATTCCTTACGATAAAATTTTCACCAAATTCTCATATTTCTTACAAATTGACCTAGAAGTCTTCTTGTCCTTTCAACTCTTCTCCACAATTTAAATTATCTGTAACTTGAAAATTCTCCACAAGATAATTCAGCACAAGAAAATTTAAATCTCTAAGCAGAAGTAGTGATATTGACCCAAATACTAGATCCGTCAAGGAAAAGAGAAAAAAAAGGAAAAAGGCGCGGAGGGGTGAAGATCACCAAGCAAGGATTGGCAATTAGAAATTAGAGAAGATATCAGGAAGAAGGAGACCGTTTAAACGAACCAAAATTTGATGCTTGATGCAAGGAAAGAGGGGTGGAAGAGCTGAAGGTGGGAAGGACACAATCGTCATTTGCTTTTTGTGTTACTATTTGTTAACATAAACTTCGATAAAAAAAAGGAAGATTGTAATTTTATCAAACTTTAAGAATTTATTTGTAGTATAGACAAACCTCAAGGGAGATAAGTGTAATTATCCCTAAAAAGTATAACAAATAAATGATATATGTTATGAAATAATATATGTGGATGTTCATATTAATCAGTTTCCTGAAGAGAACTGAACTCCCAAAATGTGACTCCTAATCAGATTTGATTTTCTTTCCCCATTAGAATTTGAGTTTTCATAAACTCTTGTATTATGATCCTTTAAATAGAGCTCTAGACTGAGGTGTTGTATACACTCGTTCATTGATTGATTTATTCTCAGAGAATCAGTAAAGCTCTCTTGTTCTTTCTCTCTATTTTCTCTCTATATTTTCTCTTATTCTCTATATTATAATTTCTTTATTAAGTTCTCTACATTAGTATTACTATTTTGCTGTGCCGACAACGACTGCGCGTCAACAAATTCATAACACGTTATCAGCACGAGTCTCTGCCACCGAAGTTAAGAGTTTAATCAAAAGAAAAAGAGGTATTTTTTCTACCTTTGAATTCCCATGACAAACTTTTCAAAATTCGTTTTTTTTACTCTTGATATTTATAGAAAGAATTATATGTCATAGATATTAGATGCTCAAATTTATTGAGATATAATGGGTCTGGCAGACACCATCTCAAAATCATATAAAAGCCATGATTTTTTTCCGTCATAATTTCCATGAAGATCTAAAGGCGGAATATCTTATTGTGAAAGATCCACTTTTTTATGGAAGAATCTAAAAGAAAGATTTGACTACCAGAAGATGGTCATTCTATCAAAAACACAGTTTACTTTAAATCTGTGAGGTAATACATTAGAACCAATGGTTATGGCCCTGGAAGAGGTCGTAGTCATGGTCAAAGCCGTGGACATAGACGCGGATATGTTAAGAATAATCCATATAATCATGGCGATTAGAATATATGCATCTGGATATTATGGGTCCTGAAGACACCATTTAAGAAATACAAAGCATCAAAGCCACTTGATTACTAGTAAATTGTGAATGAAACATACAATCACCAGAAGATGATTGTTATATAAATGCTAGTTATGATTTGTTATGAGTGTGCCTATAATATTTTATGTCTATCAGTATGCAAAATTTTATTATTTTTAGAATTTCTCCTCAATTAAACTTATAAGGAGAAATATCACTAGTAATGTGATGGATAAAAGATTTTTCCTTTATCATATTTCTAACATGCTCCTGAAGTAACAATATTGAGAAGAAAATTTTCAGAAGTATTTTAAATTTATATCTTCTGAAACTAAATGAGTTATGGATAAAATATTTTGACGCTCGATCAAATATGTTTATGACATTCCCTGAAGTGAATGACATTAGAAATTATAATGTATTTATATACGAGATTTTGGTCGCAGCTAGTAGAAATACACTTTATTCTTATATTATAAAAATGACTCATTAAATCCACAGTGAATGGATACTCACCAGAAGTGAGAAAATAATGAGAAGGAAAAAGGGAAAGTAATAATTCTAACATGTTATTGATGTAATATGAAAGTTTGTCACGTACCTGCAGTACGTCAAGCATGTTATGAATTTCTATTAATTATTGATAATTTTTTACTTTCCTAAATTATGCTACTGATAGTAATGATGCTTATGTCGAAAATATTAATATGGCGTATGTGAACGTAGCCAATTCTTTTGAATATCCAGAAAGAGTTTTTAGCATTTTGAATGTCAATCAAAATTTTAATTATCGAATTGCTACTTTCCTATGTTATTTTAGTTTATTTTGGATCAAGAATGGTGAAGATACAATTTGTCTAAATAATATTTGTTGTTTATTTGGACAAAATTTAAAATATATGTCCAAAGTATAAATGGTAGTGCAAGGTTCCTGAAGAACTAATTGATCAAATAACTCTAGAAGAGTTAATTGACTAAAAGCTCCAGAAGAGCTACCAGATCTTCACCTAATGGTCAATTGCTGTAATACATCATTCTCTATATAGTCTCGTAAAAAATTTTATATCTTGATTATATTATCAATATACCGAGAAATTAGATGAATGAACTTTTGAGGCATATGCATTACCATTATGACAAGAAATATATGTCAATTATAGATACTACTATTTATCTCTCCTGATTTATATTGCATAGAATTATAAAATTGAGATGCAATATTGAGTAAACTTGAAGTTTACTGATAAATAATTTATTAGTTGGCATGACCGGTTAGACCATCCCGGATCATTAAAATACGAATAATGATTATAAATTTATTATGGAACCAGAAGTTTTCTAATATGATGAATTTATATGTGCTACTTGTTTTATTTAAAAGTTGCCAGTATTACTTGGGGTTGAATGTGTTATTTTGGGATGAATATGGAGAAATTATTAGTTGATGCATCAACAAATAATCTTATGAATATTTTTTATTTTTGCAACCTGTAGTTTGCACAATTTATTGATAATGAGGTCATGTTTTAAGATTCTCCCAAATACATAATTTGTCCTAATAATACTAGTTGTATTGAGATAAATATTGAACATCCTGTAGAATGTTCATGACTGTAATATATTAGCACTTATTTCGTATTTTGCCAACATATTATAATTCTCCTCATAGTAGTTGGTTTGTGGTCAGAAACTAAATATTTCCCATCCTCAATTTAGAGATGCACGATGTATGTTGCTCCACCACAAAAGTAATGAGATGGGTTCTCAAAGAAATTATTAAATATGTTGGGAGCAAATCTCAAGGGAGAGATTCGTATTTTGTTAATTTTGAATATGTTGCCCCAACATAAAGAGGAGAAATCATAAAGTTGGATAAAGATATTAGTATGTGTCTCATCTTGATCTTCTATTTTGATCCTCATAGAAGATACCTTGAACCAGAAGTTCAAAGGATAATTTATATAGCCAGGTATATTAATTGACCAACATCCAGCAAAGAATGCTCCTATTTGATATCCCTGAAGGATAATCTACCACTACAAATAAATTTGAGACACAACTGAAATGTGGTAGATAAGTCGGTTCCAAAGATACAAACTCTTCACTGGAGCAAAGATTTAAGATGGTCATACATGTTAAGTTGAGGAGATTTAAATTCCAGTAGAATTTTCCTCCAAACATCATTGATATATTATTTTCAGAAAAAATTCAGGTACCTGAAAATTGTAATAAATGATGAGATCTCAACATGATTGGGAACTATTGGAACCGTACAAATATATGACTTTAAAGATATTTATGCGCATAATATATTGAGAATTTTCAAATCGAGGTCTGCAGACTCGAAATGATAAAGTTCGCATGAGAAATATGAAAAGTTTAAACTATTCACAAGTACACTTGAAGTGTACATGTATTCCCAGCAGGAATTATACACTTGAAGTGTAATCCAATGAGATAGCAATTAATATTTACTTATAAAATGTGAACCACAAAAGTGAATATTGCCATGAGTTACGGCGTATGATTCTTCGTAAAACCTGGCACTGATAACGAAGAAATATATTTATAGTGGTGGATATAATAGTGCATGATAACACTTAATATGTATTTATATTTATTATCATTTGATAATAGTATTTATATTTGAAGTCCCTGATGGACTCGATATGCTTGAAGCATATAATTGTTCCTGTAGAACATAATGAGATTGTCTTAGTGAATTTTTATTGAAAGAATGATTGAGTATGTCCATATATGAAGAAATTCTATATGTAGCTATACTTGCTATATGTATTTCTTTATTAGAAGATATTCTCATTGTACAATATATTGATTGGCATAGTATTCTCCACATTAGGGGGAGAAAATCATCAATTAAAAGAAGATATTATTTATGACTTTTATTATCTTGATCTATGCACAAGTATTAGTGAACTGAAAGTTCAAAATATTATTTATTTGCATAAAATTGTATATTGATTGTTTGTCTGACTCCTGTAGAGTTAGTCAATATAACATTATACTTATAGATATTCCTATTTGGATAAATGTTCCTAGCAGGACAAATATATGAATTCTATAATTATATGATTTTGATACACGCCTGAAGCGTGATTGATCTCTTGATTTTGAAAAGAGAAAATGATTTGATAATCAAGATATTTTTCTTGAAGAAATTAGAGGAGCAAGTATTGTGATCAACGTTTGAAAAGTCAACATTTTGTTTTGATTGAACATCCTGAAGATGTTTCACATGGACATAGCACATCAATAGTTATTGGGTTATTATATGTAAGATCCTTTATATCTATTAAAGGATATTAAAGAACTCTTTGGTCTTGAAGTACCATAACTCTACAATTTAGAGCACAAATACACTTGTTTGCATACAAGCATATATCTATTCTAGTTCTTCTCTACCCAATGAATTTTGAGATGGCATTAAACTTGCCTATTGACATCTCCTTGAGATAACTTATCTCGAATATTGAGAAAAACCAACTCCTGTTGAGATGGATATGCAATGTATAAGTTACTTATATGATCCATATAAACTATGCATTTATAGGCATGTGTTGATTATAACAGCCACATCTTCAATTCATGTTGAAGTAATAGAAATTCATGATGTTGGTTGAGAATATATTTGATCATGATTAATGTATTCGAGATAAATCTATATCCTCTAAGAAGGAATTCCAACTATATTGTTGGATAATAATAAAGTTTGGAATATATCTAAGGAGATATGATAAAGTATATTTTTAATCACAAGCTCCAGAAGAGATGTGATATTGATGTGTAATGAATTTGATCATTTGATTATTTGATAAATCTATTCACTAAGACTTTACCGATAGCAAAATTTGATTGAAAAGTATCGGTTAAGAAACCTTAAAGGGTTTTCTTATCAGGGGGAGTAATAATGACATAAAGAATAATGTACTCTTTTTCCTTCACTAGAGTTTTTTATCCCACTGGGTTTTTATCTAGTAAGGTTTTAACGAGGCATATTCTTTATGTTATGAACATCCAAGGGGGAGTGTTATGAAATAATATATGTGGATGTTCATATTAATCAGTTTCCTGAAGAGAACTGAACTCCCAAAATGTGACTCCTAATCAGATTTGATTTCCTTTCCCCATTAGAATTTGAGTTTTCATAAACTCTTGTATTATGACCCTATAAATAGAGCTCTAGACTGAGGTGTTGTATACACTCGTTCATTGATTGATTTACTCTCAGAGAATCAATAAAGCTCTCTTGTTCTTTCTCTCTATTTTCTCTCTATATTTTCTCTTATTCTCTATATTATAATTTCTTTATTAAGTTCTCTATATTAGTATTACTATTTTGCTGTGCCGACAACGACTGCGCGTCAACAAATTCATAACAATATAAAATATTTATAAAATTAATACGGTTGGAAGAAAATCTGGCTTTAAAGTTTACGATGATGTTAGTGCCGAGAGAATTTAAAGGAAAAACGACAAATACAAAAGAAGTGTTATAAGAACTTAATTTCTTTTTTTTTCTTTTAATGATAATGACATAATAGCCAAATGAAATACCTTGTTAACATATTTCAATTAGTGTGCTAAAGTTGTACAACACATGCTTGGTCGCAGTTTCAAAAACATTTTGTGCAGAAAGATCTTAGGTTAGGTTTGGTTCTTAGAATTTGAATTGGAAAAGCTCTTAGTAAAATCTAATTCAAGCGCTCTTCAATGAAACTAGCTCTTATATATAATGTGATCTTATGTGATAAAGAGAAGTTTTCCCTAACTAGTTAAGTTTACAATTACACAAGATTCTATGTGGATATCTTTTTTAGAACAAAATGTGCTATACTATTGGTAGAAATTACACATATCAAATACAATATAACACTAAGTCACAATCTGACTATGAACCTAATTAAAGGAAAAAAACCTATCAGAAGAGGAAATAACCTAATTAAAGGAGAAAAATCCTACATTAGATAGGAATTGAACTCCTAACCAAGCTTCAATTATTACCACTTGAATAAAACCTCACGGGCTGTATGGATATTCAAAAGAGTTAAGATCTAAACTGAATCAAAATTCTGTTTGTTGAACTTGGTGTGGGAGGCCTGAATCCAAATACAATACATCTTACCTTATGAGGAAGTAAAGGATCATTGTAATTTTTCATTTGTCCAAAATTTATATCCATATTTCGTTTCTCGAATATACAAAAAAAATGATTTTTTATTGTCCTAAAATAAATTTATTTTGCATCTAAATTTTACAATCACATAGGAAAAGAATTTCTATTATTTTTAATATATTTTTTTGGAGGACTAGGTGTGGAATGCTTTATGGAGAAGGGGAGGACCCGCAGATGCTCCCACATGCAGCCACGATATGTATATCTGCATCAATTCAAGATAAGAAAACGTTAGTGTCGGTAGACTCAGTACATTTTCGAAGGACTCGAAAGTCTTTGCTCCTGTAGGTTTTCAAGAAGTGAGATAGTACCTGAAGCAACACGCAGTAAACAGGAGAATTTGAAAGCTAAAAACAGATGGCGATCGATTAGTAGCGTTACTTCTTACTATAAATAGCCAGTTTGAGCCACCTTCGGTTAAACAAAGCGCGGAAACCATGGATTCTTCGGCTATAGAAAAATTTCTCGTCACTGTTCTTTTGTTCCTATCACTTGCCTTCTTCTGTTCTCTTGAGGGTTCTTCATCTTCTTCACGTCAGGAGGCAGCAGCTCTTCTCAACTGGAAAGCCAGTTCGGTAAACCAAAACAATCCCCTCCTCACTTCCTGGAGTATTCAATCCTTCAATGGCACCAATTCTACTAAAGCAAGCACCAACCCATGCGCTTGGTATGGTGTTTCATGCTCTGGTGGAAGTGTTAGAGGGTTGAACCTCACGAATTCTAGTCTTTACGGTGCACTCTATGGCTTTCCATTTTCTTACCTTCCAAATCTTGAATATCTTGACTTGAGTGGGAATGAACTTGTTGGTGCATTGCCACCCCATATAGGCAACCTCACTAAGTTGACTTATTTGCATCTATCGGATAATCAACTTTTTGGTTTAATTCCGAAAGAATTAGGTAATTTGAATCACCTTAAAGAATTAGGATTGGATAATAATAAATTCAACAGTGTAGTTCCTAATTTGCTAGGTAATTTAACTTATTTGTCTGCTTTATTACTTTATCGTAATAACCTTTATGGTTCAATTCCTAAAGAGTTAAGTAATTTAAAGTTTCTTAACATTTTAGAATTAAGTTATAACAAATTTAGCGGTCCCATTCCATATTGGTTCGGTAATCTGACCAGTTTAATTATTTTATCCCTATGCAATAATACATTTTCTGGTTCAATACCTAAGAAGTTGGGTAATCTAAAACACCTTAGCATGCTAGACTTAAGTGGAAATCAGCTTACAGGTTCCATTCCCACCTCTTTAGCTGCTCTGCACAATTTGACTTATCTGAATCTTGCGTTTAATAACCTTTCCAGTTTAATTCCCACATCCCTGGATAACTTGTCCAATTTGAAGTTTTTTCAAATTGCTTTCAATAGATTCAATGGTTCATTGGCGGAAAATCTTTGCCAAAGTGGAAGACTTCAAAATGTCTCTGTGGTCGGCAATAGATTCACGGGAAAAATTCCACAAAGCTTGAGAAATTGTTCAAGTTTACTCATAGCCTCCTTCCGTGAAAACCAGTTCATAGGAAATCTCTCAGAGATGTTTGGCGTTTACCCACAGTTGCAGTACATGGGTCTCAGCAACAATAAGTTCTATGGTGAACTGTCAAGCAACTGGGGCGAATGCAAAAATTTGACAACTCTCCTAGTTGCTAATAACAACATCAGCGGTCGCATACCTCCAGAACTTGGAAACGCAACTCGCTTACAAGTGCTTAATCTTTCTTCAAATAATTTAGTTGGCGAAATTCCAAAGGAATTCAGCAAGCTAAGTTTGCTAAAACTGGATCTGGGATGTAACCAAATTTCTGGTAGTATACCTCAAGAGATGGGATTTTTAACACAGCTACTCTACCTTGATCTTTCTTCCAACTTGTTGAACGGATCGATGCCAGTAGATTTAGGTGATTGCGTTCAACTTTATCACCTGAACTTGAGCAATAACTTTCTAAGCTCCCGGTTGGGATGGCAAAGTTAATCAACCTTAATCTACTAGATTTGAGTCATAATTTCTTCACAGGAGAAATACCACCCGAACTAGGTAGTTTGAAGGTCCTTGAAGTGCTGGATCTCTCCCGCAATAAACTTTCCGGATTCATTCCACAGGCTCTGGAAGAAATGCATCCCTCACTTCGGATTGACTTATCTTTCAACAATTTGGAAGGTCCTGTTCCTCGCACTGGCCCGTTTGTGAATATCACGTTTGAACAGTTACAGGGAAACAAACGTTTGTGTGGCAATGTTTCAAGGTTACCACCTTGCCCAAGTCCTTATCCAACCACAAAGCACGGTAAAAATAAGAGCCATAAACTTGCCGTCATTGTTGCACTCCCTTTACTTGGCGCATTGCTACTTTTTTGTGCCTTAGTTGGAGTCCTCATCTTGTCTGGTCAATTCAGAAAAGGACTGCTGAATGGAAATTCGGATGTTAAAGCAGATGCAAGGGACAGAAAATTATTTTCCGTCTGGAACTTCGATGGCAAAGAAATGTACATAAAGATCTTGGAAGGCACACAGGAATTTAGTTCATCATTCTGCATTGGAGAGGGAGGTTATGGGAAGGTTTACAAGGCGGAACTCTCTTCAGACACCATAGTTGCTGTAAAGAAGCTTCATCCCTCTACCGAGATGCAAGATCATAATGGGTTCATGAATGAGGTAAGGGCTTTGTCAAGGATGAAGCATCGAAACATAGTGAAACTTCTTGGTTTCTGTTCAAGTGCTCAACACACATTTTTAGTGTACGAGTATCTTGATGGAGGAAGCCTGGCGAGAATTCTGAGCTCCGAAGCAGAGGCAAAGGGACTGGATTGGCTGAAGAGAGTGAATATCATAAAGGGCATCGCAAATACTTTGGCTCACATGCACCACCATTCTTCACCACCAATTGTTCATCGAGATATATCAAGCAACAACATTTTGCTTGATTCCGAATATGAGGCTCATGTTTCGGATTTTGGTACTGCAAAACTCCTCAAGATAGATTCTTCTAACCAAAGTGCAGTGGCGGGCACATATGGATATATGGCACCAGGTAATATGAGTTCTGTTTTTTTTTTTTCTTCTTTTTAAACCTAACAATACGCTATGGGGCAGACCCCTTCCCAGGGGAGAGCTCCAAAGATAGTTTTTCCCATTTATCAACGCACAGGTACCTGCTAACATGTGCCAATGTGAGATGCATGAACAAAAGTCATCTTTTTCTTGCAGAGCTTGCGTACACAACGAGAGTATCTGAAAAATGTGATGTGTATAGCTTTGGGGTATTAGTAATGGAAATAATCCATGGCAAGCATCTCGGGGAATACATTGCCGATCTTGCATCTCGAACTACTGAAAATATACAATTGATGGACTTGCTCGACGAAAGGCTTTCCTATCCTACTCGTGAAGTTGAAAACGTTCTGCTATCCATCGTCGAAATTGCAAGGGCATGCCTGAATGCAAATCCTCAGTCTAGGCCGAGGATGCAAATTGTTTGTAATTTGTTATTAACTGGTGCCCCAATTCGACAGTATCTTGGTGGACAATAGGATGGAGATTTACATAAATGATGCGAAGGGTACTGCAAATGAACAGCATTTGGCCGATTGGAAAAGAGCCTTTCAAAGCATTAGGCTAAAAAGATGAATCCCCATGGATGAAATCACTTATTGGTTCTCTCTTTGGATAGAAAAAAGTGTAGGAGTAGAAGAGAAAAACGTATCTGATCGGAGATAAGGATGGATTTGGAGCTACAGGAAAGCGGATAAGTCTAGGAAGAAATCGAAGTTAAGCGGATCGCTTGCCCGCTTGTCATTGCCGGAGCATCATCAATCTTAGCAGTCAACCTCTGCCCTTGATTCAGGTTCATTAATTCTTTTAATATTTGTGCTGCTAAATACTATTCTCCTATTTTATTTGACAGTGTTTGACAATTTTATGTAAAAGTTTGAATTGTATTATAAAAATAATATACTATAATAAAAAGTAAAAAATATGTGAATATGTATGTAGTTTATGTCACATCTAAATATATAAAAGTAATATATAATAGGATTAGTAATTGATTGATAATATAAAATATATTAAAATATTTCTTTTCATGCAAAGTATCAATTATTTTAGAACATCCTAATATACTAAGAAGATCAAATAAAATAGTACAAAGAGAGTGCTATCTATTTATTATTATGGAATTCTTTGACTTAATATTGACTATTTCTTCCCTTTTTTGGATGGAACAGCAACCTTCATCCTGGAAGAGGATTCACAGGATCTGCAAAAGAGTTAGAAGCATAAATTGCCTTGGAAATTGTGGTCTTTCAGAATGTCAATTGCATTTTCATTTGAGATTAAGATGTTTTATATCATATTTTTTCGACTTATAATGTTTTAATTCAGTACAAGCATTACATTTCTTCGAGTCCTGTGCATGTATTTTGTTTTGAAACAAAGTGGTGTAGCAAATGAGTTCCCATATTTGTAGTAGAAAACACTTAATCGCTTTGTCAGTAATGGAAAAGACAAATTAAAATAAGATCAAAGTTGAGTGAAGTAACTCACACGAACTTACAGGAATACCATTATCATTTGCAAGTTGTCAAATTTAAACTAAATTGAATATTCTTCCGAAGAGGTTCTTAAGATTTGATAAGATTTTTAGGGTGAAAGTGGGTTTGGAAGCCAACTCCACATAACATGTCAGAAAATTGGATTTGAATCTAATTCTACTAGTTCAAACAATGAAGGATTGTCCAATCAAAATTAATTTTTATATTAACTAGCTAGTGTGAGATTTTAGCAAAGAGTCAGTAAGCGTGACAAATTCCATGGAATTTCGAAGGATGATGCAATATCATGTAAGATGTTCTGTCCTGTCCTCTGATATCATCTGGTATTGCATTAGCTTTGATAATACGTCGACTTATTTATTCTTTTCCTCTTTAAAGACATCTTAAAACAAACAAGAACAAAGCCAATGTAAAGACAAATATATAATCTCATGAGGAACAGGAAAAGGAATATCTAGATTTATAAAAGTCTAGAAAATTCATGAAACTATGACACCAATTCTCCAGGAAGGAGAAACAAAAGAAAAACAACTGGTTTTATGCTCAAGAATACTGCTTAGGACACGAATTTTGTCCCTGTCTCAAATCATTGTCCGTGGAAACTGCCTGCAAATTTCTTGATAGATTCTCAACCACAGTCCTAAAGTGCCGTTTATGGTCTGTGTTCCCCTCAAGCATGGACAAAGTATTCTTCACGCAAACAATATCTATATATATTGTAGAATTGAGTGACTAATTAGATTAGTTCCATGTTGAGTATTTAGGTAGAATGATATTGACTTGTTGTGTTAGGATCAAGTTTAACAAAAATAACAACATAAAGTAAGTTGGCGCAAAACAAATTGTTAACGCAGTATGACCAACAAGCTTACTTTTACGGGATCAACACTTAATCCACTAATTTATAACTTTAACAAGTTCCAAGGTAAGCTTCAACAAGTAAGCAAGCTAACCCAATTGGCAGATCAATAAAACAAGATCCCTTGCAAATATATATGCTATTGATATTTTATATTTGTGCTTCATATAATGATCGTTTTGAGCTTAAATTTCTATTAAATTTTGTTGTTTCAATCACCATTTACACTCCCTTAATCTCTTATTTGCTTTAGGTGAGTTTGTTAAAGATCTGGAATTGAATGAAGCAAATAAGAAGATTTAACACAATCAAGAAAAACAGAGAAATGCAGAGTAAAATAGCCTGATAGAGAATTTTTAAGTGAGATTTTAACCTCCATAGAGACTTCAAATGCAAAAGTAATCTTCTAGACATTTATAGAAGACATTCGGAAGTTTTCATAATGGTAAAATTTATGTCAATTCAAGTTCATTTGTCCACCCTGTTTATGCTGCAAAGTCACCTGTCCTGTATTGTGTTTCAGTTTTGACACATTTCGGTAGAACGATCATATCCTGAGTTCTAGATGTCCCATTAAGGTGATTCAAAGCTCTGTGAGAGCAACGATCTTGATATACAACTTTCATAAGACATAAAGATCTACATAATTCGATTTAATGCTTTGAATTCACCTAGAATTCAAAACTACTGTCACAGTCGTGCAGCAGAACACTGTACCAAAACTGAGAGCAAGCGGCGCCGCTTAGTCCAGACCAAGTGGCGATGTTTGTGTCGATCTGAACCTATTTTTCTGCTACTTTTCTCTCTCTTTGGGGCTGGATATAAATACCTTTTTAGGACAAAAAATAGCAGACGGTTGGGAGTAGGAAGGAGGCAGCAAAAACACACAAAAACTTACTCAAATCCCATCCCAAATTTTCATCTTTGCAAGGGAAATCAAGAGAGAAGATTGAATCTTTGAAGAAGAAGAATATCCACCTTGAAGATTCAAGAAAAAAAGCTGTAATTTTCTCAACAACACAGTGACGAATTTAAAGACTTAAAGAAGAGAAGATTTCAACCATGAAAATGAGCAATTCTTACTCTTTCTTTATTGCTTTATGTTCTTTGAATTGTAATATGTTGATGAGCTAAACTTTTGAATACTTGGATGGGAATGAACCCTAGATTTTACCTATGTGAATGAATTGTTTTCTTGATTGAATTCAAATTTCTTATGGATTGTTTGTGGGTTTGAATAGTTAAATTGATTTAGTGGATAATTGGTGCATAATCTAAAATTTTTTCACTTGGAATTGAGAAAGAAAGGGTGATTAATAATTGATTTACAATCTGGAAATTTTCACTTGGAATTGAGAAAGGAAGGGTGAAATAGACCATACACAAACAATGGAGATGATTTAGGTGACTAGAGATAGAAACCTCAACATCTTCTTGGTAATTAGAGAAATCTAATTGGAAATTCACAATTTTTAATGCATTCTTGGGTTGAATTGGTTAGAAAAAGATTTCAACTAATTAATTTAAGAGTAGAAAATTTTCATCTAGAGATTAAGTGAGTTTTAATTGAGGAATTTCATCAAACATAAGAAGGGCAATTCATCAACCAAGGGACTTTTCTATCACATAGGTAATTCTAGTGGGATTAACCATTCAAGTATTGTTTTCTCAACTTGCAAACAAAAATTAGTTACGTTGGTTTAATTAGTTAAGTTAGACTTATATTCCTAGTAGTAATTTCAACCATTTTCACAAGCAATTTTGATAGGCTAAACAATATAATAAAAAGTGAGTAATGATATTTAATCATCCTCGTGGATACAATATTTAAACTTGCTTGCCATTATACTAATTTAAACGATTAGTGCACTTGCCATGTGTTTGTGTGCAAATTGTTGAGGATTG
Organism: Rauvolfia tetraphylla; assembly: GCA_030512225.1. NCBI lineage: Eukaryota > Viridiplantae > Streptophyta > Magnoliopsida > Gentianales > Apocynaceae > Rauvolfia > Rauvolfia tetraphylla. The sequence goes on along the minus strand of JAJQKT010000004.1, from coordinate 4,329,805 downwards.
TGATAAAATTGAGTATAAAAGAATAGAAATAGCACAACAGCTATAAACTATAGTCTCTCCAGTTTCCAACTCCAGTTAGCGGTAGTAGCTTACAACACCTCATTACAATGCAAGATACACTACACGCAAATGGGGATTTTGTTCCAAATCCTAATTTGCGACAGAAATGCCCGTTGCAAAATTACGAGTCACAAATTTGCTGCGTTATATAAATCCATTGCGAACAACAACGAATTAAAATGAATTTTCACCACCCAACCCTTGCAAATTTGATAGAATTTAATGTTAATTAAAATGAGACCAATTTCCATTACAAAGTGGTTTTATTTTGTGACAGATTTTTGAAGAAATTTAAAATTTTAATAGAAAATAATTAATATTTTTGTTGTTGATTTGTCGTAATTAGTGGCAACTTTGCAATAGAATTTTTATTTGGAAAACATATTATTAATACCACTCTTGTTGCAAATACCTCACTAATTTGTCGCATTTCTTTCTATTTTAAAAATCTTTTGTATTATTATAAGTGTAGTTTAATTTGTAATTTTTAATTTTTAAATTATTTATTTTTAAATTTTAAATAATACATTTAATTTAGAAATAAAGATAATTATATAATAAAAATAAAAATATGTGAATAAAAATAAATATAAATTTTTAAATGTCTGTAATGTATTCTAGTAGTATAATATATTAATAACACATACATATAAGATAATATTTATAAGTATAACATAAATATAATATAACATACATATGTAGTATATATATGCAGAAATAGACACAGATATACATCAATAGGAGAAATAAAAATTAATATATATTTAGATACTTTAGACTATAAGTAATATCAATTCAGAAAAAGTAGTACTTAATAAATTAAGGTTTAAAATAAGTGAAGTCAGACTAAATTAGTATTTAGGAAGACTTTTTTTATTTTTATTTTTAGCGAGAGATTAAAAATTTTTATTTTTAATATTTAAAAATACTATTCCGTCGCTAATCAGCGACGGATTTACGATAGAAATATTAAAATTAAAAAAATTATTTTTAATATTTAAAAATACTATTCTGTCGCTAATCCGTCACTAATTAGCGACGGATTTGCGACGAATAGTAATAGAAAAATAAAAAATATATATTAATTTATAAATTAGATGTAATAATAAATATAATTATATTATAATATATTATTTAGTAATATAATAATATATAATATATTATTATTAATATTAGAACATGCAAAATGAGAAGCCCTATTTTCAGTCAATTTTTTTTCGAGCAAAACAAAGGCAAGAACAAAGAATGGAGGAAAGATTTTCTCCTTTATTAGCTCCTCAAAGGACTTGCTTTCCGATTTCACATTTGGCTTTTGCTGATTATATCATTATTTTTTCACTACAGGTGCCAAAAAAAGGGCTTTCTAATCACATAAATTTTCTATCTTGAGTATGAGCAGATCTTGGGACCAAAGAGTAGATCACCAAAAAAGTTCATTTTATGTCCCAACTACAGCCTCCTTCCCAAGAATGAATATCATTCATCAAGCCACCAGTTTCACAGGGAAGGATTTCCTCCTCACTCATCTTGGTTATCATTCATATAATGAGGATGGAATTCTCAATATTTTTAGGGACTTGCTGATCGAATCAAAGGATTTGATGTTACAATAGTTGTCACTAATATTATATCAATTACATTATTAATATAATCCAAACGCTATAAGGAGTGCATTATATAGTTCTCTTTGCGTGCTTGCTGCACTTTGTCCCCCCTTTGCGGGTCCTAGCACGGACAGAAAGGTTCTTTGCCCATTTCCTTATGGTCCGGGTCAGCATGAAGAGGCCTTAACCGACATTCTTGTCTGGAACTTGGAAGATGCAGGAAGTTCTTACTTAAAACAACATTTGCTTAAAATCCAAGGGCGTCATTAGTCTTGTTTATATGGAAACTCCTCAACCGGTTTCTGGCCATGGACGAGACTCGCATGTCTCTAGGGTTCTTGATGGTATCTAGATGACAATGCCTTCATGGTTATGGCTCTTTAGATTACAAAGTTGAGAGTTCAATTCGTATTTAATAATAATTTTTTCTCTTTTACAATAAAATTAATATTCTCCTTAAAATAAAATTTGTAATTTTATAAATTATATAATCTTTACTAATAATATTATAGTACCTCTTATATTAAAAATAAAATAAAATAAAATCTTTGGACCATGTATTCTCCACTTTTCCTTGCAAGTAAACTTTGGAGATCCACAGCTCTTTAATTTTATAGGTCTGGTTATTGCCTTTTGGTGGAGGACCTTGAAAGGACGGCATCGTTCCCTCTTTACTCTCGTTATCAGTCCTGTTTGTTGGACATTTGGAAAGCAACATGCAAATTCTACTCTGAAGGCGTAACTACAAGCAGCCGGATTTCGGCATATGAGGTTGCTCACACCACGGGAATGGCTCATGTTCTTGCAGAGCAACAATCTGCACTTACATGAAAAAAAAAAAAAAAAAACTTCCAATTCGCACAGGTTAAATGGCTGTTTCCCTTATATAGTCAGAATATTGTCATACTCAATCCTGAGCTTTCCGCAGCTGGGGGAATTTTAAGGTACTCTTCTGGTAATTACACTGTAATATTCGGCAGATTTCTTGGTGAGAATGGTACAAAATCAATGGCGGAGCTCTGAGCTTTGGCCGAGGTGTAAAGCTGGCGCTTTCGAAGGTTTTCCATCAAGTGATGATTCAATGCCACTACAAGGTCTTAGTTTCAGCTCCCAACAAAGGACGGTTTGATGAATGGAGGTTTGATTCCCAATTCGAAGAAGCAATCTATCTGCTCAGAAATGGGTCCATATTCAAGTGCAAGAGAGCCTCAAGAGAATCCCCTTCAAGAACAATTTTTGTATTAACATAGACTTTAGAGAAACCAACTCCCTCAAGCAATGCCAAAATCCCTACACGAAGGGGACCATTTGCACCAACTAGCACTTCTATAAGCTTGCAACTATCTGGCAGCTTTGGATGACAACTCCCAACCCTGCTATTTCAGGCCTCCAAGAAGCATCCACAATGACTTTGCAGGTGTCCCATTCAGAATTTTCGGGAGTCTTTGGTCCAACAACTGCTTGGACAACCTTTCGTGGCATCAGAATAAATTACGGCAGCTGCGAGAAACTCATCAAAAGTGGTTCATCCCAGGAGCATGCCAAAGAAAACATGAGTTCACCAACTTTTCTTCTTTTCTCCATTCCTTCCGTGATCTCTCTTTTGCCTCTTGATTTGTCCTCTCTCCACCAAATCTCTGTCTTTTCAAAATTCTCCTCTCCTTTATAGCAGTCTGGAAATTTGGCTAGCCATACAAATTGTAACTGAGTTCATCTATAAGTTGTAATATATGAATTTCTAAAAGCTCATTAAGGACCAAATGTCATACAAAAAGATTTTCTAAAAGCTCTTGCTCAACCTATGTGGTCCTTGAGGCCAGGTCTGAAGTACTTTCTCTTAAACTGATCTTTTCTTTTTCTTGTCTTCTTATTTAACACGTAGGCATGTTTGCAGCAAAAATTTTTTATTGATGGTGCATGAAAGATAAGATAAACCACTATAATTGCCCAGGAATTTTTTTTACTTTTCTCATATTGCCCAGAAACTTTTTAAAAAAAAAAAACTTTTCATATCCATACACTATTTTTGGGACACCCAATATGACAAATCTTCTCAGTCACAGCAGAATCCGGCAACAAAAGATCATGCCTTCTTCACGTGAGCTTGTTCTGAAGGGCATTTTGCTGGTTCAATATGCTCCCTCAATCTTCAATGATCCAACCTACCCCAAAGCACACGTGCCTAAAATCTAACTCATCCCTTTTCTCTAGAACACAGAGACTGTTGCTCCCCCATCCAATCTCCTCCGCATCCCACTTATGGAATCAAACCCAGAAAGCCAAAGCATTCTTGTTGCCCCCTTCAATCTCTCCTCCACAATAGCTAAATAGTTTTTCTCCACTATCAAGGGAAAAGAAAAAACAGTAAATGTACTTATTCACACTCTCACAAGAAGCTTAAGCTCAAAATCCCTTATTCTACACAAAGATCAGTAAATGTACTTATTCACACTCAAAATCCCAATCCCTATATGAATCATCTAGCCCTAGGATCTAGTTACAACAATTGAGAAGGAAATCCTCTTCAAAATCTGAGGAAAATGTTTCCTATTATTGCTACAACTACAATCATCAAATTTCCAGTCCTATAGTACCCTGACATGAACAAACAACAGAATCGATGAGCTCTTATCTTTTCCCAAAAATCAAAATTCTCAACGAATTTACAAAAAAAGCCAAAAAGACCCACAATAGATTAAGTGAGATCTCTGCCACAAAGACTAACAAAAACACATCAAACCCAGTCCAACGTCCTAATATTCAACAACAGTACTTAAAGCAAACAAAGAGACCCACTAACCTCTCTTGGAATGCTCTGCTCTGCTCTAATGATCGGCAAAATGAGGGTCAAAACCAACAAACGTAACCAAAAGACCAAACCCACAAATATCTTGGCACGAATTTGCAGGCCAAAATCGGAAACAGAGCTGAACTGTAGAGCGCATGGAAGGAAAGTGAAGGAATCAAAGGAAAATTGCAGAACTTTGTCGGCTTCGGGTTGGCTTTGAGGCCTGATCGGGTTTGACCCATAAAATCTAGGTTGGACCGTTAGATAGAGGAAGCATCTTGAATGGGCAAAAATGCCCTTCAGAAAAAGCTCACGCGAAGGGGGAGAAGAATTGTCATATTGGGTGGCCCGAAAATAGTTTATGGATATGAAAAGATAAAAAAATATTTCTGGAAAATATAAAAAAAGTAAAAAAGTTCATGCACAAGTATAGTGATTTGCTCTAAAAGATAAAAAATTGATAATAATTTATACTTATTAAATCCAAACAGTCAGATTACAAGATTATAGCTTAATTATCTCATTAGAAACACCCTTAGTAGGCATAATTTTCATGTTTAGTTCACTTCCCAATCTTATAATGCCATATCAACGAAAAATATTACAATTAGTTCAGCAATTGTTTGGTCTACTAGTGATTCAAAAATATGGACTCTATCAGCAAGTATCATCTAGTCAAATCAGAAACTATTCAGAACCACACACAACTTTGTTACAATGTGCCATCCAACAGAAATGTGCAGAATATTTGAACATACAACAGTCAAGAATGCAGTCAATTTCATCCAACTGGAGGAAAAAAAATTTCAAAAGTAACACCAAGAGCACTTGCCAGATATAGATCTTTTCAGGACACTACCATTCTTACCTTATCATCACAAACTTGTCCTCCCCTCTTCTTTAATACAATCCATCCCTAAATATTCCTGAAAAATGAACATATGCAATTGAGCAATCATTGAATACCATTCTTACCTAGTAGTACGTTTTCCTCTGCTCTTTCTGGTATGAGATATTCAGTTTCATTAAGGCAAAGTAGAATCAAGAACCTTTTATTTTGTATAACTAGTAAAGGAATAAATTATCATTAAATGGGTGTAAAGGACGTTTAAGAAAAAGATTGCTGATCATCAACAAAATAACATCTGTAATATTGGTTTGATGTTTCACATGCATCATCAAAATTTCATAATTAGGTCCTAATAATGAAAATGAATGCAAGAAACCAGCCTTACAAGCAACTTCTTCCATTGACCTAATGTATTAATTCCGATTTATAGGTTACTAAAATGAAAGACATCTAGTATTAAGGCTGCACTGTGCTAGATATATTATTAATTGTGACTTCTCTCATTATCTAGTAAAGACAATGACTTTCATGGCTTGAGTACCAATAAAACAATTGACATTTATCCCCTATGATTCCTATGACCAAAAGAAAATTTGTATGCCACAAAGTCCAAAATCAGGTTTATCTTTCCTAGAAAAATCTTTATCATTTGATTCATCTTTAATTCCTTAATTCCAAGAAGACATAACCAGTTTTGTTTTATGGTTCTTCCATTTCTTATGCCCTTTCTCCTTCTATACACATGTGATAACCATCCTTGCCTCATCCACTTCTTGTGAGTCTACTCTCCAATAATTGGCTATGATTCTCCTTTGAGAGTATGGTTTCAATTTTCAGCTTCTTAACCTCATGTATAAAAACTTCAAGAATACTATAGATAATTCACTATTTTCAGGCTATTGTTTGTTTTTCTGGGTTGGAAAATTTGTAATGAATTCAAGCTAAAAAAGAATGAACTAGAGAACTCCCTAGGTGTAATATCCTACTCGATCATTGATTGATGAATAATTTACCATATTTCAACAGCGGAGGAAAAAGGATAACAACATTTAATTCTTCTTATGGTTCCCTTTATTTTCAGTGTGCATAAGCAATCAAAGAGATTAATTAGTTTGTGCCATACATATATCTTTAACAGAATAAAATGCTTTGTCCTGAACCTACTAATAACAGAGAAATTATTAAGTTATTTATTGGTATTTAATAATGGCACATTCAATCGTTTCTACCCAAATCTAAAATCACGTATAAATGGAAAGGGATTTTACATAAATGTGAAGAAATTTCCAAAAAGTAATCATTCTATTAGTTTGAATATGGTTGGATATAAGAGCTTGCATGACATCAAGTCCCAGATATGAGAATGTTGAATTGGTGCTTTTAAATAAAGCATGGAGCTGTCAATTTAACAATGGGTATCAAATCTTCCAAAATACTAATAATCTCACGTAGTAAGCTTACCTCAAGGTGTCAACTGAAGATGGGTGACAACTCAACTGGACCATTCTAATTTTCATTTGCATTACTAACATTTAAAATGGCCCAAGTAGCTCATAGGAGACTTCCCTGCAGAAACTCCTTGCAAAATGTTGTGCAGATTAGTGAATGAATGTGATAGATTGAAGGAAAGCACAAAGGAACAAAACATACATATATCTCATGCACCAAACACACACCATAAATACAAAAACAAAGCTCTTGGTTTCGCACTTCTGCAAGTAAAATGCAATAAAAATTTCACCAGATCACTTGGTGTTTGATTGGATTAGTCATCTCTGCCTCAGTATGTTCTGTTTGTTGCAACCAATCTTCTGACATCATCAGGTATCTGTCAGCCAACAGCAGCAAGCAATTTCCACTGATTCTTCAATGAAAGCATGAGTGCTAGTTATTCATGTCTCATGTACAGTGCAGCACAAAAGATACAGAGCTGAGTTAGTACAAGCAACCATTTCTGTCAAGTCCGGATACAAGTATAAGATATCTACATGCCAAAATGACACTCAGACAACAATGGGAATACTCGGTTATTTATAACCAAAATTGAGAAGAGAATATGCCTGATGCAGGACAAAATCTACAAAAGCTGTCCGACAAGATAACACCAACTTCTGCTAAGTTATAGAAAGAAAACCGGCTGTAAATAAGGCTGGAAATCAAGGAAAAACCACTCTACCTTGGCGACAGGCTTAGAGAATAAACACTAGGAGTCATACCAATAGAAGGTAACCCTAGGCGTCACACCTAGGACCATAAGGTATTGCACCTTAGGCTTGATTCTCTCACATAACCAGATCTACAGAAACATTCTTAGACTCCCGATAAACATAAAACTACACTGCATTAAATTGAAGTTCCAAAGAGTAAAGTGATTTGTAGAACATGACCCCTTCCATGTTTCGCATCAATGACTCTTAAATCAATTATTCAATAGTTGAATGAATGAACAGCGTGCAGCTACCATAAAAATTTACAGCAATGTATCAGACTGAAAGCGCCCAAGCATTTTTGTTAGGATTAATATTTATACAAATTTCAAGGGGGAAAGATGACAATAGTTTCTAGCTCAACAAACCACCACCAAACCCCCCCCCCCCCCGCCCGCACACCAGGATCCCTGCTTGTTTTTTCAGTTAATTCCACCATCAGATCCCCACAGCCCCTCCCCCTAAGGAAGAAATACATGTTCCACTTTCAGATTTCTTCCATAAGTTGCATGAACATTTGATGCATTAAGTACCGGAGACAAATATATCTTCTCCAAAATCCACAACTTTCACTGCATACAACAAGAAGCATGGAATGAAACAACTTTTAAAGTTGCCAATAACAAATCAAATTATCTCTTAACTCTGATATTTTATGCAGAAGTACTTATTTTTCCTTATTTCCATCCTTCAAAACAGTTTGTTCTGTGATTTAACTCAGTACTCCAAATAGCTTACCATCTTTGTCTGGTTTTCATGCATTTATTATTCCCTGAAAGACCTTGTTCATAGTGCACTGAACACAATTTGAATCTTTCATTCCTCCCCTTAATTTATGACTGTGTACTTCATCTTTTCAATTGTACAACATGCCCCATGAAATGAGTAACAGACTTTCTTCAGACAAGAGTAGCAATTTCATCATATTTATGCAAAAAATCATACAGGTACAGAGTAAGTACGTCAAGTGATAAACTGACTTTGTTCTGGAATATCAAAGGCATATTGCTGAAACCCAAGCAAGTCATTATTTGTTCCACATAAGAAAAGAACTCAATTTAAATTGAAGAAATTTTTGTTCAAACTAACCAGTATTCAGAAAGCAATTTGAAAAGGAGAAAGTTGGTAGTTTTCCTCTTTGCCTATAATTCATTGTAAACACTTGATATGTTCTAACTTTTACATGCAAAGCTACAACTTTATCCCTTGATAAGCTTACATATACAACCAAGCAGACCAGAGCTTCTATAGCGTCATCCTTTCTTATTTCTTTTTGTTGTGCCGCATTCCATCTTAACTTGATGCCCAATTTAGACTTTTTCTTGTAAACAGGTTTCTTAGGTACACAACATTCTCAATCTTCCACTCTTCCAATTATGCCCAGACCATTGCTAGAAAATTATCCACCATTTACCCCATCATATCAAATACATCAAATTGGTCCAAAATTATTTCCTTTTTGATGTTTTGTTTTCTAATTATATCAAGATGTTGACAAACCCAGAGAACAAACACTTTATGTTCCAAACATGGTTAACACTCACCTAATGCACCATGTCTTTGTGAGTTTTTAAGCACACAAAAATGCTTATCTAAATCACGTAATACCCTAATTGAAATTTCTCTGAAGCATGATGATAAGCATTGGGATAGTTCATTATGTTTCTTGTTCAAATTGCCGTGTGAAAGTATGACTAAGACAATCCTGAAAGCAACAAAAGCATCGCCTGAAACATTGGCTATTCACAAAAAGAAAATGTTGAAAAAATGCTGTTTCAGACTACCAGTTTCTGTTGCTACATTCCACGTTTTTCAGATGGACTAAGCCTTAACACTAACTATCCTCTTCCATAAGTTGAGAAATATTGCAGAGAATTCTAGATTGCATAATATTAAGCTTCAAAATTCAGTAATTGAACTATAAAGCATATCCTCAAATATGAGCAAAGCAATTAACAGCTCTCAATGTACACAAGTTGACATGACAACTGAAGCTATTTGAGCAATAAAACAGCCAGAAATTGGTCCAATACTGAATTAAGTCATTGAAACTATTACATAATCTGAGAGAACAAAGGGATTACCTTTATAGCATCATTTATGAAAGCTAGAAACTCATGTAGCAGAATTAAAATGTTTGACATTGAAATTACTAGTCAAATTCCGGTTGCTAAGTTGCATAAAAGACCAACATTAACCTTTCCGAGTTTTCACATTGTAATCTGCATAAAGATAGAGGATAAAAGTGAAATCATATTTAACTGAAGCTTCTCATGATGATCTCTCAGAAGATCACAAGCTTGTGATCATAATGATTTTGAAAGATAATAATTTACTACGTAATTCAAGATGTATAAATGTTGGAAAGCTATGATAAATCTACAAGGATATGATTCCTTCAAATTGGAGGATTGGAGTGTTGCACTGCCAGATACAAGTTTCCAGAAGGACACAACAGTCTCACTCAAATCTAAATGAAGACTTTATTTAAAAATCTCATAAGATAAACCAAGTTCCAGGTATTGGTTACCCACCCTCGCCCCTTCCAACAACCGAAACGGTTTAAAACAACCAAAAAAGTTTTAAAATAAAATAAAAATTTTTAAAAAATGACCTCCAGAGTTAGTCAATTTAACATAGCAAGCCATAAAGACAGAACCTTTAGTATTCCAGTAGTGGAAAGGCTTCTAGGGAATTATAATTTTTATTTATAAATAAATAACATATTCTAAGTCTTTCTCTCAAATGTTCTAGGAAATACTGACCCATAAATTGGCATACAATAGATCATACGCCAATGAGAACAATGACATATCATGGATTCCCTGCTTTTAAAGGACAAATACCCTTAACATGATTTGTAAAATGCTGGTGGCACTTGCCAGGCGTATATTAAAACCAGAAAAGTGAAAAAAGTGTGAAAAAAAAATTAATGAATCCGAATATTCTCAGTGAACTGCTGGTTGCCACAGCGTATATTGCACAAAGAGAAGAAGCATAAAAGTTTGATCACTGTTAACTAACATCACTGCTTCATGAAAGAATTATTGTAGCATTTTTCTTTGAATTTGAAATGAAAAAAATGGTTGATCAACTTAACCATGTCATTTACATAAGGAGGTTGCTTCTATACGGTAATCAGAAAACAGCAGAGGTAATCTTGTAAACTTAATGGTTTTCTTCATAATTCCGACAAACTCCTTTAATGATCTTTTAGGAGACAAATTTGCCTAATTTGAGAACAGAGCAATAAGGAAAATGCGTAAGAAGCACGTGATGGATTAAAGAAAAATTAAAGAACAAAGGGCAATGGTGGAAAGAAAAACAAAACAGAAAACAAAGATGAGAAAATAAGACTCAGTGCTCCAGTTTCATTCAGCAACAATCAGATGATTTCGGATGATTTACTATAAGGAGCTAAATACTTCTACCAGTGAAAACAAGAATAGAAATAAGATGCATAATCTATGTCATCAACAAATTGGGGAAACAGAGGAACAGACTTAGCAGTATCAAACTAAAAAATGAGGACCTCTGTGAAGCTTTCATGCCAAAGACAGCCTCCCAAACCAATGGAAAGAATGGGCCTCTCTTATCTGGTTGCCACAGCATATATTGCACAAACAGAAGAAGCATAAAAGTATCATCCTCATTAACTAAAATCACTGCTTCATGAAAGAATTAATGTAACTTTTTCATTGAATTTGAAATGACAGAAATGGTTGATCAATTTAAGCATTCCATTTACATGAGGAGGTTTAGACGTGTATAGGGTAATCAGAAAACGGCAGAGGGTAACCTTGTAAATTTAATGGTTTTCCTGATAATTCGACCAAACTCCTTTAATAATCTTTTAGGAGGAAAATTTGACTAATTTGAGAACAGAGAAATAAGTAAAATGCATAAGAGGCATGTGATGGATTAAAGATAATTGAATAACAAAGGATAATGGAAGTAGAGGAAAGCAAAACTTAAAAAAAAATAAAAAAGATAAGAAAAGTAAACTCGCTGCTACGGTTTCATTCAACAACGATCAGATGATATAAGATGATTTGCTACAAGGAGCTAAATACTTATACCAGTGAAAACAAGAACAGAAATAAGATGCATAATCTATGTCATCAACAAATTGGGGAAACAGAGGAACAAACTTAGTAGAATCTAACTAAAAAATGAGGACCTCTGTGAAGCTTTCTTGCCAAAGATAGCCTCCCAAACCAATGGCAAGAATGGGCCTTTCTTGTCCAGATATTCCCTAACAGCTTTTTCATCTAGCAAGAAACCTTTCTGCCTCAAAGTACTAATCAAGCTATGTGTCTCTTCCAAACCCTTTTCCCTACAGAAGCAATCTACCAAACCAATAAAAGTAGCTACATTTGGGGCATGTCCAGCTTCTAGCATCTCACCACAAAACTCTGCCGCATCATCTAATCTTTTTCCCCTGCACAGGCCCTGAATCAGGATTCGGTAACTAAACGCATTAGGATTAACCCCATTGCTCTGCATTTTCCTGAAAATCCTAATAGCATCATCCAGTTTCTGAGCCTTGCAGAATCCCTCTACAACAGCAGTGTATATGACCACTTCAGGGATAGTACCCTTCTCACGCATTAGTCCAAACAGTTTCATAGCCTCTTGAACCAGGCCATCCTTGCAGAGTCCATCAAGCATTGCCACTGCATTAGGAATAAGTCCTGTCTCCTTCATCTTCTTGAATATCTCTTCTGCGTCTTCAGGAGGCGACTCAACAGCAGCAGCATTATTTTGATCAGGGGATTCTTTAGAAACAGAATTTACCATTTTATTCCTATCAAACCCAAGCTTAAATCTTTCAAGAAAGTCAGATTCTTCAACAACACTGCGCCCTCTACCTTGACTCTCATTTTCCCCATATCTAAATTGGGCGGATTTCCTATTTTTCTGGTTAGCAGAGGGGAAAACTGAAGATCTCCTCCTCTCTCCCGTCCAGGGCCTAGTGGGTATAGGTCCTGGAGAACCAGTGTAGTTATTGTTCTGAGAAGCCTCGCCTTTTCGAGGGCTAGACTGGGGAAAGGGAGGACCATCAACATCACCATCATCAATGGTGCTAAATAAACGCCGCGATTTCGTTACCAGAAGAAAAGGAACATAATTTGAGATCGACTCACTAAAGAGTTCTTCACCGCAACTATTAATCAGACCGATTCTCCTCAACATACTGATTCGGGAACAAGTGTAGGAAACAATTGAATGAAGTTCTACTGAAATTTCATTCAATAATGATTACAGAGTTCAACTACAATCTGATATTGTGAAAATGAAACTGAAAGCAACGAATGATACAAGAAATTGGCCGAGACGAGCCACAAACTTAGCTATGTAATTAACACAGCTATTGGAATCCACTGCTGCCCTTCTACCGGAATCGAAACAATTGAAAATAAGCAACTCCCTAACCTGTGTTCATTTTATAGTCTAAGAATTAGGCTAGGGTTTAACGCATACGAATGCATGAGAATTTTGAATTTCTTAAATTGCGTCGGGTTGGTCAATGTGGGCCACTCTTTCTAAGGGCTAGTTTGGAAGGGTGGAAAATGGAGGAGGGCAGAAAGGGTCTTGAGTTGTTTCCGTTGGCGGTTCCACGTAGGAGAGAAGAGATAAAAGAACTTTTTGCTTTGTATTCAATCATTTATAAATAATTTAATTTTATAAAATTTAAAATTTTAAATTAAAGTACTATCTAATCTCACCTATGGAGATATAAGAAAAAAGAAAATAGAATTTAGATGTTACATTATTTGAATGCTACGTTTAGTACTTTACAATGAATATAATAGAATATTTTTTCACAGTATTTCTTTCCTCCCAAAAAAGTTTGTAATCATCTTTTTATTCTATTATTTAAAAAAAAAGTTAAAACTGAATGATAATTCTTTTTTTGTATTTGATAAAATTATTATTTAACGTTAGAATAGAATAAAATTTTACAACAAATAACTTAAATGTCCTACTAGTATATTATATTAATAAAACTAAATTAAACCTAATAAAAAATAATAAATTTAAATTAAATATGTCCTCTACAAAAATTTATTTAAATAAAATTCACATTAAAATTCTAAAAATATATAATATTTCAAGTATTAAAGTATAATTTAATTATAAAAACAGTTCTTATTTTATATCAAAATAAAAAAAAAAGTGCCACCAAGAGAAATAAAACATAATTTAAAGTTAAGTTATGCTTTTCCTTTATCAAACATTATGAGAATATAATGTTCATAAGAATTTTTTAAAGATTTTTACTTATCTTAGAAAGACCATTTTTTAAGCTTTGATGTGCAAAAGTATTTCCTACTTCTTCTTTGGAATAATTTTTCTTATAGAAAGATCTTTTCTACTTGAAAAATTTATATCAGATACTATAATAAAATAAAAAATTAAAAAAGTTATTTCATTCTATTTCAGTGTACTAAACGTCCCGCAAATGTCCAAATCGTTTCCTTTATTTCTTTTATTTCTTGAGAGATATGGATGTATTCAGAAAGATCTTTTAACTTTTTAAAAGGATCTATTCTAATTTAGCACCATTAAGTTAAGATTTTTTGCATTTTAGTTTATTTTGTTTAAAAAGGTGCACTTATGATTCATAAAGTGTTTTTACAATTTGTTCAGAACTTGCTATTTCTTTTATAATAATACTATTGAATACAAGTGAATATATATATATACTTATGAATGTATAAAACTATTGCACTCTCAACTGAATTTGAACTCATGGTACAATGTTTTACTTTTCTAAAATTTGTTAGCCTTATAGATAAAATTCGTTAATGCGTGTGTGATATATATGCATAAAACTGTGAACGTTGAACTTAGATTTATTTTTATTAACTATTAGTATGTGATATTATTTTTAGTCTAAGATAGGATGCGGACCTATGACCCAAAGCCTTTTGTTTTGGAACTTTTTACTAGTTTCTCAAGATATTATTAACAGATAGCTTCTGCGTCTAGTGTTCAATATGGACCATTGGGCCAATAAAGATAGAGGTCTCTATTTATAATTTATTTTGAAATTATTATTGTTTATGCATATATATTTATTTTTTTAAATATAAATAAAGTAATTAGTATTCGTGAAAAGTCTTTCAAACAAATAAATATTTTAAAAAAACTTAAGTAATGAAATATAAATAATTTAAGTACTAAAATTAAATAAATTCAAAACATAGAGGTCAAAAGCAACAATTGAGAGACTATTTCTACAATTTTTTGACCTAATTAACAAAATATAAAAATAAAGGGGTCCAATAGTTAGTTTTAAAAATATTTGGGCAAAATGTTATTTTTAAGTTTTTCATGGAAAGTGGTTAAATATTAGGGGTATGTCCAAAAAATCCTTAAAGTTGAGCAAATTTTTCAGTTGAGGACATGAACATCTTTTTGGACAAAATATCCCTCGAATTTGGAAATGTTTTGACTATTGAGGACATGGACTTTTTGGTCACAAAAGTATTTTATTTGTGGTTTTGTATTGCTTTTTAAGAGTATTGCACACAAGAATAGTTGTCATTTGATAACAAAGAAGAAATTTGGGATGAGATTGGAAATGGAATAAATTAGAAGGGATAATGAGGAAAGGGTATAAGAGAAAGATAGAGAAAGATGATGGTCAAAATTACAAAGAATGAGAGATTTGGTCATTATAGAGTTTGAAGTGAAGGATGGGAAAATAAAAAAGAAATGGAACTAGAAAGGTGAGAGAAATTGAAGGGACTGGATGGGGCTGGGGCAGAGAGGGAATGTCTTTTGACTCTTTTCAAAACATTGATCACTTTTTTTAAGCTGACATATGGATCTACATGTTCTTTGTATCATTGTCCATAATTCTGTTGATGAGAAAGCATTCTTTGTCCCAAAAAACAAAAAAAAAAAATTGGTCTGCAGTTGACAAATCTTATGAAATTTAAAGGTTTTTTGTCTAAAAGAAAAGCTTATATCCACAACTGACTTGCCTCCTCAATTTTAAGGGATTTTTCGGACCTAACCCAAAATATTATTTGTGAAATAGATATTCAAGTTAAGATATTCTTTCAAAAAAAATATCAAATAGGTCAATTTTAAAGCTGATACATTTGAAATAGGTATCTTATATTGTACTAAAAAAAAGTTAGACATTTTAAATTCAAATAGGTATCTTATATTATGCTTAAATAAGTGTATATGTTATAAAATTAATATAATTGTGGATGTTCATTATCTGATATCAAAAAGATAATTCAATATCAATAAAAGAGATTCTATATCCTACTAGAAGATAGATGGTATGGTTCTATCATACATTTAAATATTTATAGGATTTATCTTCTGATTCCTCCCTATCTCTTCTTATTGATATGTATCCCTGATTCCTATAAATAGGGCTTTAGACTAATGTATTATACACACGCATTGAGTCATTCATTTACTTTCAGAGAATCAATGAAAGCTTTTTTGTTCTCTCTCTATTTTCTTTATGGTTTCTCTATATCATCTTCATTATAGTTTTCTTATTCAATTCTTTATATTACTACTACGATTTCATTATGCTGACGACTACTGCGCGCCAACAAATTCATAATACGATATCAACACGAGTCTCTACCGGTGGAATTTAGAGTTTAATCAAGACAAAAAAGAAGTATTTTTCCTACCTTTCCATGGAAAATCTTACAAAAATTAATTTTTTTTACTCTTGATATTTCTAGAAAGAACTATCGGTCATAGACACTAGATGCTCAAATTTATCGCGATGCAACGGGTCTGGCATACACTATTGTTAAAAATAATGCATCATCATCTCAAAATCATACAAAAGCCATAATTTTCTCAGCCATCATCACCATTTTGTGGAATGTCTTATTGTGAGAGATCTCCTTATTTTGTGGAATGATCTAAAAGAAAGATTTGACCACCAAAAGATGGTCATTCTACCAAAAACACGGTATGATTGGATGTATTTACTGCTACAAGACTTTAAATCTAATAATGAGCTGTTAATGAAAAATCACGAAGCTTGATCATCAAGTTCTACTCTACTCCTTGAAGTGAATGCGATTAGAACTCATGGTTATGCCCCTGGAAGAAGTCGTGGTCATGGTCGGGCCTGTGGACAAGGCTGCAGCCATAGTAGGAGTCATCCATATAATTATGACGATCATAATAGATGCATTTGGATATAGTGGGTCATGAAGAAATCATTTAAGAAATAAAAAGTATCAAAGCCACTTGATTATTAGCAAATTCTAAATGAAACATACAATCACCAGAAGATGATTGTCATATAAATGCTATGTCTATTAGTTGATAAAATTTTATTACATTTAGAATTTCTCCTCAATTAAAGTTAGAAGGAGAAATATTACTAGTAATGTGATGAATAAAAGATTTTTCCTTTCTCATATATCGAACATGCTTCTGTAGTAGTAATATTGAGAAAAAGTTTTTCAGAAGTGTTTTAAATTTATATCTTTTGAAACTAAATGAGTCATTGATAAAATATTTAGACGTTCGTCCGACTGATTTTATGTCATTCCCTAAACTGAATATCATTCAAACTTATAATATATTTATGACTAAGATTTTAGTCGCGAGTAGTAGAAATGTACTTTATTCTTACGTTGTAAGAATGACTCATTAAATTTTTAGTGAATAGATATTAACCAGAAGTCTGAAAATAATGAGAAGGAAAAAAAAAAGGAGAAGTAATAATTCTAAAATGTTATTGACTTGACACATGAATGTAGTCAATTCTTTTGAACATCCAGAAAGAGTTTTTAGCATTTTGACTGTTGATCAAAACTTTGAATTATCGAATTATTTCTTTTCTATTTTCTATTATTTTGTGATTATTATTTGAAAGTTTTCATATTATATAGTCTAGTATTTGTATATTATTTTAGTTTGTTTTGGATCAAGAATGGTGAAGATACAATTTGTCTAAACAATATTGGTAGTTTATTTGAACAAATTTAAAATATATGTCCAAAGTATAAAAGATAGTACAAGGTTCCTAAAGAACAAGTTGATCAATAACTCTAGATGAGTTTATTGATTAGAAGCTCTCGAAGAGCTAATAGATCTTCACATAATGGTCAATTGTTGTAATGCATCATTCTCCATATAATCTCGTAAAAAACTTTTGAGCCTTCACTATATTCTCATTATATCGAGACATTAGATTAATGGACTTTTGAGACATACGCATTACCATTATGACCTAGAATATATGTCAACTATATATACTACTATTCATCTCTTATGGTTTATATTGTATAGAATTTTAAAATTGAGATGCAATATTAAGTAAACTTGAAGTTCACTGATAAATAATTTATTAGTTAGCATGATCGATTGGACCATCTTAGATCATTAAAATACAAAGAATGATTAGGAATTTATGAAAATATTAAGGAACCAAAAAATTTTCCTAATATGACGAATCCATATGTGCAACTTGTTTTATTTAAATGTTACCAATATTACTTGGGGTTGAATATGTTATTTTGGGATGAATATGGAGAAATTATTAGTTGATGCTTCAAGAAAATAGTCGTATGTATATTGTTAATTTTTGCAACCTTTAGTTTGCAATTCATTGATAATGAGCTCATATTTTATATTCTCCCAACAACATAATTTGTTCAAATAGTACTAGTTATATTAAGATAAATATTGAACATCCTGTAGAATGTTCATGATTATGATATATTAGCACTTATTTAGTATTTTACCAACACATTCTAATTTTCCTCATATTAGTTGGTTTATGGTCAGAAACCAATTAAATATTTCCCATCATAGATTTGGAAGTGCACTATGTAAGTTGCTCTACCACAAGATAATAAGATGTGTTCTCAAAGATATTATCAAATATGTTGGGAGTGAATCTCAAGAGAGAGATTCATATTTTGTTAATTTTGAATATGTTGTCCCAACATAAAAAGGAGAAAACATGAGGCCGGATAAATATATTAGTTTGTGTCTTATATTGATCTTCTATTTTGATCCTCATAGAAGAGACTTTGAACCAAAAGTTCAAAGGATAATTTATATAGCTAGATATATTAACTGACCAATATCCAACAAAGAATGCTCCTATTATATTTAATGTCCCTATAGGACAATCTACCATTACAAATAAATTTGAAACATAGCTGAAACGTGGTAGATAAGTAGGTTCCAATGATTCAAACTCCTCACTAGAGCAAAGACATAAGATGGTAAGATATGTTAAGTCGAGGAGATTATTTCTACAAGAAATTCAGGTACTTGAAAACCTTGACAATGATGAGATCTCAACATGAGTAGGAACTACTGGAACTGCACAAGTATATGACGTCAATGATATTAATATGCATAATATATTGATTCAGAATGAGAATTTTCGAATCGAAGTCTGCAGACTTGAAATGATAAAGTTTACATGAAAAATATAAAAAGTTTGAACTATTCACAAGTACACTTGAAGTGTACATGTATTCCCAGCAGGAATTATACACCTGAAGTGTAATCCCAAAGAGATAGCAATGGGTATTTGCTTATAAAATGCGAACTATAAAAGTGAATATTTGCCATGACTTATAGCGTAGGATTCTTCGTAAGATTTGGCACTGATGACAAAGAAATATATTTCTAGTGACGGATATAATAGTGCATGATAACACTTAATATATGTTTAGCTTTATTATCATTTGATAATGATACTTATATTTAAAGTCCTTGATGGACTCGATATATTTGAAGCATAGAAGTGGATTGTTCCTTTAAAACATAATAAGATTGTCTTAGTGAATTCTTATTGAAAGAATGATCAAGTATGTCCAAGTATGAGTAAATCTATACGTAGCTATACTTGCTACATGTGTTTCTCTATCAAAACTATTATTATTTCATAATTTGTTGATTGAGATGTTGTTCTCCAAAATTAGGGGGAGAATATCATCAATTGAAAAATGATATCATTTATGACTTTCATTATCTAGATCTATGCACAATCATTAATGAACTGGAAGTTCAAAATATTGTTTATTTGCATAAAATTACAAATCGATTGTTTGACTAACTTCTGTAGAGTTAGCAAATATGATATTCTAGCTATAGATATTCCTATTTGAATAGATGTTCCAGTAGGACAAATATATGAATTCTATAGCTATATGATTTTGATGCACGCTTGAAGCGTGATTGATCTCTTGATTTTGGAAATA
Source organism: Rauvolfia tetraphylla (assembly GCA_030512225.1). Lineage (NCBI taxonomy): Eukaryota > Viridiplantae > Streptophyta > Magnoliopsida > Gentianales > Apocynaceae > Rauvolfia > Rauvolfia tetraphylla. The sequence continues at coordinate 4,310,066 of JAJQKT010000004.1, read as the reverse complement.
AAATTCTCAAAAGAGAAAAGGGTTTGATGATCAAGATATTTTTTCTGAAGAATTTAGAGAAGCAAGTATTGTGATCAAAGTTTTGTAAAATCAATATTTTGTTTTGATTGAATATCTTGAAGATGTTTCACATGGACATAGCACATCAATGGTCATTGAGTTATTATACGCGATAAAGATCCTTTTTATCTATTAAAGGATATTGAAAAACTCTTTGGTCCTGAAGTACCATAACTCTACACTTTAGTGCATGAATACACTTGTCTACGTGCAAGTAGATATCTATTCTAGTTTTTCTCCACCCAATGAATTTTGAGATGGCATTAAGCTTGTCTTTTGATATCTTCTTGAAATAGTTTATCTCGAATATTGAAAAATTTAATTCCTGCTGAGATGGATATGCAAGGTACAAGTAATCTATATGATCCATATAAACTATGCATATATAGGCATGTGTTGATTATAACAGCAACATCTTCAAATCAAGTTGAAAAAATAGAAATTCATGATGTTGTTGAGAATATGTGTAATCATGATTAATGTATTCGAGATAAATCTATATCATCTAAAAAAGAATTCCAACTTTATTGTTAAATGACAATAAAGTTTGGAATATATCAAAGGAGACATGATGAAGTATATTTTCATGAGATTCTTTTTACCCATGAACTCTAGAAGAGATATGATATTGATCTGCAACAAATTTAATCATTTGATGATTTGAAAAATCTATTTACTAAGACCTTACTGATAGCAACATTTGATTGGAAAGTATCGATTAAGAAATCTCAAAAGATTATCTCATCGGGAGAGTAGTAATGACATAAAGAATAATATACTCTTTTTCTTTCACCAGAGTTTTTTTTCTTTTTATCTATTAAGGTTAGCGATGCATATTCTTTATGTAATAGACATTCAAGGGGGAGTGTTATGAAATTAATATAATTGTGGATGTCCATTATCTGATATCAAAGAGATAATCCAATATCAATGATAGAGATAATCTATCCTATCGGAAGATAGATGATATAGTTCTATCATATCCTTAAATATTGATAGGATTTATCTTCTAATTCTTCCACATCTCTTCTTATTACATAATGTCATGCCCTGCGCCCACAAGCTCGAGCGTGCAACTCATGGGCCTAGTAGCACCCATGGCCAACTACTTGGCAACCGTCCTTGCTACGCCAAAATGAATATCCCAAGTTGATAATGGGTACTTAGGTCCATGTTTATATACAGATCACTTTACTTATAGTTATCTTATGTGGGATTGGGGGATCACATACAAGCCCTCTTTACGGCCCTAGCGCACTCACTAGGCACCCCATAACAGAATCCAAAAGAGAATTAGCGTTAGGTGCCCATAACATAATCATTGGCTCAGGACCAAATCAGGGGTGAAGATTTCTAAAGGTGACTCATACCGCACACAGTGTAGCACTTAGTTCCTATATATCCGGCTAGTAACCGTGCTCTGATACCATAATGTCACAACCCTAGCCCGTAGGCCTGAGCACGCAACTCATGAGCCTGGCAGCACCCACAGCCAACTACTTGGCAACCGTCCTCGCTACGCCAAAATGGATATTCCAAGTTGACAATGGGTACTTAGGCCCATGCTCATATACATAGCACTTTACTTACAGTTATCCCATGCGGGATCGGGGCATCACAGCCTTAATGGGGAAGGGTGAATGTGATACCCCTGTGGGAACTACGTGCTACATCGTGCACATTGAGAGCCACCTTTGATATCCTGCATTCCTTGTTTGGTCGCGGGCTAAGGATAATGAGGTATCTAGCTGATAAGTTCTCCAAGACCTTATCTCCAAGAGGTTGAAGATTGTAGGTGAATTTGGGCATTTTCCTTTCTTCCCTTCTTCCTTCACCATCCCTCTTAACTCCAGTCAAGGTATCATATTTCCTCGATTTTCTCTCACCCTTAAGCTTTGTAATCTCCCTTCTTTGTCTATCTACCTTCTTCATCAAGTCCCTTATATCCTCTTGAAATGATTCATTTTGTCGAATTAGAGATCTCATCATGATTGCTAGGTCTTGAATACTCTCCCTCACAATTTTCATTCCATTTGTGCATACACTCTTAAGGCTTTTTCAATATAAGCTCACTCTCTTACCTTTCACCACTCTCTTAATTCTCAAGAGAAGCAACCGAGGATCAACACAAGTATTTTTAACTCAATCCAAGGAAAGACCATAAGGTTCTCAATTCTCAAGAGTAGCAACCAAGGATCTCAGCCAACACAAGTGTTTTCAACTCAATCCAAAGAAAGACCGTAAGATAAGGAACTCAAGAATTAAGGACATTTAACCAACAAAGATGAATAAGAATTGCTTCCCACAAGATATGAAGTAATTAGGATAGACAATTTTAGAAGATATGACAATCTAGCTCAATCAAAGAACAAGACACAACAACAACAACACAAAGACGAAGCACTAGGAACATTGGGAAACACAATGAACAAGAAAGGAGAACGGTACTAGAAGAACTAGTAGCTTGCACCAGAAACATATCACAAGGAATGCCCTAAGAAATAGATAATTCACTAAGAGGAGGATATAATCACTATCACAAAGAGGATAGAACAAGAAACACAAAGAATATTCCCACTATATCAAAGAAAAATTCTAAAAGGCATTTTATTGGACATCTTGAATACACTCAATCAGACTATAAGAGCTACTATTGAACAAACACCACAATGTAATTACCAATTCAACAACAATAGGAATAACTGATGCACAAAAACCCTATCAAGTAAACTAAAGTCCAATTGAATACTTAGTGAGTCAAGTGTCTTTCCCACAAGGATTATAATTAAATACCAAAATTATTAACGACTCCTAATTTAGATCTAAATAATTTTAGAATATAACTTTAATTAAAATAATTATTAAAAACTAAACTAAATTAAAATAATAAAATATTAAGACGTAAAACCAAACAAATAATGAAAAAAATAGTTGATTAGAATTTTGATCCAACTTGTTCTTCGAATGATTAATTCGAATTATCCCCCTTTTAGTGTGTCAAATCCCCTTAGATTAGACCTAGTTCACTAACAGTAGAACTTCCTAATTTAGGTTTTACCAATCCCTTCGTATAAACCCCATAATTTTAATTAACAAAAACCATATCCCTCTGTGAATTTGATTAATTAAAATCGCATTACTGATTTGTGAAATTCCCTAATTTCACTAACAATAGTCACTTACTTTTGAAAACTAATCAATAGAAATCGAAAATATTACTAGTCAGTTTTACTATGAGCTATTGTCACTTAAGTCCTAATTGATTACTTCACTTCCGAGTTAATTCTTTGCAATTAATTAAGTGATCATGCATAGAGTGGCCAATTCTACACAAGCATTAAGAATAACATAACTATAATTAATGAATTAGGGATCTAGGGAATATTGAACACAATAAAAAGGGGAAAATATTGAAATAAAACTTTGTTGAAATCAAAATTTCACATAATCCTAATAAACTAAGAAAAATCAGCCTTGCATGGTGTCAAAGACAACAATCAAAGTTGAATAAAACATAACGAACATATAAAATAGAACGGGAAGCAAACAAGCCTATACTTAAGCTTTCAAATCAATCATGCCACCCCAAGCTTAAGCTCTCCATCTTCAGCCTTCAGCTCCTCTTCTCTCTCCTCCCAAGCATGCTATACTTAAGTTTCTTATATATATATATATATATATATATATATATATCTGTGTGTGTGTGTGTGTGTGTGTGCTTCAATGCACTGCCTTAAGCGAAGGATTTTAAATAATTTTTTTAAAACTTGGGTAGGGCTAATCCAATCAGAAATTATTATTCAAAATTTAAATAAAACTCAAAAATTATTTGTGGGTCGGTTCGACCCGACCCATTTTGTCTTAGTCGAGTCACCTGCGGCCTAATGGAGTCAACCCAATATGAATTTACTGGGAACCAATAATGCTCATAAATCCATCATTTTGATGGAAGGGGGGGGGGGGTTCAAATCCACATTGTTGCAAAGTCGGAGGATGTCTTCCTCCATTGGGTTAAGTCACTTCTTATGTCTTACTTCACCATATAATATATTTATATTATTATATTAATAATTTATTTATATTGTAGCAAATTTGCGACAGATTAGTGATATCGTGTTTTCCATTCCCTTATACTCTATTCTATCAAAATCTTCAACAATTTGCACACAAACACAAAGCAAGCACACCTATCGTTATGCTTAGTATTGTTAGCCCTAAGGGCAAATCATAAAGCTATGATTAGTTTTGATTAATGACAAACATTGATGAGGACTAATCTTTATGTCATTTGTGTGATAGGATTGTTGGATTAAGAAGTATGAAGCCTCATTGCCTTGAAGCCTCATTGTTGGATTAAGAAGTATGAAGATTGAAGAGTTTGTTCAAGATGATTAAAGGCTTTGATAACATGATGTGTAGGTTACATGTGCTTAATAGGTAAACTTTGTAAACCCTACACTCTTAAGCCTTGGAATCTTTGAGTTGCATTTGAGAGCACAAAACTTGATTTGAAAAGTTTCAATGGTTTTGAACTTACCTTAATTATCAAGTTTTCATCAATGGTTTTTACACTTAAAAGGTCTTTAAAGACTTATCTTATATGCTAGAAGATTTTCCAACTTGTTTGAATTGATTTGAATATGTTTTGACAAAGTTTAAAAAGTTCGGACGCAAGTTCGGACGCAGAAGGCAAAGTTCGGACGTCCGAACTTCTCAGAAACTAGCCGTTACTAGCTGTTTTATGACTGTTAAAGCCAATTTTTCAAATCTATAAAAGCCATAAACTCCAATTTTTTGTAGAACTTTTGAACCTTCAAAATCCTTCAAGCTTTAACTTGTTTTACATCAAAATTATTTGAAAAGCTTTCAAATTGCCTTGTGCTCAAAGGTTGAAATTCAAGATTCCAAAGGCAAGAAGTGAAGTGGTGCTAGCTATTATATTCATCCACCAAGAAGTGTTGGTAACATCCAAACTCTCTCTTGACATTATTGTTGTGATTGATACAAGGTTGTCAAGAGACTTAAAACCCTTGTGGAGGGTGAGCCATAGACTATATTAATCAAGGTTGTTGTGTAAAACCCAGTGGTGAGGATGAGCCTTGGATTAGATTGGTCTAGGTTGTCTTGTGACATAAAACTCTTAGTGATAAGGGTGAACCTTATTTATTAGATTGAATAGAGGTTGTTGTGGTAAAACCCATTGAAGGGTGAGCTCTTGTGTAATTGTTTGGATTGACCATTTAATGAATTGGTTAAAATCCTTGAGTGTGGACTCAAGGTAGTGGATGCAGATCTTCGAGAGATCGAACCACTATAAATCGTGTGTTCATTTTCGTATATAGCTTTACTTGTTTACATACTTGTATTATTATTATTAGTTCTTAGTTTTTGATTGATTGGTTGTAGTCTTATTGTTTGATCATCCTGTCTCAACCATCAAATCACATATAAACTTGAAGTTTATGAACTTAAAGAAGAGCTTTTATTAAGGCAAATGATTTGCAAAAAGGGAAAAGATTTTTGATAATTAGCCAAAAACCTAATTTACCCCCCTCTCAAGTATAACAAGTATCATCAAATGTCATATTCTCGGAAATGGTCAAATACTATTACTCACTTTTCAGTCTATTGTTTAGTCTAACAATTCAATTATGAAAATGATTGAAATAAACTACTAGGAATAGAAATTTAACTTAACTAATTAAACTAGCTTAACTAATCTTTCTTGCAAGAGATAATTCAATTGAGAAAACAATTCTTGAATGGAAAATCCCCCTAGAATTACCTATGTGATAGAAAAAATCTCTTGGTTGATTATCTTTCCTTTCTTATGTTTGGTGAAATTCCTATATAATGACTCACTCTATCTCTAAATTAGTTGAAATCTCTTTCTAAACAATTCAACCTAAGAATGCATTTAGATTTGTGAATTTTCAATTAGATTTCTCTAATTACCAAGAAAGTGTTGAGATTTCTATCTTTAGTCAACTAAATCACTCCCATTGTTTGTGTCATGGTCTATTTCACCATTCCTTTCTCAATTCCGAGTGAAAATTCCAATTTATGAATCAATTAAAAACCAAATCAATTCAAACAATCAAATCCATAAACAATCCACAAGAATTTGGAATTCAATCAACCAAGAAAACCAATCATTCACATAGATAAAAACTAGGGTTCATAACCATCCAAGTATTCTACAATTTAGGTCATAATTTTACAAAATAAAGAAGACAAAACATTAAAAGAGTTGAGAATGCTCATTTTCATGGCTGAAACACAAATCTTCAATGCTTGAGTTCTTCACTTTAGTCTTGAAAAAATTGCAGCTTTGACTTGAATCTTCAAGATGGATGTTCTTCTTTTTAAAAGATTTGATCTTCCCTCTTGATTTCTCTTGCAAGGGTTGAGGATTTTGGATGGAATTTTCTCTCAAAGATAGCTTCTCTTGGCTTCCTCCAAGAACCCTAGCTGCCCTCTCTAAAACCCTAAGGTGCCTTTATATTTCCCCCAAAAAAGAGAGAGAAAATCAGCAAAAAATTCTGCTGTCTATCCAAACGGTGCCGTTTAGGGTGGACTAAGTGGCACCTTTTTGCTTCTTGCAGGCGGCCCTGTTTACATTCAGTTTTGCTACAGTTTTCTGCTGCACAACTATGACGGCTATTTTAATTTCTTGGTGAATTTAGAGCATGAAATCTGCTGATCTTGGTCTTTATGTCTTCACAAAATTTATAGATCATGATCTCAACTTTCAATAGAGCTTTGAATCACCTCAATCAAACATCTAGAACTTAAGATATGGCCATTATACCAAAATGTGTCAAAACTGGAGCCATGTCCAGAAACACTGATTTTGCACTATAAGCAAAGTTGTCAAAAAAACTTGGATTGACATAAATTTTACCATTATAGAAACTTCAGAATGTCCTCTATAATTGTCTAGATGATTACTTTTGCATTTGAAATACCTAAGAGGGGGGTGAATTATGTATTTGGCTAATTTTCACAAATAAATTCCTTTTACAATTCTAAGCAAAATTAGATTGTATGTGCTTGGTTTAATGAGAGAATAAGTCAATTAATAGTAAAGCAGTAAAGTAATGTAAGATCAATAAACACAAGCAATTTATAGTGGTTCGATCTCTTCAAGATCTACGTCCACTACCTTAAGTCTACACTTAAGGATTTCAAACAATCTACTAAATACTCAAGTTTACAAATTACATAAGAAGCTCACCACACAATGGTTTTACACTCCAACCTCTTTAGCAATTCTATAAACAAGGTTCACCCTACCAAAGGATTTTATATCTATAAACAATCTTGAATCAATATCTCAAGGATCACCCTTATCCAAAGGGTTTTATGTTCTCAAGATAACCTTGCAATGAGCTAGTAGAAAACACAATTGAAAGAGGAGAGGAGAATGTGTAAGATGTTACCACTTTATTGGTAGATGATTACACAATGTTGTACCTTCACACTTTGTTATCTTTGTAATCTTGAATGATCAATTGAAAGCACAAGACAAAAGAGAGCTTTAATGTTTTCTAAAGATTTTGGAATGTTTAGAGTTCTTGGAGATACAAAACATACAAAAAATCTGAACTTTATAGTTTTTATAGATTTGAAAATTCAAATGCAACAGCTATAAAACGGCTAGTTTCAGAGAAGTTCGGACGTCCGAACTTTCTGCTATGCGTCCGAACTTCATTGTACTAAGCTGTCTGGAAAAGTTCGAACGTCTAAACTTTTCCTTATGTGTCCGAACTTTCGTCCGAAATTCTCTGGAAAAACAGTGACCATGCTATCAGAGAAAGTTTGGACGTCCGAACTTTACTCCATGCATCCGAACTTGCGTCCGAATTTCTCTGGAAACACAGTGATCATTTTCAAAGTTTGGATGCCCAAGCTTGCATCCAAACTTATAAAATTTTCAAATCATTTAAAAATCATCCTTAATAACATTGAAATCATTTTGTATAAATAGATAAGTCATTGAAGCACTTTTAAACACAAAAACCGTTACCAAAACATTTTAATCATCCAAAGTTTTCTTAAGATCATTTAAACTTGAAAAACACATTTGTTATCAATGAGTTCATTCAAAACCATTTCAAAAACAAGCTTTGTGCTCTCTTATGCATTCAACTAATTCCAAGACATACAAGTGTAGAGTTTACAGAAAAATATATCTATTTAGCATATGAACTCTACACTCTAAGTCTTCAATGCCTTCAATCATCTTGAAAATACTCTTCAATCTTCAATCACTTTTGGCATAATTGAGTTGTTCTTGCATTGTGGCTCCAAGGCAATAAGACTTCATGCTTCTCAATCCATCAATCCTATCACTCAACATACAAGCACATTAGTCCTCATCAATGTTTGCCATTATTCAAAACTAATCATAACTACATGATTTGCCCTTAGGGCTAACAATATCCCCCTTTTTGATGATGACAAACTTTGATGCAAAATGTGATGGATTTAAACAATGTAGTACAAAGAAGCATTAATGTCAATGATAGATAATAACCAATTTAGCACATTGACATACAAAAGGCTCAATATGAGCCTATGACCCAACCAAACTCCATTTACCTCCTTCCTTCCAACAAAGATAGAAGATATAGCATTTAAGCATTTAGAAAGCTTCTAAGAAAGGTTTTAAAGGTCATAAAAGATTAACAATGCTCCCCCTCAGATTGTGCTCATTTTTAACAAATTTGGACTTGAGATACTAAGCATCCGAATTCTGACGTATCAAGTCCAAACAATAAATAAGTGAAATGAAAGCTGTAAATTTTGTAAATAAGCTTTCCTAGGGTTGTTCAAACATATTAGAGAGATTAAAATAGATTTGAATTAATTTGAACAATAAAAGAGCAATGCATCCAAATTTCAGAACATGCATCCGAACTTTGAAATTTTAAGTCCAAACTTTAAAATATGTGAGATGAAGGCTGTAATATTTGAAAATAAGCCTATCTAAGATTGTTCAAATATGATAGGAAGGATTAACACAATTTTCATACAATTTGACCAACAGAAAAATTATTTTTGGCAAGAAGGTTTGGATGCGTCTGAACTTTTGGTTTGCATCTGAACTTTAAGTTCAAACTTATGAACTACTCATTCAGTTTAAGTTTCAAATACAAAAATACAACCAAATATTCAAATTATCAGCACACAATGCCACATATTGCCACACATTCTTGTACAATAAATTCTTTCTCCCCCTTTTGTCATCAGTCAAAGATGGGAATATGAAAATGAGACTTATATGCAACTATAGCATAATTCTGTAATATAAGAAGAAGCTCTCAACACTGAGGTTTCATCATTGAGCTTCATGAAAAGTCTATTACATAAGCTACATGAGAATAGTAACAAAATGCAGAAATTTAAAGAAGTAAATAGACACATTGCATAAACTAGTAAGTGTTCATAAGCAAAAAAAAAATTTAGAGATGAGAGTGAAGATGTGCTAAGTCTTTGGATGTTGATGGAAAGTCCTTTCTTGGTTTCTCTTTGACAGCAACATGTTTGACTCTTCCATGGCCGAATGTTGGATTTGATGGAGTTGTTATTTCAGTTCTTGCAATTTGACCTCATTCTTGGCTGATTCCAGCTTGCTGCAATACTTGATCTCCTTTTTGTGATTCCATGACCTACTCATTGCCATCCCCTTAATCACCATCATTATCATCATCTTTATCATTATCACTAGCACTGCCTTCTTCATTTTTCTTGTTATCTTCATCATTCTCATCATCCTTTTCCTCTTGAGTTCTCGAAGGCCCTCACCACTTTATCAATATTTCCTCAATGTGCTTGACTCAATTCTCTAAACTGTCCAGTTTTCCAAGCACCATAGGAGCAAACGTTTCAAAAAATTTATACATTTTCTCCATCTCTTTCATGTGGTTGTTTAGTGCTTCTTGGATTTTATCTTCTCTTGAAATCTCTTCAGCACTAGGTCTTTCTCCAACATTAGGATGTGATTGAGAAGTTGGATCTTCTTCAAAAGGTCTTCTTTTAGAGGGAGGTTTCTCCCCCTCACTTGTTGAATCATGCCTTCTCTTAGTTTTCATTTCTCTTGCCCATGCTTCTGCCTCTTCTTCTTCTTCTTCAGTTTCCTCAGTTTTAATTCTCCTTGGAGGGGTTTCTCTTCTAGTTCTCCATACTCCCTCATCATCAAGAGTCAATTGCATTCTTTTGAGAGAGTCATTTGTATAAATTTGTCCTCTTTTAAAAGTTTATCCTCTAACAGGAAGTTTGACTCGAAAATATTTGAAAAATCTTGTCAAAAGTCTTCCATATGGTAAAGCTTTGTTATCAGTCTTTCTAGCCCCAAACATATGCTTCAATGCCATGTATCCAAAATTCAATCTCCTATGCTCATGCAAAGCAAGCATAATCACCATATGAATGTTCCCCACAAATGTTTTGTGACCAAAGTTAGGAATAATCATGGTTGCTATCATACGATGCATAACTCTTCCCCTTACATCTAAAACCTTGATCTCCCTTTCCTTAATGGTCCTAAACTCTCTACCATTGGTGAAGGCCTCTTCAAATCTTGCATTTGTGAATAACTCTCTAATGTAGCAATGTTGCCCCATAGAATAATACTTTGCTCCACTATCACTTACTCCACAGATTCTATTCACCAACGCATCATTGAATTCAAAATCTATTTGAGATACTCTAGAGGAATAGCATTGATTAACATTTTCTCCCTCATATTCTATTCTTTCTTCTTTTAGATTGGCGTAGAATTCATATACAAGAGAGGGATAGTATTCTTCATCAATAGTCAATAAGTTACTCCAGCCAATATCACCAAAAAGAAATAGGACATTACCCATATTTGTAAGTTTGTCGAAATCTACTCTACTTGTAGGGATGATTTTCCTTGATTTCTTGTTCCAATCTTCAAACTCTGATGCAGCTTTGACAGAGACAAATTTATCTGCTCCAGATGATGATTTTGGAACCCTAATCCTCCTTGGTTCATTGAGAATTCGTCCTCCTTCACTGTCCTTTGCTTTCCCCTTTCCTTTCTCAATGTTTGCTCCCTTTGTTTTCACCATGATGATTTTCCAATGAAAAGCAGTGAAATTTGAGAAGTATTTAGGGTTTGGACTTCAAAAATCCAAGTGCTTTGATGTGAAAATGGTGAAATTTCAGAATGATTTTGGTTTGGACGCGAATGGATAGAGAGGGGTTTGAAATGAGAGAGAATTTAGATGAATAAAATGTGAGTAATGGCTATTTTGGTTTCTTAAAAACTGCTATAACCGCAAAGTTCGGAAGACCAAACTTTTTGGTCTGCATCTGAACATGCGTCCGAACTTCTCTATTTCTCCAATTTCAGAAAGTTCGGACGTCCGAACTTTCTGTCATGCGTCCGAACATGCGTTCGAACTTTTCTGTCCAGAATTTTCTAACAAAGTTTGGACGATCCATTTTCACTCAATGCATCCAAATTTTTCCTACTTTTGCCACACTTAAACGAACACATTAGTAATTGAATTTTGAAATTCCTAAAAGCCTTCTTAGATAGTTGAACCTTTCCTCAGCCAAAGGCTTGGTAAATATATCAGTAATTTGATCATTTGTGTTCACATATTCCAAGTATATATCCTTTTTAGCAGCATGATCACGAATAAAATGATGCTTAATCTCTATATGCTTTGTTCTAGAATGTTGAATGGGATTTATGCTCAAACTGATGGCACTAGTATTATCACATGTAATAGATATACAATTAAATTTAAGACCATAATCAAGTAGAGTATGTTGCATCCTTAATATTTGAGCACAACAACTACCAGCTGCAATATATTCAGCTTCAGCAATAGACAAAGACACACATGCCTATTTTTTACTATACCATGACACAAGACAACTACCAAGAAATTAACAATGACCACTTGTACTTTTTCGTTCAACTTTGCATCCAGCATAATCAGCATTTGAATATCTAATAAGTTCAAAAGATGACGATTTTGAAAACCAAAGACCGTAGTCATGTGTATCAATCAAATAACGAAAAAAACGTTTGACAGAGACTAGATGAGATTTTTTAGGACAAGATTGAAATATAGCACATAAGCACACAGCAAACATAATATCAGGTCTACTTGCTGTGAGATAGAGTAAACTTCCAATCATACCTTTATATGACTTTTCATCAACATTTTTAACTGTTTCATCTTTGTCAAGTTTAGTTGATGAGCTCATTGGAGTACCTATCCCTTTTGCTTGATCCATTCCAAATCTTTTCAACAGCTCCTTGGTATACTTTGCTTGATTTATGAAGACTCCATCCTTAGTTTGCTTAATTTGTAGCCCAAGAAAGAAATTCAGTTCTCCCATCATGCTCATTTCAAATTCATTTTGCATAGATTTGGAAAATTCATCACAAAGAGATGTGTTAGTGGCACCAAAAATAATATCATCAACATAAATTTGCACAAGTAAAATATCATTACTACTGGATGTTTTTATAAAAAGAGTTGTGTCCACCTTTCCTTTTACAAATCCTTTTGAAAGAAGAAATCCACTCAATCTTTCATACCAAGCTCTTGGGGCTTGTTTCAATCTATATAGAGCTTTGGTTAACTTAAAAACATGATTAGGAAACTTTTCATGAACAAAACCGGGAAGTTGTTCTACATAAACCTCTTCAATAAAACCATTTAGAAAAGCACTTTTGACATCCATTTGAAATAGCTTAAATCCTTTAAAACAAGCAAAAGCCAAAAGTATTCTTATGGATTCCAATCTGGCTATTGGAGCAAAAGTCTCATCATAATCAATGCCTTCTTCTTGGTTGAAGCCTTGAGCAACAAGTCTAGTGTTGTGTTTTATTTCTATGCCTTTATACTAAATTTTTATCACAATCTCTAATAATTTGCACACAAACACTAGGCAAGTGCACCTATAGTTATGAGTAGTACAATGGCAAGTAAATTCAAATTTCGTATCCACGGGGGTGGTTAAATACCATTACTCACTTTATACTCTATTATTTAGCCTAGCAAATTTTGTTTGTGAAAATGTTTTGAATAACTGCTAGGAAAAAGAATCTAACTTAACTAATTAAACCAACTTAACTAATTTTTTTTGTTTGCAAGAGAGAATTCAATTGAGAAAACAATACTTGGATGGTTAATCCCCCTAGAATTACCTATATGATAGAAATGTCCCTTGGTTGATAAATTTCACTTCTTATGTTTGATGAAATTCCTTAATTAGAACTCACTCTATCTCTAGATGAAAGTTTTCTATTCTTAAATTAATTAGTTGAAATCTCTTTCTAACCAATTTAATCCAAGAATGCATTAAGGTTTGTGAATTCCAATTAGATTTTTCTAATTATCAAGAAGATGTTGAGGTTTCTTTCTCTAGTCACCTAAATCATCCCCATTATTTGTGTATGGTCTATTTCACCATTCCTTTCTCAATTCCAAGTGAAAATTTTCAGATTATGAATCAATTTTTAACCCAAACAGTTCAATCAATCAAACCCACAAAACAATCCAAAAATTTTAGATTTTGAATCAATTATCCACCAAATCAATTCAATCAACCAAACCCACAAACAATCCACAAGAAATTTGAGCTCAATCAACCAAGGGAAACAATTCATTTACATAACTAAAATCAAGGGTTCATACCCATCCAAGTATTCAAGAATTTAGTTCATCAACATATTACAAATCAAAGAACATAAAACAACAAAGAAAGAGGGAGAATTGCTTCGTTTCATGGTTGAAATCTCCTCTCTTCTTCACGGTTGAAGTTCTTCACGATTTTGTTGAGAAAGTTGCAGCTTTTTCCATGAATCTTCAAGGATTCAATCTTCTCTCTTGATTTCTCTTGCAAAGATGAAGATTTGGGATAGGATTTGAGTGAGTTTTCTTGTGTTTTTTGGTGTTTTCTCCCACTTCAGCCGTCCCCCTTGTTTCTGCCCTAAAGGGGTATTAAAATCTGCCCCAAAAGAGAGAGAAAAGCAGCTTAAAAACAGCTTCATATCGACACAAACGGCATCGCTTACCCCCAGTTTTGGTGCAAGGTTCTGCTGCCCGATTGTGATACTATTTTGAATTCTAGGTGAATTTAGAGCATTATATCGGCTGATCTAGGTCTTGATGTCTCATAAAAGTTGTAGATCAAGATCTTAGATTTCCACAGAGATTTGAATCACCTCTGAAATACCTAAGAGGGGGGGGGGGGTGAATTAGGTATTTGACTAATTTTTCCAAATTCAAACTTTATATATGTATAGACCAATTATAGATGATATGAATAAGAGAGAAACAATTTATGACAAAGCAATATAAGAAATGTAGACAAATGAACACAAGCAATTTATAGTGGTTCGATCCTTAAGATCTACCTCCACTACCTTAAGCCCACACTTAAGGATTTCAATAACTCTACTATGTGCTCAAGTTCACAGATTACAAGAGAGGTTCACCACACTATGGTTTTACACTTATAACCTCTTCTAGTAATTTTTACAAATAAGGCTCACCAACCTATGGTTTTATATCACAAACAACCTTGAATCACAACTTCAAGGATCACCCTTATCTAAAGGGTTTTATGTTATCAAGATAACCTTGCTAGAGCTAGTAGATCAACACAATTGAATAAGTAAAGATGAGTGTGTAGATGTTACCACTTGTTGGTAGAAATTACACAAAGTTGCACCTTCATACTTTGATGTCTTTGGATTGATCAATTGAATGCACAATACATAAGAGAGCTTGAGAAATGTTTGTAATAGACTTTAGAAAGCTTAGAGTATTCAAATTTTCAAAACATACAAAAGATTGCACGTTTATAGCTTTTATAGAATTTGAAAATCAGTTGAAACAGCTATAAAACGGCTAGTTAACGGCTATTTTCAGGAAATTCGGACGACCGAATTCTGCGTCCAAATTTTTCGGACGACCGAATTCTTCCTGCTTCGTCCGAATCTTCGTCCGAATTTCTCTGGAAGAACAGTGACCATGCTGAAGACCAAAAATTCGGACGACCGAATTTTTCTTCATGCGTCCGAATCTTCTTCCGAATTTCTCTGGAAGAATAGTAGCAAACTTTTGCTACCAAATTCGGACGACCGAATTTTATGGAATTGTGTTCAAACTTTGTAAAATCATTTGATATCAATCTTCCAAGTATTTGAAATACATTTGGTATATATAGATAACTTATTTAGACAAACATTAGTTTGAAAACCAAAATCAAACTCATTTGATCATATAAAGTTAACTTAAAAACTTTTAGGACACAAAACCACATTTACTAAGAATTCATTCAAAAAACTTTTAAACTTAAGAAACCAATTTTATGCTCTCTTATGCATTCAATAGACTCCAAGACATACAAGTGTAGAGTTTACATAGATATTACCTATCATCATACCTACTCTACACTTCAAGTCTTCAATGCCTTGAGTTCATCTTTGAATAAACCTCAAAAGACTCATAGCTTACTGAGGTTGTTCTTGCTCTTTGTCTTGAAGGCAATGAGACTTCAAACTTCTTTCTTCACAAATCCTATCACACAATATAAACATATTAGTTCTCATCAATATTTGTCATGAATCAAAATTACATGATTTGCCCTTAGGGCTTACAATCTCCCCCTTTTTGATGATGACAAACTTTGCTGCAATATGTGACAAATTTAAACAAATTAACACAAAGAAGTAATTCATGTAAATGATAGAAAACAAGCAATTTAGCATATTGACATACACAAGGCTCATTATGAGCCTATGACCCAACCAACCTCCATTTACCTCCTTCCTTCCAATATAAAACTAGGATAGAAGATATAGCATTTAATCATTTAGAAAACTTCTAAGAGAGGTTTTAAGGTTGATAAAAGCTTATCAATGCTCCCCCTTAGATTGTGCTCATTTTTCAACAAATTTGGACTAGAGATATTATGCATCCGAATTTTGACATATTAAGTCCAATCTTTAAAATAAGATAAATGAAAGCTCCAAATTTTGTAAATAAGCTTTCCTAAGGTTGTTCAAACATATAGTAAGAGATTAAAACATATTTGACTCAATTTGAACAACAAAAGAGCACATTTTGACAACACAATATGGATGCATCCGAATTTTGAACCACATGCGTCCGAATTTTGAATCACATGCGTCTGAATTTTTAATCTCATGTCGAAACTGCAACAGATTCAATATAATTGAAGTTTTGAAATGATATAAAGGTTTCATAATGTTGTTCACAACATAATAGAATAGATTATGACAGATTTGAATCAATTTGGACAACCAAAAAAAATTTTGACCATAAATATGAATGCATCCAATTTTTAAAACCTTGCATCCGAATTTTCATATTGTAGCAGATGCAACATTCAGTAGCATTAAAGACTAAGTTCACATAAGACTAAGTTTTCACATGTATTGCATCATATATTTTCTCCCCCTTTTGTCATCATAAAAAATAAAGGGATCAATTAAAATGAGATGTTCAAGTTAGCATATAAAAGAAGCTCTCATCACTGGGATTTCATCATTGAGCTTCACTATTACATAAAAAACAGCAAAATATTTAACAAGTTCAGAATAGAAAATGCAGCAAAATGCTTAGAAAACTGAACAAAATACAGTAAAGAGATTAGAAAAGAAGGCTTAGTCTTGTGATGGTGATGTTGATGGGGAGGCTCGGCTCACACCTTTATTGATTGCCAAGTGCTTAACTCTTCCTTGATTGAAAGAGACTGTTGCTGGAGATATAATGGCAGCTTGAGCTACCTGACTTCCTGCCACTGGTGGATCTTCATGAGCATGTTCTTGTTCTTTTTCTTCTGCTGTAGTCTCATCATTTCCACCCTGATCATCCTCTGCATTACTGCTATCCTCATTGTCTTCTTTCTCTGCTTCTCTGTCTCTTTCCTCCTCATTTCCATCTTGAGGCTTAGAGGTTCCTTCACCACTTTGAGTGTTTCTCATAAGGATATCTTCAATGTGTTTTACTCTATTTTCAGTCCATCTAATTTTCCAAGAACCATTGGAGCAAATGACTCAAAGAACTTATACATTTTCTCCATTTCCTTGACATGATTGTTTAAGGCTTCTTGGAATGCTTTGGCTATAATGGTGTCACCTCTAGTTACTCCTTTACTACTAGACCCAATTCCAGTTTCTTCTTCAAATAATCTCCTTTTTGTTGGAGGTTGCTCCCCCTCACTTGAGGTGTCATGCTTTCTTTTTGTTTTCATTTCCCTAGCAAGGGTTTCCTCTTCATCCTCTTCTTCTTCTTCCTCTTCACTTTCTATGATTCTCTCTCTTTCTATTCTTTTCGGAGGGGTTTCTCTTTTTGTCCTCCATACATTATCCTCATCATGAACTAATTGCATTCTCTTAAGAGTTTCATTTGTGTAAATTTCACCACTCTTAAAGGCTTGCCCTCTTCCAGGAAGTTTAATCTTAAAATGCTTGAAGATTCTGGTTAATAACCTTCCAAATGGGAATGCCTTGGTTACTGTTTTTCTGGCTGCAATCATATGTTTCAAGGCTATATACCCAAAGTTCATTTTTCTATGCTCATGCAGGGCTAACATGATTACCATATGCATATTTCCGACTGATGACTTGTGTCCAAAATTAGGAACAATCATTGTAGTCACCATGTGATGCAAAACTCTACCTCTAGCATCCAAATTCTTAATTTTCCTTTCCTTTATGGCTCTAAACTCTCTTCCATTTGTAAATGCTTCTTCAAATCTAACATGTGTGAAGAGTTCACGATCATAGCAATGCATGGATGCTGAATAATATCTAGCTCCATCGTCACCCACTCCACAAATTCTATTTATCAATCCTTCATTGAACTCAATGTCTATTTGTGATACTCTAGATGAATACCATTGTATCACATTATCTCCTATCATCTCAATTCTATCCTCTTTCAAGTTTGCATAGAATTCATATATCAAAGTAGGATAAAATTCTTCATCAATGAATGCAAACTACTCCAACCAATATCATTGAAATGAGATAGAACAATATCCATGTTTGACAGTTTATCAATATCCACCTTATATCCAGGAATGATTTTTCTACTACTCTTATTCCATTCATCAAATTCATGAGTAGATTTAATAGAGATAAACCTGTCAACCCCAGATTGTGTTTGAAGAATGCGAATCCTTCTTGGCTGATTGAGGATTGTGTCTCCATCTTCTTCCTTAGCCTTTCCTTTTCCTTTCTCAACATTTGGCTTCTTTGTTCTCACCATGATGTTTTTTCTTGAGAAGGATTGGTTTTCTGTATGAAATTAGGGCTTAGAAGTTTAAGAATGAAGAAAAATCGGGATGAGAATGTGTGATTTTGAAGGGATTTTGATTCGGATGTGAATGGGTATGAGAGGTTTTAAAAAAGATGTGAAATTCAGAAGTTGAAATGTTGAGAAGATTGTTTAATCTTCATTTAAAGGGTTGCGTCCGTAAAATTCGGTCGACCGATTTTTCAGGTCTGCGTCCGAATTTTCAAGCAAAGTTTTCGTTTATGTCGATTCAGAAAATTCGGTCGACTCAATTTTCTCGACTGCGTCCCAATTCTTGATCAAAAGTCTCTGCTTTTTGACACTGTGAAAATTCGATCGACCGAATCTTCTGCAGTGCATCCTAATTTTGAATCAAAATTTCCTGCATTCACCAAAACTTCAATACACACATTAGTCATTGAATCTTGAAATTTCTAAGAGTCTTCTTAGGTGATTGAACCTTTCCTTAGCCAAAGGCTTTGTAAATATGTCAGCAATTTGATCATTTGTATTTATATATTCTAAGCATATATCTTTCTTAATCACATGGTCATGAATGAAATAATGTTTTATCTCTATATGCTTAGTCCTAGAATGTTGAATGGGGTTTATGCTCAAGTTAATGGCACTAGTATTATCACATAATATGGGTACACAATTGAATTTAAGACCATAATCAAGTAGAGTATGCTGCATCCATAACAATTGTGCACAACAACTTCCTGCAGACTATGTATTCAAACTTTTCGCAGTTGAATAAAGACACACAAGCATGCTTTTTACTAAACCAAGATACAAGACAACTACCAAGAAATTGACAATGACCACTTGTGCTTTTACGTTCAACTTTACAACCAGACATAATCCGCATCGAATATCCAATAAGTTCAAAAGATGAAGTTTTTGAAAACCAAAGGCCATAGTCATGAGTATCAATTAAATAACGAAAAATTCGCTTTGATGTAAATTAGATGAGATTCTTTAGGACATGATTGGAATCTAGCACATAAACATACAGACAAACATAATATCTGGTCTACTAGTCGTGAGATAGAGTAAGCTTCGATCATACCTCTATATAATTTTTTCATCAATACTCTTACCTTTCTCATCTTTATCAAGTTTAGTTGATGAACTCATTGGAGTACTTATCCCTTTTGCTTGATCCATTCCAAACCTTTTCAATAGCTCCTTAGTATACTTTGCTTGATTGATGAATACTCCATCCTTGGTTTGCTTAATTTGCAGCCCAAGGAAGAAACTTAGTTCTCCCATCATGCTCATCTCAAATTCATTTTGCATAGTTTTAGCAAACTCTTCACAAAGAGAAGTATTAGTAGCACCAAAAATGATATCATCAATATAGATTTGTACAAGTAAAATATCATTTTTAGAGGATGTTTTAATAAAAAGAGTTGTATCTACTTTTCCTTTAGTAAAACCTTTTGAAAGAAGAAAACCACTTAATCTTTCATACCAAGATCTTGGAGCTTGTTTCAGTCCATATAGAGTTTTAGTTAATTTGAAAACATGATTTGGAAATTTTTCATGAATGAAGCCAGGAGGTTGTTCTACATAAACTTCTTCTTCAATAAAACCATTTAGAAAAGCACTTTTGACATCCATTTGAAATAGTTTAAAGTCTTTAAAACAAGCAAATGCCAAGAGTATTCTGATAGACTCTAATCTGGCCACTGGAGCAAAAGTTTCATCATAATCAATACCTTCTTCTTGATTGAAGCCTTGAGCAACAAGTCTAACTTTATTTCTAACAACTTCTCCTAGTTCATTTAACTTATTTCTAAATATCCATTTTGTACCAATAACAGAATGATCATAAGGTCTAGGAACAAGAGTCCAAACTTTATTTCTCTCAAACTGATTTAACTCTTCTTCCATAGCAATAATCCAGAAATTATCACACAATGCATCATCAATATTTTTAGGTTCAATATGAGATAAAAGGGCAAAATTATCAATAAAGTACCGTCTTGTTTTGACTCCTTGAGAGACATCACCAATGATTTGCTCCTTAGGATGACTTCTTGCATATGTGAGATCCTTTGGAAGTTCTTGATTATTGCTTGATTGACCATCATGTTCTTGCTCCATTATTTCCTCTTCTTTAGCATGATCTTCCAATGTAGGTACTTGGTGTTGAGTTTGATTTTCGACCATTGAGGAACCTGCATCATCTTCATTTCTTCTTTGGAGATAAATATTAGATTCATCAAAAGTTACATGAATAGTTTCTTCAACACATAACATCCTTTTGTTATAAACTCTATATGCCTTTTTATTTGATGAATAGCCTAGAAATATGCCTTCATCAGATTTTCTATCAAACTTACCAAGATTGTCACTAGTGTTTAAAATAAAGCACTTACAACCAAACACTTTAAAATAGACAATTGATGGAGTTTTATCAAATAGAAGTTCAAAAGGTGTTTTTCTTATAAAAGGTCTTAGTAAAACTCTATTCATTACATAGCATGCTGTATTTACAGCTTCAGCCCAAAAGTATTTAGGTAAAGAATTTTCACAAAGCATTGATCTAGCCATTTCTTGTAATGTTCTATTTTTCCTCTCAACAACACCATTTTGTTGAGGTGTTTAGGAAGCTGAAAAATTATGAGTAATACCATACTCATCACAGAATTTTGTAAAATCTTGGTTGCAAAATTCTCTTCCATTATCACTTCTAATAGAGATTAAGTTGCAGTTAAGAGAAATTTGAACCTTCTTGAAAAGTTTTGAAAATTCATAAAATGTTTCATCTTTTTGTGATAAAAAGATTACCCATGTAAATCTGGAAAAATCATCAACAATCACATAAGCATATCTTTTACCACAAAGACTAGTAGTCCTCATAGGTCCAAATAAGTCCATGTGAACTAGTTCAAGAGGTTTTGAGGGAGGAACCATTTTCTTTGGTTTGAAAGATGTTTTTGATTGTTTTCCATATTGACAAGCATCACAAATACGGGTTTTATCAAAATGCATTTTTGGTAATCCTCTAACTAGTTCTTGATTAGAAAGTTTGTTTAATAAATCCATGCTTACATGTCCTAATCTTCTATGCCATAGAAATCCATCATTGTCATGAATAGCAAGACATTTAATATCATTAGTGATAAGCTCATCAAGATATTGCACGTATACATTACTAACTCTTTTAGCTACAAAAATAGTTTTATTACTTGCACTATCAAGAATGGTACAAGTATCACATTTAAACTCTACTTTGCAACCATTGTCACATAATTGACTAATGCTAAGTAAATTACACTTTAAACCATCAATAAGTAGAACTTGCTTGATAAGAGGGAAGGAACCTTTACCAATGTTACCTATTCTAAGTATTTTCCCTTTCTTCTTATCTCCAAAAGTAACAAAACCTTCACTTGTAGCTTGAAGCTCACTAACAAGTGATGCATTCCCAGTCATGTGCCTTGAGCAGCCACTATCAAGAAACCATTTAGTGGCACTTGAGCTTGAGTCAAATTGTACCTATACCAAATTGGAAAGAGTGATTTTTGGTACCCATATCTTCTTGGTCCAAGAGGGTTAGTAATAGTTCCTTTAACTCTCCAAATGGTCTTCACTCCATTTTCTATCTTTCTTTTTATAAAGCATTTAGAAACTTTGTGTCCATGCTTACCACAATATGTACAACAAGTATGAGACCTATAATGAGAAGATTCATCAACAAATAACCCTTTAGGTTTTGGATCAAAACAATCATGTGTAAAACCGAGACCATGCTTTACAAATGAAGATCTTTGATAACCAAGTAATTTATTTAAATTTTCTCTTCCATTTGTAAATCTCTCAATGCATAAAGTAAGATCATTTACTTTCCTTTTTAAAAGCTCATGATCTTTTAGCATTAATTCAAGAGAAGTAATTTTTGAAAAAAGCTTTTTGTTTTCAAAGGATACATGTTGTATGGTAGTATTCAGAACATCTTTTTCAATGGTAAGAGAATTAATGGTCTCAAGATGTCTATCATTTTCAATACATAATTTTGAATTTTCATTTGAGAGATCATTAATTTTGGATTTCATTTCTTTATTTCTTCTTGAAGCCTTTTTCAGTTCTTCATACAATTCTACAATTAAGTCACTAGAATCAATATCATCATCACACAAATTTGAAAGAGAAGGAGACGATTGTACCTCATCATCAATGGCCATAAAGCATATGTTGGCCTTCCCTTCACTTTCATCCTCACTTTCTTGTTGATCCCATGTTCCAGCTAGTCCTTTTCCTTTCTTGGCAGATTTCTTTCTGTTTTTGCTTTCTCTTTCCCTCTCTAACACTTTGGGACAGTCAGCAATAAGATGCTCTGTACTCTTGCATTCAAAGCATTGAGGTTTATATGATGAAGATTGTCCACTCTTCTTGACTGGATTTCTTCCTTTCTTGAGAAATTCCTTTTTGTAGAATCTCTTGAACTTCTTCACTGCCATTGCAATTTGTTCTTCTCCACTGTTTCCTCCTTCTTCTTCACTTGAAGATTGTTCTTGTTCATTCACGTTGTTTGAGGCATTAAGAACTACTCCTTTTCTTCCCTTTTCCTCATCTTCCTTATCATTCAACCGTTTCATCTTCATTTCATGAGTAAGTAGTGATCCAATAAGCTCTTCAAGAGGAAGATTTTTTAGATCTTTGGACTCCTCAATAGCAAGCGTCTTTGGCTGCCAAGATTTTGGTAGAGCATCCAAAATCTTTCTGTTTTGCTCTCCCATAGTATAGCCTTTACCATAAGCTTTTCAAAGCCATTGAAAATATTAGTAAACCTTGTAAACATATCACTAATATTTTCACCTTGTTTCATAGTAAACAGTTCATAATCTCTAATAAGCATAGCAAGTTTAGATTCTTTAACTTGATTAGTACCTTCATGTGTAATTTGAAGTAATCTCCACATATCATGAGCAGAATCACATCCACTAACTCTATTATATTCAGTAACATCTAATGCACAACTTAATATATTCATGGCCTGATAATTTAGTGTCATTTTCCTTGAATCATGCTCATCAAATTCATCAGTGGATTTGGGTTCTGAGGTTACTCCATCTGCTCTCATTTTCATTGGGACATAGGGACCTTTCTCAATTATGTTCCATAAATCAAAATTGATAGAACAAATATATATTTTAACTCTAGACTTCCAAAAAGTGTAATTTGTTCCATCAAACAATGGAGGTCTGTTTGTAGAAGATCCTTCTAGGTAAGGTAGGTTTGAAATATTAGCCATAGGATCTTTGCCTTCTAGGTTGTAAAACCACACAAAGAAGTTCTAGCTCTGATACCAATTGAAATACCTAAGAGGGGGGGGGGGTGAATTAGGTATTTGGCTAATTTTTCCAAATTCAAACTTTATATATGTATAGACCAATTACAGATGATATGAATAAGAGAGAAACAATTTATGACAAAGCAATATAAGAAATGTAGACAAATGAACACAAGCAATTTATAGTGGTTCGATCCTCAAGATCTACCTCCACTACCTTAAGCCCACACTTAAGGATTTCAATAACTCTACTATGTGCTCAAGTTCACAGATTACAAGAGAGGTTCACCACACTATGGTTTTACACTTATAACCTCTTCTAGTAATTTTTACAAACAAGGCTCACCAACCTATGGTTTTATATCTCAAACAACCTTGAATCACAACTTCAAGGATCACCTTTATCTAAAGGGTTTTATGTTATCAAGATAACCTTGCTAGAGCTAGTAGATCAACACAATTGAATAAGTAAAGATGAGTGTGTAGATGTTACCACTTGTTGGTAGAAATTACACAAAGTTGCACCTTCACACTTTGATGTCTTTGGATTGATCAATTGAATGCACAATACATAAGAGAGCTTGAGAAATGTTTGTAATAGACTTTAGAAAGCTTAGAGTATTCAAATTTTCAAAACATACAAAAGATTGCACGTTTATAGCTTTTTATAGAATTTGAAAATCAGTTGAAACAACTTATAAAGCGGCTAGTTAACTAGCTATTTTCAGGAAATTGGACGACCGAATTCTGCGTCCAAATTTTTTCGGACGATCGAATTCTTCTCCCGCTTCGTCCGAATCTTCGTCCAATTTCTCTGGAAGAACAGTGACCATGCTGAAGACCAAAAAATTCGGACGACCCGAATTTTTTCTTCATGCGTCCGAATCTTCTTCCGAATTTCTCTGGAAGAATAGTAGCAAACTTTTGCTACCAAATTCGGACGACCGAATTTTATGGAATTGTGTTCAAACTTTGTAAAATCATTTGAAATCAATCTTCCAAGTATTTGAAATACATTTGGTATATATAGATAACTTATTTAGACAAACATTAGTTTGAAAACCAAAATCAAACTCATTTGATCATATAAAGTTAACTTAAAAACTTTTAGGACACAAAACCACATTTACTAAGAATTCATTCAAAAAACTTTTAAACTTAAGAAACCAATTTTATGCTCTCTTATGCATTCAATAGACTCCAAGACATACAAGTGTAGAGTTTACATAGATATTACCTATCATCATACCTACTCTACACTTCAAGTCTTCAATGCCTTGAGTTCATCTTTAAATAAACCTCAAAAGACTCATAGCTTACTGAGGTTGTTCTTGCTCTTTGTCTTGAAGGCAATGAGACTTCAAACTTCTTTCTTCACAAATCCTATCACACAATATAAACATATTAGTTCTCATCAATATTTATCATGAATCAAAATTACATGATTTGCCCTTAGGGCTTACAACCTCAATTGGGCATCTAGAACTCAAGATATGATCATGCAACCAAACTGTGTCAAAAATGAAACACAATGCAGAACAGGTGACTTTGCAGCATAGGCAGTGTAGGAAAATGAACTTCGATTGACACAAATTTTACCATTATGAAAGCTTCAGAATGTCCTATATAATTGTCTAGAATACCACTTTTGCATTTGGAATCTGTAGAGAGGTCAAAATCACACATGAAAATTATCTACCAGTCTATTTTTTTCTCTGCATTTCTCTGTTTTTCTTCATTGTATAAATTCCCCTTGTTTGCTTCATTTAATTCCAAATCTTCAATAATATCACCTAAAACAAATAAGAGATAAAGGGACTATAAATGGTGATTAAAACACCAAAGTTTAACATAAAATTAAGCTTAAAATTATAATTATATAGAGCACAAATATGGAATATCAAACTCCCCCACACTTAAACATTGCTTGTCCCCAAGCAATACTATAAAACAACTAAGAAATTTGAACAATAATCCACAAGAAATAACGAGTGTTTTGAAGTATTACAAAGGAATGCAAAACAGAGAAAGCATTACTTCTTGAGAAATCTTGAGCAATCTACACAATCAATCTAAAAGTCATCCTAAGTATCCATCAGAAAGATTAACCAATCACCCATTGTCTTACAATGCAAGCAAGAATCCGCGTGTGTGTATATGTCCAGCCAATGCAAATGTTCAACAATTATAAGAGTGAATTTCATGTTATTGGCCAAGGAATTCTCATCAAGAAAGCATAATACCCCATAAGCCCAGCATTCACAAAACCTCTCCACTAATACGGTAACCAAAATTTAACCTCGATTAGGTAGGACTTTTATGTTTGTAACTTTAGGCTCAGGAAAAGTTTAGGGTGCCAAATGAAAGGTAAGGAATTCAAAATCAAAGAAATGAGAGCTAAAGAGAAAGGAATGAGATATAAAACAAAAGTAATAACCCTTATTAGCCACAAGGAATATCATTACTCCCAACCACAAACTCCCATTCTCTACCAAATCCCTTCACTTTGGATTCAATCACTTGCACATATTAAGCTTCAACCCACAACCTTTCCATCATCACCCATCTTTGTCAACTCATAAATTTAACCTCAATCATGATAAAATTTATAATAATAATAATGAAAATATATACACTAGAAGGCATCAAGAAATGTAAGAAGCCTTCTCAATAAAAGACAAATATATAAATATTTTTTTTCTTTTTTTCCTTTTTTCGATTGAGGTATAATTCAATTCCCGATCATATAAGGTCATCTCACCACTCTTTTTCCTTTTTTTTTCATAAAGCCTATTTTTCCTATCATCTTCTATTCCACCCATTGTTCTAATTTCCACAATACTCTTTGCTAATCTTAAGGGTAAAAGTGCATTTAGCTCTCCGCACAGAAGGGTTAATTATAAAGAGTGGAGTTTAAAATTTGAAAGAAGGAAAAATTTAGAATATAGATTGGAAAATTTATGCACAAAGGCTTCAAGAAAGGGTACTACGGATAAAATAAAGAGCGGTGGCTAGAAAGGCTCAATCGGGACAAAGAAGGCCTATTACCATCATTTCAAGATCAAACTAAGGTTACTTACTCATTTCGCCTCAAGGCAAGTGAATGCGGGTTCTAGGGTAAAAGTTATGTTGAATTCTAAGGCCAATAACACAAGATTCAACTCCATAATCATCACAACAAAAGCAAAGTGGAAATGTACTTAAAAGATGAATTCCATGCAAGTAAGGAATGCAAGGGGTGCTTATTTAATCTAAGTTTAAGATACTAGTTATGACCTTTAGAATGCTTGTATAACTACTCTTTGAGAAAAGATTAAACATGCAAGGTTTAAAATACCTTGAAGATTCTAAAAATAAAAACAAGAAAATTCAATGAAAAATCAAGAATATAGCCTATACTACTAAAGCCAACTCCCCCACACTTAGAACAACATTGTCCGCAATGTTGGGAGAGAAACTCAATACCAAACAACCAAACAAAAAAAATGGTGAAAAACATGGCCTGTAGAAGGAAATGAAAGCGAACTAGAAATAAGGATTCAAGGAAAACAGAAGCATAAAAAATAGCAATAAAGGAAATAAATAGAAGAACAAAAATAGAAAAGAAAGAACTCCCCTTCATTCATAGACCGCTAGTTCCACCACTTGAGCTTGGGACAGCCCTGAAAAAAGTTACTGCCAAAGCCCAGTGAGATAGGCTTTATGGGTGGGGTAGTGGTTTCCTTTGACATGCTTTCTTTTCCAAAATCAATCGTTAAGAGAAACTAAGCTACCAATGTAAAAACACAAATGCCACAAATGACGTTAAAAGTAACACATAAAAAAAATAAAAATTGCAAATTGGTAAACAAGAAAAACAATTATCACTAAAATTTAAAACAAAGGCTAATTAACTTTTAAACATGCTAAGTAACAAAATTAAATAAACTAACCACTACATTAAAGAAAAAAAGTCTATAGTAAGTTAATGGAATGCAAAGTAATAAAGAAAATTACAAATTTAACAAGTTTTATTGTGGCATTTCATAAAACCCATGGTAGGTATAGAAGAAAGCAAGAAAGAACCAACAAAAATGGAGAAGAAAAAAAATTTATGAACAGTAACCCCGACCCATGAATAGTAACCCCCGCTATGAACAGTACCAACGCCGTTGGAGCACATCAAGCGGCGCTGTTTTAATCCAGTCTGCAAAACTGGATTGAAACGCTACAGTGAAACAGTGATGAACAGTACCGGTGCCTTTTTTTTTTTTTTTTGCCAAACTCAACTACAAATTCAACAACAAAATTTAACAAAATAATTTATTACAAACATAAAAATTATACTAGACAACAGATTATAAAACTCTTCACAATTCAAGGAAATTAAAATTTTCAAACTCAAAACCACATTAAACACAATTATGTACAAAAAAAAATATACAACAAGTCTCAAACACAAGAGCAGAGTAACAACATAAAATAGAAATTAAAACAAAAGAAAAAAATATGCACAAATGAAAAATATTGCTTGAAGAAGCTTACTCATCCCCTAAGTTAGGGAAGCACAAACATGATCGTCCCAAGTTCTTTCTCACTGCAGTATGATGAAGTTTGAGTCTATGTTTGCTTACCATTAAGGTTCCCTTTTCCGGATGATAGATTTCTACTACTTCATATGGGAGTGCCTTACTTACCACAAATGGGCCAATCCACTTAGATTTAAATTTACTTGTGAACAACCGCCATCGCGAGTCATTCAATAAAACTTGCTCTCCGGACTTGAAATCTTGATTTTGGTCAATGTTTTGGTCTTGCTTTATTTTCACCTTTAATGAAGAATCTCTTGTACAATAGTTTTCCTCATTTCCATTGGAACCTTTCACATCAACGGAAATCTCTTCTACTAACTTATTCTTCTTCTTCTTTGCATCAGTGCCTTTGATTAAAGATGGATTCAAAGAGTCTTTCACCAAGGTTTCCTGTAAAGACTTAGAGATATGAGCATCTATATCATCAATCTTACCATGAGAATGATTAGGATCTGAAGAATATTTCAAAGGTTTCAAAGCTTTAAGTATGACCTCCTCGTCTTCTACCCTAAGGGTCAACTTTCCTTCACTCACATTTATATTGGCCTTAGCAGTAGCTAGAAAAGGTCTTTCTAAGATCAAAGGAACCTCAACACTCTCATCCATGTCAAGTATCACAAAGTCAACAGGAAATATGAATTTATCAACTTTAACAAGCACATCTTCAACAATACCCGTAGGATGTCTAACTGAACCATCTGCAAATTGAATACTCATCTTAGTACGCTTTGGTTCACCTAGGCCTAATTGTTTGAAAACATTAAATGGCAGCAAGTTGATGCTAGCACCTAGGTCTGCCAATGATTTATCAAAAGAAAGACTACCAATAGTGCAAGTAATATTAAAACTCCTTGGATCTTTTAGCTATTGAGGTATCTTTCCCTTGTGTTGAAGGATGGCGGTGCACTCCTCATTCAATGTTACCATTGAAAGTTCTTGAAGCCTCTTTCCTTTCGAAAGGACATCCTTGAGGAACTTAGCATATCTCGGCATCTATGAAAGAATTTCAACAAATGGTAAGTTAATGTGCAATTGTTTGAATAGTTCAAGAAATTTACCAAGTTGCTCATCCTTTCTATCTCTTAGGAGTGCGGCGGGTTTGGAATTCTAGGCTTCGGAACCATCTTCTTCGAATGCTCTTCCTTCTTCTCAAGAACTGTTTCTTTAACTTGATTTTCACTTTCCCCCACGCCTTGGGATTCCACCTTACATTCCAAAGCATTTGATTTATTTTCACTTCCCAAAATCACCATATTCACATGTTCTCTTGGATTGGTAACTGTATTGCTAGGTAAACTGACCATTTGTCTTTTCGAAACAAGCTTCGCCAATTGACCTATTTGATTTTCCAAATTGTGAATGGAAGCTTGTTGGTTCCTCAGGGATGCTTCTTGATTTTGGAACCGGGTTTCGGTACTCTCAATGAACTTTGTCATTAATTCTTCAAGGCTAGGCTTCACCGGTTGTTGAAAAGGTGGAGGAGGTTGATGTTGATAAGGAAGAGATATTTGGGGTTGGGAGTTTGATGAAACTTGGAAGCCGGAGGGATGAAATGGCCTTTGTTGCCCTTGGTTGCTCCATGAGAAGTTTGGATGATTCCGCCCCCCCGGATTATTAGTATTACTATAAGGATTGTTGGGTTGCCTTCCTCCTCCAAGGAAAGCCACATGCTCCGTTGATGAATTAGAAGTCTTCATGGTTTGGAACTCATGATTTGGATGACCACCTCCGCAAAAATCACAAGCCATCATCACTTGAGAGGTTTGAGGTGACAAACTCAAGCTCTCAATCTTCTTGTTTAAGGCATCAAATTTTGCCTCCAAAGCCGTCATCATGTCTACATTGTGTATTCCACTAGGTTTGGTTTTCGGCCTTGGATTCCCCCATTGGTAGTTGTTCATGGCAATGTTTTCAATGAGGTCTTGTAACTCTTCCGGTGTCTTCAAACTAGTGGTACCTCCCGAAGAAGCATCAATGAGTTGCTTGGAAGGGAAATTTAATCCACTATGGAAAGTTTGCATTTGCAGACATTTCCTCAATTGCTCCTTCCATCTCTCCCAAGAATCATATAAGGTCTCACTCTCCATTTGTTGGAAAGAGAAGATATCATTTCTTAGCTTTGCAGTCCTTGCCGGAGGGAAATATCTAGCGAGGAACTTCTCGGCAAGATTGTTCCATGTAGTAATGGAACCCGGGGGAAGTGATTTCAACCATGACTTGGCTCGGTCTCTCAATGAAAATGGAAATACTCGAAGGTGGATGGCATCTTCGGAAGCCCCATTAATTTTGAAAGTATCACATATCTCCAAGAAGTTGGCAATATGAGCATTTGGGTCTTCGTCCGGCAAACCATCAAATTGCACTAATTGTTGAACCATTTGAATGATATATGGCTTGATCTCAAAATTGTTGGTTTCAACTCTTGGCCGAGCAATGCTTCACTCCGCTCCTAACAAAGAAGGTCGTGCATAGTCTCCCATTGTCCTAGGCCTTGCATTTCCGTCATGTGCCATAGTGTTCTCAACTTGAGGATTCTCACCTTCAACTTCAATTCCTTCAAGTATCACCTCTAGGTTTATACCTCTTGGATCCCAATAAAAAAATCTGCTCAACTTCGGAATTAAGTTGATTCAATTCTCCCGAATTACTTGAGGTCATAAACCAAAAGAATTCACACCTTCACCACAAATAAAGTAAAAGTTTAGCTCAAAGAACACTTACTTAAAACAGAACAAAAACAGAGAAAAATAAGCTAAGAACTCCAATTCACTAATGACTTACAAAATTACAAACAAGACAACAAATACTAACACTAGCAATATGTATTATAAAAACAAATAAGTAAAATGACTAAATCAATAGATTTCAAGCTTTCCTAATATTAACCAAACTCTCCCTGGTAACGGCGCCAAAAAATTGTTGTGTTTTATTTCTATGACTTTATACTAAATTTTTATCACAATCTCTAACAATTTGCACACAGACACTAGGCAAGTGCACCTATCGTTATGAGTAGTATAATGGCAAGTAAATTCAATGTCGAATCCATTGGGGTGGTTAAATATCAGTACTCACTTTCTATTCTATTGTTTAGCCTATCAAAATTACTTGTGAAAATGGTTGAAATTACTACTATGAATAGAAGTCTAACTTACCTAATTAAACCAAATTAACTAATTTTTTTTGTTTGCAAGTCAGAATTCAATTGAGAAAACAATACTTGGATGGTTAATCCCCCTAGAATTACCTATGTGATAGAAATGTCCATTGGTTGATAAATTTCACTTCTTATGTTTGATGAAATTCCTTAATTAGAACTCACTCTATCTCTAGATGAAAGTTTTCTATTCTTAAATTAGTTAGTTGAAATCTCTTTCTAACCAATTTAATCCAAGAATGCATTAAGGTTTGTGAATTCCAATTATAATTCTCTAATTATCAAGAAGATGTTGAGGTTTCTGTCTCTAGTCACCTAAATCATCCCCATTGTTTGTGTATGGTCTCTATTTCACCAATCCTTTCTCAATTCCAAGCGAAAAGTTTCAGATTATGAATCAATTTTTAACCCAAACAGTTCAATCAATCAAACCCACAAAACAATCCAAAAATTTCAGATTTTGAATCAATTATCCACCAAATCAATTCAATCAATCAAACCCACAAACAATCCACAAGAAATTTGAGCTCAATCAACCAAGGGAAACAATTCATTCACATAAGTAAAATCTAGGGTTCATACCCATCCAAGTATTCAAGAATTTAGTTCATCAACATATTACAAATCAAAGAACATAAAACAACAAAGAAAGAGGGAGAATTGCTCATTTTCATGGTTGAAATCTCCTCTCTTCTTCAAGGTTGAAGTTCTTCACGATTTTGTTGAGAAAGTTGCAGCTTTTTCCATGAATCTTCAAGGATTCAATCTTCTCTCTTGATTTCTCTTGCAAAGATGAAGATTTGGGATAGGATTTGAGTGAGTTTTCTTGTGTTTTTTGGTGTTTTCTCCCACTTCAGCCGTCCCCCTTGTTTCTGCCCTAAAGGGGTATTAAAATCTGCCCCAAAAGAGAGAGAAAAGCAACTTAAAAACAGCTTTATATCGACACAAACGGCGCTGCTTTCTCAAATATGGAATATCATCTAGCCTTATTTCTAACAACTTCTCCTAGTTCATTTAATTTATTTCTAAAAACCCATTTTGTACTAATAATGGAATGATCTTGAGGTCTTGGAACAAGAGTCCAAACCTTATTTCTTTCAAACTGATTTAACTCCTATTCCATCGCAATAATCCAGGAATTATCAAATAATGCATCATCAGTATTTTTAGGTTCAATGTGAGATAAAAGAGCAAAATTATCAATAAAGTACCACATTGTTTTAACTCTATTCATTACTTAGCAATCAATATTTACAGTTTCAGCCCAAAAGTATTTTGGTAAGGAATTTTCACAAAGCATTGATCTAGTCATCTCTTGTAAAGTTCTGTTTTTCCTTTCAACAGCACCATTTTGTTGAGGTGTTTTAGCAACTGAGAAATTGTGAGTAATACCATATTCATCACAAAATTTTGTAAAGTCTTGATTGCAAAATTCTTTTCCATTGTCACTTCTAATAGAAATCAATTTATATTCAAGAGATGCTTGAACCTTTTTCAAAAGTTTTGCAAATTCATGAAACGTTTCATCCTCTTGAGCTAAGAAAATCACCCAAGTAAATCTTGAAAAATCATCAACAATCACATAAGCATATCTTTTACCACCAAGACTAGTGGTCCTCATAGGTCCTGAAAGACCTAAGGGGGGGGGTGAATTAGGTCTTAAGCTAATTATCAAAAATCTTTTCCCTTTTTGTAAATCCTTTGCCATACCAAAAGCTCTTCTTCAAATTCACAAGCTCTAAGTTTATATGTGATTTAATGGTTGAGACAAGATGATCAAATAATAAACCACAACCAATCAATCAACAACTAAGAACAAACAATAATAATACAAGTATGTAAACAAGTAAAGCTATAAATAGATGAACACACGATTTATAGTGGTTCGATCTTTCCAAGATCTACATCCACTACCTTGAGTCCACAGTCAAGGATTTCAACCAATTCACTATATGCTTAATCCAAGCAATTACACAAGAGGCTCACCCTTCAATGGGTTTTACCACAACAACCTCTTTTGCAATCCTACAAACAAGGCTCACCCTTCCACAAGGGTTTTATATCTAAAGACAACCTAAAGACCAATCTAATCCAAGGCTCACCCACACACGGGTTTTACACCACAACCTTGATTAATCTAGTCTATGGCTCACCCTTACCAAAAGAATTTTATGCCACAAGATAACCTTGTATCAATCACAACAATAATGTAAAGATAGAGTTTTTATGTTACCAACACTTCTTGGTGGATGAATACAATTGCTAGCACCACTTCACTTCTTGCCTTTGGAATCTTGAATTTTAACCTTTGAGCACAAGGCAATTTGAGAGCTTTTTAAATAATTTTGATGTAAAACAAGTTAGAGCTTGAAGGATTTTGAATGTTCAAAAGTTCTTTCTAAAATCTGGAGTTTGTGGCTTTTATAGAATTCAAAAATCAGTTTTAACAGCCATAAAACGGCTAGTTTCAGAAAATTCGGACGACCGAATTTTTGGTCGAATTTTTCGAACGTTACTATTCACACTGCAGGGAAAATTCGGTCGATCGAATTTTCATCCCGCGTCCGAATTTACGTCCGAATTTCTCTGCAAAAATAGTAGTACTGTTCATTGTTCAGTACTGTTCACGTACTATTCACAGTTCTGCTTAAAATTCGGACGATCGAATTTTTTTAGTTGCTTCCAAACGTGCGTCCGAATTTTTCTGGAAAAATAGTCGGTACTGTTCATATGAATAGTGTCCCTGTTCATGTAAACAGTATTACTGTTCACAATGTAGAAAAAATTCAGACGACCGAATTTTTCAAGGTGCGTCCGAATTTTGCATCCGAACTTTTTAAATTTTGTCAAAATATATTCAAATAAATTCAAACAAGTTGGAAAACCTTCTAGCCTAAAAGATAAGTCATTAAAGACCTTTTAAGTGCAAAAACCATTGATGAAAACTTGATAAATAAGTTAAGTTCAACACCATTGAAACTTTTCAAATCAAGTTTTGCACTCTCAATTGCAACTCATAGATTCCAAGGCTTAAGAATGTAGGGTTTACAAAGTTTACCTATTAAGGATATGTAACCTACACTTCATGTCTTCAAAACCTTCAATCATCTTGAACAAACTTTTCAATCTTCAATCACTTTGACATGTTGGAGTTGTTCTTGCATTTTTGCTTCAAGGCAATGAGACTTCATACTTCTTAATTCACAAATCCTATCACACAATATACAAGCATATTAGTCCTTATCAATGTTTGTCATTAATCAAAACTAATCATAACTACATGATTTGCCCTTAGGGCTAACAGGTCCAAATAAGTCTATGTGAACTAGTTCAAGAGGTTTTGAAGTAGAGACCATTTTCTTTGGTTTAAAAGATGTTTTGATTGTTTTTCATATTGACAAGCATCACAAAGACGGGTTTTATCAAAATGCATTTTGGGTAATCCTCTAACTAGCTCTTGTGTAGAAAGTTTATTCAATAAATCCATGCTTACATGTCCTAATCTTCTATGCCATAAAAATCAATCATTACCATGAATGGCAAGGCATTTTATATCATTAGTGATAAGTTCGTCAAGATACAACACATATACATTTCCAACTCTCTTAGCAACAAAGATGGTTTTGTTACTTGCACTATCAAGAAGAGTACATGTATCACATTTAAATTCTACTTTGCATCCATTGTCACATAATTGACTAATGCTAAGTAAATTATACTTCAAACCATCAATAAGTAATACTTGCTTAATAAGAGGGAAAGAGCCTTTACCAATGTTACCTATTCCAAGTATTTTTCCTTTTTTTTTGTCACCAAATGTGACAAAACCTTCACTTGTTGCCTGAAGCTCACTAACAAGTGAGGCATTTCCTGTCATATGTCTTGAACAGCCACTGTCAAGAAACCATTTTGTGGCACTTGATCTAGAAGCAAAGCAAACCTCCACCAAATTAGAAAGAGTGATTTTTGGCACCCATATTTTCTTGGGTCTAAGGGGGTTAGTGAAAGTTCCTTTAACTTTCCAAAAAGTCTTGACACCATTTTCTATTTTTCGTTTTACAAAACATTTTGACACTTTGTGTGCATGCTTGCCACAATATGTACAACAAATATGAGACCTAGAATTAAAAGTTTCTTTAGCTAAAGAGTTTTTATATTTTGGAACATAGCTATCATGAGTGAAACCAAGACCATGCTTTACATATGAAGATCTTTGATAATCGAGTAATTTATTTAAATTTTCTCTTCCATTTGTAAATTTTTCAATACATAATGTAAGATCATTAACTTTCTTTTTCAAAATCTCATGATCATTAAGCATTGTTTTAAGAGAAATAACTTTTGTGCAAAGCTCTTTATTTTCAAAAGGTATGTTTTGTATGGTTACATTTAAAACTTCTTTTTCAATGTTTAGACAATTAATAGTCTCAAGAAGTTTCCCATTTTCGACACATAACTTTGAATTCTCATTTGATAAATCATTGATTTTGGATTTCATTTCTTTATTCCTTTTAGAAGCCTTTTTCAATTCTTTATACATTTCTACAAGTAATTCACTAGGATCAACATCATCATCATAGAAATTAGAAATGGAAGGAGAAGATTGTACCTCATCATCAATTGCCATAAAGCATATGTTGGCCTTTCCTTCACTATCATCTTCACTTTCTTGTTGATCCCATGTTCCAGCCAGTCCTTTTCCTTTCTTGGCAGATTTCTTTTTGTTCTTGTTGTCTCTTTCCCTTTCCAAAACTTTGGGACAATCAGAAACAAGATGTTCTGTGCTATTGCATTCAAAACATTGAGGTTTACACTTCTTGGTTGGCTTTCTTCCTTTCTTGAGAAACTCCTTCTTGTAGAATCTTTTGAATTTTCTAACAGCCATGGCAATCTCCTCTTCTCCACTGTTTCCTTCTTCTTCTTCACTTGATGATTTTTCTTGTTCACTCAAGTGATTTGAAGCCAACTCCTTTTCTTCCTTTCTCTTCATCTTCTTTGTCATTCAGTCTTTTCATCTTCATTTCATGTGTGAGCAGTGATCCAATAAGCTCTTCAAGCGGAAGAGTTTTTAAATCCTTTGATTCCTCAATGGCGAGTGTCTTTGGTTGCCAAGATTTTGGTAGAGCATCCAATATCTTCCTGTTTTGCTCTCCAATAGCATAGCTCTTTCCATAAGCTTTTAAGCCATTGAAAATGTTAGTAAACCTTGTAAACATATCACTAACATTCTCACCTTGCTTCATGGTAAATAGCTCATAGTCTCTTACTAGCGTGGCAAGCTTTGACTCTTTAATCTGGTTTGTACCTTCATGTGTTATTTGGAGTAATCTCCACATATCATGAGCAGTGTCACAACTACTAACTCTATTATATTCAGTTACATCTAATGAACAACTTAAGATGTTCGTGGCCTGATAATTTAATGTCATTTTCTTTGAATCATGTTCATCAAATTCGTCAGTAGACTTTGGTTCTAAGGTCACTCCATCGGCTCTCATTTTCATAGGAATATAAGGACCTTTTTTAACAATATTCCACAAATAAAAATTGATAGAACAAATATATATCTTAACTCTAGATTTCCAAAAGGTATAGTTTGTTCCATCAAACACAGGTGGTTTATTTGTGGAAGACCCTTCTAGGTAAGGTAAGTTTGAGATATTAGCCATAAGATCTTTAACCTCTTGGTTGTAAAACCACACAAAGAAGTCCTTGCTCTGATACCAATTGAAATACCTAAGAGGGGGGAGGAGGTGAATTAGGTATTTGGCTAATTTTCACAAATAAATTCCTTTTACAATTCTAAGCAAAATCAGATTGTATGTGCTTAGTTTAATGAGAGAATAAGTCAATTAATAGCAAAGCAGTAAAGCAATGTAAGATCAACAAACACAAGCAATTTATAGTGGTTCGATCTCTTCAAGATCTACGTCTCTACCTTAAGTCTACACTTAAGGATTTCAAACAATCTACTAAATACTCAAGTTTACAAATTACATAAGAGGCTCACCACACAATGGGTTTTACGCTCACAACCTCTTTAGCAATTCTATAAACAAGGTTCACCCTACCAAAGGATTTTATATCTATAAACAACCTTGAATCAATATCTCAAGGATCACCCTTATCCAAAGGGTTTTATGTTCTCAAGATAACCTTGCAATAAGCTAGTAGAAAACACAATTGAAAAAGGAGAGGAGAATGTGTAAGATGTTACCACTTTGTTGGTAGATGATTACACAATATTGTACCTTCACACTTTGTTGTCTTTGGAATCTTGAATGATCAATTGAAAGCACAAGACAAAAGAGAGCTTTAATGTTTTCTAAAGACTTTGGAATATTTAGAGTTCTTGGAGATTCAAAACTTACAAAAAATCAGAAGTTTATAGCTTTTATAGATTTGAAAAATTAAATGCAACAGCTATAAAACGGCTAGTAACGGCTAGTTTCAGAGAAGTTCGGACGTCCGAACTTCTGCCATGCATCCGAACTTTCGTCTGAACTTCACTGTGCCAAATTGTCTGGAAAAGTTCGAACGTCCGAACTTTTCCTTATGCATCCGAACATTCATCAGAAATTCTCTGGAAAAACAGTGACCATGCTATCAGAGAAAGTTTGGACGTCCGAACTTTACTCCATGCGTTCGAACTTGCGTCTGAATTTCTCTGGAAGCACAGTGATCATTTTCAAAGTTTGGACGCCCAAACTTGCATCCAAACTTATCAAATTTTGTCAAATCATTTAAAAATCATCCATAATAACATTGAAATCATTTTGTATAAATAGATAAGTCATTTAAGCACTTTTAAACACAAAAATCGTTACCAAAACATTTTAATCATCCAAAGTTTTCTTAAGATCATTTTAAACTTCAAAAACACATTTGTTATGAAAGAGTTCATTCAAAACCATTTCAAAAACAAGTTTTGTGCTCTCTTATGCATTCAACTAATTCCAAGACATACAAGTGTAGAGTTTACAGAAAAATATACCTATTTAGCATATGAACTCTACACTCTAAGTCTTTAATGCCTTCAATCATCTTGAAAATACTCTTCAATCTTCAATCACTTTTGGCATAATTGAGTTGTTCTTGCATTGTGGCTCCAAGGCAATAAGACTTCATGCTTCTCAATCCATCAATCCTATCACTCAACATACAAGCACATTAGTCCTCATCAATGTTTGCCATTATTCAAAACTAATCATAACTACATGATTTGCCCTTAGGGCTAACAGAAACCTTTTAGGAAGCCAAAATCTCACTTGAACATGTTCTATCTTGTTGCTTTTTCTGCATTTTCCTTCATTATAAGTGTATAAAATCTCCTCTATTGCTTCATTATACTCCAAATCTTCAACAAACTCACCTAAAGAAAAGAAGAGATAAAGGGAGTGTAAATGGTGATTGAAACACCAAAATTAAATAGAAATTTAAGCTCAAAATGATCATTACATGATGCACAAATATGAAATATCAAACTCCCCCACACTTAGACATTGCTTGTGCCCAAGCAATACGACAAAACAACTAAGAAATTTGAACAATACCCCCAAGAAATAAAGAGCATTTCAAAGAAGACAAAATAGAGAGAGCATTACTTCTTTAGAAAATTCTGATCATGTCTACACAATAAATCTAAAAGTCATCCCAAATACCTATCACAAAGATTAAACAATCATCCCCTTGTCTTATAATGCAACTAAGAATCCGTTTGTGTGTGTTTAGCCCATGCAAATGTTTAACAATTATAGGGTTGAATGTCAAATTATTGGCCAAGGAATTCTCAACAAGAAAGCATAATACCCCATAAGCCCAACATTCACAAAACCTCTCAACTAATACGGTAACCAAAGTTCAACCTAGATTAGGTAGGACTTTTAAGCTTGTAACTTTAGGCTTAGGGAAAGATTAAGGTGCCAAACAAAAGGTAAGGAATTCAAAGTCAAAGAAATGAGAGTTAAAGAGAAAGGAGTGTGACATAAAACAAAAGTAATAACCCTTTTTAACCGCAAAGAAAATCACCATTCTCATTCATCCAACCACAAACTCCCATTCTTAACAAGCTCCTCTCACCTTAAATTCAATAAACTTGCACCCAATCATAGGTCAAACCACAACTTTTACTTCATCGTCCATCTTTGTCAACCACAAGTTTACACCTCAATCATGGCAAAATTCACAATAATAATAATGAAAACATATATATTTTTTGAAGACATCAAGAGATGTAAGAAGCCTTCTAAGTAAAAGACATATATATAACCCCTTTTTTCTTTAACTCAACCCATAAAGCCATTTTTCCTATCATTTTCCCCTCCACCCTTTTTTTCCCCATTTTCACAATACTCTTTGCCGACTTAAGAGTAAAAATTGCATTTAGCTCTCGCAAAGAAGGATTAAATATAAAGAGTGGAGTTTAAAATTTGAAAGAAGGAAAAATTTAGAATATAGATTGGAAAATTTATGCACAAAAGCTTCAAGAAAGGGTACTACGGATAAAATAAAGAGCGGTGGCTAGAAAGGCTCAATCGGGACAAAGAAGGCCTATTACCATCATTTCAAGATCAAACTAAGGTTACTTACTCATTTCGCCTCAAGGCAAGTGAATGCGGGTTCTAGGGTAAAAGTTATGTTGAATTCTAAGGCCAATAACACAAGATTCAACTCCATAATCATCACAACAAAAGCAAAGTGGAAATGTACTTAAAAGATGAATTCCATGCAAGTAAGGAATGCAAGGGGTGCTTACTTAATCTAAGTTTAAGATACTAGTTATGACCTTTAGAATGCTTGTATAACTACTCTCCAAGGAAAAAAAAATTAAACATGCAAGTCTTGAAATATCCTAAAGATGCTAAAAATAAAAACAAGCAAATTCTACGAAAAACCATGAAACTAAACTGTACTGTTAAAACCAACTCCCCCACACTTAAGACAACATTGTCCCCAATGTTAGGAGAAAGATACACAAAAGATTACATAACATGGTTGTTTCGTACGTGAAGGCTGGGTATTGTGTGTTTTCTATGCCCTTATACTTAATTTTATCATAATCTTTAGCAATATGCACACAAACACTAGGCAAGTGCACCTATCGTTATGATTAGTATAATGGCAAGTAAATTTAAATGTCGTATCTACATGAATGGTTAAATATCACTATTCACTTTCCATTCCATTGTTTAGCCTATGAAATTTTACTTGTGGAGATAATAGAAATAATTACTAAGATTAAAAATCTAACTTAACCAATAAAATTCAGTTTATCTAAAATTTAATTTGCAAGAGAAAATTTCAATTGAGAAAGTAATACTTGAATGGAAAATCCCCCTAGAATTACCTATGTGATAGAAAAGTCCCTTGGTTAATGAATTGCCCTTCTTATGTTTGATGAAATTCCTCAATTAGAACTCACTCTATCTCTAGATGAAAGTCCTATATTCTTAGATTAATTAGTTGAAAACTCTTTCTAACCAATTCAACCCAAGAATGCAATAAGATTTGTGAATTTTCAATTAGATTTCTCTAATCATCAAGAAAGCGTTGAGATTTCTATCTCTAGTCACCTAAATCACTCTCATTGTTCGTGTCATGATCTATTTCACCCTTCTTTTCTCAATTCCAAGTGAAAAATCCAGATTATGAATCAATTATCAACCAAATCAATTCAAGAAATCAAATACACAGACAATCTATAAGAAATCGAAATTCATTAAAACAAGAGAACCAATCATTCACATCCAAGTATTCAAAAATTTAGCTCCTCAACATATTACAATTCAAAGAACATAAAGCAACAAAAGAAAGAGGAAGAATTGCTCATTTTCATGGTTCAAATCTTCTCTTCTTCAAGGCTTGAAGTTCTCCAACTTGGTTGTGAAAAGTTGTGTTCTTGTGCTTGAATCTTCAAGATTGATTGCTCCTTCTTCAAGAATTTGATCTTCTCTCTTGATTTCTCTTGCAAGATTGATGAATTGGAAGAGGATTTTGTGAGTTTTCTCTATGTTTTTTGCCTCATTTCCAACCCTAGCCGTCCCCCTTCCTCTTGCCCTTAAAGGGTATTTATATCCCTAGCCAAAAACAATGCAGAAAACACTATTTCGGTGCAAAAAGCGCTGCTTGGTCTGGACCAAAAGGCGCCGTCTACACCCAATTTTGCTACAGTAACTCTGCAAGTCGACTGTGACAGCTATTTTGATTTCTTGGTAAATTCAGAGCATGAAATCGAATGATCTAGGTCTTGATGTCTTCATGATAGTTGTAGATCATGATCTTAGCTTTACATAGGTCTTTGAATCTCAATTGGACATCTACAACGCAAGATATGTTATTCTACCAAAATGTGTCAAAACTGGGATAAAATCCAGGACATGTGACTTTGCAACATAAGCAGGGTGGCCAAAGGACCTTGGATTTACATAAATTTTAACATTATGAAGACTTTTGAATGTCCTCTATAGTTGTGTAGAAGATCACTTTTGCATTTGAAATCTCTATAGAGGTCAAAATCCCACTTGACAATTCTCTATCATGCTGTTTTGCTCTGCATTTTTTTGTTTTCTTTCTTGTGTAAAATCTTCTTGTTTGCTTCATCTATTCCAAATCTTCAATAAACTCAGCTAAAGCAAATAAGAGATAAAGGGATAGTAAATGGTGTTTGAAACCCCAAAATTCAACAGAAATTTAATCTTAAAATGATCATTATATGGAGCACAAATATGAGATATCACTAGGCGAACCTATATGAGCAGCAACCTACACCTTCTATATACTACATAGCAAAAGAAAATGAAAGAAAGCTGTAAACAATGATAGAATTAAAACTCAAGCAGAAAAGCATAGCAATAAAATAAATAAATAAAAGGCAAAAATAGAAAAGAGAGACTCCCCTTCATGTCGCGTTCATATACAACTCCTGGAAATAGTTGCTGCCAAAGGCCGTTGAGATATGTTTCTTGATGTTGCATTGCTCGCATAAGTTGCTCTTGATTTAAAAGAAGCGTTGCTTGAGAGTCAGTGATGTCGGCACATTGTTGGCCCAAAAATTGCAGTTGCTCAAGGATTTGTTGTTGGGCTTGATGGACTTCCTCGAGCCGTTCTTGGCGAGCTTGATTTGCCATGGAAAGGTATCCAATTGAATCTGAATTTGAGCAAAGACAGTGTGTATTTCGGCTTGAAAATCTGCGATGGAGAATGGGGCGATGGTAGAATGAGTCCGAAGCACAGTTTTCGGGTCCACATGCATGTCTATCTTAAAATGGTAGCCTTGCTGACGATTGGCGTCAAATTTGGTGAGCCATTCATTCCTCTCATTGTCATATATGTAGCCACAGTTTTGGAGCATTTTCGTGGTGAGCACTTTAGAAGCTAAGGTGGAAATGGCAATCTTGCTGTGAAAATCCACGTTAAAGTGTCGGAGAATATGGGTGATAAGAAGAGGAAAAACAAATGCTTTTGTGACAAAACCTGACACAATCACCTCATTCATTTTTGTTAGTAAAATAGAACCCAATGGAATAGGTGATTGAGTAAGAAATTTGTGGGCAATGTAAATATCCAAGCATCGAACCTCATCTAACCCACTCATCCTAGGGATAACATTAAAAGCAAGCAAATAAACCACTAAATGAAGCCTAGGGGAAAGAGTATTGGCGTTAGACCTATAGTGCTATGTGTAAGATCTAAAACTCGCCAAGCGGTTGTAAAATTACACTCCCGGTCAGAAAAAACCTCTTTTTTTTTTTAATTTTCCATACAAACCCAATTCCCTTCATCAAGGATGTGAAAAATTTCAGCTAAAACGGTTCAGGTGAGGACAATTTGTTGACCCTTAACCTGAGTATGAATAACCTTACCAAATTTGTCAAATTTATCTCTAATATTGGCATAAAATTCTTTGACAAGGATGGCATAGTAAGTACTGGAAAGGTTAAGGATAGGCCCCCATCCTATGGCATGAAAGAAACCAGAAATATTAAACATCTCATCCACCTCAGTAGAAATAGTACGCTCAATGATCATGGAGTTGTATTGACGTGAAGCGTGCAATTCTCGATGTTGGTCATTGGCGAAACAAGTAGGATAGAGGTATGGAATATTTGGTGGAGGTACTTGGGGTGATGGTGATGACGGGCCGGCTCCCAAAGAGGAAGCCACATTCCTTGTGCGTTTAGGCTTTTTGGGAGAGGCAGTGGTTTTCTTTGGCATGCTCTCTTTTCCACAATCAACCGTGAAGAAAAGCTACTCTACCAAATGTTAAAACACAAATGCCACAAATAATATTACAAGTAATACACAAAAAGATGAAAATTGGAAATTTACTAAACAAGAAAAATAGTTACCACTAAAATTAAAACAAAGGCTAATAAACTCTTAAGCACTCTAAGTGACAAAATTGTTAGCCCTAAGGGCAAATCATAAGGTTATGGTTAGTTTTAATTAATGACAAACATTGATGAGGACTAATTTTTATGTCATTTGTGTGATAGGATTGTTGGACTAAGAAGTAAGGAGTTCTTATTGCCTTAAAGCTAAAAGTGCTAAGGACAACTCAAGTATGATCAAGGATCAAGAATGTAGAGCATGTCCTATAGATTGAAGGCTTTAAAGACTCTAGTGTAGGTTTACACTTGCTAAATAGGTATATCCTTTGTGAACCCTACACTATTTTGTCTTAGAATTTGTTGAATGCATAACAGAGCACAAAACCTAATTTTGAATCTTAAAAGGTTTTGAATGAACTTTTGATTAACAAGTGTGTTTTTGAGTCTT
This sequence comes from Rauvolfia tetraphylla, assembly GCA_030512225.1. NCBI lineage: Eukaryota > Viridiplantae > Streptophyta > Magnoliopsida > Gentianales > Apocynaceae > Rauvolfia > Rauvolfia tetraphylla. Next base: position 4,265,870 of record JAJQKT010000004.1, on the reverse strand, counting down.
AAATGATTTTGAGTAAACTTTGAATGATCAAAGTATTTTGGTAATGATTTTTTAGTTTAAAAGTGTTTAAATGGCTTATCTCTTTATAAAAAATGTTTTAAAACTTATTGAGATTGATTTTTAAATGATTTCACAAAGTTTGAACAGTTCAGACGTCCAAAATTTGAAAATGGCTACTGTACTACCAGATAAATTTGGACGCAAGTTCGGCTGTAAGGGTTAAAATTCGGTCGTTCGAATTTTCCCTGCAAGCATGGTTGCTGTTTTTCCAAAGAAATTCGGACGCAAGTTCGGATGCACTGGGAAAAATTCAGTCGTCCAAATTTTCCCAGACAACATGTAACAGTAAAATTCAGACTATAGTTCGGACACAGAGGAATAAATTCGGTCGTCCGAACTCCTCATAAACTTGCTGTTACTAGCCGTTTTATGACGTTAAAACAATTTTTAAAATCTATAAAAGTCATAAACTCCAAATTTTTTAGAGAACTTTTGAACATTAAAAATCCTTCAAGCTCTAACTTGTTTTACATCAAAATTATTTGAAATGCTCTCAAATTGCCTTATGCTCAAAGGTTAAAATTCAAGATTCCAAAGGCAAGAAGGGAAGTGGTGCTAGCTATTGCATTCATCCACCAAGAAGTGTTGGTAACATCAAAACTCTATCTTTACATTATTGTTGTGATTGATACAAGGCTGTCAAGAGACTTAAAACCCTTGTGGAGGGTGAGCCACAGACTAGATTAATCAAGGTTGTGATGTAAAACCCCGTGTGTGGGTGAGCCTTGGATTAGATTAGTCTAGGTTGTCTAGTGACAGAAAACTCTTTGTGATAAGGTGAACCTTGTTTATTAGATTGAATAGAGGTTGTTGTGGTAAAACCCATTGAAGGGTGAGCCTCTTGTGTAATTGCTTAGATTGAGCATTTAGTGAATTGGTTAAAATCCTTGAGAGTGGACTCAAGGTAGTGGATGTAGATCTTGGAGAGATCGAACTACTATAAATCGTGTGTTTATTTCCTTATAGCTTTACTTGTTTACATACTTGTGTTATTATTATTTTTTCTTAGTTGTTGATTGATTTGTTGTGGTCTTATTGTTTGATCATCTTAACCATCAAATCACATATAAACTTGAAGTTTGTAAATTTAAAGAAGAGCTTTTATTAAGGCAAAGGATTTGCAAAAAGAGAAAAGTTTCTGATAATTAGCCAAAGACCTAATTCACCCCCCTCTTAGATAAACTAACTACTATATTGTAGAAAAGAAGACTATAGTAAGCTAATGGAATGCAAAGTAGTAAAGAAAGTCACAAATTTAACAAGTAAGGTTCATTGTGGCATTTGATCAAACACGTGGTAGGCATAGAATAAAGCAAGAAAGAGCAAGCAAAAGTGGATAAGAATTCTAGCCAACAACAAAAAACCAACTCAACAATAACAATTTATAAAAATAAAGCTTTTAACAATCGAACAAGAGAAATCAGGATTTGAAGATAAAAGGCTAGCGAAACAAACAAGCCTTAGTTGAGTTCTTCAAAGCTCTTGCACCTTGAAGCTCCAAAGTTGACCCAATAAGAAGAATCTTCAAAAACTAGAAGTGGAAAGATGCTTTTGGGTAGGAAAATTTAGGGAGTTTAGGAGTTTCTTGAGTGAGGATGGGGAAAGAGAAAATTGAGAGAAATCGAGAAAGAGACAAAGAGAGAAAGAGAAAAAGAGAAAAGTGATATTTTAAGAAAAGGATGAGCGACTTCTTGGTTTTGATTTTCTTTTTTTTTTTGAAATAGTGAAATGACGCCGCTTGGACCACACCAAGCGGCGCCGTTTCAAACTAGTTCTGCAAAACTGATAATTGCTACAGTGAAGCGGCACCGCTTGGATCAGTCCAAACGGTGCCACTTCAATCCAGTTCTACAGAGGTGGATTGAAACAGCCAAGCAGCGCCGCTTGGTCAAGGCAAAATGGTGCCGTCTAGTTTTTTTTTTCAACCAAAACACTCAACTACAAATTCAACAACAAATTTTAACAAAATAATTAATTACAAACATAAAAACCACACCAAATAACACATTGCATAACTCTTCACAATTCAAGGCAATTAAAGTTTCAAATTCAAAACCACATTAAACAAAATTATGTACAAATAAAATAAAAAATACGGAAGACCACTTATCTTCTGGATCATGAAGGATTAAAGAGACTCTTTCAAGTTCTCTAGGATCTCCTCCATGATAGTGTTTGAGAAAGTGGTCGTTAACCTTGAAAATTCCTTTATTCGGATGTGGAACTTCTACCACACCATAAGGGTAGACTTTGTGTACTATGAACGGTCATGACCATCGCGATTTGAGCTTTCCGGGAAAGAACCTCAACCGAGAGTTAAACAATAGTACTTGATCTCCTTCCTTAAACTTCTAGTTTGACAATATGTGCTTGTTATGCCATAGCTTCACTTTTTCCTTGTAGATACGTGAGTTCTTGTAGGCATCTCTCCTCCATTCATCAAGTTCATTAATTTGGAGCATTGTTTTCTTTCCTGCAAGATCAAGATCAAAGTTAATCAACTTAATAGCCCAATATGTTTTATGTTCAACCTCAACCGATAAATGACAAGCCTTCCCATAGACTCATCTGGATGGAGTAAACTTGATGGGGGGTCTTGTATGCAGTCCTATATGCCCACAAAGCATTATCAAGCTTAACACTCCAATCCATCCTAGCATGCTCAACAATCCTTTCCAAAATTCTTTTGATTTCTCTATTAACAACTTCCACTTGATCACTAGTCTGAGGATGATAAGGGCTCGCCATCTTGTGAGTAACACCTAATCAAAGCAAGACCTTCTCAAGTTGTTGGCTACAAAAATGAGTTCCCTTATCACTAATTATGGCTCTAGGAATGCCAAAGCGAGTAAACAATTATTTTAAGAATTTAACAACTACTCTAGCATCATTTGTCAGCAAGCTTGGGCTTCCACCCATCTAGAGACATAATCAACTGCAACCAAGATGTATGCATTACCAAAAGAGTTTGAAAAAGGACCCACAAAATCATTACCCCAATAATCAAAGAATTCACATACTGGAAATGTAGAGAGGGGCATTTCATGCCTTTTCAAGATATTACCTGCCCGTTGGCAATTGTCACAGTTTTTCACATACCTTTGGGCATCTTTAAACAAAGTTGGCCAATAGAATCCCGACTCTTGATAATGACCACCAGCCAGACCTTTATGGCAATGCTCTAATATGCCCATGTTCTCGGGGTAGGCTACGTATCTCTATATGATTTGATCAGCACAAATTCAAAATAGAAATAGATCCTTCCAAAGATAGTACTTTAATTTTGAAAAGAATTTCTTCTTTTGTTGAGGGGTTAAGTTCTTTGGTAAGATCCGACCCACAATATATTTAGCATAATTTGCAAACCAAGGAGTGCGATCACTATTACCCATAACCAAGTCAAAACTGCAAGTTTTCCAAGACCAAAGTGATGAACTCAAGTATTGCAGATTTGTGTTTCAGCCATGAAAATGAGCATTCTCAACTCCTTTAATGTTTCATCATCCTTATTTTTAAAATCATGAGCTAACTTGTTGAATACTTGGATGGTTATGAACCCTAGTTTTTCTTGGTTGATTGAATTCCAAGTTCTTGTGGATTGTTTGTAGATGTGATTGTTTGAATTGATTTGGTTGTTAATTGATTCATGAGTTGGGTTTTTCACTTGGAATTGAGAAAGGAAGAGTGGAATAGACCATACACAAACAATGGGGATGATTTAGGTGACTAGAGATAGGAACCTCAACATCTTCTTGGTAATTAGAGAAATCTTATTGGAAATTCACTAATCTAATGCATTCTTAGGTTGAATTGGTTAGAAAGACATTTCAACTAATTAATCTAAGGGTAGAGGACTCTCATCTAGAGATAGAGTGGCTCATAATACAGGAATTTCACCAAACATAAGGAGGGAAAGATAATCAACCAAGGGATTTTTCTATCACATAGGTAATGTTTGCATTTGAAGCCCCAAATCTAGACCATGATGTGAACATTTCCTCAAGAGCTCCTTCCATTTCTCCCAAGAATCATATAAGCTTTCACTCTCCATTTGTTGAAAAGAGAAGATGTCATTTCTTAGCTTTGCCGGCCTTGCCGGAGGAAAGTATTTAGCTAGGAACTTCTGGGCAAGATCGTTCCATGTAGTAATGGAATCCGGTGGAAGTGATTTCAACCATGACTTGGCTCGATCTCTCAATGAAAATGGAAATAACCAAAGGCAAATGGCATCTTCGGAAGCCCCATTAATCATGAAAGTATCACATATCTCCAAGGAGTTGGCAATATGAGCATTCGTGTCTTTGCCCAGTAAACCATCAAATTGCACCAATTGTTGAACCATTTGGATGACATTCGCCTTGATCTCAAAATTGTTGTCTTCAACTCTTGGCCGGGCAATGCTTGACTCCGGTCCTAACAAAAAACATCGTGCATAGTCTCACATTGTCCTTTGCCTTACATTTCTGTATCCATTTCCATTACCGCTATTTCCGTTATGTGCCATATTGTTCTCAGGTTGAAGATTTTCACATTCAATTTCAACTTCTTCAAGTATCACTTCTAGATTTATACCCCTCAGATCCCTAAGAAAAGTTTGTTCAACCCCAAAATTAAGTTCAACCAATTCCTCCAGTTACCCGAGGTCATAAACCCAGAAAAAAATTCACACCTTCACCACAAATATAAACAAAAATTCAACCCAAGGAATACTCATAAAAATAGAACAAACACACAAAAGTACAAACTAAACACTTCAATTTACCAATAACTAACAAAATTACAAACAAGACAATAAACGCTAACACTAGTAAAAAGTATTATAACAATAAATAAGTAAAATGACTAAATTAACAGAGTTTAAGCTTTCCTAATATTAACCAAAATGATATTCCCCAGTAACGGCGCCAAAAACTTGATATCGTGTTTTCCGTACCCTTATACACTATTCTATCACAACATTCAACAATTTACACACAAACACAAGGCAAGCACACCTGTTGTTATACTCAGTATAACAGCAAGTATCATCAAATGTCTTAACCTCGGGGATGGTCAAATACCATTACTCACTTTTCACTCTATTTTTTAGTCAAACAACTCAATTGTGAAAATGATTGAAATAAACTACTAAGAATAGAAATTTAACTTAACTAATTAAACTAGCTTAACTAATCTTTCTTGCAAGAGAGAATTCAATTGAGAAAACAATACTTGAATGGAAAATCCCCCTAGAATTACCTATGTAATAGAAAAAATCTCTTGGTTGATTATCTTTCCTTTCTTATGTTTCATGAAATTCGTATATAATGACTCACTCTAGCTCTAGATGAGAGTCTTCTACCCTTAGATTAATTAGTTGAAATCTGTTTCTAACCAATTCAACCTAAGAATGCATTTAGATTTGTGAATTTTCAATTAGATTTCTCTAATTATCAAGGAAGTGTTGAGATTTCTATCTCTAGTAACCTAAATCACTCTCATTGTTTGTGTCATGGTCTATTTCACCCTTCATTTCTCAATTCCAAGTGAAAATTCTAATTTATGAATCAACTAACAACCAAATCAGTTCAAACAATCAAATCCACAAACAATCCACAAGAATTTGGAATTCAATTAACCAATAAAACTAATCATTCACATAGGTAAAAACTAGGGTTCATAACCATCCAAATATTCAACAATTCAGCTCATGATTTTACAAAATAAAGAATAAAAAACATTAAAAGAGTTGAGAATGCTTATTTCCATGGCTCAAACACATATCTTCAATGCTTGAGTTCTTCACTTTGGTCTTGGAAAAATTGCAGTTTTGACTTGAATCTTCATGATGCCTTTTTCAAAGATTTTATCTTCCCTCTTGATTTCTCTTGCAAGGGTTGAGGATTTTGGTTGGGATTTTCTCTCAAAGATAGCCTCTCTTTGGCTCCTCCAAGAACCCTAGCTGCCCTCTCTAAAACCCTAAAGTGCCTTTATACTTCCCCCAAAAAAGAGAGAGAAAATCAGTATAAAATTCTACTGTCAACCCAAACAGTGCCATTTAGGGTGGACTAAGCGGCGCCATTTGGCTTCTTGCAGGTGGTGCCGTTTGGTCCCTTGCAAACATTTCTTAGTGAATTTTGAATATGAAATTTGTTGATCTAGGTCTGTGTCTTCATAAAAGTTATAGATCATGATCTTATATTTCCACAAAAATTTGAATCACCTCAATCAGACATCTAGAACTTAAGATATGGCCATTATACCAAAATGTGTCAAAACTAGAGCCAAGTCCAGAAACACTGACTTTGTACTATAAGTAGGGTGGTCAAACGAACTTGGATTGACATAAATTTTACCATCTGGAAGATCACTTTATCATTCTAAATGTATAAAATATCCTCTAATGTTTCATTATGCTCCAAATCTTCAACAAAATCACCTAAAGCAAAAAAGATATAAAGAGAGTGAAAATGGTGATTGAAACACCAAAATTCAACTGAAATTTGAGCTCAAAATTATCATTACGTGATGCACTTCATAAATTTTATAAAACTATTTTAAAATAGAAAATAATCATTTTTCAAGGGAATAAAAATATTAAAATAATAAATTTTAATAAAAGCCAAATTCTCTACAAAATCTCAATTATTCCAACTTATTCCTAATATACCAATTTAGAAAAATTCATTTCATTTACATATTTTCATACTCCTTTTGCATTATAACAGTCTAATAAACCTTTGAATACTCAATATTTAATCAAAACAAAAATTTACAAAAACAGGTAAATCTGTCTAGATTTTTAGAAATTCAACAAATATATCAAACATGCTTAAAAATTAATGAAATATTTTCTACAGGTAGAGGATGATAACAAGAACCTTTGTTCAAAAATTGAACAAAATCAGATGATTCAAATATTTATTAAACTTCATAAAAATTTACTGCTACAATAATTTTCAACAATAATTAAACTCAACCATAATGAGAAAGAATTGAAGATTTTACCTTGATTTAGAGACTTTTGATGTAGCTCTAAACTTGAGTTTAAAGAATTTAATTTGTGTATGAAGAATTGGTTGAAAATTGAAGTGGGAGATAGAGAAGAGAGAAGGGAGAAGAAAAATGAAGAAAATGGGAGAAATGAAGAATGAGGATCGGTCAACCGATCCTCATTCTTCATTTCTCCCATTTTCTTCATTTTTCTCAACCGATCCTCAATTCTATTTTTTTAAATAAACTTGTAAAATCATCATTCAATTTCTCAAAATTTATAGATTTACCCTAAAACTTATAATGTACACATTTCTCTTTATTTTAAAAATATGTAAAAGAGATTTTTAGCAATTTATAGTTATCATACATATATACATGCTAGAGTAAAACCACTTGAAACTTTTATTTAGTAAAAATAAAATTTATGATTTTACATGCATGCTTCTTGCTTGTTTGACCGTCATTCTAAATTCTTGTTGATCTTCTTTCCCTTTTCTTTTCCTTTTTCAAAATATCCTCCAATTCCCTAAAATCACACACACGTGCACATACACACACACATATGTATATATTAAAACCCAATATAAAATATCAAAGTATTATGAAATTAATATAATTATGGATCTCTATTATTTGATATTAAAGAGATAATCTAGTATCAAAGATAGAGATATTCTATCCTACCAAAAGATAGATGATAGAGTTCTATCACATCTTTAGTTATTGATAAGATTTAATTTCGGATTCCTTCCCATCTCTTCTAATTGATATGTAACCCTGAACCCTATAACTAGGGCTTTAGATTGATGTACTGGATACACTGATTGATTCATTGTTTTACTCTTAGAGAATCAATAAAAGCTCTTGTGTTCTCTTTATATTTTCTTTTTATAACTTTTTCTATTCTCTTCATTATAGTTTTCTTATTCGATTCTTTGAATTACTATTACGATTTCGTTGTGCCGACGACTATTGTTCGCCAAGAAATTCATAACACGTTATCATCACGAGTCTCTGCCATCGGAGTTTAGAGTTTAATCAAAACAAAAAAGAGGTATTTTTTTCTATCTTTGAATTCTCATGGCAAACCTTACAAAATTTGATTTTTTTACTCTTGATATTTCTAAATAGAACTATCTGTCATGGACATTAGATACTCAAATTTATCGAGATGCAATGAGTCTACTTGACACCATAGTTGAAAATAATGCATCATCATTTCAAGATCACGCAAAAGTCATGATTTTCTTTGCCATCATCACCATGACGATCTAAAGGCAGAATATCTTACTATAAAAGATCCACTTATTTTGTGAAAGGATTTACGAGTACAAGACTTTAAATCTGTAAGTGAATATAACTCTAAAATATTTAAAATTACTTCTCAATTGAAATTATACAGAGAAAATATTATTGATGCTGATATGTTAGAGAAAACATTTTCTACATTTTAGGCCTCGAATATTGTCCTGAAGCAACAATAACGACCTGTTAATGAAAAACAGTGACCTGTTAATGAAAAATCATGAAACTCAACTAACATGTTCTACTCCACTCTCTGAAGTGAATGCAGTTAGAATCCCATAATTGTAGTCCTGGAAGAGGTCGTGGTCATGGTTGAAGCCATGGACATAGACGTGGCCATGGTAGGAATCATCCATATAATCATGGCGATCAGAATGGATACATTTGGATATAGTGGGCCCTTAAGACACCATTTAAGAAATAGTACTGTCAATACGGGCAGGCTTTGGCCTGTATAGGCAGGCTTTGGCCTGTATAGGCGGGCTTGGGTTTAGCATATCCAAGCCTGTTAAAACGCGAGCTTTTTTGGCCCGCTCAGTTTAACCCGCGGGCCAGCCCTTTTTTCTTTTTAATTTTTTAAAATTTTTTTTATCAAAACGATGTCACTTTGATGTTTTTAAAATATTTTAAATTTTTTTTCTAAAATGACGTCATTTTGATGCTTTTTTGGTAAAACGACGTCGTTTTATAAAGCTCGCGGGCTGGCCCGTTTAGCCCACGGAATTACTGTAGCAGGCCACGGACTGGGGGTTTCCATCCCACAGGCCAAACGGGCTAGCCTGCGCCGATCTATTTCAAAGCCGGCTTGCCACAGGCCGGGCCGGGCCGGAGGGGGCCGGCCCGTTTGACACTACTATTAAGAAATACAAAGTATCAAAGCCACTTAATTACTAGCAAAATTTGAAGGAAACATACAATCAATAGAAGATTTTTAAGTGTGCCTAAAAGATTTTATGTTTATTATTATACAAAATTTTATCACGTTTAGAATTTCTCCTCCATCAAAGTTGTTCAAAGTTGTAAGGAGAAATATTACTAGTGATGTGATGAATAATTTTTTTTTCCTTTCTCATATCTCAAACATGCTCTTGTAGTAGAAATATCGAGAAGAATTTTTTTAGAAGTATTTTGAATTTATATCTTCTGAGACTAAATAAGTCCTTGATAAAATATTTTGATGCTCGACCAACTGATTTTATGTCATTCCTTGAAATGACTGACATTAGAACTTATAATATATTTATGTAAGAGATTTTGGTCGTAATTGTAGAAATACACATTGTTTTTATGTTAGTAAGAATGACTTATTCAATTCTCAATGTATAGATACTCATCAGAAGTGAGAAAATAATGAGAAGGGAAAAGGGAGAAGTAATAATTCTAACATGTTATAGATATGGGAGGATTTTTGTCACGTATCTGTAGTACGTTAAACATATTGTGAATCTGTATTAAGTACGATTTAAACGGAAAGTGAAATATTGCCAAAATTATGCTACTGATAGTAGTGATACTTGTATCGATGATATTGATATGACACATATAAATATAGCTAATTCTTTTGAATATCTAAAAAGATTTTTTAGAATTTTGAATGTTAATCAAAATTTTGAATTATCGAATTATTGCTTTTCTATTTTCTTTCATTTTGTAGTTATTATTTGAATGTTTTAATATTATATATTTATGTTTTATTATTTTTATATTATTTTAGTTTGTTTTGGATCCAGAATGATGAAGATACAATTTGTCTATATAATATTGGTAATTTATTTAGATAAATTTAAAAATAGATGTCCAAAGTATAAATGGTAGTACAAAATTCCTGAAGAACTACTTGATCAATTACTCTAGAAGAGTTAATTGATTAAAAGCTCCAGAAGTGTTACATGATCTTCATCTAATGGTCAATTCTGTAATGCATTATTCTCCATATAGTCTCGTTATTTTATCATGAATAATTATTAGCCCTAAGGGAAAATCATGTAGTTATGATTAGTTTTGAATAATGGCAAACATTGATGAGGACTAATGTGCTTGTATGTTGAGTGATACGATTGATGGATTGAGAAGCATGAAGTCTTATTGCCTTGGAGTCACAATGCAAGAACAACTCAACTATGCCAAAAGTGATTGAAGATTGAAGAATATGTTCAAGATAATTGAAGGTATTGAAGACTTAGAGTGTAGAGTTCATATGCTAAATAAGTATATTTTTCTGTAAACTCTACACTTGTATGTCTTGGAATTAGTTGAATGAAAAAGAGAGCACAAAACTTATTTTTGAAATGATTTTAAATGAACTTCTTGACAACAAGTATGTTTTTGAAGTCTCAAATGATCTTAAGTAAACTTTGGATGATGAAAATGTTTTGGTAACGGTTTTTGTGTTTAAAAGTGCTTAAATGACTTATCTATTTATACAAAATGATTTCAATATTATTAAGGATGAATTTTAAATGATTTGACAAAATATGATAAGTTTGGATGCAAGTTTGGACGTCCAAACTTTAAAAATGATCACTATGCTTCCAGAGAAATTCGGACGCAAGTTCGAACGCATGGAGTAAAGTTCGGACGTCCAAACTTTCTCTGTAACAAAATAGTCGTATGTATATTGTTAATTTTTGCAACTTATAGTCTACAATTCATTGATAATGAGCTAATGTTTAACATTCTCCTAATGACACAATTTGTCCTAATAATACTGGTTGTATTGAGATAAAGATTGAACATCCTGTAGAATATTCATGACTGTGATGTATTAATTAGCACTTATTCCGTATTTTGTCAACACATTATGATTCTCCTCATAATAGTTGGTTTGTGGTCTGAAACCAAATATTTCTCATCTAAGATTTAGAAATGTGCTATGCATATTGCTCCACTACAAGGTAATAAGATGGGTCCTTAAAGAGATTATTTAATATGTTGTTAATTTGGGGCCACACACACACACATGTATATATTAAAACCCAATATAAAATATCAAATTTTTATGAAATTAATATAATTGTAGATGTTTATTATCTGATATTAAAGAGATAATCCAATATCGAAGATAAAGATACTATATCCTACTAGAAAATAGATGATAGAAATATTCTATCCTACAAGAATATATATGATAGAGTTTTATCATATCTTTAGTTATTGATAGGATTTATGTTCTGATTCCTCCCTATCTCTTCCTATTGATATGTATCCCTAAACCCTATAAATAGGGCTTTAGACTGACGTTTTGGATACACTGATTGATTTATTAATTTACTCTCAGAGAATTAATAAAAACTCTTGTGTTCTCTTTCTATTTTCTTTCTATAAATTTTCTTATTCCCTTCATTATAGTTTTTTTATTTAATTCTTTATATTACTATTACGATTTCGTTGTGTTGACGACTATTGCATGACAACAAATTCATAGCACAAAGAGAATAATTCATATTTTAACAATTAAACTCCAAAAATCATACAATGGAGTCAAAATATATAATTTGAGAATTTAAGCAAATTTGAATCTTCGAGATAATATTTAAATTATTCTTATGCCAAAACTAAGTGAAAAACAGTGGAATTTATATATAAAATATGGTCTTATCGATAATCAACACTCAATTTTTTTTGTGGATTTTAGAATTAGACAGGAAACACCAACACAAGTAAAGAAAATGAAAGAGAAATTAAAAAATAAAGTGAAAAAATGGAAACAAATTATAATAACCTCAATTGAAGTTAGCTCTGATACAAAATGATAAGTTCTCCAAGACCTTATCTCCAAGAGCTTGATTTTAGATGAATTTGGCCAAATGAGTATTCTTGAGTGAAACCTAACTTTTGCCCTAATTCTCTAACCCACTTTTTTCTAGGAATTGAACCCGATTTCAAGTAGATAATAGCGCCCAAACACTAGGAGAAGAGATATCTACAAAACTCCTAACAAAGAACCAAGAATTTAGCAAAGAAATTCAAGACTCGTTTGAAGGAACTTGAGGGGCTTTTCAAGAACTCTTGTAGAAATTCAAACAAGAACACATGAAATGGAATTTTCAAATACAAGGATGATCAACCATTGATCAGTCAACAAGAGAGAATCATTATTTCATTGAAGAGATGAAACCCTTCGCTTTCTCTCACAAGAAGAAAGCTCAAAAGCTGCAAATATTCATTAATACTCATCAACTAATGATGTTTGCCCCATAAAAGGGTATTTATACAATCCAAGCTCTATATCTAATTAGTCTAAAGCCAGATGGGGTTTAATCCCACTAATTTACATTAGAAACAAGCTCAAAAACAAGTTTAAAGCATGTTAAAACGGGCTGAAACATTATAATATTTAAAACAAGGCAATGTTGTCCGAGGACATCGGGCACCCGCCTTAGTGATGCACTGGGCGCTTTTGTTTTTTGGTCCGAGTATCGTGCACCCGCTAGGCTAATGTTTCGGGCACCCATATCATTTTTTCCAAGAGTACTTCTTTAAATTAGGCTATTTTGACCTCTAAGTTTTGGCTTCATCCCACAACTTTTGTGGCTTTTTGAACATCTTTTAAGCTTCAACTCACCTCCAAAACTTGTTTAAATCTTCCTTGAAAGGTTGGCATTGTCTTGCTTCTTCCTTGCCCTTGGAATGGAATCATCCTTCAAGTCTTCATAATCACCATTCACTATAACTTCTACTTGATGATGAACAACACCTACTTTGAATTCTCGGAAGGCTTCTTGGAACATATCACTGGCAGGGGCACTAGAGCCTTAAGGGAGAGGGTGAATATGATACCCTATCTCGCATGAGAATATGTAAGAAAAAGAAATAGTATATGAGTATGGGCTTAAGAACACATTATCCACTTAGAATATTTATTTTAGCAAAGTGAGAACTATTTCCAAACAGTTGACCATAAGTGCTAACAAGCCCATGAGTCATGCGCCTAGACTCATGAACATAGGGTGTTACAATATATATAACTATAAAATACCCGCATAAATAGGCTATCTATGGTAACTAGGAAATATAAAATGTTGCATAAACATTGGTAGCTATGTAAAATATTAAAGGAAATAACCAAAAAAAAAAAAAAACACACACACACACAATTCAACCACTCCTTTAAAGAAAGAGAAAAGAAAAAAGCAGTCCGGCCTTTTTTCGTTTAGCGGCTCCTTTCTAATTGTTAGACATGGTTGTGGGTAGGGATGGAGCCGGGGACGGGTGTGGAGGTAGCATTCTTAGACACCGAAAAGTGATAGATTGTTTCTAAAAAGAAATATTAACTCAAGTTACAGCACAATTTAGATAAAAAAAAAGGTTAGGTTCTACTTATTAAAAAAATTGAACTTTTTTTTAAGTACTTAGCAAAAAGAAAAAAAAGAATTCTTTTTAGATAATTATTATCTTTTTATGTAAGTAACCATTTTTTAGACAATTTTCCTTTTAAAAAGCTTCATATATATACGTAATTATATATACACAACTATATGTATAATTAGTTTAATATGTATCAGGAGGATAAATAATTTTAATTTTAATATATTGCTTAATAGTTCATAAAATTGCATAACCATACAAGCACATAAGTATATGTGCCATTGTATATAAACTCCATAAATATATGTATATACGTACTTGTATGTGTATGACTTACACACATATATATACATAAGTAAATGTATAAGAGTATATTTGGGTGTATATATATATATATATATATATATATATATATATATATATATATATTATATAAACATACACTGTTTATACATAAGTATACATATAAGAGTATAATAATTAACTTTTTAAAGAAATATATGTAAGAATATATGTTTATATATATATATATATATATATATATATATATATGTATATATTAATTATATATATTAAACAATAAAATATATTTTTCCACAAATGAGTAAGAGACAGGATATTACTTTTTATTTTTTTTTCCAAATAAGTAGTTGTATTAAACAATAAAAGATATTTACCAAATGAGTAAGAGATAGGACCCTTAATATCTATGGCACCAGAAAAAAATCTATGCTTTAGAAACTCTAAGTGGATAAAGTACAATAATAAAAAACAAAACAAACACATAGTAGAACCTCCCTTGGTGCCTTTCGACTAGAACTCAGCACCCACTTGATCCATTGAATGCAGCGATCTGTACATGCTCCAACTTTCTTTAAAACTAAAGCCAAGCAAACTAATAGTACTGCATGTTGTTAGTAAAAGTCCCGCCTAACTGATCAAAGGTATGTAAATTTATGCCTTTTTTCATACGTCCAAAATTAAGTGCAATTTACGGATGTGTCAATGACTTAAAGCTTTTTGACATGTTTTTCTTTTGTTTCTTCAAGAAATTAAGCATGGTTTATGGATGTGTTAATGACTTAATCTTTGTGACATGTTATTTTTTGTTTCTTCAGGAAAGCTTGTTTCCAAAGAAAATGCTTACTGCTAATCTCAATTATTTTCTGTTCATTAAGAAAATTATGTTTCGTAAACCTATTCATTTGCTTTTTTCCGCTCATTTGCACGGTGGATATTTCGGATTTTGGACATTTAATCTGCGAAGTTAAGTATGATTGTCAACATAAAGTGATTTGAACGTGTTGTTTTCTCCTTGTTCACACAACACATAGACCAGCTCATTGTGTCGACTCGGAAAGGCCTTACCCTAACTGATCATAGGTTTTGGATGAATGAGATGGCCCTTCCAAGATGCAATCTCTGCATTTTTTTTTTGGTTTGCTATAGCTTATTAATCTATTTCATAATACTTCCATCGTCCCAATTCTATTGACAGTGGTTTTTTGAGCCAACGAGTAATTTATGTTAAATATAAATATATAAAAGTAATATATATTGAAGATAATTATTTATTAATATTCTATAATATATTAAAAAATTTTCTTTTTTTGAAAAGTGTCTAATATTTTGGAACATCTCAATATAATAAGAAAGTTAATAGAAATAGGAAATCTCAATATGATAGAAATCTCAATATGAGGGGAGTAATAGTTTATCTTATTTTGCGCAAAAAGTCACCGATTATGCTATTTTTCCAATGACTTAATAAATCAGTAGCTCATTAGTTTATTAATAAATTCTTATGCCAGATTTACACCAACTCATATGTGCCCGTCTAATGAATTCCAAATTTTTACCATAGTTTGATTCTCTGTTATGGTAAGCTTTAATAAGCATTAATTATTTTCTACTTAAGAAATTATTTTCCGAATGTGGAAATGCACAGCCTTCATTATTTTCCAAGTGGCAGTTACTCCATGAACCATCCTCTCTTCTTCACTCCATTGCCTCTTTTAAATAAATAAATCTCATTCGTTCACAGAAATCTTAATCCGCTGACAGAAAGCAGCTCTATGTCGTCTCTTTTTTCATCAGCCTTGTCGAGTGAAATGATGGTCAACGACCAGAGTTTAGGACCAAGCCAGTCATTCTTTTTGGTCGATAGGAGGCAGTTGTTGTCAATTTCATTTTTCAGATATGTGGAGGTAGGTCATATATTTTCCAATTAATTTCTTTTTTGTGTCTGGTTTTAAATTAGTTTTGGGTTGAGTAAGGGTTTCATTTTGCATTCTATACTCGATATTTTCCTCTTTGTGGATTTGATCCTATGGCATCTAATTTTTCAATTCTCAAGTTGAAAAGATAAAATTTTGGGTTTTCTACAAAAGTTTTCTCTTTTCAGGGGAAAAATGGCAACATATTAATAAAGATCTTTAAAAAAAGCACGGTACTAGGTAATGTAAGTACATGAAATGCATTAGAAACGGAGTGCAGAGCCAAAAAGAAAAAAGAAAAGCAAAGAATAGAAACTGGTAAGTTGAGGATACAAGGGGTGGCTGAATCAATTACACTTCATATAAATATCAACAATATGAAAAGAGGACAACAATACTTTCATTCAAGATATTTTCCTTGGGGAAATCCTTGCGAATCAAGGGAGCATTTAAGATATTCTGCAAGATTATTCAATGAAAAAAAAAAGAAGAAAGAGTGAAAATCTCTCTCAATGTAATAAAAATTTTATGTTATTTATTGTTTCCTTTCACGTGTTTTCCAATATTTTACCTAAAAAAATCATAGTAAATCTACTTTGAACCATAGCAAGAAAAGCATTAAGATCTGGTAACACAAACTGATCAATTAACTCATTGTAACACCTACCATATTCTTTTTCTTAGCTACGTTATTTTTTAAAAAAATTAGTGAGAAATATTACGCAACAGAGAACACTTGGAATTATTTAGTATTTATAAACTTTAAAGACGAACACTGAATTTAGGCCTACAAGCCCTTTTTGTAGTACTACTTTTTATAACAAAAGTTTAGGAGCACAATTCCTTAAAAAAAGTTCCATACACTTGGAAAATCCTAAGTGTAAAATATCTATTACAAAGAAATTAAAAAAAAAACAACGACTCCCTTCACTTAAATTTAAAAAACATCTACCACATATATTTAACACTTTGTGATGTTCTAATTTAATAGATTTGTCCAACAAACAAACTGTAAATATAAACAACAAATAGAATGATAGTAAGCTATTTACTAAAGAAAAGATAAACCATTAAGTTTGTAGTAGTTGATGGCTGGGAATAGCAGAAGAGCATCATTGGCAATTGTGTAGAAAATAAATAAAAGTGAAGTGACTATAACCAGTATCGCTGCCCCTTTTCCTCTACATTCCTTTATACGGTTTTTTTTTTTTTTTTGGCTCTGAGTTTAATTAATTTTTGATATCTAAGCAATTGTTTTCCGTTTTCAAGCCCATGAATTTTTCCAACACTGGTATAATTTATAGAATTGGTTTTCAGACTTATATCCGAAACCTAATATTCTTTATAGGGTTCTCGGTTTCATTAAGACCATTCTAAAGGAAGTTAAAAAATTTTAACTACTTCAAGATAGGAGAAAATAAATGGTATTAATATCTGATTTATTGTTATTTGAATTTTAACTATGTTTCTTTTGCTTGCAGAAAAAAGTACCAATATACGTCCTTGTTCAACAGCCTTCTCCGATCCTTAAATATCCCTATGATGCATGCCCAAAAGCTTTTGCCCTTGTGTTAAAAGAGAAAACAGTAGTAAGTATTAATAATGTGAATTATTTCTAAATACTTAAAGATTTTTAGTGCAATCCAGAATTTAGAAGATCTTTGAAGTTCCGAAAATCTAAGGAAATATGTGAAGTTGGTTAATTTAGAAGGATTTTTATGTTTTGGGCTGTCTGTCCGTTTGCCATAATACTTGTAAAATATATTAAAAGTACTCTTCAAATTTTTCTGCAGAAGTGTCCATATTTGAAAATTTCAAACAGTATCTGGCTAGCATGCACATGTCAATTTTCGCATTTATGTAACCAAAAAAAGGAAAAGAAGAAGAAGTCATGTTTTCATTTCGGTTAATGTTTGTTAACTCTTTGTATGCTGACAGTTGTTTCTTGTAGGGATGCTCATATGGAAAACCTTTTGCTCAGCCATTTGCAGCTAATGATGAGGAAATCATAGCTGACGCTGTCCCTCTATCTATTAGGCTTCCCAGTGGTTATGACTTTAATGCTTATGTAAGTAAAGAGGGATCCATTTTTATTGAAACAAAACTTCGATGTCATTTCAAATTAAGAGGCTTATGTTTATTTGAAAATTAGTAATTTTACACTATACCTTCTGTTTTGCTCCCTGTAATTAGGGAAAAAAACAAAAACAGAAGGACAAATATTGTACTTTGAAGAAATTATCTTATGGTGGTAGGCTGCATCTTGTGCAATCTATGCTTTCTAGTTGTCACTTTCCTATCCTATCCCTTTTTGTTTTTTTTTTAAACCTTTCATTTTACTATCTATTATTACAAAGTTGTAAAGTTTCCTTTTTTCAATATAACTATTGCAGTAATGAAAGGAAAACTACAGAAGGTGTCATAAAGGCAGCATTACAATGACGACTTGGAAATTTAAGCCTAGAAATTGTTCTTAACAACTCAAACAAAGCTATTTGAATGTGAATTTAGATGTCTGATGGGTCACACCGTCTCATGCTCGTTTCTTTTGTTGCCCTTACTTGTTGGAATTAGCAGAAAATCATTCTCATGTTATATTCAATATAGTCCGCATAGTCTTGAAGCAACGGACAGTAGGATAGAGGCAAATGGGGAAGCATTCAGCAGTTCAATTGCAGAAGCTGTAAAGTTTAATTATGCATTTTTTAACCTAAAATCTACCAAAGATATTAAGGGATTACTGTTATTCAACATATTTGGAATATTTGCTTGCCTAAGGAACATCTTTGGCTTAAGTGGGGGCACAAAGTCTTATTAATTAATTGTAGGAATTTAATTAGAGGCTATTTCTAAGTGGGAGGATCAACTGAGTTGGTCTCCATTAAAGTGGGTTGTCTCTCAAGTTTCTTTGCATTTTTTTGGTTTGTGTTCAAGAAGTGCTTCCCTATAAGTGCCCTCGTGTCTTGGCTGATCATTTTGCAATAATAGGGATTGTATCAATGAGGTATTGCAAAGGAGAATGTTCATATTTTTTCCCTTTGTGTTTTGTGCATTTGAGTTGAGGAACTTGTGTTCTTTCAATCCTCTTTTTCTGCTTATTTTTGGTCCAGGATTCAGCAGGCTTTCTTGTTTTTTGGCTCTTCATTTCCTTGTTATGCTTTTAACCTGTGCATGTCCATTGTGATATGCTGATGAATTTGGAAATTTTGAGGCTGATAGAAAGATCTATAGCTGTTTGGGTGAAATTCTTGATATCCGCGGGAATCGGTTAGATCATAGTTTAGTCTTGGCTCAGAATATCTTAGAGCTATGTAATTGATGAACTGTCCTTTGGATGAATTACGTCGGTTATAGATGTCATACTCCCTTGAAACTATGGTCTGTGCACTTTTCTGAAAATTTCAAACCAACATTAAATTTCTAGATATACCCCGAAAAATTTAATAGAGAACAGCATAACAATTCCATAGATTTTTAAAATTACTAATTAGTTGCTATGTGATCAAGTTTTTTCCCCACATGTTAGAGCTTCTAATAATAATATCTTTGTCTCTTGTAGCACAATAATGCAGGAAATGTAGTAGCTGTGAAGACAGAAGTACAGATTGCGGATCATTTGCATCAACTTTCAGTATATGATAGGCAACGAAATTGGTACATCTCAGTAAGGAGGCGTCACCTCACTGGTCATAAAGATACGGTAATAATATACACTCGAAAAAATTTCCCTGCGTCATGACGAATGGAAATATCAAATGGGATGGTCTAAACAATTCTCTGTTGCAGTTTTATGTTCATCTGCAGTCTGATATACAATGTAGATCTTTGGTCGAGGTTTATTGTTTCATTATAGATGGAAAGCGTCCTACTTCTGATCGTTTGAAAGCAATCAATGAGGAAATGAAAAACATTCATGGAGTAAGTCTTATGGTAGCACTTGTTTGATCCGTTTATTGAAACCTAATGAACTTATTGACTTCAAATGCTGCATTTTTAGGGTTCCAAGAAACTAAGAGGTTCCAGGTTGGTCGAAAAAAAGGAGGTGGGCCGATATGATCACGATAACAAGTTTATTTATAGGTGGCAGACAACACTGACAGAAAGCCAGACGAAGACATCTGAAAAAGCTGAAACTTCAGGTTAGATAAACCTGCTTTTCTTTTTATATCTTAACAGTATGTCTACTCATTTTCAAAATTTGCATCAACAACATGAGTTTCTTTGAATGAGTGCAGGAAGTAGGAAGAGGAAGAGAGAAGAAGACATCTCTTCGCAAAGTGGGCCAAGTTCTCAGATTGCCAATCCAGGAACTTCAGAACCTAAGCTCCATCCTCTTTATGATTTCCTTTTAAAGTAATTTAAAGTGAGAAGCTTTAATGTGAATTATAAACTGCTGGTTCTTTGGACAAAAATTTGAGGGCTTGAACATGTTTACAATTGAACATCTTTACATAATGCTGCCGGGAGCTTCAAACAGCATCTATCTATAGGAGGTATCATAAGAATTGATTTTATGCTATCCTTGAATTTGAATTGATTTCATTGGGCACATTTTATTTCCTTCGGAGTTCTATCTCTTTGAGTTTTCCGAAATCCGTAGTTCCATATTTATGCAACGTTAGCCTCTTGTTAATAACTATCTATACGATGATTGAATTTAAACTTGGATAGTAATTATTTTTTTCATCATTTTTAAGATTTCATTTTTCAAAACTAATTCACCACCAACTGTACTTTTTTCAAGTTACCGCAGAGACAGAAGGATGAAGGATGAACTGTTACGCTGACTGTTAGTATGTACTTAATACTAAATTGGCTAACATACTTTTCCCTCACACTGAAAGTTCAGAATGCGGGAATGATCCCATGTTTCTTCATGGATTCTTGAGATTACCTGGGAAGGCTCTTTGAACACTGCAGGAAAAACAAAAAGGAAGTCTTTGCATGCTAATTTTAAAACTGCAAGAACACTTTTTAATTATCTTTAGACTTTATTAGTTTGTGTAGCTATACTGGTGAGAAATGATTCGAGGAGCAGCGAAACATATTACAAATATAAAAGATGCTGTCAAATCTACCCTTGAAATAGCAGAGGTATTTTGATCTTTTACGTTTCAGGGTCATACCTCATAGTTCCTAATCCTCTAATTTTTTTTTTTTTTATAAGAGTTCCTAATCCTACATTTAGACCTTATTATTTAATGATGTGAAGACTTTAGTCTCCAATGACGGGCTTCGGAATAGTAACTAACCAAAGATTTGCTGTCATCACTTGTCTAATTGTATATCTTGCTATACATGAAAAAATGGAAGAAACAGAGGTTACGTCAAGGCCAACGTATGAAAAAAAGTTCATGTTGAACTTTACAAGAGGCAGTTAGCTACTTGCTCATGAACCATTCAAGAGATAAAAGATAAAATGCATTGGTTTGGCTAAAAAAATATTTAGGCAGTATTTTCTTCAAAATGACTGTGGCAGCAACATAAAATGGACAAAGCTCATTTAGCTTCTAGTTCATTGCATGTGAGTAGGAATAAACTAATTTCAATCAAATAATAATTTCTAATTACATATTCTGATGTTATAATCACCAAAATAAGTCCCAAAGAAAGTAGGTATTTCAGTTTTCTTCTACTTCTTTCCCTATTCTAATAGATTGTTCTGACGTTCTTTAATGCAATTATCTTACATCCAAGATTACATTTGTTAAAGAGAGACGATATTATTTCCATGTTGACACTAACCACCATTTAGACTCAAAAGAAAACTTTTTCTTTCTTGCTTGAGAAAAGCTTTAAAGGAAAAAAGTTTTCCATTTCTTTTCCTTTTCATCTAAAGGAAAACTTTTCCTTTCAAAGACCAATGTATTGGCAAAAGGTAGGTACATCAAACGCATTAGAAACAGAGAAGAGAGCAAAAATGAGAAAAAAGAAAGACCTTGTAACTGGTAGTTATCTTCTTGCATGGAAAAAATTTAATAGCTTCCTTCTCCATTACTTTTTCTCTTTTCTAAACCACAAGTGGGTGAGGGTTGATGGAGGACCGTACCAGTTTATTAAAAACGCTGAAGATATAAAAGGTTGCATACTCATAGACAAGAATACCCTTTTTGCTGTTCTTGCAAGCTATCCCCCAAAAAAAAATGGAAAAAAGAGTAAAGGCAAACTTAATGCATAAAGAAAATCTAACTATCTTTTTATATTTCTGATATAAAAAAAAAATCTATGTTTTCCTCTCGGCTGTTTTTGCCAATTTTTTTCCCTAAACAAAATCATATATAGAAAATCTACTTTGAACATTATAAGAAAATGATTAAATACATGTGACACATAAGCTGAATGAACTCAATGTTCTTTTTTCCATGCTTTTTTGGGAAAAAAATTAGTGCGAGATATTTTGCGCCAAAACATTTAATGCGCATACACTTAGGGCATAGTTAATATTCATGCAATTGGAAAACAACCATTCTGCTTACCCTTCGCACCCTCTCTTACTATTTTATATATATATATATATATATATATATATATATATATATATATATATATAATTTATTCTCCTTTTTAAAAGAATAGAATCAGACTGATTCCCGAAATGCCTTTCTGGCTATTCCTGAATGTCCCGGCTATTCACGGAACGTGAATCATCTGCTTCCGGAAGAAATCGAAGAATTTCTTGGGAATCCTACAAGATCCGTTCGTTCTTTTTTCTCTGATAGATGGTCAGAACTTCATCTGAGTTCGAAGTTATTCATTTAGAAATATCCTAATTGTAAAATGTCTATTATAAAGAAATTAAATGGAAGAACGTTCTTAACTTAAATTCAAAAAGTACCTGCCCTTGAGGCCTTGCCCTAGTAGTAAGAGTTGAGGCATTCCTAACCAACTAAAGATTGGGAATTCGATTCCTACCTAATGTAAGATTTTTATCCTTTTATTTGGTTATTTTCTCCTTTAATATGACTTATTTTCAAATTTGAAAGCGCTTGTAATTCTCCGCTATATTGTATTTGCTGTGTGTAATCTTCATTAATAGTGTGACACCTCTTGTACTTCAAAATTTAAAAAGTATCTGTTATTTAAGTTTAAAACATTACGATGGTTTAATTTGATAAATGTGTAGAAAGAACTAACCAAAATATAAAAGCAAGTGCTACGGTAAATAAACTATTAAATAAAGAAAAGATAAACCATTTTGTAGTAATTGATGGTGCGGTATAAAAGATTCAGAGCATCATTGGTGATTATTATGTAGAAGATAAATGAAGGTGGACTGACTATAACACAGAGGGATCCAACAATTAATGGGTGATTTCTTCTCTTGAGTAGGAAGCATTAGCTTTCTATTGCAGTTGACTTATGAGGGGGGTAAATAATCTTCTCCTTTTTCTTTCTGTTTATGATGTCTCTGAATTTAATTAATTTTTTATGTGAAATCTTTTGTTCTTTGTTTTCAAGCCTATTAATTTGAGATAAGAAGTTGAGAAGTCACCAAAAGCCTAGAGGAAATGATGGGCACCCAACAGAAATTGGTTAGAAAATAATTACTTATTAAATTTTAAAACCCTCAACCTTCAAAGAGTATTGATGTGATTCTCGTGCCCTTATACTCTATTCTATCATAATATTTAACAATTTGCACACAAACACAAGGCAAGTGCAGCTATCGTTACAATTAGTATAATGACAAGTACTTCTAATGTTGTGCCTTCGGGGATGATCAAATATCTTAACTCACTTTTGCTCTATTGTTTAGTCTATCAATTCAATTATGAAAATGTTTGAAATAAGCTACTAGGAATAGTACTAACTTAACTAATTAAAACTAGTTTAACTAATCTTGCTTGCAAGAGTGAATTTAATTGCAAAAACAATTCTTGAATGGAAAATCCCCCTAGAATTACCTATGTGATAGAAAAATCTCTCGGTTGATCATCTTTCCTATCTTATGTTTGGTGAAATTCCTACCATTAGATTAATAGGTCAAAATCTCTTTCTAATTACCAAGAAGATGTTGAGGCCCCTATCTCTAGTCACGTAAATTATCCTTATTGTTTGTGTATGATCTATTCCACCCTTCCTTTCTCAATACCAATTGAAAAAAACCCAATTCATGAATCAGCCAACAATCAAGTTCATTCAAACAATCAAATCCACAAATAATACATAAGAAATTAGAGCTCAATCAACTAAGGAAAAAAATTCATTCACAGATAATAACTAGGGTTCATAACTATCCAAGTATTCAAATGCTTAGCTCATCATCATATTACAAATCAAAGAACATAAAGTAACAAAGAAAAAGGAAGAATTGCTCATTCTCGTGTCTTCAAATCTTCTCTTCTTGAAAGCTTGGTCAACTTGGTTGTGAAGAGTTGAGTTATTGAACTTGAATCTCCAAGATTGATTGCTTCTTCTTCAAAGATTCCACCTCCTCTCTTGATTTCTCTTGCAAAGAATGAGGATTAGAGATGGGATTTTTTTCTCTCAAAACTCTCCCCTTTTAGCCTCTTCCAAACCTAGCTGCCTCTCTCTTCAAATGACCTTAAGGGGTGTATATATATATATATACCCCAAAACCTAGCCACCACCCAGGCGATACAGCCTAGGTGGTCTAGGTAGTGACATCTGGACTCAGTTTGGCTACAGTAAAACTCTGTTCTATTTTGCTCTGCAACTATGACAATTGTTTGAATTCTTGGCAAACTAAAATCAAGAAATCGGTCAATATAAGCCTCGTTGTCTTAATGAAAGTCGTAAATCATGATCTTTTAGATTTTCGCACAAATTTGATTCACCCTAATTGGATGTCTAGAACTCAAGATATGGTTATTTTACCTTACACTGTCAAAACTGAAACCACATCTAGAGACATTGAATTTGCACCTTAATTATTGAGGCCAAACGAGCTTGGATACAAGAAAAACTAATATTAGCGACGGACACATCCGTCGCTAAATATAAGTTAACGACGGATTAGCAACGGATGTGTCCGTCGCTAAAATTGGCGTCGCTAATTGCAACGAAAGCTCATTTTCCTCTCAATCAGTGACGGATTTGCGTCTGAAATAAAAAGTGGTCAAAGTCTTGGGCTATCCTTTTAGCGACGATTTTTACAACGCATTAGCGACGGATAAATTGATATTTAAAAAAATTTTAATTATCGGTTGCTAATCCGTCGCTAATTAGCGACGCATTAGCGACAAATAATAGTTCCGTCGCAACCTCGATAGCTAATTTATATTTATTTTTTTATTTTAATTTAATTTTGCATCGCTAATTAGCAACGGATACTTAAATTTCAAAAATATTTAAATTTTATCTATCCGTCGCTATATTTTACAAAAATTTAAAATATCCGTCGCTATCTTTTTAAAAAATAAAAAATATCCATCGCTAATCCGTTGTTAATTAGCAAGGGATTAGCAACGAATATTTGAATTTGAAAAATATTTAAATTTTGAACCGTCCGTCGCTAATCCGTTGCTAATCCCTCGCTATATTTAAAAAAAAGTAATTAAAAACCGTCGCTATTATATATTTTTAAATATTTTTATTATTTATATGAAATTATCCTGTAAAAATTAAAAAATTAAAAATTCATAAAGTGAAAATATTGTACGTGAATAAATATCAAGAGAAGGCAATACTCTTACAAATACAAATCAATAAATAAAATGCCTGAAAAATATCAAATATCAAATACAGTCATCCATTTACAAACTAAAATTCTAATATACTAATTAGCCTAGACGGCAGATGCTGGAGTCGGAGCTGAGGGTGGTGGCGGTGGCGGTGGCAGTGGCGGTGGCGAATCCATGGGGCCTTGGGGAGGAGAATGGTGATCCGGTGAGTCAACTGTGTAGTCATCATTATCGTCATCATCAGTATCATCATTGCCACCAAGCAATGGAGGCGGTGGCAGATTCAAAGTTTGTGACAGAAATGATAAGTAATCTGTCATACTCTGTTGCACGTGATGCAACTTCTTCTCAACTTTCTGCCGCATCTTTGTCTCGTCATTCAACATTTTTTGTAACTGGATAACATCGTGAGACGAGGAAATTGGTACTCCCTCAGAAGTAGAAGAATGATCCAACCTCCGTCTGACCTTCGATCCCTCAAAGCCCAATCCAAAGATATGGTTCTTCTTGAAACCTCCCCCAACCTCAAGAAATAGTGACTTCTCGTCAACAACCTGACGAGAAGTCACTGAACTTTCAGACTCTGGCTGAGAATAATGCTCCTTAATTGCGTTAACATTATCCTGCAAAAATAAGAAATAAAAGCCGTATAAATATTAACAATTACAATTGCTATTTTATAAGTACAAAAGAAAGTTGATTCGTACCAAAGTTTGTCGTGACTTCTCACTGACAAACTCGCCCTGCTTTGACCCTCTTTGAAAAGTGTGATGTTTTTTTAAATAACTTCACGTAAGTAAAGTCATCACCTTTTTCTTTCCGCTATAATTTCAACATGAAAGATACAAATATTAATTTTTGTAGGAAAAATTTAAGAATAAGTTTAAAAATTGTAGACTATTAAAACGTACCATTCGATTCTCATACTCCGTAAAAGATATAGATCCTTCCGTATGAGATGTGCCACTAACAGCAGCTCTATTCCGTTTAGCTGCAGAAGAAATGCATTGAAACCCCTTAGTTCTCCACTCCTGTTGCATATGCTCCCAAAATTTAGGCGAAATCCAATTTGGACGTTTTTGTTTAGCGCGAGCCTTGCATAATATACCTGACTGGCTTGTTGAGCTAACACAAATGGATCGTATTTTGGGTACTTTCTCCTACTGTTAATGTCCACCATTCTAAACTGCGGATGCACCTTCATTCCCCTATTAATAGTTGGATCAAACAAATCACACTTGAACAAGGTAACATTCTGACAAGGAGACCCAGGGAATTGCACCTCAATAATCTTCTTCAAGACTCCATAATAGTCTCCCGTATTTTCTTCTCCTCCTTTGACGCAAACCCCACTATTAACGGTTTTCTTTCCTATTTCGCAATCGTACATGTGAAATCTAAAACCATTTATCAAGTACCCATGGAAAGACTTCACCTGCCTCGAAAGGCCCCAAGCCAAACTTTTAAGATTTTTATCACTAACATGATTGTCAGGACGGTTAACCTATAACAATTAAGTAAGTAAGTTAGGCAGATAATAGGAACGGCAAGTTATAAAATACTCAAAAAAGAATATAAGAGGGTAACAATTACATAATTCCTAAACCATGCCGGAAACTCATCTTCTAATCTCCTATCAACTTCTTTATCCGTTATTTGTGGTGCAGCAGCTTGTAATTCGCCCTTGAATTTGCTGTATAGTAATCACTTACCGTGAGGATTAGTGTATCAGCATTGGGGTAATACGTGATTTGAGTTATAGTAATATTATTGTAACTGATCTAATAAACGGCTGCAGTTCATCGCAATTGAGAAATATATAAATTGTAACTGCCTTAAGTTCCTCATATGTTAGATATCTGGTTTGAATTTGCCCGATTACCCTTCCTGAAATATTGCATATTGACAAACTAGGGCCATGCAAGTTTGGTTCACTAACACCTTCATCATTTCGAGCAATGCTTGTATATCTTGTCTGCACGCAGGGCTCAAAATAATAGGAGAAAAATGTCGATGCTTCTTCAATTAAGTAAGCATTGCAAATCGATCCTTCAACCCTTGCTTTATTCTTAACCTTACTTTTCACGCGATACAAGAACCTGAAATATCAGTAATAAATGAAAAGTACATTACCTCACAGTCAAAGCAAATGAGAACTGGATATTGTCAAAGGTATATTTACTGGTCAAATGGATACATCCATCGGAACTGAACAGGACCAGCAACCCTCGCTTCATAAGACAAGTGGACCAAAAGGTGTTCCATCACGTCAAAGAACCCTGGTGGAAAAATCCTTTCTAACTTACAAACCAGAATTGCAATATTTTTCTCTCATTCCCTCATACGAGATACTGATAATTTAGGAGAACACAGGTCACGGTAGAAAATACTTAACTCCGTTAGGCTGTTCCATATTAGTATTGGAAGAAATTCTCTGAATGCAATTGGAAGTAATCTCTCCATGAAGACATGACAGTCATGAGATTTCATTCCTGACATTTTCAGCTCTTTCATATCAACACATCTTCCCAGATTAGAAGCATATCCATCAGGAAGTCGAATATCCTTCACCCACTCAAGAACGAGTCTCCTCTGTTCCGGTGTTAGCGAATATTTAGCCTTCGGAATGGAAACTTTCCTGTCACTAACACTAATAATATGTAGCTCAGGCCTGTCACAATATATCTCAACATCACGGCGAGCTTTCACGTTGTCTTTCGATTTACCTTTTACATCCATAACGGTGTTAAACACATTATCAAAGACATTTTTCTCATTATGCATCACATCTATGTTATGGCGAATCAAATTAGTTTTCCAATATGGTAAATCCCAAAAGATGCTCTTCTTGGCCCAATTCTGATAGATTCCTCTGCCCGCGTGTCTCCCAACTTCTACAGCAGAGTCCACTATCTTTGAAAAATTGCACACTCTTTCCCACATCTCATCTCCAGAAGCTCGTATTATGGGTACGAATCTCTCACGACCCCTATCTTTTCTAAATGACTTTGTATCCTTCCTGTATGGGTGCTCGGAGGGCAAGAATCGCCGGTGACAATCGAACCAAGATTGTTTCGACCCATTCTGCAACTGAAACGATTTTGTTAACTCCATGCAATAAGGACAAGCTAATCTTCCTGTTGTACTCCATCCACTTAGCATGCCATAAGCAGGAAAGTCGTTAATAGTCCACAAAAGTGATGCACGCATCTAAAAATTTTGTTTCAACGAGATGTCATACGTCGGGACTCCACTACACCATAAATGTAATAATTCATCCACCAAAGGTTGTAGATAAACATATATCTTATGTTTTGGATTCTTTGGCCCCGAGACAATTATTGTGAGGAACATCACTGGATCTTTCATGCGCATCCAAGGAGGCAAGTTATAAGGAGTAACAATAACGGGCCAAGTAGAATATTGCTTTCCCGACATCCCAAAAGGTGAAAACCCATCAGTGCATAGAGCAAGACGAACATTTCAAATTTCTTTGACAAATTCAGGATAGGTCCGATTATCTACAACATTATCCACACATTATCTATTAAGAAATTGTTAAGAAAATTTTGACAGAGTCTCCCCTAAAAAATTGGCTTTTCTTGGCTCAAAGGCCAGTCCAAATTCAATCCCACAACAATGAAAGATAAAATTATAATACCACATACCTTTGCTTTGAAAAATTACCTTAGAAATTATCTGATTAAATTTAACCATGGCTCTTAAGGGATAAAAACTGATTAAGTCAACATACAATGGATCTTAAGGAATAAAAACCTAAACATGTGCAAAGGAGTATTTCATTTTCTATTGCCACTATTTTTGGCTATTAACTAAATGATTTATTTATATGTTGACTTATTTATATTTTTGGCTACTAGTTAAAGTCTTTATTCCATTAAGAATAATTTTCCTATAAAACTCACACCTACTGGATTCCAGTTCTAAATTAGGATTGAAGAACCAAGATAGGCTAGCATAAAATATATATTCAATGTATAGGGAATAGGATTATTCTTACTAATGTATTTCTAATGTATGTGCACGTAAAATTATTTGCAAGCACCTCTTAAAGCCTTCCCAAGCTATTAGCAATATACATAACCTCAACACTATTTAATGCCTCAACACAAGAAGAATGACGGATTTTAACCCTCAACCAAACTAATCCACCAAAGTAACAAAAGAGCCAATAGATATAAAGATTATAAATAGATTCAACGAATGCCCAATTTATCAAGAACAAATGACAAAATCACTTTCTTCTTTATATTAATACCAGCAAAAAACTAGAAAACCAATATAGTACAAAAGGGTATATCAAGAAAATTTGAAACACAGATTCCAGAAAGAAAAGAACAGGTTCACTAATTGTTGCAGTATAAAAAAGATCACAATGGCAAACCTTAATCCCGGTTTCTTCTAGGGTGTGTCTGATTTGAAGCCCAGCAAGACGATGATTAATTTCCAACAAAACTGAAACATGGGAATTTTTTTTCAAACATGGAAATTTTCGACTGCTATATTAAAATTAAAACTAAAACAGTGGCCAAATTAATCTGCGCAAGAAGTAGAAATCAAACAATTAACAAAAAATTGCAAAAATGTGGAGGATTAAACTAAAACCCAAATTCAACCCTCTGCTCGCGAACCCTCAACCCGAGCAACACTATTCCAAAGTCCAGCCGTCTCTACCCCGGCGCCAACGGTTCAACCCAACCCAACCCGAATGGGAAAAAGAGGGTCAGCTTCCCAAGCTATTATAACATGCCGAGAAAGTAGAGAAACAAGAACTCAAACTCATCCATTACCCATCAAGAAATACATGCCGAAAACAAAGCAGAATGCAGATTGTTTAGAACGCATAAAAACCATTCCTCAATTAGCCAAACGAAGGAGCGAATTTTTACCTCTTGAAACTCGGCAAATTTTTCGTTGGACACAAACATAGATAGCAACGAAAGAGGCGGGGAATGAGGGAGGGAAGGGTTTTTTTCCTTGGGTGTTTTGCAGACAGAGGAGTGTGCCGAGTGTTCTGCAATTGACAAACAAATTATGAAAGAGAACGCATTATCAAATTGGGCCGTTGTCTAATGTCTAATCCAGAAAGAGAAGAACGTATTGCCCGAACGCGTTGTACAATGGTTTAATAAGGACACATAGTAATGATGCGTCCTTCACGCGGCAAGCGGATTTTAATATTCGTTTACAACGCATTCGACTACTGCGCCAACAACAAACGATCATAATGCGTTCATCAACAAGCGGTCGCTAATCAGTTACAAATCACATTAGAACGCACTCTTATGATGCATTTTTGTCTTATCCGTCGCTAAATGCTAATATAAATGCAAATCAAAAAACACATATAAATGCTAATATAAATGCAAATAAAAAAACACATATAAATGCTAATATAAATTTTATTTTAATCCAATTAAATTCTAATTTCACAGCTAATACATCCCTCAATCTTCATTGGAATACCCGAGAATAATGTAGAAAGAATTATCAATATTCCTTGGTATTCAAACCAAGTAATATAAACATCTATTCTAAATAATTTATATTAATAACAAATTGTACAGTGATCATTCATAGAATTACAACACTCATGGAATATATAGGAAAAACTAAAATAAGAATATTAAAAATATTCAATTTTCGTCGTTAATCCTTCGCTAATCAGCGAGGGATTAGCGACGGAAAGGGGTTTCAAAATATAACAAAATTAAAAATTTTAAAAATACACTATTGCCGTCGCTAATCCCTCGCTATTCAGTGAGTGATTAGCGACGGAAAAGGGTTCAAAATATAACCAAATTAATAGAATTAAAAAGTACTACGGCCGTCGCTAATCCCTCGCTAATCAACGAGGGATTAGCGACGGCACAGGGTTTCAAATTTCTCAAATTAAAAATTTTGAAAATTTATTATTTCCGTCGCTAAGCCCTCGTTAATCAGCGAGTGATTAGCGACCGCAAAGATTTCAAAATATATCTAAATTAAAAAATTAAAAATTTCTATTTCCGTCGCTAATCCCTCGCTGATCAGCGAGGGATTAGCGACGGAAGTGGTTTTCAAAATTGCAAATGAAAACATTAAAAAATGTATTACATCCATAGCTAATCCCTCACCATAGCTAATCCCTCACTAATTAGCGAGGGATTAGCGACGGAATTGGTTTAAACATTGCAAAATTAGAAATCTTAAAATTTTGTTTATCTACCGTCGCTAATCCCTCGCTAATTAGCGAGGGATTAGCGATGCATTGTATTTTGAATTTTAAAATTTATTTTTAAAACTGAAATTATCTATCCGTCGCAAAGCCATCGCAAATTAGCGACGGATTTGCGGCGGACTGTGTTTTTGGTCAAAGATTTGTAGTCTGTCGCTAATTTAGCAATGGAATATGGCCGTCACTAATTTCCGTCGCTAATATCAGTTTTTCTTGTATTGGGATTTACATAAATTTTAGCATTGTAGAAACTTTATAATGTCCTATACAATTGTAAATAAGGCCACTGCTACATTTGAAACCTTTATGGAGGTCAAAATTTCACTTGAAAATGCTTTGTTCTGATGAGAGAAGCTTTTCTTCTTCTTTCTTTATTCTAAGTGTGTAGAATCTCCTTCCTTACTTCATTGTACTCCAAATCTTCAATAAACTTACCTAAAAGAAGGGAAGAGATAAAGGAGCATAAATGGTGATTGAAACACTAAAATTCAACAGAAATTCAAGGTCAAAGTGATAAATACATAAAACACAAATATGATATATCAAGTATGGTTTTTGATAATGTGGAGAGGGAGCTCTTCCCCTCCATGTCACCTACCAACTAAGCGAGGTAAATCAAATATTTATTTCCTCTTTTACTCCCTCCATGTCCTCTTTTACCTGTTGTGGCATTTTTCACATAAATACTAGTATTAGTATTAGTATATTTTTAATGTTTTTGTTGCTAAATTTATTTTTGTTTGTGATTATTGATCAATACTCACTTTATTAATACTAGAATTTCTGAGAGAGAGTCATTTTAATTCTGATAATGTGGGTCATTTCTGGTCATGATTTTATTGTGTATTTTATTTGTCTCAACTTCCCTACAATGATTTTGCCAATTTTTCTTCAATAATTACAGTTATCCAGATTGCACCTCTGCTTCTTCTGTTTGTATCTGTTTTTGAGGTTAAGATTTTGAACTACTAAGATTGCAAATGCATGCCTTAACTGAAATGTGGTGATTATTGCTTTCTTTCTTCAACTGGCCTCTCATAGGCCAAAAACTAATCAAGAAATCCAATGGCATATGTTCAAAACATTAAAATTCAGCCTAAGTAACAGAAAAGTTTCCAATCTATCAATAATATTCTGGCACTGAGGAAAGTTGTACATCCACGAACTATTCTCGTTCTTCAAAAGTAGTTAACATGAGGGCTAAATGTAATCAAGTCTTCTGCTAAGGAGTTTCTGGCATGATCTACTACTTTGCTCCTTACATGAACTTCACATGTGGGATACTTTCGGCAAAATGTTGATATCTTCTTCAACATGTCAAACATGGACTCGACATTAAGAGCCTTGCAACGTATAGGTCAATCTTTTCAAGTACATATACTTCATCATTGCAAGATCATCTTCACTGTCTTCACAATTTATAATTGAAATTTCTTCAAGGCTCAAAAAGAAGCACCTAGGAACTCTTGTGGGATTTCTCCATGTTGGATGCTGATCTCCATGGATAATAGCCTGAAAGCAACAAAAGCAGCTATTCGGAAACAATCAGAAATCCAATGGCTAGAACGAATCCTTAACCAATCCTTTCTTATTTGTTGATTTTATTCTTTTAGTAATTTGGAACACTTGAACTAACCTTTTGCAAGATAAGAACTTCTAGATAGAATGGGTTGTAAAGCAAGCTCCGCATGATATTCCATTTACAGCATTTAGCTTCCACCATCAATTTGGATAGTTTTGGCAACTTAGGCAAACAAGTAGTTGCATTGCCTAAAGACTTCAAAAAAGAGACAAATTTAAGAGCAAAAAAAGAGCTTTCATTTCTTGACGTGGAAATTTTCACAAAGGAGGCATTACTGCATACATCTTAAACTTTCAATTACTACATTCTATTTAAAATTATCCTCAGGAAAGTGGTAACCTGCCTTAATATACGTGTGTGTATTTTGAAAGTGAAAAAAATATAAAAATGTTTATACTTTAGAAAACATGCATTCTATCTCAAATTTGTCTAGCTAACACATTAATGTCATCTAAATCACTAAGAACTAACATATTTTTTTTCTTTCACAATTATAGACTGGTTCTCTAAAAACATACTTCCACTCTCTCAAACAAATATTTCTACGTAGGGATTTATTTAGGTTAGTGTTGTGTTTTGTTGTCTATGACTTTATACTCAATTTTATCACAATCCTCAACAATTTGCACACAAACACAAGGCAAGTGCACCTATCGTTTAAATTAGTATAATGGCAAGCAAGTTTAAATATCGTATCCACGGGGATGGTAAAATATCATTACTCACTTTCTACTCTATTGTTTAGCCTAACAAATTTGTTTGTGAAAATGATTAGAACAACTATTAGGAAAAGGAATCTAACTTAACTAGTTAAACCAACTTAAATCTTGCTTGCAGAAGAGAATTCAATAGAGAAAACAATACTTGGATGGTTAATCCCCCTAGAATTGCCTATGTGATAGAAATGTCCCTTGGTTGACAAATTTCACTTCTTATGTTTGATGAAATTCCAATGATAGAACTCACTCCATCTCTAGATGAAAGTTCTCTATTCTTAGATTAATTAGTTGAAATTTCTTTCTAACCAATTCAACCCAAGAATGCATTAAGAATTGTGAATTTCCAATTAGATTTCTCTAATTATCAAGAAGATGTTTAGGTCTATATCTCTAGTCACCTAAATCATCCCCATTATTTATGTATGGTCTAACTGAACCATTTGCAAATTGAATACCCATCTTAGTACGCTTTGGTTCACCTAGGCCTAATTGTTTGAAAACATTAAATGGTAGCAAGTTGATGCTAGTACCTAGGTCTGCCAATGATTTATCAAAAGAAAGACTACCAATAGTGCAAGGAATATTAAAACTCCCTGGATCTTTTAGCTTTTGAGGTAGCTTTCTCTTGTGTTGAAGGATGGCAGAGCACTCCTCATTCAATGTTACTGTTGAAAGTTCTTGAAGCCTCTTTCTTTTCGAAAGGATATCCTTGAGGAACTTAGCATATCTTGGCATCTGTGAAAGAATTTCAACAAATAGTAAGTTAATGTGCAATTGTTTGAATAGTTCAAGAAATTTACCAAGTTGCTCATCATTTCTATCTCTTAGAAGTGCGGCGGGGTATGGAATTCTAGGCTTGTACTCCAGAACCATCTTGTTCGAATGCTCTTCCTTCTTCTCAAGAACTGTTTCTTTAACTTGATTTTCACTTTCCCCCATGCCTTGGGATTCCACCTTACATTCCAAAGCATTTTATTTATTTTCACTTTCCAAAAACACCATATTCACATGTTCTCTTGGATTGGTAACTGTATTGCTAGGCAAACTGCCCATTTGTCTTTCCGAAACAAACTTCGCCAATTGACCTATTTGATTTTCCAAATTGTGAATGGAAGCTTGTTGGTTCCTCAGCGATGCTTCTTGATTTTGGAACCGGGTTTTAGTACTCTCAATGAACTTTGTCATTAATTCTTCAAGGCTAGGCTTCACGGGCTGTTGAAAAGGGAGATGAGGTTGATGTTGATAAGGAAGAGATATTTGGGGTTGGGAGTTTGATGAAACTTGGAAGCCGGAAGGATGAAATGGTCTTTGTTGCCCTTGGTTGCTCCATGAGAAGTTTGGATGATTCCGCCACCCCGAATTATAAGTATTACTATAAGGATTGTTGGGTTGCCTTCCTCCTCCAAGGAAATCCACATGCTCCGTTGATGCATTAGAAGTCTCCATGGTTTGGTACTCATGATTTGGAAGACCACCTCCGCAAAAATCACAAGCCATCATCACTTGAGAGGTTTGAGGTGACAAACTCAAGCTCTCAATCTTCTTGTTTAAGGCATCGAATTTTGCCTCCAAACCTGTCATCATGTCTACATTGTGCATTCCACTAGGTTTGGTTTTCAGCCTTGGATTCCCCCATTGGTAGTTGTTCATGGCGATGTTTTCAATGAGGTCTTGTAACTCCTCCGGTGTCTTCAAACTTGTGGTACCTCCCGAAGAAGCATCAATAAGTTGCTTGGAAGGGAAATTTAATCCACTATGGAATGTTTGCATTTGAAGCCCCAAATCTAGACCATGATGTGGACATTTCCTCAATAGCTCCTTCCATCTTTCCCAAGAGTCATATAAGCTTTCACTCTCCATTTGTTGAAAAGAGAAGATGTCGTTTCTTAACTTCGTCGTCCTTGCCGGAGGAAAATATTTAGCTAGGAACTTTTCCGCAAGATTGTTCCATGTATTAATGGAACCCGGTGGAAGTGATTTCAACCATGACTTGGCTCGATCTCTCAATGAAAATGGAAATAATCGAAGACGGATGGCATCTTCAGAAGCCCCATTAATCTTGAAAGTATCACATATTTCCAAGAAGTTGGCAATATGAGCATTCGGGTCTTCATCCGGTAAACCATCAAATTGTACCAATTGTTGAACCATTTGAATAATATTCGGTTTGATTTCAAAATTGTTGGCTTCAACTCTTGGTCGGGCAATGCTTGACTTCGCTCCTAATAAAGAAGGTCGTGCATAGTCTCCCATTGTCCTTGGCCTTGCATTTCCGTTATGTGCCATAGTATTCTCAATTTGAGGAGTTTCACCTTCAACTTCAACTCCTTCAAGTATCACCTCTAGGTTTATACCCCGTGGATCCCAATAAAAAATTTACTCAACTTCGGAATTAAGTTGATTCAATTCTCCCGAATTACTTGAGGTCATAAACCGAAAGAATTCAAACCTTCACCATAAATAAAGTAAAAGTTTAGCTAAAAAAAAAACACTTACTTAAAACAGAACAAAAATAGAGAAACATAAGCTAAGAACTCCAATTCACTAATGACTTACAAAATTACAACCATGACAACAAATACTAATACTAGCAATAGGCATTATAACAACGATTAAGCAAAATGACTAAATCAATAGATTTCAAGCTTTCCTAATATTAACCAAACTCTCCCTGGCAACGGCGCCAAAAACTTGTTTTGTTTTGTTGTCTATGCCTTTATACTCAATTTTATCACAATCCTCAACAATTTGCACACAAACACAAGGCAAGTGCATCCATCGTTTAAATTAGTATAATGGCAAGCAAGTTTAAATCATCATTAATCCACTCAATCAATTCAACCATTCAAACCCACAAACAATTCACAAGAAATTCGAATTCTATCAACCAAGGAAACAATTCATTCACATAGGTAAAATCTAGGGTTCATACCCATCCAAGTATTCAAAAGTCTATTTCATCAACATATTACAACTCAAAGAATATAAACCAATAAAGAAAGAGTAAGAATTGCTCATTTTCATGATGTGAAATCTTCTCTTCCTCAAGGTTGAAATTCGTCACTGTAGCATTGAGAAAATTGCAGCTTTTTCCATGAATCTTCAAGGTGGATGTTCTCCTTCTTCAAGGATTCAATCTTCTCTCTTGATTTCTCTTGCAAGATTGATGGATTGGAAGAAGAATTTGGTGTATTTTCTTGGTGTTTTGCAGCCTTTCTTCTCACTCCAGCCGTCCCTCTTGTTTTTGCCCTAAAGGGGTATTAAAATCTGCCCCAAAAGAGAGAGAAAAGCAGCTTAAAAGCATCTTCAGATCGACACAAACGGCTCCGCTTGGATCACACCAAATGGAGCCGCTTGCCCCCAGTTCTGGTGCAAGGTTTTGCTGCCCAACTGTGACACTTTTTTGACGTTTAGGTGAATTCAGAACATTATATCGGCTGATCTAGGTCTTGATGTCTTCATAAACATTATAGATCAGGATCTCATCTTTCCACAGAGATTTGAATCACCTCAATTGGGCATCTAGAACGCAAGATATAATCATTCTACCAAACTGTGTCAAAAATGAAACACAATGCAGAACAGGTGACTTTGTAGCATAAGCATGGCAGGCAAATGAACTCCGATTGACACAAATTTTACGATTCTGAAAACTTCAGAATGTCCTCTATAATTGTCTAGAATTCCACTTGTGCATTTGGAATCGGTATGGAGGTCAAAATCACACTTGAAAAGTCTCTACTAGTCTATTTTTCTCTGCATTTCTCTGTTTTTCTTCATTGTATAAATTCCCCTTGTTTGCTTCATTTAATTCCAAATCTTCAATAATATCACCTAAAGCAAATAAGAGATAAAGAGAGTATAAATGGTGATTAAAACATCAAAATATAACATAAAATTAAGCTCAAAATGATAATTATATAGAGCACAAATATGGAATATCAGTTAGTGTCACTCTAATCTTGACATTTAGTGAAGAAGTAGAAATCTCATCAAAATCTTGTATATACTAGTGAAACCAACATAAAGCAACTTAGCCAAAAAGAAGAAAGAAAAGGAAACAACTTAAATCAAAACTAAAGAGGCCCAAATGGAAACACAAAAATAAAACTAAAGAGCCGGTCAACCAAGATACAATTTCAACCAAGGGCAAGACTGAGGAGTTTCAAAATGGATTTACAAAAATCAAAATAAAGAAGTTGAACATAGAAATTTGAAACAAATTTAGAAAAAATTTATTAACTCTTAAAATTATTTTGTTTTTATAAGGTTAATTAAGAAACTAGGAAAAAAAAGTTTAAGATGTATTTTTTTTTTTTGGGGGGTGGGGGGAGGCAAAATCTATATTAGAGGGTCAAAATTCTTAATCAAGTACTAAAAACTAAAATTTTTAAAATCGTTTGGGTGACCACCGCCTCCATCCCTTAAATCCGCCCTTGTATGCAATCGCATTTACTGAAGTACTCTAGAGAAGGGGCAAATTAATCAAGTACCGAAAACTAAAATTTTTTGAAATTGTTCGGATGACCGCTGCCTGTCCCCTAAGTCCGCCCCTTATGCAATCGGATTTACTGAAGTACTCCAGTGAAGGGTCAAAATTCATAATCAAGTACCGAAAACTAAAACTTTTTAAAATTGTTGGGGTGAGCGCCGCCTAAACCCGCCCTTGTATGCAGTCGCATTTACTGAAGTACACAAGTGAAGGGGCATTTATCTCTAGCCTGTAACAAATATCATTTTTTTTTTTTCTTTTGGTCGTTCTGTAACAATATCTTCGGGTGAGGTCCGATTTCCTTAGCAAAGAATTGGGCAAGACGCCTCAACAAAGGGGAAGATACTGTAAATGTAGATATATTTTTGTACGTAGTCCTTCTAACAGAGAATATGCTTTAAGTATTGGACAACCACCTATGAACTTACAAAAGGATTCCTCATCTTGGAACTAATACCACCAAGAATAGGGGTCCGAAGCCTTGGAAGAGAAATCCGGTTTGGTACGTTAGCGCTGAGGCATTCCACAATTCCAGAAACTCCAAGGTTTCACAAGTAAAAGGGCGGTTTGGAAATTCACAATAGCAAGTATTGAGTTCAAGATGCCGGACTTTCTTGGCAATTTCAGTGCAGACCCAAGAATAAAAGAGAATTAAGCAAGGTAAACTCGTC
This sequence comes from Rauvolfia tetraphylla, assembly GCA_030512225.1. Taxonomy (NCBI): domain Eukaryota; kingdom Viridiplantae; phylum Streptophyta; class Magnoliopsida; order Gentianales; family Apocynaceae; genus Rauvolfia; species Rauvolfia tetraphylla. The sequence continues at coordinate 4,226,661 of JAJQKT010000004.1, read as the reverse complement.
TACTTGAGATGCAACTTATACAAAAGAGCATCGTGAAGAATAACAACCCTGTAAACAAAGCATTCAAAAGCCCGCTCTCTATCTTGATAATTCAGGCGGCAGTGACAAGATGCTAAAGCACGATAATAATAACATTACAAGAAAAAACGATTTTTGCAGTAAAAATTTGCAACGGCAGAGTCCGTCGCCATTTTACGACAGCTTTGCAACATAACTACTACAAACAAAATAAACTAGCAAAAATAGCTACAGAAAGAAAGCAGTCACAACTCCGTCGCAAATTGTGACGGATTTGCAACGGAAATAGAAAAATAGATATTTAAAAAAGTTTATATATATTTCGTCGCAAATCCGTCGTAGATTAGCTACAAAATTGCGACAGGAAAAAATATTAAAAAATATTTATTTTGCCATTGCAAATCCGTAGCCTAATGGCGACGGATTTTGTGACGGAAAAGTTTCGTTGCAATGTCGCTACGAATTTGCGACAAAAATAAAAAAATAAAAAAAGTTTATATATTCCGTCGCAAATCCGTCGTCATATAGCTACGGATTTGCGACGGATCGGAAAGGAAAATATTAAAAAAGGTTTTTCCATGTTGTCGCAAATCCGTCGCCATTTAACTACGGATTTGCGACGTAAAAATAGAATTTCGCAGATTTATAGGTATACAACGACAGATTTGTGACGGAACGAAGAAGAAAATATTAAAAAATTTTATTAAGCTGTCGCAAATCTGTCGCTTGATAGCTATGAATTTGCAACGGACAAAAAAAATTAAAAATATTTTTAAAAATTTTCGTCGTAAATCTGTAGCTATACAGTGACAGAAATAAAAAATTTTACTTTCCGTCGCAAATCCATCGCAGTATTGCTACAGATTTGCGATGCTTAGAAAAAAATAAAATAGAAAATATAAGTCGTCGCAAATTAATTACGGATTTGCGACGGCACAATTTTTGCAACCGATTTGCAACTGATTTGTAACGAAATATTTTTTTCCCTCATATTCTTGCATCCTTATTTATTTTTTGTGAGCCACACCTCGCGGTGTTCATAAATGTACTATTTAATTAAACACATATAGCATGCAGTACGCTTATAATATGTATATTATGAAATATTGGTACTCTGTAGATAATACTCTTTATATAAAGACACATACGAATATGTATTTTGTAATTTATTTCGATATAACATATCTATTAACTATAATAATACATTATACAAAACCAATTAAATAATATTACATATGTGTATAATACTAATAGTTATAACTTTGAGTATGACCAATTTATAATATGTAATATTATACAACATATAGTGTTGATGAAGTTAATACATATAGTAGGACAACATATATGATAATTACATACGTATATTTCATAAATATTAATTATTAACAAATCTTAACCATAAACTTATTGGAAGAGTGGAACAGAAAGAAAAATACTTAAGAAACACATTAGAATTTAATTTTTGTCGCAAATGTGTCGCAAATTTACAACACATTTGCGACGAATTTTGAAATTTCACCCGCGAAAAAAAGTCGCCACATTGAAATTTATTCCGTAATTAGAAATAAAAACTGCGTCGCAAATCCGTAGTACAATAGCGACAGATTTTTTACCGTTATTAAATAAAATTAGAAATAATTTTCGTCGCAAATCCGTCACAAAATAGCTGAACTCTTTTTTTCCCTCACTTCACTTCACTCTCTCACCCTTTCTCCCTAGCTCCCTCACCGTTTCTCCCTCTTATCCCTGCCTCTTGCCGCCCATCGCTGCGGAACCGCGTGCCGCCGTAGCCGAACCGAGGTAAGTTGTTCACCTTTCCATATTTATTTTATGTTATTGTTCTATTTTTTTCCAGAATTTATACAACATATATTTTTTTGTTCTGTTTTTGCCTACATTTTATTTACCTTTTTTTGTTTTATTTTTTTTGTTTATTTTACTGTACTGGATTTACAAATTTTTATTGTTCTGGTTTTTTCTGATATTTATTGCTTTCTGATTTGTAGTGTTTTTTGCTGGTTTTTCTGTAAATTTTTCCTGTTTTTTCTTTAAATTTTTCTATTTTTTCTTTTTTTCCTGTTTTTTCTGTTAATTTGAAAGTTTCTGATTTTTCTTTTAGTATACATGAGAACAGAAGCCTTTTGTCTGTGATTGAAAATCATCTCAAGCCTGGTCCATGGAGAAATCGGTTGAGGCAATTTTGTGAGCAGCAACTCGAATCTCTCAAGTTTTTTATCCGCAAATATCCTAAGGTTCTCCCTTTTACTATTTCATTCTCTTCACTTGCTTGTTCATATCCTAAATTGTATCATGCCCGATTCTAGGCATCTGTATCATGGCCCAATATCAACAACTGAAAAACTTTTAATGAATCTTTGATAGTCCAATTAACATTCCCGCCCAACCCCCCAAAAAACAAAAATCCTCCAAGCATTGGGCTGAAAGGAACATTTGGATACAAGTGTGAATTCTAACCAAGTCTTTTTCTGCACAGGATCATGATTTGATGCCAATAGTGATTAGGGAAGACCTTTGACTTGACTTTATTTGCTTTCAATCTTTTTGCAAAAGATGATAAAGGATTTGGTGAATTTGAAGTTTGTGTAATCCAATCTGGAATCTTCAATTGTTTGATTGCGTTCAATTGGAAAAAAAAAATTCCCTATGGAAGTCAACTATTTCCAGATTGTTTGGAGTGCTCACTCTCCCTTTTGCCCATCTTCTTTCACTTTCTATTTTCATTAACAGTCTATAATGGACGGAGGCAGTCCAAATGGCCTTCCACTGTAGAAGTTCAAGAGAGTGCAGAGCTATGCAGCCTTATTCCTGGGAGCCATGAAGCATATTTTGTAGGTGTAACTTAGGGAGCTTGTAACTTCACATGGTTGAACTATCAATTGGGCCGGTCCGATCCGAACCCGACTCGTTCAGTCCATTTAATTACAGGCTTGGTTGATAAAATCAACTGAATAAGGTTTTGGGCCGAGCTCGGGCTGTAGTAGGTTCAGCCCGTTTTTAGTCCGATCCGTAAAAAATATATAAATAATATATTTATACATATTTTTTATAATAATATTATTATTATATTATTAAAAAATATTATTATATTATTTTAAAAATATTATTTTTATATAAATTTTAAAAACAATCGGGCTCCGGCCGGCCCGAGCCCGAGAGCGGCCCCAAAAGGCCGAACCCAGGCTCACATTTTCTTAGCCCGCTGTCAATCGGACTGAGCTCGGTTTTAGTAAAGCCCGGCTCACCCAACCCGATTGACAGTCCTAGGTTGAACTGGATGTTAAGAAAGTATTAAAATGGAAAGAGCACATGGGAAGCAATAGAAAAGTTGAAAAATGTGTATGTCCGTAAGTTTCATCTTTGCTTGCTTTCTAATTTAGATCATATTGTGTGTTCTCCTTTGCAGGGGCCAGGATCATCATTTCTTGAGCTGAACTTGAAGGGCCCAATACGTGAACAACTAGCCAATTTAGTTATCCTTGAGTACCCTGTTATCCATGTTTTTCTACCTTCTCACAGCTATGATTTTGAAGTTATCAAAGATGCCAATCTGCAGAGTAGAAGAGACTGGCAAGGAATCTTTAGAAAGTGAAGAACTGTGTCAACCCGGTGTTAACTTCAGGGAAGAACAAATAGAAGAAGTTGATTTGCGGGATCCTCATAATTCTGATGTGATGAAAACGTCCAAGGGGGATGAAGACTTCAGGACTCCCACCGGAAAAATAGGAACAGATGAAACACTAGATGACCGAATTGATAGCAAATTATTGGCCAGGACTTCACTCTCCCCTTTCTCCCTAGCTCCCTCGCAGTTTCTTCCTCTTATCCCCGCCTCGTGCCGCCCGTCGCTGAACCGAGGTAAGTTGTTCACCTTTCCATATTTATTTTATTTATTTTATGTTATTGTTCTATTTTTTTTCCAGAATTTATACAACATATATTTTTTTTGTTCTATTTTTGCCTACATTTTATTTACCTGTTTTTTTGTTTATTTTACTGTACTGGATTTACAAATTTTTATTGTTCTAGTTTTTTCTGATATTTATTGCTTTCTGATTTGTAGTGTTTTTCTGATTTTTATTGTTTCTTGATTTTTAATGTTCTGTTTTTCTGATGATCAAACCTCTCATATCATTGGTTTGGGGCTTGTTTGAGACAATAAAGTGATTTTCTGAGTTTACACACTTTATTCTCTTGACCAGAGATTATGAAACGCGCATTTTGTAGTTTCTACTATCTTTGGTTGTCCTCTTGCATTTTTTTTCTATTACTGCAATTTTTTCTCGTGGCTTCTCTTCTTATCTTTCCATAAGTCGTGCATCCCCAACTGGCTGATTTTCTGTGAATGAAGGACCTACTTATTCAGTCTATATATAAAGGGGTTAAGAATGGATGTGAGATGCTGAAGGTCAAGCAAGATTCTCTCTGCCGTGCTTGCGGTTCTACTAGAGAGAAACTTGAGAGACGCCTTTCAATGATCTAAGTTTATGATCTCTACTGGACCACACTCCCATTCTTGAGTTTGACACTCGCTTTGTTTTTTATCTAACAATGGAGGTCGATGAAAAAAGTAGGCATTACAATGCCTAGCTACTCTGTTTTTACCCTCATGCTCTGAGGGTTTTGAAGCTCTTTTTTCCTTGTGGTGTCTGCGTTCAAAAGGCTCAATCCAATTACTTGCAGTTCACGCTAGGAGAACTAGTGTTTCTTTCTAGTAGTGATTCTAATGACTTTCTTGACTTTTAGTACTCTTTGGTTGTATTTACCATAGATCAGTAATGAAATGTATTTTATTAGCAAAGATATAATGTTGTGATCTTTTGTCATGTTCTAATGATTTGTTTTTGAAAAGAGGAGAACTTATAAATAATATAATGTAAAATAATGAACTTGTGGATAAAATTCTTGCAAATTGGTCACGTTCCATAGTCTCATCAGTTCTCTTCCCTCTGCGTCTTTCAGTCTATAGCTCCCATTCTCAAGCGCTTTGACCCCCATATACGGTCCTTCCCTTGTAATATCTAATTTTCTGTCAAGATCTGCCCAACTAGCTTCATTCTTGCGTAGCACCAAATCTCATTCTTAGATGACTCGATATGACCATGAGTTATAATATTTGGCTACCAACCTTTTATATTGCTCTTTTGCTCATATTGCTTAGAGTTTGGTTTCTTCCACTAGAACTAGATTTTCTACTAGCATCTAATCGTTACTTTCTTCATGAAATGTTCTAGACTCTCAGAAGTAGCCCTAACTCCACAGGGATCACTGCTTTGTTCCAAAGTATAAATTAAATGGGGATTCTCCGGTAACTTTTCGAGGGGTGGTTTGATATGCTCATAGTATATTATGCAATTCATCATACCACTTGCCTTTAGCCCAATCTAAATGCCTTTTTAATCCTTGAATAATAGTTCGATTAGTGACTTTGGCTAGTCCGTTTGTCGCACCACTAAAGTAAATCTTTACTCTATGTGCAGTTCACTACAAAATTCTCTAAATTCCTTTAAATCAAACGCTTTCCATTATGCGTCACCAAGATTCACGGGATTTCGAAATGGGTTATGGCTTCTTCTCAAAAGAATTCTTTTACTTTCTCCAAGCACATATAAATTTATTAGCTTATAATGTCAGCCGTGTCTCCTTCACATGCTATAATAACGTAGGCAATCGATACCATTTTTCTCCATCTCTTTAAGCTGCAAATTGAAATCATCAACAGTAGGAGAATCAACCAATCTGTAAAAATATGGCAAATATTACGCTCAAAATTGATATGATCAATCAAAACAAATAAATTAAAATAAAAAATACATTGTAGTACAAATGTGGCACTTGTCATGCCTTGGACCCGGGGGTTCGATAAACCCGAATTTGTAATGCAACTGACAACATCAGTAAAGTTTTCCCGAGGTTGCAACTAGGGTTGTCAATGGGTCGGGTCTTACCCGGACTCGACCCAATAATCTCGAATTCGGGATAATATTTATACCCGTTTATCTGTACCCGGACTCGATAGTACATATTCTAAATGAGTACGAGTACGGTACACAAAGTTTCAGATCCGATAGACCCGATTACCCAATTAAATTTTGACTAATAAATATTTTATATATTTAAATTTTTTATAACTATTAGATGAGTTTGATCTAACGGTTAATTATCTATAAATTTATATTAAAATACCTTATCGGATCTACCCGGATCCGACCAGAGACCGTATAGAGTAGGATACGGGTCCACTCTATTTAGACCTGTCGGATAATCGGGTCAGATTCGGTACCAATAATGACTGATCTGGTCCGGGTCCAGAATAGGGTATCCCGGACCCGTTTACACCCCTAGTTACAAAGCCTCAAAAATAAAAATTCAACAATCCAAAAATGTAATTATACTAATTCTCAAAATCTTCAATATTGAAATACATCATATGCCAAAAATTGTTATCCTAAAATCAAAATATTCATCGTTAATACCTGAAGTATATCAAGGATAATATCTGAAGTGACTCACTTCATATAGTGGTATAATTAGACCACTAATTTAACAAGTACTAACAAAGTCAAAACAATTATCAAAGTACATAAACAATCCACTAGTAAGACCGAAAATTTATTAATCACCAGCCAATCTTACTTAAGCCATCACCATTGAATCCATTCGTATTTCATGTTCTGTTTGAAATGGTCAGTAAAGGGGTGAGTATACATAACTCAATAAGCAGAGAATTCTCTCTTCTAGAATTGAAAATGACTTACATAATAATAATAATATATATATAAGAACTTCAAATAAATATCGTGAGTTAAAAACATGATTATGCTTCATCAGAAATTTATCAGATGAGATTTAAAACTCACTTAAATCAAATGACTAGTGATAAATAAAACTTTCATAAACATAATAAGATGATTAGAAGAGTACTTACCTTGACAGTATCAATGGTACAAAGTATAGTAAGATTTGTTGATATATTGGGGATAACAAATCATGCTAATTCCATTAGGACATATTCTAATATCAATTCTAATTGTAGTTCCACTAGGTTAGCCAGATCGGAAATGGAGTGTAGTTCCCTACCCTTGCTACTTGGGGTCATAATAGAAATTTGTGGAACATGATCCTCCAATTTCAGAAATATCAATTGAATCCCCAAATAACAACCTAAAAATACCTTCTTAAATATTTTGATTCGCATGAAAGATTTGTGTTTCTCAAATCAAATGACCAGAAGTATCATTCAGATCAACTTTGTTTTGGTTTTAAATTATAATTCTTAATCTAATCTTAAATTAAATTCTTAATATTTATCTTAACTTAAATTACTAATATTATCCTAAATCAAGTTACTTATCGTATCTTAAATCAAATTGTTGTCGTTTATCCTAGCTAAACTACCCATCTTATCCTAATCTAATTCCTAATGTTAAGTCCACAAAAGTCAAATGAGTTAGGGTATCACATTCTACACCCTAAAGAAAGTTTCAAACTCGAAACTCAACGCACCTAAGCTCCACAAACACATAAGAATATAAATTTTCTAATCTCATTCACCAAGTTCAATCATTCATTATCTAATGATTGCCTATTGATCAAATCAAAATTAAACAATTATATGACTTCAATATTCATCAAGTTTACCATTTCTTTCGCTGCTATGCTGATGTTAAGTACCCAAGAGATCAAACCCAAAAAAAGAGATGCAACCAGCAACATTTTTTAAGTTCCCCCAAGGATCCACTGCTTCATACATAAAAAGTCACCAATCTAGAAAAGTAATTATACTAATTCTTAACATCTTCAATACTTAATAAATCAGATGCCAAAATTTATTATACTAAAATCACAACAGTCATCGCTAGTACTTGAAGTATATGAAGGATAATATCTCAAACAACTTGCTTTATATAGTCACTTAATGATATCACTAATTTAAAAAAGAAAAATTGACTACGAATGTTGCTAAAGAATGCGCTTACTACTTGTCTTGTTATTAAACTTCTTTTTTATCCTTTCATGCCATTCAACTATTTTCGGGTGGTTAATTATGCCACTCAGCTACCACAAACGACAGAATCTGGTAGAAAATAGCATGTTGCACTCATTATACCATTATGCCCTTTATTATTTTTTTAAAAAAAAATTCAAATTCAGCACATGAGTGCAGTATGCTATTTTCCACCGGATTCAGCCATTTGAGGTGGCTAAGTGGTATAATTAGCCACTCGAAAATAGTTGAATGACATGAAATTATAATAAAAATAAAAGTTTAATTGCAAAACAAGCATTAATCACATTCTTCAGTGGCATTCATAGTTAATTATTGACCATTATACCCTTTATTTAAAAAAAATCAAATTCTCAACACGTGAGTGCAGCATACATAAAGAACTTCAAATAAAAATCATGAGTTCAAAACATGGTTATCCTACATTGATTTTCAAAAACTCATATCAGAGGATATTTAAAACTCACTTAAGTCAAATGACTTGTTGTAAATAAAACTTTCATAAAACAAATAAGATGATCAGAACAATACTTAAATCGTGACAATATCAATAGTATACAGTAATAGTCAGATTTCTAGATATATTGGGGATTACAAATCATGCTAATTCCATTTGGGCCAAATACAAATATCAGTCTGAGTTGTACTCCTGCTAGGTCAGCTAGAATACAAATACAGTGTAGATTTTTGCCCATCTGAAATGGTAACTAAATGAGTGAGTATACACAACTCGAAAAGCAGAGAATTCCCTCTTTCAAGATTGAACATAAGTTACTTACATAATAATAAATAGAATTTCAAATAAATATCGTGAGTTGAAAACATAGCTATCCTATATCAATTTTCAAAAACTCATACCAACGGATATTTAAAAGTTGCTTAAATCAAATGACTTGTGATAAATAAAACTTTCATAAACAAAATAAGATGATCAGAATAGTACTTAAACCATGATAGTATCAATAGCACAGAGTAATAGCCAGATTTATTGATACATTGGGGATTACAAACGATGCTAATTCCATTTGATATTGATACAAATCAAAAGACACATAACTATACTCCTGCTAGGTCAGTCAAAACAGAAAAAAAAGTGTAGTTTTTTGCCCATGCTACTTGGGCTCATAACAGCAATTGTGGATCATGCTCCTCCCAATGTCAGAACAGTCAATTAAATTCCCAAATAATAACTTAGAAATCAACTTCTTAAATACTTTGATTCATACGAAAGATTTGTGTTTCTCAAATCAAAAGACACATAAGTATCATTCAAATTAACTCTATTTTGGTTTTAAATCATAACTAGTACGAATGCCCGTGCAACGCGAGGATAATTTATTAATACTAAAATTTAATATTTATGTCTATTATTTTTTTATTATAAGATAAATACATTATAAGTATTTTTTATTTTAAAAAATCATATTATTATGCCATTTTATGTGAGTATCCTTAACAAATTGATCTAATCATCACAAATGATAAAATAGTTTCTAATTCTTTTAATCATAACTTACCATAAATTTTTTTCTATGTCTTTGATGGTGGTACTTCATATATATTTAAAACAATAATTATAACTTTATGTATTAATTTTATAATAGATTCATGTATCTATCTTATAGCTAGAGATATATATATATAAAATAAGTAAATTTATGATAAGTTCAAGATCAAAAAACCAAATGTAATTGCGAAATTGTACCCCATCAGTGATACTCCAACAAGTTCAAAGAATGGCATTTCATACTTATTTTTCTTGTACGTCCCGTACATGATCAACAGATTTTCAATGTGTGAGTAAAACATCATTGAGTACGTTAGTCCCTAGAATCTCGCAATACCAATGTTGGCTCCAATTTACGCATTATGGTATAGAGTTTGCAGTCGGGTTTGAATTCAGCCCGATTTTTCGAACTGAAAAATATGAGTTTGAGCTCGACTGGGCTTAACCTCATTTTTTTTTTTACATAAAATTTTTTATATTTTTTTTACTTTATAAAATTTTATTTAATTTTTTTAGAATAAATAATATTATATTTTTAAAAACTCTTTAAATTTATATTTAAATTTTAAATATTTATTAATTAAAAATAAAAAATATATTAATTATATTATTATTATATATATAAATAATAATAATATATTTATAATGAGATATAATAATAATATTATTATATAATATATATGTGTGTGTGTTTGAATTGGATTAAAAATTGACTGAGCTTATTTTGACCCGAACTTAACCCTAATATTATTCGAGTTGAAAAAAATAAACCCGAACTCATAATTAAATAAGATGAATTCAGACCAATCCGAACTCATTGACAATCCTAAGGTGTGATTAAATAGGGTTTGATTTTGAAATTTTTATCTTGAATTTCGTAAAAGTTAAATTATTTATGAGAGTAGATATAGACTTTATATTTAAAATTATAAATTTATTTTTAAAATCAAACCCTATTCAAATAGAGCCATAATTAACAATATATTTTTGTCATGCGATTGTTTAACTTTTTTTCTAAGTATGGAGATGCAGCAAGATTTTTCGGCTGTCATCACATTCTTCTATTGTAATATCAATTTTTTTTTTTTTTATTTGATAACATAATAACATGTCAATATTTAATATTATTATGTATGAAACATACCAAGAAATTTTTTATTTATTTTTTCTCTTCACAAGTACCATTATGTATCAAATTATGCCTCTAATTTTTCGATTTAAGTGTAAAAACTTTAAAATCATTCCTTAATTTATTAATTTTTCCTGATCAAAATTATTAAATTTTTAAACAAAACCAAACGAAAGCACTAGTAATATCTCGATACCACCGCAATATGAAGCACTAACAGTTCTTCTTTAGTATCTTTTTTTTTTTTAATATGTTCTTCCATCCACAAGCAATTTAAAATTTCAAAGATAGATAAAGGAAAGGACATCACTAACATCTATTTCAGGACGTAGCACGGCTGAGTAACTAGTTATAAATAAATTACGGCCTGAACCACAAAAAATTAAAAAATAAAATAAAAGAACAATATGCAGAATCAATATAGCAACGGCCGACAATTAATGCCAAATCAAAAGGCTGTTTAGTAATGAAACTTACATCACAAACACACTTCAGCATATAAGAAAAAAAAATTTTAAAAAAAGACATCAGAAACACCAATCCAAACAAAGGAACAACCAAGCACCTGTTCCCAAAGCATAATCACTAAAAGGCAAAATCCACAATTTCAACTGACGACAATGTTTGGAACTGCAAAGGAATCTCAGGCATCACCGCCACGGAGACGAAGCACAAGGTGGAGGGTGGACTCCTTCTGGATATTATAATCAGCAAGGGTCCGACCATCTTCGAGCTGTTTACCGGCAAAGATGAGCCTTTGTTGATCCGGTGGAATACCTTCCTTGTCCTGAATCTTTGCCTTCACATTGTCAATAGTATCCGAGCTCTCCACCTCCAGTGTAATTGTCTTCCCTGTGAGAGTCTTGACGAAAATTTGCATCCCTCCCCTCAAACGGAGGACAAGGTGCAAAGTTGATTCCTTCTGAATGTTGTAATCTGCCAAAGTTCTCCCATCCTCGAGCTGTTTTCCAGCAAAGATCAGTCGCTGCTGGTCAGGAGGAATTCCTTCCTTGTCCTGAATCTTGGCCTTAACATTGTCAATGGTATCCGAGCTCTCAACCTCCAATGTAATAGTTTTTCCGGTCAATGTCTTCACAAAAATCTGCATACCACCTCTCAAACGCAGCACCAAATGGAGCGTTGATTCCTTTTGAATGTTGTAATCCGCCAGTGTCCTCCCATCTTCAAGCTGCTTCCCAGCAAAGATCAAACGCTGCTGATCAGGAGGAATGCCTTCTTTGTCCTGGATCTTGGACTTTACATTGTCAATGGTATCTGAGCTCTCAACCTCCAAAGTAATGGTCTTCCCGGTCAAAGTCTTAACAAATATCTGCATGCCACCCCTCAATCGCAGCACCAAATGTAAAGTTGATTCCTTCTGGATATTGTAGTCAGCAAGGGTTCTGCCATCCTCTAGTTGCTTTCCAGCAAAGATCAAACGTTGTTGATCTGGAGGAATGCCTTCCTTGTCCTGGATTTTAGCTTTCACATTATCAATTGTATCTGAACTTTCAACTTCCAGAGTAATAGTCTTCCCAGTGAGTGTCTTAACAAAGATCTGCATCCCACCACGAAGTCGCAAGACTAGGTGTAGGGTAGACTCCTTCTGGATATTGTAGTCAGCAAGCGTTCGGCCATCTTCAAGTTGCTTCCCAGCAAAGATCAGTCTCTGCTGGTCTGGGGGAATGCCCTCCTTGTCCTGAATTTTTGCCTTGACATTGTCAATTGTATCTGAGCTTTCAACCTCAAGAGTGATGGTCTTGCCGGTAAGAGTCTTAACAAATATTTGCATTCCACCACGAAGTCTCAAAACAAGGTGAAGTGTGGACTCCTTTTGAATATTGTAGTCAGCAAGGGTTCGACCATCTTCTAGTTGTTTACCTGCAAAAATCAATCTTTGCTGATCAGGAGGGATACCCTCCTTGTCTTGAATCTTTGCCTTGACATTATCAATGGTATCAGAACTCTCAACCTCGAGAGTAATGGTCTTGCCAGTAAGGGTCTTAACAAAGATTTGCATCTGAAAAAATAATAAAGGAAAATTCCAGGATAGAATGTTAGTAAATAACGAACCAGTTCAATATCATTTTCTCATTATAGAATAAAGCATTACTACTGCATCAACTATACATACATTCAAAAGAAAGCAATCACTCAATTTGTGTTCAGCTACCACAAAAACATAAACAAAATAGCCCAAAAAATATATAATTCTAAGGACTAAAAGATGAATAAAGAAACAAATGATCCTGAAACAAGGACTTGATGTCATGTACATTTTTTGTATCCATTGTTCTACTGAGCCAAGCCTTAGGCAAAACATCTAGACTAAGCACATGCACAATCTCCTTCGTCCAGGAGGACATTGACACCATAGTCCATATACAACAACCAGCAGCAACTCAACTCATTGTAGTGTGTTAGTAAACAACTAACCAGTTCAATATTGAATAAACCTCAAGCCTCAAACCAGTTCAAGAAATGCAGTCATATAGATATATAAATAAACACACACCGTTAACTTCGTTTATAGAGACAACTTTTTAGAATCTCTACACCTGGCAAAAGTAACACAATGTTCGGTAAAGGTAACATAAATACTTACTTAAACCAGGTTTCACATCATATTAACAAGAAAAAACACGGACATGTAACAATATTGTACAAGAAACACGAGGAAAATTATAATATTTCCCGACTACAAAAGATCCAACAAGCAAATATAAAATATTTAAAAACAGCATATAATTAAAAAAAAACCCAAAATAACCTCTGTAAAACAAACCAGAAAAAAAACAAAACAAAACAAGATCCTCAGCAGATTTTCAATCGCCATATCCTTGTGTATATATATCTACAAAGAAAAATATCTCTGAGGACACATATCTCAAGGATCGATAAACTAAACACACAGATCTAATTCCATCCATCAATTTGGTATATTTCGCGAAGGAAATCTAGATCCTTCAATTTAATTTTTTTGAAAAAAATCGGACCAGATTTCTCCAGTTCCCTAATAATTTAACATCATGAGATCTCCAAATATACAGTTTAACAACAAATCAACTAATTAAATTCCCGCAAAAAAGAAAAAGAAATTCTGACAAAAACCAATCCAGCGATAACAACAGAACATCATCAAATCGAAAATCTTTTCAAATAACTTCGATAAATCAATTTAAACAAGAGAGGGATGATACCTTGAAATCAAGGAGGCTAGAAATACAGAGAGAGAATCACAGATATCAAAGATTTCTTAGAGAGAGAGAGAGAGAGAAGTGCTGAGGGAATTGGGAAAAGAAGATATATATAGATAATTCGAGTGGAGTATGCCGACTTAAATCAGCGGAATAATAAGGCGGATTTGGTAAGTAATGACGATTTAATGGCCTTGATAAAATAATTAATTAGTACTATTATCCGCGTAAGTTTCGGATCACTTTACCAGGCAACTTCGTATTCGGCGACGAGACTTCTAAATAAATATAAAAATTCTTTTATTTACCCCACAAAGAAAGGGGCGACAGAGAAGAAATTGCTAGGCTGTAAAACAGGTCAACAAAAGAAGATGTACTGGTGGGTGGAAACCGTGAGATACACGGCTAAAATTTTTTTAAAATTTAAAAAAAATTATTATACTCCATATGAGATTGAATGTCCATCTTTACTGAATAAAAAATTAAAGAAGATAATTTTATTATAATTTGAATTATTATAATAACTTTATTAATTAAAAAATTATTGAAGAGACTCACATGTTAGTAAAAACTTAGAGTATGATTGAATAAAGTTTGGTTTTAAAATTTTCGTTTTAAATTTGATAAAAGTTAAATTATTTATGAGAAAATATGTGGGTTCTGCATTTAAACTTTTAGATCTAGTTTTGAATCTAAACTCTGTCCAAGTTTACTCTTAAATCTTGAGTCAAATAAGTTAATAGTGAATTATTATGTTAGTGGAGTTTAATTTTTTTAAAATTAAATAAATTTTTTATTGAATAAATTAAAGAAGTTAATAATGAATGTTTCAATAAAATGTATAACTATTTAAAAAAACTAAATTTTTTGTTTTAAATATCTTTAAAAATATATAAACATTTAATTTCGAAATGAAGATAATGAATTACAAATAAAAAATAACAAGATTACTGACAATTTCATTTTATATATTTATGAGATTATAATATATGAGGAATTGCTTAATTTAAAGTTCAAGTTGCCATACCATCCCTTGCACCCTCTCTTTGTTTTTTTATACACAAGAAAAGGGATATAATTGGAATTTAAGATTCTACTGCAAAGCTGCTATGTTGTTGCTAGGACTGTCAATTGGGCCGGACTGACCCGAGCCCGGCTCGTTCGACCAGTTTAATTACGGGCTCGGGCTAATTTTTTCAGCCCTAATAACGTTTTGGGCCGAGCTCGGGCGGAGGTAGGCTCAGCTCGTTTTTAGCCATAAATAATATATTTATATATATTTTTTAATAATAATGTTTTTATTATATTATTAAAAATATTATTATATTATTAAAAATATAATTTTTATATAATTTTTTTAAAAAATCGGGCTCGGGCTGGCCCGAGCCCGAGCTCGGCCCCAAAGGGTCGAGCCCGAACTTACATTTTCTCAGTCCGCTGTCAATCGAGCCAAGCTCGGGCTTAGCAAAGCCCGACTCACCCAACCCGATTGACAGTGCTAGTTGTTGCATCTACCTTCTTTTTTAAAATTATAAAACCACAAAGGAGGTGCAATTAAGAAATAAAAGTAGGTGTTATATGTGTTTTGGAAGGGAATGCATGCATTTTGTATTAATATAATGTTTTAATTTTATTGAAATGTTTCTCCTCCTCACTTGATTTCTCTCACCTAGGCAGTGGTGGATCTAGGGGTAGACTTAATTATAGATTTTACCCTCCCAGAAGTATATTTTGCCCCTTTTCAAAAAAAAAATCTAATTTTCTAATAAATTTTTAAAAGAACAAACAAATTTCTAAAGTTAGTATTTTTAAAAATTTTTCTTTTCTTTTTTAATTTTAATTCTTTTTAAGTTTAGTTAAGTTGTTGTAGTGGCAAGATAGCAGCGCAAAGTGCTAAAATTACTTCTTGCTAGGCTTTTATGTATTTTTATTATTTTTTTCTCAACTTAATTTTGGACTTCTTTGTTCTAACATTTAGTTGAATTGACTCATAGGGGGCTCTACTTTATTTTTCTTTTTCGAACTAAGTTGAGTTATTGGCTCTTTATTTTTATTTTTAAACTTCGTTTGGAACGATCTTAAGCTTAGTTTGGATGGAAGGATTTGGAGAGAAGAGAAGAAATTTGGAGAGAAGGGAAAATCCCTTCTTCTCTTTGCTAGTTTTTTAGAGAGAGAAATGGAGAGAAGTGGGAAGACATGGGAGGATGAAAACCTCTCATTTTCTTTCCAAAACTTTCTTCCCAAGGTTGGGAAGTTGGGAAGAAAGAGACAGATTGTTAACATCCTTTGAGTAAGAAATTGAAATTGCTCAAGTTAATGCCCAGCATATCCTAAGGCCAAAAGTATATTTTTGGTAAATGATGGCTTTTTATAACCTTTATTCTCACTTCTCTCCAAACTTCCAAATGAAAAACAAACTATTATTAATTATTTCGCATTCTTTTCTTTTTCTTCTTTGATAATTTAAGATTTCTCTTCTTTTCTCTCCTCTCCTAACACTCAAACTAGGCCTTGGCCTTGGTAATTTGCAGAAAAATTCAGCTATTTAATCTTTGAACTATTTAGGTTCTACCGTAAGAGTCCTTAATGTATTTTTTTAAGCATTAAGAATCTTCAATAATATATATATATATATATATATATATATATATATATATATATATATATATATATATAATGTAATGTAATCCTTTTTTTATGACTACAAATTTTCTATCCTAATTTTTAAAAATTTTTACTTTTTTAATTAGTCTTCAAAATTTTGATTGGTTAAGATTATTTTTTATATATTAAAATAATATTAAACTACTTATCCTTATTATTTTTATTTAATCAAAACTCTTATTTTAAATTAAATTTATTAAAGCTAAATTCTTAATGTCTGCCTACTTCTTTTTTTCTTCTCTTCACTTTCTTCACATGTAACCACATGTTTAACATTTTTTTTAATTTAATCATCACTTAAATCTCACTATATTCAAAAACTTCAACTCATGTACTTTTTCCTTTTTATTGCCACTTCTTAAGGTAATACTTTCACTTCCTTCCTTTTTTATTTATTTTATTTATATTTTTCTTTTAAGCATTTGAGTGTTGTATGTTATAAATTCTTTTAGAATTTTTTTTATTATTCTCTTAAATAATACCTCTACTTTAGCCTAATTAAACTTTATTAAACCCCATTTAATGTTTTTCTTCCTTCAATTGAACTCCTTCACTCAGTGTCTAATATATGTTCTATTTTATAATATAAAAATTAATAATTTATTTGGCGTATTTTATTTGTACATCCTTAAACAAATCAAATGAATCTTATTTATTTATTTGATTACACTAAAATATGTTCAAACTTTGGATCCGAGTTGCTGTCTATATGATAGTTTTTAGAACTTGGATTTTGGGCGTACTTCATAAGTGGATGTAAGTGCTCCAGTTTTTTCCCTTTCCCTATTTAAAATAGCACAGTAACTAATAATTATAATTTCTCTCCGTTATTAATGAAGGAAATAGATTTGCCATTAAGGGATTTTTCTCTGAGAAAATGAAAAAGAAGCCTTTATTAATGAAGCAAATAAGAGAGCTTCTCCAAATTAAATAAGAGTTTAGATAAGTTCAACTCTCTTTAAACTAATAGATGGTATATGTTTGTCTCACAAAAGGATATCAGTGATATTTATATATAAAATAAATATTTTTAAAAAGTTAAAAAATATATATAACGTAACTAATATTGCTTCTTATTTTGTAGTAAAGGGAATAAAAGATGTAAAAATTATATACCGATAGTCTAACATAGGAAAAAATATATTGAATATTTTTGAACCAATGAAATCCTAATGTTCTATGTGTTATTCGATTTTATTCTATTTTTTTCCTTTAAACACATAAATTGGAGGTAAAAAGGGTTTCTATTTAAAATTTCTTTACAAAATCTAATTTAAATATTTTTAATTTTAAAATATATTCTCGCAAGTTTTAATCTATTTTATAATTTACTTAAAAAAATCCTTACTACCATCTTCGTGACAATTTTCCACCAAAGTTTAAAATGTGCATTGCACGTGACAATTTAGTAATATTAAATTAGTATTTAACAAATTTTTGTTTATTCTTTATTTTTTTCTCTTTTCCTATATTTTTTAAAAATTCTCCCTTGCTTTATTTCTTCCCGACCTGGTTAATCCCTACCCAGTGTCACTGTAGCCACACCAACTACTGTCCATTTTTCTTCAGTAGTCGCTATCATGGTAGATGCCATCACTATTTTTCCTTTTCTATAATTCTTCCTTTTCTTGCTCTTCTTCTACCTTGAACAAACCCTTAAGACTAGTGGCAGCTTCGCCAGCGATTGTTGTTGCCGACATTTCTATGGAAATTGTTGTTGCCAACATTTTCTGCCAACTGCTGATTGTAGCCATTCTTCTGTGAAAGTCATGAAAACAATTCCAGCTCATGTTATCACACAAAATCCAAATCCTATCACAAAAACATCTTTTGATAATTTTTTTCAAACTTGTAATCCCATTTTAGTGTTTCCCAAATTCATTTTAACTTCTGAAAAGACCAATTTCATATATAACAACCTCAATCAACTACATCCATCAGCCAAATCAAAAGACAATTTAGAATCATACCCAAAAGAGAGAACCCAAAAAAAGATAATGTGTTTATTCTTTGTTTCTTAGTCACCGGCCAAATCGATTCTTGTTCGGAAGTCATAAAAATAATTTCCAAATCATTTTTGGTTGCTACCCACCACCCTCTCAGATGACCATGAAAGAAATTTAATATGGACATGAATTAAAATATGTCTTGCACCGAAAAAAAATTAAAATACGTACCTTTAGCTAATATTGTTCAAGTAATTGTGTAAAGATAATACCTTGATTTGAACTACCTCGATTCTTCCATAAAAAAAAGGTATTTTATTTCCATGGTTGCTTGATTTATAAGGGAGTCTTCTAACCTATGCGTATCAATCTTAAAAATCCTTGAACTGATAATGTTACACAGGCTTGATATAGATTAAGTTAGGGACCCTCATATAATGAACACCAATTAAAGTTTCCTTACATTAAGGAAACATTCGGATTATATTCCAAAATCATAACTAACATGTCTTTATTAATATTTACATAATTTACTTAGATAGGAAAAAATATGGTAACTACGTATAAAATGTGGGCCACATTAAGGTTTTTTAATCAAGACCAAATTTTTACATTCTCTCACTTGGCTCACATGTTATAATTAGGTAAATGACTTTATGAGTGATTGAAAAAACTCAAAGTAAGGCCAAGAAACTTTACAATCACTCTATTACAATATGGTTATGTAACAGTTACTTAATCAGAAAATATAATATAAGAATTATAGTGATTATGTTCTTCTGTTAAATACTCATTTCCATGTATTACAATATAAAACATCTCCTAATCAAACCCCTAAACTTTATGAATGAACTTAATATAAGTCATTCAGGGTCGAACCTTATGAATCCAATATGGATCACAGCTTGATACATTAACTTGAGGTGCACAATCATGTGAGTAAAATTACTCAAATGTCTAGACAAATAATGTCATTATTGCAATATCTTTATGTGTTAATTGAATAACCATAGTTGAATAACAAATCAGCCGGCAACTTAAAATTTCAACTCTATAACTTTATACTCAATAGCCACTTGTTGTAAACTGACAAAGAAACTTTATGTCGAGTTGCTTATTCAACTGTCAAAATAAATTGTTCAAAATGAACAATATAGTTGAATAACATAAATTTGGCTAATAGCAAAATCGACAAACAATATGCCTGTGATACCATCATAGCATCTTTGGATTTCCCTTTCTTTCAATGTATTGTAACAAACAGATAATCATCTTAAATGTGACAAGCTTAAGTAATTACCAGCATTTTATATAACTTAATAAGAATACCATAATTTCGGTCACAATAACATTGATAAAATGTTCTTTACAATCCTTCATTAATCTCTATGCAAATAATACAAGAGATTATAATTAAGACCCCTTTATATTGGTATTCAAAATATGAAATTACTCAAAAGTCACATACATCCTTTTGCCAAATTTTGCAAAATAAATATCAACATATGAGAGTAATAAACTTTATTTACTCCCACTCACCTTGAGGTATATAAATAAACAATGATGCACTTCAAAACAAAACGAAGAAATAACATCATAACTTTAGATATACCATTGGAGGAAAACAATTTCAGATATTTAGAGAGTTTCATTATCTTGCAAAATAATTATCAAAATATATGAATACCTTTATACATGCACATGTATACATCTCTATTATATATGATGCATGTCAAATCTTATGTTCATATCCATTAAAAGTAACTATCTATCAAAATGAGTTACAATGTTATGAATACTTCAATAGAATCCTTCATTTAAACTTAAAATAAGTTTTCATGATAATAGATGCCCTATAAATGAAAATTTGAGAAATAAGTCTAACTTTACTACTCAACATTACTAGATAAAACATAATGATCTATATTAGTATGCACTAATAGAGGTTAACTCTAGTAATTTGAACAAGATTTAGACTCAACTCTAACCTCAAATAGAGCACTGCTTTATGACATCGAACCAAAATTTGGAGTCTAAATTATTCATGACTTATGAAAAGCATAATTGAACAATTTTGATTCTAACAAAAAAAAGTTAAAATATCAAACGTATACGATCAATAGAAATGATTAAAACTCTAAATTCATAAAGAACCTATAACTCCCATTGTTTTTGAAAACATTAATCAAAGGAATAAATAAATAAATAAATAAAAGAGTGCTCTTTATGTGGTTCTTCAAAGAAATCCTGATTTTGAGTTTGAAAAACTAGATGGAGAGTATAAAAGGACAATAAATTTAAACCCTTTGGAGTTAAAAACAATATCAAATAAACAACCACTTATTATTCTTATCCAATTTTATCAGTTAAGGGTTTTAAATTCCTTACCTCAGTTGGAAACTTTCATATGTGTAGTCCTTAGAGATATGGTTTCCAAACAATCTTGTAAGATAACTCAAAAGAAACCTTATCTTTTACACAAAGATGGTTCTAAAACTTTTCCAAAGGTAGAGGTAACTTAAATTACAACTACGTTTGTTCCCACAATAATCAATTATAATTCCATTTTCTAATCTCACAGCATACTTTATGGTGAAAATAAACAGAATATCACGGAATGTTCCTTTTCATCTTTTATTTCTTTCTTTCTCCTTATTTTCAAACCTTTTGAAGCATCAAATACTTTAATTTTATCAAATAAAGATAAGAAAAGACCTTATTGTGAATAATTATCAATAAATGATATAAGATATCTCTCACTATTCATAAAAGAAATAAAAGCATTCAAAAACACTTATGATCTCATCAAATTTAGAACTCATTTGACATTTTTAATAATCTTGATGGGTTTGTCTTACCTTATACAATCCCATTAATTACTAAAAGGAACGAAGAAATCCTGAACTTTAAGGATTTCTTTCCTCATTTAGTAATCTTTATGGAGATGTGTTTACAACATTCTATATACATATGTCAAAAATAGATGAGATCTAAATGATAACATAATACTTTATGGCAATTACATTATTATGTAGGATTAAAATTAATGTATGAGTGAGTTTGAATTAAATATTTAAAAAATATTTTTGAAATTCAAAATCGAAAACAGAGTTAAGCAATTTAACTTTGAAATAAAATTTCAAAGAAATAGTAGCTCATGGAATATATTTTTCAAAAAATAATATTTTAACATTGATTCTGAACTTTCACTCATCCAAATACATCCTAAATGGATGCTAAAAATAAATTTTATTTTTTTAAAATCCTGCACAAAATTGGTGAATGAATTACAAAATGAATTTTTTTAATGTTATCAAATTTCATAAAATGGACTACAAAATGAGATCATTTACTTATGAGTCATTCAACAAATGAAGGTAAGTTTCTTTATAACATTCCAAAATTATTCGTATAAAATACCATTAAACCACAATGGTATTTTCTTAATTGGAATACCTTTACCCTTTATAAATATTTTTTTATCATAAGACACGAATAATATTTTATGTGTCTTATATTGTCTTTTTTTCTCTTAATACACATAGTCAAAGATTCTATAATTGACCATTTATCGTTATGTGTGTACAATCATGTATGTAATTATGAGCACACAAGAAAAGAGACCAAAAGAAATATCAATAATGACTCAAAATATAAAATTAAATGGAACATATAATCAAAAATTATTATTTACTTTTACACACTCCTACTATATTGTGCATACCCAAAATTTTCATTGCAAAGGATGTCACAAAATAACATAGAAATTGTAAAATAAGATTTTTTTTTCAAGTTATAATCAAGGAAAAAACATAATAACCAAGGATAAAGACACATTAATGCTATGAATCTCAAACCATCAGTTAATAAATCAACTAATGTCAATTTAAAAGTAAATTACAAATGTCAAAAGTACTAACCATAATAGAATTTATTAAAATACTTTATAATAAAATAAATATACTAAACTGGTAAGACAAATCATCCATACCTGTGGGGATAGGATAATTTTCTAAATTTCTAGTTTATAGTCTTATTTCAATTAATCTCATCAAAATAATAACCTCCCTGTTGGACCGAGTTACTATTTCAATGAATTAATTTCTATTATTCTAACTGTCATCATTCAACCTTTTAACTTTATGAGGTTGAATTTATCTTTATGTATCCAATGCTTAAGTTATTGTGGCTACTCCTAAGCACATAATATAAAATAAAATAAACTTTCACGATGACATTCAAGAATATTCTTAAATTTGTCAACTTATCTTAATGTTGACAAAAATAAAATTGTGTACATACATACAATAAATGAGGTGTATAATAAATATTTATTTTGATAATTACTAATTATGAAACTTAATGTAATTAATAATCCTTAGTACTTTAAAATACTTAGGATGCTGTGGCTACTCCCAAATACATAACGCAATCGTATTTCAAATAAACACCTCCAAAATGTCAATTATCATTATGCTGATAAGATTTTTGTATGTATACATAATGTAACAAATATGCATCTAAAATTATTTATTACCTTATAGATGTCATTATTTAGTCACCAAAAGTTTATGTGACTAAAATTCTTATGTGTCAAGTATTTAAGATGCTTTGGTTACTTTTAAACAATTGACACAAATATAAATCTATTTTTTATGACATCACAAATAATTATTTGAAAAAATCAACTTAACTATATGCTAATTTGCACGAAATTACATAGGGACATGAGATTTAACATATCATATTTAATTCCATGACATTTTTTTAAAATATACTCCAAAAGTATACTGAAAAATGTCATTGAATTAAAATAAAATAAATCAACGTTCCAAGTTCAAAGAGACTTTATAGGGACACTATTTAAAAAAAATATTTTGATGCCCTAAAAGTTTAAGGCTTTAATGGAAAGAATAAAATATACTTATCCTAAATTTATAATAAAATTTTTGGCATAAACTTGTATCAGAAATTAAACTTTACAATACAGCGTAATCATTATATTGACAAAGATCATATAAGGCAATTCCTAATAGGAAAAAAAAATCAAGACACCTTCTGCAAAGTAATTGCCTTTATTGAAGTCTAGAATCAAATATAAAAAGGCAAAAGCTAGCTCTTTTTTTTTTTTTTTTGTGAAATTCATATAAGACAAAAATAAAAAGAAACATTCAGCCAAAAGTATGGTTCAATGAAGGCTTAATACACCACTGGTGCATGCATTGGCTGAGATGACCAAGTAAATAGGCCAATCAATCCAGTGCAGACTGCCTTGAGGAGACATGGAATTTAGCATTGCAAAGGCACGTGACAAATTTCACAAGAGAGCTCAAGGCTCAAGTGCGTGCGCACGCTATTTAATTCCTACCGCTCCTCATTACCAGCGTTGCAAAGGCACGTGACAAATTTTACAAGAGAGATCAAGGCTCAAGTGCGTGCACACGCTGTCTAATTCCTACCGCTCCTCATTACCAAACAATAAGGCTAAACTTGGTTCTGATATCACATGAAAGAAATTTAATATAGATACGAACCAAAATATATCTTGTAGCGGAAAAAAAATTAAAATGGGTACCTTTAGCCAATATTGTTTAAGTAATTGTATAAAGATAATACCTTGATTTGAACTGTCTCGATTCCTCCGTCGAAAAAAAATGGTATTCTATTTCCATTGTTGCTTGATTTGTATGGGAGTCTTCTAACCTATGCCTATCAACCTTAAAAACCCTTGAACTAAAGGTGTTACACAAGCTTTATATAAGCTAAACTAGGGACCCTCATGTGATAGATACCAATTAGAGTTTCCTTCCATCAAGGAAACATCCGGATTATATTTCAAAATCATAAACAATCATGTCTTTATTAATATTTACATGATTTACTTAGATAAAAAAAATATAATAACTACTTATAATATATAGGTCACATTAAGATCTTTTAATCAAGACCAAATTCTTACAGACTACTCTTCTTCCCCTACCAAAACTCTTCTCGCCATTCCACCTGCTTGCTTCACCTCGACTTATTCTTCCAGAGCCTGCTTCCTTTTGATTCCAGACCTGTGCCTCCCAAACCCAAAAAAGAAAACTATAATCAAAATCTTCCCCCTCAGTAAATTCGATATACCAACTAAGCATTCACAAGATGTTGTTCTAGATCCAGATAAAGTGGCAATGTTGATTTATCATGGTAGCAAAATGATTTATTTTAGTCATGGCAGTGATGGCAGGGATGAGACTGGTTGGGTATGGCTTCAGACTAGAGCAGAAAGGAAAAAGAAATTTAAAACAATAAAGGAGAAGGAAGGAAAAGAAAAAATTAGAGAATAAAGGAAATATATTAAATACCAAAATTACAATTACTGATAATTTCATGTGCAAGGCACATGTTTAAGTCTGACCAGGAACTACCACCACAGAGATAGTGGTAAGGATGCTTTAGGTAACTCAAAAATTGTTAAGAGACTCTTAATGTATAAAAAAAATATTAAGGACTCTTATAACGTAACGTAAATAACGCAAGGATTAAATAGATCCATTTTTCTTATTTGCCCCTCAACATTAAAGTTCTGGATCTACTCATGCTCCTAGGAGCAACACAAAAGGAGGTTCTAAATCCGGTACCAATTTCGGATCCGCGGAGAATATTTTGGAATTGAAAACGGCTAGTTTCAAAATTGACATTTTTTCGTTAAAAAAGATTGAAGTGTATTTTTTGTTTTTATTAATATTAATAATATTATATTATTCTTAGTTTATGTATGTAAAACGTGAGATATTTTTTATTATTGTAATTTTTAAACTATTGTTTAATTTTTATTATATTTTATATTAATTATCTCAATCCTTCAATTCTTCTCTTTTGATATATTAGAGTGAGAATTTGAGAATTGTTTTATATTATAATAGTCTCTGACCATTTTTATTATGAATGGATAATCATTATTTAACAAAAACAACAATACAGTTCCACAACTGCTTTTCTTTTTATGTGTTAAAAGTTTTCTAAAAAAAAACGAAGGTCCAAGATATCTTAGCCGTTCAATATATCGTTGCAAGCTTGCAACGGTCAAGATCTTCTAACGGCAAGAATTTACTACTGCCAGATTGGGCATTTTTTATAATTTTTTCGCCACATTTCACAAACACTACATATACCCCATATTTCTATCATTTTTCTTCACACCTTATACTTATCTCCCTCTCCAATTTCGCTCAAACCATTCTCAAATTTTCATTCCATCTAATTTTCAAGTCAAGCGCTACCACAATCTTATTGTAAATTATTATATCCACAATCTTGTTTTTGTTAGTTATTTAATTCTTGTCAAATTTACTCTTGATATTATTTTAATTACTCATAATAATAGTTTTAGTGTTATTATTAGTTTATATTATTTTTTAGTATGATTATTACTCTTTATCCTTCCTATTTTACTATTAATAATATTGTTTTCTTATTAGTTTCAAGTTTAATGCGACGTAGTATGCTTGTACTTTCGCCTTTCGTGGGGGCACACCAATTTAGTGCAAAACTCCCTTTGATCCGGTAGAGCGTTAACTCGATTAGATTAGAGGGTTCTATTTGACACATTAGAATGTTCATATACTAAATTGACGTAATTTAAAGTATCGGGGTAGTAAATATATTTATTATTACTATTATTATTAATTAAAAATTAGCAAAACTCCCCGACACCCAAGTCAGGGCCTAGAGTAGGTTGGGCTTGTGGGGGAATTCCAGTTTTGGTTTGACCCATTTACGTGTTGTGGGGAGAGGGTTGGAAGTATTTTAATTAGGGAGCATGTAGTTTTTGTTTGGATTATATATAATATGAAAATTTTTTATTATTTATTATTTATTTTTAAAAGTTTTTAAGTTTTTTTAAAGTATTTGAAGTAAAAAAATTCAGATCTGTCAACAATAACAACGTTTTTTCACGAACAAATGTTAGTTTATCAAATTATATCTAATTTTTAGTCGATTTATAAATAAAAATTTCAAAATTGACCCCTCAAACAGTCGATTTTGAAGTTTGCTGCCCAAAGTGCAATTTTCGCCAGAAACTAGCAGAAATTGCACTAAACAATTTGTTTTTCATTTCGCTATTATCTATTTATTTACATTTATGTGACACAAATTATATAATTTGCCATAATTAGTGTAATATTGATTATCGCATACCCTTATTATGCCATTTGAGGAACTAGTTAGAATATATGTCCTTTGATATTTGTTTTTCAAATGTGAAAAATTGTATCTATTCTTTTAGTTAATATATTTTCATAAGTTTATTTGTAGTTGAGTTTATGTTATGTTATTGTGAATTTAGACTAAACGTTGACCATTTTTAATTAAATGTCATGTGATGCTTATTTATAGATATATGGCTAACTTACATTTACGTTATAGTAGTCGATGAATATTTCATTGTTATGGTATTATTGTGATATTTTTGTTT
Organism: Rauvolfia tetraphylla; assembly: GCA_030512225.1. Classification (NCBI taxonomy): domain Eukaryota; kingdom Viridiplantae; phylum Streptophyta; class Magnoliopsida; order Gentianales; family Apocynaceae; genus Rauvolfia; species Rauvolfia tetraphylla. The sequence continues at coordinate 4,199,713 of JAJQKT010000004.1, read as the reverse complement.
ATTGTTATATTCAATTATTATAGTAATAACAATAGCATGAATTAAATTATTTTATATAAAATTATATATAATTTTTTAAAATTTTTAAAATTATAAGATATATTATATATTAAAAGAGTTAAAATTTTAATATGTGATATATATTTATAAATTTTTTAAATTTATATATATCCAAAAGTTATATACACACACACACACATATCCAAAAATTTTTAAAATTTTTTAAAATTATATATTAAATCATATAATTTTTATTTTTTATTTTTAAAAATAATTATTAAAAAATAGTATTAAAAAATCGTTTATGAACAATGAAGACTAATTTTGGAGTCTTTTATATTTGCTCCATAGGAGTAGTGGCTTGGCTTGGAATCCTGTGACAAAACTGTTTGAAGCCGAGCCAGAAGTATAAAAGCATAGAATTGAGGTACATTCTAACTTCAACCTTGTACTTGTAATTGGCTTAATGATATTTTGCCTTTAAGCATGTCTTATTCATTTGTCTAGGCTAAACCAGAGATTGGAAAGTGGAGATACAATCCAATTTCTCACTACGATAAGATGGAGATGCTTTTTGGCAAACATCATGCAAATGGAAAATGTGTAACCAGTGCAAAGGAAAGGCTTTATCAATGGTCAAGGGAGGAGTACACAAATAATATGGCTGATTCTTTTGATGTTGTTGACTCTCCACATCAATCGTTTGAAGCTTTGTTATCAAGTGAGACACCATCCATGTGTGACACATCAAAGGGTGTAAAGAGAAAGGCTAGCATGATGGATCTACTAGAGAAGCAATTTGAGGTGATTAACAATGGAGTCACTGGAGTAGCTGAAGCTTTGAAGGAAGGGAATACAATTGTTGAAAAAGGCCTGTTACTTGCTGAAAAGCAACTTGCAATTACTGAAAGGCCCCATCCAAAAGTATATGCTAAAAAGGAGGTGTTTGATGCATTAAAGCAATTGGTGTGCCTTGAGATCCCATGGTAGATGCTATCAATCATTTTCCTCCTGAAAAATCCAATTGATTTGAAGACATTCTTTGCTGTTCCTGAAGAAATGTATTTGGAGTTCCTGTACAAGTTGATGAATCTAGGACACTAGGTTCTAGGAGTTTGGATTAAATTGTCTTTTTTTTTTTGTGACTACAGAGATGTAGTCTTTTGTGAACATAATGCTGAGTTTAGATTTGTTCGAAAACTAGCATGATTACAGTTTTGTAATTATATTTAACTGACAACTAGAATGAATCTTGTTTTTGTCTTGTCAAATGTAATGGTCCTTGACAATAAAGGCTTCCGGTTTGTTCTGTTTTCTGTAAATTGTTATCTTTTTTTTTTCTTCTTTATCTTGCTTTCATCAAGCGCCATTGAAATAAAGAAACTTTCTGCTTTCAATTTGCTTTGTTTATGTTTATTTCTTCTTTAGATACTGTTCTCTGTTCAGCTTTTTTTATGAGTCTTTGAGCAGTATTTTTTTTTTCTAACTGAAAACTGCAGGTTTTTATGGGTCTTTGAGAACAAACCTCATAATATTGTTCTTTGTTTAGCATTTTTTATGAATCTTTGAGTAGCATTTTTTCCTTCTTGAAAATTGCATGTTTTTATTGGTCTAAAATAAATAAAATTAATTATCAAAGAGAAAATTTCTACATCATGTTTAAAAGCATTTAAGTTTAGGTATAAAAATTTTATCATAATTAGATATTTCAAGAGAAGGGTAATTTTGTAAACATAAGAAAACATTCTCCTTACCCCTTCCACTTTTCAGTCCAACCAAACAAGTAGAAGTATTTCTAATTTTCTTCCCTTCTCCTTGTACTAAATAAAATTGAAGTAAATACAAATACTTCCCCTAAGAAATATAAAAGGTGCCTCTTCCCCTCTCCTTTCCCCTCCCTCTCCCCCTTGAGAACCAAACCAGGCCTTAAGGACAATCAAGATCAATGTAAATTCTAGTTTATGAAAAAATGATCTCCTTGATTACATCCTTCTTTAGATTAAATAATTATGTACTATGGATTACTAATTCTGAAAAATAGGATACATTTGTAGATCATATATCATTTGCTTTAACATATACGTTCATTTAAATAAAAAGAATACCTAGCATTGTTCTTCTCTGCATCTACGAAGCTTGTGATTCCATCATCTCTTTTTTTAAAACCATGGTTGTTCCTCTCTGCACCTACAAAACTTGTGATTCAACCATTTCTTTTGATCAAAATTTCAAAATGTATGACTAGGATCTTGAATATATATATATATATATGTGTGTGTGTGGATCAGGGAGTGGCACCACTTATAATAGAATTATTATGCAAGAGATACTTCACACTATCCCCTTCTACCTACTGGGCCTAGAGCACAAGCCGATGGGAACTTGCAAGAAAGCCCGCTACTGGACTTGGGAAAGCTCTTATCACACTCTCCAGAATCAAGGGGCACTTTTTGATGTTTCCTTTCTATTTACGTTGGGCTTGTGGGGGTTTGACCCATTTGTGTTGGGTCATTGGAACTGCTTTTATTATTGAGACAATTTAAAGAATCTCACCCACTACGAGTATGTTAAATTTGGAGCAGAAGTTTAAAGTGTTGACATACTACAAGTTTTAGGTTAACTCTCAATCAGAAGTTGACAAATGTAATGGTATTCATTAATGAAAGTCTTGAAAAAAGAGCTATCGTTAGCTCATAACAAAGCTGAACCTTATGTGTATTATGAGATTTAAGTTGCGTATTGTGAATATCAAAGCATAATAAGATATAAAAAATGAAGAAATACTTCATTTATGAAGATAGAGCTTACAGTGATGTATTTTGATGGAGTTGAGGAATTAATCCATCGAGAGGTCTCAATACTTGCAAAGGTAAAGAGATGAAATAAAGCAATAAATAAGATGAGGAGAGGTGAGAGATAATTTCCTCAAGTCCTCTGATACTTAAGTCAGTATCGATTCATAAAAAAAAAATAAGTATAAAGAAGAATATAATATAGATGATGGACATGATCATGAGTATCAATAACAAGAGAGCATACCTCTATATACACATGTCTTTCCAAGTCCTATAAGGGAAAAGAATCCTTATAGGATAAATAATTACCATAATCTTGTTAAGATTTAGTATTCCATTGGAGAAGGGAATCGCTTCATAATTGGAATTTAATATACCAATTTCTAAGTACGAGACAATTGGATTGGAGCACTTTATGGGCCTTTTGGGCCAACTCCATCATATGTCCTCCCAAAAAAAGGGCAAAAATTGAGTAGAATTGCGAGGTTTGTGACCTTAATAATCAATTCTGGAGGACTAATTGTCATTTCTTAAGAGTGTCTTTAATCAGACATGACCTTTGTTGCAACTTTCCCCTTGATATATTCAACCAAAGTTGTTTAAATCTTCAATCGGCACTTTTGATTAGGCTATAGTCTTTTTCTTCAATCAGGTCGTAACCTTTTTCTCCCGATAGTTTCAATTAGACACTTTAAATTAGTCCGTAGCCTTTTTCTCCCGATAGTTTCAATTGAACACTTTGAATTAGTCCGTATCCTTTTTCTTCAATTTAGGCCACAGCTTTATTCTCCCGATAGTTTCACTCGGACGCATTTAATCAAACCGTAGCCTTTTTCTCCCGATAGTTTTAGTCGAGCACTTTGAATCAGGCCATAGCCTTTTTCTTCAATTTATGCCATAGCATTTTCCTCTTAATAGTTTCACTGGGGCACTTTTACTTGAAAAATTGTATTGTAGCTTCCTCTTGTCTTCAATTCAGGCGCTTCTACCTGCACTCGGTGAAAATTAACATAATAGTTCTTTATTTAGGTTATATTCTAGTTTATAAAAGCTAGACTTTTTATTCTTTTGTCAGGCCTTGTCATGACCCAATTTATTTATGCTGGGTTTTGACTTGTGGCCCAGTCTTTAGTGTAATTTGCTAGACCTTGTTTATCAGACAAACTTTCATATTTGCAAAATTTGCCTGATATAGTACTTATATACTGGGTCGTGTTTTTTCCAATCTGATACTTATAGAACAAATTGTAGCATTTTTTTCCTGATAGTTTCAATCGGGCACTTTTGTTTGGCCATAGCCTTTTTCTCTCTATGGTTTCAATCGGGTACTTTCAATCAAGCCGTAGCCTTTTTGTCTCCTGGTAGTTTCAGCCAGACACTTTCACTCATTGAATTGTATTGTAGCTTCCTCTTGGCTTCAATTCGGGTGTTTCTATCTACACTTGGTGAAAATTTGTCTATCGATTTTAAGAGCTCCTACTTGCTACAAAATACTCCAATTGAGAGTTTATAATTTCATGAAATAAATTTTTTAAACATAAAATAATTTTTGCAGCTATTTGTGGAAAATAAAGATAGTAAAGAACTTTCCTGTGATGTTCAATTGTTCTCTTCTTTCCTCCCTTCTTGATAATAGGAGGATATTTATTTGGGATATGTGAAAGTAATATTTGGGATAACCTTTCGACCAGAAATATTTGTCACAGATTATCTTAAATAGATTGCTCGACTGTAATAGGACTTCTTGATTCCAAATACTCCAAATAGATAATTTTTTATATGACTACTCTGTTGATTACCACTCCTTCAAATTTCACTTGGAGTTTTCAATGTACAATGGAGATCAAATATCATTCATTATTCATGAATAAAAAATTTTCATCCAATAGTGCTAGCTCGAAAGTAGACAAAGGATTGAAAGAGATAATGAATTCAATGAAGAATGGGGATTCAATTCTGGAATCTTCCTCCATGAAAATAAATCTAGTTTTGGTGAAACCCACATAAGGTGAGGTCAACTTTGAAAAGCAAATATAGAGATCCTTTTGCCATCCGCCATAACATATTAACAAATATATCCGAAGCATAATTAATTTTCAAAGATGAAGCGATAGTTTCTTTTTTTATTTTTTTATTTTAGGTATTCATATATACCAACATAATAAGTAATGATTGAGAACTTAAACTCCAAAGAAAATAATTTTGTCCTACCTCATAAAAACTATAATAACTGGAAGAGGTAATTGAGTGAATATTACCAGGCTCGTAGCTTTTACCAAACATGGTCTCGTAACTTCACCAAGAACTCCTTAACTGCCAGACATGCAGAAGTTGAATACTTTACCCGAAAAATCACAATCTTCAGGAAATTCTTTAAAAGCCAATGATTCAACATTGAAGTTTTGCAATTCTTCTTTTATGTTTCTCTTTCAATATAATGTTGTGGAATATTGCAAAAGCAAGAAGAATTAGCAAAGGTAGAATGAGGATCGAGCCCTGCAATGGGCGCCAATTGTTGAAGTCAAGGAACCGATCTATCGAGGGGTTTCAATACTTGTAAGGTAAAGAAATGAAACAAAGAAACAAAGAAGATAAGTAGAGGAAGGGATGACCCCCTAAAGCCTTCGGATGCTTAAGTCATTATCGATTTATAAGAAAAGATAAGCATAAACAAGAATATAATAGAGATGATAGACATGATCGTAATGAATATTAATAACAAGAGAGCATACCTCTATAAATACATGTCTTTTCCAAGTCCTATAAGAGAAAATTTCTAATATGCCAATACTACATAATTAGGATTTAATATGCCAATTTTGAAGTACAAGACAATTGTTTCGGAGCACTTTATGGACCCTTTGGGCCAACCCTATCCTATTTATTCAATGAAATAAGTTCAATTAAGTTAGCTGTTCTTAACATCAAAGCATCTAAAGTCATTGAACTATAATAATTAATTCATTTATGTAACTTAAGATTACAATAATATATATATAATTTCAAGAATTACAATAATATATATATAATTTCAAGAAGTTTTGGCAAAGAAAAAACTTTTCAAATGCCAATACTTCAATAGAATCGAAAAGATTTCTTGGACTAACAACTCATTGGGAAAAACTCAAAATTAATAGATTCAAATTGGTCAATTTGATGCTTGATTTTACAAAAAAATTATAATCTCAAAAAAGAGTGATTAATTATTATCTTATCAAATAGTAATGCTTAAACTACAATTATAAATAGAAGAAGGAGGATTACCAAAATGAAGATTTTGAATGGCGTTTTGGTTTTTGATGTGCCTTAACAAAGGCTTCTAGAGAGTCTTAATGATGGCATACTTCTTCAGTCTAACGCTTCTCAGCAAAAGCAAGATGACATGGACTATTTCATTTATGCAAAAGAGCCATTACTGCTTATGAAAGAGCAACTTGGAAATGAGTCTTAAGGTACTGACAACTGAGCGCAGAGAGCCCTTTTCCAGTGTTCTTGAAATCGGACATGTTGAAGGTGAAAAGAGTGCTTCCTTCTTCATTCAGTGTGTAGTGTTGGAAAATAAAACGCAGAGAAGACAAAAGGAAAGAAAAAAACAGAGGAAGAGATAAAGCTCTATTGCAAACTTGTATAAATTGACAAGAACATATGTCCACTTATATAGACTAAGGAAGAAACAAACAAATCAAGAATCTCGGTTCCACTACTCCACTTTACTAGCAATGTTAACTGACTTGAGAAAATAAAGGAAACTGCTTAACAAATTCAATAAAAGAACTATCCAACGATTTATTCGGTCAAAGTTTTGAATCATTCTTCAACACTCCCCCTTGATTCAAAACTACACACACCTAGCAATCTTCTGAAATAGCAGAACTTCTCCTTTGATAGAGCCTTTGTCAATACATCAGCCAGCTGCTCTTGTGTATTACAATATTTCGAAGATATCTCCTCCCTTGCTACCAAATCACGAATGAAATGATAACGAATATCAATATGCTTTGTCCTGCTGTGGAATGTTGGGTTCTTTGTCATGGAAATAGCTGCTTTGTTGTCACAAAATATCTCCATTGGTCCCTCCTGCTCATGTTGAAGACCTGTTAACACTCTTCTTAGCCAAATTGCTTGACAAGTTGTTGAAGTTGCTGCAACATATTTTGCTTCTGAGGTTGACAATGCTATTGTGGCTTGCTTCTTTGAACTCCATGTAATCACTCCTGAACCTAGAGTGAAAACATTTGCTGAAATACTCCTTCGATCATTCAATGAACTTGCCCAATCGCTATATGTATACCCACACACCTTAAATTGGAGACTTTAGAGTATCAAATGCCATACTCCACACTTCCTGCAATGTAATGCAAGACCCTCTTTACTGCTCCATAATGAACCTTTGAAGGTTGTTGCATAAATCTGGAAATAATACCAACAGGAAATGCAATATCGGGTCTAGTGTGAGTCAAGAAAATTAAACCTCCAACCAAGCTTCTAAACCTCCTAGCATTTACCATCTCTTTACCATCTTCTTGCTGCAATATTTCATTAATATTCATGGGTGTAGTTGCAGGCTTGCAATTAAGCATGCCAAATTTATTGAGCAAGTCCCTGGCATATTTCCTTTGTGAAATAAAAATTCCATTTTTAGATTGATGGACTTCAAGGCCAAGAAACTAATGCAGCAACCCCATATCTGACATCTCAAACTCATTCATCATTTGATATTTAAACTCATTCACAAGAGAGATAGAAGAGCTAGTATAAATGATATCATCAACATAAAGACAAACAATGATGAAATCATTTTTACCTTCTTTTTTCACATGCAAGGTAGGATCATTTTCACTTCTCATGTACCCCTTTTTCTGAAAATATCCATCGATTCTGCTGTACCAAACTCGAGGAGCTTGCTTTAAATCATACAACGCCTTTTTTAGCTTGTACACTTTGTCTCATTACCTTGCTTTACAAAACCTTCTGGCTGTGCTACATATACCGCCTCTTGTCAATCTCTATTGAAAAATGGCGACTTGACATCAAATTGATAAATTGACCATTGCAATTGTGTAGCCAATGCCAAAACAACCCTCACCGTTTCAAACCAAGCTACCGGAGAAAAGTTTCTTCGAATCAACACCATATTGCTGCGCATAACCTTTTGCCAGCAGATCTGCTTTGTGCTTTTGTAAGCTCCCATCTGCAGCAAATTTTGTCTTGAACACCCACTTCAAGCCAATTGGATTTTTGCCTTCCGGTAAGTCCACCATCTCCCATGTTCCATTCTTTTCAATGGATTTCATCTCCTCCACCAGTGCTTTCTGCCATTCTTCTTTCTCAGCTGCTTCTTCATAATACAATGGATCTGAAACAGTAAGAGCAAATTGACAAGTATATATGTCATATGTATATTTGGGATTTGACTTTTTGTCTCTTGTTGATCTTCTTAGTGGAATCAGATCAGCTGAAGACTCTTCAAGAGCAATAGATGAAGAGTTGCTGCTTTGTGTTGTCGAAGTTGCTGACACCACTGGTGAGCTAGCAGGTGAACTTATTGGAGTTTGCTCCTCTCTTTCATCAAGAGAAACTTCGATGGGGTCATGAATCTCCTGTTCTGCTTTCTTTTCACTCAAATTCCAGCTTGCAAATTCATCAAATATTACATCCCTTCTAATTAAAATCTTACCACTAAGAGGGTTATATAATTTATATACTTTGGATTGAGTACAATAACCAATAAAAATGCATTTTTCAGATTTTTCATCAAGCTTTTGACGAGTTTGTAAATTTACCAAAGCATAAGCAGCATACCTAAAAACTCATAAATGACTTACATTTGGTCTCCTTCCATGCCAAGCTTCATATGGAGTTTTGTTCATGACAGCCCTTATTGGTGAGAGATTCAACAAATAGATGGAAGTTGCTATAGCTTCTGTCCAAAATTGATTAGAAAGACCCCTTGCTCGTAACATGCTTCTTGCCATTTCTACAATAGTACGATTCTTCCGCTCAGCCACACTGTTTTGCTCTGGAGTGTAAGGAGTTGTCAACTCCCTTTGGATGCCATTCTCATTGCAAAATATATTAAATTCTTTGGACATAAACTCTCCACCTCTATCTGTGCGAAGAACTTTGATATGGCAGCCACTTTGATTCTCTACCATAACCTTAAATTGTCAGAAATTCTCAAAAGTTTCTGACTTATCTTTCAGAAAATACACCCAACTCATACGACTATAATCATCAGTAAATAACAAGAAATAACGACTGCCACCTAAAGACTTAGTTTGCATTGGTCCTCATAAATCAGCATGGATTAATTCTAGACAATTTAAAGCTCTCCAAGCTTTTCCAATGGGAAATGACTTCCTAGTTTGTTTGCCATAAATGCACCCTTCACACAGATTAATTGAGCTAATTTGTGGTAAGCCAAGGACCATACCTTTATCACTGAGTAACTTCAGGCCTTTTATGTTGAGATGCCCGTATCTTAAATGCCATAGTGTTGAGTCATCTTTTGCACTTGCAGCAAGAGCAAAATTCTCCATGTTAGAAACATCCAATGGAAACATCTTGTTCGAAGTCATGCTGATCTGAATTTTTTGGCCTGATTTCTTATTTGTAATAATACATGCGTTGTCATCAAATAGAATAGAATGCCCTCCATCCATCATCTGTCCAACACTCAATAAATTGTATCCTAAATCAGGCACAAATTAAACATTACCCAAAAACTTTACCTTGCCATGATTGGTTTCAACTTTCACCGTGCCTTTTCCTTCGACGTGCAGCTCCTTGTGTTACCAAGCTGCACCTTTATCCTTTGTGACTCATCAAGCTCTTGGAACAAGGATTTGGTGCCTGTCATATGGTTCAAGCAACCGCTGTCAACAAACCACAAATTACTTGGTTTCAGGTCAGTATTAACACAAGCCATAAAAATTCTTTCTTCTTCTTCATTTTCTGCAGCAAAATTCATCTGCTGGTCTTTATACCAACAATTGGCCTGTATATGTCCATATCCTTTGCAATGATAACACTGAATGCCACTCCTCATGTTACTTTGCTCATTGTACTGCCTTTGCTCATTATTTCGTCCTCTTCCTCTGCTATTATTATGACCACGACCACGGCCACCGCGAAATTCTCCTCTTCCTCGACCTCTGCTAGCTGAACGAACATTTTCTCCATGGTTGGTAGCTGTATCTGTCACTTGAAGTGCCTTCTCTTCGTTCTTTTCCACTGATCTATTGATTCTTGCCTCATGAGATTGAAGTGATCCCATAAGTTCATCAACAGAGAGAACTGATAGATCTTTGGCTTCTTCTATGGCAGCTACTACATGATCAAATTTTGTTGTCAAGCTTCACAAGACGTTCGCAACGATCGTCTCATTTGAAATCTACTCACCGTAGGAACGCATTTGACAGACTATTGCCATTGTTCGTGACAGAAAATCAGCAATTGATTCACCATTCTTCATCATCAATGTCTCAAAGTCACGTCTTAGTGATTGCAATTTCACCACTATGATCTTTGAATCACCTTGAAACTCCTTTTATAGGATTGACCATGCCTCCTTCGTTGTGGTTGCTACTGCAATACGTGAGAAAATAGACTTGTGAACTGCTTGCTGAAGAATAAACAGTGCCTTGGCATCTTTCTTCTTGGTTTCTTTCAGCCTCTCTTCTTCTTCTTCATTGGGTTCCAATATATCAATGAACCCATATTCGACCAAGTCCCATAGCTCCTGCGATCTGAGCAATGTTTTCACCTTGATGCTCCACCACTCATATTTCTCTCCATTGAAAATGGGTAGGAGTGGTTGAGAAGAAGAAAAACCAGCTATTGCTGCCATTCTCGTATAGTGCTTCTCAAAGTCAAAAAATAAAAAATGACCCCCTCTCTCTCTGTCTCTCTCGTGTTTCCCAAAGACCCAAGTATGCACTTGTCACTTTATTGCCCAAAGGATAAAAAAGGCTCTGATACCAAACTTGTTGGAAAACAAAATACAAAGAAGACAAAAGGAAAGAAAAAAACAGAGGAAGAGATAAAGCTCTATTGCAAACTTGTATAAATTGACAAGAACGTATGTCCACTTATATAGACTAAGGAAGAAACAAACAAACCAAGACTCTCGGTTTCACTACTCCACTTTACTAGCAATGTTAACTGACCTGAGAAAATAAAGGAAACTGCTTAACAAATTCAATAAAAGAACTATTCAACGATTTATTAGGTCAAAGTTTTGAATCATTCTTCAACATGTAGTCCATATGCTTCTGTACTTGTTGCGTTTTTTTAATTTCTCACTAGTCAAAAAACCCGTGCTATGCACGGTAATATATATATATATATATATATATATATATATATATATTAAATACAATTCTTATTATAATATATCTAGTAAAATAAAAAATCAATTCTAAAGAAGCTTCAAACTTCTTTTTAATTAATAAATTAAATTATGAAATTGTTAAATCATTACAACCGATCTAATAATTAATTAATTAATTAAAATTTAATATCCAGTATGAAAGTTTTAATAAATACTATTAGCAATTTTGTCAATCGAACAAAAATAAAAAAAATAAATACTATGATAAGTAATACATAGTAGAGAGGCATAAATATATTATTCAAAGATAATTTTGAATATGTTATATTGTGATTCTCTTTTACAGATGAGAACATTCTTCACACCAATCGACACGTAAAATAAATATTATCTGTGATGAATTTTTACAATTTTGACATCATGTAGTGCTCGAACCATCAATGTAAACGTACGATCTTTGCATGAATATATACGTTTATGAAAATTTTTTAATCCATTCTCCTGATACACAAATATTATATTTTAGAGTTGAATCTATAAAATTAAAAATATCTGAGCAATCACATAACTTTTTGATGTGCTCAAAAAAAATTGTTCGAAGTATGAATATACCAATACCTGTTTTTATATTTTATTTAAGTGATCAGCTGAACACCTTAGTACAAAGTCTGCATGCCTATCTTTGAGAGTAATATTCATTTCTGCACTATAATCTTCTATGATCATATTAACAATCTAAATAATATTTAATCTCATCAACAATTCGATATCGTTATTGGTTTGTTTAATGTATTGACATTTACTTCAAGAAGAACATGTATTTTATCAAATCTTTTGGTCATGTACTTGTACAAATATTTGACAATACTCTTAAATTTATGTGAACATCCATCAATACCAATAAATCTCTCAGATAAGGAATAACCCACCTATTATCGAAAGTAAAACCATTTATTATAACTCTTTTACTTGAATCATTTTGGCGTCTGTATTCTACATGCCCATCATTTTCTATTGTTGTCGCATCACAATATTTTTTTTGGGTAGTGCTTTGAACATTTACCATTTATCATACATGGAGCATTTGGGAAAGTATCACCACAGGGTCCATGGAAAATACATCTTATGATGATCTTATAAGCACGGATATTAAAATTTTTATTTCTAATTATAATTATTGAAATATATTTAATAAAACATTAACAACTAATTGCATAATAAATTTAATAAAACTTTTATTTTTAATTACATAGCCAATAAACTATGAAACAAATTTATGCATTTAATGGAAAAAATCCACTTAGGAATGATTGTGGATAACAATAGGAATAAGTAGTAAATGCCCTCCAAAAATGCCATCACTCTTTTATAAATTGCATTGTCAGTATTGAGACTTTTTTGGTAAAGTTTTTATAGATCGTACTTCTGTTGATTTTAGAGTGAAGTGAATTTTGGTTGGAATATTTGCTTTCCTACCCAACTATTATAGTCCACATATTCAACCCATAAAAATACATGGCTTATAATTTATTCACAAAAGGGGATTATTGATTCTTATTGAAAAGAAAAATAAAAAAGAAAAAAGAGTGGGTAATTATTGAATGCGAAAATTTAGATGTAAAGCATCAATGGAGAGTACCATTGAGATAGTTGAAAAAAGAAACTGATAGTTATGTGGTAAAATAAAAATGGAAAGAAGATGATTACATATACTATCTTTTAGTAAAATATCATCTCTATTTTATATTTTATAATTTTCAATATCTTATCAAGTTATGATTCGAAATATTTCAAAATGAAACAGACTAAGAACAAATGTTGAGTTTTACAAAGAAAACAACTCAAAAGCACATTCAAGGGCTCGGATCCAATTGAATTCAGATTAAGGATTTTATTTTTATTTTTTTCTAAAAAGAAGCACTAACTAATGGTATCTCTTGAAACAAATTGAGAGGTTAAATAATAATGAAGTTCAAAGGCTTGGAACCAATTGAATTCATATTAAGGCTTTTTTGGGAAAAAAAGTACTAACTAATTGTATTTCTCGAAACCAATTAAGAGCTTAAATAATAATGAAGTATGTTTGGGGACAAAAAAGAATTAATAGAAAATGGAGAAATCATCTCTTAAATCTCTTAAATATTTTTTTATTTTTCTTCACAGATAATTGATAAGTGTATCATATAATAAAAATAAAAACTTGCCATACTATAATTTGATGGACATGTAAGGACACTCCAAAATTGTGATTATTTAACTCAAAAGTTAAAAAACTTTTCTTGTGTGCCCTTGTAGAAAACAGACAAATTAAAACCAGCAAATTTATTAATTCTTTCTTCTAACCTTGCGTTCTCCTAGCTAGCTTGCTCTTGTATTCTTTCATGGTTCTCACGTGTTTGCATTTGATATAAAAATCCAACCACAAATGTATTCGAAGTAATAGAGGTTTACTTATAAAAAATTAAACATTACATTAGAATCAAACTTGGTAGAAATAAATTGAGTGCTATATTTGTCAAATTCTTAGAGTTTCCTTAGAGACTACATAGATTAGGAAACAACTATGGGATTGATATCGTAGAATATGAAGAGTTTTTCATTTTACATATTGGCTTATCCAGTAAAGCCATAGTCTAATTTTTTTGACTTAAAAATCCTGCAGAGCAATTTCCTGAAATAATCAAATTTAAAATATTCTTCTTATCGTTGAAGTATTTTTGGTTATTTCCTCGGATCACCTGTTCCAATTCACATCTACGTAAACGAAACTTAAATTCTCATAAAAAAAGATAAAAATAAAAAAGACAAATTCATTATTTTTCATAATATGGTTCAAAATTGTACCTCTTATTATCGTGCATTTTTGTCTATTAGAGAAGCTAATCTATATTACGTTCTCCAAAGGCCTTCAATTTGCAAACAGAGGCAACTGTGAGATTATGTTATATCCTCATAAAATCTTTCTAATATAGTATAGAAGAATTAGGCAGACATTAGACATTTAGATTTAATAAATTTATTTTAAATTAAGAAATTGAGTTAAACAAAATTTATAAATATAAAGATCATGTTTGTTGACAATTACTGAATAGTTAAAGTTTTACTTTTACAAAATAACTGAATATACATAAATTAATTTTTTTAAAAAAATATGAAATTAAAAATTCGATTTAATATATAAGTAGTTTAAAACGATCCCAACCAATTAAAAAAATTTAAGTAAATTGAATAATTAAAGTTTCCTACTTTTACAAAGTAATTCAATTTTATCAAAAAAAATATAGAATTCAAAATGTAAGTTAATATATAAGTAGTTTAAAATTATTTTAATAGATTGAAAATAGTTATAACCAATCAAAAAGTTTAAAGTAATAATTAAAGTCTCATATTTTTATAACGTAACTTAATAAATAAAATATAAAATTAAAATTAATATATTTGTTTAAAGTAACTTTAATAGATTGAAAATGATCCTAACCAATCAAATTTTGAAGACTAATTAAAAAAGTAAAAATTATAATAAATTAGAATAATTCAAAATTCAAGTTAATATATAAGTATTTTAAAATTATTTTAATAAATTAAAAATAGTTCTAACCAATAAAAAATTTTAAAGTAGTCATTAAAGTCTCAACTTTTACAAAGTTACTTAATATGCAAAATTCAAAATTAAAATTAATGTATAAGTTAGTTTAAAGTTACTTTAATAGATTGAAAATGATCCTAACCAATTAAATTTTGAAGATTAATTAAAAAAAAAAATTATAAGAAATTAGAATAATTTAAAATTCAAGTTAATATATAAGTAGTTTAAAATTATTTTAATAAATTGAAAAAGGTTCTAACCAATCAAAAATTCTTGAAGTAATAATTAAAGTCTCATATTTTTACAAAGTAATTAAATATACAGAATTCTAAATTAAAATTAATGTATAAGTTAGTTTTAAATTATTTTAATATATTAAAAATGATCATAACCAATAAAATTTTGAATACTAATTATAATAGTAAAAACTCTTACAAATTAAGATAATTTAAAATTCAAGCTATTATATAGGTAGTTTAAAATTATTTTAATAGATTAAAAATAATTCAAACCAATCAAAAAAATTTAATTAATAATTAAGGTCTCCTACTTTTACGTATAAGTTAGTTTAAAATTATTTTAATAGATTAAAAATAATTATAAATAATAAAAATATTTTAAGTAGTAATTAAAGTCTCCTATTTTCATAAAGTAACTTAATATACATACTTTAAATTTAAAATTAAATACATAAGTTAATTTAAAGTTATCTTAATAGATTGAAAATGATCACAACCAATTAAATTTTTTAAGAATAATTAAAAAAGTAAAAATGCTAAGAATTTAGGATGAGAGGTTTGCAACTATAAGAAAGAAAAGGTTATATTTTTATTATAATATACAAAATTTAAAAATTAAAATTAATTTATAAGTTAAGAATTTAACTTTAATTAATTTAGTTTAAATTAAGAGATTGGATAAACAAAAATGATAAAGATAAGTAGTTTAAAGTTATCATAATAGATTGAAAATAATCTTAACCAATCAAAATTTTGAAGACTAATTAAAAAAAAATAAAAACTCTAAAAAATTAGAATGAGAGGTTTGAAGTCATAAGAAAGAAAGGGTTACATTTCTATAATATATATATAGATTTTTGACGAATTGTACTTATTGCACTTTCGGTTTCAAAAGAATATTTGCTTTTGTCTTACTTTTCATCCTTACAAAGTATGGGAACGGACGCTATGAAGGCCAAGCCGCCCAAGTCAACCAAGTGCCCTGCTGCTAAAAAGGCTAAGAAGGCTTGTGTTTTAGTAATTTTCAATTACTTAATTTAATTATTTAATTCATCTAATTCTTTTATTTATTAAAATCATCATTTACATAAAACAGCAACATCTCCGCGCACCGCGCGGGTTCATCAACTGGTTAATGCTATAGTTGGGGCCTTCAGGACGATCATCAAAGGCTGACATAAAATGTCAATTAACTCCGGGAAACAGTTTCAACTCTAAATCCAAGTACCCAACTTATGTCATCAAAACTCAGGGTTGCTTCTGTGGGTTGTAATTTGGTCTTGAAATAAGAGGAAGAAAGTAGATTTACGAGAAGGTGTTTATGGATTGCAGATGTCTTGGCGGATAGGCTTTCTTCTAAGGCTAGAAGACCACTGGAAGACACCCAGAATCACGGCATAACGTGAAAGAACCCATTGCGCTTTCTTGGATACAATTCAAGAAATAAAAAACATTACAAATTTAAGGAGGCTAGTTTAGGAACTTTACGTTACTTTCAATTTATTTTAAAAAATAATATAAACTTTGTATTTAAGTAATAAGAACCTAATCTATATGAATCTTTGTATTTGTGGATTTCTTCTGGAAAATAGAGAAATTGGTAAAAAAAAAAAAGGAATTGTTAAAAAATGCGTTGTTTTTTCATTGAATATCCTATTGAAATATTCATTTAAATTTTTGTTATATATCTAACAAAATAAACATAAAAGAAAAACAACTTCAATCAATAAATTCATATTAATTACTACCTTCTTTTAACAAAAATATAACTTTTCTTTTGCTTATTTATGTATTTATCTATTTTTTTAATAAAAGTGTGTACCAAAACACACCCAAAGTTGAAAAATATAAGTTCAAAAAAAGCTCTTGCACGAATTAATTAAATTAAAGCATTTGTGATGCACGGCAAAAAATCGGCAATTGGACTTGATTAAACAATTGCGCATCAGCGTCTAGTTTGGTTCAATAATTTAGGAGTATACTCAAAGAATAGGGATTGTAGGCCCATTTTTAGCTCAACGGTTAGTAAACATAATTGTCGAAATTGTGTTTTTACCAATTTTTATTTATAAAATCATAATTTCTTTAAAGTCAACCCGTTATCTACTTTCATTATGAAATAGTCTATCGTTAAATTCCTCCCCCCCCCCCACCCACCTCCTCCCCACCCACTTTGCTGTATGATCTCAATTATCTTTAGCATGTTCCTTCCTAACTAATCTCAACTACTTTAAGTCTCTTCAAAATCTTAAGATAATCAGAACTAACTCACTCTTTCAATTCAGTTGCTTTCCTTCTATTGACACATACCCTCTTAGCTCTCAATGTTATTCTTTTTTCAAGGTAATTCCCCAATTTTTTCAATTTTTGGACTAATTGATCTACTTAGCGTGGTTATACTTTTTCCTGTTATTGTTCCTTTTTTTAACAATTTATAGATCTCATAGGTTTGCTTAACAATTTCATTATAGCAAGATTCTGAAAGATAAGTACAGTCTTTCAATCTTATTTGGTAAAATGTATTGTAGTTTTTGCATGCTATTTTTTTTTTTATTTTATGCACTATTCCTTTACGATTTGTTACAAGTCATTGGATGTGCATAAATTTTTTCCTTTTGCTTTTTGCTTCGCAGTTTTATTTTTTTGATCAATTTCTCTATATTCTCACTCACAAGTCTTTGAAACCATTCTCTTCAAGGCTTGTTTATGTTTATTGTACTTGCTCTGTGTGCCATTTGTTCCCAATTTATTTAGAATTCTAGTATGCTAATAAACAGTCAATTTTTTTTTCAAAAACATGTTTTTACTTCAATAATATTATTGTTTCAAGTTGAATTTTTTGAATTTTACTTTTAATATTCTTTCTTTTTTACTTTTTGTGACAAATTAATCTTGTCATTTTAGACCAATTTTTAACTTCTGCCTCGATGATTGTCAAATTATCTGATATCCAATCTTAAGTGCCTTTCTCTTTTATGTTTGCAGATGTGTAGAAAGGGACCATTTTATGATAATGACAAAAAATGTGGTTGCAGGTGACCCTTCAACCTGAACCCAACCACCCATACAGACCCAAGTAAAGAAAAACGAAAATAACTACTAAATAACCAATCTCGATAATACCAATGACACTTTTTACTTGCCCCTTTTCTTTCATTTTTTTTTTCAAAATTTTTTCCTAAGATTTTACTCAACATGCAAGTTACCAGTTTCACCTCTTTGTTTACATTGACATACATATAGAATTGTGTTCTTGTTATAAATTTGTTGGCACGCAGTCGTCGTCAGTACAACGAAATTGTAATAGCAATATAGAGAATTGAATGAGAAAATTATAATGAAGAATATAAAGAGAAATTAGAAAGAAAATAGAGAGAGAGAGAGAGAGAACACAAGAGCTTTTATTGATTCTCTAAGAGTAAATGAATGAATCAATCAATGTCTTCAATACATCAGTCTAAACCCCTATTTATAGGGTTCAAGGGGTGCATATCAATAAGAAGAGGTAGAGAATAATCAGAAGGCAAATCCTATCACTAATTAAAGATATGATAGAACTATACCATATATCTTCTGAATAGTTGGAATATCATTATAACTCTGATATTGAGTTACCTCTTTGATATTAGATAATGGACATCCATAATATTAATTTCATAACACTCCCCCTTGGATATCCATTACATAAGACTATGCCTCATTAAAACTGTACTAGATAAAAAACTCAGTGAAAAAAACTCTAATAAAGGAAAAAGAGTACACTACTCTTTATGCCTATAAATGCATGGTTTATGTGAATCATATAGGTAACTTACACCTTGTATATCCATCTCAATAGGAGTTGAATTTTTTCAATATTCGAGATAAACTATCTCAAAAAGATATCAAAAGGTAAGCTTAATACTATCTCAAAATTTATTGGGTAGAGAAGAATTAGAATAGATATTTGATTGTATGTGGACAAGTGTATTAATACACTCAATTGCAGAATTGTGGTATTTGAGGATCAAATAGTTCTTCACTATCCTTTAATAGATATAAAGGATATCACATATAATCACACAATAACAATTGATGTGCTATGTCCATGCGAAACATCTTCAGGATGTTCAATCAAAATAAAATATTGACTTTTCAAAACGTTAATCACAATACTTCTCTAAATTTTTCAGGAAAAATATATTGATCATCAAATCATTTTCTCTTTCGAGGATTTTATTTTCAAAATCGAGAGATCAATCACGCTTCAAGCGTGCATCAAAGTCATATAGTTATAGAATTCATATATTTGTCCTGCTGGGATATTTATCCAAATAGGAATATCTATAAGTAGAATGTTATATTGGCTAACTCTACAGGAGTCAGACAAGCAATCAATATGCAATATTATGTAAATAAAAAATATTTTGAACTTCCAATTCATTAATACTTGTGCATAGATCAATTTAATAAAAGTAAATGATATCCTCTTTTAATTAATGATTTTCTCCTCTTAATGTGGAGAACACTATACCAATCAATAGATTGTACAATGAGGATATCTTCTGATAAATAAATACATATAGCAAGTACATCTACATATAGAATTTCTTCACATATGGACATACTCGATAAAAAATTCATTAAGACAATCTCATTATGTTCTACAAGAACAATTATATACTTCAAGCATATCGAGTCTATTTGGGACTTCAAATATAAGTATCATTACCAAATGATAACAAAGATAAACATATATTAAGTGTTATCACATTACTAGTGGTAACACTCCTTATAACTTTAATTGAGGAGAAATTCTAAATGCAATAAAATTTTGCATATTGATAGACATACAATCTTTTAGGCATACTTATAACAAATCATAACTAGTATTTATATAACAATAATCTTTTGGTGATTGTATGTTTCATTCACAATTTTCTAGTAATCAAGTTGCTTTGATGCTTTATATTTCTTAAATGGTATTTTAAGACTCACTATATCTAGATGCATATATTCTAATTGTAATGATTATATAGATTATTCTTACCATATCCGCTTCTATGTCTACGGCTTCAACCATGAATATGGTCTCTTCTAGAGCCATAAGTATTGGTTCTAATTTAAAGTAAACTATGAGTACATCCAATTATATCGTGCTTTTGGTAGAATGGCCATCTTCTGGTGGTCAAATATTTCTTTTAGATCCTTCCACAAAATAAGTAGATCTTTCACGATAAGATATTCTCTCTTTAGATCCTCATGGAAATTATGGAGGAGAAAAATCATAGTTTGTATGTGATTTTGAGATGATGATGCATTATTTTCAATACTGGTGTCTGCAAGACCCATTACATCTCGATAAATTTGAGCATCTAGTGTCTATGACATATAGTTCTTTCTATAAATATCAAGAGTAAAAAAAATGAGTTTTGAAATGTTTACCATGAGAATTCAAAAGTAGGAAAAATACCTAATTTTCTCTTGATTAAACTCTCAACTTCAATGGCAGAGACTCATGCTTTCTTGCCTTCATATAAATTTTAAAGATGTAACGGTAGAGTCTCGTGCTGATAACGTGTTATGAATTTGTTGGCACGCAGTCATCGTCGGCACAATGAAATCGTAATAGCAATATAGAGAATTGAATAGGAAAACTATAATGAAGAACATAAAGATAAACTAGAAAGAAAATAGAGAGAGAGAACACAAGTGCTTTTATTGATTCTCTGAGAGTACATGAATGAATCAATCAATGTCTTCAATACATCAGTCTAAAGTCCTATTTATAAGGTTTAAGGGTACATATCAATAAGAAATGGTAGAGAATATTCAGAAGAAAAATCCTATCACTAATTAAAGATGTGATAAAACTATATCATCTATCTTCTGGATAGTTAGAATATCATTGTAACTCTGATATTGAGTTATCTCTTTGATATCAGATAATGGACATCCATAATATTAATTTCATAACAGTTCTTTTATTTTATTTTTATTTTCTTTTTCCTATGGGAGGGGGAGAGGGGAGGTGTAGAGTTAAAGAAATAGCGGACTATACATAATTATTCCCTCACATATATTTTAGCTAAAAATATTTTTTCCTTTTAACATAAACTATCTTGATCCTTAATATAGTATTTAAAATTTTTATTTTTTGGGTTGGGTGCAGTAAAAGGAGAGGGAGAACATTAGCCAATAAAATATATACAAATGCATTATTTAATTAAACATATCTAATTTTTTTACATTTATTATAGTAATTTTATCTAAATATTTACTAAATCATGTAAGTAATCGCTTAGTTTTACTTTTTGAGCACTAAATTTTGCATCGTCACTTCTTTTCTCAAAAATTAACTCTTGAAACACTAAGAGAAAATTGTATAAGGTTGCAACACATATTTGATCTTATTTTCTTATTGTTTGAGAAGGGAGGGAGAGGTACGGGCGTAGAGGATTAATTTTCTTATTTTCTTATTTTCTTATTTTTAAGCTAGAAAGAAAATTTATTATGCAATTCTTGATAATCAACTTTTTTATGACTCAATTATCTTAATTAAACATAAATACTATATGAATTCCATTGTATCTTCTTTGTCAAGTTTAGGCATTCTTAGAAATATTCAATTAATGTGAAAGGATTAATTTTAATATTTATTTTCAATAATAACTATCATTTTATTAAATAATATTACATATCAATACATTGTACGGGCTTCTTAGAGTAGTGATATATATCCCTCCTCCAAAGCTCTCCAAATCCTAAATCCTAATCTTTTAGATTTTAGTATTTAAAAATTTATCTCACTATTTGACAATGACAAAGTATTTGAAATTTGAAAAACTTCCAGTTTCTAGACACACTCCATATCTTCTACCACTTGCCATCTTCAAAACTATCAGTTATCTCCTAATCAGTTTTGTTGTTAGGGTTAGCTTTTAACACTTGTTTATCTTCTTCAATCTTTGAATATTTCGGTAGCTTTTGTATGCTTCGCGGATGGAACTCTTCCCTTATTTTCATTTTTCAATTTTTCTCACTACTAGATTATTCTCTGTTAATTGTAGCTTTCCTTTGTTCCTTTTTTTCCCAGCCCTCACAATGACCATTAATAGGTAATGCAATTTTCAACGTTCAATTTTTATCTTTTATATGACATGAATATTTCTACATCTTTTCTTTTCCAGATTCTTCTTTCTCAATCATGTGTACTGTGGTTTTCACAGGCTATCCATTTTCTTTGTTTCCTGACCTGCTTATTCTTCACCCTGTCGCGGAAATTTTGTTGTTGTAGCTTATGACTAAACTTGGCCATTATTTTTTATTCTTTTCCTTAATTCATTTCTCAATTATTAGTACTACATTTTGCGGATAGTTTAATATGATTCCGGCAACTGTTTCCACTTGGCTGATTTTTTTTTTTTTTTTACTTTTTGGGAACTAAGATCGATATTCTAACTTTTCTCTAATCCTCTTTCATGTTTTCAAGAGAAAATGTAACGTGTGGAATAAATAGAAACATTTGCCAAAGAGTAAAAAAATAGTCAATTTGTTAGAAAAAAATTATAATATTAAAATTTGAAAGATATTATAATTAAGAATAAATATTGCATAAATATTTTGTTTCTCTTGACAGTATTTCTTCATCTATTTTGACCAAAACTAGAGTTGTTTTTATGAGTATGTTGTGTTCAAGAGTGATTATAATACAAGTCTTTGGTTATATTATCTGTATATTATATATTGAAATACAAGTTTTACTCTATCTTCTCCTAAAGCTTTCATACCCAGATCATATTTTCTGAAGTTTTGAAGTTTTTAATTAGTTTGGAAAATTTTGATTGCTCTAGAAGATTTTTCATCTAATAAATTAATTAAAAAATAATCCTTATCTTAATAGGTTTTAAATTTCAATACGCTTCTCCTATTAGCTTCTCCCACTCTCCTAACCGGACCACCACATGTCTATTCTAATTCCATAACTAATATTTCATATCGGTTTATTACTCTAGTTAAACATATAGAGATAGAAGACATGTTTTCGTCTTTGTGCAAGTTCTATTTTTTTTTTCAATGAAATTAGTCATCCATACAATACAACAAAGTAAGTCTATTACAACGTTTGTATGTCAACATTTTTGTTAAATGTCGTTTAAAAGCAAGAAGCATAAGTTGTAGTGACTTTTTATATACATGTCGATAATTTTTAATTTTATGCGATATTTTATAACAACATTTATAATTAATGTTGTAATAGTATTTTTATAACGATATTTTTATACGAGTTAGCAACACTTATATTAAATATTGCTAAAATGTTATTTTTTATCACTTTTATAGTGAGATTTATAAATATCGTTATAGCAGGCTACATTTACATACAAATATTAACACATTTTGACATTTTCATTTAAATTAGCAATGTTTGTATTAAATGACGATATAGTATTGATTTTCGCAATATTTACAAAGACGTTTTTAACAGTCAAAGAATTCATCATCTCACATTGAATTATTTTGCAAATATAGGCTTTCAACTTTGCAAGTCTCAAATAAGAGTTTTAAAAGTTTGAAAGACTAAATAGGAAAAAAAACTAGTTCTAGTAAATTTGGATCTCAATTTCTTGATAAATGTCAAAAAGACATTTTGATATACTTTGAAATGACGTAACAATCGAAGAAAAACTTTTTTGATACACATTGAGTGACAACGTTGGAAGAGGTGTTGTATTGTGACTATTTACATATGTCAGGAAAAGAAACTTTCTGATACACTTTAAAATGTCGAAACAAATGTAGGAATAGATAAGTATTGAAGTTTATTACAAATGTCGTAAAAACCCATAGCAACTCTGGCAAATGCAACATTTGTTCGGCATTTGTGACAAATGTTGGTAAATGCAACATTTGTTTGACATTTGTGACAAATGTTGGTATAGATCTATACCAACATTTTTTAAGTTCTAACAACATATGACAAATGTTGGAATACATATTTTTTGTTGTAGTGATATCTTGGGTTTGATTCTTATATTTTTTTCTATATTGTAGTTCAACTATTTTTTCTGATGGATTGGCTACATCTATGAAGTGAAAATTGTAAGTTCGACACTCTATTTCTCCTTCTTCTTTTTTTTTTTTAAGTATTCATCTTATTCATTAAATTTGTGGCATTTTTTAATGTATGATTTGTAATTGGTCGTAAATGAAATTGTAGTATCTTTATTTTTTTTCAAATGTAAAATTTTTTTTCTTATTTGTGTCACCGTTTCATTCTTACAGTTTGTCTATTTATTTTTTGGTGGATGGGCTCCACAGAAATAGAAAGTAACCAAAAAAAAAAAAAGCAACTAGCTTATATCTAACCTTTTCTTTTCTAAGTGATATACTAATGCTCAATTTTTATTGTCATCGACCACATTTCCATTACAAAAAAAAAGTAATTTTGAAAACGACAAATCAATTTCAAATATGTATTTTGAAACTGATTTGAAACAGCATAAACTCGATTTCAAATATAGTTGTTGCAACTCGGTATTAAAATTGAAAAAAATTAGTTTCAATTTAGAAACTAAATTGCGACCAATTTGAAATCGATTTTTCAAAATGATTTTGAAATCGAATATAATCGGTTTCAAAATTGATCCAAGAACTAACCTGTTTAACCAAATACAACAACTAGTTTTGAAACCGCATTGAAATCGAATTTAGAAACTGATTTGAAACCTACTTTAAAGAATAAAGGATAAATAAAATAAATAAATAATAACTAGATCAATCCAGCCCAACCAGGCCTGCCTACCTTGATCAGTTGTCCGGATCAGGCTCATGTACAATTATTCTACCAGGCTAAGCTTTCTATTGTGATATTCTTCTATAATCATTTATTTATACTATATATGTATATATCATATTTTTAAATCAATAATATGTATTATAATTATGTAATAGGTTATAAAATCATGTATTCATTTTTTAAGTGTGTTTAATAATTAAAAAAATTGTAATTGTACTTATATAGACAAAACATATTAGCATTATCTATAACTATTGTTTTATATACTTGTATACTTATACGAGTGTTAAGTATAGATCACTTGTATGATATTTAACTATACTCATATAATAATTAAAAATAAGTAAATATAGATCAACATATATGTTAAACAAAAATAGTACGTAACAAATACATTATACAAATAATTTGAAAGTATAAAGATTCTTAAAGTGCTCAAAACTATTCAAAAATCTAAAGTTTTTAGCTTCTATTGGGTTTGAAATTTAATCCAAGCATTCAAATAATGTCTAGTAATGACTAATAACAGTAAAGTTTGGTCAATCGAATATGGACTGCTGCGTCCAAATGATAATTTGAAATTCTCTATTTACTATGTTATCAGGATAAATTTAGTTGACTGAACTTAGACTTATGCATTCGAATGGTCGGCTGAATTTCTCTAACTAAAAATTCAGCAACCAAGATTTCAGTTCGAACGTTTGAACTGGAGTCTGAACTATTCAAACTTTGTCAAAATATTTAAAAATCAACTGCAATAAGTTTGAAATTATTTTAGACTAATAGATAGGTCATTAAAAGAACTTTTGGACTACAAGTCGTTATCAAATACTTGGTAAATCAAGAATGGTCAAAACCTTTTAAGATTTAAAAACCAAGTTTTGTGCTCTCTTATGTTTTCTTTAGATTCCAAGGACAAGAAGTGTAGGGTTTATAAGAAGTTACCTATTAAGCAAATGCAAACTTACACTAGTGTCTTCAAAGTCTTTAATCTCCCAGGACAAGCCCATATTCTTTAACTACTTGAGTACATTTGAGATGTCCTTTTCATATTAGCTCCAAGGCACTGAGATCGCTTTAGTTCTTCAATTCAAAAATCATATCACATAATAATTACTCAAGTTAGCCAATATCAATGCTTATCATTAATCAAAACTAAAAGATTTGACCTTAGGGCATACATTAATTTTATTATCTTTATTGAATTTCTTATTTGCAGTTTTAGTGTGTAAAATGAACCAAAAGCTCTTGAATTTATAGAGATTAATCACTCATAAATTAATTTTCAATTTGCAATCAAACAATTTGATATAACGTTGATTTTTCTTTTTTTAAGAAGAAAATTTGCATGCTCCTCTTCTTGATTCTTTTACTTGGCTTAAACACTGTGCTAATACATTGCTTCAACAGACACAAAGTACTAAAGAGGATTCAGGAATTGATGTAGCTCTAGACCTTAAGAACATTTTGCAAAGGTATTCTATTATCTTGGTTTACTATTTGGTTTACAATTTTTAAATTTGATTGGATAAAACTTGATTTGGTTATATGTAACCAATAGATCATTAACTGAGAAAATAAATGGTCTAGGATTGGAAAGATAGCAACATGAAATTTCCGTGACTACAACCACAATTAAAGAAGTAGGGATTGAAAGTATTAAAGAGGAAATTCAGGTGATAGCTTAACTATTTTGATTTAACCATAATCATCTCTAATTTGAATATCTTCAGATGATGAGTTTGGTGCACGAAAATTTACACCTGTATTTCTTGTTGCAAAATCAGGAAAGATATTGTATATAGGGATATCTAATATTATTTGACCTCTGTTCTATAAATGAAAAGGGTTCTTCAGAATTTATGAAAAGCTGAAGATATTAATGTAGTTCTTTCTAATTCTTAGGTTCAAATGGTATGTTGCTTTACTTGAAGCTTTTGCATGTTTTTTTTTTTAAAAAATTACATATGTACATATATCATTTTTTATTTTTTGTTCTAACACTAGGAACATGTGATTACGGTCATTTTTGTCTGTGCTCTTCAGAGTGTTGGGACATGATGCTGCTGACAGGAACAAACATTAACATTTTTTTGACAAATATAGAGACATTTATAAGATAGGAATGTTGAGGAATGGAAACCTCTCACCTTCGTTCTGCAGGGAACTTCTCATGCTTTTAGCAGCTTGAGTTGCGATGCTTCAATTCACTTCTATATTTTATTTAGAAATTTCCATTTGTGATGATAGAAAATTTTTTCAGCAAGGGTTGATGAGGCTTTTTTTTAGAAAAAAGTTAGAATTTGAGGTGGGTTTTACAATTTTTTTTACTTTCTCCTCAAAGTTTATGGCTTTTTCTTGCTTTCTCTTGTTTAGTTTTTTTCTTTACTTTGAAAATACTCACATGCATGTTTTTGAGATCAGGAAATTTATTAGCATGCGATGACTAGGCTTTTCATTTGAGAAAATATTTTGTTGAAATTTTAAGGCAGAGGAATGTGGGTTTTACTTTTTTTTAATCTTGCACTTTGCATTAATAAACTCTAATTTTGGATGTAATATGTGGAGTCTTCTAAGTGATGATGCTGCTGCTGCTTAGTTCTGCCCTGCTGTGAATTCAATTTGCTGCATAATTAGCTTTTCCACCTTCTTTAGATCATGAATCAACTATCTATTCTTCCACTGATTAGCTTTCAAGTCTGTCTTCAAATGCAGAGAGATAAAGAATACTAGCAAATGTTTCCTTGGCTAATTTTTCATGCAAGATGTGTAAGGTATCGAAAATGAGCCACAAAATAATTTGATGTTCTTGTTTTTGGGGATTTTTTTGTTGGCTTTGAAATTCTTATGAATTGTCTAAAATTGAACATCAATGAATTACCTGAAAGATAAAAGAACTGTACAAACTTTATGTGTTTAAATTATTGCTTTTTACTATTTTTGTTTTAGGAGAAATTAGAATTTGAATTGGAGGTTAAACTATCAAAAGTTTCAAGCAGTTAAATAACTCAAGTAATGGTAAAATTTCTCAAATTCTTACAGTTGTTGCATGGACACTTGATTTGCTTTTATATGCATTTAGCCTTCATTTGTAGATCTTGATCATTCAAGGCCAATCAAGAAATTTTGTTACTACAGAGAAATCATATTAAATTTGTCAAGATTCACCTAGTTGTTACTTATTGCTTTATCGTTTTTGTTTTACTTCAACAGGATTTCTCGTATTTTTTTTTTAACTTTTCTTATCTAAATGAAGCTAAGATGCCTCAAATTAAATCTTTATATTATAATGTAACGTCTTCTTCAAGAGTTTCTTTTATGAATTCTGATAACATCTACGCTCTAAAGACACACTCTCTTTTGTTTATGGGTCTAGATTGCTATCTCATATCTAAAATAAGTTGGTTGTTTAGCTGTGTATGGAGGAAATTTCAAAATGCTATCAATATTTAGGTACATTATCTAAGCCAAACTATTTCATTATTCCTTTATAGACTGTACTCTTCATCTCTTTGTTGAACTTTACATTGTTAATTGGGGAATTGAGCTTTACTTTTTTGTGATACATTTTGCTAAAATATTTTAGGCAGTCTATGGTAGAGTTTATTGGATTTGCTTTTTTTTGGTAAATTGCTATATGATATAGGAAAGGAGATGGTGTGGCTTGTGCATGAAGGAAATTTGGAACTACTTCATCTTCCATTTCTTGTTGGAGTGGCAAATTATTAGGATAGTTATTAGTTGAAGGATTTTTTATTTCGACAACATATTTAGTTTTGCTTCAATAGGTATCTCATTCTTACATTCATTTGTCATATCCATTCAAAGCTTTCTTAATTTGGTTGATTTTGTTATGACAAAATTTGTATCTTTGTTTGTGTTAATAGTTACTTATATTGGTATAACTAATTGCTCTTAGATAGATTCCTACTTATTCTTCTTATTTGGTTTTCTTTTTTTTTTTTTTTTGTATTTTAGCCAGGAGTTAGATATATATATGGATACTGCATTGTCTCAAGGAGATCAAACTATCCCTCCCTTATGTATCCACCGATCTCCTCTCTCTCTTTCTCCACTGATTTCCTTCCCCTCTATCCCTTCTCCCTCTTCTATAGCCTCTTCTCCTCTCTCTTTTGCGACAACTCCACTGATTCGCTTCCCTCTCCACTAACTGAATTAAGAAATATTCGTTCGTGAGAAATGATGAAGAACTTGGGAAACTTCTTCCTAGGGTAATCATTGACCTCACTGGTGTGCTTCCAGACATTAACCCAGTTCTGCTGCCAAAGAAGAATGAGAAGGTTGCAAAGCAGCCAACCAAGTCTCCAACCAAGGCCACCAAGTCCCCTAAGAAGGCGTAATTTCTCATCTTTTAACAAAAGACTTGTTGTCCTCTAATATATCTATATGTAATGTCATTATCAATTCTCAACATGTAGAAAAGGTTGTCAAAATTTAGGATCATTCTGCCATGAATTTTGTTGCTTGTTTTACGACACCATCTGCTGACAATTAACGAAATGATTTTTCAGCTTATTCAGCTAATGTTTACTACTTGTATCATGTTGATTACTTCTTTTATGTTTCATTTTGGAGGAAATGTGCATATTTGGGTTGTAATTATGCAGTTGATTTGGATGAATGGAAATGGTTTATTGATTACTTATTTTGTTTTCTGCTATGGTTTTCATTATGTCTATGAAGTATTTTAGTAATTCATTTTAGTCCATAAAGGATAGAGGCCAGTGATTTCAGAGTGTATTATATATACAAAATTTAACCATATGCCCATAAGATCACTGATTAGATCAATGATCAATCTGCACATGTGAAAAATGTTGGTATCAATGAATCTGAAAAAGAATCAGATTAGATACTAGATTCTTTTGATGTCAAGAAAATATTAAATAAAGTAATTGTAGTCTTGTTATCTTAACAATACATTATGAAAACGACTTCATATTACAATCTTTTAGTATTAAATTTATAATTTCAATGTCCATTTCTCTTAGTCTATTATTTTTAAATTTTGATTTAATCCATAAATTACAATATGATAACGAAAATATACATATAAAATCTTACCATGAACACTATATCTACAGGATCACTAATTTGATCACCAACCGATCCCCTCATGGGAGACCTTGACTAGTCTCTTTTCTAATTGAGTTTCATTGTGTCGTATTGTTTACCAACAGAATGGAGGAATGCATATGAAGGAGGGTTTTTTTTAATACAAGCTACTGTTCTTCTATTTCTTTTTCTCTTTTACTTTAACGATTGACCTTAGTGTTTTCTTAAATAGTTTTAAAAATCTAATTTTCTAATTTTCTATTCAAGGTCGATTTTATTTTCTTGAGAAACTTTTCAGGTTTTTTTTTTTTGAACTTTAGTCGATTCTTCACAAGATTTGTTTTATAGACTCAGAAAATTCCAAACCTTTGGACTGTGATTGTCAATTTTCTTTGTAAAATTGTTGTCAAATTTGCTTTTGTTCTTAAAATTGCTGGCCCCTATAGATTGGTTAATAATTTTGATATCTAGAAGCAGAAACAAATCAAACTAGGATCATTCCTCGGGGTGAACTTCTTGATGGTCAATTTTAATTTTAATTGGGTACAATTTTTTAAATTTCATTTCTAAGTTTGCTATTCATTTCTTTTAGGTAACAAAAAAAAAATTGAATGGTGATTGGTTTTCAATCTTTCTTTTGTATTTAATTTTTTATAAATATGATGTGCTTACGTATTCATTATTTTCCTTTTTAATTTTTATAGCATTAAATTTGTGGCTTGGAGCTTGGACGACTTCGGATATTATAGTTTTTGGATGGATGCTACAGGAATCATGTACTCTCTTCTCTTTTGTTTTAAACTATCTCTTTGAATTGAATTTTACTAAATTTTTTTTAAATTTATTTTCTCATATCTTTATGATTTAGTTGTTTGTTTTCTCATATCTGATAATTTTCTAGAATTCTCTTTTTTCATTTTTTTAATATTTTCTTAAAACAGCTCTATTTTTTATCAAAGCAAATGAAGAAATACTGTCAAGAGAAATAAAATATTTATGCTTAATTAAAAGAAGGTACAACGGCTTAAAAATGTTATATATGTTTCCAACTTCTCAAAAGGCCTTTCCTCAAGATTGTTAGGAATATGTTGACTACATTATGTCTATAGTTGACTATGCTAATTGATTGTTTATGGAAAGTTTTGATGGGGTTTATTTCGATTTTACCTACTCTTTAGGAGTTAATGGAGCTAGTAGAGTTGCTCGCAAACTAATAGGCGTTAGTGAGTTGTAGTTCCTCTTTTTTAGCTTTTATCCATTAAGTGTAACTCTTTAAATGGAGTAGTTTATAGTTGTAATTATGTGTGGTTGTTGAAAATTAATAATATCACATATATGCCCGCATATTTTGTTCCTCTATTTGTTACTTTGTCTAATCCTCCAAAATTTATCCAACAGTGGTATCAGAACTTAGTTAGTGAAAGAGGTGAGTGATTTGTAAGGTCTTCTTTTAAGAATAACAGTTTCTTAAAAATCCTCTTGCAATAGCAGTAAATCTCAATGGCCACTATTAGCTTTGTTCTGTTGGTCACTTTATCATTTGAGCATGTTAATGGATAACTTCTTGAGATCTAATGACTATTGGTAGGTTGTTGAGTCTGGAGTAACAGAGCCAGCAGCCGAAGTGGTGTTGACGGAAGCACAGAGAATGGAGTTAGAAGCCTTGAAAATAAATGATTTTAAGATGAAAAATTACCTTTTTCACGTCATTGATCCAGCAAACTCAGAGATGATTCTTAGCAAAGATACCTCCAAGTGGGCTTGGAACTTTATGAAGAAGAAGTACTAAGGGAACACAAGGGCAAGACGAATAGAGTTTCAGAGATTTCAAACCAAGTTTGAGACTTTTTTTTGGAAGAACAATGGCGATTGCAAACAAGATAAGGATCTATGGTCTAAAGATACAAGATGTCATCACTGTGGAGAAGATTCTTCAATCGTTGACGCAAAAATTCAATTTTGTTGTGTGTTCAATAGAAGAACCTAAACATATTGATTCTCTTTCTATTAATGAGTTGCAAAACTCTTTATTAGTTCATGAGAAGAAAATTAACCAATAGAAGAAGGAAGAGCAAGCATTAAAGGCTTCAACAACAGAAAATCACTCATCATCTAAAGGAGGAAACAGACGTAAAAGTAGAGGAGGTGGTGATCGTCAACAATACCAGTCGATTGACAACCAATCACAATCTACAAAAAATCAACCCCTACGTAGAGGAAGGGGACACGACCGACAATCAACTACTACTGGAAGAAACTCAGTAGACAAGTCAACTATTAAATTCTATAGTTATGATAAGTGTGACCATTATCAATCAGAATGTTGCACTACCTTGAATGAAGCGGCACAGACGAATTATGCAAAGAAAGCAGAAGAGATATCTCTGATGTGCCATGTGAATGACGACAAAAGTCACCAAAACTTGTGGTACCTAGATACTGGTTGCAGTAACCATATGAGTGGAGATAATCTTTGAGTTGGACTAGTCATTCAAGAATACTATAAAGTTTGGTGATAATTCAATATTTTCTGTTATTGGAAAAGGAAGGGTAACTCTCCAAACCAAGGATAAATCTACTCACACTATCTTTATGTTCTTTATGTTACAACTTTAAAGACAAATTTTCTTAGTGTGGGTCAATTACAAGAGAAGAGGCACCAAATTACTCTAAAAAAATGGTGTTTGCGATATTAAAGATGACATGTTGGGATTGATTGCTCAAGTAAAAATAATTGCAAATTATATGTTCCCACTTCATCTTCACACTATTGCCTATTCCTATTTTTCATTGAAATTGAAGGATACATCATGACTATGGCACTTTTGTTATAGTCACTTGAACTTTGGAGGTTTGAAGACATAACAGTAGAAAGAGATGGTGATAGACCTTCCTTGGATTACTGTTCCATCTCATGTTTGTGAAGAATGTGTTGTTAGCAAACAACACCAAAATCAATTCTTTCAAGAAATGTCTTGGAGAGCAAAGTATGCCTTGAAGTTGGTGCATTATAATCTTTATGACCCAATTAGTCTATCTTCCAATCGAGGTAAATGTTTATATACTTTCATTCAATGATGAGTTTAGTCGGAAAGTTTGAGCATATTTCTTGCAGGAAGAATATGAAGCCTTGGATGCTTTCAAATGTTATAAGGCATTGGTTGAGAAAAAAAAATGGAGAGTGCAATCAAAATTTTTCATATTGATCATGGCAGAACATATGTCTTACCAGAATTTGCAACATTTTGCGAGAACCATAGAATCAAAGGCAACTTCCAACAACTTATACAAATCAACAAATTAGAGTCTATGAGTGAAAAAATAACACTATTTTGAATATTGTGTGAAATCTGTTGACAAGGAGTAGCATTCAAATTTTTTTTTTTTGTCATAAGCAGTCAACTAGAGAATCTATATATTGAATAGATGTCCAACACTTGCTGTTCAAAATATGACACCGAAGGAAATATGGAGTGAACGAAAGCCAACTTTCGAATACTTCACAATCTTCAGGTGCATTGCTTACGCTCATATACCATATTAGAAGAGGATAAAGTTGGATGACAAAGGAGAAAAATGTATCTTTCTTAGTGTAAGTGATTAGTCCAAACCTTATAGGATTTATACTCCTATTCCTAAGAAAGTTATTGTCAGTCGTAATGTAATATTTGATGAAGAAAAGTTTTGGCCTTGGAATAACAATATTCCTACAAAAGCACCTGTCAACTTTGATTTGATAATGAAGAGGAAAGACAAGTATCTACCAAAGAGATGTAACAATTGACAGGGTAATTGATAGAACAACAATCTATGGAACAATAGTCGGTATGGTACTCGACGAGAAATCCAGATGGTTCAACAAGAATTCAACGTGCTATAAAGAGACTTGCTTGGATGTCTAATTATAAGGTGACTAGAGTTGATCAAGTGGAGGATCCACCCATTTTGTACTATGTTTAAATTGTGATTCCACAACCTTTGAAGAAATTGTCAAGGAATCAAAATGGCAAAAGGCAATGGGTGAAGAGATTGTAGTTATTGAACGGAATAATACATGGGAGTTAATTGATCTTCCAAAAGGGCATGAAATAATTGGTATCAAGTGAGTGTACAAGGCAAAGTTGGAGAAGAATGGAGAAGTCAACAATTACTAGGCACACTTGTTAGATAAAGGCTACAAGCAAGAGTTTGGAGTAGATTACAAAGAAGTATTTTTCCATCTTGTAAAACATGATACCATCAGATTGGTGATTGTATTGGCCACACAACAGTGATGACCAATCTTCCAATTGGATGTGAAATCGACATTCTTATATGGTAATCTCAAAGAATAGGTGTTTATTGATCAACCTCCTTGTTATGTGAAATATGGAGTTGAGCACAAAGTTTATAACTTAAAAAGGCATTATATGGGCTAAAAGAAACTCCATGAGTTTGGTATAGCTAGATTGAGTCTTACTTCTTGGAGGAAGATTTTCTAAAATGTCCCTATGAGCATACATTGTTTGTTAAGATTGGATAAGGAGGCAAGTTGTATATAATTTTCTTGCATGTGGATGATTTGATTTATATGAGTAATGATAGTTCTACGTTTGAAAAAATTCAAGCGATCCATGATGCTATAATTTGATATGTCTAATCTTGGAATGATGCACTATTTTCTCGGCATTTAAGTTTTGTAATCGGCAGTTGGAATTTTTATCTCTCTAAAGAAGTATGTGTAAGAAATTTTGAAGAAATCTTTTATGCAAAATTGTAGCTATGTCTGCACACCTACTAACGTATGTGTGAAGCTTGGTTCAAGATCCTGAAGTGAGAAAAGTTGACAATAGATTTTACAAGTAAATTCAAGGAAGCATGATGTATTTAACGGCAAAAGACTCAATTTAATGCATGATGTAAGTCTCATAAGTAGATACGTGGATTGTCCAAAGGAGATTTATCTTTTAGCAACAAAAATAATTTTGCACTACTTGCGAAGAACTACTAATTATGGGTTGTTCTACAAGAAAGATAAGAGAGTTAGATTTATTGGCTTTACAAATAGTGATTATACAAGAGATCAAGATGATAGGAAATGGACTTCAGGTCATGTTTTTATGCTTAGTTTGAAAGCTATTTCATGGTCTTCTAAAAAGTAACCTATTGTCATTTTGTCGACCACTGAAGCTGAATATATTGTTGCAATAGCTTGTATATGTTAAGCTATTTGGTTGAGAAAATTGCTTGAAAAGTTGGATTTCAAGTAAGAAGAAGCTACTTCAATTTATTGTGATAATATTTTACAATTAAACTCTCCAAATATCTCATTCTACATGAAAGAAGTAAGCATATAGATGAGAGATATCACTGTATAAGGGAACTCACGAAGGGTGGAGTAATTGATCTTTTATTTTGCAGAAGTCAAGATTAGATTGTTGACATAATAATAAAGCTATTGAAGTTATCCACATTTCAAAGGTGAAGGAGTTTGCTTGGGATCTGTGCATCGGATTAAACTAAAATTTGAAAACTTTCAGTTTAAGGAGAGAAAATATTAGGAATATGTCAATTATGTTGTATCTATAATCAAACATGCTAGTTGATTATTTATCATCAGAATGTTGATTAAGTCAATTGTTGACTGTGTCTGCAAGAGTTTGTTTCGATTTACCCTATCTTTAGGAGTTAACAGAGTTAGCAGATTAGTTGTAGATTTGTAGGAGTTAGTGAGTTGTAGTTCCTCTTTTCTAATTTTTTTCATTAATTATAAGTCTATAAATATAATAGTTTATGGTTGTAATTACGTGTAGTTGTCAACTATTAATAATATCTAAGATATTTCCTTATATTTTGTTCCTCCATCTAGAACCTTGTCTATTCCTCCAAAATTTACATCATTATTATATATAATTTTAAGTTTGACTATATATAGTAAAAAAACTAAATCATTTTCAATTTCTCTCTCTTCCCATCATCTTCTCTCTCATTCTCTCTCTACAATTTCACTAAAATTAATGAACATTGCATTAAATCAGACTACATAACGCAATTAAATAAAGAACCAACTCTTAGACCCTCGATTTTGAGATAAAAAACTTGAAAAACTTTAAAATTTTAATTTTTTTAAAAATTTTGAGCGAGTTATGTCTTGAATGATAGAACTCATTAGAAACTCACTCAGAAATTTAAAAAATTTAAATTTTTTTTAAGTGTTTCAAGTTTTTATCTCAAAATCAAGTGTTTCAACTTAAATCATAGTTCTTAATTTAATTGCATTTTATAGTCCGAGTTAAATCAATAGTCATTAATTTTAGTAAAATTGTAAAGGGTGAAGATGTTGGGTTAAGAAAGAAGTTAAAAATAGTTTAGTTTTTTAATTATATACAGTCAAACTCAAGACTGTATACAACAATTGTCAAAATTTATCCAACAAAGTTTTGGTATAAAAATATTGTTTTCACTTCTTTCTAGAATATACTATCCTACTGAAAGACCTTTCTCACCTAAATTATACAAACAAACCAAATACTAGAACAAAAAGAGAAGTTATAAATAGGAGTGTTTATTATTCGATGCAATCTAAAAAATTGAACCAAATAGAACAGAAACCAAATAAAAATTTCAGTTCAGTTGGTTCGGTTCATAAAAGTTGTATGTGTTCAAATTTTGATTTCTTTGCTCAGCTAAAAAATGGAACAAAAAAATCAAAATTAAAAAAATTATTAATAAACGCATTACGATAATACATTCAATCGAAAATTAATTTTTTAAAAAAACATTACGCATGAACGCATTATAAAAATCGTTCATATAATAATAATTCATTTATGTAATGCGTTTATATACTAGTAATACATAGTAATAATGCGTTCTTCTTTTTTTTTCCTTCTTTAAAAATTCAGCTTTGAACTAAAATGAATTGAAATAATTTATTTCTGTTCGATTTAATTTTTTAAAAAAATTATAAAATCGAACCAAAACTCAAATAAACACTTCTAATTATAAATATCATTCTAGTCTAATGTACCAAAATGAATAAGAGAAAAAGAAATTGGATAGATAGCATTCATAATATTTCTCTTCTCTTGAAAGGTACCATTTTCCATTTCCTAGCATAATCCCACATTTTAGTGGTTCTCAAGGATTCCAAAAACGTTGTTTCACACACACACACACATACAAAAAAGTGACCACACAAGCATCCAATACCGATCGTTCGAATACTAATTCTTTTCTTTTCTTTTCTTTTTTTCTCTCTCTTTTGTTTGTTTGTTTTTTGAAAGAAATACCACTAGATTCTTATCCGCAGGAAGACAACGTTGGCATAGAGAAGTTGCATAAACGCTGTCCACATGCGCCCTCCCCGTCGTCTTCCCCACGTTCCGACAGCGACTTGTGCGGCCGCTTGTCCAAATTTTCCACACTATATAACGGCAAGATTCATTACTAACGACTTTGTTCCTGAAGAAGAAAAGAAAGTGTAAAAAAAAAAAAAAGAGCTGCTTCTTAGATTGGTTTTCGGAGGAAAACGGTGAACCAGTGAAGTTCCTGTTGTCAATGGCAAAAAGCTCTGTTGATGCTTCTCTAACCAGCCAAAGGTGAACAAAGTCCAACCTTTTTAACATTTTGTTGCTATAATTTGCATTTGTTTTTAGCTGAGTAGATGCTGATTTGATTTTTTGTTTCTCTTGTAATCTTTACATGGTGTGATCATATGCCCAGTAGATTTTTTTTTTCTTTGACGGGATTTTGTTTTTTTTTTTGGGAGGGGGTGGGGGGATTTGGGATAGCTCCTTTTTTGGTTGTGGAGTCAGTAGATTGGTGGAAATTCGGTTGGCTGGATATGACTATCTAGTGTGGTGTAAATTGACCCATTTTCTTTTTGTAGTCCGTTGGTTTCCCAGGTTGGTCGGAACGCGGTGAAATGTGTGAATTTCAATTGACATTGAGTCCAATTATTCCCTAAATTTTGAGCCTTCTTGCAAAAAGTTCCGTACTTCTTTGCACCGCTACTTGTCTGTATTTGTCAGCCTTTGCGATTTGTTGGGTGGGGGCAGGGGGATGCAGGAAGAGAGCAGGAGAGATTTCGGTAAATTAAGCAGTCTTTTATTCCTTGATCTTCTTTTCCACAGTTTTACTGACATGCCAATTTACACTATTTTTATCCACTTCTTTCTTGCATAAGTTTAGGGGATTGATTTCTTTTTCTTTATACTTTTCTTTTATCGACCAGAGGTATGTGGATCAAATCAGGAACTCTTGATTGGCATGAATTGATTTTGATCTTCCATATATTAAAGGTTTTTTTTTTTTTTTGTTCTAGGCATACCTGTGTAGCAGGGTTCTCTCATTTTATTGCAGTTATCTATGCTTAAGGAGGCGGGAAGTAATCCAAGGATGATTCTGATGGATAATTAATCCTGTTTAAGATGAAGGTAGGCTGGTCAAGTGTCAAGTGGCTGATCATAGGTTTGGTTCCATCTGAGGAGGCATGATTAAGATTGAATTAAAGAATTTAGAGCAAAGGGTCTCTTTTCTGATATTTTTTGTTAGAGTAGGTAACAAGTTCCTTGTAAAAAGTCTAATGACTTGCAAGTCCAATGTAGGAGTGTCATTTCTTATGTTGTCCTTCTTTTCCCTCCACTTGTTCTTTTAGTTGGAAGAAGAGGAAGAAAAAGTAAAATTGAGTAGCATATTCCTTGTTATGCCTGTTTCTTGTTTTTTTATTATTCAAGTTGAAAACAGACACAAAAGTTGTTCCTTAACAATGTCCAATCATAAAGATATAATTAGGAATATCTTTGCATGTTGCTCTTTAAAATTCTGTAAAGTTGAGGTTCCTTTTAGGTTTATTTTTTTACTCCAGGGATGATAAGATTTAGCACGTTCTATCTGTAATTTTCTGTCTAATATAGTTTCCTTCTCATAGATGGTCTGGAATCCAACAGTACAAACAAAATCGAAACAAATAATAATATGCTTTTCTTGTTGAACATCTATAAGGTTTTCTAGTTCCTCTACTTCTTTCCCTTTTCTTGCTTATTTTCAGTTCAACCTGTATGGTATACCTGTTCGTTGCTTTTTTTTTTTTTCCTTTTTTTCCTTGCCTAGAATGTTCCATAACCTTGTTGTTGATGCACGTGTTATATGTGTTGAGATTGATGATTCTCCTTGGACACTTCAGACCATATTTTCCTTGACTCAGTTGTAATTTAAGAATGATAAGTACATTCAGATTGAAGTGAAATTAACCAGCATGAGTACTTAAACGGATGTATTTAAAGAGTTACTGATTGATCTAAAATATTCAAAGTGTACATTTATTTCTCTTTGCTTGAGATCTTATTGGATGCTAAATTGAATCTAACAATCTCCTTCTTCTCATACTTCATGTATTTATGAATATTTCGTCCAAAATCATGCTCCTTATTTTCTTTTCTATTTGCCACTGCTTGAATCAATTGGAAAGAATTTGTTAAAATACCAATTAGCTTGACTGTTAAGATATTTGGATGGCTCAAAATAAGACAATATCTCCCCTATTACACTTTTGAACTACAGAAGTGTACCTTAGTCTGTAGAGAACATTTTTTTGAAGAAACATAAACCTCTGTTCCATTCTACGTTTGTTTGTCCTTTTCGATTGGACTGGCCTCTTTAGACGTTTCCTTGAACTCCTTGAATTGTTTGAAAGGAAAACTAAGTTTTTACACACTCATATTTGTCTTGAGGTTACTTTTGGTGGACATGATTTGTCACATGATAAATTTCTCTGTCTTCATTTTTATCAGTTTATGTTGGTGGATACCAGAAAATATTTTTTCAAGATAGAAGTCAATTTTTAATACACAGATTT
This sequence comes from Rauvolfia tetraphylla, assembly GCA_030512225.1. Classification (NCBI taxonomy): domain Eukaryota; kingdom Viridiplantae; phylum Streptophyta; class Magnoliopsida; order Gentianales; family Apocynaceae; genus Rauvolfia; species Rauvolfia tetraphylla. Next base: position 4,160,069 of record JAJQKT010000004.1, on the reverse strand, counting down.
TTTATTTCTTTTATTACTTTTTTCCCCTTCTTTTTCTGGACGGAAGAATTCTGTTCATCCATATGTGGAGTGTCTCAGCCAGACAAAAGTCAGATGTCTAGTCTGGAGCAGGGCAGTGAAAATGGACTAGATGTAAATGGGTAGGTTAATGTGGTCGGATAAATGGGGAGTGATCTTTTTCAGGATCCTTTCCTGTTGCACATTATTGACATCTAGGATGTTTGGAAGATGACCCATGTTTACTTCTCTGCTTTATCTGGTTCCAAGATCCTGGAAAGAGAAATGAGTATAAATTTTGTGTGACAAAAATAACTCTCTGCTGAGAGGAATAACTTCAAGAAAGAGGGACTTTTCATGTTGTGCTTTTGGAAGTTTCTTCCTGTTAAAGATGCAAATCAGTATTATAACTCACAGATTGGACAGTATAGTATTTCTCACTGTAATTCCATCTTAGTGCTTCTTGATAGGATAGCCCTGAGAAATTAGGGCGTGAAGTTTACAAAAACTGCAGTGACTTGTGCTGCAGAAGAATTAGTGCACTGAAATTAATGAATGACAATGCATCTGGACGAGAAACAAAAATAGATGACGAATACAAGCAGCTGCTTCTTCTTTGTCTCCCCCTGCCTCTCCCCTCCCCCGCCACCTTTCAATGGGAGAAGAAAAATCATTTGACTGATGAAATTGTTTTAAATGTCTTATGCAATATGCCTATTGTTGTCTTCCTTTTTTTATTTTTAGCGTGTGCATCATCCTTCTACTCCTGTCTGGGGTTTCCATCCTCCTCCTCCCCTTTTCACTATAATGGGAATTAAGAGAACAATGACAATGTTCTGGCCCCTTGTTTGCCCCCACCAAGCTGCTCTCTCTACTTCATTTATTTCAACTGACTTGAAATTGGCTAGTAATAATGCTCTCTAAGAATACTAGGTTGATTGGATGATCTTTTTCTCAGATTTGATGATTCATCTTGGTGTTACTTATATAATTTATTTTCTTCTTATCTGAGTTTCAGATTATTCGGCAAAGTTGCTTTAGTCACTGGAGGTGCTACTGGCATTGGAGAGGGCATTGTGCGTCTATTTCATAAACATGGTGCAAAGATTTGCATAGTAGACATTCAAGATGACCGTGGTCAAGAGCTCTGTGATATTCTCAGCAATGAAGTTAGCGTGTATTACTTTCATTGCGACGTGACTGAAGAAGATGATGTCAGCCGAGCAGTTGACTTCACAGTTGATAAGTTTGGCTCACTTGATATAATTGTAAATAACGCTGGCATATCAGGGCCACCATGTCCAGATATCCGAAATGTAGAACTCTCCATGTTTGAGAAGGTGTTTGATGTCAACGTGAAAGGCGTTTTTCTGGGAATGAAACATGCTGCTCGCATAATGATCCCATTGAAGAAGGGATCAATTATTTCCCTCTGTAGTGTTGCAAGTGCTCTGGGGGGTCTCGGGCCTCATGCATACACGGGCTCCAAGCACGCTGTCTGGGGACTAACCAAGAATGTGGCTGCGGAGCTGGGGAATCATAACATCCGGGTGAATTGTGTGTCTCCATATGCAGTTGCAACACCATTGGCTCTGGCTCATTTACCTGAAGAAGAGAGAACTGAAGACGCCTGGGATGGGTTTCGAGCATTTGTTGGGAGGAACGCCAACTTGCAAGGTACGGAATTGACTCCTAACGATGTTGCCAATGCTGTGCTCTTCTTAGCTAGTGATGAATCACGGTATGTAAGTGGAACCAATCTCATGGTTGACGGAGGCTTTACGTCTGTATCACACTCCTTACAAGTCTTTCGATGAAGCATCTCCTCCCATGTTTTAGGAGTATAGTCCTTTTAAGTGTGATTTTTAATGACTGCATCTATTCTTGTTATCTTTACATATTCCAGATTGAAAGAATAGTGATTTTCTCCCCATTTCCAAGTCCTCAACTGGAAATTTCTTTTGCTTCTTTTCATATGCTTGCTGTGTGGTTTTTATGGTTGACGTTATTGGATTCCTCATAGGGGCTATCTCAAGGATTATGCATCTAGTGTATTAAACGGAAAGTATACTCAATTCGTTTTAAAATATAAGTTATTTTTATTATTTGTACACAGTTTAAAGATTATGAATATAATAAAATATTTATATCAAAATATTTTTATACTCTTAATAAATATGGAGAGAAATAGAGAGAAAAAAAATAATAAACTCTTTTTACTTGCTCTCAAGAACTTTTAAGTTCGTTCAGACAAAATGGCTAACTAAAGTTTTTACCCTTCAATGCAAAAGAGAGAGAAAACCGGACATGCTTCAGTCGATTCAGGCGGTGCCGCTTGCAGCCTAAAGTCCTTCCTTTGTCGTCTTCGATCTCGATTTTAGTTCTCTTGCTTCCATATCATTTCCAAGGCCTCTAACATGAATCTTCATGCATTTAAACTCCTTTTTTAGATAGCAAGAACGTCTCCTTTATTTTTTTTTTTAGTTTTTCATATGTAATTTCTTTGATATTTCTTAAATTAGGAAATATTTTTCTGAGCAAGAACGTCTTCTTTATTTATCTCCTAATTTTTCATATACGATTTCTTTGATATTTCTTAATTTATGATATGCTTTTCTGAACAAGAACGTTTTCTTTATTTATCTATTAGTTTTTCACATGTGATTCCTTTGATATTCCTTAACTTAGGAAATACTTTTTAAGTAAGAACGTCTTCTTTATTTCTCTCTTAGTTTTCCACATGCAACTTCTTTAATATTTTTTAACTTAGGAAAGAGAGAGAAATAAATTTAAAAAATTGTAATAAACATTCCTTAAAACTTGTAAATAAGTTATATTACGAAATAATCTATTTTATTTGAAAATAATTATATTCGAAACAGAAAAAGTAGATGATTTGAGTAGTTTGGATATGTAACTTTGCTTCTCCTCTTAATTAAATATTTTTATTTTATATTTTTATTTACATTAAATTTTTTTTAAAACAATCATATTTATCAAATTTTAAATATTACGATAGATTTCGTCAAGAAAAGTCATGCTATAGACACGAACATTATTTTTAATGTTAATTTTATTTATTCATGACATTCCTTCCATTATTTAACGCCATTCAAATTATAGGATAAAAAACTAATTGGACAAATTATCTAAAGCACAAGTAAAATTACAATAATAATGTAGCATATTTTAACTTTCTAAGGCACGATTCTTTGTCATATTTTAAAATAATTTGATAGATTGGATCGTAATATTTATAATTTAACCGATATAGTTATTCTAAAAAATTTTATGTATATAAAAAGATAAATAAAAATTTTTGTTAAGAAGGTAAAAGCAAAAATAGTTAAAGGGCAAAGATAGAAGATTCTCACTTTTTTTTTTCCAAAGGTATTTTTTGGGCCTATATATTAATTTGAAAAAGTTCGATTTCTAAAATCACTGCCAGAATAAAAATTTAACTCACATTTGAAACAAGATTTTTCCATAACCAACATAATGAAAACCATCTTTTTTGGTCCCTAATATTTTTCTTTTGACTGTTTTGGTGCCTCATTAATATTTTGAATTTATTTGGCCCTTGAAAATTTTTCAATTGGCCTTTCTGGTCATTTTGATCAATAAATTAGTATTTTTCGGCACTATTGATAAAAGGAGAGGCTCTAAATTGGAATAACGAAGGAAATATTTACCACTTTTCCCCTTAAGTTGTTTCTTATATCATTGTGGCTCTCCATTAATAATTTTAAATTCTTTTGGTCCCTTAAAACTTTTTATGTGCATCCCCATTTAAGAGTATGAATATAAATTGTGACTTAATAGCAACATAAATTTAAGTTGTGATTCAGTATTGAAATTTAAACTTGATTCAATATTTTTTTCTTTTTGAATCAAAATTGCATGATTGAATTAATACCAAAACTTGCAATTCTCAAAGGCTAAAGATGTTGCCCAAATAACGCTCCCAAATGCATGAATTTGACAAGCATGATGTTTAAAAAAAGAACTTTTTTTGCCTTTTACCAAAAAAAAGAAAAAACCCTCAATAAAACATGTTGTGATAGAAAATAATAAAACCTTAGTTGCTTAAAAATTCAAGAATCACTTCTAATAAATATCTGATACTTTTCTTTCTATATAAGACTTTGCTAGAAACACCCTTAATAATTAGAAAACCTCAAAATCGATTCTCCAAATTTCAGATTCTTCATTTCCTTAAAAAAAAAAAAAAAGAACACAAGGGTTAGTTTAATACTTTGTACAAATTCTTACATCAATCAAACTTATTGTATAGAAAATCATATTTTTACCTATCTCCGAAAGGCAATTTTTTTTTTTACCTTCAAAAAGCACATAAAAGTTGTGAACAAGAAAACCATAAAGACCACAGAAAGTAAAAAAGAACATAAATTTCCATGCCATTTAAAACATAAAAATCATAGAAGTGGGGGCAAAGAAATGTAGACAACAGTGATTGGCACTAGTGTATTCATGTAAACCGAACAACAAATTAATAAAGAATGCAAAGCCACTACATTATATACAGAACAACTAGCACCAATTTCAAGAACTAATTAGAAGAAAAGAATTCACTGCAGTATGGGACTTCATTATCGAAACAAGAAATATACATGAGTCACAATTTTCTCGATTTTTTTGTTCAAATTTTTGCTTAACAGTAGAAATCTAAATGGTGGAGGAGTTTAAATATTTGCTCATTGGTGGAAACACATATGGTGAAGGAGTTTGAATTTTTGCTCAATGGTGAAGGAAGAATTTTTTTTCTTTGAACCAATGGAGGATGAACTTCAATTTAGTTTAGGAATTTTTAGAGAGGAAGGAGAGGAAATGCAATTAAGAAGTTTTAAGGGACCAAAATATTTATAAGTACTCATCTTAAAATGGCAAAGAAAAAAGTAGTGAATTTTTTCTCAGTTATTCCAATTTTGACCCCCTCTCCATTTGTCAACGGTGCTGAAAAATACTATTTCAGTAGACGGAAAGACCAAAAGGGCCAATAAAAAATTCTTCAGGGACCAAATAAGTTGAAAATACTGACGAGGGACCAAAATGGTCAAAAGAAAAACTTTTAGGATCAAATTGACTAATTTTTATATATATATATATATGGAGTATAAAAAAATCGACTAGGATGCAGAAATTATTTTTTAAAAAATATACAGAATTAATTTTTGACGGTTAAAAATTTATGTCGAGAATCATTATTTTTATTAAAATAATTATTTTTTAATAATAAATTAAAATTTAACGATTAAAATTTAATATGAAAAACGGATTATACCTGTCCAAAGTAGAAACAAATGGTTAGTTATAAAATATGAAAATGCAGTTGAGGCTGAAAACAGAGCGTCCCAGATATGCTTCTCTTATCCCAAGACACTTCAAAATCCAGTTGGAATGGCCACTACCTCCGTCCTTAGACCCTCCAACAGAGTTCTTTGATCCTCAAATCCAAACCAATATCAGAATATGGCCTCCGTACCACAACCACAGTTCTTTTCTCCCATAAAGAATTGTGCCTCTGCAACTCAGAATTCTCAGCCCAAAAGCGTCACGTTTGCATTTAAATTCAAGATTCTTAGAGTTTCATCCTCTTTAGGATCTTCGGATACAGAATCTTCATGGGGGAATGCATCAGAAAAGCCTTTAGAATCCAATCCGGGTGAGGCTGATCCTGTGAAGCTTGCATTTGCTAAAGCTAAGGCATATGAGAAAGCAATACAGTCTAACCCAATTCCAAAGATTGCGGAGACAGTTCTAGAATCTGATGGAATAGATAATAAGAATGACGAGTTGAAAGCAGAAGCTCTAAAGGACGAAACTAAAGATGAAGGAAAAGAGAAGGAGGTGCCATTGGCTGTTAAACTGGCTTTTGAAAAGGCCAAGGAGTATAGGACGAAAAAAGATGATGCAACTCCAAAAATTGTTAAGAACCCATTTCAAGCATCTGATGGAATAGATAAAAAGAGTGATGATCTGACTGCAGGAGGTTTGAAGATGGAAAATAAGAACAAAAGGAAAGAGGATGAGGTGCCCTTGTCTGTTAAACTGGCGTTTGAGAAAGCAAAGGAGTACAGAAAGAAGAAAGATGCTGTTGTGGATGGTAGCCAAATTGCGGGTGGAAGCGAGAAGACCTCAGGTATGCTATCTGGACGTCGTGAGATTTTCTAGTTTATTGCTGAGTAATTTCAATTGATTCTTCAAATGCTTCTAGTTTCCTTGTAGTTCAATTATAATTTACTTGCTACCATTTTGTACTTAAGTATAATTGTTGCAAAGTACTTGAAGACTTAAAAAAGAAATATTTGGGTTCTGATATCAAGGTTAAGAAAGCAGTTAATTTGGTTTGAAGGTAGTGCTGAACTTGGAAAAGTGATGAACTCTGTCTCTATCTATTGTCCTTGATAGGATTCTTAACAAATTTGTCAATAAATTGCAAGAGCAAAAAACGTTTTAATTTCTGTAATGTAAAACTTTTAGACTAGATTCTTTGATTTGACTAAAGCTGCTTTTAGACAATAGTAATGTAACTGAAAATATTTTTTGTAGTTCTTGGACTAAAATGTTTTCAGTTGGATCTGTTCACAGGATTAAAGTTGGGAAATAAGGAGAATCCATTATTGAGGAAAGATGATAACGAGAAGAAAGAATTGAAGGTTTCAAGTATTGATTTTGTTGGTCTTGAATTCTCCGAAAAGAAGAGAAGCAGGGATTTGCCACCTGGATTGGTACCCACGGTAGATCCTTTTGCAGGAAGGGACTTGCCTGAAGTAGAGATCCTAGTTGGAGATGCCAGCAAATTTGGAAATAGAGCAGCATCATCAGAACCAATGCCAACTCAGGAACAGGATTTGGATGTTTATAAACCAAAGGTTTCCACCTGGGGAGTTTTTCCTAGACCTGGCAATATTTCGAAGACGGTAAATTGTCTTCTTTATCTAATGCTTCACTAAAACCTTTTACTTAGTGGATGAGTGATTCTTTTCAGGTTTTATGTGCAGAGGATCATATTTTTTCTGCCATTCACCCAAATCTGTGCATAGTTATGCTAGCTATTCATTATGAGCCATACTAGCATTACAAACTCAGACAATCACATATAACATATATATTAGACTTTGATGTTTACCAAAAATGGGAAAGTGAGCTCTATTGTCTCATAGGTGTTGCAGATGTAAAAATTCATGTTACATTTATGGAGTGGAATATCCATCTTAACATCAGGTTACAGCTCTACTTATTTCAATGCTTTGGTGACCTAGAAATCTTACACATATATAAGTTCTACAGTCCGTTTCTTGCTAATGACTTATGGAAAGTAGCAAAAATAGTAGCTCCTCACAAGTTGGGGTGAAATGTGGAAGCAAAAGGGAATGAGAAGTAAATGTGTTTGTTTCAGATCAGAAAGTGGAGAGAAAGTAATTCAAGGGGGCTGTCACTCCCCTTCCATGTCAGCATTTCTTTGTCTCTTAAATTGGATGGATTTGGGAGAGGTCAAATAGATTGAAAACATTCACGACAAGATTAGCCTCAGTTTTTGATAAAAAGGTAAAGTAAATAATTATATTTCTTCTTACCTCTAGCTCATACCCAAAAAGGAAAAAACGGTAATATGAATTATTTTCCCCTAGATGAAGTATTTGTTCCTCTTCCCCTCCTCTTCCACGACCCAAACTATGCTTTAAGAAGATGCATAGGCTACCTTGTAAAAATTAGCATGGTGCAACCAGTAAACAATATGTTCTTCTGGAAATAATGCAGGATCCATAACGGAAACCTAAGTCCAACAGTTTGTACCATACCAGTAAAAGAAACTATAGGAAAAGGACTTCGTTAGTGTGAGAGCTAGTAGTAGGAATACATGAATTTTACTTTTATTGAGTAGCTTAGTCTGTTAGTCATCCTAATAGATTCTACTTTAAATGTTATACTGGATGCTACTCCGAATGATCTTTCATTTAGTTCTAATAGAATTCAATTTTGAGTAATATGCACTGCCATCTGCTTACAAAGCAGTGAAATTTAATAGGCATATTTGCATGACTCTTTCTTTAGTTGTTTGGAAGTTCCTTGAAGCAGTTAACTCAGGCCAGACAGGATTTCAGTGATATTATGAAACAAGGTCACACATATAGTTTATTTATATCTCAGGCGCAGATCATCATCGAGTGAGTCATGACTTTCTTACTGAGATTATTTCTTGTTCAGTGATAAAATCTCCTATAAACTTTTCCATCCTTAAAATTATGATAATCACCCAAATCTTTTATTATGCAAACAATATGGATCTTCCCAAATAGAACAAATTCATGCATGTTTAATTAAAATTCTGCACCTAAGAAACTATCTGTCCATTATGATTATCCTTTTTCGTTATGCTTGCTTGTGAAGTACTACTACATTCTAATGTGCTCTGAATGATCATATCCTTCAAGCCTAATTTTCTTTAATTCCTAAAATTATGATTGCTTTTTGTTCAGATTGGCAGTGTAAAGATCAACCATCTTGAGTTGTGAAAAGTAGTATATAACACATATAACCTTTTCCATATTATACTTCTCATTATTTTACTTGGTTCTATTGACTTTTCGCACATTTCACTTCGGTTCTACTTCCATTGGCAAAACCTGATATCTTACTCAAAGCATGACTTTTAACACACATTTGATGGTCAAAGCACACATGATGTCTCAATCCTTTTCTTTGTTGGGAATGAATTAAGTTTATTGTGTCATTTTGTCCATCGTTCAATTCAATTCTTCGTCAGAATATATCTGCATAAATTTGCTTATTCATTTAATTATTTTCAGTATGGTGGCGGTAGAAATATAAGACCTGGGGAAGCACTTGAAACAGCTGAAGCCAGAGCCGCAAAAGAAGCGCGTACACGACAGCTACTAGCTGCCTACAAAAGCAAAATTGGCTTGAGCATTGAACCTAAACTGAAATCTGAGTGTGATAAAGTATGGGGTCATATTTACTTTGACTTTTTCAATAATCTTTGATATGTCATTAACACCGAAGAGCTGAAACATAGACATTGGGAGAGCATGCCTTATTGTATGCTGAAGAGTCAATGTCTATACAAAGTTTGATGCTAAGGCAAATTCCAACTAATAGAGACAGCCCTGTTAACCCCTTGTGCTTGGTAATGGCCCTCCAGCAGTTGATACATCATATATTATTTAATACTCTCTGAAGATGAGATATAATAAAAACTTGTTCCCAGTTGTTTCCTCTCGTGGCATGCATTCGTTCTCTAATATAGTATCCTGCAGGTTATATTTGGGAATTTTCCCTGGAATGCCTGATAATATAAGGTTCTCTTTGGGGCATACAATGTCATTTGCATTAGTGTCCAGAATACAAGTTATTACTTTGTGTGGAACATGATTTGTTAATCAAGATGCCATCTTCATCTTTTACAAAAATCACATGTCAAGCACTTATCATCATTTGCAGGAACTAGCCTGTGGGAGAGAGAGATCTTAATGAAGAAAAATCAGGGGAAAGCAACTTTTAGTTGGGGGGGCGGGGGGTTTTGGGTTTGAAGTTAACCTATGCTTTCACCTTTTGTGTGTATGCAGTGTTGAAACTTAGCCATACTGTTAGTTTTTCTTGCATGCCAAGTGTTCTTTAGTCTAAGACTGTTAGTTTTAAACCTCCAAAATTCTGCACTAGAAAGTTTTCTTTATCCAATCTATACATAATGTTTCATGATTTTGTAATCAAAAAGTAATGACTGAATTTCAATATTTATCTGCTTATACTTTTCGTTGCAAAAATTTTCACAGAAATGATACTTTTTCAAGAAAATGCTTTTTGCATTTCTCTATAAGCTGTCATGAATAATTATTTCCACCTAGCCTATAGCAGTCTCTGTGTGTGTCTTTTTCTTTTGGTTTCTTTCTTTCTTCTTCTTCTTCCTCTTCTTCTTTTTCATTTTATTCTTTTGTAGATATCTCAATTTTGGGAAGCAAATACAGGAAAAATTTTCTGACATCAATTTGTGGATTATCTACATTCATAATTTATTGTGATACTTTTTTTTTTCTTCTTTGCATATGCATTGTTTTTTGCTTGGTTTAGAATCATAATGCCAAGCTTTCTTCTTAATTATAGTGCTGTCATACCAGGCACTGAAGGATGGCGATTCCTTGATGGGTCTTGGAAAACTCAAGGAAGCAATACCTTTCTATCAAAAGGTCATGGATAAATTGGCATTCCAGGTAATTTCTTATTAACTGGTCATCTATTAAAGCTATTCCAATCATCTAATTGACATTGCAAAACAAGATTACATGTCGTTTGTTCTCATTATCCTCATTTTGAGGTAGAAAGCATGTTAACTTGCTCTTCTTTTACTGGAAATTGTAGCCTACTTCTACCATAGGAAAGAAGAAGGGGGAACTATAACCTGGAATCCAAGTATAAAAACAGTATTTTCTTCATAAGGATCGAGTAACTACAGTTATGTTTCCCAGATTTCAGTTGGCAGAGTCTCAAAATGAACTATTGTTTCTTTCCTTTCTGACAATGAATTCAGAAACTATGCAAGGAACAGTGGTTTAAGGAACAACTTCTTTTTTCTTTCACTTTTTTCCCCTCTCTTTCTGTTTCTCCTTTCTCCTTTTAATGAGGCCCTACAATTTTTTCCCCCCGACTATTTAGCAAATTTATAGCCTCTCTTTTATGATTTTTTTTTCCCGACTATTTAGCAAATTTATAGCCTCTCTTTTCTACCAGTTGAGTCTAAAACAAATATAAAGTAAAAATAAGAAATGGATCTGCTTTTGATCCTTACCCTGATTTTGAACTTAGAGATCTTCTGGAATTAGTTCTCTTCTGGATTGGGTGACACTATGTCAAAGAACTCTTTAAGTCATTATTAATGGAATTTTCTTGAATCTGGTCATAGGATTTTATGTTCTTATACATATTTAAAGTACTATATCTTAGTTGGAGTTTCAAGTCTCAAGTTGCTTAATATTATTGAAGACCAAAATACCAGAACAGAAAACATCATTTTTTCCCTCCATGTTAAATCTTAAGCTCGGAAGATACATGCTGAAGCATTACTAGATGTGTAAGTAAGGCTTGCATGACATGGTGCTGGACATTCATGTATAATATTCAACTGTTGATGCATGAACTTCTAGTTAGTAGGTTATGCCTTCTCTATTAACATTATGCATCCTCAATCATCCTGATTAGCATGAATAAAGAACATCCTTCTGGACATGCATGTCTACTGATTTCTATAAAACATATGTTTACCTGTTAAGATTCCGTTCTCAATTTTAATATTGCATATGGTCAAGATGAAGAAAAGGAGGTGAAACAAAATTGTGCTTTAGATAGGAATATGTTAATTTTTCTCTAATCAATCATGCAATATTTCATTGCACCAACCAAAAGGAGGAAAATAAAGGAAAATAAGAATCAGGATTGGCATCATTGTATTATAACTTACTATCTATTAACTGAATAGACAAAGAGGAGACCGACTGTCAGAAAGTTGAATATTTGCAGATTTCGGCACTTTGAACAATGATATCTTCTACTGGTTTATTATAAAATTATCAGTTATTGAGGCCTGAAATCTTCCATGCAATTTGCCCTGCATGCAAACTAATGCTGTTCTGAATATAGGAAGATGCAACTGACAGTAAGCCAAACGCACTGATGCTAATACACATGCTAATCTGTTGATGTCTAAAAGCATGGACAGTACAGGGCCATACCTCTTGAGGATGCCTTGTGATTTATTTCGGGTTTCTTTTGCTTCTTCACCTTCATCACTACATACAATATCCTTTTTTGTTTTTCCCCAAAAGGATATAACTTATCACTGCAGGAGACAGCAAATCTTATACATTATTTAGGTTTCCTAGGGAACCTGTAGTTTTGAAAAATAAAAATTTTTCAGGACTATTTTTTCCCCCTAATTCATGTTCCTTCTGAAATAGAAAAGAGCATGAAGCTTTTCAAGATGCATGTAGCCTTTCTCTTCACTTTTAAATGCATATTCATGTTTCTTTCTCTCTTCCTTTTCTTGATTCGGGTGAAAGGCTTGTGATTGTCTTTCTAGAGTCCAAAAGTTGTATGAGGAAAAGTTGATAATATGTTTTCTTAGTTCTGTTCGTCATGATTTTCAATAATAAAGTAGTTTTGTCTCTTACATGGGCAGAAACATTGACACTATGATGATCATTTTAGTCCCTCTCTTATTGATTGGGATTGTTACTTGCTAGGGAGGTTATGAGATAGTTTCGATAAAGCTAAGCTGAATATCCTTTTAAACGTTTCAGTGCTTTTTCATTCGCATTCAACCTGACATAAAAGATTCAACATTGAAAAAGAACTTTAGGATTCAGCTAACACATTCCCCTGAGTTCTGAAATAGAACCTTTACCTAGGAATACCTACGGAGACCTGTATCTTCACCTGGTTCATATATATGCCACTATAAATATAGATGCAATGATTAGTGTAACGAGTTAGAAATTGATCCATCTTCTCCAAGTATCAGATGTTTATGTGTTTATGGCACGGATCATAGGCAGCTGGAAGGTAGATAGGACTTCTTCTAGTTAATTCACTTCTAACGGATCTTTAGAATTTTTTTATGCTATATTTATATATAAACTCTTTCTCCAGATTAGGCACAGGTTCTTTTATTTCTTGGTAGCAGCATTTGGTTTCAATCGGATTGGGAAATGGAAGTAGAAATTAGTGTCAGAACCATAGTTCTACAAGGTTGAACTTCAACTAGGGGCAATTTCGCTTGATAAACTTAAATCAAAATATAATTTGTTCGAAACGCGTGAGGCTAGGCCAGCTGATCTTTCTGTTCCATCATCGATAAAGAATTAAAACTAAGCACTTGTTGCTAACATGTGTTTTGCATCAAATATAAGCACTATATTTTTGATGACTCTGAAAGCATTAGTGGTGTTCTTCTTTTAGCTTCTAGCAATATATCTTATTTATTTATCCTTTGGTTCTTCCTCCCTTATCCTTTCTGGTGGATAGAATCAATTTGATTTCCAGATGGGAAGGAACTCCATTTTTGTTTTAACAATAACTGATGGAGGCACTTGATGAAGAAGACAGGAGAAGACCTGGCTGGCAGAGTCTTCTCATGAGGACACCAACTAATCAACTCTAACCAGAAGAATGAAAAGCTTATGAGCCATAAAAAATTAGAGATTTCAACTTCTAAATGTTTAACTAATACAATCAGAATTTTCTAATTGTTTAGGGGAATTGTGCACCATATGAGAGATGTCAGCATTGAGAAAGAATAAGTTGCTGTCAGCTAGTGCTAAATGCCTTCCTGCATGTTGCATTTTATCATCCTGCATGTTGCATTTTATCATCAAGATCCCCTCTTCCATCACTTTCCTTTCCTCAGTTTTTTTCTCCATTTGCTGGGCAAGGAATCTTCATCTAAGTTTGTGTTAGTATTCCCTTTTTGGCCTTCACTATATTTCCATTAACCGGTGTCCTTTCTAGCATAGTATTTCTCTTAGAATTTCATTCATGTTTTGAGGACAAATGGTACTAACTGAGGTCAATTATCTTTCTGAATTGCTTGGGTTCTTGATGTCAATGGACAATGACCTTGAACAAGACCTTGCATAGGTGATGGTTTTTCTTTTAAGCTATGCTTTTTCTTTTTTTGGCCTACTAATATATGATAAGGTCTGAAAGTAATTGTGTTCTAAGGATTTTTTATCCAAATTATGAAGTGACAAAATGGGAGAAAAAAGAAATGCAAAGACTAGGTGTCAAGTCAGTCTAGGTTGTTATCGACATTGAAGCTCCTTATATTACCTTGAATCTTGAAATTTTGATGCTGTGTAGTTAATTTGACAATAAATCTGCTACTGCTGTTAGGTGAATATTGTTGTTTTGGGAGTTCTTTTCTTGATCTTCTGTATTTAACCTCAGAAAGTGCACTCTTTGCAGACTGAACTTTATGGAATCGCTGCTTTGCAGTGGTCGATTTGTCAAGACTCACTAACTAGGTGGGTGTTATACTTGTCTTTAAATTTTGCCGTTTGCTTTCATTTAAATAAGAATAGTCAGTACCAATAATCTTCTTCCTTGTTTTTTGTGTGTGTGTATGTGTGAGAGAGAGAGAGTGTGTGAGCATAGTTTAATTTTGTATCTCTAGGAGAAAGAAAGTGACTTAACCAATGCCAACAGTTTCTTAATGGTAAAAGCAATCAAGAGGAATTAGGCCTGCTACAAAGCAATCAGGTTCTGTTTCTGGGCCATGAATTGAGGCTTCACGTTCTTATATATCTTTACAGTTGACTTGATACATTTGTATATTTTTGGGTTTAATCCTTAAGTTCTTTATAATTTCTGAAACCAATAGCAAAGAAGAAAAGTAATAGATGTTTGGATTTATTCCGTGACTTTACTTTCCATGAGTTAAAACGTCAGGTTATTGGGAATCTGATGTGCTCTTAAGTATTTTTATCAGTATGGTCAAGAATCATTTATGGCTTCTAAATTAAAGTGATTTCAGTGTCTATATTTCTGTTTGAAACCATCTTTCAAAGATTCTGCTTGAGTTTATTACTTGTGATTAACCATAGTTCTGTTCAAAGCCATCATTCAAAGATTATCCTTGATTTTACTACTAGTGATTTTACTGTATCTTTGTCTACTACTGGTATATCGTGGATGATATTTATCTTATGGTTATATCATTTGCTATTCTGTAGAATTTTTTTTTCCCCTAAATTGCTTTGGCATGAGAGGCTGCATTTGTTTCTTTAGCTCTTGTCAAAAAGTTTACGAAGTTCATGGGTCTAATAATTAGGTTTTCGTGTATAAAAATAACTGGACTACGGGAAGTTTGCTTTGCTTGCATGAATTATTGATGTTACTACCTATAGTTGATCAGATTTTTTGGTAGTCCAGTAATTTATTAATAAAATTATGTTGGTTTCATCCTTCATCCCTCCATTCTTAAACTAACATCTTTGTCACTTGCTTTGTAATATTGCTTTTGTTACTACTTATGGCTTTGGCTAGCAGCACATCTTTCTTTCCTTTTCTGTCATCTTAGGATTCCATGGAACTTGTTTTCAATGCTTCAATGAAAAATTGATCATTTTACTGAACAGGCGTAATGAAGCTCAAGCTATGTATGAGAAGCTGCAGTCTCATCCCAATCCACAAGTGAGCAAGAGAGCAAGACAATTGATGTTTGGCTTTCAGGTAAGGAAAAGCATTCAAGATTTTATATGCACATGGAGCATGTAGACTGGTCCTAGTAATTATTCAGGGGCCTTTTATAGTTTCTTTAAAACCAACTAAACCAAACTGCACGCTCTAGTAAATTTAGAATGTATTGGTCATGTCTATTTTTGTTTTGGCTGTTTGGATATTTATTATAACAATCATTATTTTGGGTTTCGCCCGGGGAAGGGGGCAGCTGTGTGACTATGATGTTTACCCTCATTCAGATATTCGCAATATGTCTGTGGAGTCTCACTCTAGAAACTTTAAAGGATCTTAGGTTGTATAAGATGGAGAATACCTTCTTTTTTTTCCCCCACAGTTTTCTCTTATATATCTGCATTACCTGTACAGTGTTTCAATTTTGTTTAAAATTTTTCTTTCAATGGCAGGCCATGGAAATGATGAAGGTTACAAGCTCCTCGCTTTCTCCCACTAACACAGGTTACCAGAACTTCTTTGAAGCATTTGTTAAAGATAAAACTAACTATTCTCTGGAAGACGCCGAAGTAGATGAAGGTTCACTGGGCCAAGCCCTGATTTATATGATGTTTCTTCTCTCTCCCGTTCTCTTTGTGATACTTGCTGCTGTTCAGAGAAGGTTATAATGCTAAGAATTAGCAGTTAAAAAGATGAACACCTTCTAGAGTGTAAATCTGCCCAGAAATGCTTCTTTTTAGTGTATGCAAATTTCTTGTGCATTTGAAGGATTTGTAGAGAAAATATTCATAGATAGCAACTTATTTCTTTACCAAATGAAAGATGCTGTAATTCTCATGATCAAAAGTTGATATTTATTTCCAAGGAAATCAAGATTTCATGAATAATTGTTGGAGTTGTACTTTGATAGGGAAGATGGTTCTTTGGGCTCCAAATCTTCCGCTATATTTTCTACTGCATTGTCTATTAAACTAATGAAACTACTTAATATAAAACATCATTATACCAAGAAAAGTTGAGGGATTTGAACTTACATATCGATCTATTTACTTGGTGTATTAGATAATAATATAAAAACGTACTAGAAGGTTCATTGTTTGCTTTATAAGCATTAGAGACACGTGATAGATTATGAAATAGACTAACGTACGATACAATTGCTTTATTTTAAAATTTGTTGGCACATATTAATATTTAATAATAAAAGTAGATCAATTGAATTTTCTTTCTATCCTTTTATAGTTAAATTATTTAATAAAATTAGAGACATGTGACATATTAATAATTAACAATAAAACTAGTTATAGTGTGAAGATTATATCTGTCCAATAAGAAAATAAAAAGAAAACAACTGATACACTAAAAAGTATATTATATATTGTTAATGTATTCTGTACATTATAAGAGATATCACAAATGCTAAAACAATAGTTCTAACCATTGTTGCAGTCACGGATCCCTCAATCATGTAATAATTATATATATTTTTATTAATCTTCTGGCTCATATAATTATTTGATTAATAAAAACAAATCAATTGATTTGCCCTTCTATCCTTTTAGTTAAGCTATTTAGTTTCATCATGAAGGTTATATCTGTCTATTAAAAAAATGAGAAACACTTAAAGTGCAATTTATCCTTCTCTTCAAAGTTATATCAATTATCACATGATTCGGATTGGATTTTGTTTTGATATTTTGAATTGTTTATTAAAAATAAAATAAAACCTATAGCGAAAATAATTTGAAAAGAATGGAAATAGTGTGACACTCTAGAATCCTTAACTTTTTATAGGCCAGTGTGTTGTTATGTAGTGAATAATTTTATTAATGGACTAGATAATATATTATAAAATAAGTATATTAAAAGATTTGAATACTAATTGTAGGATTTAAAAGATCAATTTTAGCCTTGAAACATGTCCAAGAATGAGGATATTATTGAAATACAAAGTATTTATGATTTTTATCTTCAAACAGTGGAAGTTAACAAGTCTGAAGTCTAACCCCTTTCTCTTTTCCCATTTGGAATACTATAAGATTTCTTAAAAGAAAAAAAAAAACAAGTCTGAAGTGGAATTGCAGAAAAAACATATAAATTGTACACAAAATGTTATTTCGGCCAAGCTAAGATCATCAAATACATAATCCTGCTTTTTACTCTAAATTCAATCCAATTACAACCTTAATACATCGATACAAGTCAAAGAACATCCCTTATTATTACATATACCAAATTTACATTCGAGACGTAGTTTATAAAAAAAAATAATTTTTGTTCTCAAAAGTTAAAATAAGGTACGGTGCAATTACTATTTATTCATCAATTTTACACAAAGATCATAGAAATGCAACAAACATAATGTCCATTAAATTCGCTTTAGGACGTATTTGGATTGGAACTCAATTTAAATAAAATATTACTTTTTCTCTCACTTTTTTTTTTTTTTTACTTTGGGTATCACTTTTCTTTTCACAGCAATTTACTTTTATATTCTCAATATAACTCAAAAAAAAATTCAATCCAAATACACCTTAGATTCAACATTTTGATATTCAAAAGTGATCGACAAAGCGAATTCAGATAGGTTTGCGCATAAGTTGCAAATGTTTGGTAAAAAGTCTTATTTCAACTTCTAGGACAAGTTTTACTTTTGAGAAAGTACACGAGTACATTGGGTGCCATATTATTTTACACATATTAAGCATAGAGTTATAAGTTATATTAAAGAAGAAAAACAAGGTCTATCAAAAAGAGAAATAAATTAATAAAAGAAGAGAAATCCTGCACTAAGTAGAAATTGAACTTCCAACCTTTGATTAGGAAAAAACTTATTTAAATTCTCTTAATACGTAAGAATATTTAACTACGTAAGGATATCTATATTTTGTTGGATAGATAAATCATGAAAAATTTAAAAATTGTTGTAAAATTTGGTCGCAATAGATACAAAATTAACTAAAAAATAACAATGAAGTAGAGTTTGAATTATAGTAAAAGAAAGAAAGAGAAAACTCAAGAAATATAAAAATTAAAATTTTATTGAGAATTTTCTCATACATCAATTTACAAGCTAATCCATATTGTCCTATTTATAAGGTTGGAAATGACACTTCCCATCATAAGTCATTAGTAGGTTTTTTTGTAACTTACATAGCTTACTTCCAATGATCTCCCATATTCTCTAAGATAATAGAAATAATAGGGATACTGGTTTATAAATGATAGATGTTACAACTATAGTTATAACTCCTAACATTTCATATTACATAACCTCAAATATGAATTAATACTTGGGATAATGGACATCTACATAATTGATATATTTATAACACTCTTCATTGGATATCCATTACATAAAACAATATACCTCATTAAAATCTTATTAGAGAAAAAAATCAGTGAAAAATTCTAGTGAATGAAGAATAGTACACTATTCTTTATACTTTTCTCCACCTGTTTTGAACATCATTGAACAGACATATGTAAAAAATTCAAATATCAAATTCACCTTCATATAGCAGGAATACTGAATTCTATCTCATTTAGTGTATTTTTAAAATTTATTATCATCCAATAATATAGTTACAATTCCTTTTCAGATGATACATGATTGTCTTGAATATAATAATATATTAATTATGATCACACATATTCTCAACCAACTTCATGAATTTTTATTTCTTCAACATGAGTCGAAGAAGTGGTTGTCATGATCAATACATGTCACAGATAACATGGTTTGTGTGGATCATATAGATAACTCATACCTTGTACATTTATCTCAATAGGAGTTAGATTTTCATAATATATGAGACAAAATATCTCATGTTGATATCAAATGACAAGTTTAAGGTCATCTCAAAAATAAATAATTAGAGAAGAATTAGAATTATGGGTGTTCATTCAGATTACGGTTTAGTGTTCGTTGCAATAATTCGATTTCGGTTTGGTTCGACAAAAGTTTTTGCAAACCAAACCGAACCAGTTCGGTGGCAAAACCAAATTTGAAAAGGAAAGAATAAGAACGAATTATGAGCATGCGTTCTTATACCAAAAACACCTTTCCGCAATGCGTTAAGATATAATTTTATTTAAAAAATTTTAGAAGAACACATTATCTAAATGCTTACTAGTAATAAATCATTTTGTTAATATGTTCATGTATTATTTTTTAAAAATTTTAGTTTTTCGGTTCAATTTTCAGTTTGAGTACAAAAATTGAATATTAAACCAAATTATACTTAATTTTAATAAATCGAACTGAAATATAAAAAACAAAACCCAAATGTAAATTTTGGTTTGATTTTTTAGATTACACTAGATAATGAACACCTCTAATTAGAATAGATATCCACTTACATACAGACAAGTATATGCACTAACGGTGCATAGCTATAGTACTTCAAGACCAAAGAGTTCTACAATATTTCTTTATAGATATTGTGTAATAATCCAATGACCATTGATGTACCACGTCCATGTGAATCAACTTCAAGATGGTCAATTTATACATCGGAACAAAATATTAATTTTTCAAAATTTTGATCACAATTTGCTTTTTTAAAAATTATTTTCTCTTTTGAGAAGTTTATTTTCAAAATCAAGTGACCAACAATGCTTCAATTGTACTTCAAACCATATAGCTATAGAATTCACATATTTGTTATGTTAGGAAATCTATTCAAATAGGAATTCACATATAACAATCGTTTTTTAATTCTATACAAATGAACAATCTTTTGAACTTCTAGTTTATTAGTGCTTGTGCATAGATCAAGATAATGAAGGTCATAAATAATATTCTTTCTTTTATTGATGATATTCTTTCCCTAATGTGGAGAATGCTATTTCAATCAACACATTATGCAATCAGGATATTTTTTGTCAAAGAAACACATAGAACAAGTGTAGCTACATTTAGACTTTCTTACACATGAACATATGCGTCATTCTTCATTAAGAATTCACTACGACAGTCTTCAAATATAAATGCCATTATCAAATGAGAATAATGATAAACATATATCAAGTATATCATGCATTGTTAATTCTATTCGCCAACAAAAATATATTTCTTTGTAATCAATGTCAGGTTCTCACAAAGGATTTTATGCTACAAGTCATAGGAAATACTTGCCTTTCATAGTTCACGATTTGAAAGCAAAAATATATTGCAATCTTTTTGATATTACACTTCAAGTGTATAATTCATATTGAAAATTAATGTACACTTCAAGTGTACTTATGAATCATCTGAACTTTTCATACTTCTCATGCGAACTTAATCATTTAAGTTTGTAGGCTTCAATTCAAAAAATCCTCATTCTAAATCAACATATTATACACACTAATCTCATTGACGTATGAAAAGTTGAGATCTTATCATTTTCATAATTTTAGGTACTTGAATTTCTTCTAAAAATAATATATTAGTCATGTTTGGAAAAAATTCTACTTGAATTTAGATCTCATCGACTTTAATATATATGACCATCTTAAGTCTTTGCTTTTGAATTTACACCTCCTCAACTTTAATATATATGAACATCTTAAGTCTTTACTCCAGTGAGGAGTTTGTATATTTGAAACTGGCTTATCTACCACATTTTAGTTGTATATCAAATAGTTTTTAGTGGTAGATTGCTTTCAAGGATATCAAATATAATAGGAGCATTCTTTACCGGATATTGGTAAGTTAATATGTTTGGCTATACAAATTATCCTTTGAATTTTTAGTTCAAAGCATTTTCTATAAGAATCACGATGAGACATAAACTAATATCTTTATCCAACTTCATATTTTATCCTCTTTATGTTGGGATAATATATTCAAAATCAACGTAATATGAATCTTCCTCTTGAGAATCGCACCCAACATATTTTCTTAACCTCTTGGGGGACCAATCTCTTTACCTTATGGTAGAGCAATATATATAACGCATTTCTAAATTTAAAATAAAAAATGTTTGGTTTCTGACCACAAATCAAATTCTATGACGAATATCATAATGCGTTAGAAAATATGAAATAAATAATACTACATCACAATTATGAACATTCTGCATGATGGTCAATATTTATCCCAATATAGCCAATATTATTAGGACAAAATGTGTTGCTAGGAGAATGCAAAGTATGACCTCGTTATCTATTAATTGCAAACTGCAGATTGTAAAAATTAATAATATATATATGACTATTTATTGATGCATCAACTAAAAATTTCTCGTATTCATTTTAAAATAATGCATTCAACCCTAAGTAATACTGATAACATTTACATATAAAACAAGTAGCATATGAGAATTCGTTATTTTAGGAAACTTTTATTTCTATAATATCTTCACAAATTCCTAATCATTATTCGTATTTCAATTATCCGGAATGGTCAAACCACTCATGGGAACTAATAAATTATTTAAATCAGTAAATTTCAAGTTTATTCAATATTGCAACTCAATTCATAAATTTTATGTAATATAAATTAGAAATAGTAATAGTAATATGTACAATTAGCATTATTTTAGATCATAATAGTAATGTAAATGTCTCAAAAGTTTATTCATCCATTGTTTTGATATAATGAGAATATCATTAAAGCTAAACTAACAAGACTACACATAGAATAATGCATTACAAAATTGACCATCATATAAAGATCTGCCAACTCTTTTGAAACTTTAATCAAGTAACTCTTCTAGAGTTCTTGATTAACTAATTTTTCAAGAACTTTGTACTACCATTTATACTTTGGACATTTATTTCAAATATATCCCATTGAACTAGTAATGATTTGTTGCATTCTATCTTCACCATTTTTTAATCGAGAACAAACTAAAACAATATACAAATATTAGAATATAAATATATAGTATGAAAACTTTCAAATAATAATCACAAAATGATAAAAAAATAGAAAAGCAATAATTCGATAATTTGAAAAATTTTATCAACATTGGAAACACTAAAAATTCCTTCTAGATATTGGAAGGAATTGACTACGCTCACATGTGCCATATCAATATTATCGATACTAGTATCATTACTATTAGCAGTATAATTTAGGAAAATAAAGCAATATTTTGTTTTCATTTTAAATCAATACTTAATGGATATTTATAATATGTTTGACGTACTATAGGTATGTTATAAAAATCTCCTCATATAGCATCTATAACATGTTGAAATTATTATTTTCTTTTTTCTTTCTCATTATTTTCTCACTTATAGTGAGTATCTATACATTAAAAATTGAATGAGTCATTTTACCGACATAAGAACAAAAATTATTTCTATTACAATTGTGGTTGCGACCAATTTTCTTTCATAAATAAATTATAAGTTCTAATGTTATTCATTTTAGGAAATGACATAAAATCAGTTAGTTGGGTGTCAAAATATTTTATCAATGATTTATTCAGTGTCAAAAGATATAAATTCAAAATACTTGTGAAAAACTTTATTCTCGATATTGTTACTTTAGGAGCATGTTCTAGGTTTGAGAAAGAAAAAACAATTTATATCACATCACCACTATATTTCTCACAATTTTGGTAGATGAGAAATTCTAAACGTAATAAAATTTTATATATTAATATACATATTTGTAGTCACACTTATAACAAATCATAACTAACATTTATATAACAATTATCTTCTAGTGATTGTATATTTTCTTCAAAATTTATTACTAATCAAGTGGTTTTAATGATTTAATATTTCTTAAATAGTGTCTCCAATACCCACTATATCCAGATGGATCTAAGCATCATGTATATAAAAAAATGATGTCATTTTAGAAATATCAAAAGTTAAAGATTCAAGTTTTGATGTTTGTTATGAAAATTCAAAGTTAAGTAAGAAAAATGCCTTTCTTGCTTGATTATAAATCTAAAATATTTAGCAGTAGAGTTTCGTGTTCTCTTGCTTTCATATAAACCTAAAAAATTTAGCCATAGAGTCTTGTGTTGATAATGTGTTATAAAATTTAATCGCAATAGACACAAAATTAACTAAAAAATGACAATAAAGAAGAGTTTGAACTACATCAAAAGAGAGAAAGAGAGAAAAAAAAGAAATATAAAAACTAGAATTTTATTGAGAGTTTTTACCATATATCAACTTACAAGCTAATTCATATTGTCCTATTTATAGAGTTGGAAGTGATCCTTCCCATAATAAGTCTTTAGTAGGCTCTTTTATAACTTACATAACTTACCTCCAATGATCTCCCATATTCTCTAAGATAATTGAAGTAATGTGAATAGTGGCCTATAAAGTACAGATGTAACAACTGTGATTGTAACCCCTAACGTTTAATACTTTATTAACCTTAAATATGAATTAATACTTGAGATAATGAATATCTATATAATTAATATATTCATAACAAAAATAGTGAATTATCTTTTATTATGAGAGGACAAAATAGAAATTTTCTCATTTCACAAATTTCTTTGAAATTTCCTTTCATGACTTAATTTAAATTGTTCTGTAGCATAAAAAATTTCTTCAACATATTACAAGTAACGTGTTTTAAGCAATTGCAAAAAGAATCAGATCAGAATACAATGGTGTGAAATCTTTACTCAGTCATACATAAAGCATAGTTTTTCTTTTCTTTTTTTTTTGGCAGAGATCTCAAGCCAAACCCCTCTCAAGTTTAGGTGTATTTAGATTCGCATTTGATGACTTCAATGCACTAAATTACTTATTACAGTGCCGTTATTTTTGTTTATTAATATTTTTCTCTAAACTTTAAAATTCTCTCAACTTTTTTCCTCCCTTAACAACCTTCTTGAAAAAATTTTAACCTATTTGAAAGACCTAAGAGGGGGGTGAATTAGGTCTTTGGCTAATTTTTGAAAACTATTTCCTTTTATAATTTTAGCTAAAGCAGATTATGAATGCTTGTTTCAATAAGAGAATAATTAAATAAATAACAAAGCAATAAGCAATCTATGATCAATGAACACAAGCAATTTATAGTGGTTCGATCTCTTCAAGATCTACGTCCACTACCTTGAGTCTACACTCAAGGATTTCAATCAATCTATTATATGCTAAAGTTCAACAATTACATAAGAGGCTCACCACACAATGATTTTACACTCACAACCTCTTTTTTAATTTTACAAACAAGGTTCACCCTACCAAAGGATTTTATATCTACAAACAACCTTGAATCAATGTCTCAAGGATCACCCTTATCTAAGGGATTTTATGTTTACAAGAAAACCTTATAATGAGCTAGTAGAAAACATAATTAAATGGAGAATGGAGAATGAATAAGATGTTACCACTTTCTTGGTAGATAATTACACAATGTTGCATCTCTTCACTTTGATGTCTTTAGAATCTTGAATGATCAATTGAAAGCACATGACAAAAGAGAGCTTTGATGTTTGCTAAAGATTTTGGAATGTTAAGATTTCTCAGAGATTCAAAACTTACAAAAATTCTTGAGTTTATAGCTTTTATAGATTTCAAAAATCAGTTCCAACGCTATAAAATGGCTAGTTTCAGAGAAGTTCGTACGTTTTAACTTTCTCCTATGCGTTCGAACTTTCGTCCGAACTTTACTGTGCCAAGTTGTTTGGAAAAGTTCGGACGTTCGAACTTTTCCTTAAGCGTCCGAACATTCGTCCGAATTTCTCTAGAAAAATAGTAACCATGCTATCAGAGAAAGTTCAGAGGTCCGAACTTTATCCCATGCGTCTGAACTTGCGTCCAAATTTCTCTGGAAGCACAGTAACCATTTTCAAAGTTTGGACATCCGAACTTGCGTCCGAACTCATCAAACTTTGTCAAATCATTTGAAAATCAACCTTGTGATAACATTGAAAACATTTTGTATAAATAGGTAAGTCATTTAAACATTTTCAAACTCAAAAACCGTTACTAAAACAATTTTATCATATAAAGTTTACTCAAGATCATTTAAGATTCAAAAGCATACTTGTTATTCAAAAATTCATTCAAAGCCATTTAAGATTCAAAATAAGTTTTTATTGCTCTCTTATGCATTCAATAGATTCCAAGACATACAAGTGTAGGGTTTACAAAAGAAAATACCTATTGAGCATATGTGACCTACACTTCAAGTCTTCAATGCCTTCAATCATCTTGAACAAATTCTTCAATCTTCAATCACTTTGACTCATTAAAGTTGTTCTTGCATTTTGGCTTTAAGGCAATAAGACTTCATACTTTTTTAATCCAACAATCCTATCACGCAATTGACATAAAGATTAGTCCACATCAATGTTTGTCATTATTCAAAACTTAATTAAAACTTTATTATTTGCCCTTAGGGCTAACAATCTCCATTTTTTGATGATGCCAAACTTTAGTGCAAAATGTGATGGATTTAAACAATGCAGAACAAAGAAGTATTGATGTCAATGATAGATAATAACCAATTTAGCACATTAACATACAAAAGGCTCAATATGAGCCTATGGCCCAACCAACCTCCATTTACCTCCTTCCTTCCAATAGCTATAATAGAAGATATAGCATTTAAGTATTAAGAAAGCTTCTAAGAGAGGTATTAAAGGTCATAAAAGATTAACAATGCTCTCCCATGCCTCCTCTTTGTTTTCATTTCTCTTGCCCATATTTCTGCTTCATCTTCTTCTTCCTCAGTTTCTTCACTTTCTTCAGCTTCTATTCTTTTTGGAGGAGTTTCTCTTCTAGTTCTCCATACTCCCTCATCATCAAGAGTTAATTGCATTCTTTTGAGAGAGTCATTAGTATAGATTTGTCCCCTTTTGAAAGCTTGTCCCCTAATAGGAAGTTTAACTCAAAAATGTTTGAAAATTCTTGTTAAAAGTCTTCCATATAGTAAAGCTTTGTTGTCAATTTTTCTAGCCCCAATCATATTTCAGTGTCATATATCCAAAATTTAATCTCCTATGCTCATGCAAAGCAAGCATAATTACCATATGTATGTTTCCAACAAATAATTTATGTCCAAAGTTAGGGATAATCATGGTTGTTATCATATGATGCATAACTCTTCCCCTAGCATCAAAAGCTTTGATTTCCCTTTCTCCAATGGCCCTAAACTCTCTACCATTTGTAAAAGCCTCTTCAAATCTTTCATTTGTAAATAGCTCTCTAATATAGCAGTGTTGTCCCAAAGAGAAATACCTTGCTCCAATATCACTCACTCCACAGATTCTATTCACTAATACATCATTGAATTCAAAGTCTACTTGAGACACTCTAGAAGAATAACATTGAATAACATTGTCCCCCTCATGTTCAACTCTTTCTTCTTTAAGATTTACATAGAACTCATATATGAGAGAAGGATAATATTCTTCATCAATAACCAGTAAATTGCTCCAGCCAATATCACTAAATAAAGACAGAACATTACCCATGTTTACAAGTTTGTCAAAGTCCATTCTGTTTTCAGGAATGATTTTTCTGGATTTCTTGCTCCAATCTTCGAATTCTGATGCAGCCTTGATGAAGACAAATTTTTCTGCTCCAGATGATGATTGAGGAACTCTGATTCTCCTTGGTTCATTGAGAATCTGTCCTCCATCTCTGTCCTTTGCTTTCCTTTTTCCTTTCTCAATATTTGCTCTCTCAGTTCTCATCATGATGTTTTTCTATTAGAGATGCAGTGAAATATGAGAAGTGTTTAGGGTTAGAAACTCAAAAATCCAAGTGGTTAGATGTGAAAATGGTGAAATTACAGATAGATTTAGGTTTGGACGCAAATGGGTAGAGAGAAATTTGAAAAGAGAGAGAGTTCGGATGATAAAAATGTGTGTAATGGCTATTTGGTTTCTTTAAAACAGTTGTAACTATAAAGTTCAGACGATCAAACTTTTTGGTCTGCGTCCGAACTTGTGTTCAAACTTCTCTGTTTCTTCAGTTCTAGAAAGTTCGAACGTCCGAACTTTCTGTCATGCATCTGAACTTTTCTGTCCAAAATTTTCTGAAGAAAGTTTGGACGTTCCATTTTCACTCAATGCATCCAAATTGTGCATTTGAATTTTTCTATTTTTTTCACACTTAAACAAACTCATTAGTAATTGAATTTTGAAATTCCTAAGAGTCTTTTTAGATAGTTAAACCTTTCCTCAGCCAAATGCTTGGTAAATATATCAGTAATTTGATCATTATTATTCACATAATCCAAGCATATATCTCTTTTAGCAACGTGATCACGAATAAAATTATGCTTACTCTCTATATACTTTGTTCTAGAATATTGAATGGGATTTATGTTCAAATTGATAGCACTAGTATTATCACATAGTATAGGCACGCAATTGAATTTAAGACCATAATCAAGTAGAGTATGATGCATCCATAATATTTGAGCACAAGAACTACCAGTAGCAATATATTCAGCTTCAGCAGTAGACAAAAATACACATGCTTGTTTTTTACTGTACCAAGACACAAGACAACTACCAAGAAATTGACAATGACCACTTGTACTCTTACGTTCAATGTTGCATCCGGCAAAATCAGCATCTGAATATCCAATAAGATCAAAAGAGAAAGATTTTGAAAACAAAAGACAATAGTCATATGTATCAATCAAATAAAGAAAAATACGTTTGACAGAAATTAAATGAGATTCTTTAGGACAAGATTGAAATCTAGCATATAAGCACACAACAAACATAATATCAGGTCTACTTGATATGAGATAGAGTAAGCTTCCAATCATACCTCTATATGATTTCTCATCAACATTTTTACCTTTTTCATCTTTTTCAAGTTTAGTTGATGAGCTCATTGGAGTACCTATTCCTTTTGCTTGATCCATTCCAAATCTTTTCAATAGCTCCTTGGTATACTTTGCTTGATTTATGAAGACTCCATCCTTAGTTTGCTTAATTTGCAGCCCAAGAAAGAAATTTAGTTCTCCCATCATGATCATTTCAAATTCATTTTGTATTGATTTCGCAAATTCTTCACAAAGGGATGTGTTAGTAGCACCAAAAATAATGTCATCAACATAAATTTGCACAAGTAAAATATCATTATTGCTAGAAGTTTTTATAAAAAGTGTTGTGTCCACTTTTCCTTTTGCAAATCCTTTTGAAAGAAACTTAATCTTTCATACCAAGCTCTTGGGGCTTGTTTCAATCCATATAGAGCCTTGGTTAACTTAAAAACATGATTATGAAACTTTTCATGAATAAAACCGAGTGGTTGTTCTACATAAACCTCTTCTTCAATAAAACCATTTAGAAATGCACTTTTAACATCCATTTAAAATAGTTTAAAACCTTTAAAACAAGCAAAAGCCAAAAGTATTCTTATGGATTCTAGTCTAGCTACCAGAGCAAAAGTTTCATCACAATCAATGCCTTCTTCTTGGTTGAAACCTTGAGCAACAAGCCTAGCCTTATTTCTAACAACTTATCCTAGTTTATTTAATTTATTCCTAAATACCCATTTTGTACCAATAATGGAATGATCATGAGGTCTTGGGGCAAGAGTCCAAACTTTATTTATTTCAAACTGATTTAACTCCTCTTGCATAGTAATAATCCAAAAATCATTACACAATGCATCATCAATGTTTTTAGGTTCAATATGAAATAAAAGAGCAAAGTTGTCAATAAATTACCGCCTTATTTTAACTCCTTGGGAGACATTACAAATGATTTGCTTCTTAGGATGACGTCTTGTATATCTTAGATCCTTTGAAAGCTCTTGATCATTGCTAGGCTTACCATCTCGTTCTTGCTCTATTATTTCTTCTTCTTTGGCATGTTCTTCCAATGTGGGTGCTTGATTATGAGTTTGATTATCAATCATTGAGGAACCTACATCATCTTCACTTCTTCTTTTGAGATAAATGTTAGATTCATCAAAGGTCACATGTATAGTTTCTTCAACACATAATGTTATTTTGTTATAAACTCTATAGGCCTTTTTATTTGATGAATAGCCAAGAAATACACCTTCATCTGATTTTCTATCAAACTTTCCCAGATTATTACTAGTATTTAAGATAAAACACTTACAACCAAATACCTTAAAATAAACAATTGAAGGAGTTTTATCAAATAGGAGTTCAAAAGGTGTTTTTCTTATGAAGGGTCTTAAGAGAACTCCATTCATTACGTAGCAAGCAGTATTTACAACTTCAGCCCAAAAATATTTTGACAAAGAATTTTCACAAAGCATTGATCTAGCCATCTCTTGTAAGGTTCTATTTTTCCTTTCAACAACACCATTTTGTTGAGGTGTTTTAGCAGCTGAAAAATTATGAGTTATACCATATTCATCACAAAATTTTGTAAAGTCTTGATTGCAAAATTCTCTTCCATTGTCACTTCTAATAGAAATCAATTTATGCTCAAGAGAGGTTTGAATCTTTTTGAAAGGTTTTGCAAATTCATGAAACATTTCATCCTTTTGAGCTAAGAAAATTACCCATATAAATCTAGAGAAGTCATCAACAATCACATAAGCATATCTTTTACCACCAAGACTAGTGGTTCTCATTGGTCCAAACAAGTCCATATGAACAAGTTCAAGAGGTTTTGAGGTAGAAACCATTTTCTTTGGTTTAAAAGATGTTTTTGATTGTTTTTCATATTGACAAGCATCACAATGACGAGTTTTATCAAAATGCATTTTAGGTAATCCTCTAACTAATTCTTGTGTGGAAAATTTATTTAATAAATCCATGCTCATATGACCTAATCTTCTATGCCATAAATATCCATCATTATCATGAATGGCAAGACAGTTTATATCATTTGTGATAAGTTCATCAAGATACAATACATATACATTTCCAACTCTATTAGCAACAAAGATGGTTTTGCTACTCGCACTATCAAAAATAGTACAAGTGTCACGTTTAAATTCTACTTTACATCCATTATCACATAGTTGACTAATGCTAAGTAAATTATACTTCAAACCATCAATAAGTAATACTTGCATAATGAGAGGGAAAGAACCTTTACCAATGTTACCAATATCCTTTGTATCTATCAAAGGATATTGAAGAACTATTTGGTCTCAAAGTACCATAACTCTGTAATTTAGTATATGAATACACTTGTCTATGTGCAAGTAGATATCTATTCTAGTTCTTCTCTACCTAATGAATTTTGAAATGTCATTAAACTTATCCTTTGATATCTCCTTTAGATAGTTTATCTTGAATATTGAAAAAAATCCAACTTCTGTTGAGATGAATATGCAAGGTATAAGTTACCTATATGATCCACATAAACTCTATGCATTTATAGACATGTGTTGATTATAACAATTACATCTTCAAATCATGTTAAAGAAATAGAAATTCACTATATTGGTTGAGAATATTTGTGATCATGATTAATGTATTCGAGATAAATCTTTATCCTCTAAGAAGGAATTCCAACATTATTGTTGGATGATAATATAGTTTGATATATATCAAAGGAGATATGATTAAGTATACTTCTATAAGATTTTTTTTACTCATGAACTCTAGAAATTAATGTGTAATGAATTTGATCATTTGATCATTTGACAAATTTATTTACGAAGACCTTACCAAAGCAACATTTGATTGAAAAGTATCAGTTAAGAAATATCAAAAGATTTTCTTATCACATGGAGTAATAATGATATAAAGAATAATGTACTCTTTTTTCTTTACAATAGTTTTTTTATCATTAAGTTTTTATCTAGTAAGATTTTAACGAGATATATTCTTTATATTATGAACATACAAGGGAGAGTGTTATGAAATAATATACAAATATTCATATGAGTCAGTTTCCTGAAGAGAACTAAACTCTCAAAATATGACTCCTAATCAAATTTGATTTCCTTTCCCTATTAGATTTTGAGTTTCCATAAGCTCTTACATTATGAGCCTATATATAGGGCCATATGGTGATACTAATAAGATATACAACTAATCTTGATTTTTGAGTTATACTTTCTCTCTCTATATTCTCTCTTCTCTTTCCTTAATTTTATATTTTTATTCTCTAAACATGTTGACAGACGCTTTCGCTTTAACTCTGCATTGCCAACACTTAAAGGCCTTTGTTGGATAAACTTGTCTGCCTCTCACAATCTGCTTTCATTCCTGGAAGAAACATATCTAATAATGTGATTCTTAACCAAGAGATCATGCATTATTTCAATATGAAAAAAGGAAAACTAGGTTTTATGGTTCTAAAAATTGACATGGCGAAGGATTATGATAATGTTGAATTGGTGGCGCTTAAACAAATACTAAAATGTCATGGGTTTGATGAGAAATCTGTACATTTAGTTTCTGGGTGCATTTCCTATCCAAAATTTTCTATTTTGCTACACGATTCACCTTTTGGTTTCTTTGAAAGTCAAAGGGGAATACGGCAAGGTGATCGATCCTCTATCACCTGCTTTATTCACCTTAATTTTTGACATGTTGTCTACAATCCTGAACAAAGCGGAGGAGGAGAATCACATCCATGGTGTCAAAGTCTCTAGAACCAATCCAAAAGTTTCTCATTTGATGCATGTCGATGACCTCATCATCTATTGTTGAGAGATTCCCAAGAAGTAGTGGAGGTGAAAAAGTGCTTCGAATTGTTTTGTTCCTACTCTAGCCATTCTATAAACATTGCCAAGTTTTCTATACGCTTCAGCAAAAATATTAGCCAAGAGTTGAAACAAGAGTTTTGTGATAAATTAGGCATATAGGAATGTGATCATCACGACAAATATCTTAGACTTCCATTTTACAAACAAGGTACTAGGAGGGGATTCTTTAATGAAGTGATTGAGAAACTAGAAAAGAAACTAGCAAGTTGGAAACATAGAGCACCTTTCACAAGCAGGACGTGTTGTACTACTCAAAGCAGTTGGATTAGCCATCCCTAGTTATGCCATGCAAAATTTCTTATTTCCAAACAACATTTTTTATCAAATGGATAGTATTCTTTGAAAATTCTAGTGGAATCCAAACCAAGAAGGAAAGAAACAACTTTGCTTGAAAGCATGGGACTCAATTTGTTTGCCTAAGGAGGCTAGCAGACTTGGTTTTAGGAAGTTTAGAGACATGAACCTATCCTTTGTCACTAAACTTGGTTGGCAATTTTGTACTCTAGAGGACAAAACATGGGGTAAATGCTAAAAGCTAAATACTTGTTGGACATAAACTTCTTGGACTTAAATGTTGAAAATAGGAATGGCTCTTGGCTTTGGAATGGAATTCTGAAAATTAAAAAATCCCTCATGAAAGCTTATGCTATAAAATTTGCAGAGGATCACTGGTAAGACTATGGGATAACCCATGGATACCGGACTTACAAGGTTTTAATCCATCTCAGGAGTGCACAACAAATCAACCAATTTTCTTTATTAGAGATATCATGACCCCAGATGACCCCAATGGAACATGGACTTGATACGAAACCTTTTTCCTCCCTATGTAGTCCAAGCCATTGTAAGAATTGTAATCCCTGACCAATCAAAACAAGATTCTCTTGTTTCAAATTGAAGATGTGCAATGTTATCTATGCAATGATGGAGTTGAATCAGTGCAACATACAATACTGCAATGCCCAATAATGAAAGCTATTTGGTGGCACTTCTGTTATTGGCAAGTGAGGCTAGTGTTGGGTTATGGAGTCTTGATGGGCTCAGTCTAATTGGGCCTGTTTTATATTTCTTGTTGCCTAAGTTAGAAACCCTAGTTATTCTCTATAAATATAACACTTTGTACTTGAAATTCTAGACGAGAGTAAGAGGCAGAAAGCAATAGAAAAATTTTGGTTGCAGCCCGTGGACGTAGGTCACATCAATCGAACCACATTGTGTCTCATGTTCTTTACTTTTCTGCAGTATAGATTGTGCGTGTGCTAATACCTGAATCCCTAACAACTGGTATCAGAGTTAGGAGAAATTCACCACAATCTATGTAGATGGAGAGTACGAAGATTGGAATCGAGAAGTTTGATGGATCCGATTTTAGTTTCTGGAAGATACAAATTGAAGATTATCTGTACCAGAAAGATCTTCACGAATCCTTTTCAGGGGTGAAGCCAAAGTCCATGACCGAGGAGCAGTGGAAGCTCAAGGATCTACAGGCTATAGGGTTAATCCGATTGACGCTGTCTAGAAACGTGGCGTTCAACATCGTTAAGTAGAAGTCAACAGTAGATCTGTTGAAAGCGCTCGCGAATATGTACGAAAGGCCATCGGCAGCTAATAAAGTTTTCTTGATTCGAGAGTTGGTGAATACAAGGATGAAAGAAGGAAATCCAGTAACAGTGCACATCAACAATATGAACTCGATTTTGTCCAGACTTGGGTCGGTCGATATAAAATTCGAGGATGAGTTTTAGGTTTTACTACTGATATCTTCATTGCTAGATAGCTGGTCTGGAACTGTTACAACTATTACTAGTTCCACCAGCAAGCTCACTTGTGATGGGATTCGGGATATTATTCTGGGCGAAGACGTCAGACGAAGAAGTTCAGGTGAATCATCTAGTGAATTGTTGAATGTTGGCAGAGGAAGAATGAATAATAGAGGTAGTGGGAGAGGGAACAGAAAAATGAGCCAGTCTAGGGCTCGGAATGATGTGACCTGTTGGAAATGTAAAGAGGTGGGACACTTTAGGAATCAGTGTCCAAATGAAAAGAAAGAAACGAACTATGCAGAAGACTACACATAAGATGATGCCTTGATCTACAGTGTAGAGAGCATGGTGGATTCCTGGGTCATGGATTCTGGTGCTTCATTTCATGCTACCCACAATAGTGAAGCATTGCAGAATCTGAAAGAAGGAAACTTTGGTAAGGTAAGACTGGCGAATGATGATGTTCTTGAAGTTACGGGCATGGGTGATATAGATTTGGTTACTTCAACCGGTTCATGGACTTTGAAGGATGTCAGGGTGATTCCAAATTTGAAGAAAAGATTAATTTCTGTCGGGCAGTTGGATGAACAGGGACATGAGGCTAAGTTCGGGGAACGGGTAGTGGAAAGTTGTTAAGGGAAATCTAGTCATGGCTCGAGGAAGAAAGAGATGTTCGCTGTGCATGGTCAGTTTACCATCTGAGGGAGAGACCATCTCAGTTCAAAAGAAAAACAAAGTCCGGTTCACAGAGTCTCATGGGCAAAAAAAGGTTTGCTTTGCAAGTGAGAAACCCAAAGCCAAAGTGAAGATTCAGAGTGAATGTGCGTGGAAGAGTTCAGTTAAACCAATTAGAGGATTTCATGACAGTGGGAGCACGGGTAGTGCTTCAGTTTCAGTTCTCAGACAACAGTGAATTAAAAGAACTAATATTCCAGCTGATAAAGTCTCTCCAGGGGATTACTTGCTAAATATGGAGAGTATTGTTTATTCTCAGGATATCTTAGGATCCGGTAGTCCGTTTTAGTGGGAGCCGGTAGGGACAGAGAATAAGTCAGGGGTAGTTCTAGCCATGACTGATGTGTTGGAGCTCGGAGGGAGCTTCAACGAGCCTTCAGGTTGACTGATGAGAAGGTCACTGCAACCAAGAGAGTTGAGTAAGATTGCAAGAAGTACAGGTGTTCACAACGGATGGCAATTTGAAGATTATCAAGCCTCCAAGTGGGAGATTGTTGGGTTATGGAGTCTTGATGGGTTCAATCTAATTGGGCCTGTTTTATATTTCTTGTTGCGTAAGTTAGAAACCCTAGTTAGTCTCTATAAATATAACACTTTGTATTTGAAATTCTAGAAGAGGGTGAGAGGCAGAAAGCAATAGAAAAATTTTGGTTGTAGCCCGTGGACATAGGTCACATCGACCGAACCACGTAAATTGTCTCGTATTCTTTACTTTTCTGCAATATAAATTATGTGTGTGTTAATACCCGAATCCCTAATAGCTAGAAGCATTCGCGAATTGGGAGGTAACTAGATGGGGGGAAGAACTAATTAATTCGGATAATTCATTTCCAATGAAACATTTGAACAATTCTGGTTCATAAGAAACAAAGTTAGGAATAGGGAGAGCATTGGAAGGTGGGTTGAAGCACAAAAGAAAATCTCTATGTTGGCTAAAGGTTACCAGTTGGCTACTTTAAACAGAAAAATAAAAAAGACTAATAAAAATTCTCAAATACGAAGAAATAATCCTCTTGGAGGATGGATCAAAATAAACTTTGATACGGCCTATACCGAAGAGAGCTCTTTTATTACATGTATTACAAAAGATTATAAAATAAACCTAATTAATGCTTGCACAGGTAATGTTGGTCCAAGCAATTCTTTTGTACCAGAGACTAGAGCTACTATTGAGGCATTAGAAATAATTGAAAAACTGAAACTGTCAAAGGTAATTTTTTAAGGTGATTTTGCTAATGTGATCAAAGCTTTGAAGAGCCATATGGATTCGGTGGAATGGAAAGGTAATTACTAGTGGCTGGCATAAACTAGATAGCAGACCAACTTAAAAATTTGTTCCTGTTCTCAAATTCTGTAACACCGCTTGACATAATGTTGCGAAATGGGCCAAGTCCCAACACTACTTTGGTGACATTTTCCCTTCCTCTATTCCTCCTGCTTCACTGTATGATAGAGGAGGAATTTAACCGGATATATCTAATTTTTGCTCTATCGAATGAATATTTACTTAAAAAAGAAAAAAGAAAAAGATTTTAACTTTGTCTCAGATTCTTCAAAGAAAGACAAACTCCATAAACTTAGTTGGTGGAACTGCTTGGTGAGGCAAAGACCACTCTTCTTCCGCTAGACTGTTCTCCGGCTGTCAAATTTCTCACGCGGAAAAGAAATTTGACCTGATCAAAATTTGGTGGGTATGGCTCTGGTGTCATTTACCTTTTGAAGCTAGCGTTAGTTGGACCATTTCGAGATTGAAATTTCACATTCCTGGTCTTTTTCTACATTTTCAGGGTTAAAATTTCTCAAAAATCTTGGAAAGAAAACCATGGTGTTGTGGGAAACAGTTCTCTCACCAGCCCTTCAGGTTCTATTTGACAAATTAACATCAGGGGATATTACGGAGCTTTTAAGGAGATGGAATTTTAACGATGTACTACTTGAGAAGCTGAAGATTGCTTATTTCACTTGTACTGTGGTGATTTAGGATGCAGAGGAGAAGCAATATGAAAACCCTGCGATACAGACATGGCTTGACTTGTTGAAAAACGCTGTTTATGAAGCTGAAGACACTTTGGATGAGTTGGCCACTGAAGCCTTGAGATGCAAAATTGGATCCAGCCCTCAGAACTTTTCGAATCAGGTTCGCAATTGGAATATTCGTGCTTCAAATCTTAATCCTTTTAAGGAAGGGATAGAAGTAAAGATGGAAAAGATAATTGATAAATTGGAATTCATTGCAAAACAAAAAGATATTCTTGGTCTTGAAAACAGTAAAAAGGGTAGGTATCGAATGATACATAGGAGTCCCACTACTCCCTTGCTAGCCGAATCTTGCATTTGTGGCAGGGATAGCGAGAAAGAGGAAATCTTTATGTCATTGTTGGCTGATGATGGTAGTAGTAATAGCCCAATATGTATAATCCCTATTTTGGGCATGGGTGGGATTGGTAAAACTACTCTGGCTCAGATTGTCTACAATGAAAAGAGAATCAATGATGCTTTTGACTTAAAAGCATGGGCTTGTGTTTCTGATGATTTCAATGTGATAAGTATAACTAAGGCCTTGGTAGAGTCAAGCACTGGCGTCCCATGGGAAACAACAAACTTGGAACTTCTTCAAAGTCGTTTGAAACAAATTTTAAGCAAAAAGAAGTTTTTAATAGTTTTAGACGATGTGTGGAATGAGGACTCTGGAAATTGGAATGATCTATTGATTCCTTTCATGGTTGGGGCTCTAGGAAGCAGAATTATTGTGACTACTCGTAATGCTGGAGTTCTATCAGGTCTAAAGACTCTTCCGCCTTATCATCTGAGGGAACTGTCAGACGATGGTTGTTGGCAGTTGTTCCTGCATCATGCATTTGGTGTTCAGGATTTGGAAAAGTACTTGATTTTGGAAGAAATTGGTAGAGAAATAGTAAACAGATGCAAGGGCTTGCCTTTGGCTGTGAAGATGTTGGGGGGCCTCTTGGCTTCTAAACTAGATATTGACTATTGGAATGGCATATTGAAAAGCAACCTATGGGATTTACCTCCGAAGAAAGATGTGATTCTGCCATCTCTCAGGCTAAGTTACCATCATCTTCCTTCAAATTTGAAGAGGTGCTTCGTGTACTGTTCAATATTCCCCAAAGGCTATGAATTTGATAGAAAAAAGTTACTCTTGCTATGGATGGCTGAAGGTTTTCTGCAGCCAGTTGAAAGCAGTAGTGTTGAAGAGGTTGGTGAAGAATATTTCTCTGAATTGTTATCAAGGTCATTTTTCCAAGAATCCACACAAAATAGGTCTCGGTATGTGATACATGATTTAGTAGATGACTTAGCACAAAGTGTATCAAGAAGAATATGCATCCGGCAACAGGAGAATTGGAAAGAAAATCGTTCTGGAAGTCTAGAAAAGGCTCGTCATTTCTCATACATCCGCAGTAAATATGATGTCTTCAAAAGGTTTGAGTTGCTGCCAGAGGTTAAGGGGTTGCGGACCTTTTTACCCTTGGCATCTACATCCGCTGAAGAAGTCTGCTACCTAACTAAGAAAGTTCCACGTGACTTGCTGCCAAAGTTAAGATGCCTGCGGGTATTATCTCTGAGTGGTTACTGCATAACTGAACTTCCAGAATTGATTGGCAATTTGAGACTTATACGATACATTGATCTCTCTTACACTCAAGTCAAAAGTCTTCCAGAATCTTTTGGTTTCCTATGCAATTTACAGACCTTGTTATTATGTTACTGTGACTGTATTAATGAATTGCCGTCTAACCTGGGGAACCTTGTTAATCTGCGGCACCTTGACATCAGAGGAAGTGGAATACAGGAGATGCCTGTTGGAATTGGGAAGTTGGTTAGTCTCCGAGAATTACCTGAATTTGTCTTGGGTACTGTTGGTTCTCGTATTGGAACTGGAATTTTGGATAGTTTCCAATTACCTGAATTTATCTCGGGTACTGTTGGTTTTCGTATAGGTGAACTAAGGAACTTGTTGCATCTTGAGGGATCACTTTCAATCTCGGGGTTAGAGCATGTGGTTGACTTTTGGGATGCTGGAAGAGCTGACTTAAAGGGAAAGCAGAAGCTAAATAAATTGCACCTGGAATGGAGCCGCAACTATAATGAATTGCAAAATGAAGCAGTGGCAGCTGATGTTCTAGAGATGTTACAACCCCACAAAAACCTTCAGGAGTTGATGATCACGTGCTACCCTGGTACAAAGTTTCCAACTTGGATTAGTGATCCAGTTTTCTCTAAATTGGTGTCTCTGAGTTTTAGTGACTGTAAAGGGTGCAGGTTTCTTCCACCTCTTGGCCGCTTACCTTCACTTAAAAAGCTCGATGTTAGAGGCATGGTGGGAATAAAGAGTGTGGGCATGGAGTTCTATGGGTTTATTTGTTCATCTTTTGTACCTTTTGCATTAATAGAGACTCTAAGTTTCGTGGAGATGATGGAATGGGAGGATTGGTTTTTACCTTCTTCTAGTGACTTTCAACTTTTTCCCAACCTTCAGCAGCTTTCCTTAGAGCAATGCCCAAAACTGAAAGCAAGATTGCCTGAGCACCTTCCTTCCTTGGTAAAGCTTGTCCTATCTGAATGCAGGCAGCTATCTTCTTTACTTCCTAGTGTTCCAAAACTTCATGTGTTAAATTTGAGAGAATGTAACTATATGTTGCTTAGCAGTAATCTTGATGTTAATCGTCTTGCTTCCTTTGAGCTCTATAACATTTCTAATTTGACATATTTACCAGAGCTGTTTCTGAGCTGTATGACCAGGCTTCAAAGATTGCTAGTTGTTGAGTGCCCCCATTTGACATACCTTGTAAGATATAAGGATGGGTCTCACTATTTAGCATCTCTGCAGCATCTTGTGCTTCGGAACTGTTCTTCATTGGTTTCCTTGTTTGAGGAAGACAAACAGCTGCCTCAAGGACTTGAATATTTGGAATTAGACTCCTGCCAGAGTCTGAAGAAGCTGCCAGAAGCGTTGCATAGGCTCTCGGCTTTAAAAGAATTGATCATCACAGATTGTCCAAGACTTCAATTTGTTCATGGGACCACATTTCCCTCTAATCTCAAGGGCCTGGTGCTCAGGGGATGTGGATTGGAGTTCTTATCAGAAACAATGTTGAAAAACATCTCTTCCCTTGAGAACCTGTATATTAGTGGGTGTTTAGTTCTCTCTTCCTTTCCCAGAGGTGGTGGGGAGCTGTTGCCGACTACCTTCAAGCAACTTACAATTGATCATTGCTCAAACTTGGAGCTCCTTCCTGAAGGGATGATGCACAATGGCAATTTGTCGCTCGAACTGCTAGAGATTTTTGACTGCCCATCCATCACGTCACTCCCAGCGGGACAATTACCAAGCACATTAAAAACAATCACACTTTGGAATTGCCCAAATCTGCAGTCAATAACAGATGCTATGACTGAAATGATAGCTCTTGAATCTCTTCGGATCGGGAGTTGTAGAGATCTTGTACACTTGCCCAGTAGCCTATATAAGCTACGTTACCTTGAATATTTTGAAATTGATTGCTGTCCTGGTATTATCTCCTTCCCTGATGGTGGCCTTCCTGCTGCCAGCCTAAAAAATTTACGAATACTTAATTGTGAGAATTTAAAATTCTTGCCAGAGTGGATGCAGAACCTCACATCTCTTCAAGAACTACAGCTATGTAATTGTCCCAGCGTCACTTCTTTCCCTGAGGGTGGGTTGCCCTCTAACCTTGTGTCACTAGAAATTTGTGATTGCAGGAATATTATGCCATTGTCTGAATGGGGTTTACATAGATTTGCAGCACTTAAAGAACTGAAAATTAGTGGCACTTGGCAGGACGTTGTTTTTCCTGCATGGTTGCTACCATCTACTTTGGGCACACTCCATATTGAAAAGCTGTCTTATCTGGAATCCCTTTCACCGTGGTTACAAAATCTCACTTCTCTAGAAGAGTTGAAAATCAAGGAGTGCGATAAGCTGATTTCCATGCCAAAAGAGGGGGTGCCACCTATGCTTTCATTTCTCGAGATCAGTGGATGTTCTTTGCTTCAGCAAAGTTGTGAAAAGAATTGGTCTGAGATTGATCATGTTCCCTGCATTGTGATGTAATGAAGTTTATGGTAAGTGAAACACCTCTCTATCATGCAAGTGTTCCTCTAATACGTATTTTTTATTTTCAAGAACCAACAGTTTCTTATTTATTTTTTTATTTTTGTAAGCAAGATCCAAAGAATTTTTAGTTGCAATTGCTTGAAGTTCAAATTGATTCTAAATATAAACTGTTATGCGTTTTCTTTTTTTGGGCACTTGGAAGAAAATTTTTTTGATAGACCAGGGAAGAGGACACGAATCTCTCTGCTGGCAAGGAACATTTTAACAAGCTACTGGCTTACAAACTGTTCATATGTATGATCTGACAAAATTCAAATAATAAGTTTACTGATTTCTTGAAGTTGGTTCAAGCAACTTCAAGAATAACAATGAACCTGATAAGAATGTGGATTCTGTGTAATTTCTTCATTTGAAACCCAACTAAACTAGTCAATATTCTTGCAATAATTTTCGCCTTTTTTGAGATTCTGTAATTTTATTGCAAGCTCTAAGACAAAATTATTTCTGAGATTTTGAATGGAACTGAAAGAGTTTCTGATGGTTCAAACATTGATAGATTTCCAAGGGGCTAAAGGAAACAGATTATGGTACTGGAGGGAGTATATCATCCAGGAATGATGCAATTAAGAACAGAAAATTGAAGTCTTAATTCTGTTTCAAGGGAGCAAGGATTTCGAGCATTGAAAATTTATCTTAACGTCTCGGCAATTTAGTTTCCTGCCAGGTTGGTTTGATCAATACATCCTAATCAGAAAGGAATTTGCCAGAGGTTGAGGTCGTTGTAGGAGAACTAAAGACAAAAGCCAATCCAGCAGGATTTGTACGTTTAAATTGAACTGAAAGTGTTCGCATGACTGGCATTTTGATGACTTCCCTAAGAATAGGAGGAAAAAAGATAATGTAAGTTGCATTCTGTTTTTCATAGAAAGTCATGTCATGTTTTGTACAAGATCGTATATAATGTTAGGTTTATGATGCAAGAGCTTGATTTTCTTTCTGCACAGACCTAACTCCCAAAATTTAGATTAGTTAAATTCGATTTTCAGTTATTAGTCCTTGTCAGAGTCAGGTCAGCTTATCTGATACTCATGAGCTCGTGCAACACAGTATCTGTTTTGTGTTTTGTAAAAGAAAGAATATGAAGATTAACTCGCATCTTATGAAGGATATTTAAAGGCCTTAACAAGTCTCTAGTAACTGCTAGTTTCACGTTTTTCTAGCTGTTGCTTCTTTCTGCTGCTTAAACAAACGATCATATTGCTCTCATTACTTCTGTCTGCATTTTTGCTGACAAAAGGGAAAAGAATCAGTAGCCATTTCATTTTTTCCCCTCCCTTTTAGGGAGTTGCTCTTTGAATTGTGAGTTTCTGCAACTTCTGTCATTATCTGCATTTCTTTCAAATAATAGCGCTAGAAAGACAGGAAGAGGTGAAAGATATGGAGGGCTACTAATATTCTTTATAATTTATTTGCTCATATACAAAGACAAGTTTTATACAGTCAACAGGTATAGTTTTTTTTTATTGTTATGTTGTCTATGTTGAGAATCACTTGGGTCTTTCTAGTGCGTTTATGTAATCTAAGTTTTCCACGCTGTGATTAGTTGGGAATGTTATAATTTATTGTGGTTCCGTTTTGATCCTTTACATTGAAACTTCATCGGATAATCCAAATGTTCCCTTCCCTATTTAATGAAAGATTGTGTTGTTTCTGTGCTTGTCTCAATTTGCACAAAGACCAAAAAACATCATTGTTGTCCGTCTGGATAGAGAGAAATGGAGGAAGAAAGGAGACTCTCCTTCTATTCCCTTAATGCAAATGGAGGGTAAGGACTAGAGACTTGTTAAAAGAAGTTTTGAGAACTTAAAGAAGCTAATTTCCCTTGTTTGGGACTATATTTTTTTTGCTCTCATTTTTCATTTACTCCCTCTCTTTCTTTTCCCAACAATCAGTCAGAAAACCTACTTATAAACTATCCGATTCCTTATTCAAAATAGCTCTTGCAAAAACCCTACCCCATTCCTAATCCAAGACAAAGCCCAAGTTTCTGCTTGACTAATATCAAATAGTGACTAGGAATCGCTGAATTGCCTTCTTTCTTTGCCTTTTATT
Source organism: Rauvolfia tetraphylla (assembly GCA_030512225.1). Classification (NCBI taxonomy): domain Eukaryota; kingdom Viridiplantae; phylum Streptophyta; class Magnoliopsida; order Gentianales; family Apocynaceae; genus Rauvolfia; species Rauvolfia tetraphylla. The sequence continues at coordinate 4,117,550 of JAJQKT010000004.1, read as the reverse complement.
AGACACAAACCCTCAATATTTCTTTTCCTCAAACATAGTTCTCCCTTGTGTTTAAGGTAACGGAAAGTCCATACTAATCCTTTTGGACTTAGTAAATATATTTGATTACCTAATTTATAGCCTACCCAAATTCACCCATCTGGTATTTACCATATCTATAGAAAAAACCCACTAAGCATATAGGATATCAAAAGTTTTTTTCAACTTTTCCTATTGATTATAGACTTTGATTGGATAGGATTTAGTTTTTAGATTCTTGGCTTAGGTTTCATAAAAGTTAAATTGTTTGTGAGAGAAGACATGAGTTTCATACTTAAAATTTTGAGTTTGATTTTGGAATGAAATAATTCCCAATTACACCCTAAATTTTTTACAGGAATATAATATGTATCCTTTCTTCACTATTCTAAATCATCAATCGATTAACTGATTGTTGTTTATTATATTACAAGGTAGTATTATTCTCATTCCTCTTTAAACTTCTTACATTCCCTTTCACTTTTTGTGTAAATAAAATAATAATAAGACTTAAATGTTCATAACAAGTTCTTTCATACAAGACATGAACTAAAATTTTTGAATATTTTTTAAATATTAAAGTCTTTTTAAATATAAAAAAAGAAAAAAGAAGTGAAAGGGCCTAGAATAGCGTGAAATATTACATCTCTATACAATAACTATTCACAGGTCTCATGTTGTGATAGTTATAAGAAATATTCCTGCATATATTGTCACAGGTTTCTAAATATAAATTTTCCAAGGTTAAGTTGAAGATCATATCTTTACTGAGCCATTCGATTTTGAGAAGTTCCTTTGTTGTTTTGCATATTGTTTAATAAATGCCGGCATTTTTCGTGGTCTTTAGTTAGGCAGCTTTAATCAAGATTATGCAAGCTTTTGTGGGGTACTCAATATGGTCAATTCTTTTTGGCTTTTGTCACAGTAATATACAATTGGACGATTAAGTCATCCACCATGAGCAAAGCAGAACAAGTACACTTTGTCCGACTAACAGAAGATGTCAAGGTGCACCTTGAAATGTACCAGCTTGGGTGGTTCAAGTTTTGTAAATTCAACGGTAATTAATTTGGTGAAATTAGTGATTTGAATATGAATATATTGTAACTTACTAAATTTATTAATTTGATTTTCTCTATAAATATTATTTTATTATATTTAATGTTGTGCGACAAATGTTCTTCTACTTATAATACTACTATTATTATTAGTAGTATCACTATAAGAAAATTATAAAACAACGATCGCTCTTAGTAACTAAAAAGAATCTTTTACAAATTTGTGATTAATTTGCAACTAAATTAAGACCAACACAAAAATAGTTGTTATTCCGTCGTAATTGATCACTAAGAGACTCAATAATTTAGCAGTACAGTTTGGGATCCCCTTGCGACTAACAATAGGTTATAAGATATGAAAATGATATAATTTTTTAAAAATATTCAATCGCACAATTGGTCGTTATTGAGTGGTACAGTATAAAATTTTTTTCAAAGATCACAAATCGATCGCTAATCCATCACAAAGTGCAATAAGTTACAATCCATTGCAGTTGCAAATCCGTCTCAAGTTCTCCTCGTGAATCGATTGCTATTCAATTGCATCCTCTTTTTAATATTTTTATTTTTTTCCTTAGTTGCAATATTTTTTTTGTTTTTATTCTGTCATGTGGTCTCTAAGCGACCACAAATTTGAAATTGCAATATATAGTTTTAAATTTTTTAATACATTGTCTAATATGCAATTCTATTATTGCACATAAAACAATGTAGTACCTTTATCAGAAGTACAACCAACACAATACAAACCTCTCTCCATCTCTCAAAATCTTACCTAATTTCTAGTGAAAAGGAAAATGGAAAATGAAATGGTCATATATAACTGAGTATTGACCGCAGGCTCCATGCTTATGGTCCTAAGTCTTCTTGTGCCAGTGCACCATCGGCCCACTTTTCCATCTACTTTGTTTTTCAATTTTCATACTGTTTCATTTGTTCATTCTCGGCTACATACAATGTGTACCTTACACCAATATTCCAATATTAGCTTGAAGAAATGACTTCTAATGCCTGAAAATTTGCACTCTAATTACTAATTAACGAGACTTTATATATAACATGCACATTAGTAGAACTTAATCACATACTTAATTATAACTACGAGATTTCTATTTACATAATAGTCTAATAATCAAGTGATTGACTCGTAAATCGGAAAGTTAAAAGTTTAAAAAAAAGAATGACAGAAGAAATTACCGGAATTTTCTTTTAGCCTTTTCCATTACAAGCTTAACTATTCATTTGCATAATTTTCTGTCAATTTTCCTTGATTTATATAGTCCAATTACTGCATCTCAAGTGTTGTGTCTATGGATACTGATCAGGTCGATGGCTGTGCAAGTCCTATATTCAATTCATGTGAGAATGTGCATTTGCTGACTGGTAGCTAGGGAGAAACCTATCCCAATAAAAATTTCACTTGTCCATAATCCAACAGACACTGCCAAAGATCTTTCTATTTTAAATTGCACTGATGCTTCCTGAACTTGAAATTCTCATGCTTCTTTTTTTTTTTTTTTTCACTTCAGGATATAATGAAGGCTGAGTAGATTATAATTCTAAAGCCTTTTTTGAAGTTAGATACTAAGGCAGAAACTTGATCGTGAGAAGTTATCAAGGACAAAAGTTAAGCAGTAGATCCGTTTTCACCCCTTTTGTTAGGAACTTCTGGTCCTTTAGTGTTTTTTATTTTTTCCCCTTTCTAATAAACAAGTAGGTGCCGATGCCTAACCCTAACGGCCCCCAGTTATGGTTGTTTTTCTTAAAAAAGAAAGGGACAAAAGTTAAACCTTTTTTTTTTGGGTCAAATTTTTGTACTATGAATAAACTTTTTTTCTTAAAATTTTTGTTCTTCCAGCGTTTCCTTGTATGTATATATTGTGTAGAATTTCCAAAACGAATTAAATGAAGAAAGAAATAAGAAAAAAAATGAGAAAGAGTCATCAAAAGCATGGACAGCCAGAGCTACACAGGCCCTGCAAGGCTCATGGATTGATGAAAAAGCAAGAAACAAGATAAGGAGAATTATGGGTTTTATAGGACGCTGTGGTTAAGCCACTGACCAGAAACTGGGGAACAATATCATGTATATACAACTGGTTCAATTCCGACTTATTTGAAATCAATGATATAAAATGTTGAACCCTACATATATAGGATGGCAATCAATAGATCCTTGCTTTCCATTAATTTCTACATTGTCATTACTATAGCCTATTATTGAAAATTGGTTTTTCAAATAAGATGAAATATTTGAATATAATCAGGATGGCAATTTATGTATCAGTGAGTATCATTTTTCTGCTGAAATATATATATATATATATATATATATATATATATATATATATATTTATTTATTTATTTATTTATTTTACCTTTATCGTATAACTTTCTTAATCTATTTATCAGGACTTTAAACAATACTTATCTCCCGCTAGAAATAATAAAAGAGAAAGTTAATTATATACAGAATCCAATTTGCAACCAAGCGTGATATTTTGCTCTTGTATTTCTTTTATGTCTTTGAAATTGAACTTAAATAAAATTCCTTCAAATTAATCAACGAAGGTATATACTTTGCATTCTGCACTTTGCCTTCTGTGGAAGTAAAGTAGTCCTCATTATTAGAGTTAAAGAATGAGAGTCAGAAAGCTATCACTCCTACTTGCTTTTCAAAAACACACGGGACAATAAAACCCTCTTTTCTTAATTACTATGGAAAAGTAGAACTATCACATTCACATTATCTTATCGTTGATTCCAAAGTGATGGAACACAGCAACCCCCTTTCTAATTTTTCTCTCATCAAATTATTACCATTTCGAAAAAAAATAAAATTAATTAATTATAGAAACGTGAATTTCATTTCTTGGAAGAAAGTTCATATACGGCCCAGATTAGACGACCCCCCCCCACCCCACCCCAAAAACCAGAAAGAAAGAGGAAAATCGAAGATCAAAATGCCCCAGAGAACGGAGAAAAGATAAAGAGAGAGGAAGAGAGGTTGCGTATACGTTCTAATCAGGTTATTATCTTTGTCTTAATTACTAAATTTATTTAAAGCATTGTTAACTAACATTGCTATAAATCTTAGGAGAATTTACTAAATTGTTGAACTTGTAATTTAAAATAGTTTAATTAAAAAAATTGCAACTAAAGTACTAATTTAACTTGTCTCGATTACTTGTTTTCCAAAGTAATGATTTTGAATAATATTGATCACATCCGCTAGTTGACTTCTTAGACTCTGTGAATTTGACATTAATTTCTTTAGCTAAACATATTTTCATTTAGCTAATCAGATTCCAATTTCAATTCATTTTGATGCCTTGAGATTCAAGTAATTGAAGTACTATTCGATTTTGTTAATGATTTTTAAGATCAAGAATTTTGTCCTAATTACTCCAGCTAATTGACCTCTGCTTGGAAGTGGAAATTATATTGGCTAAAAGTTGAAAAACAGCTCTTCTCTCTCTTTTTTTGAATAAGGGTGTATTTGAGAACCAATCCCAAATTTTTTCACTTTTTTCAATTTAACCATATCGGCACACTACAATTTTCCTTTTACCTAAAAGAAGAAAAGCAATATTTTCTGTTGAACCATGGCCTAGTATATAACGCTGTGCTATTATATATACTAGGTATGATGCCAGCGCGTTGCGCGGGTTTTTTTTTTCTTTTTTTTTTTATAGTTTTTAAGTTTTTTTTTTATTTTTTTGAAGTTTAAAACAGTTGTATTCAAAGTTTTTTTTCCCGATTTTAAACACTTGTATGCTATTTTTAAAGTTTGTATGCTAAGTAATTCTTTGACGCTTTGGAAGAATAAATTCAGATAAGAATATATTTAGGATTTCTCTGCCTTTTCATATTCCTGATCTTTTTTATTTATTTCTTACTTTCAAGTCCTTCAATTTAATCTATATTCCATATGGTGCATACCTATTAGCTATTTGGTTTACTTATATATATATATATATATATATATATATATATATATATATATATATATATATATATATATATATATATATATATATATATATATATATATATATATATATATATATATATATATATATATATATATATATATATATATATATATAAAACTAAATAAGATGTACATGTACTTTTTTCTTTTTAATTTTATACATCATTAAATGAAAATAATTGAATTATATTTTATTAAGTTATATAGATATGGTTTTAATATTAATGATAAGGATAATAAGATGACCATGTACTATGCATCTTCTTAATGTTATTCAACATTAAATATAAATAATTAAAGAGATTTTATTAAGTTTATGTATTTATTTACTTGTATAAATTCATTAATTTTATGAACTTATCAACTTTATTAAAATTTGTGTTGTATTAATGAATGAAGGATATGTATCTCATTTCATTAATTCAATTCATTGTATGTACAATAGTCTTTCATCATAAGAATTAATATATTGAATCCATTGTATTAAACATACAATTCACTTAATGTAGTATCTAATATTATTTTTAAAAACCATAGATAAGGTGATTAAATATAGATATGAGTTAATGTGGGTACATAAATCAATAAAGCAATTAATTCTAAACATCCAACTTGGCATCATTAGAGTTAAGTAAAGCTTTAAAAATTCCACATATCACATTCTCATGATTCAACCTTAACTTTAATATATATATATATATAGATTCTGAGAGAAGGGAATGATTGGGTCAAGATTAAATATTGTTCCATTTCTCAAAGCTTTATCTTAATTCCGAAAATAAAATATTATTCACATCAGATATCAAATAATATTCTAGAATAAGGACAGCGCACTTTCCATGCCAGGCCAAAGCATTCATCTTAAGTACAAAAATTTTCAACTTTTAGTTTTCACACGATCGACTTTGGAAGTATGCAAACACTCGCAATTAGTGCCTGTGATTGGACGTAATTAACTAGTAAATTATTTTGTTTATAATGCTCTACCAAGATTTCTGTCACCCATATGGCATACATCAGTATGAACCAACTCCAAAAAAAATGATTTTCTGGATGGAGGAAACTTTTAAAATGCAACTCTATATTATTTTCTAACTAAACAGTGAGTGTATGATTTGAGCTTACACCTTTTACATCAGGTAGGAGTTGTTGTTTGACAAGCCTCTAGAGCCCTTTCTCACTCATGTAGCCAAGTCTTTTATGCCAAATGTTTGAGGAGGATTCTGAAACTGTATTGACTTCTCTGTTACTCAGCTTTGCTTTCATAATATAAAGTGATTTTGTACCTTTAGAGATTACAAGACTTCCTTTTGTCAACTTTCATTTTCCATCGTTGAAGTGATTTGCATAGCCTTCATCATCAAGCTTGCCGGTGGAGATGAGATTGAGATGAATACCTAGTAAATGTCTTACATCTTTCAGAATTAGTTGATAACCGGTATTGGAATTGAGATGAATGTCTCCAATACTGATTATTTTGTAAGAGCCATCATTTCCCATTCTTACATGACCAATGTCTCATGGAGTGTAACATGTAAAGAATTCTCTATGACGAGTAACATGATAAGAGTCTCCTGAGTCAATAACTTAGTCACTGTTGTGACTAACTAGGTTAATATTAGAATTATCACAAATAAATTTGATCTCATCATCGGTTGCTGTGGCAACTATCTCTAAATTTTCCTCCTTATCTTCACCTTTTGTATTGGCTCGATCTTTCTTCCATTTCCAGTATTCATGTTTGTAATGCCCCTTCTTGTGACAATTGAAGCATTCAACATCTTCTCTGAAACAAGAGCTTTTGGTTTCGAATTTAATTCTTGATCCTTCCTCTTGGTTTCTTCATTGTACAAAGCTTCTTTAATAATCTCAAAGTAACAACACCACCTAGAGCAAAATTCAAGACAGAAACAATTAAGTGTTTCCCAATTGTCTGGTAGTGAAGTGAATAATAAGAGTGCTTGCACTTCCTCATCTAACTTCAGGTTTACAGTATTGATGTAGTTTATTAACCCCTGAAAATTATTCAGGTACTTGGACATAGTTGCTCCTTCTTTGTACCGCAACCGTGTAATCTGTTTCAAACAAAGAAATTTTCTTAAGATCATATTTTCTTTCAAACATGATCTCCAATTTCTTCCACATTACATCTGCCCTTGTTTCACGTAAAACATGATTAAACACACTTTGGTCAATTCAACTCCTAATATGACTAATAGTTTTTTTATGCATTTTTGCCCATGCAACATTAGATATACCTTTGGTTTTGCAACATCACCAAAATGGATTCATACATATCTTTATAATATAACAAGTCTTCCATTCTAGGCTACCAGACAACATAGTTTATCATCCTACCAGAAGAAGAAATTGACTTCTCCATTTAAAAAAAAAAATAGATATTGACCAAAGCTCTTATACTACTTTGTTGGGAGATTGGAACAAATTAAAATATACAATAAAACTCACAAATAAATAACACACACTACCAAGATTAAAATAACTATCTCAAAAACTCAAGTATTGATAAATTGAGAATTTATCAATAACCACTAAAAAAAATAAATCTGGCAACAAAAATATTAAAAATACATTGACACCAGGATTTACATGAAAAACCCCAATATGGATAAAAAACACGGGTCAGACACAAATCGAAACTTCAACTGTAGAAATGGAATAGCAAATTCCTCTTCTATATATACTAAAAGGTAGTACAAATATCCTCACCAAACTAGTTGATTATAAAAAAAAAAGATATTAAAATAATCTCACAAAAAAATGGTATATCACAATGACTAAACAACTCTCACTCTATTTTTCTCTCTACCTCACTCTAATTACTCTCTCTGTCTTTCTCTTCTCTCCTTCTTGCTTCTTGCAAGTTCCATTCTCTCCTTCTTACTTCTTGGTATTTATAGGTGAGGAAGCAAAATATTTTCCGCCAAATAAGGCAGGCTGCATGACCTTTCTACAATTGAAATCTTGACTTTTTCAGCTACAATTCTTGAACAGCCACAATGAGTTGAAAATTTCAATAAATTATTGGTTTGATATCTTGTTACTCTAACGATTGAGGCTCATTTATGGTGTTTACCCCAACCGTCGAATCAATATTTTGTTGATTCGACAACTAGGAAGTTATTTTGCACGTATCCATAAAAGAGCATCAATACCTTAACTTTGATGAGTTTTATTCACATGACAAACTCGTGGTAAATTTTCCTTGATTATTGGTAAAAAGATTAAGCGTAAAACTCTACTAAAATCGAAAAAGGTAAAATGAAAATTTTCTTTTTGTATTTCAATCGTACATAACTTAAGTAGCTGATCATGAACTAAAAGATAGTTAAATGCACAAGATGGAAAGGTTCCTTTTTCCCGGCATTTAGTTAATATGGATAACTTAAATGCCCATCGTACATGTTAATATAGATTAAGTATAGTTAGAGTTCTCTTATTTTTTGTAAAATAATAGATTTTATAAAATTTGTATAAATTTAAATTTTTATATATAATATAATTAATTCGTATTAGTATTTGTGTCTATGAGACATATTATTACTTTGGTTTCTCGAAAATGAATCTTTTAAAACTATTTTATTTTTCTAGATTTTCCAAATTCTTTTCTTTTATTTGTTGGTGGCAAATTAATTAATTTCTAGAATAAGCTCGAACTTACTATGCTTGTAAACAAGGTAGACATGTTAGTTTGGATGGTGATCCCTTAACATGGGTCAAATATCAACAATGGAATGGTACCCTGGATTAACCACGTTTAGGCTCACTTTCCAAAAGGCCCTTTTTTTCCCCCTTCATAGGAAATCACTTTCAAAAGGTTGAAAAGCTCAAATTATATCATTAAGTTGCTTAATGTTAGTAATGAGTCTATATTTTTTATTTAAAAAAACATAGTAGGCATTTTAATTACAAACTATATAAATAAGTAAAATATATTACTTTAATAATTGACCTTAGTTGATGAGTTTACATCGTGATAATAACATTATAGCCATCTTGAGAAGAGACTATGCTTTTTATCTATTAAGAAATGGAAAGGTGAATTGAATTCAGAATATTATATGGTGTATTTAGATTGGATTCTGTTGTAAAATTTAATACAAATTTTTTTACTTTTAGTTCCACTTTCTTTCTAATAAACAATTCACTTTTACAAAACTTAATACATAAAATCTCAAATCTAAATATTATCCAATCTCGCCCTATATTTGTAAAGAACAAGTTTTATCACTAAACTAGTCTCTTAACATATTTTGAGAAGAGATTCAAAACTTCAAATTTTTACAAGTCCATCATGTTATTTAATAATTCACTTTAAATTAAATTAATGAGTGAAATATGAATTAAGGCATCAAACCTTAAAATAATCCGAGCTTATCCTTATGTTTTGAACATCTCACTTTCCATGGTTGTTGACAACCTTATCAAGTCATGATACATGATTCTATTGCTCTGCATATTATTTTCTGTGGATATAAAATAGAATGAATTTAAATATCCATATTCATGCCATTTCCTTTTTGTTTTAAAAATAAGAGGAAAAATGAAGATGAATTATTAAATTAAACCCAAGACTTACTGCCTAGTTCAAAATATTAAAATGCAATTCATTTTTATAAGTTTTATCAATAGGAATTTAACTAAAAAAAAAAAAGAAGAGAGAAAAAATTTTCTAATTTCCCTTTTTCTATTATTAATAAAATCCTAATTAAAAAGAATATCTTGACCGTTTGTTTGGGGAAAAAAAAGTAGCTATTCCAATAATTATTGCTACTTTGAAGAGAAGACAATAGGCGTTTTTCCGTCCTCAAAATATTTTTCAAATATCATTCTTTGTAATTTTGTTATGATATACTTTTCAGTCATGAGTTTTTTCATAGTCTTAAATGGTCATTTTGTCACATTCTTCTAAGAGTTTTTTTTTTTGTGATAGGAAAAATAAGATCTAATTTGTATTTTAAATCCAAATACACTCAAAATATGAATCATTTTAAGATGAACGCTAACTCAAAAATTTCATAGAAGTATAAAACTTTGTAGAAGTATGAATTATATCTCCTTTCTTGCCAAACATAAAAAGCGGGAGATCAAACGTTACCCATCACAAAACTTTATTAGAATTAGGAGTACAGCCGTGTCCTAACATCAAATTTCTTTCATTCTCAAGGAGACAAAAAAGGAAAAATTACTATAATTGTCCTTAAAACAATTTATGCTTTTCTCTTCTTAATTAAAACTTTATTTTTATTTTTTGACATAAATTTGACATTTTAGGTGGTTAGAAAATAGTTTGTGGATACAAAAAAAATAAAAATAAATTTTTTTGTGAAGAAAAAAAATATAAATTGTTTGAGAACAATTATAACAGTTTTGAAGGAAAGAAAAAAAAATCTAGATCAATCATTAAATTTGAAAGCACCCTAAAGATTTTTACGTTTTTCAAAAACCACTTTACACGAGTGCCCCTCTTGGAACACAATTTTCAGAAAACATGGCCTAGTGCTGGCCTACCTTTTCTCCCACCCCCCACAGCCCCGACACCCCTTTTTTTAAAAAAAAATTAAAAAAATGGAATATCAAATTAATTCTTTTCAGGTATGCAGGAGGAGCGTCTGGTTTACGGCAGAAGCCAATGGAGCATGGCTCCTCGTGGGCCCACCGCCGGTACCTTTCCGGCCGACCATAAGATTTTGATTTTCATCAGCCTTTTTCAAAAGTATGACAATAACCGACCACTGTGGAGAGTCGGTTTTATTTCTATCATCAACAAAGTAATGCCCTAAGAATACAAATTTTGTCCTCTACATTTTTTTTTTGTGGGGTTCCTTTTCCTTTCCCTTCTTCTAATTTTTGTGGTCCTGCTTCATTTTCTAAAATTTTCTTTTCTAACTTGATGAGGTAATAATCTCGTATTTTAAAAAAAGATATAATATTTTTTGTAATTAAAATTCAAAAAAAATTCTCGAAAGCTCTTGAATATTTTGATAGAATCAGGAATTTGCTACCTAATTTGATCCATGAATAGAGAGAAAACAATCAACTTATGTATTCATACTATTTAAAAGTTTTTACTTATAAATTAAAATTTATATTTTACGTCTAAATTATAAAAATTAAAATTAACGAACGTAATATAATAATATTATCATAAATAATTTTATATATGTATCGAATGATAATTCAAAATATATTACACATTATAACACTTTAAAATACTATCTTTCCCTAGTCCAATAATTACCCTTGCTGTGAAAACATGATCTTCGCCTGATTTTCTTGCTGCAAAGTACAATGGAGTACATCCTGATCCTACACAATTCAGCAGGTTAACGGCCAAAGAATCATTTACCGTCAACCAACCACCTTTCTTTATCTCTATGGACTATTCTTATCTCCCAAAAACTAAGCATGAGAAATTTGTATTTATTTAACACATTTTTTCTTGTGGGGTTAGAGAATTATTTAATCCCACAAGCAATAGAGCAAAGACAACGACAAATGTTCAGTTTCCTTCTCACCTATAACAACATTTTAATCCAAAATATATAATCAATCCAGAGGGCCCCATAAAGTTCCTACTATTAGTGCAACTCTGCATCAATTTCTTATCTCAACCTCTTATTCAAATTCATAAACCAAATTACACCATTTGGAATTGAGCCCAAAAAATAAATAAATAAATAAAGAAGCCACCCACTCGAAACCAAAAGTAGCACCAATCTTGGAATCTCCAGTTGGTTGAGATTTTAAGCTCTCACTGCTCCTCTCCTTTGAAGTTTTCGCACAAAAAAGCCACAAGGAAACTGCTTTCTTCCTTGGCTAGAAGTCTCCCTAGCTAAGAGAAGGGAAGGGAAGGGGAAACCATCTTATCCGAAATTCAGAAACTTAATGTTACTGCCTTAGGATTTCCTCTAAAGATGGTGCAAAGAACGGTGGCCAACAAGCTTGGTACCCAAGCTGATCAAGTTAAATCCAACAAGCTGTTGGTGAGTCTCAAACCATCATCTTTGCAACACCAGGATACCAAGAACAGGGGAGCAGACATGAAGAAGAAGATGAGGAAATCAAGATCGGTTAAGCGTTCGGATTTCGAATGCTTGAGCACACCAGGTAATTTGAAAAGGCAAGTTCCTCAACCTGGAAAGCCTCCACCTTCTGTATCTCCATCAACTGCTGCTTCTCCTCAGAAGGAGTCTCCAGTCAAAACATCAGATTCCACACCAAACTACATGAAGTCCACAAGCAGTTCTGACGCAAGGAAAGAGCAATCCCAGGTGAGTTGCAGAAACCTGTTTCCTTTATTTGATAGCAAAAGTTCCAGCAAAAAGAATTTCAATAGCTCAGAAGTTAGCTCAGCTTCTGTTCATAAACCGGCAAGAACGCTAGCCAGGCCATCCAGCTTGAAGCTGGTGAGGACCTTAACAAAAACCACCACTTTCAAACCAGCAAGAGCTTCGGTCAACAAATGTTCCCCTCTTGCCCTGAGTGAAAATTGGAATGTTCAGAGGGCAACATGTTCTTCAACTTTGAAAGATTCCAAGTTTCCAGACTGCCTTGCCCTTGATTCTGGAGGAACAGAAGCGGAAGGAACCTCTGCCATTAAGGTCTGCCCATATAATTATTGCTCTCTTAATGGCCATCATCACCACCCTCCTTTGCCCCCGCTGAAGTCTTTCTTGTCAGCAAGGAGGCGCCTGCTTAAGACTCAGAGGAGTATAAAGCTGGGGTGTCTATCTCCACGTCGATCAAAGCCCAACATGGGGGCCATGGAGGAAAAAGAGATGGAGGTAGTGAGCTTTGATGATAAATCTTCGAGTGAAGAAGCATTGAACAGCCCCGTGATCGCCCCTGTGATGCAACAGGAGCATGATGATTTCTTTATTCACATTTACAGTAAAGAAAGGGAAACTTCTGCTGATACAGGTGGTACAAGCAAACTTGAGGAAGATGATCTGTTTCCCTCTGATGCTCCGCCGAATCACCATTCAGATAGGAAAGCTTTTCAAAGCCTTTTGGATAAATCCCCTCTTCCTGAGATCGGTTGTCTTGAAAATGGTAATGAAAACGGTGGCTCTATTTCAACAGATATGGACACTGATGAGGATTCCCCTGAAGAGAATCAGAACACATTAGAGGTGGATGAAGCCTATACTCATTTCTCAGGTGGAAAGGAATCAGGTCTGGAAGGTTTGTGCAGAGAGTGCGATGAGGAAGAGAGCACCGGAAGCATTCAAATAGACGATCCCGAGTTTGGACATTCGGATATGGACTGGGAGGAAGGAAGGTACTCTACATTCTATCTTGATGATGAAGCTGACAATCCACCGCAAACCAGCCAAGATTATGACTTGGGAGGAGATCCAGTTGAATATGACAGCTTTGTCATCCCTGATGGATCAATTTTCAAGTCAGATGGATCTGTAAACAAGTATTTTGAGGAAATACAAGCCAGTAAGATCCACGCAAAATCCTTGGATGAGGAAAGCATGAGCTCTAATGCAGATTTCGAGAACGATGAACATGTTCGCGGGTCCGGCAACAAAAGTCAGGATCAGCTTGACTTAACCACAACGGATGAGAAGAATGATGACATCAAGAAGAACAATTCTGCGGAAGCCACTCTCAACATCACAGTGAACCCTCTTGGGGATCCAACAGAAAAATCCTCCCCTTATTTTGAAGCCAAAACCAAAGAAGATAATGAAACAGCAAAAATGAATCCTCAGGTTGAAAGCGCACCTTTCAGCAGCACTCAGACAGAGGTTGATGCTTTCACTGATTACTGTGTACAAGATGATGATGCAGCTGAACAGGCCTGGCAGCTAGATTCTCGTGATTTTGATGATATGACTGCAAAAAGATCAACTGAAGAAAGCAAAGATGACACTGGCAGCCAAAAGAATGTCGATCTTTACGAGTCTAACGCTCTCAGTAGTAATACTCCACAAAAGAAAGATTTAGAATCAGAAACAAATCGAGTCAAGATTAATGCTGGGGTTGCAGTGAAAGAAAAAGAGCAAGTTGGACCTTTCAAAGCAAACATCACCGTAGAAATTATCATCACGTTGCAGGGTTCAACCGAAGCGGTGCAGATGAAGTCCAGAGAAGACACTGAGTACAGCAATCCAGATCCCATTGCAAAAGACGGTAAATCAAACCAGGCCGTAGGTGACAGAGACCTTGCCGCTGGAACTCAACATGACACATCGGACGAGAAATTCATAGGTGATTACATTGAGAATCTGATGAGGTTGGAAGAAAATGAAGCCGAAAATTCCACATCCTGCAATTCAGCAATGACAGAATTTTCTTTGGCTGATAATGCTGAACAAAATTCTCTGGACAAAGAAATGGAAACTATAACTAGTTTAGGAGAAGAAACAAGCCCCACATCCAATCGTACGTCTGACACAAGGACGGGAGATGATCTCATCGAAGACAATTCGGATGAAGAAGAAGGCAAAACCTGCAAGAGGAAGAACTGGATAAGCAAACGCAAAACATTCACGGAAGAGCAACAGGAACCAAAAGAATTTAATCCAAGAGCTCCAAATTTTCTGCCATTAGAGCCTGAGCAAGAAACTGAGAAGGTTGATCTCAAGCATCAAGAGATTGATGTCCGGAGGAATTCAGAGGAGTGGATGCTGGACCATGCTATTCAACAAGCTGTCACCAAACTTGCCCCCGCACGCAAGAAAAAGGTTGCATTGCTCGTTGAAGCTTTCGAGAAAGTAATGCCAATACCGAAATGTGAAACGCAAATGAGGCATGCTTCAGTTGGTTTTGCTCAGTCTCCCCGACCAATTCAAGCTTGCAGTTGATATCTCATTCATGGTAAAAACTAAAGTTAATCCCACTCGATAGCTTGACAATAAATTCAAATGCCTACATATTTATGAGACAACTAACCATATTGGACAGTTTGTTGATGGTGCAGGAGATCAGAAGAGAATCAACTTGGCAAACCAAAACTACAAAACAACAGCAAACTTGTTATGTACTCTTCTGAAATAGCACAGCCCTCAATGCCCTAAGAACTACAAGGGACCTGTTATTCCGGAAAACTACAAAAGCACTCTTCGGGACTATCATGAATGTTGATTGTAGTCAGGTGTTCAATAGTAGCAGTTCTACCCGTGTGCTAGTTAGTATGAAAATTGGTTTTTTGTTATTTCCTGTATTGCCTCTAAACTCTTTTGACAGGCTTATATCCCCGTCGTTGCTGCTGTTAAAGGTTTTGAATCTTGTTATTTATTGAGTGTTTTACACTATCGGTTATATAAATCCGACTCCTAAGAATAATTTCTCTATTATTTCTGAAAGTTTTTGTTTCTCTCATAAGTCATAACCAAATGCTATTATCCAATCTGACAATTCAGATATCCTATGAGCTTGATTTCCAACCATGACAAACTATATCCCTCAAATTAACAGCCAAGCGTTGAAATATATGATGGCCTATTGAAAACAACCAACACTAACGACTAAAACATTCTAAAGAAATCTAGCCAAGTTCATAGAGAGTAAAGAGACTACTAGTTTAAGCCATTACACAACAATTTGGAACATCCAAGTGAATGCTGTATCTCTTTCAGTTCAAGAGATGATGTGTTTCTCGGTTAAACTAGATAAAAAAAAACATAAACAGGGAAGTAACATATGAAAGATAAAATAAAAATAAAAGAACCACTGCATCAAATCTGTTGATTGTATCCTTAGAGATGCAAACAGATGGCTGTACATTCAAATGACTAATTACAGGATAAAATTTTACAGGTCGATCTCCAGATGCTATTTTTTAATTGCTGGAGAATCACGAATGAGCAAGCTAAACTCTCGTTCATAATGCACAAGGAGATTCTCATTGAAACTTTGGCCATGCAATTCTTCTGTTAGAGGATTGGTTTGGGCAGTCTCTCCCAGCTCTGTTAATTTTAGGCCATCACGGAAATAATTAAGCATGTCCTTTGTTGAATGTGCACGGGCAGATTCATATAAATGCAAGGATTTGTTTCTTTTGTCTTCTGTTTCCACCAGTCTTGGCTTTAGGCCATCAGGAAGACTAGCAAGAGCACTTCATAAAGAAAACTAAAATGTTAGGACTCGTTCTTCTAGTTTAATCCAACTTTTGTCAGTGAAATGGAGGATGAAGAAAAGAAAATAACTGGAAACACCTCTAACAAGACCCCATCTTTGACCAATAAAAACAGATTCCTTGAAGCCAATATTAAACCCTTCTTGTGCAGAAGCTTCTTCTCCAGCCAGAATACCATCCCGATATCCTATCTGATGATTCAGGAAGACAAAAAATTATTTCTGACAGAAAACAATAAATAGTTCATACAGAATTAATATTTCTTCATACTTTTTACCAATTTTGTAAAGTTACCGTATAAAATTGCTCACGCCTCTTCTGCCACTCCCTATCCATATCAGCAGCTTTTTCCAATTTTCGGTTTTATTACAAGCTTCATCATCATACCATAGGTCCTCCACATCAGAATCTGAAACTAAAGTAGTTCAGAAATATTGGTAAAGGCAATCTGCAATTCAGAAATTACATCATTAAAAACTAAACATAGTAAAGCTGAACAGATATTAGCACCACTCCACCCCATGATACAATGTGGTCATGCACAAGTTATTTTTAATTGGTAATTACAAACAAAGCATGAAGCCAGCCTGTGCATAAAAGGGGTTTGGCAGGTGACAATGATAAAACACACAAAGATCACCAACTCACTAGATCAGGAGTCAGCCTAAGTGAACCTTGGATTTTGAATGATAAAGCATTTAAGTGAACAGAGATCTCCTAACTAACTAAGGACATCACTCAAAACTTCCATGCGAGCATGTAAGCAGATGACAAAGATGTTACAGAGAAGGCAACACATTTATGTATCTAGAAAGAGAATTCAATAGACACTGCAATTTTATAGTGATAAGTAAAGAAAATGCTTGGCTTCATTTCATTCGTTAAATGAGTAAGAAAGATACAAAAAGGCAATAATCCTCCTTCTATTCATTAAGCAGAAGAACAAACATTATTCCAGAGCCCAGCCAGCCATGTTCTACAAATTTATTTCTCTTTCACGTGAAGCTTTGTTATTATGTTCATACTAGTCATTTTCCTCTGAGTTCTAAGTAATATTCACTTCATAGAAGAACAAAATTGATCAGAATTCCAAATGGATTTAGAATGATTTACAGGGGGAAAAAACTGATACAGAATAGGGCACTGAACCCTCAGATAGAAAACTCCACACTTAACCTCACACGAGCTCTCTCAAACCAGACATAAAATTAGGATTAATATTTATAAGCTATACAGTTAACACTTGGAATAAATCAAATTACACTTTCATCCCAGATAACACCGGCAATGTACTGTCAGAATCAAGCGCCAGTGGGATATCAAATGAGTAGATTAAATTTATCCTTTGGTTGGTGATTTGTAAGGAAAAATAGCAAAGATTAAATTCATAACCATTGAGTTATTGAGTGCCTTGTCAGTATTCAACTTGGGATCTGATTCATTGTTGCTTGGTTTCAAGATATCTAAGTAGAGCTGATCAGCCATATGTTGAGAAGGAAGGTTACACAAGTAGTGAATCGAATTGCTAAACAAAAATTTATTATTCCACTAAACTCAACTCTTACTTACAAGCCACCTAACACTCACACTTAGAGTGTATTTAACTTCTCACTAGACACTCTAGCACAAAACACTCTCACTCTCTTATTTTCTCTTATTTGCTCACTCAATGGAGCACCTCACACTTACTTGCACTCTTCACTCTTTCTTGCACACAAGCTTCTCTTAAGCACTAGCCTATTTATAGGTCTTGGTTCACCAACTTTGGCAAATTCTAGAATTCTCTAATTGCTTCTTACTTCAAGAGAATTCTAGATATTCTTTGAGTCAAAAAATTGTTGCTCCAACGTTCTTGAGTGTTCTTCAACTTGCTTCAACCTTCTCCAACTTTCTTGAATATTCTAGAATTTTCTTGAATCTTCTAGAGAGTTATGGATGACTCTTTCAACACTCCCCCTCATCCATTACTCTCTCTTCTTCGTGTAGTCATCCCGAGCTCTCTTCGAAATTCTTCAAACTTTGCACCATTAAGACTCTTGGTGAAGATATCTGCTATCTGCTCTTCAGTCTTTACGTACTTCATGTTGATATCTCCACAAAGCACTTTTTCTCAGACAAAGAGATAGTGAACCTCTACATGCTTTGTTCTCGCATGGAATACTGGATTTTCTGCAAGTTGGATTGCTGATTGGTTGTCACAGCATAACGTCACTGCATCATCTGTTGATTGATGAAGATCCTTTAGTAGTTGCAACAACCACATACACTCTTGAGCGGCCATTGCTGCAGCACGATATTCAGCCTCGGTACTTGATAGTGACACTGTAGGTTGTCTCTTACTACACCATGAGATTACTCCCGATCCGAGGTTAAACATGTACCCAGTAGTTGATCGATGAGTGTCATGGTCACCAGCGTAATCAGCATCACAATATCCCGTCATCTTACTTGCGTCTGTCTTCCTATAGAATAAGCCATAATCTATAGTTCTTTTTACGTACCTTAATATTCGTCTTACTGCTTCCAGATGGGGCTTCATTGGCTTCTGCATAAATCGACTTACTACTCCGACAGCATATGAAATATCTGGCCTTGACAATGTTAGATAAATTAAACTTCCCACGAGCTGCCGGTACATTGTCACGTCCTCGAGCTCTTTCCCTTCTATTGCGCTTAACCGAGCATTCATCTCCATCGGTGTTGATATTGGCTTGCAATCAATCATTCCATACTTTTGTAGAAGATCGCTAGCATACTTCTCTTGACATAGGAATATCCCATTATTTCCTCGATCTATCTCCAGGCCAAGGAAATGCTTTAGCTCCCCAAGCTCCTTCATCTGAAATCGTACCGAGAGATTTGACCTGATCTGTCTGATCTCTTCTAGATGATCTCCAGTGATGATAAGGTCATCCACGTACACGAGTATTATGGCTAGCTTTCCTTCTCGACTTTTGATGAATAGGCTTGAATCTGCTGGTGCCATCGAATATCCATTATGTATTAAAAACTCTGCTATCTTCCCGTACCACGCTCTAGGTGCTTGTTTTAATCCATAGAGCGCCTTCTTTAACTTGCATACATACTCTGGGTATGCCTTACTCTCGAACCCTCTTGGCTGTTGCATATATATTTCTCGATCCAGTTCTCCATGTAAGAAAACATTTTTAACATCCATCTGCCACAATCTCCAGGACTTGCTTGCAGCTAAGGCGAGTAGAACTCTTACTGTAGTGATCTTGGCTACCGGACTGAATGTGTCGTCGTAATCCAATCCGTACTTTTGTGAGAATCCATGAGCCACTAGTCGAGCCTTGTATCTATCGATCGATCCATCAGATTTTGTCTTCAACTTATATACCCATTTACATGAAATGGGTTGTACTCCTTTTGGTCTTGGCACTAGGTCCCATGTCTCATTCTATCTTAGTGCCTGAATCTCTTCCTCCATTGCTATTCTCCATTCTTTCTTCTGGGATGCTTCCTCGTATGAGTCAGGTTCTTCAACCATTGCTGGATTTGCATACTTGGGGTTTGGTCTTCTTTGTCTGCTTGATCGTCGAAGTTGTGGGCTTGCTTCATCTTCTTCATCTTCTTCATCTTCGTCTACTTCATATTGACTTGGCCTCTGATCTTCTATTGTTTTGTGTGCTCCAGTTTTCCAGGGATTCTTTGCTTTCCTTGAAGCTTGTTCTTCAGTTGGTAAATCTTCTTCGTCTTCTTTGGATGATGAAGAATCTCCTCCTTGCTCTTCTAATCTTGCTTCAATCTCTTCCTCAATTTCTTTGGAACCTGGTAATTTCAAGGCTTGAGATGACCACCAGAAAGATGCTTCATCGAACACGACATCTCAGGATATATAACATTTGCTTGTGTCTGGATTGCAGCAAATCCAACCCTTTCTTCGAGGATCATATCCTACAAAGATGTAGCGGATATCTTTCTTGTCAAACTTACTTCTCAAATGGGCGGGCACAAGCACGTAACAGACATATCCGAATACTCGAAAGTGAGACACCGAAGGTTTCTTCTTCCAAAGCTTCTCATAGGCGAAGTAAAGCCAAGCTTTGCTTGTGGCAACCTGTTAGTAATATATACTGCCGTCTTCATACATTCTGCCCAAAATCGTGCTTGCACATTTTTGGCATGTAGCATGCTTCTACAAGTCTCTGCCAGATACCTGTTCTTTCTTTCTGCAACTCCATTCTGTTGTGGAGTGTTTGGACATGTCAACTGTCGTCGTATTCTATTCTTCTTCAAGAATTCAGCGAACTCGTACGAGGTATATTCTCCACCATTATCTGTACGAAGGCACTGTATTTGACGACCTACCTCATCCTCCACTTTTTCCTTGAAGGCTTTTAATTTTTCTAATGCTTCTGATTTTTCTTTCATAAAATCTATCCAAACATACCGAGAGTAATCATCGATAAATGTTATCATATAGCGATAGCCACTTACCGATGGTTGCTTCACTGGTCCAAACACGTCTGAGTGTACCAACTCTAAAGGTGTCTTGGCTCTAAACGTTGACTCCTCATATGGTAGTTGGTGTGCTTTTCCATACTGGCATCCAGCACATACTATGTTATCTCGAACTTCTAATTGTGGAAGGGCATTGAGCATTGCTTTTTTCATCATTGCCTTTAATCTGGTATAGCTTACGTGTCCCAATCGTGCATGCCATAAATCTGGTGTCTCATTCTTCCTTGTCTTGTCTGCATATGCCGTTTCTGCTGACATTAGGTAGACCGACTCTACTTTGCGTCCTTCCATAATTGGTGGTCCCACTGGCTTCAATTGCTGATATACCTTCACGTCTCTTGGACCAAACACCACAAAATTTCCTGCTGCAGTTAATTGTGATACTGAGAGAAGATTCTTCTTCATACCTGGCACATATAATACATTTTCTAATTCCACTTCAGTTGAGTTGAAACGAGGTATCACATTCGCCTTGCCAACATGCGTGATTGGCATCTTGGAATTGTTTGCAGTCACCACAACTCGATTTCCATCATACTCTTCCATATTCTGGATATTTTCCTTATCTCCTGTCATGTGATTGGAGCACCCAGAATCTACTATCCAATCATTTTTAAAATTGATCAAATTATCACTTACCGCGACCAAAGCATGATCTTCTTCTAGTGCAAGGGATGCTTGAAAATCCCATTCATCTTCACTGCTACTTGTCTTCTTGGAAATAGCAGTATTTCCTTTTGCGTGATTGTGCCAACAATCTCGAGCAAAATGTCCTTTCTTCCCGCAATTGTAACAGACATCAGCGTGTCGCTGATTTCTTCGATTGTTGCTACCTTGTGGTTTGTCTCCCCCTGGTTGAGAGCCTTTCCAAGGGCGTACTTGTCTTGAGATTTGTCCTCCTTGATTCTTACCTTCTTCAGGATTTTTCTTTCCTTTGAAAGTTCGCCTCCTGGCAAAGAGTGCTTTCTTCTCATCTTGGTCTGAGACTCTAACTTTTTGTTTGTTTAGAGCCTCTTTATCAGCCAACATATTTTTTAACTCATTTAGGGTTGGTTCTTTAGCCCATCCACGTGTTGCTGCTATGATGGGATTGAATTCATGACGAAGCCTCGCACTATTATCCTTCTCATCCTTGTCTCGTCGACAGGATGAAGCGGATCTAATTTTGTAATTTTCTCAGACAAAAATTTAACTTTGTCAAAGAATTGACTTACAGTCATGTCGCCTTGTGTGAGTGTCATCAACTCATTCTCGAGCCTCTGCAACTTGGAGTCATTCGCCTTTGCGAAACACTCTACTAATGTGTCCCACGCTTCCTTTGGAGTTTTTGCATCTTTAATTTTATCTAAATATCGTTTCTCTACTGTTAAGGCTAAGATAGATAAAGCCTTACCAGCATTCGTGTCCCACTTTTTGTACTCCGTTGCATTCTCCTTTGGAGGTGGCATTGTCTGGTTGCCGTTGATCATCTCCCATAAGCCTTGTCCTCTCAAGTAAAACTTGAGACGGATACTCCATTCACTGTAATTGTCGTCGTTGAGTTTCTAGATAGTATTAACGAACTCCGCCATTATGAGTTGGTGATTCCTTGTCTCGATCAACCGACTTCACAATCTTGCACGAGCAGAGTCTCCACGTACCAGGGTTATCGGCTAGCCAATGTCGAGCACGGTCCCCGACCGTCTATTTCGACAGAGCCTCCTCGTAGCGTGATTCTCGATCGACGAACTTGAATACGGTCCCTGACCGTATCTACCTTAATTTTGATAGGCACACAACAACCTGCTCTGATACCACTTGTTGAGAAGAAAGGTTACACAAGTAGTGAATTGAATTGCTAAACAAAAATTTATTATTCCACTAAACTCAACTCTTACTTACAAGCCATCTAATACTCACACTTGGAGTGTATTTAACTTCTCACTAGACACTCTAGCACAAGACACTCTCACTCTCTTATTTTCTCTTATTTGCTCACTCAATGGAGTACCTCACACTTACTTGCACTCTTCACTCTTTCTTGCACACAAGCTTCTCTTAAGCACTAGCCTATTTATAGGTCTTGGTTCACCAACTTTGGCAAATTCTAGAATTCTCTAATTGCTTCTTACTTCAAGAGAATTCTAAATATTCTTTGAGTCAAAAAATTGTTGCTCCAACGTTCTTGAGTGTTCTTCAACTTGCTTCAACCTTCTCCAACTTTCTTGAATATTCTAGAATTTTCTTGAATCTTCTAGAGAGTTATGGATGACTCTTTCAATACAATAATTATTTCCTGCTGTTAACTGAAGGGAAATAAGAATTGCAAAATCCCGGTACTGTAGTACATAGGGAACTGAAAGCAGTATGCCATCCAAGGGACAATAGAAGTAAATCCGAAGTGCATGAGTTGAAAAGTAATAAGAATTTAAAGGAATTAAAGAACTTCAGACTTGATTCACAATTGAAGAAATTTTTTGCCATTTTTCTAAAACACAATGAGGCATACCTTGCTTTATCCAGCTTGCATAAAATTTTAGGTAAAGCATTCTGTCCAATCTTGTCAGTTGGCCCATCAACACTTGCACAAAGATTGGCAAAAAGTGAACATTCTCTAAGACTTCCTGGTTCATACATTAAGATGGAATAATTTAAAAACAGAATTTGATATTTTACCCAATCAAGTTTTATGTTTAACTCTTTCCTTAGGAAAATGGCAAAAGTTGAAGATACATAAATAATACATAAATATGTCAGAGGAGAAACAACCTAATCTAAGAAGTTAAAACCAGTTAAGCTGTTCAAAGCTTGAAACTAAAATTCCACCTCAAATCCAATTCTAAAAAAATAGAAATTGTTCGGCCTTTCCTTTGTGACTTATGAGTCAAGAGAAAAGAAATAATTTTTTGCAAAGCAGAAATGCATTTTCCACATTATTAAATCTGAGAGGCAGGGGTAGAAGATATGAAAGAGAAGCGCCATTTTCATACCATTTTGAGTACCTTTTCCAAATTGATCATTTTGAATTCCATGTTTGAAGTTGCATTTGATCTAACTAGCACAAAGCACGTGCAATATTTGCACGTGTTAAATATTTCAAAAGTTAAACTTGTATTGAAATTTTTATTTAATATAATTATTTTTTATATTTATTTGATTTTTAAAATATTAATATTTTATTTTATTTTCTTGCTATTATATTTTTTATTTTTTATTAAATATATTTACATTTGAGTTTTAGTAATCATAATTATTCCTTGTGTCTTTTATTGTAAATCAAAATTATTTTTTCTTTCTCCTTCTTCTTGTTTTTGTAAAGGTAGAAGTTAAAGTACATTTATTTACTCTTGATTATTTTATTTATATAATATTTCAATAATAGTATTAATTATATAATATATTCTATAGATGTTATATGGTCCATTTATATCTTTCATTACATCATATTTTTGAATTAAAAAAATAACGTGTTAAATGTTTTAAAAGTTATATTTGTATTGAGATTTTTATTCAATATAATTATTTTTTATATTTATTTTATTTTTGAAAATATTAATATTTTATTTTTATTTTCATGCTATAATATTTTTTATTTTTCATTAAATATATTTACATTTGAGTTTTAGTAATCATAATTATTCTTTGTGTTTTTTATTGTAAAATAACATTATTTTTTCTTTCTTCTTCTTTTTGTTCTTGCAAAGGTAGAAGTTAAAGTTTATTTATTTACTCTTAATTATTTCATTTGTATAATATTCTAATAATAATATTAATTATATAATCTATTATATAGAAGTTATATGGTCTATTTATATCTTTCATTACATTATATTTTTGAATTAGAAAAAATTTATAACTTATAGTTAAAATATTATTACTTAGTAGTTAATAACATAGTTAAGAATTTTTCTATTAATTCTTTATGTATAATTATAATTTTTTATTTGTTCATCCTTTAACTCATGGAACTCCCACATAACACTTATAATTTAAATTTTTAATAATAATGTTAATAGTAATATAACAATAACAAAAACAATGAACTAATAGAGTACTCTTCTTTTCCTAAATAAAAAATAAAAAAGTACTCTTCTTTAACTAATGTAACTTCCAAATAACTCTTATTTTTTGTTATTCTTTATGTAACTCCTAAATAATTAGTAGTTAAGAACCTAGTTAAGATCTTTTCTATTAATTCTTTATATATAATTATCATTTTTTATTTATTCACCTTTAAGTCATGTAACTCCCACATAGCATTTATGATTTAAACTTTTAATAATATTGCTAATGATAATATAAATAACAACAACAAAAATAATAAACTAATAGAGTACTCTTCTTTTCCTTAAAAAAAATTAATAAAAGAGTGCTCTTCTTTAACTAATATAACTCTTATATTTTTAAATTAGAAAAAATTTGTAACTTAAGTAAAGAAGTTAAAATATTATTACTTAGTAGTTAAAACCTTAGTTAAGAATTTTTTTTATTAATTCTTTATGTATAATTATTATTTTTTATTTGTTCATCTTACTCTTTACTTTTTATGTAACTCCTAAATAATTATAATTAAATTAGAGTTTAAATGATGGATTTATATGAAATAATTATATTTGTACACTTTGTGTGCTTTTAATGTCCTATGGTTAGTCCATCAAAATAATACTAATTTATTTTTCTAAGGGCATTTTAGGTAATCTAAAAAAGGAAGAAACAACTAAATTTAAATTCTCATGACCTTTATCCACACTTTTAGTATAGTACAGATAACTGAAAGAGTCGTGGTTATGGGATTTGGGATTTTATTAAGATTTCAAATAAGAGTCGTGGTTATGGGATTTGAATAAGATTTCAAATAAATGATGCTATCTCCGAAATACATCTACAGCAATCCAAAATCAGAAATAAGGTAGGGGGTCAAGAAGTGAATGACTGCTGTAGGTCAAATCTTCCATTGGCGGATAATAACTGGAGAAAGGTGGTCTAATGATCCACTATAACAGGGTATCAGATATCAAATTAGCATTAGGTTACCAATTATACTTCACAGATCTCAGGCAACCCATATACTGAAAAAGAAAACCTCCAGAGGAGCATTTGTCTTTCGTCCTGTAAAGAAGCAGGAGCTAAAACAAATCACCTTACTAAAAGGAAGAAGTTTTTTCACTTGAAAAAATGCTCAAGCTTGACAAAGACCATTAGTGACTGGTAAAATTTTCTTTTGCAAGTAAATGAATATAAACTATTATCCATAAAATTCAAAATCTTCCATTTCAAAGTAAATCCAGGTTCCAACTCAGCATTCAGTTAAATGCTGCCTTTCTTACCATATCTATGTACACACGCTCATAAAGTTCTCCTGTGCCTTTATAACTGTAGTTTATCTTTGGATTTAAAACATCAGAATGAAATATGTATGCTATAAAGAACCAGCATAGGGAATAATTGTGTGCAAAAAAGACTGCAATAACAGATCTACTACCTATTCGGAAACTTTTAGGTAAGCACATGCAGAGAAGCATCCTAGCTTGTCCTCTTAATTCAATGTTTCTTTACCCTGAAAAAATAAGCAGTATGAAGCAACTAAATATCAAAAGCATTACACAATAAATGGAGCAAGCAAATTAGATGTATATCGAAAAATAAAGAAATATGCATTCTATGACAACTCACCTAAAATTTCAAATCCTAAGAGGGACAGGATTCTACTTAGAATAAAAAAATTTTATGTGTGATAAGGCGTAGACAACTGAACTACAGATAATTGGGTGAGGGCAGGGTGAAGGATAATACGACCTAAAAAATAAAAAATAAAAAAAATAATGAGAGAGGAAAAGTTATAGTCAGAGAAGAAATTCCAGCTTTGGTTCTGTACACTGTACATGTGCCACTTTTCTGTCTGGCCCTCAGCTTCATTTCCATCATTAATTCAATTAAGCAGGAACTAGTTTATCAGTCAAAAGAATAAAACTTAAAGTAAGTTTGAGGTGTTGACTGTAATTCCTCTAAAAAGCACTTGTTTTCTCTCTTTTTAGGCATCAGAAAAAGAGAGGATAAAATAAATAACAGCCCGAGGAAAGAAATTGTCACTTCTCTAAGCAGTCTGAAGTTTATAACATCAAGCTAAAGAAATACATCCCCAACCTGCTCTTCATATCCATTTTTAAAGGAGTTTCAATCTCCAAATAACAATTCGATTGCAGCTTTTCGGGCATATCATCCTTTCTTGTAAGTGTATCTAGTTTGAAATAGTATTTGAACATTCTCTATAATGAATTTCACTGGTGTTTCTGAGTCGACCTTTATGAGATGGGTAATGTATCGGCCGATGTAGCAACTTGACATGTTCCGGTGGTTGTTATCTATCACCTGTACCAAGCAAGTATATTTTGCATTGTATACAGTTATCTGTCATATATCATGTGTAATTTTTTTTTATGCGTATGTACGACGAACATATATTCTCATCGGTTGAATGAGAACACTTCGCTATCCATTGGGCCAACTTACTCCTCACAACTTTGAACTCACGACCCATCCGAATAGACCACTTCCGAACTGCATATACAGCTTCTTCCTGTTCCGAAATCACATGCCTCGTCTAAGTTCCTGTATTGAATCATTCCAATCATCTAGTTGGACTGCATCATCGCATGTCTAATTATTTAATTGTGCTTCCAATCCTATATCTTGGAAGCATTTGTACATTTGGCGATCTGCTGCGATGTGGCAACTAGATTCAGTCTGCGGGTTTTGTGTTGCATAATATGGCATGACCACCAAATGAAATGTCTGTGCATGGAGAATTGACTGCTCTTCATCTTCATCTGAACTCTCAACCTTCATTTCAACTGGGACTTCTGACTCAGGATCACCATTAACATCGAAAGTTGGACCTAATGAGTCTGCAACAATTGCTCCGTATAACATTATTGGTTTGGATGTCACGAGCTTAGTCACCTGTGTCGTAAGAATCTCCATCGATGATTCGTTTATGGTATGAGCTTGGTGATAGTCAACAGATTCATACCCGTCAAAATATCTATCCATGTTGGTGGCAATTTTTCCGTGTTGTTGTTCCTAAACCTGCATCGGTTGAAAATATACTAGAATGTGCACACCAACACAATCAAACTCTGGTTGGATATCCCATAGTAGATCCATTTGATCTTCATCATCTAGGCCAATAGAGCTATAGAAAACTTGATTGAATTATGGTGAAAAATATGGCCATCGTAGAATCATACGAATGCACCACGAAGGCGAGTCCATGTTTCTAATGCCACATATATTTTGCACTAACTTGTTGTAAGAGACTTTGCGCCTAAGGATCCAACTTTTTTGTGCTGCTCCTAGGAAGAATGCTCTGTGATCATCGTTCTGAATTTTAGTATCAAAGAACAAAAATATTCTAATTAGATTTGAGAGAGTCATTTCACAAGTGAAATTTTGAGTGTGCAGCAAAATAATTAGCAGAAGGAGTAGGTTGCGAGTGAAAGTGATCTTCGAAGATGCCCTTATATAGCTAAGTTTATTTATGTGCTGACAATACTACTACAACAATGGATATCCAAAATTGTCAAAATTTGCGGTGCATGCTTGTTGCAGCATCTTGCAGATAGATTCGGGAGGATGAGAAAAGGGAAATTTCAATCTAAATTTCAGATGGGAAGGACACAATAATTGCTAAAATTGAAGGAAAAAAGTTGTTTCGGTGGTTGCTGTTGGTTCACGAGTAAAGTTACACTTTGTATAACACCATTCGAAATGGCGTTATACACTAGTCTATAACGCCATCTCAGATGGTGTTAGAAAAAAGTTATAACGCCATTTGAGATGCCGTTATACTAGGCATAACGCTATTTCATTTGGCGTTATGTCCAGTCTAATACCTCTTCCCACAATTCGATCAATCCTAGTACATTTTTTTTAATACCACTTCCCACAATTAGATCAATCCTAGTACATTTTTTTTAAAAAAGGACTAAAATGAGTAAAAACCCTAAAGTAATGGTAGTGAAATTTTATTTTTTTCTCAATTACTAGGAGTGTTAGTTTGCAAACAAACATTAATGTTATTTCCCTAAAATTTCTTAACTTTTCCTTAAGTATCTCTTATGAAGAAGCAATCATAAACGTTGAATATTTAACAAGGATCTCTATAGCCCTAATTTTTATCACCTCGTAACATTCACCACATAGATATTTTATTCTACTCTCTATCCCATCCTTTGTTCTATCATTATTAAGTTGTCACATATCAATTTTTTCTTAAAAAATATAAAACTTATAAAAAAAGAGAAACCCTAAGAAGAAAAATAAGACAAGTAACAGTTTATTTAGATAATAGGATAGAGAATGGAATAAATTATCTAAAACCATTTTACCCCGTCCACAACCCTTGATTTTCACATGCTAACGTTAAGTAAGATCAAGATTGTTCCTTATTTTTCTTAGATGAAAGTTACTTCATATATTCTATAAATTATGGTCCTCAAACACACAAAAAGAGATATAAAAAAGAGAAAATGGTAAAACTGGTCCCAAAACTATACTATGTGTCTTAACTTAGTCCTTAAACTATTTTGTGTACTTTTAGTCTCAAAGCAATTTTTCTTTTTTAAAAATAAAGGTATCTACCATCCTTCTTATGATAGAATCCAATAAAATTACTACATGTGTAATCCGCAAAAGGAATTAACCATGTTTAAAATTATCAATCTTTTACTATTCTTCTCTCTTAACGAAGCACTTAATTAGTTCTTAATATTTGTTACTTATGTAACGATTAGGTATCAAAAAATGCAACTCTTCCTTTTGATATGTATAATCTCTAACTTCATAAATATAAATATTTCTCTTTCTTTTAACTCATTTCTAGAGTTTGAAGATTTCAAAGATTCGATTTTAAATTTGTGCAAAACAATGTTAGAATTTCATGCTACACTTGTTATTTCATCATTTATTTCATCAAAATCAATAAAAAATTGGCTGTTTTTAGAAGAGTGCATAGTTGCCACAGTGCCCGAACGAAAATGTTCAGGTGCCGTTGGTCACCCTCGAGACGAGTCAGGGGACCACTCCAAGGCCCCTGCCGAATTTAAAATTCAAGCTAAGGGCTATAATCAGTGGCATCCTAGGTCCCTTTCAAGATTGCCGAGTGGGCTTTCGTGGAGATCCCTAGAATTTTCTTCTAGGGATAGCTTTAGAACAAAAAAAGGAAAAAATTAGAGTTTCATCAATTTTTTTTTCCTAAAAAATCAAGGAGTTTGAGTCTAATTTGTCATTTTTGTTTCAATCTTGACCCCCAACAAAATTGAATCTTCATCAAATTTTATTTTGAGAAAAAGTAGATAGAGAAAGTAAATATTAAAAATGAAAAGGAGGGGTTGCAAATATTAAAAAATACCCGTAACAAATATAAAAAAATTTAATTAAAATTCACATATATAACACACAGCAATTTAATTTTAAAATATAAATTTATCATATCTTATCTAATACCTTAAAAATTGATTAAAAATAAAAATTATGCATATTTCTCTCAAAATATAATATTATCAATTTGAATCATACTCACATGTATATATATATAAATTTGAGTCAAACTCCCTTATGAAATTAATGAGGATTATATAATTTAAAAAATAAATTTAAAACTAATATTAAGAGAGATACTTGAAATAAAAAAAAATTATGAGACTGTTTTTTATGAATATTGTAACTAAGGAAGTGACGCTCACAATAAGCACGCCAGCAGTAGCTATTCTTAGTGGGGCCTCATTTAAACTCTTTTTTTTCCCTCGTTTTGAAAAAGCCCAGATTTCAACTTCAGGGGAAACGTATTCAGGAAAAAAAAAAGGAAAAAATAATAATAACACACCCACACAGACACAGGACGATCTGCGTTTTGGGCATTTAACCAGACACTTGCTCTCTTTTCCGCTCTTGTGTTTCTCTTTTTTGGATACTTCTCTCCTTGGAGCTATGGATTTTGCTTTGGCAGTAGGAGGCTCCTTTCTCTCTTCTTTCCTTCAAGTTCTCTTTGATCGGATGGCTCGGTCTGAAATCCTCGATCTGTTTCGGCAACATAGGTATGATGATCGTATCCTAGAGAAGTTAAATTGGAAGCTGCTGACCCTTCAGACTGTTCTTGAAGATGCCGAAAACAAGCAGACTAAAAACCAAGCTGTTAAGAGGTGGCTTGACGAGGTCCAAGAACTTGTTTATCAAGCAGATGACTTACTGGATCAGATCAATACTGAAGCTCTGAGGGTTAAGGTGGAAAGCCAATTCCGAAGCCCAACCAATCAGGTAAGCTCTTCTGCGGACCCCTCAAGCTGTAGTATTGAATTTCTTAAAGAAATAATGCCCAAGTTAGAAGAGATTGTTGAAAAATTAGAGGAATTTGAGAAAAGGATTGGTATCCTAGGTTTAGTTAAGGAAGTTGAGTCCAAGAAACAACCATCATATCCGACTTCTTTGGTTGATGAAGGTGATGTGTATGGCCGAGATGCTGATAGAGACGAAATCATTCAAGAATTACTTTCAAATGGTGCAAATGGAGGAAAGTTCTCTGTGATTTCAATAGTTGGTCTCGGAGGGATCGGGAAGACCACTCTTGCTCAATATGTTTACAACGATGAGAGGTTGAAGGGACAATTTGATGTAGCAGCGAGGGTTTGCATCTCGGAAGAGTATGACGCTTTAAGGATCACGAAATTGCTCCTAAACGAAGTGACCAACTCAGTATCTGATCCTAATGAAAACAATATGAATTCCCTTCAACAAAAGCTAAAAGAGGGCCTGTCCAAGGAAAAGTTTCTTATTGTTCTAGATGATGTCTGGAATAGCGACTATGGCGACTGGTTGGAGTTGTCGAAACCTTTGAAATATGGGAAAGAGGGTAGTTCTGTAATTGTCACTACACGTGATGAAAGGGTTGCATTGACCATGGGTGCTCGACATATTCATCATTTGAATATAATGTGTGAAGAAGATTGTTGGACTCTATTCAAGAAGCATGCTTTGACCAATAGAAGTTTGGAATTTGAATCAATAGGTAAAGAGATTGTGAAGAAATGCAGAGGCTTGCCATTGGCCGTAAAAGCGATAGCTGGTTTGCTAAGATTTGAAGAAACAGTTGAGGATTGGAATAGAATTTTGAGAAGTGAAGAATGGGATCGAGCAAACAATGATAAAGTTTTAACATCATTGAGATTAAGCTACGCTAATCTTTCATCATATTTGAAACGATGCTTTGCTTATTGTGCAGTGTTTCACAAGGATTATCGATTCAGTAAACATGAAGTGATCTTATTATGGATGGCTAATGATTTGTTGCAGGACCCTAGAAGCAAGAAGAAAAGGCTTGAAGATATAGGTGAGGAGTTCTTTCATGAACTAAGATTTAGGTTATTCTTTGAGCAGTCAAGTAATGGAAAATTCTCAATGCATGACCTTATTAATGATTTGGCTAAATTTGTATCTGGGAAGTATTTTGTTAGGTTAGAAGATCATTGGCCATGCAATGGTTCATCAAGTGCAGTGCGACATTTCTCCTATCTAAGCAGTGATTTTGATGACTTGAGAAATTCAAACCTATAAATGAGTCAAAGTTTCTGCAGACATTTTTGCCACTTGACTTCCATGGAATTGGATACATTGGACAGAATGTGCTTAGCCACAAACTATTAGTTGACATCATTCCTGCTTTTAAGTTGTTAAGAGTACTATCTTTGTGTGGTTATAATATTCAAGAATTGCCTAATGCCTTTTCCAGTTTAAAACAATTACGCTTTCTGAATTTATCTCGAACATATATTAAAAAGTTGCCAAGTTGGATATGTACATTTTGTAATTTACAAACTTTGTTGTTGGCCTATTGTTTGTATTTACAAGAGTTTCCGGAAGACATGGAAAAATTGATCAACTTGCGCCATCTTGATCTGTGTGGAGTTAAACTGACCAAGATTCCGATGGAAATTGAAAGACTAGAAAAGCTTCAGTTTTTATCCACAGGAACTTTTGTTGTAAGCAAAGACAGTGATCGAAGGATTGAGAAGCTGGGGAAGCTTCACAATCTCCATGGGAAATTCACCATTTCGGGACTGGAAAATATTGCTAATGGTGAGACTGCTTCAATGGCCAAAATGAAGTGCAAGAAGTACATTAAGAAGCTGAATCTCGAGTGGAGTGGTGACGTCGACAACTCGCAAGCTGTACAAGATGTACTTAAAAATTTGCAACCTCAGTTGGAAATAGAGCATGTTGAGATTAGGGGATATCCTGGAACATGGTTTCCGAATTGGCTTAGAGACTCTTCCTTCTGTAAGATGGTATCTCTGCATATTTATAATTGTGAAAATTGTTTTTGCCTACCAGCAGTCGGGCAACTACCCGTTTTAAAATATCTTAGGATACGTGGTCTGAGTAAAATATTAAAGATGGGTGAAGAATTTTATGGCAAGACAAAGCCATTTCCTTGTCTGAAGGAATTAACGATTGAGAATATGAGAGAGTGGAGGGAATGGTATGTTCCAGAAAATGGAGTTTTCTCTTCTCTTGAAGTGATATGTGTTGATAACTGTCCCAATTTGATAGGAGAAATTCCGAAGCAGCTCCCATCATTAAGAACATTGGTGATTTGGGAATGTCCACGACTTGTGAATGATGAGGGTGGATTGACTATATTTGCCTCCTTGGAAGCAGATTCGCCTGCACATTTTTGTTCTCTTGGTAAATTGAGTGTTTGGGAAATACCAAATTTGAAGAAGTTAGCATCATCCTCCTTGGATCTCAACCAACTCTTGCCGCGTCTTGAGGAGCTCAGCATAGAAGACTGCCAGAAAATTGGATCCTTCCCAATTAATTGCCTTCCTGTTGCACTGAAACAGCTTAAAATATGTAGATGTGGAGATCTGGAATTGGAGACAAATGAAATGACATGCCATGTCTCCATTGAATGGTTAGAAATAACTGACTCAAGTATAAGAAAGAGTATCTCGCTGGGTTTGTTTCCAAAGCTGCAGCATCTACACATTTGCCGACTAAGGAGCTTTGAAGGGATGTCAATAAATCAATTTCAGGGGAATCAAAATCACACTCCACTGCAATCCCTAAGCATAGAGGATTGTGAAGATTTTATGTCATTTCCTGTAGGAGGGCTTCCTGCACCCAATTTAACTCAAATTACTCTTTGGAGTTGCCCCAAACTGAAGTCATTGCCAGAAAGGATGCAAGCTCTCCTCCCATCTCTTCGAGAATTAAGTCTATGGAATTGTCCAGAAATTGCGTGCTTTCCAGAAGGGGGTTTGCCCTCCAGCTTAAAGCATCTTTCCATACAGAAGTGTGAAAGGCTTTGGAGTTGCCGCAGAGAATGGGGTTTGCGGAGACTGCCATCTCTAGCGCATTTCACGTTTTCCTTTACCCGTAAAGAGGAGACATTGCTTCTGGAGGAAATGCTATTGCCTTCCACTCTTAGGTCTGTCACCCTGGGATCCCATCACGATCTGAAGACGCTCAGTCTCCAAGAAATCACCGGTCTTCAATCTCTGTCCATTAGCTTCTGCCCTAAGCTCAAGTCACTGTCAGCAAAGGGGCTGCCGGTATCCCTCTCCTCTCTAAGCATATCAGACTGCACAGAGCTCCGATCACTGGCAGAAGAGGGGTTGCCAGCGACCCTCTCCAATCTAGTAATATCAGACTGTTCTTGTCTCCTATCACTGCCTGAAGAAGTGCTGCCCAGCTCCCTCTCGAAACTAGTCATAACGAACTGCCGTAACCTCCAGTCACTACCAAAAATGAGACTTCCTGCCTCCCTTTCTGAACTGAGCATAGCAAGCTGCCCTAACCTCCAGTCACTACCAATCTTGGCGCTGCCGGACTCTCTCTCTAAACTGGTGATCTATAACTGCCCATTGCTCAAATCGCGTTTAGAATTGGAGAAAGGAGAATACTGGCCCAAAGTTGCACACATCCCCTGCATAAAAGTCAATGACAAACTCTTCCCCTGATTAAGGTTGGTGCCCTGGGTTAATGCTTAAAATTTGGATATTTTATTATTTCTCCTGCTAACATGATCCCCTACTTTTCAGTTCATTCTTTCTTTTTTCACTCTTTTACTTTCTCGCCTCTAAGCATGCTGTACATTTTTTCAAAGTAAAATCTTCCCCATTGTTTATTGTGGTGATGTTTGCAACATTAAATGAGGGATCCAATTGAAAATATCTGGATTATTGAGTGGTCCTCATTGATCTGTTATTACTTGCAACTCCATATCCAAGTTCATTTGTCTTTGGACTAACCATGTATGAGAAGATTTTGATTAATTCCTGCCAAATAACATTATAATTCATGATTTTCTATTTTTTAATACTTTTTATGTACAGCTTTTATAAGATATCTGATCATTTAACCTTTCACCCAAGGCTCTCGGACTAGAAGTCGTTTTTCACATTTCTGGATTAATCAGGCATAGCTTTTCATGGTTACTCCCCCCTCACCCTTTCCAGGCATGCATAATATTCTAGTTCGATACTCTAGGAAAAGTCACCAACTTCTGTGTGAGAACGATAAATGAATGACAAACAACATGACAGGTTCGGCTGGACAAGAAACAGATTCACTCATTTAGAAAAAGTTTGTAATCAGCATGCTTAATGCTGAATAATTTGTCTGACTGTTTCTAAATTTGCTTTCTTTTAGGGACTGTCCAATAATCCATTTTCAGGAAACAGCAGTTGGACTGGAGGCTTTTGATTTATCTGCTGGATTAATTGGAAATGTTCTAAGGAAATGATGAAAAATATTGAGTTACTGGTTTGATCTCTCGGCACTGTAGATTATATTGACATTTATAGTACATAGATTATATTGATCTCTCTAAGCAGTTAAGGATAATATTCTGCTCCTCTGTTTTAAAACTTGTTCTTCCTTACATTCAAAAATCTGATTTTTGTCTTCCTTTCAAAATAAGCCTGCCTGCAGTCTCATACTTATTCTGATTTTAACAAATGACTTCTTTTCCTTTTTTCTTTTTTAAATTCTTGTGGTTCTTTTTTATGTGCCCTTTGAACGACCAGACTTAGACTGAACATGTATTTGTTCTCTCTCCGCTTTTATTTCTAAGACAGAGGCATAAATTGTGAAACCAAGAATGTAGAGTTCTCTTAGTTAGCTTACTACAGAAGATATGCAATTTAGCTAACAACTCCGTATCTAGTGAAGGGAAAGCAATTAGAAACCAAGAATGTAGAGTTCTCTTAGTTAGCTTACTACAGAAGATATGCAATTTAGCTAACAACTCCGTATCTAGTGAAGGGAAAGCAATTAGAAACATAAGATCTATGCTATCCTGCATGTTACAGGTCCTGCATTGGAGACACATATTTGGAACTTTTCGCTAATTTCTTTCAAGTGCCAAATTAAATAAAATTAATAACCTGCTTAGAGACTTGTACTAAATCCTTTTATTAATTTCTTTCTACTTAGCTTGAGAACAAGAGAATGGTTGAATCAGGCTTTGCGCAATCGTTTGATGTCAGAATTAAACGTCATCTTAAATTTCTCTGGAGAAAACTGAATTCATGAGCTTATGACTTGTGTATTCTTGCTTGAAAGAATGCCTTGTGTATTTATTTCCCCTGGTGTCATTTTTCTTAAAAGTACACATGATTACTTTTTCATTTCTGAGATGGTGAAAGATTTTATTGTCTGGTTCCTTTTTATACAAATTGTATAAAAGTATGCAAATTCTGTTGCAAATATAAATTTAGCCTTAACTGTCTTTAAAACTTCATATCATTTTATGGCAGGAATGTTGGCGCAGAAAGGATGCTGATTGTCTTTGAGCTTGCAATTGACAAAGGATTCTTAGCAAAAGCCGAACTACCATCATCATCATCAAAGTTGTAGTCATTACAAACCAAAATGTCTATATGCTTCTGCAGTTTGTTGCTGCAACCTTGCAGAGTAAGTCATGAAGCTTTTAGCAAGGTATATGTTAAACTCTTCATTGACCTAATGGCATAAAACAGGTTTAGAAGATGTCAGATAAATTAAGCGCATGGTCATGTTATGATCAAATTAAGTTGTCTGAATTGTACCTGAGCTGATTATCTTTTATTAAAATTTTTGCAACAGTTTGGTTCAAGGAAAACTCAAAAACATAATTTGACAAAGGGTTTCTGATTTAGCAGTATGATGGAATTGGAATTCTCATAAGGAAATGAGGGGGAAAATTATTCTTTAACAGTTCAGATCCAGAAGAAATACCATAGGATTGTGGTTTGTTTTTCATGTTTGTTGGACTTCAATAAAGACATTTCTGTTTAGGAACTTATTCCAAATGCTAGATTAGCAATTCATATATCATTGTTTCTGAGTATCTCATGATAAGGTTAGAGTTTTATACATTGATAAAGGTAGAGTTTTGTCCATGAATTTTAAGGGAAGAACAATGGATAATGCTAGCAATATACCCAAACATATTGGAGTTAGAGAAATGCAGAATAAAAAATATGCATACACCTGACTAAAGTTAAACACTATCTTCTTATGCGATCAAATATGTACCAGGTGGTTACCTACAGAAGATAGAACACAATTGGATTTAAAGGCTTTGCACTGTAGTCCCCTCAATTATAGATGCATGGAAATTTGAAATTTTCTTTATTCTTATTCTTCCTGCAAATTAGTGTTGACATGAACAAAGTCTTCATTCAGACTGGTATAAGGAGATATTTGATGCAAGGGCGAAATATATTCATCAGGCACATGTATATATTATTGTAAAATTTACTCAAACAGCATCTTTTGAGTGCGACAAGTAGCTGCTCTGACGCTTAATTGTGTCCATTTTATTCTGTGCAATAATTAATATCCTTGCATAAAATTTCTAATCATAGTTGGCGGGAATAAAAAATCAGAAGATTATACGGCATATATTTGCTCATCTGGAATTTGTTCTGCATAACTTGAAATACCTAATTCTCCTTGCTCAATTCTATTTAGTTAACTTCTTGATAGAACTGAGGTAACCTAACCATGTGCCAAATGGCATACTTCAGGGTATTGATGGAAAGAAGGCAGATGAATGTTTTCTCGTGTAATCTAGAGGAGAATGAGTTGTTTGTCGCACTACTACGAAGGAGATAAAGATATGTTGGGCGCAGAACACAGGTTTCTGCAACAAATGGATGGATCAGTGGTGCAGGTCTTCTCCATAAGCAGAGGGATTGATATGATTTAGGTTTAGTGGAAACTAAAATTCAAAGGTGTACTTTAAGCTGTCATGCTGTTCTGAATAATGTTCTCTGTGTTGTTTGCATGGATGTTTTTATACAGCTCTGCTTAACTGTTGGAAATAGCAGAGGCAGATTGTTACCTAACTTGGAAATTTACATGAAAATTCTTCTTCCAGTTTAGAAGTTATCATATATTGGTTAATTTCATTTTGTAACAGAAAATATGAGCTGAAGGACAGTTGATTTGTTCAACCACATCCAAACTGGAAAAAAGTGAAGATTGTGTCTGCTGTAGGTTGGTCACAGCTCTGTTCACCTAGATTATCAATGCAAGGAAACTTCATATTCTTTTTACTGTTTTTAGCTAATAAATTATGTGGCATATGAGCCACAACCGTTGCCTGATTAGCAATCACGTTCGATTCACCTTTTTCCTTGTTTCATCAATGCTGCTGAGTCTTGGGACAAAGAAAGAGATATAGTTCACCAGGCATGTGGCATGCAAAAGCTATTCAAAAAGAATCTCTTGGATACTACAAGCAACCACTGCAATGCCCTCTTCTCTATTGTTTTTGCATTCATGTAGTTTCTCTTCCATATGTAGTTGGAATCCATTTTTTCATGTGTTGCATAATTTAAAGCCTCACAAAGAAGCTTATATATATATATATATATATATATATATATATATATATATATATATATATATATATATATATATATATATATATATATATATATATATATATATTGGTTTTCAAATATTGCCGGTTCTGAACTCACTAGATACTGGAAGAGAGAAGGGTATTTTTGGCATGCCACCTCTCTTGAAAGCTCAAGTAGCTTCAGATTCCTGGAGACAGAGTCACTGCTACCCCCCTAGTCTTCCTTGTAACTATAGAGATTGATGATTGCCTTTTTAACAATTTCTTTCCAGTTTGCTCCGGAACTGGAAATATGGTTGAATCAGGCTTAGCTATTTCTTGACCTCAGAATTAAGCTGAGTCCAAAAATTCTCTGGAGAAAAACAGAAGTATGAACTTACTATTGGTGCATGTTCTAGCTTAAAAATAATTCAAAATGTTGAAATGAAGATGAGAAGCTGAATTCTATTATTTTCCCTAGAGTCGGTCTTCTTAAAAGCGTACCATAGTTTCTGTTTTCCTTGTCTTTTATCCCCTTTTTTGGGGTTGTGGGGTGGAGATGTTGGTGAATTCGTAATTTTTCTGGTTCCTTTGTCATGGATATGTATATTTCAGCTCTGGATAGGTATACGATATAGAGGATGTGCAAATTCTTTTGCTTCCATAAACTTACTCTTAACTATCTTTCAAACTTCATTTCTCTATGGCAGGAATATTTGCTGTAGAAGGATGCTAATCCTCTTTGAGTTTGAAATTACCTCAGTACCTTCTTTCTCGCTAAAGTTCTAGTCATTCAAAATAGATTTTCTATGTGCTTTGGAAGTTTGTTATTGCAAGCTTGCGTAGTCCCTCTCTGAAGGCCTCCAGTAGGTTATATGTTAAACTTCTTGTTGAACCCAATAAGCATTAGAGATACGAAATAATTAAAACACTTCAAAATTGCATGATAACAATGGTATGATCTAAACTGTCTGAATTGCGGCTGAATTCTTTTATTCATTTTTTTTAAAACCACAGTATGGTTTCTGGGAAACTGGAGAGCATAATTGGATAAAGGGTTTCAGAATTAGCAGCATGATGAGTTGGAATTTTCACAAGGAAATGAGAGGCAGAATTGTTCTGTAACAGGTCAGAACTAGAATAAATGTATATGGAAGCAGAAATACTATAGTTTGTGGTTCTTTTTTGTGTTTGTTGTACTTCAATAAAGATATTGCTCTTCAAGGAAGTCAGTTCCAAAGTCTAAATAGCAATTTTATGTATCCTTGCTTCGGAGTACATGATGATGATAAATGCAGAATTTTGCACATTGATATTTTATGTGAATTTTAAGGAAAGAACTTTGAGTCACAATTCTAACATGAACCATATACAGAGGTGAAGGCGGAATTGACAATATCTGTGGTCCTCACCTTGGTTAAACACCATCTTCTTTTGCAGTTGTATATGGACAGATGGTAACTTACAGGAGAAAAAAACATAATTGGATAGTGGAAAAAAGAAAGCTAAGATTTTATTTAGTGTTGAAATTATAGCAGATTAGGGTGTTGATGCCAACACAGTCTTCCTTCTGCAGTCTGATATATGCAGAATTTGAGGCAAGGAGTTACATATATTGAACTAGGTAGGTGTCATCTGGTCGTAAAAGATATTGAAATAACATCTGTTGAGTGCAACAAGAAGCCCTTTTGATGCTCTCATCTGTATCAGTTTTGTTCTGTGGCATAATTTGATGTTCTTACATAACAATGCTAGGATATTCAAATTATGTCGTCTATCTGAATTTATAAATTTTTCTAAACTGTGAAGTTGGCATGGATAGAAATCAGGAATTTATGCTGCGTATTTGCTCTTCCTGCATTCTTTCAGCACAACTAGGAATGTGTAAATTCTCCTCTTCTACTAGCTAACTGATGACTCTAAAGATGGAACTAAGGCAACCTAGCTGTTCTCCAAATAACATACTTCATACTGTTGGTGGAAAGAATGCACAATAATGACTCCTCTTGTGCATGATAGAGGGGAACTGAGTTGTAGATCACATGAGATACAGATATGTCGGGGGAAAAACACAGGTTTCTGAAAGAAATGGAATGATCATTCGTGCACCTCTTTGTGATAACCAGAGGGACCAAAATGCTTCTAAGTGGAAGCTGCTGTTTCTATGACCATTTTCTTTTTTAACTCTTGTTAGCTTAGCTCATAGTTAATTAGATATGCAGACTATGGGTGTGAATCAAGACGGATCCCAGAAAAAAAGGAAAAAAAAAAAATCAAGATCCATCCCTGGTAAGTTTTATTTTCCCCCCTGTTTCAGTCTACCTTGCTTAGAGTCTTGAGGAAAAGAGAAACATGTAATGCATAAGGCATCTGACATGCAAAAGGTACTTAAATAGAATCAGCAACTGCTCCATTGTATCATTCCCTGCCCCGAAGGCATATTAATGAGTGAAGGCTGCTGCGCGTAACGACTTCTTTGAAGCTAGGCTAGGATAGGATCCAATTCTAGGAGCGATGTAAGACCAGTAGACCCAAGTTATGCCTTTGACCTAGGGTTTTAACACTGTGTTCTTTTTCTTGAAAGCGTATTAGGAAGCTCAGTCTTTACCTTGTCTTTTCTCAAGAGGAGGTGTGGTGCCGTTGGACCTGCCCTTTATACAATACAGCAGTAGTTTCGGTTGAACTGGACATTTCTCCCGCTATTGGAAGGCTTATGAGATAGAGCTGGCTGGCACGGCACGTACTAATCTTAATCTTCTTGGAGCTCAGACCTCTTCTTTATCTCTCCCTTTTTCCGAGTGGGCCATTCATACCTTTTCCACCCCAAGTCCGATCCTCTTCATCCCGGCCGGAAACTGAGGAAGAGGAAAGACCAGAACCGGGGAGGCCGAGCGGGCTAGGGCCCATGCTCGCTTGAGACGAGCGTGCTTCCACCAATACGAATAACCTTCGCTACTGGCCGAAACACCCTAGTTCCTTGGGACGGCAAAGACAGACTAGAGAGAGAAATAAAGAAACTCGAAGCCTCCGGACGCGTTAGAGGTCGTGTCTTTTTTTGAGGGAACTAATAAATAGGACTGTTAATTGGGTCGGATTAGCTCAAGTCTGGTTCATTCGACCCGTTTAATTGCGGGTTCAGGCTAATCTTTTCAGTCGGAATAACGTTTCGGGCCGAGTTCGGACTGAGGTAAGTTTAGTCCGATTTTAGCCCGGTCCGTAAAATATATATATAAATATATATTTATATGTATATATATATATATTTATTTATTTATATAATAATAATATTATTATATTATTAAAAAATATTATTATTATATAAAAAATTTTAAAAAATCAGATTAGGGCCGGCCTGAGCCCGAACTCGAGCTCACATTTTCTCAGCCAGATGTCAATCGGGCCGAGCTCGGGCTTAGCAAAGCCTGTCTCACTCAGCTCGATTGACACCCCTACTTAAGTGATTTATTGCACCGGATAACCCATACGGCTACGGATCTTTGCTTCAACAAAAAAACCTGGCGAAGAGCACCAACTGTTCTATATTGTTTTTTCATTCATATAACTTCACTGACGTATATAGTAGGAACCCTTTTTGTTGTGCTTGATGGTTTAAATCCTAGCAAATTAAGCTTACATCTGATTTTGGTTTTCAAGATTTCTTAGTTGTGAACTCACTATATTTGGCCAGAGTTGTTGCTGCATCTAATCTACCTCCTAACTCCAGAGGTTGATGATTGATTTGTGTTAGAAGGGCCAAAACAACTTGACACAAGTTGGGATGCAACATATAAACTCCTCGATCATCAAGTGTCCTAAGCCAGTTGCTGCAGCCTGCAAGAAAAAGGATTTTCTGCCTCCCCTAGGGTTGTAATTACTGGCTAGCAATTCAGAGACATGAGAAATAGAAATCATGTGAAAGAGGAAGATAAGATCTTAGCATATTCTCCCAATTGATTTTTGCACTTGTAATTTAGAATATTCCAAAGTAAATGTTTGATTTTATAAAATAACATATTCTGCATATTCACTTTCGTAATTAGTATATTTAACTAATTTCACAAAATATAATTTTTTTCACTTCGCAACATAAATTTAGAAAGAGGAAAGAAAAAAATTACCAATTACTTAATAGTTAATACTTATATGATATAACTTATAAGGTATAATTTATAAACATAATTATCTCATAAATTATGTAAAGTGATTAGTAAACTTTAGTATTAGCCCAATATCTTATTAAAAATTAATATTTATTATTAGGATGAGGCACATTAGAAGAATTTTTGTGTGTGTTAATATGCATTCAAAATATTATACTACCAACTATTTTTTTTTTTGTATTGGAGAAGCAACATTTATGCATTTAACCCTAATACTAATACCAAAATGTCAAATTACTCCAGTCAATAGGCATAAATCAGTATTAATGCTCTAAAATTTGGTCATGCACAATGTGTTTCTGCTTCATAGTTGTCTTTATCCATTCATGATATGTTAGTAATATGTTGCCTTTCTTTTTGGGTATTATAGAATATCTGTCTACTTAAATTGTTATACAAATAGAGTATGAGTTTTTAAAAGAAAAAATATAGACAATATATGAATAGATTTATTTCGGGTTCGGCCCGAGCTTGCCCCGAGCTCATAAGAGCCTCGGGCTCAGTATGATATAACTCGGGTTGAGCCCGGGCTTAGCTTGACGCGACTCACGTAGCCCGATTAACAGGCCTAGAATTAATATATAAAATAGAAAATAAAAGATGAAAAAGCATGAGAAAAAAATAACTCGCTAGTCAAAGGAACTTGCCCCTTAGTAGAGTAATTCTCGTAAAGGTTTTTAAAGGCCGAGTTTGACATTGTGTGATTTGGTCACTATATTGACATTTTTTTTAGTATGTGCAGATAAATTTTTCATTATTAGATGGATTTTTTTTATCTGATAGTTGAGGAGTATAAAAGGTATTTTAGGTATCAAAGCTTGTGAGATATTTGAAATTTTAAAATGTCATCATTAGCCAGACTTTTTTAAGTATTCTCACCAAATTACCTCTCTCTCTCTCTCTCTCTTTCCTTACTATCCTTTTTCTTCTCTTTCCTCCGCTCCTATTTTGAAACATTTTAAACATTGAAGAACAAAATGATTCATTCTTCTCAAGATCTTTATTTTGTATTCAATAGTTTCGATGAGCTTTAGAATTCTCGTTTGAGATTAAAATTTATTTTT
Organism: Rauvolfia tetraphylla; assembly: GCA_030512225.1. Lineage (NCBI taxonomy): Eukaryota > Viridiplantae > Streptophyta > Magnoliopsida > Gentianales > Apocynaceae > Rauvolfia > Rauvolfia tetraphylla. The sequence goes on along the minus strand of JAJQKT010000004.1, from coordinate 4,073,786 downwards.
CAGATTCATTTATAGTCAAACTAAAGTTTGATATGTGAGTTTTTATTAAGATGTTTGGTAGTTTCGACGTTGCAAAAATTTTCAACAAAAGTAATATTTATCTGGATATTTAATAGTCTACTTATGGAGGTAAAGAAAGCGTTGTGTTGATTCATCGTTTGTTGAATACTCGTTATGAAATAATTATTCATATCGTGAATTAAATAATTTCTTACAATATAGTGAATAATTATTCACCACTTGTCGATTACTTGTCATGAAGTGAATAATTATTCACTTGTCAAATATTAGTCATGAAGTGAATAATTATTCATTTATTCATTGACTTAGGATTGACTGATCAATTATTCAATAAAGAGTGAATAATTATGCACTTGTCGAATATTAGTCGTGAAGTGAATAATTATTTACTTGTCGAACATTAATTGTAAATTGAATAATTATTCATTTGTCGAATACTAATCGTGAAGTGAATAATTATTCATTTATTCATTGACTTATAAAGTTTTGGAATCATTCTTAGACTTTGATTTAGACTCAGTTGCTGCTATCCAAAGCACACCAATTTGTTTAGCATTTTTGTAGGGTATATTTAGAACAATGGTAGAGATAAAAGTGCAAGAAGAGTGAAAGGAGAGAGAGAGAGAATCAGAAGATTTGGTAGAGAAAAAGAGAGAAAGTCAAATTTGATATATGTACTTGAAATTCCAATTCACATTTTGAACTCGGTTTGAGCTTTGGTTGGGAATTGAATTTTTTTTTATTTTAAATATGCGCTTGAGTACCCCTGGCTGTTCGATTAAGGAAAAGCCTATCTAATGGCTAAGAGTGGTACCTGCACGTGTGGGGGCAAAATGGTGTTCAGCACCATAGCCGAATCGGAAGGAACTAGGCATCTAACGGAAGAAGATGCCTACCCAGCCAAAAGAGGAAAAAAAAAAAAAAAAGAAGATGTCTAAATAAATTACAAAAAGAAGAAAAATGCCTTGAGTAATCAAGATTATTGGTAGAGAAGAAGTATTATTTGAAGTAGTATTTGATGATGAGACAAAGACTATGAATGAGAAAACACACATAGTGATAAACATGTTTATAACGGGGAGACTATTAATTGGTAGACTAAGGATATGGGACGAGGCTTGTTTACAATGTTTAATATAGTAATAGATGAGAGAATTTGGTTGAGATGTAAGGTATGTTCTTAATTACTTAAAATAAGTTGTTTGTAACTTTTTAAAATTAAAAATTATTTTTGAACTATTCTTAACTGATTATTTACTTCTAATTTCAGTTTAAATAAGTTAAAAAAGTTAATTTTGAGAAATTAATATAGAGGTACTTTTTAAAATATATTTTATTTATTAAAATTATTAACGTTTTTAAAAGTACTTATTTTTTAGTAGTTTAAAAAAATTTTAGCAATCGGAAACATACTTATTCACAGTTGTTGAACATTTCAAATTTAACACATCAAATCTGGAAGAATGTACCTCTCTTAAAGTATATTTATTTTGTTACTATTTTTGAATGATTAATATTTTTTAAAATAGAATTAATAATAAATAATAACATTAAACAATATTAATTAATTAATAATTATTAATTTGTATAATAGTTAATTAAAAATTCTAAATAACTAATAATATTTATTAAACAACATTTTCTTATTAAAAAAACATTGCATGACTTGCAAGTTCCATGCAGGTGGGGGCGGAAAATGCAAACACGTTCTCCACATATAAATGAAACTTTGTCCATATTTTCATCATTCTTTTGCGGAACTTGCCATGCATGGAACTGGTCAAAGTTCCATAAAACTCCACGAATATAATTTAGAATGTGAAAAAAATTAAATTTAAAGTTTTTACGACCTTTTATTATGAAATCGAAATGGTTTAGTATCGATTTATAATTTATTACATTTTCAACTATATTAGAACTTCAAATTTAAAAATTAGATATATTTAAAGTTAAGTTTGAGATAGAGACAAAGTATATTTTGAGGAATAAAATACAAACACATGAATAGTAAATTCTAAAAATTGTATACAGTAATAATGCTCAAATAAGTCTTTTGTATTATGAAATATTATGAATGTCTATTATTTCAAGAGATAATTTATCTAAGTTATAAAATATGAAAGGTTGAGGGTTATCACTAAAGTTGTAACATTCATACTTCACAGACCACTATTACTATTACTTCGATGATCTTAAAGAATATAAGAGATTATGAGAGATTGAGAGGTAAGTTATGAAAGTTATAAAAGAAGGTATTAATAATTTATGATAAGAAGGGTTATTTTTAACTCTATAAATAAGAGCTTGTATTAGTGTAGATGAATTGTGAAAAACTCTTAACAAAATTCTAATTTTATATTTCATGTGTTCTCCCTTTTTCTCTTTTGTTGTAGTTTAAATTTTTCTTCATTGTTATTTTATAATTAGTTTTGTGTTTATCGAGATCGAATTTTTCAACACGTTATTAATACAAGTCTTTGCCACTAGAGTTTTAAAGTTTATTCAAGATAAGAAAAGATATATTTTTTCTATCTATGAATTTTCGTGGCAAACCTTACAAAACTCAAATTTTTTTGCTCTTGATATTTTTAGAAAGAACTGTCTGTCGTGGATACTAGATGCTCAAATTCATCTAGATACAGTTGGTCTAGCAAACACCATTATAGGAAATAATGTGTCATCTTCACAAAATCACTCAAAAGCCATGATTTGTCTTTGCCATTATCAATGATAAAAGATCTAAAGACGGAATATCTTACCGTGAGAGATCTATTTGTTTTGTGAAATGATCTAAAAAGAAAGATTTGACTGCTAGAAGATGGTCATTCTACCGAAAGTATAGTATAATTGGATGCACTTATAGTTACAAGACTTTAAATTTATAAATGAGTATAACTCTACAATATTTAAAATTATCTCATAATTAAAATTATACAGAGAGAATATCATTGATATTGATATGTTAGAGAAAACATTCTCTATTTTTCATGCCTTGAATATTGTCATATAGCAACAATATTGAGAGAAGGGTTTTAAGAAATATACTGAGTTAATTTCTTGTATCCTTGTGTCTAAGCAAAATAATGAGCTATTGATGAAAAATTATGAAAGTCGACCAACATGTTCTACCACACTCCCTGAAATGAATTCAGTTAGAACTCATAGTTATAGCGCTGGAAAATGGCGTGGTAGAAATCTTTTATATAATCATGGCAATTAGAATAAAGTGTCAGGTGCGAAAAATAATAAAAACAACTAGAAGTGAGTCAAACACAATGAGAAAGAAAAGGGAAGGATGTCAATCCAGAAGATCATGAAGATAAATGCTATTGATGAGGTATGCAAGGTCGTTAGTCTTGTACCTGTCATACGACAAAATATCTTGTTGCGTTTGACCAAGCATTGATTAAGAAGAAGTGCAAAAGTCTTGAATAAATTTTACTTCTCAAAATTCAACTCTTTATGGTGGTGATGATAATAGTCTTGATGATGCCATTGTTGATGTAACTCACTTGGATTTGGCTAATTTCTTTAAGCATCCAGAAGGAAGAGTTGACTATTTGATTGGTAATAGAAGTGTCTAAAAGAAATATTTTAAGAGTTTTGTTCAATGTTTTTTCTAATTTTTCCTAGTTAAGTCTTATGTTTAGTTATATTTTCTTTGTAATAATGTTTTGTGTTTTATTTCAAAATTTATTTGTAATAGAGCTTTATTTATTTAAGTATTAAATTTATATTTTGATGTATTTAGATGGCTCTTATTTCTTAATTATTATGGATGACTCTAAAAGTGCCACACAGGATATTTGTCTCATTGATAGTGCAACTACGCGTATGATACTTAAAAGTGAGAGATATTTTTCTTATTTGAAATTGAGAGAAGAAGAGTTAGTATTTTACTACATAGAGACATAATAATTACCATCAATTAGGCATTATTTTTCTTAAAATCTCAAATAAATTTATTAAATTTCAATGATATTTGATGAAATGGATATTATATTGAAACAATGAAGGAAAATAACTTTGAGTATCTTTATATTACTCAAACCATCTTTGGAGAGAAATTGATCTTCGAGAAACAGCCATATCTTTCTTCTGGCCTATATTATCCAAAAATTAATACTGTTGAAGTGCATCATTTAATAAACTAGAAGTTTACAGATTTTGTTATATTTAGTATTTGGCATAACCGTTTAGATTATCCATGATCAATTATGATGAGAAAAATAGTTGAGAATACTTAGGTCACCCAATATCTCTTATTTGGCTTTGAACCAAATATCTCTCATTTGAGGATTTTTGAATGTGCAGTGTATGTTCATATAATACCAAATTAGCAAACCAAAATGGGTTCCCAAAGGAGATTGGGGATATATGTTGGATATAACTCTCCCTTTATAATAAGATATCTTAAACCTGTGATGAGAGATGTATTTACGGCAAGATTCATTGATTTCTATTTTGATGAGTCTATATTCCCTAAATTAGGGGGAGAAAATAAACCACAAAAGAAAGAGCTTGTTTGGAAAACATCATTAAATCATCTTGATCCAGGTACAAGCGTGAGTGAACTAGAAATTTAAAAGATAATTAGTTTAAAAAATAGCAAATCAATTGCCAGATGCCTTTGTCGACTCTACAAGAGTAACAAAATCATATCTACCAGCAATAGATACTCCTATTTGGGTTGAAGTCCCAAAAGAGCAAAATTCAACATCTATAGTTGTTAAATCGAAATCATGCTATAAGCGTGGTCGACCTCTTGGTTCAAAAGATAGAAATCTTCGAAAGAAAAGAGGATCAATTGATCAAGGTGATCATATTGAAGAATTTGAGAAGATTGACGAAGAGATAACTGATAAGATCAAAGATTTTAAAAATAATATAGAGATTTTCATCAATTATATAACTTTTGGCAGAAATTGGAAAAGAATGGAAATGATTGTTGATGACTTATTTGCTTACAATGTAGCACTTGATATTTTAAAAGAGAATGAGTATCTCGAACCAATATCGGTTGGAAAATGTCAATGCACAGATGATTGGTCAAAATGAAAAGATGTGATTCAACCAGAATTGAACTTAATTTCGAAACGTGAATTTTTTGACCTATAGTCTGAACAGTTGAAGATGTTAAGTCCATTGGCTATAAATGGATATTTGTGCAAAAGTGAAATAAGAATAATGAAGTTGTGAGATATAAGACACAAATTTTTACAAAGACCAAATGTTAATTATGATCAACATCCCATAATATGTAAATCTGGTTGTCGTGAAAATTATTTTATTAAGTTACAAAAGTCATTGTGAAATACCTAAGGGAGGGGGGGGGGGGGAGGTGAATTAGGTATTTGGCTAATTTTTGCAAAAAAAAAAACCTTTTATAAGTCTAAGCCAAGAACATATTATATATCAAGTTAAAGACAGTTAATTTCACAGCAATAAAGGAATGTAAAAGCAAAGAAGTCAAGCAAGTTATAGTGGTTTGATCGTCAAGATCTACGTCCACTACCTTAAGCCTACACTTAAGGATTTCAATCAATCTACTATATGCTCAAGTTTACAAATTACATGAGAGGCTCACCACACTATGGTTTTACACTTACAACATCTTCTAGTAACTTTTACAAACAAGGCTCACCACATAATGGTTTTATATCTACAAACAACCTTGAATCACAATTTCAAGGATCACCCTTATCTAAAGGGTTTTATGTTATCAAGATAACCTTGCAAGAGCTAGTAGAAAACACAACTTGATAAAGAGAGAAGAGTGTGTAGATGTTACTACTTGTTGGTAGATATTTTACACAAAGTTGTACCTTCACGCTTTGATCTCTTTGGATTGATCAATTGAATGCACATGACACAAGAGAGCTTAAAATGTTTGCTAATCGCTTTGGAATGTTTAGAGTTCACAAGGATTCAAAAGTTACAAAAAACCTGAAGTTTATAACTTTTATAGATGTGAAAATTCAAATGCAACAGCTATAAAACGGCTAGTTTCAGAGAAGTTTGGACGTCCGAATTTCATGCCATGCATCCGAACTTTACTGTGCCAAGCCGTCTGGAAAAGTTCGGACGTCCGAACTTTTCCTTATGCGTCCGAACTTGCGTCCGAACTTCTTAATAACATTGAAAACGTTTTTTATGAATGGACACATCATTTACACAAAAACCGTTACCAAAACATTTTGATCATACAAAATCTTCTTAAGATCATTTGAGATTTCAAAAACATACTTGTTATCACAAAGTTTATTGAAAACCATTTTAAAAATAAGTTTTGTGCTCTCTCATGCATTCAACTAATTCGAAGATATACAAGTGTAGAGTTTACAGAAAAATATACCTATTTAGCATATGAACCCTACACTCTAAGTCTTCAATGCCTTCAATCATCTTGAACATACTCTTCAATCTTCAATCACTTTTGGCATAATTGAGTTGTTCTTGCATTGTGGCTCCAAGGCAATAAGACTTCATGCTTCTCAATCTTTCAATCCTATCTCTCAACATACAAGTACATTAGTTCTCATCAATGTTTGCCATTATTCAAAACTAATCATAACAACATGATTTGCCCTTAGGGCTAACAATCTCCCCCTTTTTGATGATGACAAACTTTGATTCAAAATGTGATGGATTTAAAACAATGTAGTACAAAGAAGCATTAATGTCAATGATTGAGAATAACCAATTTAGCACATTGACATATAACAGGCCCAATATGAGCCTATGGCCCAACCAACATCCATTTACCTCATTCCTTCCAACAAAGATGGAAGATATAGCATTTGGTGCTCCCCCTTAGATTGTGCTCATTTTTCAACAAGTTTGGACTTGTGGTGCTAGCCATCCGAAATCTGACATATCAAGTCCAAACAATAAAATAAGTGAAATGAGAACTGCAATTTTTGAAAATAAACTTTCCTAAGATTTTTCAACCGTATTAGAAGAGATTGAAACATATTTGAATCAATTTGAACAACAAAGGAGCACATTTTGACAAGAAAATATGGATGCATCCGAATTTCATAAAATGCATCTGAACTTTTAAATTTGAAGTCCAATCTTTAAAATATGTGAGATGAAGGCTGTAATATTTGAAAATAAGCCTTCCTAAGGTTGTTCAAATATGATAGAAGGATTTGAAACAGTTTTCAAACAATTTGAACAACAGAAAAATCAGTTTTGGCAAGACAGTTTGGATGCATCCGAACTTTTTGGTTTGCATCCGAACTTCAAGTCCAAACTTATAAATTCTATCCTCACATATTATAATTCTTTCTAGTTTAAGTTTCAAGTGTATAAATATAGTCAAAACATGCCAAACACATATTGCACATATAACATATATTGCAGAAGCACACACATTTCACATTTTAGCAAATTTTGCAGCTCACAGCTCATCTTCTTTCTCCCCCTTTTGTCATCATTCAAGAATGGGAAAATGAAAATGAGACTGTTAATGACTAAAGGAAGCTCTCAACTCTAAGGTTTCATCATTGAGCTTCATACCATTAAAGCTATTACATAGGCCATACTACACTAGTGATAAAGTGCAGAAATTTAAAAGTGCAAAACAGAGATATTTGCATAAAATATGCCAGTAAAAGTTCAAAATACATAAAAGCAGTAAATGGAAATGAGAATGAAGATATGCTTAGTCTTTGGATATTGATGGAGAGTCCTTTCTTGATTTCTTCTTGACAGCAACATGCTTGACTCTTCCATGGCCAAATGTTGGATTTGATAGGGTTGCTATTTCAGCTCTTGCAATTTGACTTCCTTCTTGACTGATTCCAGCTTGCTGCAATCCTTGATCTCCTCCTTGAGACTCCATGACCTGCTCATTGCCATTCCCTTGATTATCATCATCACTGTCACTGCCTTCTTCACCTTTTTTTGTTATCTTCATCATGCTCATAATCTTTTTTCTCTTGAGTTCTAGAAGGCCCTTCACCACTTTGAGGATTTCTTATCAGTATTTCCTCAATGTGCTTGACTATATTTTCCAAACTATCCAGTTTTCCAAGCACCATAGGAGCAAATGTTTCAAAGAATTTATGCATTTTCTCCATTTCTCTCATGTTGTTGTTTAGTGCTTCTTGAATTTTATTTCCTCTTGAAATCTCTTCAGCACTAGTACCTTCCCCAGCAATAGGATATGATTGTGAAGTTGGCTCTTCTTCAAAGAGTCTTCTTTTGGAGGGAGGCTGCTCCCCCTCACTTGTTGAATCATGCCTTTTCTTGGTTTTCATTTCCCTTGCCCATGTTTCTGCCTCTTCTTCTTCTTCTTCTTCTTCAATTTCCTCACTTTCCTTAGCTTCAACTCTCTTTGGAGGGGTCTCCCTTCTAGTTCTCCATACTCCCTCATTATCAAGAGTCAATTGCATCCTTTTGAGAGAGTCATTTGTATAGATTTGTCCTTTTTTAAAAGCTTGTCCTCTAACAGGAAGCTTGACCCGAAAATGTTTGAAGAATCTTGTCAGAAGTCTTCGATATGGTAAAGCCTTGTTATCAGTCTTTCTAACCCCAATCATATGCTTCAATGCCATGTATCCAAAATTCAACCTCCTATGCTCATGCAAAGCAAACATAATTATCATATGAATGTTCCCCACAAATGTTTTGTGACCAAAGTTAGGAATTATCATTGTTGTAATCATATGATGCATAACTCTTCCTCTTGCATCTAAAGCCTTAACTTCCCTTTCCTTAATGGTCCTAAACTCTCTACCATTGGTGAAAGTTTCTTCAAATCTAGCATTTGTAAACAATTCTCGTTCATAGCAGTGTTGTCCCAGAGAAAAATATCTTGCTCCAACATCACTCACTCCACAAATTCTATTTACCAATACATCATTGAATTCAAAATCTATTTGTGAGACTCTAAAGAATACCACTGATTAACATCTTCTCCCTCATATTCTATTCTTTCCTCTTTTAGATTGGTATAAAATTCATATACGAGAGAGGGATAATACTCTTCATCTATAGCCAACAGATTACTCCACCCAATATCACCAAATAAGGATAAAACATTACCTATGTTGGTGAGCTTTTCAAAATCAACCCTGTTTCCCGGGATGATTTTTCTTGATTTCTTATTCCATTCTTCAAATTCTGATGCAGCTTTGATTGAGATGAACTTGTCTGCTCCAGATGATGATTGAGGAACCCTAATTCTCCTTGGTTCATTGAGAATTCGTCCTCCTTCACTGACCTTTTCTTTCCCTTTACCTTTTTCAACATTTGCTCCTTTAGTTCTCACCATTTTGATCTTCTAACAAAAATGCAGTGAGTTTTGAGCGGTGTGTAGGGCTAGGAATTCAAAAATCTAAGTATTTTGATGTGAAAATGGTGAAATTACAGAAGGATTTATGTTTAGACGCAAGTGGGTAGAGAGAAATTTTGAAAAGGAGAGAGTTCGGATGATAAATAATGTGAGTAACGGCTAGTTCAGTTTCTTAAAAACTGCTATAACCGCAAAGTTCGGACGTCCAAACTTTTTGGTGCGCGTCCGAATATTCGTCTGAACTTCTCTGTTTCTCCAGTTTCAGAAAATTCGGACGTCCGAACTTTCTGTCATGCATCCGAACTTTTCTGTCCAGAATTTTCTAATAAAGTTTGGACGATCCATTTTCACTCAATTGCATCCAAATTTTTTCTTGCTTTTTTCACACTCAAATCAACACATTAGTAATTGAATTTTGAGATTCCTAAGAGTCGTCTTAAATGAGTAAACCTTTCCTTAGTCAAAGGCTTTGTGAATATATCAGCAATTTGGTCATTTGTATTTATATATTCTAAGTATATGTCTCTTTTAGCAACATGATCACGAATAAAATGATGCTTAATCTCTATATGCTTTGTTCTAGAGTGTTGAATGAGATTTATACTCAAGTTGATGGCACAAGTATTATCACATAGAATAGGTATACAATTAATTTTAATACCATAATCAAGTAGTGTATGTTGCATCCATAATAACTGAGCACAACAACTACCAGCTGCAATATATTCAGCTTCAACAGTAGACAAAGACACATAAGCTTGTTTTTTACTATACCAAGATACAAGACAACTATCAAGAAATTGACAATGACCACTTTTGCTTTTTCATTCAACTTTGCATCCAGCATAGTCAGCATAATAACTGAGCACAACAACTACCAGCTGCAATATATTCAGCTTCAACAGTAGACAAAGACACATAAGCTTGTTTTTTATTATACCAAGATACAAGACAACTATCAAGAAATTGACAATGACCACTTGTGCTTTTTCGTTCAACTTTGTATCCAGCATAGTCAGCATCCGAATATCCAATAAGATCAAAAGATGAAGATTTTGAAAACCAAAGACCATAGTCATGTGTATCAATCAAATAACGAAAAATACGTTTGACAGAAATTAAATGATATTCTTTAGGACATGATTGAAATCTAGCACATAAGCACACAACAAACATAATGTCTGGTCTATTAGCTGTGAGATAGAGCAAACTTCCAATCATACCTCTATATGACTTCTCATCCACATTTTTACCTTTTTTATCTTTGTCAAGTTTAGTCGATATTGGAGTACCTATCCCTTTTGTTTGATCCATTCCAAATCTTTTCAAAAGCTCCTTGGTATACTTAGCTTGATTGATGAAGACTCCATCCTTGGTTTGCTTAATTTGCAGCCCAAGAAAGAAATTCAATTCTCCCATCATGCTCATTTCAAATTCATTTTGCATAGATTTGGCAAAATATTCACAAAAAGATATGTTAGTAGCACCAAAGAGAATATCATCAACATAAATTTGCACAAGTAAAATATCATTATTGGTAGATGTTTTTATAAAAAGAGTTGTGTCTACTTTTCCTTTTGCAAAACCTTTTGAAAGAAGAAATCCACTTAATCTTTCATACCAAGCTCTTGGGGCTTGTTTCAATCCATAGAGAGCTTTGGTTAACTTAAAGATATGATTTGGAAATTTTTCATGAATAAAACCAGGAGGTTGCTCTACATAAACTTCTTCTTCAATAAAGCCATTTAGAAAAGTACTTTTGACATCCATTTGAAATAGCTTAAATCATTTAAAACAAGCAAAAGCCAAAAGTATTCTTATAGATTCCAATCTGGCTACAGGAGCAAAAGTTTCATCATAGTCAATATCTTCTTATTGGTTGAAGCCTTGAGCAACAAGTCTAGCATTATTTCTAACAACTTCTCCTTGTTCATTTAATTTATTTCTAAAAACCCATTTTGTACCTATAATTGAATGATCATGGGGTCTTGGAACAAGAGTCCAAACTTTATTCCTTTCAAACTGATTTAATTCTTCTTCCATAGCAATAATCCAGAAATTATCACTCAATGCATCATCAATGTTTTTAGATTCTAAATGAGATAAAAGAGCAAAATTATCAATAAAGTGCCGCCTTGTTTTTACTCATTGGGAGATATCACCAATGATTTGCTCCTTAGGATGACCTCTTGCATATGTTAAATCCTTTGGAAGCTCTTGATCATTGCTAGGTTGACCATCCTGTCCTTGCTCTATTATTTCTTCTTCTTTGGCATGTTCTTCCAATGTGGGTGCTTGATGATGAGTTTGATTTTCAATCATTAAAGAACCTGCATCATCTTCATTTCTTCTCTCAAGGTAAATGTTAGATTCATCAAAGGTTACATGTATGGTTTCTTCAACACATAATGTTCTTTTGTTATAAACTCTACATGTTTTTTTATTAGATGAATAGCCAAGAAATACTCCTTCATCTGATTTTCTATCAAATTTTCCCAAATTATCACTGGTATTTAAAATAAAACATTTACAACCAAACACTTTAAAATAAACAATTGAAGGGGTTCTATTAAATAAAAGTTCAAAATGTGTTTTTCTTATGAAAGGTCTTAATAAAACTCTATTCATACATAGCAAGCAGTATTTACAACTTCAGCCCAAAAGTATTTTGGCAAGGAATTTTCAGCAACCATTGATCTAGCCATCTCTTGTAAAGTTCTATTTTTCCTTTCAACAACCCTATTTTGTTGAGGTGTTTTGGCAGCTGAGAAATTGTGAGTAATGCCATATTCATCACAAAATTTTGTAAAATCTTGATTGCAAAATTCTCTTCCATTATCACTCCTAATAGAAATCAGTTTATACTCAAGAGATGTTTGAACCTTTTTGAAAAGTTTTGTAAATTCATGAAATGTTTCATCCTTTTGAGCTAAGAAGAGTACCCAAGTAAATCTTGAAAAGTCATCTACAATCACATAAGCATATCTTTTATCACCAAGACTAGTGGTCCTCATTGGTCCAAATAAGTCTATGTGAACTAGTTCAAGAGGTTTTGAAGTAGAGACCATTTTCTTTGGTTTAAAAGATGTTTTTGATTGTTTTCCATATTGACAAGCATTACAAAGACGTGTTTTATCAAAATGCATTTTAGGTAATCTTCTAACTAGCTCTTGTGTAGAAAATTTGTTCAATAAATCCATGCTCACATGTCCTAATCTTCTATGCCACAGAAATCCATCATTATCATGAATGGCAAGACATTTTATATCATTAGTAATAAGCTCATCAAGATATAATACATATACATTTCCAACTCTTTTAGCAACAAAGATGATTTTGCTACTTGCACTATCAAAAATAGTACAAGTATCACATTTAAATTCTACTTTACATCCATTGTCACATAATTGACTAATGCTAAGTAAATTATACTTCAAACCATCAATAAGTAATACTTGCTTAATGAGAGGAGAGGAGCTTTTACCAATGTTAACTATTCCAAGAATCTTTTCTTTCTTCTTATCACCAAATGTGATAGAACCTTCACTTGTTGCTTGAAGCTCACTAACAAGTGAGACATTTCCTGTCATGCGCCTTGAGCATCCACTGTCAAGAAACTATTTTGTGGCACTTTATCTTGAAGCAAATTGAACCTACACCAAATTAGAAATAGTAATTTTTGGTACCCATATTTTCTTGGGTCCAATGGAGTTAGTGATAGTTCCTTTGACTTTCCAAATAATCTTAACACCATTTTCTATCTTTCTTTTTACAAAACATCTAGAAATCTTATGTCCATGCTTGCCACAGTTAGGGCTGTCAACGGGTCCAAACGGGTCCGGGACACCTTGTCCCGGACCCAGACCCGATTATCTGTCAAGGTACCGGACCCGATCTGATTACCCGACGGGTCTGAATATACTAGACCCGTACCCTATCCGATAGGGTCTCGGTTCGGGTCCAGGTAGACCCGCTAAGAATTTTTAAAATTAAAAAAAATTAATACATAAAAAACACAATTCAAATGTCATGCCATAATTCATAAACTCAATAAAATAACAAACTTAATATTTTTAAACACAATTCTTAAATCTACTTATTGATCAAAGGAAAAATTATAAAATATCTTCAACTCAAGAAAATACAAATACAATCCTTGGAGAAATACATTAAACAAAATTATAAACTCAAAGAGTCACTTCTCAAACATTAACCAATGCCTCTCTTTATCTGCTGCCACTGCTAAAGGAAAAAAGAATAATGAGAAAAATTATCTTGTGATAAAAAATATAAATGTTAATAACGTTCCTAATAAATACTAGCTAGTGATAAAAGAACTTACAAATAATTGAAAATCAATTTGTCTTAATAACTTGAGACAGAGAAATATTGTTGCCAGTATCATCCAACTTTGAAGACAAATTAAATCAATTAATAGGTAGAAGGAAAAATAAAAGAACAAATAAGAAGAAACAAAATAAAATACATGTATTCAACTTACTTCTCTTTTTTGCCAATTCAATCCAATCACCCGTAGTTACCAATGCCTCAACGATATCAAGAAGTAGTGATGCACGTGTCTCATCAACTATTCTTCCCCCAACACTGAATGCAGACTCTGAAGCAACAGTAGTAGTCAGAACAACCAAAATATCACGCGCCATCTTTCCTATGATAGGATACTTAGGAGAATTAGCTTTCCACCAATGCAAAATATTAAAATTCTCAGTCATAGGAAATACAGGTTCTTCTAAATATTGCTCTATTTCAGCCTTTTGGTACATACAAAGCGAAGAGGACCGAACTTGCTTATACCATTGATCAAAAGCATTAAAATCATCAACTGTTGAACTTGGCTCACTCCCATGGGTGAAATTTTCATCACATACATTACTTGTAGATCTTATTTGTTCACCGCACTCTTAACTCGTCCGACATATCGATAAGCATCACTACCATAAATTGCATTGTAATACCATTCCACCAAATCCATCTTAAACCTTGGATCAAGCACTACTGCAATCCCCAACACCAAACTAGATTCCTCCCAATACTTTTCAAACTTTTCTCTCATAGGACCAGCCATAGCTTTAAGAAAATCTTGTTGACTATTTTACCATTCCCTCAACTTAAGTTGAATTTTACACACACCAGGAAAAAAGACATTAGAAGTTGAGAAATTGGAACCACTAAAATGAATGGTGGAGTCATAAAACACCTTCAAACATCCATGAACTACACTAGCAATTTTCCAGTCATTCTCACTTGGACAATGCTTATAATTTCTATCAATTTGTTCAAGGCGGTTAAATGCTTCTTTGAGAGGTAATGCAGTCTCAAGCATTAAAAAAGTAGAATTCCATCTAGTTTGAACATCCAAAGACAACTTTTTCTTATTTTTCAACTTGCATTGCTGTATTGCACACTCAAATTTCTGGTTTGCATATGTAGACTTTTTTAAATACTTGCATGTTTTTCGGATCTTTACAAGTAAATCACCAATAACAGCCAAACCATCTTGCACAATCAAATTAAGAACATGTGCACTGCAACGAACATGAAACAAATCACCACCAAGGGGAAGCCATGCTTTCTCAAGCAACCAAGAATTCAAATGTCTAACCATGGAATCATTTGATGATGCATTATCCACAACCATAGAAAACAACTTCTTGTCCAAATTCCACTCAAAAATAAGATTATTAATGAATCGAAACAAAGTCTCACCATCATGGGGACAAGGAATATGCTTATAATTAAGAATCTTCTTTTTCAACTCCCAATTGTCATTGATATAGTGAGCAGTCAAACAAGTATATGCAATATTAGCATGCTCTGAAGTCCAAATATCAGTAGTGAGTGTGACTCTACAAGTAAGATATTCAAAGAATTTGTGTAATGTTTCTCTTTCTTCCTTATGTACTTCCATCACTTCTGCCCTAATTGTATTTCGAGAAACAAGCTTGAAATTGGGATTCAAACCACTGCAGAATAATTCAAATGGTTCATGCTCACAAATATTAAAAGGATAGTTATTCTTGATAATCATTCTTGCCAAATCTCTCCTACTCTTTTCTTGGTCAAATTTATAATTTTGAATCTCCATTCTGCCTGTCAGAATATTCTTTGTTTGTTGAATCTCTTGCTATCCCCTACTCTTAAATTTTCTAGCAACACATCCTGTCAAATGCTTACTCAAATGAGTAGTCCCACTAGAACTACTACCAGAAAGTTTTTTTTGGCACCAATTGCACTGAGCTATGACATCTCCTTTAGAATTAGTGGATCTCGACATTTCGTCCCATACCTTTGATGTTAATTTTCTAGTACGCTTTGAGGGAAATGCTTGATCGTGTCCCCCTTGTAGTTGTATTGCCTCATCATCTATCTCAACAATCTCATTCTCATTGGTAGAAGTTCTGGAACTTGCAGTTGGTATTGGTGTATCAGGTACAGTTGACATCCTAAATAAAACATATTAAAAGAAACTATGTTAATAAAATAAATCACTATATTGGGTGGCCCAAAACTAAAATTAGTTTAAAAAATTTAGTCATGTATTAACATATAGTCATTACTTAAGATAATAACTTTTCTCAAATTTTGACTCAAATAAGGGCAATCAGAATGACTCAAATTTTGGACCAATTCCATTTTAGCTGCATAACTTCTAGATAGGTACAGTAAGCCCACTACCAATAATTGGTTTAAAAATTCATATCATCATTTATGGGTCCCTTCATTTATAATATTGCTAAATCATTAGTTCATTACACTACTAATTAAGTAGATGTACAAAATGTTTCTTTCTTAGTGCGAGTGGATTTTTTCTTTGGCATCTAGTGTGATAGCTATGTAGAGTAGTGTTCCTGTTGTTCCAAAAATTTTGAACAATTTTAGCTTAGCTTACTGAAACTAACTTTTAAGTTTTGAGTAATATTCCTGCTGTTCCAAAAATTTTGAAATGAACCAGGGGCTAAGAGCCAGGATCTGATTTCAAGCATTATAAAGCACAAATATCCCTCAAAATCAACTAGAATTGAATTGGAACAAGAGACTTGGACTGCTTGCCACCAAAAAAGGAACGGTTTCAGAAGTCTAAATGACATTCATAGGGGACTCATGGAAAAAGAAAACTGAAGCATGCTTGCTAGTGGTCAAAACAATTTAAAGGGAAAAAAAAGAGTACCCATGTATTTCAAAAGCTTTTGCCCAAACTTATATATTTTTAAATAACTGCAAAAGTATTCAAAAGTTCAAAGCTTACATAATAGATTTGAAGAACATCGAACAATTTTGAGTAAAAGTACGTTTCTGCATCTTCAATTGCAATATCTACTTTGGAGCATCTATTCAATCCTCGGGTTTCAGGAACATGATTAACTAAACCAGCATCACTGGTCAATCCATTGGCTTCACATTTTCAAATTGAATAGCAAGTAATGAAAAGGTAACTAGAAATCACTGGTAGCAAGTGTTCATGTGAAAGCAGTACAAGACTAATTTAATGTTATCCCCTATTTGGGGAACACCTCAAAGATTGACATGACCGAAATGGTGAAACAGGTAATGGATTTGCATATATTTAATGTGGTCATACACTAGATTGTTCCAATCTCCATCCTTTGGCTATTACAGTAGTGGTTTGTTGTCGAAGAAGGTAGAAATCTGGACAAAAAATTGGGAAAAATTTCCAGTAATTCTTATCCACCGAGGAGGAAAGTTAGACAAGAAAGAATATTATTTTTTTCCTCTAAGTAAACAGAAATAACAATGAAATTCGAATGCAATAATTTTTCATCATCGGCAACAGCCTAAACCAAAAGAAGAAATAGCTATTGTACCTCGAGGGCGAAGAAGTTGTGGCCGACTCTTGGACAGGAGCAGAAGCAACGGGTGCTGCAGTTGATGAAGAGGTCTCGGACCGATTGGAGTAGAGACTTGCCGAGGAGATCGGCCAAGAAAAAAAAACTGTCGGCTGTAAACCTATAATTGCAGAGTGGAGTGGCGGCCAAGAGTAGGATAGTGGAAGAAAAAAGGAACTTGCTAGGGTTAGAGACTTAGAGTTTAGGAATTCTCATATAATTTGTGAATCATTCACCATCGTTGGATTGAAACACATCTAACGGTCGTAAAAAATTAAATATATAAAATATTTATTATTAAAATTTTAATCGGGTCTCTGGTATACGGGTCTGGAACATTGGGTACCGTACCCATTCCCGTTTAGCCTATGTATTATCGGGTCCGGGGTCCGGGTCGGGTAAACGGGTATAAATATTATCCCGTACCCGATCTTATTGGGTCGGGTAAGACCCGACCCGTTGACAGGCCTAGCCACAGTATGTGCAAAAAATATGAGACCTAGAATTAAAAGTCTCTTTAACAAAGAGTTTTTATACTTTGGAATATAGCTATCATGAGAGAAACCAAGACCATGTTTTACAAATGAAGATCTTTGATAACCAAGTAATTTATTTAAATTTTCTCTTCCATTTGTAAATTTTTCAATACATGAAGTAAGATCATTGACTTTTCTTTTTAAAATCTCATGATCATCAGCATTTTTTCAAGAGAAACAACTTTTATGCAAAGCTCTTTGTTTTCAAAAGATAAGTTTTGTATGGTTGCATTTAAAACTTCTTTTTCAATGTTAAGACAATTAATGGTTTCAAGAAGTTTACCATTTTCAACACATAATTTTGATTTCTCATGTGACAAATCATTGATTTTAGATTTCATTTCTTTATTTCTTTTTGAAGCCTTTTTCAATTCTTCATACATTTCTACAAGTAATTCACTAGGATCAATATCATCATAAAGATTAGAAATAGAGGGAGAAGATTGTACCTCATCATCAATTGCCATAAAGCATATGTTGGCCTTTCCTTCACTGTCATCTTCACTTTCTTGTTGATCCCACGTTCCAGCCAGCCCTTTTCCTTTCTTGGCAGATTTCTTTTTGTTCTTGCTGTCTCTTTCCCTTTACAGAACTTTGGGACAATCAGCAAGAAGATGTTCTGTGCTCTTGCATTCAAAACATTGTGGATTGAAGGATGAAGACTGTCCACTCTTCTTGGTTGGCTCTCTTCCTTTCTTGAGAAACTCCTTTTTGTAGAATCTCTTGAATTTCCTAACTGCCATGACAATTTCTTCTTCTCCACTGTTACCATCCTCTTCTTCACATGAAGATTTTTCTTGTTCACTCAAGTGATTTGAAGTCTTGAGTATAACTCATTTTCTTCCCTTTTCTTCATCTTCTTTGTCATTTAATATTTTCATCTTCATTTCATGTGTGAGCAGAGATCCAATAAGCTCTTCAAGCGGAAGAGTTTTTAAGTCCTTAGACTCCTCAATAGCAAGTGTCTTTGGCTGCCAAGATTTTGGTAAAGCATCCAAAATCTTCTTGTTTTGCTCTCCAATAGTATAGCTCTTTCCATAAGCTTTTAAGCCATTGAAAATGTTAGTAAACCTTGTAAACATATCACTAACATTCTCACATTGTTTCATGGTAAAAAGTTCATAGTCTCTAACAAGCATGGCAAGTTTAGATTCTTTAACTTGGTTTGTACCCTCATGAGTTATTTGAAATAATCTCCACATATCATGAGCAGTGTCACAACCACTAACTCTATTATATTCAGTTACATCTAAAGCACAACTTAATATATTCATGGCCTGATAATTTAATGTCATTTTCTTTGAATCATGTTCATCAAATTCATCAGTAAACTTTGGCTATAAGGTTACCCCATCAGCTCTCATTTTCATAGGAATATAAGGACCTTTTTCAACAATATTCCACAAATCAAAATTGATAGAACAAATATATATCTTAACTCTAGATTTCCAAAAAGGTATAGTTTGTTCCATCAAACAAAGGTGTTCTATTCGTGGAAGATCCTTTTTGGTAAGGTAAGTTTGAGATATTAGCCATAGGATCTTTAACCTCTAGGTTGTAAAACCATACAAAGAAGTTCTAGCTCTGAAACCAATTGAAATACCTAAGAGGGGGAGGGGGTGAATTAGGTATTTGGTTAATTTTCGCAAACAAAAACCTTTTATAAGTCTAAGCCAAGAACAGATTATATATCAAGTTAAAGACAGTTAATCTCACAGCAATAAAGGAATGTAAAAGCAAAGAACTCAAGCAAGTTATAGTGGTTCGATCGTCAAGATCTACGTCCACTACCTTAAGCCTACACTTAAGGATTTCAATCAATCTACTATATGCTTAAGTTTACAAATTACATGAGAGGCTCACCACACAATGGTTTTATATCTACAAACAACCTTGAATCACAATTTCAAGGATCACCCTTATCTAAAGGGTTTTATGTTATCAAGATAACCTTGCAAGAGCTAGTAGAAAACACAACTTGATAAAGAGAGAAGAGTGTGTAGATGTTACTACTTGTTGGTAGATGTTTTACACAAAGTTGTACCTTCACGCTTTGATCTCTTTGGATTGATCAATTGAATGCACAAGACACAAGAGAGCTTAAAATGTTTGCTAAAGGCTTTGGAATGTTAAGAGTTCACAAGGATTCAAAAGTTACAAAAAATCTGAAGTTTATAGCTTTTATAGATGTGAAAATTCAAATGCAACAGTTATAAAACGACTAGTTTTAGAGAAGTTCGGACGTCCGAACTTCATGCCATGCGTCCGAACTTTACTGTGCCAAACCGTCTGGAAAATTTCAGACGTCTGAACTTTTCCTTATGCGTCCGAACTTCTCTGGAAAAATAGTGACCATGCTATCAGAGAAAGTTTGGACGTCCGAACTTTACTCCATACGTCCGAACTTCTCTGGAAGCACAGTAACCATTTCCAAAGTTTGGACGACCAAACTTGCATTCAAACTTATCAAATTTAGTCAAATCTTTTGAAAATAATTGTTAATAACATTGAAAACGCTTTGTATGAATGGACACATCATTTACACAAAAACTGTTACCAAAACATTTTGATCATACAAAATCTCTTAAGATCATTTGAGATTTCAAAAACATACTTGTTATCACAAAGTTTATTGAAAACCATTTTAAAAACAAGTTTTGTGCTCTCTCATGCATTGAACTAATTCCAAGATATACAAGTGTAGAGTTTACAGAAAAATATACCTATTTAGCATATGAACCCTACACTTTAAGTCTTCAATGCCTTCAATCATCTTGAACATAGTCTTCAATCTTCAATCACTTTTGGCATAATTGAGTTGTTCTTGCATTGTGGCTTCAAGGCAATAAGACTTCATGCTTCTCAATCATTCAATCCTATCACTCAGCATACAAGTACATTAGTTCTCATCAATGTTTGCCATTATTCAAAACTAATCATAACAACATGATTTGCCCTTAGGGCTAACACATTGTATGGCTTAAGACATTCGAGACGCATGTGATATAACCGTCTTAGAGAAAATTTATTGAAAGCAAGATACAAAAAAGATCTAATATATCCATGTGTCTTATTTAAGAAATATATTTCGAGATTTATGATACTCACAATACATGTTGATGATATAAATATTTTTGGAGAAGTGGAAGAGCTTCAAGATGCGGTGAATTATTTGAAACAATAATTAGAGATAAAAGATTTTGTAATGACTAGGTTCTATCTTGGTCTACAAATTGAACATCTAGAAGATAAAAGTTTTAGTTACGAATTGATATGGATAAAGCACATGCATTGAGTACTTCAATAGTCGTTCAATTACTAGATGTGAATAAAGATTTCTTCAGACCTCGGGAAGATGATGAAGAATTACTTAGTTCTGAAGTACCTTATCTTAGTTTAATTGGTGCATTGATGTATCTTACTAGTAATACAAGACCTGATATATTATTTTCTGTGAACTTATTAGCAAGATATAGTTATTCTCTCTCAAAACGACATTGGAATGGTATTAAGCATATCCTTAGACAGTTCCAAGGTACCATAAATCGCTGATTATTTATTAAATAAAGCTAACCTAAATTTGATTTGTTATGCGAATACTTGATATTTATCCAATCCACATAAAATACTTTTTCAAACTGGTTATGTATTTACTTATGCTGGTATTGCTATTTCATGAGATTCTGCGAAATAACTCATGATAGCCACCTCATCTAATCATTCTAAAATTATAGCCTTTTATGAGACAGGTCAAAAATATGTATGGTTGAGATCTATGATATATTATATTCAGGAGATTTGTGGATTATCCTCTAGGAAGAGAATTCCAACTCCTCTATATGAGGATAATGGAGCTTGTATAGCTCAATTAAAAAGAAAATATATTAAAGGAGATAGGATAAAACATGTCACCAAATTTTTCTTTACTCATGAACTCTAGAAGACTAGCAAAATTAATGTGTAACAAATTCGATCATGTGATAATCTAATAGATTTATTAACTAAAATATAAACGGCAGTAATATTTGAGAAATTGGTGAACAAAATTGAAATGTATCAATTAAGGAATCTTAAAGGGTTATCTCATCAAAGGGAGTAACAATGACATAAAGAGTAGTGTACTCTTTTTCCTTCACTAGAGTTTTTTCCACTAGGTTTTTTATCTAGTAAGGTTTTACCGAGACGTAATCTTTTTATAATAGACATTTAAGGGGGGAGATTTCAAAATATTAGGGATATCTATTATTTTAAGAGATAATTCATCTAAATTATGAAATATGAAAAGTTAGGGATTGCTGCCAAAGTTATAACATCCATCCTTTATGGACCACTATTCTCATTATCTCGATTATTTTAAAGAACATGGAAGATTATGAAAGGTAAATTATGTAAGTTATAAAAGAGGCTAGTAATGACCTATGATGTGAAGGGTCGCTTTAAACTCTATAAATATGAGCCTGTAAGAGTGTGGATAAATTGTGAAAAGCTATTAGTAAAATTCTAAATTCTATATTTCTTGTGTTCTCTCTTTTTTTTCTATAGTTCAAAGTTTTCTTTGTTGTTATTTTATAGTTCTTTTCATGTTTATTGCTACATAATTTTACAACATTTTAGTAAACCTATCTAATTAAAAACCCACTTTAGAAACTCTTATTTTGTTTTGTTGTAGAGTGGCAATCCTCCTAAGCCAAATTATAGTTTGGCTCGGCCTAATTAGATAGATTTTCATCTCGAAAATAGATTTTTGTAAAAATTGATTATTTATAATAAAAATAAAATTAAAATAAAAATATATCCCATGACTAGCTATTATTTGTGTGCGCCTAATTTGATTTTTTCTCTTTTTATATTAAAAAAGGGGCATGCTAACTACAATGTACTAAATTACTGATTGTAGCGCAACTATTTTTCATTAAGAAAAAATCTTTCTCTCTCTAAACTTTAAAATTCTCTCAAAATTTTCTCTCTGAACAAAATTCTTGACAAAGTTTCAACGTATTCATAAATCTAAAACAAAAATAAAAATGAAATAAAAGCTTTAAAAAAAAAAGAAATACAAAGGGAACAAGCCCCCCACAAAAAAAAAAGACTAAAGAAAAAAGGAATACCCAAGAGAAGAGAAAAAAAGAAATGTTTTCAAGGGGGACCTTTATCTGGTTCCCCAAGATGTTGCAAAAAAAAAAAAAAAAAAAGCAGAATATAGGAAGAACATCAGCCACCGCCAGCAACCATCACCGAGTCGAGTGAAATCTTAAGAAGTGACGATGGGACCAAGCAATGATAAAATTTTACCACCACTCAGTTTAAGCTACAATCATCTTTCTTTGCATCTAAAATGATGATTTGCTTATTGTGCAGTATTTCATAAGAAGTATCAGTTCAGTAAAAGTGAGGTGATTTTACTATGGATGGCAAATGATCTGTTGGAGGGCTTTAGGAACAACAAAAGGCATGAAGATATAGATGATGAGTATTTCCGTGAACCAACATTTAGGTCCTTGTTTCATGAGTCAACTAATGGGAAATGTTCAATGCATGACCTTGTTAATGATTTGGCTAAATTTGTATATGGAAAAAACTCTCTTAGGTTAGAAGATTATAAAAAATGCTATGGTTTGTCATTTGCAATGCGGCGTTTCTCTTATCTATGTAGTAGTTCTTGTTATAAGAAAACACAATTTTGCGATGGCAATTTTGAGATGAATTGTCCGTTGCAAAATTGCGACCGACTTGCAAGGAATCAAAAGAGATAATAAAACAGCGACGGACAATATTTTCGTCACAAATCCATAGTTATATTGCTATAAATTTGTGACCCAAAAAAGGAAAAAAATATGTTATGTTACCCATTGCAAATCTGTAGGTATTTACTACGGATTTGTGACGAAAAAAAAAAATAAAAAATTTATTATATCTTTCGTCGCAAATTTGTTATAATTTTTAAACAAAATAAGAAAAAATAGTATTTTTATAAATAACAAATTTGTCACAAAATTATAATATATTTACGACAGATTTTTGAAGAAAATAAATAAATTTTTTTTATCTGTCGTAAAGTCATTGCAAAATGGTGACGAATTTACGATGAAATACTGTAAAAAAAATTAACAAAAAATATTATTATTTAATTCGTCTCAAATCCATTGCCAAATTGAAATGAATTTGTGACATTTTTTGAAGCAAATAAATTAAAAATATTTTTTATCTGTTGCAAATCCGTTACGAAAGTGCAACTGATTTGTTACAAATTTTTGAAGAAAATAAATAAAAAATTACTATTATTTAATCAATTTTTTGAGAAAATAAATTAAACATATTTTTTTATCCCTCTCAAATCTATTACAAAATTGCAACAAATTTGCAATGAAATATTGCAAAAAATAAATAATAAATATTATTTTTTCTTCGTCTTAAATCCATTGCAAATTGTAACAAATTTGTGATAGCTTTTTGGAGAAAATAAATAAAAATGATTTTTTATCTGTCGCAAATCCATTGCAAAATTGCAATGGATTTCTATTTCATTAAACATAGATTGCATGTAGTGTATGTGTAATGTATATTATCATATATTGTTCATGAGTATATAGTTTGTAAGAAATATAAAGAAACTAATACAAAACTTACAGTGCATATTTTGATATAACTTATTTATTGACTATTTTGAGTCTTTTATATAGGACACATAAAATTATATTGTAGATGCATATACTACTAATAGTTCTAACTAAGATTGTTCCATAATAATATGTAATATTATATCAATATTAAACTAATGCATTTAGTACATATGTTACTTCAGTACACAATTATACAATATACAAATTGTTTTGATATAACATATTTATTGATTATAAACACATTATACAAGATATGTAAAAGTATATGACATATAGATGCATATAATAGTAATAGTTTTTGTAAGCCCTAAGGACAAATCATGTAATTTTGATTCATGACAAATATTGATGAGAACTGATATGTTTATATTGTGTGATAGGATTTGTGAAGAAAGAAGTTTGAAGTCTCATTGCCTTCAAGAGGAAGAGTAAAGAACAACCTCATTAAGCTATAAGTCTTTTGAGGTGTATTCAAAGATAAATTCAAGGCATTGAAGACTTGAAGTGTAGAGTAGGTATGATGATAGGTAATGTCTATGTGAACTCTACACTTGTATGTCTTGGAGTCTATTGAATGCATAAGAGAGCATAAAATTTGTTTCTTAAGTTTAAAAAGACTTTGAATGAATCTTTAGAAAATGTGGTTTTGTGTTCTAAAAGCCTTTAAGTAAACTTTAAATGATCAAATGAGTTTGATGGTGGTTTTCAAACTTATATTTGTCTAAATAAGTTATCTATATATATCAAATGTATTTCAAATACTTGGAAGATTGATTTCAAATGATTTTACAAAGTTTGAACACAATTCCATGAAATTCGGTCGTCCGAATTTGGTAGCAAAAATTTGCTACTGTTCTTCCAGAGAAATTCGGAAGAAGATTCGGACGCATGAAGAAAAATTCGGTCGTCCGAATTTTGGTCTTCAGCATGGTCACTGTTCTTCCAGAGAAATTCGGACGAAGATTCGGACGAAGCAGGAAGAATTCGGTCGTCCAAAAAATTCGGACGCAGAATTCGGTCGTCCGAATTTCCTGAAAGTAGCCGTTAACTAGCCGTTTTATAGCTGTTTCAACTGATTTTCAAATTCTATAAAAGCTATAAACGTGCAATCTTTTGTAACAACAAAATTTTTGAATATTCTAAGCTCTCCAAAGTCTATTCCAAACATTTCTCAAGCTCTCTTATGTCTTGTGCATTCAATTAATCAATCCAAAGACATCAAAGTGTGAAGGTGCAACATTGTGTAAATTCTACCAACAAGTGGTAACATCTACACACTCTTCTTTACTTATTCAATTGTGTTGATCTACTAGCTCTGGCAAGGTTATCTTGATAACATAAAATCCTTTAGATAAGGGTGATCCTTGAAGTTGTGATTCAAGGTTGTTTGAGATATAAAACCATAGATTGGTGAGCCTTGTTTGTAAAAATTACTAGCAGAGGTTGTATGTGTAAAACCAAAGTGTGGTGAGCCTCTCTTGTAATCTGTGAACTTGAGCACATAGTAGAGTTATTGAAATCCTTAAGTGTATACTTAAGGTAGTGGAGGTAAATCTTGAGGATCGAACCACTATAAATTGTTTGTGTTCATTGGTTTACATTTCTTATACTGCTTTGCCATAATCTGTTTCTTTCTTATTCATATCATCTGTAATTGGTCTATACATATAAAAGATTTGAATTTGCGAAAATTAGCCGAATACCTAATTCACCCCCCTCTTAGGTATTTCAATTGGTATCAGAGCTAGAACTTCTTTGTGCGGTTTTACAACCTAGAAGACAAAGATCCTATGGCTAATATGTCAAATCTACCTTACCTAGAAGGATCTTCTACAAACAGACCTCCATTGTTTGATGGAACAAATTATACATTTTGGAAGTCTAGAGTTAAAATATATATTTGTTCTATCAATTTTGATTTATGGAACATAATTGAGAAAGGTCCCTATGTCCCAATGAAAATGAGAGCAGATGGAGTAACTCCTGAACCCAAATCTACTGATGAATTTGATGAGCATGACTCAAGGAAAATGACTCTAAATTATCAAGCCATGAATATATTGAGCTGTGCTCTAGATGTTACTGAATATAATAGAGTGAGTGGGTGTGACTCTGCACATGATATGTGGAGATTACTTCAAATTACACATGAAGGTACTAATCAAGTTAAAGAATCTAAACTTGCTATGCTTGTTAGAGATTATGAATTGTTTACTATGAAACAAGGCGAAAATATTAGTGATATGTTTACAAGGTTTACTAATATTTCCAATGGCTTGAAAGCTTATGGTAAAGGCTATACTATGGGAGAGCAAAACAGAAAGATCTTGGATGCTCTACCAAAATCTTGGCAGCCAAAGACACTCGCTATTGAGGAGTCCAAAGATCTAAAAACTCTTCCTCTTGAAGAACTTATTGGATCGCTACTTACTCATGAAATGAAGATGAAGAGATTGAATGATAAGGAAGATGAGGAAAAGGGGAGAAAAGGAGTAGTGCTTAATGCCTCAAACAACTTAAGTGAACAAGAACAATCTTCAAGTGAAGAAGAAGGAGGAAACAGTGGAGAAGAAGAAATTGCAATGGCAGTGAAGAAGTTCAAGAGATTCTACAAAAAGGAATTTTTCAAGAAAGGAAGAAAGCCAGTCAAGAAGAGTGGACAATCTTCATCATATAAACCTCAATGCTTTGAATGCAAAAGTACTGAGCATCTTATTGCTGACTGTCCCAGAGTGTTGGAAAGGGAAAGAGAAAGCAAAAACAGAAAGAAATCTGCCAAGAAAGGAAAAGGACTAGCAGGAACGTGGGATCAACAGGAAAGTGAGGATGAAAGTGAAGGAAAGGCCAACATATGCTTCATGGCCATTGATGATGAGGTACAATCTTCTCCCTCTATTTCAAATTTGTGTGATGATGATATTGATTCTAGTGATTTAATTCTAGAATTGTATGAAGAACTGAAAAAGGCTTCAAGAAGAAATAAAGAAATAAAATCCAAAATTAGTGATCTTTCAAATGAAAATTCAAAATTATGTCTCATGGACACAAAGTGTCTAAGTGCATTATAAAAAGAAAGATAGAAACTGGAGTAAAGACTATATGGAAAGTTAAAGAAACTGTCACTAACCCTCTTGGACCCAAGAAGATATGGGTACCAAAAATCACTCTTTCCAATTTGGTATAGGTACAATTTGCCTCAAGATCAAGTGCCACAAAATGGTTTCTTGATAGTGGCTGTTCAAGGCACATGACTGGAAATGCATCACTTGTTAGTGAGCTTCAAGCTACAAGTGAAGGCTTTGTCACTTTTGGAGATAAGAAGAAAGGGAAAATACTTGGAATAGGTAACATTGGTAAAGGTTCATTCCCTCTTATCAAACAAGTTTTACTTATTGATGGTTTAAAATATAATTTACTTAGCATTAGCCAATTATGTGATAATGGTTGCAAAGTAGAGTTTAAATGTGATACTTGTACTATTCTTGATAATGCAAGCAATAAAACTATCTTTGTAGCTAAAAGAGTAAGTAATGTATATGTGTTATATCTTGATGAGCTTATTACTAATGACATTAAATGTCTTGCAATACATGACAATGATGAATTTTTATGGCATAGAAGATTAGGACATGTGAGCATGGATTTATTGAACAAACTTTCTACTCATGAACTAATTAGAGGATTACCAAAAATGCATTTTGACAAAACTCGGATTTGTGATGCTTGTCAATATGGAAAACAATCAAAAACCTCTTTCAAACCAAAGAAAATGGTTTCTACCTCAAAGCCTTTGAACTAGTTCACATGGACTTATTTGGACCTATGAGGACTACTAGTCTTGGTGGTAAAAGATATGCTTATGTGATTGTTGATGATTTTTCCAGATTTACATGGGTAATATTTTTGTCACAAAAAGATGAAACATTTTATGAATTTTCAAAACTTTTTAAGAAGGTTCAAATTTCTCTTAATTGCAATCTAATATCTATTAGAAGTGATAATGGAAGAGAGTTTTGCAATCAAGATTTTACAAAATTTTGTGATGAGTATGGTATCACTCATAATTTTTCAGTAGACTAAAACACCTCAACAAAATGGAATTGTTGAGAGGAAAAAGCAGAACATTACAAGAAATGGCTAGATCAATGCTTTGTGAAAACTCTTTACCTAAGTACTTTTGAGTGAAGTTCGTAAATACAACATGCTATGTAATGAATAGAGTTTTACTAAGACCTTTTATAAGAAAAAACACCTTTTGAACTTCTATTTGATAAAACTCCATCAATTGTCTATTTTTTAAGTATTTGGTTGTAAATGCTTTATTTTAAATACTAGTGACAATCTTGGTAAGTTTGACAGAAATCGATGAAGGTATATTTCTAGGCTATTCATCTAATAAAAAGGCTTATAGAGTCTATAATAAAAAGGACATTATGTGTTGAAGAAACTATTCATGTAACTTTTTGATGAATCTAATATTTATCTTCAAAGAAGAAATGAAGATGATACGAGTTCTTCAATGGTTGAAAATCAAACTCAACACCAAGTACCTACATTGGAAGATCATGCTAAAGAAGAAGAAATAATGGAGCAAGAATATAATGGTCAATCAAGCAATAATCAAGAGCTTCCAAAGGATCTCACATATGCAAGAAGTCATCCTAAGGAGCAAATCATTGGTGATGTCTCTCAAGGAGTTAAAACAAGACGGTACTTTATTGATAATTTTGCACTTTTATCTCATATTGAACCCAAAAAATATTGATGATGCATTGTGTGATAATTTCGGATTATTGCTATGGAAGAAGAGTTAAATCGGTTTGAGAGAAATAAAGTTTGGACTCTTGTTCCTAGACCTCATGATCATTCTCATTATTGGTACAAAATGGATATTTAGAAATAAGTTAAATGAACTAGGAGAAGTAGTTAGAAATAAAGCTAGACTTGTTGCTCAAGGCTTCAATCAAGAAGAAGGTATTGATTATGATGAAACTTTTGCTCCAGTGGCCAGATTAGAGTCTATCAGAATACTCGGCATTTGCTTGTTTTAAAGACTTTAAACTATTTCAAATAGATGTCAAAAGTGCTTTTCTAAATGGTTTTATTGAAGAAGAAGTTTATGTAGAACAATCTCCTGGATTTATTCATGAAAAATTTCCAAATCATGTTTTCAAATTAACTAAAGCTCTATATGGACTGAAACAAGCTCCAAGATCTTGGTATGAAAGATTAAGTGGTTTTCTTCTCTCAAAAGGTTTTACTAAAGGAAAAGTAGACACAACTCTTTTTATTAAAACATCTTCTAAAACTGATATTTTGCTTGTACAAATCTATGTTGATGATATCATTTTTGGTTCTACTAATACTTCTCTTTGTGAAGAGTTTGCTAAAACTATGCAAAATGAATTTGAGATGAGCATGATGGGAGAACTAAGTTTCTTCCTTGGACTACAAATTAAGCAAACCAAGGATGGAGTCTTCATCAACCAAGCAAAATATACTAAGGAGCTATTGAAAAGGTTTGGAATGGATCAAGCAAAAGGAATAAGTACTCCAATGAGTTCATCAACTAAACTTGACAAAGATGAGAAAGGTAAAAGTATTGATGAGAAATTATATAGAGGTATGATAGGAAGTTTACTCTATCTCACAGCTAGTAGACCGGATATTATGTTTGTTGTATGCTTGTGTGCTAGATTCCAATCTTGTCCTAAAGAATCTCATCTAATTTTCGTTAAAGCGAATTTTTCAGTTACTTGATTGATACTCATGATTATGGCCTTTGGTTTTCGAAAACTTCATCTTTTGAACTTATTGGATATTCGATGCGGATTATCGCTGGTTGTAAAGTTGAACGTAAAAGCACAAGTGGGCATTGTCAATTTCTTGGTAGTTGTCTTGTATCTTGGTTTAGTAAAAAGCAAGCTTGTGTGTCTTTATCCACTGCGAAGTCTGAATACATAGTTGCAGGGAAGTTGTTGTGCACAATTGTTATGGATGCAGCATACTTTACTTGATTATGGTCTTAAATTCAATTGTGTGCCCATATTATGTGATAATACTAGTGCCATTAACTTGAGCATAAATCCCATTCAACATTCTAGGACTAAGCATATAGAGATAAAACATCATTTCATTCTTGACCATGTGATTAAGAAAGATATATGCTTAGAATATATAAATACAAATGATCAAATTGCTAACATATTTACAAAGCCTTTGGCTGAGGAAAGGTTCAATCACCTAAGAAGACTCTTAGGAATTTCAAGATTCAATGACTAATGTGTGTATTGAAGTCATGATGAATGCAGGAAATTTTTGATTCAAAATTCGGATGCACTGCAGAAGATTCGGTCGACCGAATTTTCTGAGTGTCAAGAAACAGAGACTTTTGATCAAGAATTTGGACGCAGGTCAGAAAATTCGGTCGACCAAATTTTCTGAACTGAAGAAACAGAAACTTTTGCTCGAAACCGAATTTTCTAAACTGAAGAAACAGAAACTTTCGCTCGAAAATTCGGACGCAGACCTGAAAAATCAGTCGACCGAATTTTACGGACGAGACTCTTTAAATAAAGCTGAAACAATCTCTTCAACACTACTACTTCCGAATTTCACATCCTTTTTAAAACCTCTCATACCCATTCACATCCGAATCAAAATCCCTTCAAAATCCCACACTCTCATCCCGATTTTCCTTCATTTTTAAACTTTTAAGCCCTAATTTCATACAGAAAACAAATCCTTCTCAAGAGAAAACATCATGGTGAGAACAAAGAAGCCCAATGTTGAGAAAGGAAAAGGAAAGGCTAAGGAAGGAGATGGAGACCCAATCCTCAATCAACCAAGAAGGATTCGCATTCCTCAAACACAATCTGGAGTTGACAGGTTTATCTCTATTAAATCTACTCATGAATTTGATGAATGGAATAAGAATAGTAGAAAAATCATTCCTGGATATAAGGTGGATATTGATAAGCTGTCAAATATGGATATTGTCCTATCTCATTTCAATGATATTGGTTGGAGTAGTTTGCTCTTCATTGATGAAGAATTTTATCCTACTTTGATATATGAATTCTATGCAAATTTGAAAGAGGATAGAATTGAGATGATAGGGGATAATGTGATACAATGGTATTCATCTAGAGTATCACAAATGGACATTGAATTCAATGAAGGATTGATAAATAGAATTTGTGGAGTAGGTGATGAGGGAGCTAGATATTATTCAGCATCCATGCATTGTTATGATTGTGAACTCTACACACATGTTAGATTTGAAGATGCATTTACAAATGGAAGAGAGTTTAGGGCCATAAAGGAAAGGGAAATTAAGAATTTGGATGCTAGAGGTAGAGTTTTACATCACATGGTGACCACAATGATTGTTCCTAATTTTGGACACAAGTCATCAGTTGAAAATATGCATATGGTAATCATGTTAGCCCTGCATGAGAATAGAAGAATGAATTTTGGGTATATAGCCTTGAAACATATGATTGCAGCCAGAAAAACAGTAACCAAGGCATTCCCATTTGGAAGGTTATTAACCAGAATCTTCAAGCATTTTAAGATCAAACTTCCTGGAAGAGGGCAAGCTTTTAAGAGTGGTGAAATTTATACAAATGAAACTCTTAAGAGAATGCAATTAGTTCATGATGAGGATAATGTATGGAGGACAAAAAGAGAAACTCCTCCGAAAAGGATAGAAAGAGAGAAAATTATAGAAAGTGAAGAGGAAGAAGAAGAAGAGGATGAAGAGGAAACCCTTGCTAGGGAAATGAAAACAAAAAGAAAACATGACACCTCAAGTGAGGGGGAGAAACCTCCAACAAAAGGAGATTATTTGAAGAAGAAACTGGAAATAGGTCTAGTAGTAAAGGAGTATCTAGAGGGGACACCATTATAGCCAAAACATTCCAAGAAGCCTTGAACAATCATGTCAAGGAAATGGAGAAAATGTATAAGTTCTTTGAGTCATTTGCTCCAATGGTTCTTGGAAAATTGGATGGACTGGAAAACAGAGTAAAACACATTGAAGATATCCTTATGAGAAATACTCAAAGTGGTGAAGGAACCTCTAAGCCTCAAGATGGAAAGGAGGAGGAAAGAAATAGAGAAGCAAAGAAAGAAGATAATCAAGATAGCAGTAATCAAGAGGATGATCAGGGTGGAAATGATAAGACCACAGCAGAAGAAAAAGAACACGAACAGGCTCATGAAGATCTACCAGTGGCAGGAAGCCAAGTAGCTCAAGCTGCAATTGTATCTGCAGCAACAATCTCTTTCAGTCAAGGAAGAGTCAAGCACTTGGCAGTCAAGAAAGGAGTGAGCCGAGCCTCCCCATCAACCTCATCATCACAAGACTAAGCCTTCTCTTCTAATCTCTTTACTGTATTTTGTTCAGTTTTCTAAGCATTTTGCTGCATTTTCTATTCTGAACTTGTTAAATATTTTGCTGTTTTTTTTATGTAATAGTGAAGCTCAATGATGAAATCCTAGTGATGAGAGCTTCTTTTATATGCTATCTTGAACATCTCATTTTCATTGATCCCTTTAATTTTTTTTATGATGACAAAAGGGGGAGAAAAATATGATGCAATATGATGTAATATATGTGAAACCTTAGTCATTATGTGAACTCAGTCTTTAATCAAATTTGGATGCAAGGTTTTAAGATTGGATGCATTCATATTTATGGTCAAAATTTTTTTTCTGTTTATCCAAATTGATTCCAATCTGACTTACTCTATTCCATTATGTTTGAACAACATTATGAAACCTTTATATCATTTCAAACCTTCAATTATATTGAATCTGTTGCAGTTTGGACATGAGTTTAAAAATTCGGATGCATGTGATTCAAAATTCGGACGCATGTGATTCAAAATTCGGACGCATCCATATTGTGTTACCAAAAAGTGCTCATTTGTTGTTCAAATTGATTCAAATATGTTTTAATCTCTTCTAATATGTTTGAACAACCTTAGGAAAGCTTATTTACAAAATTTGGAGCTTTCATTTATCCTATTTTAAAGTTTGGACTTGATATGTCAAAATTCGGATGCATAATATCCCTAGTCCAAATTGGTTGAAAATGAGCACAATCTAAGGGGGAGCATTGATAAGATTTTAACAACCTTAAAACCTCTCTTAGAAGTTTTCTAAATGCTTAAATGTTATATCTTCTATCCTAGTTTAGTTGGAAGGAAGGAGGCAAAAGGAGGTTGATTGGGTCATAGGCTCATATTGAGCCTTTTGTATGTCAATATGCTAAATTGGTTGATTTCTATCATTGACATCAATACTTCTCTGTGCTAATCTGTTTAAATTCATCACATATTGCATCAAAGTTTGTCATCATCAAAAAGGGGGAGATTGTAAGCCCTAAGGGCAAATCATGTAATTTTGATTCATGACAAATATTGATGAGAACTAATATGTTTATATTGTGTTTTAGGATTTGTGAAGAAAGAAGTTTGAAGTCTCATTGCCTTCAAGAGGAAGAGCAAAGAACAACCTCATTAAGCTATAAGTCTTTTGAGGTGTATTCAAAGATAAATTCAAGGCATTGAAGACTTGAAGTGTAGAGTAGGTATGATGATAGGTAATGTCTATGTGAACTCTACACTTGTATGTCTTGGAGTCTATTGAATGCATAAGAGAGCATAAAATTTGTTTCTTAAGTTTAAAAAGACTTTGAATGAATCTTTAGAAAATGTGGTTTTGTGTTCTAAAAGCCTTTAAGTAAACTTTAAATGATCAAATGAGTTTGATGGTGGTTTTCACACTTATATTTGTCTAAATAAGTTATCTATATATATCAAATGTATTTCAAATACTTGGAAGATTGATTTCAAATGATTTTACAAAGTTTGAACACAATTCCATGAAATTCGGTCGTCCGAATTTGGTAGCAAAAATTTGCTACTGTTCTTCCAGAGAAATTCGGAAGAAGATTCGGACGCATGAAGAAAAATTCGGTCGTCCGAATTTTGGTCTTCAGCATGGTCACTGTTCTTCCAGAGAAATTCGGACGAAGCAGGAAGAATTCGGTCGTCCGAAAAATTCGAACGCAGAATTCTGTCGTCCGAATTTCCTGAAAGTAGCCGTTAACTAGCCGTTTTATAGCTGTTTCAACTGATTTTCAAATTCTATAAAAGCTATAAACGTGCAATCTTTTGTAACAACAAAATTTTTGAATATTCTAAGATCTCCAAAGTCTATTCTAAACATTTCTCAAGCTCTCTTATATCTTGTGCATTCAATTAATCAATCCAAAGACATCAAAGTGTGAAGGTGCAACATTGTGTAAATTCTACCAACAAGTGGTAACATCTACACACTCTTCTTTACTTATTCAATTGTGTTGATCTACTAGCTCTAGCAAGGTTATCTTGATAACATAAAATCCTTTAGATAAGGGTGATCCTTGAAGTTGTGATTCAAGGTTGTTTGAGATATAAAACCATAGATTGGTGAGCCTTGTTTGTAAAAATTACTAGAAGAGGTTGTATGTGTAAAACCAAAGTGTGGTGAGCCTCTCTTGTAATCTGTGAACTTGAGCACATAGTAGAGTTATTGAAATCCTTAAGTGTATACTTAAGGTAGTGGAGGTAGATCTTGAGGATCGAACCACTATAAATTGTTTGTGTTCATTGGTTTACATTTCTTATACTGCTTTGCCATAATCTGTTTCTTTCTTATTCATATCATCTGTAATTGGTCCATACATATAAAAGATTTGAATTTGCGAAAATTAGCCGAATACCTAATTCACCCCCCCCCCCCTCTTAGGTATTTCAGTTTTAATTATAACCAATCTATAATATCTAATACTATATAACATATAATGGTAATGGGTTGAGTACATATGTTAGTTTAACATATATGATAATTTGATGCATATATTTAAATATGAGTTATTAATAAATCTTACAGCGAAATTTATTCAATGTTTAGGGGAAAAAAGGAAAATATCAAAGAAAATAATAAAAAATTAAAGCCATCACAAATCAGTCACAAAACAGCTAAAAATGTGTGACAAAATATGAAATTTTATCCACGCAATACCATCTATGGAGATAATATAGGTAATAAGGATAGTAGTCTATGAAGAATGAATGTCATAACTTTGGTAGTAATCCCTAACCTTTCATATTTCATAATTTAGATGAATGATCTCTTGAAATAATAGACATTTATAATATTTCATAATACTCCCCTTGGATGTCTATTGGCGATGATTCTACGATAGATTTGTAACTATTTAAAAAAATAATAAATGTTATTCTGTCACAATTGACTCCAAATTTGCGACGGATTTCTAATTTTTGAAAAATAAAAAGTAAATAATAAATAATATCCATCGCAAATTCGTCGCTAATAGGTGACGAATTTTTAGCCGTTTTAAAAAATAAAAAGATAAGGAATAAGTTTGATTGGATAGCAGTTTGCAAATTGAAGGCACATCTGATTGATGTGTTTACAATTGAGAGACCATATCAGGAAGATATTAATGACTCAGTAACATATAGTGTATGCAATGATCTTCTAATTAACGAACTTGTACATTAATTAGGTGAAAGAGACATAGTAGATGATGTTGAACTATGCAGTAGGGATATGATGACATCATTGGGACCAATAATGAAGATGAAGGTTAATGGGAATCAGAAGATGATTAAGACGAGAATGAAGTTGATACCTTATTAGAGGATGAAAACAGTGAATAACTTCTATTTGAACATATATATATATAGTTATTCAAGGTTTAAATTTATTTAAGATTAATTTTTATAAATCGCTAATGAGTATTTATTTTATTCCTTTTTAGATGCCTCAACGTAGATTACGTTCAATACGATCACTTGGGATGGGGTGACCGTACTCCTTCTCCTTCCTTACCCGGACCACTGTCTTTACTGAGCGAAGATGAGACACGAACAGCGGAGTCAGAGCATACGCCTTTGACCACAGCTTCTGCAATACTATCTACAGCTGCTTCGACAGGTGTGGTTCAAGAAGACAATACCCGTATTTTGATAGCCCCGAGTAGTAACAGTCAGTTTCTATATTACTCTCAAAAAAGTATTTTAATTGCTGTTAGACGAAATAGAGAAGCCGCAACTAGATCGAGTCGAATGGGAGAAAGCATCTCCTTTTCCGAGCACAAGTGTCGAATGGTAATGTTATTTTAATAACTGTTATTTAAATCCATATAATTACTTAATATTTTTAATATAATTACAGCATAAGAAGCATGAAGATGACTTCCACTTCATCGATATATACGAGGTGATGGACACATATAAGAGTGGCCCAAAAAATGGTGTGTTTGTCAGTGAGAAATCATGACAAACACTGCTAAGTATAAATTGTATATTAATAATATTTTATACTCTTTTTATTATATACTGATGTAATTTATGATTTATATGATTTACATGATAGTATTAATGTGTTGAGGGAACGCTATTCGCAATTTAAATCTCAGGACTCTATGACTTCTTAATAGCCACTTGATGAGAAGTTACTATTCGTAGAGATTACTGACGGTATTTTGAAAAACCACATCTATGGGTTAGGTTCCGAGGCAGCTCACGTGTGACGGAGGTTACATCAATCCACATCGAACTTTTCACAGGTAGCTTGCTGGATCACTTCACATCTAGAGTACGCATCGCTGCAGAGCCAGTTATAGATGGAGAGGTTGATGCATAATTATTTTCAATAGTGATTTGCTAGTTTGGACCAGTATTTGTGAGTGATGTCTGAAACGCTGCATCTGTCTCTATCGTCGCCTCTTCCTCAATCTCCTTTTTTGATACCGGATTCTCAGGACGTAACGGACGGTGTTGATGAAGATTATACGATTGACCCACTTGACGACTATCCTCTAACAACTTGTTCTTCGAATCCACCTCCACCTCCTTCACTAACTGCAACGCTACCTTCTATAGTCGCATAAATTTTGCATAAAAATTTTCAGTGTTGTATGCTTGTAATTTTGAGATTTAATCTTTGAATTATATTTATTTTGATTTATGTTTTAACGTATTTTGTATTATTATATGAGTATCTTGATTGCTAAAATAATTGAAAATTTTGAATTATCATTTCAAAATTTAAATAAATTTCATTACAAAAAAATAATATACATCCGTCGCAAATTTATCATAATATTGCGATGAATTTGTGATGAAATTTTATTATTTTCTATAAATTAATACACTTCTGTTGCAAATTTGTTGCAATCTTGTGATATTATTTTATTTAAAAAAATTTAATAAAATTTTCGTTGCAGTTTTGTGACAGATTTGTGATGAAATTTTATTTTATTTTGTAAAAATAATATATTTTCCTTGCAATTTTGCCACAAATTTGTGACAAAATTTTATTACTTTTTAAAAATAATAAAATTTTATCGTAAATGCATTGTAAATTTTATTTTTTTCGGTTACAATGTTGTCCAAATGCTTGTTTATTTAATTACAAAAATTCGTCTCAGTTTTGTCTTTAATTTACGACGGATAGTAATTCCGTTTCAAATTTTGACGGAATGTCGATCTGTCACAAATTTGCAACTTATATTCTGCTATGAGTTTCCCGGTTGCAAACTCATGTGATTTACGAAGAATTTGTTACCGAATGGTCCATAGCAAAATTTTATTTTTCTTGTAGTGTCTTATGCACTTAAAAAATTTGAACCTCTAAATGAATCAAAGTTTTTGAAGACATTCTTGTCACTAGACTTCCTTAGATACTTCGCATGGAACATGTTTAGATTGGTTGACGTTTTGCCTGTATTTAAGTTGCTTAGGACACTGTCTTGGTTGGTTATGATTTAAAGAATTGCCCAAAGCCTTCTCTAAGTTAAAGCAATTACGTTTTTTGAACTCGTACACGGATAATAAAGTTACCTAGTTGGATATGTAAGTTCCATAATCTACGAACTTTGTTATTGGCTGGGTGTATGCATCTACAAGAGATTCCGGAAGGTATTGAAAAATTATTTAAGTTGCGATACCTTGATGTGAGTGGGGTTCCACGGACCAAAATGCCTATGGAAATCAGAAGACTAGAAAACCTTCAGTTCTTATCTATAGAGAGTTTTATAGTAAGCAAAGATAGTGGTTCAAGGATTGATGAGTTGGGGAAGCTTTGCATTCTCACTAGAGAATTCACCATTTCTGCGTTGGAAAATGTTGCTAATGGTGAGAGCGCTGCAATGGCCAAAATGAGGGGCAAGAATTACGTTGGGAAGTTGACTCTTGAGTGGAATGGTGATGCCGACAACTCAAAACTTGTAAAAGATGTACTCGAAAATTTGCAACCTTGTTTTGGAATAGTGTATATTGTGATTAACAGGTATCCAGGAACATGCTTCTCAGATTGGCTGGGAGACCCCTCCTTTTGTAGGTTGATATCTCTGTGTCTTTCCTGCTGTGAAAATTGCTTTTGTTCACCAGAAATCGGGCACCTACCCTCTTTAAAATATTTTAGTATATATAGTACAACCATATATACGGCAGGGCACAGCCATTTCCATGTCTGAAGGAGTTGAGGATTAAGTATATGAGGGTTGAGGGAATGGAATGTTCTGGAAAGTTAGTTGATTGGAGAAATTCCAAAGCAGCTTCCATCAGTATGAAGATTGAGAATTTGTGGATGCCCAGGCCTAATGAATGCTGATGCTTGATTGATTATTTTTTACCCCAGACCCGATTTAATTCCGCGGTTGCATTCTCTTCCTGAATTGGAGACATGCCAAAATTGAAGGAGCTATCATTATCCTCCTTGGATCTCAACAAACTATTGCTAGGACGATCGAATTTTTCCAGGTGCGTCCGAACTTTTTAAACTTTGTCAAAACATATTCAAATCAATTCAAACAAGTTAGAAAACCTTCTAGCCTAAAGGATAAGTCATTAAAGACCTTTTAAGTACAAAAATCATTGATGAAAACTTGATAATTAAGTTAAGTTCAACACCATTGAAACTTTTCAAATCAAGTTTTGTGCTCTCAATTGCAACTCATAGATTCCAAGGCTTAAGAGTGTAGGGTTTACAAAGTTTAACTATTAAGCACATGTAACCTACACTTCATGTCTTCAAAGCCTTCAATCATCTTGAACAAACTCTTCAATCTTCAATCACTTTGACATATTGGAGTTGTTCTTGCATTATGACTTCAAGGCAATGAGACTTCATACTTCTTAGTTCACCAATCCTATCACACAATATATAAGCATATTAGTCCTCATCAATATTTGTCATTAATCAAAAACTACATGATTTGCCCTTAGGGCTAATAGTTTCCACGAAGGATTCTCTCGAATTTGAGGTAAAAACTCGTTAAATTTCAATTAAACTGATATTTGAATTGATTTTTCAAAATTCTAGGTAAGTTTTGCCACTGAGTGGCACAATTGTCAATACAATTGCACCAGAAATAGGCAAAACTATTCCATAAATTTTGCCAGCAGCCAGTGAAATTTGCCAGAAAATTTCACCAGCTTGTGGCGAAAATTCGGGTTTAATTTCGTCAATTACAGTGTAAACTTTTGCCACATATTGGCAGAAATTGTGGTATAATTTTGCCCCTCACTGGCGAAACTATACCACTAATTTCACTAGCTCCAGCCAAATTTGGAGCAAGATTTTCACCTGGAGCTGGCAAAATTTGTCCCTCTAGTTTCGCCCGGAGCTGGTGAAATTTGTCCAGAATAGTGCAAATTTTATAATTTTTTAAAATTTGAAGTAATCTCTATTTAATTATATTTTTTATAGTTTACAATTATATTATACGGTACATTACTTGTCGTAAGTAGTGCAGTCGTTATAGTATTTGTTTTTAAACAATAGTTAAAATACGCGTAACATAGTAATTCACATTAGACGAGATTGTAGGAACATCGAAAGGACCGAAAGGCGAGATTTCATCTAGCACTTTACAGGGATGGCCAAGGTTCTTCATCGTTATCAGATTCGTTTACAAAATTCTTCGATCTGGACAAAGTCGAGGATCTGAGCCATTTCTGGGAATTCAAGGAGGAGTTAGAAAAATGGGCGAAAGCGGCAGCATTATAGCTGAGGACGTTGTTAATAATTGCTCGTTCTAGAAAAGATGACGGAACAGGCAACGGATTTGTCGAGCTTACTGAAAATTTATTTTTGCTCCGAAAGATAGACATGCACCAGAGATGCAGACTAAGGAAAGAAAGTCCAAGAGAGCGAAAAGATATCACTGTCCTCTAAAAAATGGGTAGAGAGCATTACGAGGAAGTGTGGAGTCTTGTTGTAATATGGGGCAAGCACAACCACGAGCTCGGAGTTCGACACGGTCATTCACTCGCTGTGATTCCAGTCAATTTAGAGACTGGTGCGGCGCAAACGCGAGAAAGTATAGATATATCCATGCCTCCAACAATGCTTGTGGCTTTGCCGATTTGCTTGCAGTCTGCTCGGGAAGCCATCCCCAACTGGTGGTAAAGGTATGCAAGACATCCGGCTCTCCAAGCGTACTCCTTGATTTCTTCAACATCGGTAAGGAACGGCCAATAATGATAAGGCATTCAATCCGTATCCTTGTCAATGAACAGGGTAGTGCGTAGTAGATACTTAAGGTAGCTTTGAGCATAATCCAACGCCACCAGGGAGCCATTAGCGACATAGTCTTGGAGGACGTTAAATCTCATCCCTCTATTGTCTAGCTGACTACGAACGTGTGCGGCCGGTATACCAAGGGTGGATAACAAGTCATTAATAATATCCTCCTTGCTCATATCGTGCCGAAGGATCGCACCTGTCATAGGAATGCCATGTATATGTACAACGTCGTGAAGTGTGATGATCATCTCACCAAATGGCAACGCACTGTTTGGTCTTGAAAAAATACATTGCCGGGAATGGACAGTGAGTATCGGACATTCCTGTTGAACAATAGGTAAAGTTTCAGGAACTTATTTATTATGCATATCTAACGAATATGTCAGTCGGTAGTAATTGAAAACAAGTATACATACCTCACCTTGTCATATACAACTGGCAACGTGACCGAAAAATGATAGGATGAGTGAAGGGTCCTGCAGACCTCCTATTGTCAACCACATTCGGCACATTCTCTATAACTTCTCCAGCTTGCTCATCATAATTTTCAGGATGCCTATACGGTGTAACCAGGACCGGTGGCGGTAGTAGTAAAATAGGCCTGCATCCTTGGCGTGACCGTTGTGGGTTGGCGGTACATACACAGGCTCCATCTGATAGTAACATGGTGCAGTGTGAGTCGGGGACGTCATCGAGGGCCAAGGATATTATGCTTATCCTGGCATAGGTGCGTACATTCCTGATACCCATGGCATATGTGGCGAGAAATGAGGAGAATCGATTGGACGTGTGACATCCGTAGTACTCACAGAGATGTCGGTAGTGCTGCGCCTCGTTAGACTAGCTCGCTGCCTAGCAGATGCTATAATATGATATCGACCGTACAATCGACCACTATGGTTGGTAACTGGCACCAAGTCCAACGATGCATCACGCTATCGTCCAAAAGGATCCGCCATCTACAACACATAATCAACAAATATAATTATTAACAAAACAACAAGCTAGATAATGAAATTCAATACAGAATACTTTAATATTTCTTACTATTAATTAATATAATAAAAATGATTAAATTAAATTACTGTAACATAAATAAATAATAATTAAATTAAAATCTAAAATAAGTAAAATAAATAATTAACTAGATTGAATTAATCGAACAAACTAATTGAAGCAAGTAACTAATTGCATAAACAATAAAAATATTAAAATACAATTAATTAACTTTGCATTCTATATACATGAAATTAATTTAAAGCTTCGTTTCAAAATTTAATTGTTTTATCTATTTTTTTGCTAGACAATTCTGCCAAGATTTGGCAAAATTGTTGGAAGAATTACGCCATACTGTGGTGGAATTCGTAGAGTTTTGTGAAAACTTCAAAATCGGTCAATTGTTTATAGATTTTGAAGTACTTTGTATGTGAAACGACGTAATATTATGAGTTGTTTGATAAACTAACCTTTTTTCATAAAACTTTTTCGTCCGTGTTCATAGATCTGAATTTTTCTTCTCGAATGCTTGAGAGAACTTTAGAACTCTTCGATATTAAAATGAAATAATAAAATTTTTTTGCACTACATATAGTCTAAAAAATACTGTATATAGCACACCCCAAAAAAATAGAGGTGACTAGCAATGATGATTAGGGCGGCTACTGGGTCGGGTGTTTACTCGGTCCAGTCCAGACTCGACCCGATAAGTTCGGGTATGGCACAATATCTATTTCCATTTACCTGGATTCGTACCCATACCCGCACACAATAATGCATCTTCTAAACGGGTATGGGTACGGTACATAAAGTTTCAGACCCGGTAGACCCAGGATCCAAATA
The DNA here is from genome assembly GCA_030512225.1 of Rauvolfia tetraphylla. Classification (NCBI taxonomy): domain Eukaryota; kingdom Viridiplantae; phylum Streptophyta; class Magnoliopsida; order Gentianales; family Apocynaceae; genus Rauvolfia; species Rauvolfia tetraphylla. The sequence continues at coordinate 4,030,987 of JAJQKT010000004.1, read as the reverse complement.
AAATTTATATTTTATATATTTATTTTCTTGAGTTGAAGACATTGAATTGTTATTTTAGTTTGGTTACTAAGTATAGTTAAAGATTGTGCGTGAAGACATTGAACTTGTTATTTTTTTAAGTGTATGGCATGATATTTGAATTACATTTTACATTTATTAAAATATTTTATTTTTAATTATAATCGGGTCTACTAGGACTCAAACCAAGACCCTATAGGGTAGGATCCGGGTCCATCTCTATGTGGACTCACTATGTAATAAGGTTGTGTTCGGGTCTAAAAATAGTAAATTGAATCAGGGTCAAGAACACCTGTTTACATCCCTAATGATTATGGTGATGCGACTAGCGAGGAAGAAAGGTTTCAATTTTAGGGGTTGTCCAGGAACAGAGAACGAAGAAAAAAGAGGTAAAAAAGAGATGAGAGAAATAAAAGAAAAGATTTAGATCCTATTATGCTATGATTTGCAAAGTTATCAGTTGATAAAAGAACCAAATACATTATTTAAACTTCAATTAAGGATCCCCATCTCATGAAAAGCTTGCAAATTCTATGAAAGGAAAGTGATGTGGTCTTTTTTTATCCCTTTAATAGTTAGGGAAGTATTGTTATAAATTTGTTGGCGAGCAATCATCATCAGCACAATGAAATCATAATAGTAATATAGAGAATTGAATAAGAAAACTATAATGAAGAGAATATGGAGAGAAACTAGAAAGAAAATAGAGAAAGAACACAAGAGATTTTATTGATTTTCCGAGAGTAAATGAATGAATAATATATGTCCAATACATCAGTGTAAAACTCTATTTATAGGGTTCAGGGATACATATCAATAAAAAGAGGTAGGGACTAGAGAGTAATCAAAAGATAAATCCTATCACTAATTAAAGATGTGATAGAACTCTACCATCTATCTTATGGGTAGTTAGAGTATCTCTATAACTCTGATATTGGATTATCTCTTTGATATCGGATAATGGACATCCACAATATTAATTTCACAACACCCCCTTTAGATGTCCATTGCATAAGAGTATGCCTTGTTAAAATCTTACTAGGCAAAAAATCTAGTGGAAAAAACTCTAGTGAAGGAAAAAGAGTGCACTATATTTTATGCCATATTTACTCCCCTGATGAGATAATCTTTTATGATTTCTTAACCGATGCTTTCCAATCAAATGTCACTATCGGTAAAGTCTTAGTAAATAGATTTGTCAAATAATCAAATTCATTGTACATCAATATCGCATCTCTTATGGAGCTCGTGAGTAAAAAAATACTTTATCATATCTCCTTAGATATATTCAAAACTTTATTGTCATCTAACAATACAATTGGTATTCTTTCTTAGAGGAAATAGATTTATTTCAAATACATTAATCGTGATCACACATATTCTCAACCAACATCTTGAATTTTTATTTCTTCAGCATGTGGCTGTTATAATCAACACATGCCCATAAATGCATGATTTATGTGGATCATATAGGTAACATATACCTTGCATATACATCTCAACAGGAATTGAACTTTTTCAATATTCGAGATAAACTATCTCAAGGAGATATCAAAAGTCAAGCTTAATGTCATCTCAAAATTTATTGGGTAAATAGATATCGGCTTCCACGCAGACAAATGTATTTATGCTCTAAATTGGAGAGTTATGGTACTTTATGACCAAAGAGTTCTTCAATATCCTTTAATAGATATAAAGGGTCTCACTTTTAATAACCCAATGACTATTGATGTGCTATGTTCATGTGAAACATATTCACGATATTCAATCAAAACAAAATGTTGACTTTTCAAAATATTGATCACAATACTTACTCCTCTAAATTCCTCAAGAAAAATATCTTGATCATCAAATACTTTCAGGATTTTATTTTAAAAATCAAGAGATCAATCATGCTTCAGGCATGTATCAAAATCATATGACTATGAAATTCATATATTTGTTCTGCTGGGATATCTATCCAAATAAAAATATCTATAACTAGAATATTATATTGACTAACTCTACAGAAGTCAGTCAAATAATCGATTTATAATTTTATACAAATAAATAAAATTTTGAACTTCCAGTTCATTAATTCTTGTATATAGATCAAGATAATGAAGATAATAAATGATATCATTTTTGGATTAATGATATTATTCTCCCCTACTGTGAAGAAGACTATGACAATCAATAGATTATACAATAAGGATACTTCTAACAAAGAAACATATATAGCAAGTATAGCTATGTATGGACTTTTTTCTTACATAGACATACTCGATCATTCTTTCAATAAGAATTCACTAAGACAATCTTATTATGTTCTACTGGAACAATTATATGCTTCAAGCATTTCGAGTCCATCAGGGACTTCAAATATATGTATCATTATCAAATGATAACAAAGAAAAACACATATTAAGTGTCATCATGTATAGTATTATATCTACTACTAGAAATATATTTCTTCGTCATTAGTGTCAGGTCTTACGAAGAATCACACGCTATAAGTCATGGCAAAAATTCATATTTATAGTTCGCATTTTATAAGCAAATATTTATTACTATCTCTTTGGAATTACACTTCAGGTGTATAATTCCTGCTAGGAATATATGTACACTTCAAGTGTACTTGTGAATAATTTAAACCATTCATATTTCTCATGCTAACTTTATCATTTCGACTGCAGACCTCAATTTGAAAATCTTCATTCTGAATCAATATATTATACGCATTAATATCGTTGATGTCATATATTTTGCGATTCCATTATTTTGTAATCATGTTAAGATCTCATCTTTGTCAAAATTTTTAAGTACCTGAATTTCTTCTAAAAAAAATATATCAATCATGTTTGGGGAAAAATTTTTTTTAGAATTTATATCTCCTCGACTTAACATATATGACCATTTTAAGTCTTTGCTCCATTGAGGAGTTTGTATCCTTGGAATCGACTTATCTACCACATTTCAGTTTTGTCTCAAATTTATTTGTAGTGAGAGATTATCTTTTAGAGATATCAAATATAAGAGCATTCTTTGTTGGACATTGGTCAATTAATATACCTGACTATATATATCATCCTTTGAACTTCTGGTTCAAGGTATCTTCTATGAGGATCAAAATAAAAGATCAAGATGAAACACATACAAATATATTTATCCAACCTCATGTTTTCTCCTCTTTATGTCGGGGAAACATATCCAAAATTAACAAAATATGAAACTCTCTCTTCATATTCACTCCCATCATATTTGATAATCTCTTTGAGAACCCATCTTATTACCTTTGTGGTGGAGCAACATACATAGTACATCTCTAAATTTAGGATAGGAAATATTTGGTTTCTAACCATAAACCAACTATTATGAGGAGAATGAAAATGTATTGACAAATTATAAAATAAGTGCTCATATATAACAATAATGAACATTCTACAAGATGTTCAATATTTATCTCAATACAACCAGTATTAATAGGACAAATTATATCTTTGGGGGAATGTTAAAACACGAGCTCATTAACAATGAATTGTGCAAAGTACATGTTGAAAAAACAACAATATGTATATGACTATTTGTTGATGCATCAACTAATAATTTCTTCATATTCATCTCAAAATAATACATTCAACCTAAGTAATACTAGTAAATTTTTAAATGAAACAAGTAGCACATATAAATTTGTCATATTAGGAAGCTTCTGGTTTCATAATAAATTCATAATCATTCTTCGTATTTTAATGATCCGAGATGGTCCAACCAGTCATGCCAACTAATAAATTATTTATCAGTAAAATTCAAGTTTACTTAATATTACATCTCACTTTTAGAATTCTATGTAATATAAACCAGGAGAGATAAATAGTGGTATCTATAATTGACATATATTTTATGTCATAATTGTAATGCATATGCTTCAAAAGTTCATTCATCCAATATCTCAATATACTGATAATATAATCAAGGCTCAAAAAGTTTTTACGAGACTATATAGAGAATCATGTATTACAATAATTAGCCATTAAGTGAAGATCTGGTAGCTCTTATGGAGCTTTTGATCAATTAAATCTTCTATAGTTATTGATCAATTAGTTCTTCAGGAACATTGCACTACCATTTATACTTTGGACATATATTTTTAAATTTTGTCCAAATAAACTACGAATATTGTTTAGACAAATTTTATCTTCACCATTTTTTATCCAAAACAAACTAAAATAATATATAAATACTAAAATATAAGTATATAGTATGAAAACTTTTCAATAATAATTTAAAAATGATAAAATAGAAAAGTAGCAAATTGATAATTCAAAATTTTGGTCAACATTCAAAATGCTAAAAACTCTTTCAAAAAATTCAAAGGAACTGGCTACATTCTGTGCCGTATAAAATATTTTCAACACAAGCATCATCACTATTAGTAGCATGATTTAGGGAAGTAAAGATATATTAATAATTAATAGAGATTCATAACATGCTTAACGTACTGCATGTATGTGACAAACTTTCATATTGCATCAATAACATGTTAGAATTATTGCTTTTCATTTTTCCTTCTTATTGTTTTCTCACTTCTGGTGAGTATCTATTTATTGGGAATTTAATGAGTCATTCTTATAGTATAAGAACAAAGTGTATTTCTACTAGTCGCGACCAAAATCTGTTACATAAATATATTATAATTTCTAATGTCATTCACTTCAGGAAATAGCATAAAAATATTTCGTCGAACGTTAAAATATTTTATCCACGACTCATTTAGTCTCAAAAGATATAAATTCAAATTACTTCTAAAAAACTTCTTCTCGATATTGCTACTACAGGAGCACGTTAGAGATATGAGAAAAGAAAAATCTTTTATTCATCACATTACTAGTAATATTTGTTCTTATAATTTTAACTGAAGAGAAATTCTAAATGCGATAAAATTTTGCATATTGATAGACATATAATCTTTTAGGCACACTTATAACAAATCATAACAAGCATTTATATAACAATCATCTTCTGGTGATTGTATGTTTCATTCATAATTTGCTAGTAATTAAGTAGTTTTGATGCTTTGTATTTCTTAAATGGTATTTTCAAGACCCACAATATCTAGGTGCATCTATTCTGATCATCATGATTATATGGATGATTTTTATCATAGTCTCATCTAGGTCCACGGCTTCAACGATGACCACGACCTCTTCCAGGGCCATAACCATGGGTTCTAATGCATTCATTTATAGATTTAAAGTAAGTCTTGCTTTTGGTAGAATGACCATCTTCTGCTAGTCAAATCTTTCTTTTAGATCATTCCATAAAATAAGTAGATTTCTCACAGTAAGATATTTCGCCTTTAGATCTTCATGAAAATAATGACGAAAAAAAATCATGGCTTTTATGCGATTTTGAGATGATGATACATTATTTTCAATAATGGTGTATGCCAGATCCATTACATCTCGATAAATTTGAGTATATAGTATCTATGACATATAGTTCTTTCTATAAATATCAAGAGTAAAAAAAAAACGAGCTTTCAAAGGTTTACCATGAGAATTCAAAGGTAGAAAAAATATCTCTTTTGTTTTTATCTTGATTAAACTCTCAACTTCGATGACAAAGACTCATGCTTTATTGCCTTCATATAAATTTTAAAGATGTAGTGGTAGAGTCTCGTGTTGATAACGTATTATGAATTTGTTGGCGTGCAATCATCGTCGGTACAACGAAATTGTAATAGTAATATAGAGAATTTAATAAGAAAACTTTAATGAAGAGAATATAGAGAGAAACTAGAAAGAAAATAGAGAAAAAGCACAAGAGATTTTATTGATTTTCTGAGAGTAAATGAATGACAAATATATATTCAATACATCAGTCTAAATCTCTATTTATATGGTTTAGGGGTACACATCAATAAGAAGTGACAGAGAGTAATCAGAAGACAAATCCTATCACTAATTAAAAATGTGATAGAACTCTACTATCTATCTTCTAAATAGTTAGAGTATCTTTATAACTCTGATATTGGATTATCTTTTTGATATCAGATAATGGACATCCACAATATTAATTTCACAACAAGTATAGATTAGGTATTTGATTAATTCAACTCAGAATAAATGGATGGGTTGTTTTAATGGGCATGGATCTAGTAACCATTATACTTAATTAATATTAGTTATTGAATTAGGAGACATCAACTCAATTGAAAGATGAAAGGGGGCATTTTGATTTTTAGGAGAAGTTTAAGCTGGTTTAGTGGAATTAACCAATAAACAAAAAAGATAGCTAACCAAAAAAAGAAAAAAGAAAAGATATTGGTAAGATAAAAATATTATATTAGGGTAGAGAATACAAGTGAAAAAAAAGCTAATAGACAAAATACGACGATATATATGACCCTTCCTATGTAAGTTCCAAATATGACGAGCAAAATCTGGTACATATAGCTCTTTTCTTCATCGTTGGTTAAATCCTCTAATTCATTGATAGCCAGTTATAGAGTTTAGTCTGAAATATGAACAATAAATTCATTGAGCTTTTGTCTATGCTATTGCCAATATGGCCCATGTTCTTATTAACCGCTTAGTGGCACTCTGTTCCCAGTTGTTCCAAAGTAGTGGTTTCTGGGTAGCAACAGAGAATTTTGATTCACTAGCGTCTTAATATTTGCACCAATTCATTCTCCAACTTATATCTAGAAAACCGATGGTTTGTACGATTATCCAACTGAGGTTAGAAGATTACAGTGTAGGCTTGTTAAACATGTAAACGGAAACTGTAATTTGCCTGCCCCATTGTAAACCGAAACTTCATCTTCAAATTCAATTTTTACCCTTCATATTTCAAAATTCTAAACTTAAGTATTTTAAACTTCAATATTCAAGATTCAGTTTTGTATAGAGGTGTTAGTTTTTTGTTTTTTGGTTTGCTTTTAAGCGTTTTATCAAAACAAATTGATAATTTTGGTTTGAAAATTTTAAAACCAATCAAAACTATTAAAAATCTTAAATCGTTAAGTTCAGTTTTCATTAGTTTGATTTGCTTTGGATTGAATGATTTGAACATTTAGTAGAATTAAATTTTTCTTCAAACTTATACAAAGACTTAGAGGAAATGATGTAAAAGGCAATGATACTAAATCTATGGTGATCAGAACATCAACCAATACTTATATATTCACTATAAAATTCACATTTACTTGAAATACCCAAAAAGAAAATGATGATTGAGAATATCAAACGAAAAGGCCAGAAAGCAATGGCCTTTGTAATTGAGTTTGCCACACACCAGAAAAGGGCAAAGTTCATGAAAAATGAAGGAAACCCATGTGTCCAAATGAACCAAATTAACATTTTTACCATATCATTGAACCAACGACTTCGCGTATCAAACTATTTCAACAGATGCTTCGGTGAAAAATTAAGCCAAAACAAATTAGTGAAGAATAAAAGGACCATGCACTGACACATAAAGTAGTGACTACTAAAAATAAACCCGAAAATGCCAAACAGCAATGCTCCTATTAAGCAACAAAACCAAAAAAAAAAAAAAAAAAGAAGACGGTTTTCTTGTCGACAAGAAGCACGAGCTTCCTTAACCTTACCAAAATTAGCAAGAAATTAGGGAATTCAAAAGCCGATCATAACTAATCCTACGTTTAACCCATTAATGGGTTAGGCAAACGGTTGATATGATATGGAGCAAAGCAATAAAGATGGGAGATTATGAGGGCAGCAATGGTTATCTGAAGTCTCAAAGAAAGCGTCGAATAAGCCCTGTTCTTCTACCCTTTCTTCACACAGAGGATGCCAACTTCCATTAGTACTATTGTCTAATCCTTTGCTCCTCCTTTTTTATTAGGAGAATATTTTAATTTTCTTTTAGAAGGAGTAAAAGGTATATTGAGAATTAACTTATTGAATTATATGACATTCTGCTAATTTCATATATAAAGATAAAAGCCCTTTCCATCCCGCATTTAAAGAAAGTAAGAAATTATATAGTGAGTTTGCAAAGTTTAATTCACTTAAATTATCAAAGTAGTAGAAAAATTTAGGGTGCATATGAATTGTATTTAATTTCAAATCTAAATACCTATGTTTTACTTTCTTTTTCATAATACGAAATCAAAATAAAAAATTTTAAACTCAAACTCAATTTATATACACCCAAATTAGAAATATTTTTATTTTCAAAAGGTTAGCATTATTATTTGATATTACGAACAAAATATAAATATTTAGCTTTGGACCAATAGTATCAATTTTATTTTTAGAGATTGAGATTTCGTTTAATATCATTATTACTAAGTATAATATTTATTTGATTAAATACAATATCACGTCTAATTCTACTTTACTATTTTCACAAATATCTTTCCGTTTCTAACAAAACTTTATCTCTCTCAAAATTCAAAGTAGTTCAAAGAAAATGAATAATTATCTAATAATTAAAGATTCAAACCTTCCTTTTTTAGTGAATATTATATAAATATAATAACATAAGCATCAAGTTGATTATTAACCAATAAAACATGAAATAAATAGAAAAAATTTAAAACAAACCTCATAAAGGTTAGTTATTTAGTAGCCAATACAGCATAATCCAAACAACATAAGTATTAACAAACAGAAAGGGAAAGCAATTTCTAAAATATAAATAGTTATAATAGTTTGGTTTGGTTTGAAAAAATTTTCAAAGCAAACCGAATTTTTAGTTTAGAATTATACCAATCCGAAACCAAACCAATTCATAGTACGAACCGTAAAATTAGTATGGATTGGTTTGATTTGGGCAGTTTTGTTCTTCCTGAACACCTCTAGACTTTTATCAAACAAGCTCATACTGTGTCTATTTCTTTTTAAAATTTTTAAAGGGTATTCTCTTTTATATTTCTTTTTACTTTTATATGTATACTGGGCTTCTTTTTTTTTTTTTTTGTTGGGAGTGTCTAATGTTAAAAGTAAAACGGCAAGGAACAAAGCTCTAGATTTATGGAAAAAAAGATTAAACCAAATCTCCTCTGTTCTATTATGCTATAATATTAAAATTCATATAATTTTATGCTATCTATATATTTCATTTATTTTCGGCCTTTCAATTTTCTTTACTCCAAATTATTTCTAATGTGAAATCACTAGTTAGTTTTATTAATGTTCAAATAAAAGAAGAACACTATTAACAAACTAAATTTTTGCAAACTTTCCAACGCCCTTTGTTTTAAAAAAAAGAAAAACTTGGAACCAGATATTTTTCATGCTTTCCTTGCCAAATTCTGAATTTTGTGATTTCCTTCATTTCTCTAAGTAAACTCCTCAAGCAGTCTATTTATGAGGTTGTTTTTTCTGGTGATACTTGATATACTCAAGACATAGCCACCAAGATGAGGATTGGTTCAGCTAGAGTTTGTTGGTCTTTACCATTTTCTTATGTCACCTTAGCCTACTTTATCCTCTAAGAGTCTTGATATTTCTCATTCTTCTATTAAACAGTGAAATACAATCCTTTCCGATTCCTTACTATAGCATTATCGTTTAGGGCATATGCCCCATACACATATGAAGCTTGTTAAACTTTGTGATTCTAATATTCGTGTTCCCAATTCCTGACAGTTGTAGGGTTTATCCCCTTGCTAAGCAACATAAGGTGCCGTTTTCTACTAGTTCCCTTCATGCAAAGTCCAACTTTGAATTCTGCGTGTAGTTACTTAGGGCCTTAAAAAAGTCCTACTGTACATGCACAGCAATATTTTCTTACTATTGTGGGTGATTGTACTCGTTTCGCCTGGGTTTTCTTGCTTTCTTCTAAAGCTTAGGCACAACCTCTTTTACAGTCCTTTTACAATTTTGTGCTTACTCAGTTTGGGGTGAAAATGGTGATTTGGTCCGAGAAGGGGGTTGAGTTTTCTATCTCTGATTTTTACCTTGCAAAGGGTATAGTTCATCAAAACACTTGTATCGGAACCCCTCAACAAAATGGGATCACATAAAGAAAGCATCAACATATTCTTAATATAGCATAAGCCCTTAACTTCCCATCTGCTAGTCCTATTGATTATTGGGGCCATGTCATTTGATGTTAAAATGAATTCTAAGATTCACACTTAAGTCTATATTGGTTGGCCACATGTTTTTCATAGTTTATCCTAGTCTTTGGGTGGCTAAGGAAATTCAATGTTGGTTACCTATGTTTGGTGAGCTAACTTGGACTAAAGTGGCATATTTTCAACAATAGAATGAAGACTTGAAGTTTGTTCACATGGTGATGCATCTGTATATAAGGCAATCTTGCTTGGAGCAAAGAATCATCATCCAAGAGAGAAATCCTCCAAGAGCATTTCTCTAAACTATCCACTCTCTTCATATATCACCTCGTCATATATATATACAGTCTTGCCATATTAATTGAGTGTAGTGAGGTGTCATCTTGAGTGTAATTTTTGTGTGGGGTGTAAAATCATTTGTATCTCCTACATATTTTTTATAGTGCATTTACTCCTCTCTTGTCCTGTGGGTTTTCCATCTACATTAGAGGGTTTCCACGTAGATCTTGTGTCTCTTCCATTTATTATTTTACTTCTCATTTTATCATAAATTACCCAAACTAAATATTTATCTATTACCATGCTAAACTCCGCAATAAACTGGTATCAGAGTATTGTAATATTTATTTGGGTTTCACAATATGGCTTCTATCATGAAATTTGATGTTGAGAAGTTTGATGAAAAAATTAGTTTTGGCATTTGGCGAGTTCAGATGATGGCCATTCTCACTCAGCATCAGTTGAAAAAGGCCCTTGCGGGAAAGGCGAAAAAACCGAACACCATGTCAGATGAAGATTGGGAAGAGTTGGATGAAAATGTCTTGTCAGCAATCCAACTTTGTTTATCCAAAGAAGTTCTGCGAGAGATTATCAAGGAGCATACAACTGCAGGTATATGGCTCAAGTTGGAGTCATTGCATACGATGATGAATCTTGCCAACAAGATTTGTCTCAAAGAGCGCCTCTTTACCATCAAGATGGTTGAAGGTACACCCATTCAAACTCACCTTGATGAGTTTAATTCTATTATAGTTGATTTGGAAAATTTTGAATGTTGAAATCAGTGATGAAGATAAAGCTATTTTGTTAGTATGCTCACTCCCCCTGTCATTTCGTAACATTAAGGATATTATGTTATACGGCAGTAATGAGACCCTAACATTTGATGATGTCAAACAAAATCTCTTGTCTAAAGAAAAATATGCTATGAGAATAATTCAAACGATGAAGCTGAAGGGTTAATTGTTAGAGGTAGAACTACGGATCATGGTAGTAGCAGTAAAAGTAAATCCAAATCAATGTCTAGAGGACGAGATAATAAGAAATTTTGTTGCTATTGCAAGAAAAAGGGACATGTAATTTCAGAATGCTTTAAGTTGAAAAATAAGCAGCGAAGGGGCAAAAAATCAAAAGAATTTAGAAAATTCAACTGATTTTGGAACTAGATCTAAAACAGAATTGATTCTAGATTCTGGTTGTTCCTATCAGATGTGTCCTCATAAAGATTGGTTTACCACTTATGAATCAGTCGATTGTGGTGTTGTCTTAATGGAGAATAATGCTCAGTGTAAAGCTGTTGGAAAAGGAACAATTAGAATTAAAATGCATGATGGCATGATCAGAACTTCAACCGATATTAGGCACGTTCCTAATTTGAAAAGGAACCTTATCTCTCTTGGCATCTTGGAGTCTCTTGGGTGTAAATATGCAGCTGAAGGTGGAGTTCTAAAAGTCTCTAAATGTGCTCTTATTTTAATGAAAGCTAACAGATTTGGGACTTTGTATGTATTGCAAGGATCTACTATTACAGGTTCTGCGGTTGTATCATCATCTATGTCTGATTCAGATGTCACAGACTTATGGCATATGCATCTTGGCCATATGAGTAAAAAAGCAATGACCATCCTAAGCAAGAGAGGTCTTTTGTGTGGTTAGAATACTAGTAAGTTGGAGTTTTGTGAACATTGCATTCTTGCTAAGCAGAAAAGATTAAGTTTCGATACCGAAATTCATAGAACCAAAGGTACTCTTGACTATATTCCTTCAGATCTTTGTGGACCCTCGCGTGTTCCTTCAAAAGGAGGACATCGTTACATGCTGACTATTATTGATGATTTTTCTCGTAGAGTCTGGGCTTATTTTTTAATGCACAAAGATGAAGTTTTTTCCACTTTTAAGAAGTGGAAGATTTTGATAGAAAACCAGACAGGGAAGAAGGTCAAGCGACTCAGGACCGATAATGGTCTAGAATTTTATAGAGGTGATTTCAACACATTCTGTGAAAATAAAGGAATTATGAGACACTGCACGGTTGCCGGTACGCCTTAACAAAATGGCATTGTAGAACTGATGAACAGGATATTGATGGAGAGAGTTCGTTGCATGCTCTCTAACGCTGCCTTGCCTAAAGAATTTTGGGCAGAAGCTGCATGTACCGCATGTTATTTGATGAATCGTTCCCCACACACATCACTCGACTTCAAGATTACCGAGGAAGTTTGGTCAGGTAATCTTGTTGATTATTCAAATTTGAAAATTTTTGGATATCCTGCATATGCACATGTAAATCAGAGAAAATTAGAGCCTAGAGCTCGAAAATGCATATTTATTGGTTATGTGTCTGGGTGAAAGGGTATCGCTTGTGGTGTCTGAAACTTAAGAAAGTAATTATCAGTAGGGATGTTGCTTTCAATGAAAATATGCTAATTCTCTCTGGAAAAGAACGTAGGTGATTCGAAGAATAGCAATGAGAAGGTAGAGTTTGAGTTTGAAATACCAACTCCTAGCAAAGAGAATATTTCCTCATCTCCGATCACATCAGAGGTTCATGACTCCACTGAACCAGATTGTCATGAAAACTATTCTATTACGAGAAATAGACCTAGAAGAGAAATCAAATAGCCTAAAAGATATAATGTAGAGAATTTAGTTGCTTATGCTCTTGCAGTTGTAGAGGATACAGTTGAAGGTGGAGAACCTCACACATACTCTGAAGCAATCTTGTGTCCTAATTCTTCTTACTGGCAGGTTGCGATGCAGGAAGAAATTGAATCCTTGCAAAAGAATGATACTTGGCAGTTGGTGAAATTGCCAAAAGGCCAAAGAGTTGTAGGCTGTAAATGGGTCTATAAGAAGAAAGAAGGCAACCCTGGAGTTGAAGATGCGAGATATAAAGCACGTTTAGTTGCTAAATGCTACACTCAAAAACATGGTGTAGACTTTAATGAAGTGTTTTCTCCTCTTGTTCGTCACACTTCTATACGTGTACTTCTTGCCCTTGTTGCCTTGCAGGATCTTGAATTAGAACAACTTGATGTCAAGACTGCTTTCTTACATGGAGAACTCAAGGAGCAGATTTATATGCAACAACCAACAGGATTTGTTGTTCCTGGAAAAGAAGACTATGTTTGTCACTTGAAGAAATCTCTTTATGGACTAAAATACTCCCTGAGACAATGGTACAAAAGGATTGATTCCTTTATGATTGAACATGGGTATTGTCGTAGTCAGTATGATAATTGTGTTTATCACAAGAAGTTTTCAGATGGAACTTTTGTCCACTTATTGTTATATGTTGATGACATGCGAATTGTTGCTTATGGTAAGCCAATAATCAAATAATTGAAAAATCAGATCTTGGTGCTGCAAAGAAAATTCTTGGTATGGAGATTCATAGAAACCGATCAGTTGAAAAATTATATTTATCTCATAGAAATTATATTGGGAAGGTTGTTGACAGATTCAACATGAATAACTCAAAACCTGTGAGTACTCCTCTTGCGGCTCATTTTAAATTATCATCTGATTTTTACCCTCAGTCTAATAAAGAGAAAGAGTAAATGTCATATGTGCCCTATTCTAGTACACTTGGTAGTCTTATGTATGCTATGGCATGCACTAGACCTGATCTTGCACAGGAAATTAGTGTTGTAAGTAGGTACATGAGTAATCCAGGTAAAAAATATTGGCAAGCAGTTAAATGGATATTCCAATACTTGAAAGGTTCTACAAAAACTGGTTTGGTGTTTTGATAGGAATAAGATGACACCGAATATTGTTGCCGGATATGTTGACTCTGATTATGCAGGTGATCTTGATAAAAAAAGGTCTTTGTCAGGTTATGTATTTACTTTATGCAATTCTGCCATTAGCTAGAAAGCTAGCCTACAATCCATTGTGGCACTGTCAACAACAGAGGCATAATATATTGCAATCACTGAAGGCATCAAAGAAGCAATCTGGTTAAGAGGCTTGGTTACCGATCTTGGTTTAACCCAGGATGTTGTTACTGTATTTTGTGATAGTCAAAGTGCTATTAATTTGACCAAAAATCAGATATATCATGAAAGGACTAAGCACATTGATGTGAGGTAGTATTTTATTCGGGATATTGTAGCAGATGGGAAGATCATCGCGAAGAAAATCGCTACAACTCATAATTTGGTGAGCTAACTTGGACTAAGGTGGCACATTTTCAACAATAGAAGAAAGACTTGAAGTTTGTTCACATGGTGATACATCTCTATATAAGGCAATCTTGCTTGGAGCAAAGAATCATCATCCAAGAGAGAAATCCTCCAAGAGCATTTCTCTAAACTATCCACTCTCTTCATATACCACCTCTTCATATATATACACACACTCTTGCCATATTTATTGAGTGTAGTGAGGTGTTAGCTTGAGTGTAATTTTTGTGTGGGTGTAAAATCATTTGTATCTCCTCCATATATTTTATAGTGCATTTACTCCTCTCTTGTCCCGTGATTTTTTCCTCTATAATGGAGGGTTTCCACGTAAATCTTGTGTCGCTTCCATTTATTATTTTACTTCTCATTTTATCATCAACTACTCAAACTAAATATTTATCTATTGTCACGCTAAATTCTACAACATTCTACATGTTGTTAATCTTATAAATATTTCTCAACAGCTTACCTGAAAAATAAAACTCCTAATGAACTTGTTTATTAGAAAACTCCCAACTATGAGCATTTGTGTGTCTTTGGCTATTTGGATTATGCCATTACTCTTGTTCACCATCACCATAAGGTTGATCCACATAGTCACCAGTGTGTTTATCTTGGCTCAACTAATACCACAAAAGGTTCTGTTCTTCTTGATCTTTTTTCAAATGATGTTTTTGTTTCATGTAATGTTCAATTTCATGAGCATGTTTTCCATTTCATCCTTCTATTCCTGCTACTACTTCCGCTCCCATTCCTTTACCTGTTGTGTCTTCTACTCTATCTTTTCCATCTTCTAGTGCAGAATCTCGTACTTCGTCCTCTTCTTCTTCTACTGTAACCTCTCATGTTACTCTTCCTCTTTGTTATTCTACTCCATCTCGCTTTTGCCTTCTTTCTTACATGATTATCATTGTGATCTTCCTACTGTTTCTTCCTCTTCTATCATCTATATCCCTCTTTCTTTATATTTTGTTTATGGCTTTGATCGCGTTGCACCACATCATAAAATATATGCTTTAAATCTTAGTCTCGTTTATAAAGCTACAAAATATCCAGAGACGGTTAAATATGTTGAATAGTAGAGGCTTATTGCTGTAGAAATTCAAGCTCTTGAGGTTAATCAAACATGGGATTTGTGGATTTGCCAGTTCGTAAGGTGGCTATTAGTTGTTAGTGGGTTTATAAGGTGACATTGAAGGCTGATGGTAGTGTTGAGCGCTACAAGGCTTGGCTCATGGCTAAGGGTTATACACAGTAGGCTAGGGTGGGCTATTTTGATACCTTTTCTCCTATTGCCAAGCTGACTTCTATTTTCCTTTTGTTGGCTCTTGCTACTTCTCAGCATTATGTGTTACAACAGCTTGATATCAACAATGCTTTTCTCCAAGTGGATCTTTTTGGGGAGGTGTATATGCGGCTTCCAAACAGTTTTCAATGTGCTGATTCGCACAAGATTTGTGAGCTCAAGAAGTTCTTCTATGGATTTAAACAAGCTAGTCGCCAATGAAACGCCAAATTTATAGCTTCTTTTTTCCAACTTTGCTACAAACAATCCTTGCATGATTATAGTTTGTTTGTGAAGAAACAAGGCACGTCTTTTACTGCATTGTTGGTTTATATGGATGACATGTTGTTAACTAGAAATGACGTGTAGAAGATTAATGTTGTCAAGGCTCATCTTCAGCATCAGTTCAAGATCAAAGATTTAGGTGATTTGAAGTATTTTCTTGGGCTTGAAATTGTACATAGCAAAGTTGGACTTAATATTTGTCAAAGAAAACACACATATGAGTTATTGGAACATTATAGAATGTTCAGATGCAAAGTTGTTACCACACCTATGAATCCAAATCATCATTTTGTTAATGAAGACTATGATTTGTTAGCAGGGAGTCTCGTCAGGAAATTACATTATCTAACCAATACACGACATGATATCGATTTTGCTACACATTAGTTTAGTCAATTCTTGGATTACCCAACTGTTAAGCATTAGCAGGCAGCACTAAGGATATTATAGTAACTTAAAGGTACTCCAACTCAAGGGTTGTTAGTACAAAAATACACAAATGACAACAAAACCATAAAATGGCAGGGGGTGGCTCATAGTAGTTAATAAACCAGAGGTGTAAAGGATCTGGTTTCAGTTATTTAGCCTTCGAGCCACGTGCAAAATTCATCAGCGTAAGCTATACTCTAGGATTTTTAGTACCATTATTTGTATACATACAGTTGTACATATATTTGTGAGATAAATGAAGAAAACATTGTTCTCTTAGCTACGATACTCCTCTGTTTTCTTCCACAAACTTCACTAGGTTCATGAATTGCAATGCATTATTTCTCGTATCTAAGCAGTGGACATGATGTGTTTGAGAAATTCAAAACTCTAAATGGGTCAAAGCTTTTGAGGACTTTTGTGCTTTTCTCATGAGATGATTTACTCTTCCTTGATTAAATGAGATAGTGGAAAGGGAAGTGATCTTGGTCTTCTTTATCAAGTTTTCTTCTTTACCATTTTTCTCTTGTTTGCCTTTTTCATCTCTTTTCACTTGATCTTTCTCGTAATCATCTTCATTTTCTCGTTATGATCACGGGTAAAGGAATGTTTGATTTCTATATGATTACTGCTAGAATGTTGGATAGGATTGATTGTTAAGTTACCACTAGTGTTGTCACACAAAAAATGGAACACATTTAAAATCTAAACTAAACTCAAATAAAGTATACTTCATCCATAGCACTTGAGTACAACAACTAGCAGCGGTGATATATTCAGCCTCGATAGTAGATGCTGACACACAAGCTTGTTTCTTGGTATACTAAGAGACAATACAACTACCAAGGAATTGAGACTAACAACTAGTACTCTTATACTCGATTTTGCATCTGTCATATTCGACACCCGTATAAGCAACGAGTTCAAAACATTAAGATTTAGTAAACCAAAGCCTATAGTCATGTGTAACAATAAGAAAACAAATAATGCATTTAATAGAAATTAAGTGAGACTCTTTTGGACATGATTGAAATCTAGTATGTAAGCACACGGCAAACATAATATTGGGTCTACTAGCGGTAAGATAAAGTAAGCTTCCAATCATGCCTCTATACACCTTTTCATTAATATTTTTAACTTTTCATCAATATCTTTATCAAGCTTGGTTGAGGAACTCATAGGTGTACTAATACCCTTAGCTTTATTCATTCCAAATCTCTTCAATAACTCTTTCATATATTTTGCATGATTTATGAAGGTGCCATCCTTGGTTTGTTTGATTTGAAGCCCTAGAAAGAAGTTGAGTTCTACAATCATGATTATTTTGAATTCACTTTGCATCATCATGGCATAGTTATCACAAAGAGATATACCAATAGCACCAAATATTAAATCGTCCACATAGATTTGCACAAGTAAGAAATCATTGTTACAAGAGGTTTTATTAAAAGTGTTGTGTCAATCTTTCCTCTTGAAAAACCTTTTAAAAGTAGAAAACCACTTCATCTTTCGTACCAAGCTCTAGGATCTTGTTTCAATCCATATAAAAGCTTTAGATTGTTTGAAAACATGATTAAGTAATTTTTCGTGGCTAAAGCCGAGGAGGTTGTTACACACAAACTTCTTCATCAATAAAACCATTTAAAAATACACTCTTGACATCCATTTGAAATAGTTTAAAACCATTAAAACAGGCAAAAGCCAAAAGCATCCTTATACATTCAAGTCTAGCTAAAGGAGCAAATGTTTCATTATAGTCCATGCCCTCTTCTTGATTAAATCATTGGGTAACAAGTCTAGCTTTGTTTTTTACAACTTCTACAGATGCATTTAACTTGTTTCTAAAAGCCAATTTTGTACTAATAATGGGATGATCATGGGGTCTTGGAACAAGATTCTAGACTTTTTTTCTTTCAAATTAGTTTAGTTTCTCTTGCATAGTAATAATCCAAAAATCATCACACAAAGCTTTATCAATATTTTTAGGCTCAATATGAGATAAAAAAGCAAAGTTATTAATAAAGTACCATCTTGTTTTAACTCCTTGGGAGATATCACCAATGATATGCTCCTTAGGGCCATATCTTAGATGTTTGGGAAGCTCTTGGTCACCATTAAGTTGACTATCTAGTTCTTGTTCAATCATTTCTTCTTAATTGGCATGATCTTCCAACATTGGTGCTTGATGACGAGTTTGATAATCATCCATTAAGGTACCTACATCATCTTCATCTCTCCTTTTAAAATAGATGTTAGATTCATCAAAGCTAATATGGATGGTTCTTCAACACATAAGGTCCTTTTATTATAAACTCTATAGGCCTTTTTGGTTGAAGAAATAGCAAAGGAAGATGCCTTCATCTGATTTTCTATCAAATTTACTTAGGTTGGCACGGGTGTTCAAGATAAATTATTTAGAACCAAATACATTAAAGTATGTAGTTGAAAGAGTTCTACCAAAGAGAAGTTCAAAAGTTATTTTTCAAAAGTTAATTGAAAAGGTTTTAAAAGAACTCTATTCATCACATTGCAATTGGTGTTTACGGCTTTGGGCCAAAAGTGTTTTGGCAAAGAGTTTTCACCAAGTATAGACCTAGTCATTTCTTGCAAAGTTTGATTTTTTCTTTCAGCTATACCATTTTGTTGTGGTGTTTTGGCAATTGAAAATTTATGTGAAATACCATTTTCATCACAAAGTTTTGTAAAGTCTTTTTTTCCCTTTTCTTTATCTTCTAGGTCATTTAATCTTTTGATTTTCATTTCATGTGTAAGGAATGATCATATGAGCTCTTCAAGGGGAAGAGTCTTCAAGTCTTTTGATTTTTTAATAGCAAGAGTCTTTGGTTGTCAAGACTTTAGTAGAGCATCAAATATCTTTATATTCTGCTCTCCAAATGAATAATTCTTTCCACAGGATTTTAGGCCATTTGAGATGATGGAGAATCTTATTAACATATCACAAATGTTCTATCCTTGCTTCATTGTGAATAATTCATAATCCCTCATAAGCGTAGCAAACTTTGACTCTTTCACTTGGTTTATCCCTTCATGTGTCACTTGAAAGAGCCTCCATATGTCGTAAGTAATGTCGTACCCACTCACATTATTGTATTCATTCATATCCAAGGCACAATTTAGAATGTTTATTGCTTGATAACTCAATGTCATGCCATTCGAGTCACTTCCATCATATTCTTCCATTGGCTTTTGGTTCTCTTATGACTCCATCAGCTCTTAACTTCATTAGGATGTAAGAACCCTTTCAATAATGTTTCACAAATCAAAGTTAATAGAATAAATATATATTTTAATTCTAGATTTTGAAAACGTTTAGTGTGTTCCATCAAACAAAGGAGGTCTATTTGTGGAAGATCCTTCCAAATAAGGTAAATTTGAAATATTAGCTACAAGATCTTAACTTCTAGATTCTAAAACCTCGAAAGAAGCCCTTGCTCTGATACTAATTGAAAGACCTAAAATGGGAGAGATAAATTAGGTCTTTAACTAATTCTTAAAAACTTTTCGCTTTCTGAAAACTTTATTTAAGAAGAGTCAAACTACAAATATTTATGAGACTTTGAAAAGTAGAAGAAGAAAGGTGAAAGCACTATAGTGAAAGCACTCTGAGAGTTACAATAAATGCTAATAACATTTCAAAGGGAATTAAATGAGATCCAAATTGTCATTTAGTTCATGCAAACTCTGAATTGTTAGCAAACTATAAAGCTTATAGGAGTCTCGTTGACAAATTACTTTTTTCTATCCAATACAAGGCCTGATATTAGTTTTGCTACACAGTAGTTAGTCAATACTTGGATTGCCCTACTTTTAAGCATTGGCAAGCAGCATTGCAGACATTACGGTATCTTAAATGTGTTGCAGCTCGAAGGTTGTTGACAGAAAGACGTAGAAGACAGCACAACCATAAAATAGCAGAAGGGGTGAACCGCTTCATAGCAATTAGTAAACCGGAGGTGTAAAGAACCCTGTTAGAGTTAGTTAACTTTTGTGGCATGTGCAGAATTCATCAGCATGAGAGGCGTATATATACAGCTGTATAGAAATTTTTGAGATGAATGAAGAAAACTTTGTCCTCTTAGCTATGATTCTTCCTCTGTTTTCTTCCACAAACTTCAATAGGTTCATCATATAAAAGCTTTGTTAAGCTTTGTTATGTGTCATGGTTGTCTCAACCCGAGTCAATAAAGTTTTAAGTTTAATTCACTTTGTTGACTGGGTTGTTATCTCATTTCACTGTGCATCAATTCAATCGAAAGATATTGATGTTTAAGTTTCATCCCTTCCTTTGTCCATAATTGTCTCATTTTTATTCAACTGTGCCATTTGTGGGGGATTGTTAGGAAAATGGCAACTTGTAACATCATATTTTACTCCCAGTATTATTGGCAAATGGCAACTTGTAATCTCTTATTTACTCCTATTAACAGTTAGCCATTTATTGGTAATGGTAATGGAAATGTAACGGCTGACCATTTATTGGCAGTGGTAATAGCATTTTAATGACCGACTATTTATTGCCGATGGTTTATTTTCATTTATTGCTGGTTGTTTATTGTTGACCATTTATTACCATTTATTGCAAGGCAGTTTATTGGAAAGCATGTTTCATCCGTTTATTGCCATTTGTGGCTTGCTTAATTTTTGTTTTCCAACACCCAGTTTTTTACCTATAAATACCCTGATTTGGGAAATTCTGAAGGTACGATGAAAAATCAACTCTCACTTTGCTACTCTTTCTACTATTCTTTCATTGTTTTCTTTGTGATTTTGGACCTTCGATTTTTGTGAGTTTTAATCCTCTGCCACAAGTACATGTATTAGAGAAAACTGTGTTAGCCATGGGGAGTAAAGCAGCGATACGATAGCGCCGAGGTAGCACCGAAATATTACTTTTAGAATAGTAGATTACCACAACATAATGATTTATCTTTATAGGTTTTATTTAAGATTTCTCTACTGCTTTTATCAGATTGTTTTGCTACTACTTTTTACATCTTTCAGCACATTCTGTTAAAACTGCATGTTCTAGCTGAATTTGCAGAACATTGATGAAGAATTCATCAAGGAATGAAAACTCAATGCAATTAACACTACAATCTTAGTGAGAGAAAATGTTGAAAGAGAGACGAAAAATGAGAGAATGAAGACTCTTATTCATTCTGGAAAAAATGAACTACAATTGGTTTATATACAATTTCATAAATAACATCCTACACTAAAACAATGCCACATCATCTTCCAACTCAACCATGCATCTTTCAGGCTGTTGACAGTTGGCTGCCAGCTGAACCTCCTTCCACGTCATATGTTTCATCTTCAATAGCCCCCCCCCCCCTCAAGTTGGTTGGGGAAAACAAATTTTGCACACCAAGACTGCCAAGCAGATTGAAAAACTGAGGAGCAGTCAGTGACTTGGTAAACAAATTTGCAACTTGTAAGGATAAAGAAATCGGTAGAGGCTTCACAAGACTAGCTGGAAGCTTCTCCCTAACAAAGTGACAATCCAACTCAATATGTTTGGTTCTTTCATGAAAAACTGGATTCTCAACAATGTGGATAACTACTTGATTATCACAATACAAAGGTACAGAGGCAGTAACAGGCAAATGCAAATCCTGTAAAAGATAAACCAATCATTGTATTTCACAAGCAGTGATTGCCAAAGCCCTATACTCTGCCTCTGCTGAACTCCTAGAAACTGTGATTTGTTTCTTGGATTTCCAAGAAATCAAGGCTCCTCCCAGAAAAATGCAAAGCCAGTAACTGATCTCCTTGTTTCAATATAACCTGCCGAATTTGAATCTGCAAAAGCCTTTACAGATAAATCTGAAGCAGCAGGGAAAAACATGCCTTGTCCTAGTGTTTTATTCACATACCTCAGAATCCTATGAGCAGCTTTCATATGCTTTTCTGTAAGTGCATCAAAAAATTGACTTAGTTGCTGCATTGCAAAACTAAGGTCTGGTCTTGTGAGAGTTAAATAGAGAAGTTTACCAATCAAACTTTTGTAAACAGAATTATGAGGTAAAGCAGGTGAATCTCCATGTTCAAACTTAGCATGTGCTTTTTCATAGGTGTACTCACAGGTTTGCAGCCAAGAAAACCATATTCAGTCTATAAATCAATAGCATATTTCCTTTGAGACAAATTCACACCAGTACTGTTGCGAACTACCTCCAAGCCCAAAAAATACTTTAAGTCTCCCAGGTCTTTAATTTTGAATTGAGCATGAAGAAAGCCTTTAACTTCATCAATAGCAGCCAAGCTGTTGCTAGTTAGAATCACATCATCCACATAAACTAGCAATGCAATGAAAATGGAAGCATCTACTTTGACAAATAAAGAATAATCACTTTTGGACTGCTGGAAACAAAGAATAAGCAAAGCAGTAGTGAGCTATGCATTCCACTTTCTATTGGCTTGTTTTAACCCATATAATGATTTGTCTAATCTGCAAACAAGAGATTTATCTGAACTTTCAAAGCCTGGTGGTGGTAACATATAAACTTCTTCATCTAAATCCCTATGTAGGAAAGCATTGTTAACATAACATTGCTACAAATACCATCCTTTAGCCACTGCAATAGCCCTGACTGTTTGAATTTTTGTCATTTTGGCCACTGGAGAGAAAGTTTCTAAATAATCCACTCCCAATTGTTGAGTATAACCTTTGGCAACCAATCTTGCTTTATATCTTTCTATTGTGCCATTTGAATGATATTTAATCTTGTATACCCATTTACACCCTATAGTATGTTTACCAGGTGGTAAAGATACTAATTTCCAGGTTTCAGTACTCTCAAGAGCTTCAATTTCTTTCTTCGTGGCTTCTTGCCAAACTGTATGTCTAGCTGCTTCTTCATAGCACTTAGGTTCAATATTCATAGAAATATTCAAGGTAAAAGTTTTGTAAGCAGGTGCTAAAAGATTATAACTCATGACATTTGCCAAAGAATGAGGTGAAGTAATAATCTGATCACAAACATAATCAATAAGATAAGCAAGCTTAGATCTTTGTCTATTAGATCTTCTAGGTAAAACTGTCGTTGTAGGAGAAAAAGAATGATTATGATTTGGTATTGATGAATTAGGAACAGATTCTGAAACTTCCGGTGCAGCAGATATTGGATCAACCAGATTATCAATAGAGAAACTTGGCTAAAAAACAGTAGCCTATGGCAAACAACTAGGAAGAATTGTTGTTTTGCCAACATTAGATGTTTCAGTAGAGGAATTAGAAGAAAAAATTTGAGACTGGAAAGGAAACATATGTTCATAGAATAAAACATTTCTGGAAACAAAGATAGAACTGGTGGATAAATCCAGTAAAATATAACCTTTACTGGTTTGAGAAAAACCTAACAGAACAGCTTGCCTAGCTCTACGATCAAATTTAGTTCTGCCTTGCTCTAGAGGAGAAGCAAAAGCAAGATGTTCTAAGATTAGTGAAAGAAGGCTCTCTACCATAAGATGGGGTCTTATTATGAAGAATAGGTGTGGGGAGTCTGTTTATTAGATAGACTGCATGTTGAACACAGAAGCCCCAGTAGGATAGAGGAAGATTGGACTAAAGTTTAAGAGCCATTCCCACATTAAGAATATGCTGGTGTTTTCTTTCTACTATACCATTCTGCTGTGGAGTTTCTACACAAGAAGTCTGATGAATAATGCCCTTTGATTGAAAGAAATCAGGCATATGAAATTCTGGACCATTATCAGTTCTGATAATTGGAACATGTTTAGCAAATTGAGTTTTAACAAACTGATAAAAATTTTGAATCAGTTTTCGAACTTCAGATTTTTCTTTCATCAGGAAAATCTAAACATATCTACTATAATAATCTACAACAGTCAAGAAATATTTTTGCTTATAGATTGTTGCTTGCTTATATGGACCCCAAATATCCATATGAACCAATTCAAAACAATGAGAAGTCATAGATTGTCTTAAAGGAAAAGACAGTTTTCTTTGCTTAGCAAAAGGACAAATGGTACAGCTTGAATCACAAGGAAGTGTAATATCTGGCCAAATGCCTTTGAGAACTTGTAATCTTTGATTAGAAGGATATCCTAGTCTAAAATGCCGAACAGTACCATCAACTGAAAGAGAATATCTATTCTGTGAACATGAAGGAAAACCAGAATTTGCAGAACTAACAACATCAATAGAAGAATGATCAATTTGAGTTCTGGATGTTGAATCAACTGGAATAGTAATAAGATTAGAAGAACCCTCAAGGAAGTAAAGATCATGATAACACTTAGCTGATCCAATCTTCTGCAAGGTTGTAATGTCCTGTATAAAACAACCAAGAGAATGAAATACAAGGCTGCAATGACTCTGTTGTATAAGTTTGTCAATTGAAATCAAATTGTACTGAAAAGAATGTACATACAGAACATCATAAAGGATCCAATGAGTAGAAAGAGTGACTTGACCTTTATGAGTAACAGTCACAGAACTAGAATTAGGGAGTTTCACAACAATGTCGTGAACAGGCTCAAAAGAAGAAAAGTAATGTAGGGAACAAATGATATGATCTGTAGCACCTGAATTCAATATCCAATGCCTTGAGTTTTATGAAAATCACTTACCTGTATGTGCCGATAGTTTGTCAATATTTGCAGCCAGTACTGTGGTCTGACCTTCTCCAGAAGAATTTTTAGCCTTTTCTCCAGAACCTTGAAGCTGCACTGATTTTAGCATCTGCATAAAAGCATGATACTGATCTTGTGTGATACCAGAATTTGTATCCAGTGCATGTGACACTTCAGAACCTGCAAAACCAGTAACATGTCCCAAAGTTTGATTCACCATTGCACTATTACCTCTGAAACATGTCTGATTATTTCCTCTGTGAGCAGAATTATAACTGCCATTACCAAAACCAGAACTACCATTGCCAGAACCAGCTTCTCTAGGTCTGAATTTGAAATTCGTGCAAATCCATGTTTTTTATAACATCTATTTATTGTATGACCTGTTTTACCAAAAAAAGTACACAACAAACTTTTCTGTCCAAAACCTCTCCTATTATTTCCAGTCACAGCATTAGAACTATGATTCACATCAACAGGTTTAGTCATCATAACTTGAATTTCCTGATTATAACTTGAAGCATAAGTCAGCTGTCTCTCATGCATAATTGCCATTGAAAACACTTGATTAATCAAAGCTAAAGGTCTCATCACTAATTCTTGTGATTTAATACTATCAAATTGATCATTCAAGCCTTTCAGAAAACGTATCACACAATTAGCCTCATAATACTCTCTCATTTTCTTAATTGAACCACAATTACATCTTGGTTCACAAACACATGTTGGTAAAGGTCTTAACACCCGAAACTCATCCCACGGAATTTTTAGTTGAGTATAATACTCATTGATAGACAGAGTGCCTTGCTTCAAATTATGTATTTCCTCTATTAAATTCGATAAATGGTGTAAATATCTACCTGAATATCTCTCATAGAGATCATCCCAAACCTCTTTAGCTGTATCTAGCCACATTACACTTTGAGCAATGGTAGTGTTCATTGAATTAATAAGCCAATAGAGGATTGTGGTATTTACCTGTTGCCACAGTGTAAAATTCCTAGTTTCTCTCTGAGGTGGCTCAATAGAACCATCGATGATAGTTTTTTGGAAATCAACGCCATTCTCATAGCTCTGCTCCATGCATGATAGTTTTTCTCAGTAAGCAATGGTTGAACCAGAGGCTATCCAAAATTGTCATTAGGATTCAAATACATCGTATTAGTAGGAACAGGTTCTGGAGTAGTTGCCATAGCTAGACTTTGTCAAATCTTCACAAAAACAAATGACCAGAAAACACACAAGCTGAATCTGTTTTCAACAGCTTCACGAAGCAACGAAAAATGTAATCTTCTGTTCTGATACCACGTTAAAAATGCATGTTCTAGTTGAATTTGCAGAACATTGATGAAGAATTCATCAATGAATGAAAACTCAATGCAATTAACACTACAATCTTAGTGAGAGAAAATGTTGAAAGAGAGACAAAAAATGATAGAATGAAGACTCTTATTCATTCTGGAAAAAATAAACTACAATTGGTTTATATACAATTGCATAAATAACATCCTACACTAAAACAATGCCACATCATCTGCCAACTCAACCATGCATCTGCCAACTCAGGTTTGCCTGATCCAACCTGTTGACAATTGGCTACCAGCTCAACCTCCTTCCACGTCATATGTTTCATCTTGAATACATTCCTTTGTCGTTCTGTCGAAACTCAGGTTAAGCACTTGAATCCCAAAGGTTAAGAGGTTGAAATCTACTTCCTCCAAAGTCAATTTTGGGTTCCACTTCCTCACATGAATATGGGCTCCTCTGAACGACCAAGGGGTCATAACAGCACCTTCTGTTTGTCTTGCATACTGTTCAAGGAACAGAGGATAATATTGTCCTCCAGGGAGGAAAAGTGAACTTTTTCCGGTGGAACCCAAGATTGAAATAGCGTGGCCTTGAACCGATCTTTATGGTTTAGATACAGTACTTTTTTATCCCGTCTGTTAGAATATATTTCTACTGTTAAATTTTAATCTGATTTTTAAGAATAAATATATCATAAATCATTATTTAAATTTATATAATTATTTATTTTATAAGTAAATAATTATTTTATATTTGAATAATTGTCCGATGCCATACAAGATGCCAAATAAGTGGGCCAAATTGCTTCTTCACCCCACGTGAAGATGTAAGAAATGGTCTTCTGCTATCATTTGTTTAATTGGAAAGAAAGTTAATATTAAGAATTTAAATTCTCCGAAAGTAAACTTATAAATTGTGATTTCCGATAGGTAACCTTCTAATATTTAGACAATTTAAAAGAATATATAAAGACAAGTATTAAAATATATTTTTTAATATGAGCAAATGGATAAGAGCATACATTTTAAAGATATTCGAAATTATTTTTAAGTATCTTTTATATTGTTATATTTAATTATATTAATTTTCTCTCAAAGTATAATAGTACAATCAAAATGAAATTAGTGATGTCAATGGACTGCTCCGGCCAAGCTTTAAACGTAGTGGAGAGGGCCAATCCGTTTACTTGCGAGCTGAGATTATATCTACTCATATCCAAAGACATTTTTTTTAAAAGTATTATTTTTAATATTTTTTACTCTCTTTTTTTTTTATCACATATGAGATCATATAAATTTATAATTGAGATAAAAAGAATATTTGGTCAATTACTAATATTTTTAAAATATTAGTTATATATATATATATATATATATATATATATATATATATATATATATATGTATATATAATATTTAAAATAACACAATGATTGGTTCATGAAATTAAGTTAATTAACCCTAATCTTATGCATGTTTTTCATTTTATATTATATTTCTAACATCTAAGAATATTTTTATCAAAACTCTATTAAAATATATAATTTAATTTTAAAAATTACATTTGTACTTTAATGTTGAAACCTTTACATAGTTAAAATTATATTAAATATTTAAGCTAAAATAAAAATTTTAAAATACTAAACTTAAAAGTTAACTTTAATAAAAAGAAGAAGAAGAAGAAAATCGTAAGCCGGGCCGCTCTTGTTCGCATTGGACCACGAGCCAAACGGAGTGAGTAAGTAGGCTCGCATTTAAACGGTTCTGCCTAAATACATTGTCAAAGGGGTGCACAACTCGTTTGACAGTGCTAAATGAAATAAATATATTTTTGTTCTAATTTATATTCTTATATTACTATTTACATTGTTTGACAGATATTTTTTAATTATTTTTGAAAAAATAAAAATATTTTGGTATGCATGATATTATTTACACAGTTCAAATTCCTTATATACTATTTGAAATATGAAATTCCGCTCTTCGAGTTTTTTTGATGTATCATCTTCTTATATTTACTAAATAATGAAAGATGCATTTTCTATAAAAAAAAGAAAAAGAAATGCTTCATCATATATTTGGTACGATTGTCAAACTAGTAATTTGAGGACATAATTGGCTATCCATAAGGGAAAGCTAATTAATTGCTTTGTTGGATGAGGAGAAGGGTTAGATACATTTCGATGGTTTTCTAAGATGACTTTTTATTTTTTTCTTTCACAATGATGACTTTTTATTTTTTTCTTTCACAATGATGACTTTTTATTTTTTTCTTTCACAATAATCAATCTAAAATTCCACATGCACCATTGTGTTTTATAGACTAATTGATTAATAGTCAAGTTTTCAATTAAATTTTAAAATATTTTTTCTGGTATTTATTGGTAGTAATTAGCAAATTTTAAAAAGAAAAAGTTAAAGCGCAAATCATGAGTAGATATTTTTCTCTCTGCCTTGCGTTAGGGGCACCTTAACCAAACGCGCACTTCGATTTTTTTTACTCTTAAAAAAATAAAAAACACTGCGATATTTTCGCTGACAATTCTGTGCTCTCTTTTTCACTCCCTTGTTTCTCTGATCTCCCACACTGCCTTCCCAGAGGAGCTATGGATATTGCTTTGACAGTGGGAGGCTCCCTTCTCTCTTCCTTCTTTCAGGTTCTCTTTGATCGGATGGCTACGCCTGAGTTCCTCAATGTGTTTCGGCAACAAAAGTTTGATGATCGTATCCTGGAGAAACTAAAGTGGAAGCTGCTGATCCTTCAAGCCGTGCTTGAAGATGCCGAGAACAAGCAGACAAAGAACCAAGCTGTCAAGAGGTGGCTTGACGAGCTCCAAGAAGTCGTTTACCAAGCAGATGACTTACTGGATCAGATCAACACTGAAGCTCTGAGGGTTAAGGTGGAAAGCCAATACCCAAGCCCAACCAATCTGGTAAGCGCTTCTGCAGACCCCTCAAGCTTTAATATTGAATTTCTTAAAGAAATTATCCCCAAGTTAGAAGAGATTGTGGGAAAATTAGAGGATTTTGAAGGAAAGATTGGCATCTTGGGATTAGTTAAAGAAGTTGAGTCCAAAAAACAACCATCACACGCCACTTCTTTGTTTGATGAAGATGATGTGTACGGCAGAGATGCTGATAGGAACGAGATCATCCAAGAGTTGCTCTCTGATGGCGTAAACGAAGGAAAGGTCTCTGTGATTTCAGTGGTTGGCCTCGGAGGGATTGGGAAGACCACTCTTGCCCAATATGTTTACAATGATAAGAGGTTGGAGGGCCAATTTGATGTAAAAGCATGGGTTTGCATCTCCGAAGAGTATGATGCTTTAAGGATCACAAAGTTGCTCCTGAACGAAGTGACCAAATCAATATGTGATCCAAATGAAAACAATATGAATTCCCTTCAACAAAAGCTAAAAGAGGGCCTGTCTGAGAAAAGGTTTCTTCTTGTTCTCGATGATGTCTGGAATAATGATTATGGCGACTGGTTGGAGTTGTCAAAACCTTTGAAGTACGGAAAACAGGGTAGTTGTATAATCGTCACTACACGTGACGAAAGTGTTGCATTGATGATGGGTGCTCAACATATTCATCATTTGAACCTAATGTCCGAAGAAGACTGTTGGTTTCTATTTGAGAAACATGCTTTGACCAATAGAAGCTTGGAATTTGAGTCGATAGGTAAAGAGATAGTGAAGAAATGCAGAGGTTTGCCTTTGGCAATAAAAGCAATAGCAGGTCTTCTGAGATTCGAAGAAACGGTTGAGGACTGGAACAGAATTTTGAGAAGTGAAGAATGGGATGAAGCAAACAATAAAGTTTTACCATCACTGAAATTGAGTTACACTCATCTTTCATCATATTTGAAACGATGCTTTGCTTATTGTGCAGTGTTTCACAAGGGTTATCAATTCAGTAAAAATGAAGTGATTTGGCTGTGGATGGCTAATGATTTATTGCAGGACCCCAAATGTAAGGGGAAATGTGTTGAAGATATAGGTGAGAAGTTTTTTCGTGAATTAAGATTTAGGTCATTTTTTAAGCAATCAGATGATGGAAAATTCTTTATGCACGACCTTGTTAATGACTTGGCTAAATTTTTATCCGGCAAATACTTTGTTCGTGTAGAAGATCATCAGCAATGTGATGGTTCATCAATTGCAATGCGGCATTTCTCGTATCTAAGCAGTGAACATGATGTATTCGAGAAACTCAAAACTCTAAATGACTCAAAGTTTTTGAGGACATTTTTGGCACTATACTTCCATGGAAAAAAATGGTTTGGAGATGAGAGGCTAATTAGTCACAAAGTGTTGGTTGACATCTTACCCACATTTAAATCGTTGAGGACACTATATTTGTGTAGTTATTATATTGAAGAATTACCTGCAGCCTTTTCCAATTTAAAGCAACTACGGTTTTTGGACTTATCTTATACAAAAATTAAAAAATTGCCAAATTGGATATGTACATTTTGTAATTTACAGACCTTGTTGTTGGTTAATTGTTTGTATTTAACGGAGTTTCCAGGGGACATGAAGAAAATGATTAACTTGCGCCACCTTGACATGAGTGGTGTTCGACTGACGAAGATGCCGATGGAAATTGGAAGACTACAAAAACTTCAATTCTTATCCATGGCCAATCTTGATGCAGGCAAAGATAGTAGTTCAAGGATTGAGGAATTGGGGAAGCTTTGCAATCTCCACGGAGATGAATTCAGCATTTGTGGGTTGGAAAATGTTGCCAATGGTAAGAGTGCTTCAATGGCCGAAATGAAGGACAAGAAACACATTAAGAAGCTGACTCTCGAGTGGGGAGGTGATGTGGACAACTCGCAACTAGTACGAGATGTACTTGAAAATTTGCAACCTCATTTGGAAATAGTTGGGGTTGAGATTAAAAGATATCCCGGAACTTGCTTTCCGAATTGGCTGGGAGACCCTTCCTCTTGTAGGATGACATCTTTGTCTCTTTATGATTGTGAAAATTGCTTTTGCTTACCAGCAATTGGGCAGCTCCCTTCTCTGCAACATCTTAGGATACGTGGTTTGAGTAAAGTATTAAAGATAGGTGAAGAATTTTACGGCAAGACGGAGCCATTTTGTCGTCTTAAAGAATTGAGGATTGAGAATATGAAAGAGTGGAGGGAATGGCATGTTCCAGAAAATGGACTTTTCTCTTGCCTTGAAGAGCTATTCATTTATAATTGTCCCAAGTTGATTGGAGAAATTCCAAAGTTGCTTCCTTCGTTAAGACAATTGGGGATTGGTGGATGTCTGGGGCTTGTGAATGATGAGGGTGGATTAACTATTTTTGACCCCTTGAACGCAGATTCACTTCCGCAATTTTCTTCTCTTTTGGAATTGTGGATTGAAAAAATGCCAAATTTGAAGAAGCTATCATCGTCCTCCTCCTTCGACCCCAACCAACTGTTGCCACGTCTTGAGGAGCTTCGCATAGAAGACTGCCAGCAAATAGTTACTCGCCTTCCTACTACGTTGAAACTACTCCACATAAGCAGCTGTGGGAATTTGGAATTGAAGATGACAAGCCATGCGTCCATGTTACGTATAACCAATTCTGGTATTAGTAGTGAAATTATCTCTCTCGGGCTGTTTCCAAACTTGCAGCATCTTTCTATTTCGGAGCTGTCAATAATTCCATTTCATATTGGGAATCAAAATCTCACTTCCCTGCAATCCTTATGGATAGAAGATTGTGGTAGTTTTGTGTCGTTTCCCGTTGGAGGTCTTCCTGCTCCGAATTTAACCAAAATTACATTGGAGTATTGCCCGAAACTGAAGTCATTGCCGGAAAGTATGCGCATCCTTCTCCCATCTCTTCGAGAATTAAGTCTACGGAATTGTCCAGAAATTGAGTGCTTTCCGGAAGAGGGTTTGCCCTCTAGCTTAGAGGCACTTCTCATAAAAGATTGTAAAAAGCTTTGGAGTTCCTACAGAGAGTGGGGTTTGGAGAGACTGCCATATCTAAAGTACTTCTTATTTTCTGGTACTCATGAAGAAGAGACATTGCTTCCGGAGGATTTGCTATTGCCTTCCACTCTTAGCTCTCTCTCCCTGGGATTCCATGACGATCTGAAGACGCTCAATCTCCAACACATCACCGGTCTTCAAGCTCTCTCTATCCAGTTTTGCCCTAAGCTCCAGTCACTGACAGACGAGGGGCTGCCCGCCTCCCTCTCGAGACTAGACATATCAGGATTCTCTGTGCTCCCGTCACTGCCAGAAGATGGGCTGCAGGACTCCTTCTCAAAACTGTCGATCATCCGGTGCTCGTTGCTCGGTCCGCGTGTAGAATTGGTGAAAAGGGAAGAATGGTCCAAAGTTGCGCACATACCCTGCATACAAGTTAATTACGAACTCTTCCCGTGATCAAGGTTTGGCCCTGGGATTATCCCTGTACTTTTTCACTTAATTCTTTCTTGTTTCACTCTTTTACTGTCCCAACTTTAAGCATCTTTATACAACTCACTCTTCTTGAGTTGTTCGTTGCTGCAGTTTCTACAATACTAGATGAGGTATCTAATTGAAAATATCAGGATTATTGGTTATTCATTGATCTGTTATTAGTTGCAACACCGTATTTGTTTTCATTTGTCTTTGAACTAACATGTATTAATATATTTTGATCAATTACTGTGAAATAAAACTAGAACTTGTGATTCTATTTTTTACTTCTTATTTACAGTGTTCCACCCAAGGTCTCTGAGAAGAAGTCTTTTTCACTTTTTTGGTTAATCAGCACAACTTTTTATTGTTTCTTCATCTCAGTCTTCTGTTTTCTTCCCCTTCCAAAACACGCAGAATATCATAGTTGCAGCTCTAAATTAGGAAAAGCAGAACCGATTCATTTCCCCTGGCATCATTTTTCAAAGAAATGAGAAACATAACTTATCTAGAAATAGTAGTCTTTTTTGGCATCTCATAGCTGCAATGCCTGGACTCAGAAGTTCATGTCTTAATATGTTTCTGAAGTATCTTAAGACTCACAGTTTCCTTTTCTATTTTTAAATATTTGTAAGGTTTAATTTTGATTGCCTACATTCTCGTTGTGTGTGCATATGAAATAAACTTGAAGCTTGGTTATCTTGTGTGCCTCTTGAAGCATTGTCCATTCACTGTATGGCGGGGATGTTTGCTGCAAAGAGAATACTGATATTATGGCAAAAAGCAATCACCTTGAAATAATAGTTATCCCAGTAGAGCCTCGTTCAATTAAAACTCATCATGTTTATCCTCTTTCGCTTGGGTTAACAAAGCAGGTTTATGGTTACCGGCCTTTGGAAGCTTGTGTAGCACCTAAGTAAGTTTGAAAAACTTTAGTTGGATACTTGTATCTAAACTTCTTACAACTTCAGTGTGAAAAGGATAAACAAATGTCAAACAACTTGATAGATTGTGGCTGGACATAAACAGAGTCGCTTATATAGAAAAACTTCCTGAGCAAACAATAGGACAAGATGCTTAATTCTGAATAAGTTGTTTGACCATATCTAAATTTTCATTCTTTTAGGGACTTTCTAATAATTCTTTTCAGGAAACAAACAATAGGACAAGATGCATTTGATTTATCTGCTTGATGAATTGGAACTGTTCTAAGGAAATGAGGGAAAATTGTTGAGTAACTGGTTTGTTCTCTCTGCACAGTGGAGGCAAATATTCCATACTTCTGTGTTAAAATTTGTTCCTCAAATTCTAAATCTGATAGTTGTATTCCCTTCAAAATAAACCTGCCTGCAGTCACATGCTTCTTCTGATTTTGACAATTGAATTATTTTCTTCTTTTATTTTTATTTTTTGAATTATTGTGGTTTTTCTTTTCCTTTTTAAGTGCGCTTTGCATGACAAAACATATTGACTGAACATATACTTGTTATTCCATCTCTTTTTATTTTATTATTGAGGTATAAATTTTGAATCAAGAATTTAGAGTACTTTTAGTTAGCCAGCTGCAGATAGAGATGTCATTTAGCTAAGAACTCCATATCTAGCGAATGGAATGCAATTAAAAACATAAGGTCTATGCTTTGCATGTTATAGGTCCTAGAATATTTCTAATTATCTACTGGCCTCGTTTTGCTATTCGAGATATATATTTAGAACTTTTAACTAATTTCTTTTGATTGCCAAATTATAGATAAAACTAATATCCTGCCTAGACACTTGTACTGAAACATTTTGTCAATTTCTTTCTAGTTGGCTTGAGAATGTGCCAGGCTTAGCGTAATCTTTTGATCTCAGAATTAAATTTCGTCCTGCTTTTATTTATTTTTTAGATGATGATGAAATTTTATTTTGTCTGGATGCTTTGTATACAAGGTATATACAAGTATGCAAATTCTGTTGTACCTATAAATTTAATCTTAACTGTCTTTAAAACTGCATTTCATTTTATGGCAGGAATATTGGTGCAGAAAGGTTGCTGATCCTCTTCAAGCTTGAAATAGACAAGGGTTCTTGCCTGCATGGGCAGCTCAGTTGGTTCCGGGGTGGCAGACTGGGAACAAGGACTCACGATCGAGTCCTGGCAGCCGCAGTGTGGGAGTTACATCCAAAGTGGATGGGCTCCTTGTGGGCACCAGACACTGGTCCTCCCACTTTAGGAACTGCTGAGTTACCATGGTTTACCCCTCCACAACTTGTCGGGCCAGGGTGTGGGGGCCCTGTGGACAAGGGATTCGCCTTTTGGGAACAAGACAAGGGTTCTTAGGAAAAGCTGCACTACCATCATCATCATCAAAGTTGTAGTCATTAAAAACCAACTTTTCATATGCTTCAGCAATTTTTGGTTGCAATCTTGCAGAGTAAGTCAAACTTTTAGCAAGTGTAATTCCTTATTGACCTCACGGCATGAGATGGAGGTTTAGAACATGTTAAATAAATTAAGGACGTTGAAAATGCATGGTCCCATTGGTATGATTGAAATAAGTTATCTGAATCTTAACTGAGTTGATAATCTTCGGGAAAAGTGGAACATAATTTGAATAAAGGTTTCTGATTTAGTAGCGTGATGGAATTGTGATGATCAAGCTGATGAGGAAAAGTGGAATTCTTTTATTTTCCCTGGTGTGCTTCTTCATGGTTTACCTGATTTTCCGTTTTCTTTCTTTTTTTTTTTGGGATATTTTAACGCATTCCTAATTTTCCTGGTTCCTTTCTCATGAATATGCATATTTCATTACGTATATGATGTAGAGTGTTTACAAGTGCATAAATTATTTTATGGCCATAAATTTAGTTTTAACTATCTTTTAACTTCATTTCACAATGGCAAGAAGATTGGTGCAGAAAAGACGCTGATCCTATTTGAGCTTCAAATTAACAATGGTTCTTAGAAAAGGAGCACTACCATCGTTTTTGTCAAAGTTGTAGCCATTGCAAATAGATTTTCTATATCCCTTAGAAGTTTGTTGTTGCAAGCTTGCAAATCTGTCTCAAAGCCTTCAGTAAGCTATATGTTATTTGGAATGATGTTAGCTAAATTGAACACTTTAAAAGTGCATGATCACAATGTTAAGATCTAAGAAGTTTATATTGTGGGTGAATTCTCCTTTCTTCAGATTTTTTCTACTCTTCGGGTACTTTTATTATCTTTTTGTAGGCCTCACATTGGTTAAACTCTATCTTCTTTTGCAGTTGTATTTGGACCAGATGGTATCTTACAGGAGATACGAACGTATAGAATTGGATATTTGGCGGTTACGGTACAATCTGCCGTATCATAGATAACGGGAAACCTGAGGACTTGTTTACTACTGTTGAAGTTATAAATTAGAGTGTTGATGCGACCGTTGCCTTTCGTCTGCAATCTGATATACGCAGAATTTTGAGACCGTTGCCTTTCGTCTGCAATCTGATATACGCAGAATTTTGAGGCAAGGAGTGTGAAATATATTGTAAAAGGTATTGAAATAGCTCCTATTGAGTGCAACAAGAAGCCCTTTGATGCTCTCATCTGTATCAGTTTTGTTCTGTGGCATAATTTGGTGTTTTTACATAACAATATTCTAATTATGTTGTATATCAGAATTTATAAATTTTCTAAACTGCTAAACTGGCATGGACAGAACTCAGGAGCTTATGCTGCATATTTACCCTTCTTGAATTCATTCGGCATAACTTGGAATGTGTGAATTCTCCTCTTCTGATAGCTTGATGACTCTAAACATTGAACTGACATAGCCTAGCTGTTCTCTAAATAACATACTCCATAGTATTGGTGGAAAGAATGCACAATAATGACTTTTCTTGTGTATAATAGAGGAGAACTGAGCTGTTGAAAAGAACCAAGCAAGCCAAAGAAGAACTCCAAGTTTCAAGTGAAGAAATATCGAAGAGCTTGCTTGTGGAAAACTTGGAGAGAAACTAAGAAGATGTTCTTGCTTGGAACAACTTTGAAATGGGCTCATAAAAGGATTTTAAAAGCATGAAAATTCAAGTTGAAGGCCGTTAAATGATCTTGGAGCGATGAAACTAAACCCTGGCCAGGGTGGCCATTGCCGGCCTGCTCAAACCAGCAGCTTGGCGCAAAACAGAGGAGATACAGCGCCGGCTGCGTCGCGGCAAGCACTTTTCCAGCTTTGTCCATCTTGCACTCTTGGGTTGTTTAAAGTATTTTGACTTGTTTTCTTAACCTATTATTATGTAATTAAGTGACTTTAAACCCCAAAACACTTTAGATTAGTGTCTGTAATCATTTTAGGGTTATAAATACTCTCTTTGACGCAAAGAAAAGAGGGACTTTGTATTTTTGAGTAGTGAAGATAGAATAGAGAGTTTGAGCGGAGAGCCTCTGTAGTCTTCTCCATTTTTCTTCCCTTATTATGGGGTTTGGATCCACTTTCGTGGTGCGTCATCAAGCTAGGGTTCTTGAATCTTGTTATTCAGGGGTTCTAGTGAATCAATTCACCATTCTCTCTCAGCTAAGGGTTCTCGATTGCTTGGTTCTCCTAGGGTTTTTGGTTGGTTAGAAAGGTGGAGCCTTTGTTGTATGTGATTGTGTTTCTAGTCTCTTTGCTATTGTAGGGTTCTAATTGCTACTTCAAAGTGTACTAATTTTGCTATCATCCTTGGGTTCTATTAGCTTTGTTCTAATAGGTTTTTGAGGGTCTTTAATTAGTAGTTCTTAATGTCCAATTCTCCACCCACCCCCCCCCCCCTTCCTCCTTGATTCCTACGAGAATTGTTGATCACATGAAATGCAGATATTTCAGGGGAGGTTTCTCAAAGAAATGGACTGATCATTAGGGCACGTATTTGTAATAACCAGAGGGACTGAAATGTTTCGCAGCGGATACTGTTTTAAGGTCTCATGAAGTTCTAAATACTGTTCTCCCTGTTGTTTGCATGCACACCCTTGTAGAGCTCTGCTTAAACTTGGAAATGAGCAAATAAATATTACGAAGCAGCTTGTGGCCTTGTTTACTTTCTAGCAAACTGCATCAAAGATCTTCTTTAAGTTTAGCATCTGATAGTTGTCAATTTCATTTTCTTACAGAATCTTCTGAAGTGCAGGATGGTTGATTGGTTCAACGACATCCAAATGGAAACAAAGCCAAGTTTTTGTCAACAGTAGGTTGTTCACAACCCTAATTCCTAGATATTTGGTATAAGGAAACTCCATTTTCTTTTATAACTCTTGCTAGCTCATTAGTTAATTAGATATGCAGCCTATGGGCGTGAATCAAGACCCAACTCTCTTTATTCACCCCCCCCCCCCCCAATTTTTTCCCCTTTTTTTTGTTTGTTTCAGTCAATCTTGCTTAGAGTCATGAGGGTGAGAGATACGTATAATGCATAAGGAATCTGACATTCAAAAGGTGCTCAAAAAGAATCTCTTGGATGCTGCAAGCAACCACTCCATTGCCCTTTGCGATATTGTTTTAACATTCATACAACTTCACTGACATATATTGTAGGAACCCTTTTCGTCGTGCTGGATAATTTAAATCCTTGCAAATGAAGCTTATATCTTATTTTGGTTTTCAAGATTTCATAGTTTTGAACTCACTATATGTTGGCCAGAGTTGCTGCTACATCTAATCTACCTCCTAACTCTAGCGGTTGATGATTGACTTGCTTTGGAAGGGCTACAACAAGTTGGGATTGAATATATAAACTCCTCGATCGTCGATTATGCGAAGCCGGCTGCTGCAACCTGCAAGAGAAGGTTTTCTGCCTCCCTCTAGAGCTATAAGTAGGGCTATCAATTGGGTTCTATAAGTTGGGTTTGGTCAAGTCCGGACTCGGACCGAGTTAAGACATATTAAGCCCAAGTTCGGGTTTAGCCCAAACAGGCTCAATAATGTTGAGCTCGAGCTCGACTAACACAAGTTTGAGCTGAGCTCGAGCCGGTCCGAAATAATTTTTTTTTACTTTATTTTTTAAAATAATAATAATATACTAATTGCTATTAAGTAATAAAAATGATATGAATATTAGATAAATTTTAAAGAATCATATGTTTCAAGTGATATAAATATTAAATAATTAGATACATGTATTAACTATTAAATAATAAAATAAAAAAGAATATAAATATTAGATTTTTTATCTTTTTAAATTTAAGTTGAGCAATTAAAGAAAAATATAGATTAGTGTGTGTATATATATATAAAGTATATGTTTTTGTAAATAATCAAATCATTAGTTGTCATATCATCTTTCTTACAGAGGAATTTTAGCAACAAAATTATAATTATAAAGAAATTACAAGTATTTTTATGTGATCAAAAAATAAAGTTCATTAATATTATTTTGATATATCAATTAAAATAATTAAAGAAAAGAAGTTAATAGTATAAACTACTATACTAACATAACAAAATAGAAATGTATTATAGCAAATACAATAGCAATATATACTTTCACAGTCACTATAGATAATAAGATTGATTTATATCTAGTACAAAAAGATTATTTACATTATAAGTATAGGCTCAAGTGCCGATAAATATTTATGATGAGAAGAAGTTAATTTATCGTAATTATAATATTATCGATGTACACAAATGTATAGAATAAAGATCATTTTCTTAAGAAAAAAAAGAACACATATAACTATGTGGAATCATAAATCTTTGAAGTCCTCACTCACTATTTTTGAAAAATATGAGAAAAATATTTTCTAACATATAGACATATCGATTTTATAAATTATAACTATAAAGTTTGAAATACCAAAAGTCTTGAAAAATGATACATAAATAAAATAATTTATACAAATAAATAAAAATTTATAATCTATAAAGTTAAATTTATAGTATTATACACAAACTATTACTATTATATCAATAAATTATTAATATATAATAAATATTATTATTATATATAAATATACTCGGGTCAAGCTTTTAACGGATTGAGCCTATAGAAGTTCGAACTTGACTCGAAAATATTTTAAGGTTCAAATTAAAGCTCAGACTCGACTAAGACCTAATTCAAAAAAAGTTCAATCATTAAATTTCATGTTGAATAGGGTCTGGCTCAGGTCAATCCGGTCTAATTGACAGTCCTAGCTGTAAGTACTGGCTAGCAATTAAGAGACAGTTTGGACGGGAGAAATGGAAGACTAAACCATCGCACTCGTGCCAAGCGCCTTGGTCTTTCAACAAGAAGATCTCTGGTAATAAAGATACACTTCCTGGGCCGCTTCTATTTTTGGGAACAAATTGGCAGAAGAGTTGACAATGAAATGCATTCTCACTGTGATCATAAACGTGTTGATTTTGACTTTGGTTGAAGCAGTGTGGATTTGTCCACTCTACCATTTTTAAAATATGTATATAGAGTAACATACTAGGATTAATATATATAATATTCTATCCGTTTCAAAATCTTTTGGTCATTTTTTGTAAATTAAGAAAAAAACAGGGATAGTTTTTTTATTATATCTTTAACTTATGTTACTAATATAATAGAGAGTGAAAGAATTATGTTTATGGTAAGAATAATTTCAGAAAATAATCTTTAAAATTTGTAAAAATTCAAACATTTTGAGAAGGAAAATGTAAGTCCCAACAATGTCCGAGAGGCAAGTGAATTGAATTTTTTAAAAAATATTAATCTATTAAAACAAGACTAAAAATATGAAAGTTAAAGTGCTACTTACTGGCTGATAAAAAAAAATCTAATCTGATTATCAAGTTAATTTTTTCAGCGTGGGCTAACTCATTGTAACATTAGCTTGAGTGTTTTAGAAGAATTTCGCTAGACTTAATATGCAACTTTTCATTATTCTAGACAATACATAGAACTGAATAGCCAAGTTGGTCATTGCAATATAAAAATAGCTTCAAAAAGTTATCAAGCTAATTGACGTTTTGAAAGGCATTTTTTGTGATATTATATGAGTAAAAGCTTTAGTATGTCTTTCTATTATGCAGAGAATATGCTTTGAACTTGATCAAATTTTTCAGAAATATGTTTGCCAAATAAAAGGTAAATAACAGTAAACCAAGCAAACAATCAAAGTTAAGTAAAGCAAAAATAAAAAGAGACAGAAGAATTTTTATAGTAGTTCGGCAATATGTTAAATTCACTCCTTGAGAATTCTATCTCAAGTATTTTCACTAATTCAATCTCTTTAATAGTAGAAATTAAGCCATACAACCCTAAGTATCTTCATTCAAGAAACTCTCAAGTTGTACCAACTAGTTTTACAAATAGATCTAGCAATTATCACCACTAGTTTTACAATAGATCTAGTAACTAGTTTCCACCCAAAAACTTTTTCAGTCTTAGTTTCACAAGTTTACAACCGGTACTTGTGAACTGCGAAGAGATAAAGATGAAAAGATAGAAGCTTTCATTTGCTTCTAATATCAACACACACTTTGCACATTTTTTCTTTTCTGCTTGGTTGTGTTTCTCTAACAGATTTCAGTTTTCTACTTCAGCTTGAAGAACTCTCAACTTCTTTGAAAAACATACTCATCTCTTGCAGACTTAAGAGTGCACAGGGTTATATTTGTACGAAGTACAATATCTCATGAAAAGATAAAAGATAATTTAGTCAAATAGTGTTGTGGTCAAGGCTTGTTCAAAGGTTTAAAAGTTCTTTTCTAGAAAAATTATATTTTTGTAAAACATAGGTGAACATATGAATTCCAGTCATCTTAGTTTGATTCTTTCATAGAAAATCATATCATTGTTTTTGTCTAAAAAATTGGTTCAAAACATCATTTTGCTATTTAGTTGAAGTCTAAAAAGGTGAAGTTTGACTACTTTTGAAAAAGTGATTCTGGCTAACTGTAAATGTATGTTGATGCAACATCAGGTGATCATTGATTAGTCACTGTCATACTAACATGCCTTGAGATTCTACATTCTAATAAAAGTAACTTGACATAAATGAATCTGGCTCGATATTTTTTAAAGTAGCTTGATATGAAAGACCAGAGCAAAAACATTTTATCTTATCTCAAATCAATTCTTAACAAGAATCTAAAAATTATACTCATGAAAGTACAATGCTTGATTCTTGAACTTGTGTGACTTGAATATGATCACTTAAGGCTTATTTTGAAATCATCTCAGCACATATTCGTTATATTATTTAAAATATGTTTTATTAGTCATCAAAACTGGAAGGTTATATCATTGAGTCAACATTTTTTCCCTTTTTGATGAATGATAAAACTTGTTAAGTTAAGCAAAATCAAATTAAGCCAGAATAATGAAACAGTAAGTAGCTTGATCATGTTTGCTTTGCACAAAAAAAAATTTTTTTTTTTTGAGTTTTGAAAGTGTGAATGCATAACGAAAAATCTTTTTGGTTTTTCTGAAGGTAAGGACAGATGTTTTTGCTCCCCTTAATTCATACACTCTCTTGTTGTAAACAGCTTGGATCTCTAATCAATAGTCAGGATATGTCTGAGCATATACGAAGAAGTTAGCTTGATAAAGAAAATAGCTTGGCAATTAAATAGTTAGCTTGATAATAGAGAGACAAAACATATCAACCTAAAATATCCATAATAAGGAACAACAAGATAAAGCTCAGAATGAGCAAAAATACCCAAAATATATCTACTACTCTCCCTTTTTGTCACGCATTAAAGAGGGATCAACAGATATCAATCTAGAAAATGGTCAGATCAAATCTAAATCAAAATGCCAAAGGAAGAATAAATGGAAATGTTCAAGGGATTAAGCCAAACTAGGAAAAATTAATATAACAGAAATTGCAGCTTGTGAAATCTATTCTAGCGATCAGAGTTAGGAATCACAATCCTTGTAGATTTCCTTCTTCTTGTAGAGGGTACTGCAGATGCATTTAGAGGAGGAATGACTTGAGCAGAAGTAAAACCTAGAGTATCAAATAGTTCATATGGAATTTCTCGAATAGGGATAATGTAAATAGAAGTTGAAAGACAAAGAGAAGGTATAGAAACAATGTTACCAGAGGTCAGACTAGGAATGATAGGGTTAGATTGAGATCACTAGGTTCGGGGATATCTCTACCAATCTGAACAACTAAAGTAGCCTGAGGAATAGGGAGTTTAGGCTCAGAAGCAACCTGTGACGGTTCCTCTTTCTCTTGTGAAGAGTCAAGTTATTTCCCTATATCGGGTTCCTTCTAACTTGGCATAGTTTCCTCAAGTCGAGCTTGAGTTCTTACTTCCCTCAAGACTAGCTTGAAGTTCTCTTCATACTTGGATAGCAGCATTGTCAGACCATACTCAGAAGCTGAAAAAAATCTCTACGAATATTTCTCGTAATCTTTTAAATCACCTTTGAAAGACTCTCCTATTCCTAACTCTCTAACCCTCAGCCTAATGCAATCATCAATAGAGTTAGTGAATGACACAGAAATCTTATTCATATTATCAGCAATTTTTCTCAACTCCTCCAAATCAATACTGGCTTCAGCTTGCTTTTCAAACTCCATTTCCGTAAGGTCTACCACTGGTTCTTTTCCAACCCTCCTTTTAGTTTAAGCTTGCTCAATTACCATTTCATCAACATTTTCTTTAGTTTTATGAACCTCTTCAACCTCCAACTTTGCATGTTCCTTCAACCTTCCATACCAGATCTTGTAGTTTTCAAGACAATTATTTTCTACCTTTCTCTAGTAGGTTGTGGAGCTACTTCCTCAGTAGCTTAATTGTCAGATTGAGCTATTTCCTAACTTCCAATTTCATCACCATCACTGTTATCATCTTTACTTTCACTCTCCTCTTCAGAACTTTGACTTGCTTGGTTCTTTTCTTCCTCTTCCATTGATTCCTCACTACTTTTTTTTCTTTACTAATTTCTTCCTCCACAAATTCATTTTCCACTTCCTCACCCCCTTCTTTATTTTTCTCACTGGACTGATTGCTATTTTTGTCTTCTTCCTCATTCTCTGGTTCCTCAGAGCTCTTTTCCATTCCCATTTTTCCTTACTTTCTTACTTCTTTCTCAGATTCCTTTTGTATTTTTGTTTTGCTTACAAATTTCTATCTTTCTTCCTCTTTTCATTAATACAGTCCTTAATCTCTAAATTTATATTCAAATACACATACAACACAGTCAAATTCATTCCATAAGGTAACCCCCTAGTTTGTGTCACAAATTTCATAACATTCATCTTCAAGATACATAAATTGAAATTATGCTATTTTTGAATGTGCCATATTAAACAGAGTTCATTGATAGTGACATAATGGAAGCTATCGGCTTTAGGGGAAATAAAGTTGGTAATGAATTTGTGAACTACCCTAATGTGTGCGCGCAACTCAGTAGACCTAATATTCCTTTTAGAAAGCTTAGAATTTCTGATTACCTCTTGCTTGAAGTCTATTTCGGAGTAGCCTTTCACCTTGTTGACATCTCTTTTCTTGAAAACTCTATCTTTAGAGTTGAAAATACCGTAAGCTTTGGACAAAGTATCCAATGTAATGTGATGCTTCTTCTTATTTAGCATCACCTCAAGGGCGTCTGTCTTGACTTCTTTGATTGTGCTTTAGAATTGCTTCACTAGATTTGGTACACCATAGAGTTGATCTTTGATGTGAAATTTGCAAATACACAAATATCAAACAAGTAATAAAGTAGTGAGTACAAGTCGTCTCAACGAGGATTGCTACCTAACTGTAAAATTCTTTTACTTATAACCCAACTTAAACCAAAATAAATGTGATTTAATCTAAAATTTAATTACCAATAAAAATAATTAACAATAAAAATAAACACAAAAATCAATAATTATATTAATTAAAAATCAATAGCAATGAATAGACTAAGACACTCCAAATCCAGCTTACTCCTCTTATAACAAATAATTAATTTTTTTCAAATTAATTCTCGACTTGGTTAATGGTAGAATTCTCAATTATAAGCTAGACCCAATCTCTTGGTGAAATGCTCCTAACTTTAATTAATAAACCAATCGTATCTCTACGTGATTTTAATTATCAAAGCCGCAAACACCTCTATGGAATTCTCTAA
Source organism: Rauvolfia tetraphylla (assembly GCA_030512225.1). NCBI lineage: Eukaryota > Viridiplantae > Streptophyta > Magnoliopsida > Gentianales > Apocynaceae > Rauvolfia > Rauvolfia tetraphylla. The sequence continues at coordinate 3,986,093 of JAJQKT010000004.1, read as the reverse complement.
CTTTTGTTTCCTACTCGCTAGAAACCATACAAAGAAACCGAATGTATCTCTAGTCAGTTTTACGATGTGTTGTTATTACCATGATCCAATTTAAACTAGTACTTCTCAGCTACTAGAATAAATTTAAAGGCATGCAAAAAATGGCCAGAAAATTGCAAGCATTAAAAACAATAATAACAATTAACCAAAATCGAGATTAAAGAAACAATCTTTAATTGAAATACATTAAATTCATAAGAGTTTCAGCCTTCATCGAAGGTCTTAGTCACAAAAGATTTAGCTATTCATGATCCAAATATTTAAATCCATAAATTTAATTAACATAAAATAAATTCTAAAAGAAAAAAATAAAGAATAGAAGAATAGAAGGTCTTCTCTATTTTCAAGCTTCCTGCCACTGTTTTTGCTCCATTCTTCCCTCGGTCAACCCTTTGTCCTTTTTCCCCAAATTGCTTCTCACGATTTTTGTCTTCTTTTATGTCCAATTGACTCTCCAATTTTTTCTTCCTCCTTGCTGCCCGAAAATCTCTTCTTTTTGGCCGCCCCTAATTTCTCTCTTTGGTTGCCTGAAATTTCTTTTCTTTTGCTGCCCCGAATCCCTTTGATTTTGTGTATTAGGAATTTAAATCCAATTTGGATTCCAAATCCTATTCCAAATCAAAGTCAATTTTAGAATCTTTCTTTTTCTTCTTTAAATTGAATCCTTATAAATTTTTTGGATTGGCATGGTGAATTTTTATTTTTCTTTCCTAGCCAAGTCTTCTTTCATATTTTCTTCTCTTGACATTACCATTTTGCCCCTGCATCAATAATTAGTAAAATCAGTGAATTAAAGTATACTTTATAAATAAAATCATCTTAATTAATTCATCTAAGTACATAAATATTTAATTCATCAAAACAAGTCAAAGTCATAAGATTTATATCAATTAGCCCTTAAATAAGTGAGAAGTTAATTCTAAATAATGATTAAAATATAATCTTATCAACTACCCCCACTTAAGACTTTGATCGTCCACGAGCGAAGATAGAAAAACTCAAGAACCTTAGACATGGAATCATTCATCTTGAAATCAACTTTCTCATCCTATTAAAATGATCACCCATATGCATCAACTAGAAAGATTAATAGATAAATAACCAAGAATAATAACAATGTTAACACAACATAACTATGGAAACTGAAAGAAGTATTATTATTATTTTTTTTGAAGCATACCACAACCAAGCTCTTGATTCAATGTCTAGGCAATATTATACACCCAATAATCACCTTTATAATCACAACTATATACATGTACATTAAAGATTCACACAACCATAAGCTTGAAATCTTACACACTCTCCACTAATTTAGGTACTCTGGCTTCACTTAGATCAGGTAGGACTTTAGCGCTTATAATGTTAGGTTAGGGAATTGGATAACAAACGAAAGATATAAGGAGACAAAATAAAGAGAAGAGAGCTTGCAAAGAAAAGTTGACCCCAAATCATAAACATATACTCCAACTCCTTTCTTGCTCCTTTAGTACAAAGAATCTCAATAACCAAATTCATTCTCGAGAAATTCATTCCTTTCTCATGTATACATCAACTTTGGACATTTTATGACCATGACTTGCAATAAACACTCTTTCTTTCTTCTTCTTTTTTCTTTTCTTTTTTTTCAATTTTTCTTTTTTTTTTCCTTCAAAATTTCTGTCTTGCTTTTTTTTTTCAAAACAATAATATAAAGCAAGTCATACTTTCCCTTTTCAATACCCTCTAAAATTTTCTTTCCCTCAAAACCTTAATATTTCAATCCCAAGGAGCACAAAAGTGTTGAAGTACAAATCAAGCTCCATCCAAGGTTAAAGGTTAAAATATTAATTGTTTAAGCAAAGAAATGGACTCATTAAGGCACAAAAGGTAGGATTGAAAGGCTCAAACGGTCCAAAGAAGGCCTATGACTATCGTTTCTAAGGTAAACCAGAGAAACCTTTTATTTCGCCTCGAGTATGTAATAAACCAAGTTCTAGTGTGTTGTTGTGATAAAAAGAGTGTCATCAAATATATAATAAAGTCTAAATATCTCATCAATTCAAAAGATCATAGTCAATAGGAATAGTTTAAATTCCACAGTTAAGAAGAATTAACAAAGGCATTATGCAAGGTTAAATTCCTTTTATTACTGTCCAATCGACACATATAAATAATCACAATAACTCCTAAGGAATATGATTCAATTACTTAATATTCAAACGATTTTCAGAAAATTTCTTGAAATAAAACTCTTACACCATAAAATTCTGAAAATTTTTCAAAATTTTCAAAATGAAATAGCCAATTTCCTACCCCCCACTTAAGAATAAACATTGTCCTCAATGTTCAAATACAAGAAATCACAAAGACGGTTAAGAAACTTAGCCGAATCAATGAAACATCCAAGAAAGTCCAATCTTTAATGGTTTATGGGAGCTCCACTTAGGCTCAAGCACATCCTACAAAGAAATTAAAGAAAGTAAATAAGGGAAAGTTGTTTTTTTTTTGGGTATAAAAGTTAAAAGAAAATCAGAAACAAAGCAACTTAAATAGAAGTTCTTGTTTATAGTCTCGAGCTTGACTTTCTGTGTAAGAGCATGAATTAAGGAGGATCATGGAAAAGAGAAGCTTCTCCGCCCATAAGCATTCTTCTTGTCAAACCATTTTCGACTTTGTGCCGCTTTAGGAAAAACTTCCTTTTTTTCACATTATCCTCAATGTCCTCTTTTGGGAGCTCTCCTTCTTCCTTGAATGGTTTGTTCCATTTTGAATTAAATTTTTCTGCAAAAATTTTTGAAGAATCATCCGCTACAGCATCAAGAATATTTATAGCACATATAGATTCTCCCTTGGAGGAATTACTCAATGATTCAAAAACATTTAATTGTATACATTCATCCCCAACCCTCAATATTATTTAACCTTTTTCCACATCAATTAAGGTTCTACCAGTATTCAAAAAGGGCCTACCTAAATCAAAGGTAGATCAAAATCATCCTCCATATCTAAAATCACAAAATCCACTGGAAAATATAATTTATCAACCTTAACAAGGACATTTTCTATCAGCCATTTGTAGACAAATAGTAGTATCCTTAATTTCCTTCAACCTCAATGTTTTACAAACGGATAAAGGCATAAGATTGATACTAGCACCTAAATCATAGAACACATTTTTAAAATAAAAATCACCAATAGAGCGAGGAATATGAAAACTCCTTGGATCTTGCAGCTTAGACGGTAATTTTCTTTGAAGTACTGTAGAGCATTTCTCGTTTAAACAAATCTGTTTAAAGTCTTTGAGTTTCTTTTTGCTAGCCAAAACATCTTTCAAATATTTTGCATATCGAGGCATTTGTGCTAGGGCATCCACAAAAGGAAGGTTAATTTGAAGTTTCTTGAATATTTCAAGAAACTTTTTGAATTGAGAATCAATGTAATGATGCTTACCAACTTGGGGAAAAGGAAGAGAACTAAAATTAACATTATCATTATTATATATGCTTCCTCACCTTTCTTACTTCTCTTATCTCCTGGATTTTTGGGAGATTCAAAATTCTTGAAATCATCCTCTTTTCTAGGCTCCACCTCTTTTCCTCTGGCAAAATCCTCTTTATCGATTACCGTAATAGCCTTCAACTCCCTAGGATTTCGTTCCGTGTCACTTGGAAGTGCTCCTTGAGGTTTATGGAGTATTGCAGTTGCTAATTGATCCACTTGTACTTCTAAGTTCTTCATAGAAGCCTTTATATTTTGTTGGCCAACTTCTATTGCTTTGAAGAATTTCTTGAGTTGTTGATTCTCATTCTCAATACTCACAAATTTGTTAGTGGCAACTTCAATGAACTTTGTGAGAGTATTCTCAAGGAGACTTACCTTTTCTTGTTGGAGATTGGGTGGAGGTGGTGTTTGAACTTGACTATTTTGCCTCCATCCAAAATTTGGTGGTTCCTCCATCTCGGATTATAAGTGGATGAATATGGATCATTATTCCTATTATTTTGTCCAACAAAATTAACTTTATTATTATTATAATAAGAATTCATCCTATTACCTTGCAAACATTGGTTTGTGAGATGATTTCCTCCACAAATTCTGCAGTGATGGTTTATGGCTGCAACATTTAACGAACTCAATCTCTTATTTATTGCATCAAGTTGAGCCATGATTCCTGAATTTAGGGTCCATATCCGTCACTCCAGAAACCTTCTTTGGGAGAGCTATTCAAGGCCATCTCCTCCAATAAATTTCATGTAGCTTGCTTTTCTTTTGACATGAATGCTCTGCCACTAGCTGCATCTGATGATGATCTAATATCTTCTCTGCAACCATTATAAAATGTTTGTGCTTACATTCCTATTGTCATTCCATGATGAGGGCATAACCTAAGATATTCTTTGAACCTCTCCCATGCATCATGTAAAGACTCTGTAGGACCCTGCAAAAAATTGTAAATATTAGATCTCATCTGAATAGTCTTTATTGGGGGAAAGTATTTATTTAAAAATGCTTCTTGCAATTGGTCCCAATTAGAAATAGAATTTGTAGGAAGAGAGTTTAGCCATGATCTAGCTTTATCCCTTAAAGAGAAAGGGAAAAGCCTGAGCATTTTTGCATCTTCAAGTACTCCACCAATTTGAAAAGTATCACAAATTGCCAAAAAGTTTGATATGTGCTCTTTCGGATCTTCATGTGACAATCCAAAAAATGGAGTATTGAGAACCATTTGAATGGAGCAAAAACAGTGGCAGGAAGCTTGAAAATTGCAGCAGTGACCCCCGGACAGTTCATGGCTGGAGAAGGACCCTCCACCTTTGGCTTTGTATAGTCCTTTAAAGTCATACCGCTTGGCTGATTATTCTCCATTGCTTCACTGCTATAGTCGAATTCGAAACTATCCTCTGAAATTGAAGATTCGATTGGTGTGACGATTTCCTCGTATTTCCTCTTATAAAATTCACTCCTGTTATGACGAGCAAACTTTTTAATATAAAAAATAAAATCAAAGGTTCTTTATTTGAGGAACTACGAGTAGTCATGCACAAAAAATAATAATAATAAATAATAAACAATAACAAACAAAAAAAATAAAAAATATCAATTTTTTTAGATTTCTTTTTTTAAAAAAATTTAACTTAGGCTTAATAATTAAATTCTACACTAGATAAAAACAATCCCCGGCAACGGCGCCAAAAACTTGATGTGAAATTTGCAAGTGCACAAATATCAAACAAGTAATAAAGTAGTGAGTACAAGTCGTCCCAACGAGGATTATTGCCTAACTACAAAATTCTTTTACTTATAACCCAACTTAAACCAAAATAAATGTGATTTTATCTAAAACAAGGCTCACCCTTCCACAAGTGAAGTGGTGCTACCAACAACCTCCTTTGCAATCCTACAAATAAGGCTCACCCTTCCACAAGGATTTAATATCTAAAGACAACCTAAAGACCAATCTAATCCAAGGCTTACCCACATACGGGTTCTACACCACAACCTTGATTAATCTAGTCTATGGCTCACCCTTACCAAAAAGATTTTACGTCACAAGATAACCTTGTATCAATCACAACAATAATGTAAAGATAGAGTTTGGATGTTAATTCATATCTTCCCCCCAACTCAAAAATAAGTTGCTCTTTTCAGGCAACTTTTATCTCCTTGTTCTCAATTATTTTGTTCATTGCCACTGCATAAGAATTTGACAACCCTGTAGGCCCATATAAGCGTTCCTTTTGTCCTTCGGACATACAACACTCCGTTGAAACTTAAAAATTTATATCCATCTTTGGGTTTTGCACTTTCACGACAGCCACTATTAAGATCATATGGTAAACTTTGACCAGATTCATTTGGAGGGGAGACAGACTTGAAGTAGTGTGTCAATGAAATGGAAGAGAAGAGATTTTAGCAGCATGCTTTCTTGGATAATAGTAAATACCGTGGTGGTCAATGGAAGCTGCAGCATTGGCCTTCTATAAATACGCATGGATCGAATAGAAATTTTCAGTTGTTCACCACCATGATGATGTAAATGATTTGTCTTTACTATTCATCCTAATAAAATTTCTGCTCCTCTTCTACAGACTATTTTTGAGAAAATTTTCAGGGATGCTTCTAAATTCCCAATCAGGAGAATAACCGCATATGAGGATAACGTGAGACGGCGAAAGATACTAGTCTTTTATGGCACAAAAATGAAGATATTAGTCCTCACACTCTAGGGCTGTAGAGATTAGCTGTATAACTCACGGATGCGGGAGAATATCACAGATCTCATTTGCAACCTACAACCAATAATTCAGAATATCAAATTACATTACAAACTGTGGAAGTAAAAGAAGTTTCTTCTCCTTAATCCCATGAGAAATGATAACCAACATGCATTAAACATTAACAGCATCATTGTCTTCAGCAAATCGTAGCCCTCCGACACAAACGTTGGTTCTGCTTGTAGAGTGCTTTGAGTTCCAGATACTGGATATTCTCAGCTAGTATATAATGCATTTTCATCAACAACGGCATCCTTTTACGAATAACATTCACTTGAATCACGAAAACCAAAAACATAAGCTGAGCAGGCAAGTAGACTCCTCCCAATCTTCCAAAGGAATGTATCTATGCAAGGCACATATAGTCGACCTTCTGGTCCATCCATCAAGTGAAGACTTCAAGGTACACTTCAACTTTTATTTCTTTCCCACCTGTGCGGAAGTAGAAGGAAACAAGGAGTTCCTGCAAACATTAGTGTTAGAGTCAGAACTAAGGTAAATGCACGAGTATCTGCAAATCAATCAACAACTCATAACGTCTTGAAAAGCAAAGGGAAGAAGAGAAGAAAAGAAACCAGAGTGAAAAAGGTAGGAGCATATTACACGTGGCACAAAACAGGAGAAGGAAAACATACATGAATTCTTTTTTGCAAGAAAATCTAATCTTAGCTAGAGCCCTAGGTCAGAATTCAAGAGCAATGAATCAAACTATAGAAGCACACTCAAGATATAAACAAGTTCAGGTAGGTCTGCGTTGATTGAAGCCCAGAACTGTAACTCTACAGAATGGTAAGCTAACTGCATATATAGACACACTGACATGATCAGTTGTACAACAGAACCCATATCAGGTCCAACACTACTTCCCTTCATATCCTCCCAAATTTCCCTTGCAAGCCCCAGCTTGCCCAGCATCATAAACATTCCGAACAGTATATTGTAAGTATGCATATCTGGCTTACACAAAGAACCACCTTCCTTCATTTTCTTGTACAACCTCATCACACCCTCAACATCATTCCTCGACCTACACTCTTTGAAGAAACAATTGTAGGTCACAGCTGTAGGACTAACACCATTAGATACCATTTAATTCAACAACTCCTCAGCATCCTCCATCCTTCCACAAGAGCAGAGACACTTGACAACTGATGTATAGGTAGCTATACTCGGACATATCTCTCTATCATTCATCATCTTCAACATCTCAAGTGATAACGCAGGCTTATGTGCCCTACTATAAACATGAAGCAAAACTGAGTAACTGATAACATCAGCCTCCACACCTCTTTTACGCATTTCATCAAATACCTTCTCCGCCTCCCTCATGACCGTTTCAAACCTCTCCTCCGGATGCAAACTCGCCCTCCTACAAATCCCATGTAACATCACATTAAAGGTCACCAGATTTGGCTCGATTCCTTTATCTATCATCTCCCTGAAAAACCTCTTCCCATTTCAAGCTTCTACGCTTTACCCCACCCATAGATCAAAATTGTACAAATTATTGCATTCAGTTCAAATCTCCACTTTTCTTTGTTAAATAACTCTGTGACCAGCTTCACATACCCCTATTTACAGAGAGTAAAAGAAGAAAACAGAACTGAAATTCTGAAAAATTTTCACCACTACTACCCTTTCCATCATCCTCTATAAAAATATGAATTTCACTAAAATGCCCTCACCGCCTGCCTGGTAAGCCCAACCGAAACTAACCTCCTGATCAAAATAAAGAAAGTGGTAAAATTGGGCTGTGTGAAATTACCATTTTTCTCCTGGTCTATCCGTATAATAAGCTGCCAGGCGATATCAAAATGGCGGACCTTTCGCAGAATATCAATGAAGAGATTGAAAGCAGTCGTGTCATGGGCATAGTAAGGATGGTGCCGGCGGCTATACTGGAAAAAGGCGAGAGCAATCTTGGAACAGTATCTGAGGCGGAGGAGCATTTGGTGGACTAAAGCCGGAGTGAGAACTACACCATTGAGTTGAAGAGAAGATTCGGTAGCGTGAAAAGGCTTGTGGTGTTGGAGGAAGATTTGGGACAACATATCTACGTCGGTTCAGGCCCGAGCGCCGGAAGCTTCGGCTTGCCGTCTGTGCCAGAGAAACACGGTTGCTCTTCTGGCTCGCCGGAATCAGAATAGGAAGGAGTAAAGGAGAAGACATGGGTAGCACAGAGAGATGCGAGGAACTGGTTTTCTACGAAGGGAAATAGCCATCTACAGGAGCTTCAGCTAGCAGCCTCGTACTGTTTCAAATACTCCGTCCTTTCACAGTTCCATTCCCTGCTAACAGACTTTCTAAGAACAATTTCCTCAATTTAGCCCATTACTATTTTTTTAGCAAAATTTAGGGACTTATCTAATAATCTTGGAAAATTTTTGTTATGCCATTCGTATTATTGAACTCCTCATTTGTTTTTTCTCTCCAGTAAGAGTAAGAAGTTATGTAATGCGCATATACTCATTCGTAAAAAAACTATTATGCTATTAAGATATCTTTTAATGATGAATTTCTTAAACTTTCTTACAAATATTACATAATCTCTCATAGCACATCATTCTTTTTTCCTCTTCTTTCTCCAACAATCCCATTTCGCAATGTACAACATGTAATTGTATATTTGATAAATTTATTTTTGGGGGGTCAAAATACATCCATGTACAAAACACTCTCTTATTGTTTTTACCCAAAAAAGGCTTATCAACTAGCACAGTTTGGCAACATCAAGATTCAGGACAACAACAGGCATAATAAGTATCACAACATCATTGAGAAATTGATGTCAATAATTTCGAGGTTTAGAGATAAGCATCTTTACATACAAAAAGATCACGAACCGCAACGAATATGTCTTTGTATTCAACACCCTTTGAAACACCAATGAGATGCCATCCAACTGAATGGTTTATTCTCATCAGTTTTCGTTGCCACCTGAATGTTACGAAGCTCTAATTTCGGATCAGCAATTTGTTGGTATATCCGCATGAAACTGAACTACTAGAACCTTTCCTTTAAATACAAACTGAGAAGATTTCCAACAAAAAATTAATTAGATAATAAAATTATTGTCAACTTACTCAAATAAAATAAGATTCTTTTTAATGTTTATATGTATTTTACACGTTTTTTTTAAGTGTATATAGATTGAATTTTTATTAAATATTTTATATTTTAAGTTTTGTAAAAGTAGAATGTTTGTGACTTGAGAATAGGAGTGGCGAAAGCAAAAATTTTAAATTGAGTTTTCCAAATACAAGCACTTGAGAATATATAGATTTTATATTTTTTTCATATGGTATTAACTTTTAAGATCTTTTGCTTTTCCTATTTCATTTTGCAATAGGATGTGAGATAACTGAATCATTGAAATTAGCCAAATTGCAAGTGTGCCAACAATGAACGACTAGGCTATGGCGCTTAACATCTATTAGCTCAGTACGTGCAGACTATAATCTCAAGCGTTAAATAAGTACTTTTTTAATCTTGTGGCTGGGTGCTTAGGGGTATATTTGAGATGAAAACTTTTTAAACTCTTGTCCAAATCTCAAACACAGCTCAAGATCTAAATTTGAACTCAATTTTTTTATATCAAATCTAGCCCCCCCTCTCTCTTCGTTCACTATTCTCTACCAGTATTCTAACTCTATATTACAAAAATGCTATACAAGTAGCACCAAGGCCAAATTTGAAGTTTGAAAACGGTTAAAAAGTTGATGAAGATTTGATTCAAGATCTAAAATAAAAAGGTAAAAAATATCAATATATCTTTTATGTTTATGTTGTAAACTATAAGCTTTCACATTTTTAAAGGAAGATATGTTTGTGATTTTTATTTAGTTTCAATCTTTTCATTTTTTGTTATAAATATGATTTTTGACCTTTTTCATTTAGCAAAGATTCTTTTATGAGTGATGTTTTCAAGTTTAGAAACAAATTGCTAATCTAGGAAGGTGTTGAAGGCTCAACACAACGCCTTCTCTGACTAAATTAAGTGGCTGAATTGATTTTAGAATGGATGAAATAAGTATCCAGATTCGAGTAGTGAATAACTATTCAATTAATAGTACATAATTATTTTTAAAAAAATTGAAGGACTTGGTGCTGGATTGCTTTGTATTAATTCTCGTGACTTCAAAAATGATTTTGATGGTGAAAGATTGCAGTGATATGTATATTTTTTAATTTTAGGAACTTATATTTATTTTGACATCTTCTATAATGATTCTTAATGTTTTGAGTCATAATTCTCACTGGTTTAAATTTAATTATTTAAGAGAAAAAATTATGTTATGAATAATTATTCAATATCATGACAACATAGAGGCCCTGTAAATATTAACATTTTGTTTTATAGTAATAAATTTATAATTTTTTCAAACTCTACATTGAAAGTGTATACACAGATTATGTGATGCATAATTATTCAAACGTCTAAGAATAATTATTCAAGATTGCATATAGAGTTTATCCAAATATTAACATACCTAATGTAAAATATTAATATTTTAATCTATAATAATATTCTTGTGATAATTTTTTCAAACTATATGTCGAATACTCATTCACAAACATTCGAATTATAACTATGTGACTTTGTCGAATATTGAACTTATTTGAGAAAGAAAATTGTATAGTGAATAATTGTTCAAACTTCCGTGAATAATTATTTAAGCATTTATAACATTGCATGATTTGATGTAAATATTAATATTTTCCTATATAATAAAAATCTTGTGATTTTTTTAAACTCCACTTTAAATGCTTATTCACAAACGCTTAAATACTTAATTTTTCAAGTAAGAAAACTGTAAAGTGAATAATTATTCAAATTTCTATAAATAATTATTCAGTACCATGTGAATAATTATTCAAGATTGTAGGTGAATGAACATAGCTATCTTTTGTCTCACGTGTACCATGTTCAAAATTGTTTAATGCAAAAATTTATAAGTTTTGAATTTAGTGGAATATCATTTATAACATTATTGCCATATATATGATATAATATTATTACTGTAATGGATGTGATTTCTACTTCAATTTCGACAGAATGACATTATATTCACTAAGCAATGTACCATATAATCAATGCCCATAAATTCTTTACTACCAACAATCAGATAACTAGTTTATTATTGATATTAGCATTCTTACCCAAAAAAATAAAAATTTAAATGATCTTTCCTCGATCATAACTATTCAGGTAAAGAATGCAAAATCAGATTCATTTCATCAGCCCATTATGCTTCATCGGTCTTAAGTCTTAACCATTGGTAAAGGATACTGAGTGACTCAAAAATAATTTTAGACTATCACAAGCAAAATGAGGCTGTCAAAATTAATATCAAAATAAAAAAGACTGCTATTTTAATAGAGATTAAATCAAAATGACTACCAGGGGCGACCTCTGTTGCACTCTATAGTCCTTAATATATCTAGTAAAGGAAGGTATAGCAGCTGCCAAGTCTTGCACAAGTTCCAAATTCCAATTCTTTATCCGTCATGCATACGTACAGAAAATCAATTATGCATCTAAAAGTTGAAGTGAGAAGAGAATACTTAGGAAGGCCAAGAGAGAGTTGAAGAGAGGGGTATATAGTAAGTCCTAGAACAATAAAAAGCAATAACTGAGACATTATTTGATTGAAGAATCCAAACAAATTATAAAAACAAACATACAAATTAACTTCTTTCCTAGGATCTATTCTTTATGACTCCCAAGTCCTCGTCTATAAAGTAAATCAGTACTCCTTATCACTAAAGAGCAGCTTATTACCTATGGTTTTATAATCCATAGGGAAAGTTATATCCTAGACCCTTGTGTTTATACAACACTCACAAATTACAGGTGCCTGCAAAGGGTTCCTTGTTTTGTGAAATGGGTGTAACATACCAGTCTAGCAGTGAATTTCCCCTCAAACAAGATCTGATTTGTCCACAAGTACTCAAATTCTTGTCACAACCCTCTACTAAATCCAGATACATATCACCCATGCTTCTTCAAATACTAGTTCCGCTTAAGACAGTATACCAGATTCCCTTTATAATAAAACATATTTTTATAAGAACTCCCACACATAAATTATGTGGGGCCAAAGGAATTTTAACTAACAGTAATTCCAACTTCTCCCATATGGAACGAGAAACTATATCGTTGAAATAAATAAATACAATCGCATACCCAGGATTTTACTGATTTCATAAGCCAGAAGGTATATTTCCGCCTGCTAATGTTTAATCTAGAAAGAAGAGACATGGACTGTCTGGGTATGGAATTCTCCATTTCCATCAACATTCTTTTCTCTTTTTATTCTTTTGGGGTGGGGGGGGGGACCATAAACCACAACTCTGGACAAGTGGACACAAACTTCTTATGTGAGCTTGCCCCAGAATTTTTTTTGCATACCACCAGATGATCAATTTTAGAAGATCATCCATCTAAGAATTTAAAAAAACCATTCTGAAGTTTGCCTTGCAAGCATGGTCTGCCTAGCCCACTAGCAAAGGAGAAACTATCACCTTTTGTAAGGCTTGAGATGATACTTTTCAAATTCTGAACCAAAAGTTAGAGATTCTTCCTCAAGCTTTTTCTTCAACCTACTCCAAGTCCTCAACATGTCAGATTGAATCAAGCCTCGGTACAGAGTCTCAAACGTGATCTTCTGCGGTAGAATCCTTTCTCTATCATCTCCACAAAATACTCACAATTATTCACTCAGAGGGAAGTAATTCAATTATACAATGTGCCGAATAATTATTCACTACATAATATACAAGCTCAAAAGAATAATTATTTATTGATAAATGAAAATTTATTTACTATCTCAGGATACTACTCTATCTCTTACACCCCCTGCATTATTATCTAATGCAGAGGCAGCCCAGCCATGTTTCTTTTTGCCGGCCCATTTGTGGGTTATTCTCTTTGCTTTGACTTCACACTAGGGGGCTCAATCGGCTCTTCCCCAACATCTTTAGGCTGGGAGGGGCGGGGGGGGGGGGGCGGGCTTGATCGGCTTTACCCCTACATCAGTCTCTACATCAAGTGGATTGGGAAGAGGCTCTAGCATAGCCTGCAGGATGGTCAGGGCAGTGTCTGGCCTAGGCATCGCATTAAAGACAACTACAACCAATCACCTAGGCTCTTCGTCCTAAATTTGTAGTGACTAGCTTCACCAACTATGACCAAGTCCTGGGGCTCTTTGTCCCGAGAGAGCTGCCTCAACTCAGCTTTAATATGTTCAAACTCAGTATGCAGCAGCTACAACGAATATGCAACTCCACCTTCCATGTGGCTCATTTGCCCTTTGCCCATGTCTCATTCCAATGGCCTCCCATACCTCCAAAACCTTGTAGGCATCCCACAAGAAGCAGGTGCATTGGACATCCTTCAGGATGTCACGTACTTTCTGTAAGTAGTATATCTGAAATCCAAAATAATCATCGTGTTACTAATCATCAACAATGAATAATTATTCGTCCAAGAGTACATAATTATTCATCACGTGAAGATCACTATTGACCGTTAAAGGAATAATTATTCACTCCCCTAATGAAAAATTAGCCATTAAGTAAATAATTATTCGTTATTAAGTGAAAAAAGTGCACATAGTGAATAATTATTCATGACCTATAATAACTTTTACCATGATAACATGTCGGATACCGGATCAACTGTCACTGGAAATTAGTTAGATATTGTCCTTGCTAGTTAGTTGTTACAAATAAGTACCGATGGGTCACTTGGATTATAAGAAACATGTCTAATCTATTTTGAAGTTCTGTTGGGGTTTTGTTTCCTTTCGTACTTTTGTTTGACTTTATGTGGAATTAAATCATGAAATAAGATATCAAGTTCTCTTTACTAGAATTATTACTTTATGAGCTTCGCATTATTAACTATGGTACAATTAATATTACAGTTAATAGTATTATTAGGATATCGATTTAGGACTTATGTTAATAATTATACATCAATGTATAGATGGCGAACCACAATCGACGTGGGCAAACTGGAGAGGTACCTGAAGTGAATGTTAATACTAGAGAAGAGACAGAAGTACCTCTTGCCCAATTGAGGAGACAAACTCGTTCCCAAGGAAGGACTGAGGAGGGTCAAACTAACCAACCTGAAGTTGTTAAGGCTTCTCCTTCTGTAATTCCACCAGAACTATCCGCTACCATTAATCTGCTAGCCCAAGTAGTGCAGAACCAACAACGTATACTAGAGGACCAGCAGAGGGTACAACAACAGCAACAACAGGCTCCACCACCAACCCAAAGAAGCACATATAGTGCTGGGACTATATACGAACGGATGAAGAAAGCAAACGTACCCACCTTCGCAGGGAGTGCTGACCCAGAAGCTGCTGAGAAGTGGCTTTGGGAGGTTGAACTCAACTTTTATATAATGGACGTACCAGATGATATAAAAGCAAGGGTAGTGTTACCTTTCCTAATAGGTGAGGCAGAAAAATGGTGGAGTGGCGCGACAGCACTAATTTACGCACCACTAGGACACCACCTGATATGGGAAACATTCAAAAAAAGTGTTTATGGATTATTATTTTCCAAAAACACTAAGGTTGGAGAAGCAAAGTCAATTCTTTGATTTGGTACAAGCGGATAATATGACAGTGTCAGAATATGCCGGAAAGTTTAATGCCCTCGGAAAATACGCTAGGGCAATAATGAGCGATACTAACATGAAGGTGCTAAGGTTCACTTGAGGATTGCATCCTAGGATTAGGGAAAGGATGGCAGCAGTGTGTCCTCGAGATTTTGAGGAGGCATATGAGATGAGTCTTCGAGTGGAGGCTGAAATTAGAAGAGGCGATGATGAATGCGACAGGAAAAGACCGAGGCCTGTGAACTGTCAAGGTCAAGGGGCAGGAACGTCAAGTAGATTCCAACAGGCACATAAGAGGCGACCACCCCCTCCGCTTAATATGTCCACGGGAGCGCTACCAGAAGAATGTAGAACCTGTCATCGAGTCTATAGTGGGGAGTGCCGATGGAATTCCGGTGCATGCTTTCGATGTGGCAAGATAGGACACAGGGTTAGTGAATGTCTTTTGCCAACACCAAACCCTATGCGATCGACAGACCCACAACAAAAATCTAATGCTAGAGTGTTCGCACTCACTGAGGAAGAAGCGGAAGCAGCAGAGGATGTGGTAACAGGTACAATATCAATTAACCTTGTACCTGCTTATGTATTATTTTATTACGGAGCGTCGCACTCTTTCATTTCTAGTAGCTTTTCTAAGACTCTCAAATTGGAACCTATTCCCTTAGATGATCCGTACCGTGTGTCGATTCCTAGTGATAAGATATTAATTTCTAAGTACGTGCATAGAGGGGTAACACTAGAAATTGGAGAGAAGAAACTCATGGCAGACCTAATACAAATTCCCATGAGATATTTTGACATAATTTTAGGAATGAATTGGTTATCTAGGAACTACGCAATTGTGGATTGTCGGAGAAAGAAAGTAAGGTTTTCTATTCCTAGGAGAGAGGAGTTCTTTTTTCGGAGTGGAACTAAAGGGCAGAGGAGTATCGTACCACATGTAATTTCTTCTGTCCGAACTTACCGGTTATTGAGAAAGGGTTGTATTGGCTATCTCGCTTATGCAATTGAAGAGAAAGTGGATAGTCTAAAATTAGAAGAAATTTCAGTAGTCAAGGAGTACCCAGACTTATTTCCTGAGACGTTGCCAGGATTACCCCCAGAGAGAGAGATTGAGTTTGAGATTAATCTGACCCTAGGAATGGAACTGATATCGAAGGCACCCTATAGGATGGCTCCTGCAGAACTGAGAGAGTTAAAAATCCAACTTCAGAAACTTCTGGATATGAAATTTATCCGACCGAGTGTGTCACCTTGGGGAGCACCAGTGTTGTTCGTTAAGAAAAAAGATGGGAGTATGAGATTATGTATAGACTACAAGGAACTTAATAAGATCACCATCAAGAATAGATATCCGCTGCCTAGGATTGATGATTTGTTTGATCAACTTAAGGGAGCCAAGGTATTTTCTAAAATTGACTTACAGTCCGGTTATCATCAACTTAGAATTAAGAAGGAAGACATTCCAAAAAGTGCATTTCGAACTCGTTATGGGCATTACGAGTTTTTGGTGATACCTTTCGGTTTGACAAATGCTCCAGCAGCATTCATGAACTTGATGAATAGAATATTTAAGCCATTTTTGGATAAGTTCGTCGTTGTCTTTATTGACGATATCTTGGTATATTCCTCTTCTGAGGAAGAACATGTTGAACACCTTCAGATCGTGTTACAGACCCTGAGAGAGAAGAAGCTCTTCACTAAACTCAGCAAGTGTGAATTCTGGTTGAAAAGTGTAATATTTTTAGGACACGTAATATCAGAAGCTGGGATATTGGTTGACCCCAAGAAATAGAGGCCGTGGTAGATTGGCCAGGACCTACTAATGTTACTGCAATACGTAGTTTCTTGGGATTAGGGGGTTACTATCGGAAGTTTGCAGAAAATTTTGCGAGAATTGTAACACCCTTGACTCAACTGACACAAAAAGGCATAAAATTTATTTGGAGTCCAGCTTGTGAAGAGAGTTTTCAAACCCTGAAACAAAAATTGGTTACAGCACCAGTCCTAACCTTGCCAACTGAATCGGGGGGATTTCTGATCTACAGTGATGCTTCTAAGAATGGGTTAGGATATGTTTTAAAGCAAAACGATCGCGTGATCTCGTATGCATCACGACAATTGAAGCCTTATGAGCAGAATTATCCGACACATGATTTGGAATTAGCGGCAGTCATCTTTGCTTTGAAAATCTGGAGGCACTATTTGTATGGAGAGTAGTGCAAAATATTTACTGACCATAAAACCCTGAAATACATCTTTACACAGAAAGAATTAAACATGCGGCAACGTCGATGGCTAGAGTTACTTAAGGATTATGATTTGAAAATAAGTCACCATCCCGGAAAAGCTAACAAGGTTGCTGACACTCTAAGCCGCAAAACTACAGGAAATTTATCAGCATTGATTACGCAACAGGAGCAACTAACTTTTGAGTTGAAAGGTTAGGGGTCGAGACAATAGAGTCGACTAGGGAATACTTAGCAGCTCTGGTTGCGCAACCGACCTTAATCGAACACATCAAAGCTGCTCAGGAGAATGATGAGGAACTGAAGAAAATAAAAGGAGGGATGATAAAAAGTTCTCAAATTGACTTTAGAATTCATAATGATGGGAGTTTGTGGTTTCGTTGAAGACTCTGCGTACCTAGGAGTGTAGAAGTGAAAAGAAAAGTTTTAAGTGAGGCTCATAACTCCAATCTTTCTATCCACCCTGGTGGAACTAAGATGTATCGGGATCTAAAACAACATTTTTGGTGGAATGAGATGAAACGAGAGATAGCAGAATACGTATCAAGGTGTTTAGTGTATCAGCAAGTGAAGACAGAACATCAACGCCCAGGGGGTTTGCTTAAGCCATTAGAGATACCTGTGTGGAAATGGGAACATATCACTATGGATTTCGTCACAAGGTTACCTAAAGTGAAGAATGGGAAGGATACTATTTGGGTGGCTGTGGATAGGTTAACGAAATCTGCTCACTTTTTACCTATGAAAGTTACGGCTAGCATGGACGAATTAGTTAAATTGTATATGGAGGCAATAGTTCTGCTTCATGGAGTCCCTGTAAGTATCGTGTCTAATAGGGATCCCCGATTCGTCTCCCGATTCTGGAAAAGCTTTAGTCAAACAATGGAGACTACACTAGCTCTCAGTACTGCTTTCCACCCTCAAATGGATGGGCAATCTGAAAGAACGATTCAAACCTTAGAAGATATATTACGAGCATGTATCCTTAATTTTAAGGGGAGTTGGATAGACTATTTAATGCTCATTGAATTTTCATACAACAATAGCTATCAAGCTAGCATAGGGATGGCACCTTATGAAGCTTTGTACGGAAGGAAGTGTAGATCACCTACTTGTTGGGATGAAGTAGGAGAGAAATTGATTACTGGTCCAGAACTTGTACAACATACCCAGGAAAATGTGTTAGTAATTCGGGAACGGCTTAAAGCAACACAAGATCGGCAAAAGGTTTGGGCTGACCTTAAGAGGAGGCCTTTAAATTTCGAGTGCAGAGAAAAAGTATATTTATGAGTATCACCAACGAAAGGAGTTATGCGTTTTGGCAAGAATGGTAAATTGAGTCCGCGGTATATTGGACCGTTCGAGATCTTGGAAACGATAGGAGATGTTGCATATCGCCTTGCTTTACCACCGGTCCTATCAAGAGTCCATGACGTGTTTCACGTGTCTCAACTGAGACGATACGTATCGCACCCCAAACATGTGTTGGAGGAGGAACCATTGCATGTACGTGACGACTTATCGTATGCAGAGTACCCACTGCGAATTGTAGATCGGAAGGACCAAGTATTAAGACGTAGGAGTATACCTTATGTCAAGGTTCAATGGTCAAACCATACTTCAAGGGAAACAACTTGGGAATTGGAGGAAGAAGTAAAGAAGAATTATCCACACCTCTTCATCGAGCAAGGTTCGTAAGTTTCGAGGACGAAACTTTCTATTAGGGGGGTAGAATGTAGGATCCGGCCCAATTTATGGCCCAAGTTATGATTGATGGAAATAATAATAAATAAAATAGTTATGTTATTGGGGGGCTTAGTCGCAATTTAAAGGAGTTAGTTGTATAAATAGCCCTTTAAGGTTAGGAAACTTTTAGGGTTAGATAAACAGCTAACGTAAGGGTTCTTTCAGCGACGGCCACAGACGGCGAGCTTGAGAGAGTCGATATCGGCCAGGGACGGACAACGAATTCTACCGGCGGAGTGGTGGAAAGAGAGCGCTAGAAGGGAATAGCAAGAGGTGCTTGGTTTAGAATCGAGAATTTCGGGTAAGTATTTTAATCCCCTCTGTCTGAACAAATAATAATAATAATAATAATAAATAAGTAAATGAAAATGTATGTATATATGCTGAAGCGTGTTTGAACGATTTATGGTTATGATGTTTTCTGCAAAATGAATAATTTGTGTATAATTTTAGTAATTTGTTTAAATCACCGCGGATATTCCATAAAGCTATTCTGTTCTGTTCTGCTCTGACCCTTGTAATGAGGGAATCTCTGTTCTGTCCTGTCCTAATCACCCTAGAGAAATTATTTAAAACTCATTATGATATTAATTGTTTATTACTTGGTTTCTTTGTTACTCTCTCGTTCGGTGGTTGAAATCGTGTGTTAATTAATTACTATCATAGGAAATACATATACATATAGTGAATTCAAGAGTTTAGAAAGGGTTTGAGGAAATTGATGTTGACTGTAAAATTTGACTTTATTTGTGGGTTTTGATGAAAATTAATGTTCATGTTATTCTTATTGATGAAAATGATGCTCATTATATGGGAAATTGTTTTGTGGAGAAAAAAAAAACTCTCTGGCCGGATTCTTTCTGCAAAATGGGAGAAGATTTCAGGAAGAGGTTGCAGTGGAGATGGGCTCTGTGATTTAAATTGGCAAAGGAACTGTATTGGAAAAAATTTTTCTAATTTTCTTATTGTTACTGTTCCAGTGGATGAAAGGCAATTCTTGGAATGAATAGTGGAGTTGCATTGATTTGTGTGATTTGATTTGGTAGAAGGAACTGCATGGGTCTCTGTGAGTAGGTATCTGATTAGGGAATAGAAAAAAAAAATACGACTACATATTCTGTCCACTGCTGCATTTAGCCCTATAGAATTTCTGGGCCGGCAGCCAACACGTAGCCCAGCGGAAAGTTAGGTTGGTACAAAACGTTAGGCCAGCCAATAGATGGGCTGACACCAACATCTTGCTAGGTTGACTGCCAGCTTCTGTTGGGCCGCGACCCAGATGGAATCCAAGCCTCACAAATTTCTAGCTACTGGGCTCTAACTTGGGTTTGTTATTAGGCAACCTAAATTTTAAAAAAAAAAATCCCTTCCATGGGCTGCCAATTGGGCAGCCCATTTCCTTTAAAAAAAAAAAGATTTCTACTATGTTTCTTGTTTTTTAAAAAATTATTACTGAATTCTATTCGGAAAAAAAAGAATTTTTCAAGAACCTAATTTTATCCTATAAATATATATATATATATATATATATATATATATATATATATATATATATATATATATATATATTGATTATTGTTTAGATAGGGAATTTAATTACTTATTGAGTGATAGTTCACTCCTTATCCGATTACATTTCAGAGAACGATTCTGAGGACTTTGAGAGTTTCGACGAGGAATACTAGAGAGCGATATCAGGAACGGATTGTGGATTGAGGTTTCTCCAAAAGTTAATTGATATTGAGGAGTAGTGTTTAGGATAGTGGGAAAAAAAAGGATTTGAGATATTTTATTAAATTTTCTATGTATTTTAAAATTATTCAGTATTTATCTCAGTATTATTTAGATTAATATGATGATGTTAGTATTCTCTGATGGTAGAGACCTTGTGTTCCCGAATTTTGATTCAGGAACACGGTCGTGTTGCGTTTCGGATACTGGGTCTTTAACCCAAATTCGGGGCGTGACAAATAGGGTGTTCAGAAACAACTTTGATGAAAATAGGAATGTGGTAAGAAACGAGGCAATGTTAGTTTCTCAAAGATACAAGCAAGAGGAAGGTATAAATATTGATGAAATCTTTGCTCCTGTTTCTAGGGTAGAAGCAATAAGGATGTTGTGTGCATTTGCATGTTTAAAAAATTTTCTTACTTTACAAAATGGTTGTTGAAAGTGCATTTTTAAATGGCTTTTTGAAAGAAGAAGGTTATCTTGAGCAACCACCTAGTTTTGAAAACTTTGGAAAGCCTAATCATGTTTTCAAGCTAATTAAAGTTTTGCATGGTTTGAAACAAGTTCTTTGAGCATAGTAAGAGAGACTTTGCAAATTTTCACTAGAAAATGATTTTTCAAGAGGAAAAGTGCACAAAAACTTGTTTACAAAGAATCATTCTCAAGAAATTCTCATTGATCAAGTGTATGTGGATAACATATTTTTGGAGTTATTGATGAAAGTTTGTGCAAAGAGTTTGCTAGTTTGATGTAGAGGGAGTTTGAAATGAGTATGATGGGAGAATTGAATTTCTTCTATAGATTGCAAATAAAGCAACTCAAAGATGAGATAGCAATAAATCACGCTAAGTACAAAAGAGATCTATTGAAGAAATTTCAAATGAAAACTACAAAGCCACATAAGACTTGCACGAACACGACAGTCAAGTTAGATAAAGATGAAAAAGGTAAAGTGGGAATGGCAAACTATACCGATCTATGATTGGCTCACTGCTACAAGTAGGCCAGATATTCATTTCAGTGTGTGCCTCTGCTATTGTTTTCAAGCTAATTCTAAAGAATATCACTTGGTTGTAGTTAAAAGGATTTTGAAATATCTTGTAAAAACTCAAGAATTTAGCTTGTGGTATCCTAAAGTAACATCATTTGACGTAGTAGGCTATAGTGATGATAATTTTGCAAGAAGTAGAGTTGATAGGAAAATTACCTCAATTCATTCTAAAATTTATAACTACAAGACTAACAGTTTAAATGATTAATTTAGGTAAGATTCAGCGTTTTTCCTTTCTTAATTAAAAGAAACGAAAAGAATTTATTTTTTCCTGCTGTATGGTTTGGTAAGCTTTAGCATTTTTTCACTATTCATGATATGAGAAACGAAAGAGGCTAATTATACTCTAAAATCATTTCTTGGAGTTAAAGATTAGTTGAATAAAGTAGTTACTGTGCTACTTATTACTTTTTATTAAAGTTCGTGGTCGGCCCTTTTTTTTCATGAATTTGATTATTAAAATATGATGATCATTTATTAAAATTAGTAGATAACGCATAAGCATAATATTTCATGTTGTAACGCATTTTATAAATCAATATTTACTTAGGACCACTAGCAAATACTACATTTATTTGTCATGACTGAACATATATTTGTTTCTTATGACTGAGAAATAAAGATTTAATAATTTAAGAAATACTTATGTATATAAACAACAAGAGTTATACATAACACTGTCAATACGGGCCAAAGCCCGTGGGTTGGCCCACGGGCTGGCCCGTATTAGCGGGCTTGGACTTAGGATCTCCAAGCCCGTTTAATCGCGGGCTTTTTTAGTCCGCTCCGCCTAGCCCGCGGGCCGGAGCGGGCTAGCCTGTTTTTCTTTTTATTTTTTATTTTTTTGAATTTTTTCCCCCTCAAAACGACGTCGTTTTGATCTTTTCAAAATATTAAAAAATAATTTTTTCTCAAAACGATGTCGTTTTGATCTTTTTAAAATATTAAAAAATATTTTTTTTATCAAAACGACGTCGTTTTACTTATTTTACAAAATGACGTCGTTTTTGTAAAAACCCGCGGGCTGGCTATCGCGGGCCGTGGGTTGGGGGTTTCCAGCTCGCGATGGGTCGGTCCGGGCCGGAGCGGGCCGGCCCGTTTGACACTACTAGTTATACAATTTAAAATAGAAGGGAAGAATTGGATGCTAACAAAAAACAAGAAATATCATCAACATCTACGAATATACTATAAGGTCCCAGTGTCTTGAAAATTGTGATTATTACAATTTTTTCTTTTATGACTAACCCTACGAAATTTTCTCATCTAGAAGGAGAGTTGAGGTTGTGATAGTGTCTATCATTGTGATATCTTTAGCACATTGACGAACACGGCGATTAGCGTACATTGTTGGCTTATAATGCTCAAGTATGTCTTGTGCATCTCTTCAAAACGCTTTGTTTATGCGTGCGCGAAGATAATTTCCAACATATTTTACTTACTAATTTATATCTACTAAAATCTTCAAATATTGTTTTTGGGCATATTAGGCTAATAATCTACATAATCCCTTATTTTTCGTCTTATTTTTATGTTTTACTGATAAATAAATAATTAACACCCTCTCATGATACCTCAAAAAAAAAAATAGAAAGAAGAACAAAGAAGACACTCACTACGGGAAGGATTGAGATTAGTGACAAAAAATTTTTGTCACTAAATAAGTAATTTAGTGATGAAAATAAAATGTTGTTCTAAAATAAGAACGAAATTGAATTTCAGTGACGACTGTAAAATATTGTCACTAAAACTTTCTCAACTCATTTGAAAGGCGGGAGTTGCAACAGTGACTACATTGAAAATGTCGTCATTAATCACTTTACTTATTGTGACAACATTTCCAAGTTTTCACTAAATTGCTTATTGTGACAAACGAATTCATTTCACTGTTATGCGCACATTTGATTATACATTAGTGATAAACTATTGTTGTCACTAAATGTATTATTTTTTATTTACATTTAGTATATGGAGTTTATAGATTTATATGGTAATTAAATTAGGTTTAGGATTTTAAGGTATAAATAATGTATATCCACAAAAGTGATATATGGATCTACTGCGTGTGGATAAAAATAACATATGTATATTTTTATTTTTATATAGATTTAAATATCATATTGATTTTACTACCAATGTCCAATTTGGACCCTTGACTAAAATCTTTCTCTTTTTTTAAAAAACGTATAGGCCTAAGATCAAGTTTTCACAAAGAAAAAAAATTGAAGCCGAAGGTCCAATTTGGAACTATGGTCCAAAACTCTCTGTTCTTTCAAATTTTTAAAATGTTTTGGGTCCTAAGGACTTGGGCTCATGGATAAATTATTTTTTATAGAAGTTTTTTAGACTAGGATCCCACTTGGATTCATAGTCCAAATCTTTATTTTTATAATATTGTTTTGCCCAAGGCCCAAACATTTTTTTTTTTTATGTATGCATTCACTCATAAATTCATATTAGCATATATGTAGTACCATTCTGCTTATGGGTTTATAATAAATATGTATTTTAATATTTGAGTCTAAATAATTGATATATTAATTTATTAATTGATATATATATATATATATATATATATATATATATATATATAGATATATATATATATATATTTTTTTTTTTTTTGATACTATGTCACTAAAAAACTTAGTGATGAAACGACAATTTTTGTGACAAGATTTACTTGTCATTAATTTCCGTTTATCCCGTTGTGACGCTTTCATGAAATTTGGAGATATTAATAGAATGACTATGCGCATCCATAATTTTTGAATTTCTCCACCACAGTTGAAGGGTACTTTTTCAGCAAATTCCTTTGTCATTCTGTCTAAAGGAAGATTATGCACTTGAACCTAAACAGAGGTTGAAATCTAAAAGAGTTCCACTCCTTCAGATCAATATGGGCTACTCTGAGCGACCAAGGGGGGCCCAACAGCACCCTCTGTTTGTCCTGCATACAGGCACAGCTGAAGGAACGGGCTTTATCCTAGTGTGTTATTATTTATAAGTGTGAATTCTGTGAGATCATAATTAGTGTTTTATTATATTAAAAATAAATATATATTATTTGAGAATTGATGAATTATACTTTTAAATAATTATAAAATATATTGAATGAAATATTATAAAATATATTTTTATTGATATTTTTTTTACTCTCGAGTTTTAAAAGAATGCTAATTTTAATTTGTAATAAATTTAATTATGTAATAATTTAATATATCTATTCATTAAAATATTACCAAAAATAATATTGGATTGAAATATATTGATTCAAAAATTTTATTAGATTATTTATCAAAAAAATTAATAATAATATAAAAATAATGTATTATTATATTTATAAAAATTATAAAATTTTTTATCTAATAAAATTTTAATAAGATATATACTTTACATTATTAACATCTACCAGGAAACTGTTGTAATTCAAATCCACCCTGCTACGGTGTGGCCATGTGAAGATGTAAAAAATGCGCTGCTTTATTTGACTAATCAGTGGGTCTTGTCCTTCCTTCACTAACCGTCCGGTGCCGAACAAGTGGGGCAAATTGCTTTTGGCTTTTTTACTTAGTTTGGCCCTGTTTTTTAAAAATTAAATTGAGATAGGCCGATGAGTGTAGGGTGGCATTAAACTGGATATAATATTAAATAAAATGACAGTAAGTTTAATATAACCTCATCTGTTATACCTTTAACGCAAGCGTTATGCAGGGCATTCCTCTGTTTACAATGCCAAACACACTAGTCATGGGCATTCCTCTGTTGATTGCTATGTACAACGATTATGCTGGCCAGCTCACGATTCAAGTAGTGGTTTTACAATGCATAATTTGGTATACTCTTTTGCTCTTTTTGATTGAGTACCGCGGCGCTAAGATGCTCATCATGGAACAATTCCCAGAAACTGCAGTATCAATTGTGTCCTTCAAAGTTGAGTCTGATGTAGTTTCGCTCGATGGGCAAGATTTTTTTGAAACAGATGCTGAGACGAGAGACGACGGGAAGCTTCATGTCACTGTAAGAAAATCAAACGCCTCCGGGCGGTCACTCGGGCATTGCTCACTTCCTACAGACAGGTACAGTCACACGGGTTCAAAAGTCCCTTTCAAAAAAAAAAAAAAAAAATCACTTCCCCCAATACTTGTTGCGTATACATCAGATTTGTACTTTTTGTATGACAAAAAATGCAAGTTAATTGCAATATTTCATGTTATCACAACGTCTAATAATTTGACCAATTATTGATCCACAAATACCTTGCCAGAAATTCGAGGAGCTTTTGCCATTGGGACAAAAAATACAATATCACTTTCCAATAAACAGACAAATTGAAACTCACAGGTCATAGACTCAGAATATCCACAATCAATTTTCCTAATCCAGAATGAATGTCAAACAGAAGACCGTTTAGTTTGATATAACATGTTTTACCTACTAAACACCTATCTTAACTTATAAATGTTCATACGCTTTCCTTATAAATTTATATCTACTTGCGGTGAACACTCAAGGCAGGAAACAGATCGACAAAATAAGGTACACAATATTCATATCTAGGGGTATAAAAAAGTCTTAATAGGTTCTGAATATCTTGTCTTGAACTCAGATTCGATTTATTATTCTCGAACCCAACTCTATTATTCGATGAGTTTGAATGGAATGAACCTAGACCTTATCCTATAGGGTCTCGATTTGGATTCAGATAGACCCGATTATAATTTAAAAATAAAAAAATTATAATAAATATAAAATATAATTTAAATATCATGCCATAAACTCAAGAAAATAATAAGTTTAATATTAAACTCAAGAAAATAATGAGTTTAATATCTTCAAATATAATTATTAAATATACTTATTAATCAAATCAAAATAATAAACTTAATGTCTTCCACTCAAAAAATAAATATATAAAATATTTTTTATTAAAAATTTATTTGAATCTCGAGTTTATCAGATCTGAAACTTTACGTATTATATCTATATTTATTTAAAAGATGCCTTATCAAATCCAACTCTAGGTACGAATAAACATGTATAAATCTTATATCGTGTTCAAACTTATCGGGTCGAAATTGGCCGGACCGAGTTTATACCCGACCCATTGACGATGCTATCCATTCTGATGAAGACCTTCAACATCTGTCAATCTCAGCACTGAGTATCACCTTAAACAGAGCAGAGGCTAGAGCTAAGAGCGATAGTGGTGTTTAGTTCCAGTCCTGCACATCCTTTTTGCAGGACGTGTTGGACAAAACTTGGGCCGTTGAATCGGTCTAAATCTGATCTAACGATTGGGACTTCATAAAGGTATTTAGGGAACATTAAAATAAAAAAAATTAAGAATAAGTTAAAAATCAAAAAACTCTCGCTAATTTCAATCTTATCAAATAAAAGTTGTATCAATCAAATTTTGAATTTCAACGAAAGAAAAAATACTACTCCTCTCTCAGTCTCTTCCATTTACCTCTCTCATTCGTCTTCTTTCTTCCTCTCTGTTTTCCTTCTTTCTCTCTCTTTTTCTTCTTTCTTTAGGACTGAAACTAAACGCCTAAGAGTCTCGGCGCGGTACAAAACCAAAAAAAAAAAAAAAAAGAAAAAGAAATGGTCTTCTGCCATCCCTTTCTTCCAAATTAGAATCAATCGACCCTACTATGCTACAGTGCAGCCACGTGACGATGCAAAAAATATGCTGCTTTATTTGACTAATGAGTGGGTCTTCTCTTCCTTCAATAATTGTCCGGTGCAAAACAAGTGGACCAAATTCTATTCCGTTACGGTGATACTCTTTTCATCAATATGTGCATACACTTTTCTCATCGTTAAATGAGTTATTTTTTAATTTAATAGTTAAAAATTATAAAACATATTTTAGTTAATTAAAATTAGTAAAATATTTAAAAATTTTTAAAAAATTTTTTTTGACATTCAGTATTTCTTTATTTACTTTTACTAATTTTTTTCTATTCTATCTTATCTTCATTACTACTCTAAAATTTTCAAATATTAAAAATTAAAATAATTTATTATCCTTTGAATCTTTATTTTGTATCTAACAATTTTAACGAGACTTAGAACTCTCTTTTGAGGTTAAAACTTATTTTTTTATATTTATTTATAGTCAAAATTAAATTAGATACTATAAGTTTTCAATGATATGTTTGGTAACTTCGATGTTATAGAAATTTTTAACAAAAAATAAGATGTATATGGATATTTAATAGTATACTTATGGAGGTAAAGAAAGCATTGTGTTGATTCATCACTTGTCGAATAATTATTTTGAAATGAATAATTATTCATATTGTGAGCTGAATAATTTCTTATGGTAGAGCGAAGAATTATTCATCACTTGTCGAATACTCATCGTGAAGTGAATAATTATTTACTTATCGAATATTAGTCGTGAAGTGAATAATTATTCCTTTATTCGTTAACTTAGGTTTTGAACTGTTTAGCTATTCAATAAAGAGTTAATAATTATACACTTAAGAGTAATTCATAATAGAGCGAATATATCGAATACTAGTACTAAAGTGAATAATTATTCACTTATCAAATACTAGTACTAAAGTGAATAATTATTCACTTGTCTAATAGTAGTCATAAAATGAATAATTATCCATTGACTTATCATTGAACTAATCAATTACTCAATAAGGAATGAATAATTATTCACTTGTTGAATATTAATCTTAAAGTGAACAATTATTTACTTGTCGAATACTCATCATAAAGCGAATAATTATTTACTTGTCGAATACTCATCATGAAGCGAATAATTATTCACTTCAGGAATACTAGTCATGAAGTGAATAATTATTTATTGACTTAGAATTGAACTGATCAATTACTCAATAAAAGGTAAATAATTATTCACTTGTCAAACACTAGTCCTGAAGTGAATAATTATTCCCTATTCATGGACTTAAGATTGAACTGATTAATTATTTAATAAGGAGTGAATAATTATTCACTATAATAATTCATTATTCACTTAAGAGTGAATTATTATTTACAAAACTTTGTAAGACTCAAGTGATGCGAGAATTATAGTCATGGTTGTAAAGTTGTGGGCGACGAATCTGTATTTTAACATTGTACAGAATAATTATTCTTTGACTTAGAATTGAACTGATTAATTATTTAATAATGAATGAATAATTATTCATTTGCTAAAACTTGTCATTCCTCTACATAGTGGTTGCCAGCCAACAAAACTATCATAAATAATTCATAATTATTCATAACATATGGAATAATCAATACATAAAATTTTCAGTAAAAATAGGTATTTTATTATCAAGAATACACCTTTCAAGATTAAGTAAATGAGACTAAGAAAAAATAATACATAATATAATAATTTTCATCTAACAACAATATTAGATATTTTATCTTCACTATCAAGATTTAACAAAACCAATATTCTTCTCGATAGCCCACTCTTCATATCATGAACTTCATCTGCAGGATGTTTAATATTTATCTTAATACAAGTAGTATTATTAAGATAAATTGTGTCGTTGGGAAAATGTAAAAGATGAGCTCATTATAAATAAATTGCAAACTACAGATTGTAAAAGTCAATGATATACATACGACTATTCTGTTAATACATCAGCTAATAATTCCTCTATATTCATCTTAAAATAACACATTCAATCCCAAGTAATACTGGTAGCACTTAAATAAAACAAGTAGTACATATGAATTCGTCATATTAGGAAACTTCTGAACCCATAATATTTTTACAAAATCCTAATCGTTCTTCATATTTTAATGATCTGGGATCGTCCAATCGGTCATGCCAACTAATAAATTATTTAAATTAGTAAACTTCAAATTTACTTATTGCATCTCAATTTCATAAATTTTATCCAATATAAACTAGAAGAGAGTAATGTTAATATTTAGAATTAACATTTATTCTAGGTCATAATAGTAATGCATAGATTTCAAAAGTCCATTCATTTAATGTCTTGATATAATGAGAATATCATCAAGGGTAAAAAGTTTTCAATAGACTATATGGAGAATGATGCATTACAAAATTGACCATTATGGCAAATATTTTGTAGCGCTTCTGGAGCTTTTAATTAATTAACTCTTCTAGAGTTCCTACTTAACTAGTTCTTCAAGAATTTCGTACTACTATTATACTTTTGACATATATTTCAAATTTATCCAAATGAACTATCAATATCATTTAGATAAATTGTATCTTTACCATTCTTTAACCAGAACAAATTAAATAATATAGAAGTATTAGAATATAAATATATTACATGAAAACTTTTCAATAATAATTATAAAATGATAAAAAATAGAAAAGAAATAATTCAATAGTTCAAAAAACTTTTATTAACATTAGTAGCTAAAAAAACTCTCTAGATATTCAAAAGAATTGGCTATACTCATATGTGTCATATCAATATGATCGATACAAGCATCCTTATTATCAGTCCCATAATTTAGAAAATAAAGCAATAATCGATCTTCAATAGAGATTCGTAAAATGTTTGAAGTACAACAAGTACATTATAAAAATCCTCTCATATCACATCTATAACATATTGAAATTATTAATTCTCCTCTTTCACTTCTCATTATTTTCTCACTTCTACTGAGTATCTATACATTGAGAATTGAATGAGTTATTCTTATTAATATAAGAACAAAATGCATTTCTACTAGTTGTGACCAAAATTTCTTTCGTTAATAAATTATAAATTCTAATGACATTCACGTTAGGAAATGACATAAAATCAATCAGTCAGCATCAAAATATTTTATCAATGAGTCATTTACTCTAAGAATATATAAATTCAAAATACTTCTAAAAAATTTTATTCTCGATATTTCTACTACAGGAACATATTCGAGGTATGAGAAAGAAAAATATTTTCTATTCATATTACCAGTATATTTCTTCTTATAACTTTGAACAACTTGGGTGGATGAGAAATTCTAAATGTAATAAAATTTTATATACTAATATATGAATTTATAGCCATACTTTAGTAAATCATAATTAGCATTTATATAACCATTATCTTCAACTGATTATATATTTTCTTAAAAATTTGTTAGTAATCAAGTAGCTTTGGTATTTTTTATTTTTTAAATGGTGTTTTTAGGACTCACTATATTCAGATAAATCTTAGCATCATGCACATTAAAAAATAGTTTATTTTCAAAACCTCAAAAATCTAAATTTTGAGGTTTGCTATGAAATTTCAAAGTTAAGTAGAAAAAGTACCTTTTTGCTTGATTATAAAACTAAAAAATTCAGTAGCAGAGTTTCGTGTTTCTTGCCTTCATATAAACCTCAAAGATTCAGCCGCACAGTCTCGTGTTAATAACGTATTGTAAAATTCGGTCGTTATAGATAAAAAAAACTAACTATAAAATAACAACAAAGAGAACTTTGAACTATAATAAAAGAGAGAAAGGAAAAACACAAAAAATGTAGAAATCAAAAATTTATTGAGAATTTTTTTATCATATATTTACATTTTTACAAGTTTTTATTTATAGAGTTAGAAGTAACTCTTTCCGTCATAGGTCATTCGAAGTATTTTCTATAACTTAAATAATTTATTATATCCTATGATCTCCCATATTTTCTATGATAATTAAAGATACTGAAATTATTAATATATAAAGGATTGATATTACAATTTTGATTATAACTCCTAACTTTTTATATTGTATAATTTTAAGTATGAATTAATATTTAAGATCATACACAGTTGATATATTCATAATAGTTTTTTAATTTTTTTTCTTTTTTTTATATTTTACTCCATACATAATCTCTTATAAAAATAAAAAATATATCAAAATATAAAAAAATTTTAAAAATTTTTAAATTGCAATTCAAGTAGAATCTTCCCCACCATAGCTGAAGGATGTATATATTCAATTTTTAAATTGATAAGACTGCACTTTGATTGATTTCATTTTTCGGGGGAATTTCCTTAGTGTGCTCTATTTGACTAATCAATGGGTCTTGTCCTTGCTTCAATGATTGTCCGGCAACAAACAAGTGGGGCAAAGTGTTTCCTTATCGCATGTGGGGGTGTAAGAAGTGGTCTGCCATCTAATTACACGTTGGAATATAATATTTTTTTTCGATTATGACAATATCACTTTTTTATTAAAAAATATTATTTATTGTTATTAAGTATTTTTATTTTTTATTAAAGTTCACTCTTTCTTTATAATTAAATATTTATTTTTTTAAAAAATATTAATAATTGAATATTTATGTATTCAAAATATTAATATATTTTATTTAAATTTTTATTAATAATTTTATTAATTTAAAACTAGTAAATTTCATTAGTATAAATGCATAGTTATTAATCTATCTTACTTTTTTAATTTAAAAAATTAAAATTTTATTAATATGTAGATTTTAGTATTAATTTTTTTAATTAATATATTTGTTGTTAAAAATATTATCTAAGAAGCGTCATTACTTGGATCTACTTTTTCACTGTTTTCTAAGATGAATTTTTCTTCATACAAATGAAGTTTTATTGCAGTAACCAAACACTTACTGCAATATTTACTGTGTCTATTCTGTGCTCTCTTTTCGCTCGTGTTTCTCTGATCTCCCATACTTCCTTCCCAGAAGAGCTATGGATATTGCTTTGACGTTGGGAGGCTCCTTTCTCTCTTCCTTCCTGCAAGTTCTCTTTGATAGGATGGCTACGCCTGAGTTCCTTAATTTGTTTCGGCAACAAAAGTTCGATAATCGTATCCTGGAGAAGCTAAAGTTGAAGCTGCTGATCCTTCAGGCCGTGCTTGAAGATGCCGAGAACAAGCAGAATAAGAACCAAGCTGTTAAGAGGTGGCTTGACGAGCTCCAAGAAGTTGTTTACCAAGCAGATGACTTACTGGATCAGATCAACACTGAAGCGCTGAGGGCCAAGGTGGAAAGCCAATACCCAAGCCCAACCTATCAGGTAAGCGCTTCTGCAGACCCCTCAAGCTTTAGTATTGAATTTCTTAAAGAAATAATCCCCAAGTTAGATGAGATTGTGGGAAAATTAGACGATTTTGAAGGAAAGATTGGCATCTTGGGATTAGTTAAAGAAGTTGAGTCCAAAAAACATCCATCACACGCCACTTCTCTTGCTGATGAAGATGATGTGTACGGCAGAGATGCTGATAGGAACGAGATGATCCAAGAGTTGCTTTCTGATGGCTCAAACGGAGGAAAATTTTCTGTGATTTCGGTGGTTGGCCTCGGAGGGATTGGGAAGACTACTCTTGCCCAACTTGTTTTCAATGACGAGAGGGTGAATGAACAATTTGATGTAAAAGCATGGGTTTGCATCTCGGAAGAGTATGATGCTTTAAGGATCACAAAGTTGCTCCTCAACGAAGTGACAAAATCAGTTTCTGATCCTACTAATGAAAACAATATGAATTCCCTTCAACAAAAGCTAAAAGAGGGCCTGTCCGGGAAAAAGTTTCTTCTTGTTCTCGATGATGTCTGGAATAGTGACTATGGCGATTGGTTGGAGATGTCGAAACCTTTGAAATACGGAAAAGAGGGCAGTTGGATCATTGTCACAACACGTGATGAAAGGGTTGCATTGACGATGGGTGCTCAACATATTCATCACTTGAATCTAATGTCTGAAGAAGACTGTTGGTCTCTATTTAAGAAACATGCTTTGGCCAATAGAAGTTTGGAATTTGAGTCAATTGGTAAAGAGATTGTGAAGAAATGTAGAGGCTTGCCTTTGGCAGTAAAAGCAGTAGCAGGTCTGCTGAGATTTGAAGATACAGTTGATGATTGGAATAGAATTTTAAGAAGTGAAGAATGGGATCAAGCTAACAATGATAAAGTTTTACCATCATTGAGATTAAGCTATACTCATCTTTCATCCTATTTGAAGCGGTGCTTTGCTTATTGTGCAGTGTTTCACAAGGATTATCAATTTAGTAAAAATGAAGTGATTTGGTTGTGGATGGCTAATGATCTGCTGTTGGACCCCAGAAGCAAGAAAAAAAGTCTTGAAAGTATAGGTGAAGAGTTCTTTCGTGAACTAAGATTTAGATCATTCTTTGAGCAGTCAAGTGACGGAAAATTCTCTATGCATGACCTTGTTAATGATTTGGCTAAATTTGTATCTGGGAAATGCTTTGTTCGGTCAGAAGATCATCAACAATACAGTGGGTTGACAATTACGTTACGACATTTCTCTTATCTAAAGAGTAATTGTGATGTGTTTGAGAAATTGAAATCTCTAAATGAGTCGAAATGTTTGAGGACATTCTTGCCACTGGACATGCATGGACATAAATGGATTGTCGGTGGGAGCCTAATTAGTCGTAAACTGTTGGTTGATATTTTGCCCAGATTTAAATCGTTGAGAACATTATGTTTATGTGGTTATAATATTAAAGAATTGCCGGAGTCCTTTTCTAATTTAAAACAATTGAGATTTTTGGACTTGTCTTCTACAAGAATTATAAAATTACCAAATTGGATATCTTCATTTTGTAATTTACAGACCTTGTTGTTGGATAGTTGTTTGTTTTTAAGGGAGTTTCCAAGAGACATGGAGAAATTGATTAACTTGCGCCACCTTGACGTGAGTGGTGTTCGACTGACCAAGATGCCGATGGAAATTGGAAGACTAGAAAAGCTTCAAATCTTATCCATGACCAATTTTGACGTAAGCAAAGAGGGTGGCCTAAGGATTGAGGAGTTGGGGAAGCTTTGCAATCTCCACGGAGATGAATTCAGCATTCGTGGGCTGGAAAATGTTGCCGATGGTAAGAGTGCTTCAATGGCCGAAATGAAGGACAAGAAACACATTAAGAAGGACAACTCGCAACTAGCACGAGATGTACTTGAAAATTTGCAACCTCATTTGGAAATAGTTGGGGTTGAGATTAAAAGATATCCCGGAACTTGCTTTCCGAATTGGCTGGGAGACCCCCTTTTTTGTAGGATGGTATCTCTGTTTCTTCGTGATTGTGAAAACTGCTTTTGCTTACCACCCATTGGGCAGCTACCTTCTTTAGAACATCTTAGGATACGTGGGTTGAATAAAGTACTAAAGATGGGCGAAGAATTTTACAGCAAAACGGGGTCATTTCCTTGTCTGAAGAAATTGCGGATTGAGAATATGAAGGAGTGGAGGGAATGGCATGTTCCAGAAAATGGAGTTTTCTCTTGCCTTGAAGAGCTAATTATTGTCAACTGTCCGAAGTGGACTGGAGAAATGCCGAAGCAGCTTCCCTCGCTAAGAAGATTGGAGATTCAGGGATGTCCAGGGCTTGTGAATGGTGATGGGGGATTGACTATTTTGGACCCCTTGAAAGCAGATTTACTTCCGCAGTTTTCTTCTCTTCTTGAATTGCGGATTAAAGAAATGCCAAATTTGACGAAGTTACTATCATCATCCTCCTCGGATCTCTGCCAGCTGTTGCCGCGTCTGGAGAAGCTTTGCATATATAGATGTTGTAATTTGGAATTGGATATGATAAGCCACGTGTCCATGAAAAGTTTACAAATATCCGATTGTGGTATTAGTAATAAAAATCTCTCGATGGGGCTGTTTCCAAACCTGCAGCGTCTTGATATTTGGGCAATGAGTTTTGAGGAGCTGTCAATAATTCCATTTCCTATTGGGAATCAAAATCTCACTTCCCTGCAATCCTTATGGATACAAATTTCTGAAAATTTTATGTCATTTCCTATAGGGGGGCTTCCCGCTCCCAATTTAAGCGAGATTATACTTAGTAATTGCATGAGGCTGAAGTCATTGCCAGAAAGGATGCACGCTCTCCTTCCATCTCTTCGGGAATTGTTTCTAAGTGATTGTCCAGAAATTGAATGCTTTCCAGAAGGGGGTTTGCCCTCTAGCTTAGAGATCCTAACCATATACCGTTGTGATAGGCTGTGGGGTTGCCGCAGAGAGTGGGGTTTGCAGAGACTGCCATCTCTTAAGCTTTTTGATTTTTCTGGTACTCATGAAGAAGAGACATTGCTTCCGGAGGATTTGCTATTGCCTTCCACTCTTAGTTCTCTCTCCCTGCGATTCCATGACGATCTGAAGACGCTCAATCTCCAACACATCACCGGTCTTCAATATATAAACATCCAGAGATGCCCTAAGCTCCGTTCACTGTCAGAAGAGGGGCTGCCTGCTTCCCTCTCTAAAATGTCCATATCAGGTTGCGATAACCTTGAGTCACTGCCAAAAAAGGGGCTACCGGACTGCCTCTCTGAACTGCAGATCTATAGCTGCCCATTGCTCAGATCGCGTTTAGAATTGGAGAAAGGGGAAGGCTGGCCCGAAGTTGCACAAATCCCCTGCATAATAGTCGATCTTGATACGCTCCTCCCCTGATTAAGGTTGAAAACTGGACATTCTATTGTTTCTCCTGCTGATTAACATGACCCCCCAACATTTTTCAATTAATTCTTTCTGTTTCGCTCTTTAAAGCATACTTTACATCTTTTTACAGAAAAATCTTCTCGATTGTTCATTGCGGCATCCAATAGGCCACTGACCGCTCTTCTCTTCTGACTTCTCCGTCCTCCTCTCCAGTCTCCACCTCCACTGTGCTCAGCTTCTCACTGGCCGCTGGCGCTGCTGCACGCATCTGGGTCACCACCGCCGCTGCTCTTCTACTGCAATTCTGTTCAGGCCATTAAGGTAACAATCTATCGATGGCATTTTACAAACAATAAATTAACTATTACCTATTTTTGTTTTTTCTTTACTTCTCTTGGTTTAGTTTTGAGTGTTCTTCATGCTATTGTGCTTAAAGTATTTTGACATATGTAAGTGGAGAGTAACTTTTCTAGTTATATGAAGGCATGCTATACTGAAAGCTTGAAGGCTCTTTGAAATTAGTTGAGAAAGCTTGAAGGCTTGAAGGCATGCTATACTTTTTTGGTTGAGGTGGCGAAATTAGTTGGTCCAAGGCTGTTTGTCTTGAAATTATAGTTGGAATTTGGAATATTAACCTGGAGTCTTTGGTTGGTGGTAGAGAGCTCATTAAATTGGAATAATCAACTGAAGGCCTAAAAATTGGAAACAGGAAATGTTATTAATCCTATATAGCCTAGAAATTAGTCTCAAGAAAAGGATGAATGAGGCCAGTATGTATGAACTGTTTTTGCATGAGTCATCTATCTAACTGTCTTGTGAATTTTTGTGTGGTGAAATTCTGTTCTCATGCTCATTTTCTTTTTTCTGTATTGCTAAAATTCTGTTTTCTGTGTTCTGTTAATTGTCCTACCATATGGAGGGGGTCTCTGACTGTTGTTAGTCTTGCTTTTTAGTCAATGATGAACTCGCATTGCTAACCAATTCTTATCTTTGAAGTACTTTTGGTTCTAAGGTTTGTTGTCTGCATATGACTATTGTAACATTTCCTCACTAGGAAGTAGATTGTTGAATGATCAAATAAAGTTTTTTGTTGTGAGGTTTTTCTTCGTTGACTTTGTTTTCTTGTGGAAGTTTTTCCTTGCCTTTATTCTGTCTTTCCACCCTTCTAAATCTCAGTTCTTTGCCTTCTAAAATTTGCCACTGCTTCCTGATTAGAGCAATGAATATGAGCTATTACTAGAGCTGGATTTCTGCTTCATCATATGTTATGCAACAAAATTGCTGCACTATGATTGTCAGTTTGATGACTTGTTTATTGCTCGTCATCATTTCAATGTGTAATATTTCACCGCTTCCTGTTTCAAAAATAAGACATGGTGTAATTCATTACTCGCTGCTCTTCCAGTGGCTGTGATTTGTGTTGTCTGCTAAGGGTGAAACTTTCCACCTGTTTTTGAATCAAATTATTTGGTTTAACTTTTCAGGTGCCTTCTAATGTCGTCTTCTTGTTATAAGAACTTGAGGAGACTCTTAAACACGCTACTCCCACACTGTTTCTAAATAGGCGTCTCTTTAACTTAGCATAGAATTTAAAGATGGACTTTGACCATATAAGATTTTCAATTTCACCCTTATTTGATGGTGGCAAAAACTGTTAATTAAGATGAATATAAGTGGCACTTATGGAGACTTTAGGAAGCCATTCTTGGGAAGCTAAGTCTAGGTTAGAGTTATAATTAAAGACAATAGAGAAAAAGTGATAATGTTCAATTTTAAAAAGTGATAATGTGTAATTAAGGACATCATGATATGCGTTTTAATGCTTGATATTATCTTCTGCATATATTCTGGTTCTGCCTTTGGTCATAAATGAATTGCTGGTTCTGATTCTTCTTGTAGTTGGTATGGTCGAATGGATCCAAAATGAGCGTTCAACATCCAACTGGAGTGATGTCGTTTCTCTGGTTTTGCTCTTCGGAAGCAACTATGACAAGGAAAAAGAAGATTCTTCATTTTCTGTGCATGAGGATTGTCTGTCATTGACTGTGATTTTTCTTTTTTCCTCTTCCTTTTGTTTTCTAATTCCTTTGGTTGGAAGAGCAAGATACTTTGTTTGCTGCTGGTAGTTTGTTTCTTAAGCTAATTGGTTGTATTTTTAAAATTTCTGCTGCTTTTACATTAAACAGGCTGCATATTTTACATTAAATAGGCTCTATTTTTTTTTTTCTCTCCATGAAATTCAATTTTTTGTTCGAATTGAACGGAAAAAATTATTTCGGTTCGATTTTCATAAAAAAATATAAAATCGAACTGAAAATCGAATTATTCCATCGAAATTGAATCAAATAACCGATTGAACATCCTAAGAGGGCGATTTGAGTATTGTAGCGTGGCATTTGGAATAAAATCTGGACATCAAATAAATATAATAGTTTTTATGTTAAGATAAATCTTCTTTAAGGTCGTTAATATGGAATAATTTTCTGTATTTTCTCTAAATCACTGTATATTACTCGTTCTGTTTTAGAATATACTATTTTTTTGTATTTTTTTTATTTTCAAATAGTTTGACCTTTTGTGAATTTTAAATATTATTTTTTTAAAATTACTCTTATCATAAATATAATTTTTTATTTACTATTATATTAGCTAAATAAATCAATGATATAATAAAAATATTTATTATTTTTTACTTCCTTAATCTATATAAAAATAAAAATATTTATTATTTTTTACTTCCTTAATCTATATAAAAAGGGCTCAAATATCTTATATTTTGAAATGGGAGGAGTATAATCTAATGAATAAATTTGTCATCCTTATAGGAATCTACATGAAGTTGTTTAATGAGCTTAAAATTAGTATTTCATATTTATATAATAAATATAAATTAATTTTTTTAAGTGATTATGGATTGTTATAGTGGTGAATAATTATTTGAAATTATTTGTATATATCTGAATAATTATTCACAATACAATTTTTTCCTTTGAGTAATTAATCTTCAAAGCAGTAATTAATCCATACAGCCACTACAATCCAACCAAGAGAAGAGGTTATGTTCATCTTTTAAACCTAGAAACACCAATTACAAAAAATATCTTTACTCAATCAACAAGTTAAAAACTAGATTTACCAAATCAAAGAAATGTTAAAATCAAATAAAAATCACAGGCATATCTTACTTTATAAATGTAAAAATTTACATTTTATAATAAATATGAAAGATCATTTTTTACCTTCAAATTTGAGATTTCATATTACCTTCAAATCTTCATCAAATTTTGGAATCATTTTTACATGTCGATTTTGTCCTCGTTGTTGTCTATCCAAAGCAAACTCATTTGTCTAGCATTTTTTAAGCATATTTTTAGAGCAATGGCCGAGAAAAAACAAAAAGAAGAGTGAAAGAAAAGAAAGAAAGAGAATTAGAAGATTTGATAGAGAAGGATAGAGAGAGTCAGATTTAGTATATAAAATTGAATTTAAATTCACTTTTTGAATTGAGTTGGAGCTTTGTGTGGGAATTGAAAAATTTTGTAATCTCAAATAACCAATGGTTGAGAGTGCTGCCTGCACGTGCTGAGCAATATGGTGTTCAATACGGTAACCTTACCGCTTTATATTTGGAGAGTGAGGAGTTTTCAGTAATTCCATTAGAGATTGTTATATAAATAGTTAGAATTGCTATATACAATATAATTTTTATTTCATTGTCAACTTGTAATCTCTCTTTATTTATATTTTCGCTCTAAAGTTTCAACATAAACTTTTAGAATTTTCCTTCAAATTTGTACAAAACAGATTACATATTCATTATTTTCTTAAAAAACTTTATCGAAATCAATTGAAAGACTAAACAATTAAAATTTAAACAGATGCAACTTCCAGGGAGATAGGGGTATGAGTCAATTCAATTTTAAAAAATAAATCGGTTTTACAATTTTAAAAAATTTTAATTTTCACAATCTTTTTAAAAATCAAACCAAAATTAATTTACCTTCAAACTGAATTTTTTATAAATCAAATGTTTCGGTTTGATTATACTCTAATTGAGTTTAAGTTATTAATATTCAAATAGCATTTATAAAATATATAAAATTAAGTCTTTTAAATTATTAAAATATAATTTAGTTTAAGTTACTTCCTCTGTCCTATTTAAATTAATAGTGTTTAACTAGGCACGGAATTTTATGTAAAAGTTTGAATTATATTATAAAAGTAATATAATGTAATAAAAAGTAAAAAACATGTAGACCAATGAGTACTTTATATCAAATCTAAATATATAAAAATAATATATAATGGGATTAGTCGTTGATTGATAGTATAAAATATATTAAAAAATTTTCTTTTATGAAACATGTTAATGATGTTGGGATGTCCCAATATAATAAGAAGGTCAAATAGGATGAGACAGATGGAGTAATAATCTTCAAATAGTATTTGTAAAAATATATAAAATTATTATTTTGATTATTTTAAAATAACCTTAATTAAAATCTAATTTAGTTTGAGCTATTAATCTTCAAATAGTGTTTGTGATAATATATAAAATT
This sequence comes from Rauvolfia tetraphylla, assembly GCA_030512225.1. Taxonomy (NCBI): domain Eukaryota; kingdom Viridiplantae; phylum Streptophyta; class Magnoliopsida; order Gentianales; family Apocynaceae; genus Rauvolfia; species Rauvolfia tetraphylla. Next base: position 3,945,448 of record JAJQKT010000004.1, on the reverse strand, counting down.
AAACATTTCAAAATTTAAAAATAACCTTAATCAAGATCTAATTTATCTAATATTATAAACCTTCAATTGTTCTTAATGATTAGTTTAGAGAAAATTCAATTTTTTTGGTTTGGACCAATCCAAATCGAAAATCAAATTGAATTTTAATTTGCAGATAAAAACTAAAATTTTTACAAATTGAACTATGAAAAGATTAAACTGAAAATAGAATTAAACTTGAGTCGGTATGATTTTTTGATTTTCTTCAAATAATGCATACGCCGCATCGAGAATACTAGAAGTTGTACGAGATCTCCACAGAAGTCTCATGTGACTTCCGGGATATTTTATTCCTTGGAAATTACATGCAACTTTAATAAAATTTTGCCAAAATCATCTAAAATATTGAAATTTTTTTATTTCTAAAATTTTTATTAGTTTTTTTTAAAATTAGTGTCATATATTGTTGATTAGTCATTTATTGTTATAAAATTTATTGCAGAATAATAGAAGAATAACAAGAATGTAAAATACCAAACGGCGGGCAGCCCAGTCGAAGGAGTAGTTCACTTACCTGTTTGTACATATACTCATACCCATATTACTATAAGAGACAAGAAGAAAGTAAGAGGAAATTCTCTTATTGTTGTTTCGTATCCATTTCTTCTCCTTCTAATGACTCAATTTATAACCAAAACATAAGTTTTGTACAATAGGTTTTTAGCTTACAATAAATGTAGTATTTAGAGGAAGGGATAAGATTATATTTTTAATTCTATAGAAACTGAAATGACATCCACATTTATTCTTTAGTTTTCATAACATTTCCCCTTTGATGTCCTTAATATAGAAAATATGCTTCGTTAAAACCTTACTAGATAAAAAAAACATAGAAAAAAATATATAGTGAAAGAAAAAGAGTACACTATTCTTTATGTTTACTCCCCCCATTGACATGATCCTTTAAGATATTTGAACTTACCAATCTTGCAGGTTATCTTCTTAAAAATTGTAGTTAGTAGCGCCTTCGTAAAACAATCTACCAAATTATCACATGAACAAATCTGTTGCACATCTATTTTGCCCTTCTTTTGGAGCTTGTGAATGAAGAAGAATTTGGATGAAATATGCTTCGTCCTATCTCTTTTGATATATCATTCTTTCAGTTGAACTTACAAGCTGCATTATCCTCATATAATATAGTAGGGATTTCTCTCTCAAAGGATAAATCACAACTATCTCAAATATAATGAACCATTGACTTCAACCACGCATATTCTCAACTTGCTTCATCGATGGCTATTAATTCAGTATGATTTGAAGATCTGACCATTACAGACTATTTTGTAGATCGCCATGATATAGCAGTATTGCTATATGTAAATAAATAGCCTGTCTGAGAACGTGTCTTATAGGGATCAGATAGATAACCAGCATCCGCATATCCAACCAATGTAGATTTTGATTCTTTTGAATAAAATAATCCGAGATCAGTTGTCCCCTGGAGATATCAAAGGACATGTTTAATACCATTCCAATGTCGTCGAGTATGAGAAGAACTGTATTGTGCTGATAACGTGTTATTATTTGCAAGATACAGAAGTGTTCCAATTATACTAAGATATGGTACTTCAGGACCAAGTAATTTTTCATCATCTTCTCGTGGTCGAAATGACCGGACGACCATTGAAGTACTTAAAAGATGTGCCTTATCCATGTAAAACCATTTATGGAATTTTTTAGTATATGTTGATTGATGAATAAGAATTTTATCTTCTAGATGTTCAATTTGTAAACCAAGACAAAACTTGGTTCTTCCAAAATTCCTAATCTCAAATTTCTTTTTCAAATAATCTCTTACTTTTAAAAGCTCTTCAGGAGTCCCAATGAGATTAACATCATCAACATATATCGCAATTATCACGAAACTTGATTCAGACTTCTTGATAAAAATACATGAACAAATCAGATCATTTTTATATCCGGCTTGCATCAAGATCTCACTGAGATGATTATACCACAATCTTTCAAATTGCTTCAATCCATACAGAAATTTTTGCAATTTAATAAAATAATTTTCTGGAGTGCTTGATGTACGTACTTCAGGCATCTGAAATCCTTTAGGGATTTTCGTGTAAATTTCACTATCAAGAATTACATATAAATATGCAGTAACTACGTCCAGAAGATGCATATCAGTTTTTCATATACTGCCAGACTTACAAGATAGCTGAACGTGATTGCTTCAATCACAGGAGAATGTCTTTTCATAATCAATTTCTGGTATTTGCAAAAATTCTTGTGCTACAAGTCATGCTTTATATCTCACGACTTTGTTTTGTTTATTTCATTTTCGCACAAATACTCATTTATAAGAAACCGGTTTTACACCTTTTGGTGTTCGGACTACAGGACCAAAAATCTCATGTTTAGTAAGTGAGTTTAGTTTCGATTGAATTGCGTCTTTCCATTTCAATCACTCAAGTCTATACCGACATTCCTCAACCGATCTTGGTTCAAGATCTTCTTTAGCACTTAAAACATCAAGTGCTACATTATATGCAAAAGCATGATTAGGAATCTTATTTACTCAATTCTAACTTTTACTTGTAGCAACAAAGTTTATGAAATTCTATATATTTTCATTATTTTCAGAATCCCGAATATTAAGATCAGAAATCTCTTGGTCTTTTTGTTCGAACTCTTCAGGAGGAACACTTTGATCATTTAATCCTTTTCTCTTTTGAAGATTTTTATCTTTAGAACCAAGAGGTCGGCCACGCTTCAAGTGTATTTTAGAATCAATAACTATAGAACTTATATTTTGTCCTGCTAGAATATTTATTCAAATAGGAGCATCTATAGTTGGAAGATGTGATTCAGTAACTCTTCAGGAGTCTGCAAAAGCATCAAGCAACTGATTTCCAATTCTTTACAAATGTATTATCTTTTGAACTTTCAAGTTCACTAGTGCCTGTCATGGATGAAGATGATCCAATGATAATGTTTTCTATGTAATGTCTTTTTTTAATTGTTAATTTTCTCCCCCTAATGAAAAACACCGTTTCATTAAAATGACAATAAAAAATCTTGTAGTAAAGACATGACCTGTTGATGGCTCAAGATACTTGATGATGGAAAGAGAATCATATCCCACATATATCCCCAATATTCTTGGATGACCCATCTTGGTGCGTTGATTTGGAGCAATTGAACATATACTGCACATTCAAATATTCTCAAATGTGATATATTTGGTTCAAAACCAAAAGCTAATTGCAAAAGAGAGTACTTCTGATAACTCGTTGGCCTTATAAGAATAACTGCCGCTGCATGCAAAATAGCATGTCCCCAAGCAGAAGCAGGGAATTTTGTTCTCATTAATAAGAGTCTAGCAATCAACTATAACTATTTAATTAATGATTTAGCTAAATCGTTTTGTGTATGAACATAAACTACAAGATGTTCAACACTTATACCAATTGACATATAATATACATCAAAGGTATGAGAAGAGTATTCACTAGCATTATCTAAACGAATTTTTCTTAATAGGATAATTTGGTAATTGACCCACAATCTAATGAATTGCACAAATAGTCTCGCAAACACCAAGTTGAGTTGATAATCGGTATACATCCAATGATCGGGTCGATGCATCAATTAGGATCATAAAATATCTAAATGGTCCACATGATGGATGAATAAAATTCTTGTCTCACCTGTTCTGTTTTCTTGACTTTAAGGATACTTGGCAACCTTTTTACAGCAAACTCTTGTTGTTTCACTTATCCCGGAGGTTCTCTGACCCTCACGTCTTCTATCAAGTTCCGTTCCTGATCTAATCAGGCATAGTTTTGTTTCCCTTCTTTGTTCAATTGAAAAAAGCGGTGAATCCCCCTTGAAGAAGTCCTCTTTGATGTCCCATATTGACGTTGTCAGAACTCAAAAAGATAGAAAAAGAAATTCTTTTCTAATCTTTATCAAAAGTCATGTTTCATTTTCTATTTTGAAATTTTTAAGGTTCTGTTGTGTCTCCCTACTTACTCGTTATTATCTCCTTGTAAAACAAAATCTGAAGTTCTTTCATCTTGTCTGCCTCTTGAAATATTGTTGTTCACCATATGGCAGGAATATTTGCTGCAAACATAAAGGTTGATATTGCTGAGAAATTTAATTTCAAGAATAGTGACTACACATCAAATTTTCTATGTGCTTTGGCCAATTTTTTGTTGCAAGCTTGCAATGTCAAAGCCTTTACCAAAGTATATGTTAAACTCCTTATTGAACTAGTGACAGTGAGTAGTTAAAGATTGTAGATAAATAAAACACATTCAAAGTGCAAGGTCACAATGTTATGATTGTCTGAACTGTAGCTGAATTTATTATCAACATTTTCGCAATTGTTTGGTTCTTGGGAAACTCAGAAACATCAGTGGAGAAATTTTTCTGACTTGGCAGCATTATCAAATTGGAATTCTCTAACGCGAAAATAGGCAAAGATATTCTGTAACAGGGGATACAAATGTAACAGGATATACACACTTTGCACATAGGTAATAGCAAATTAAAATGTCCACATAAATAGGCTTTGTCCTTTTTGCAGTCTGATACACACAGAGTTCTAATTCAAGTGAAATATATCGCATAGTAGGTGTTCATATGGTTGTAAAAGGTGTTCTAACAGCATCTTTTTTGAGAGAAACAAGCAGCCAGTCTGTGCTTTCATCTGTATCCATTCTGTAGTATGGTATAATTTGATATCCTTGCATATAATTCTAGGATGTTCTAATTATTGCTCTCTATTAGTATTTATAAATTTTCTGAATGCTTTAGTTGGCAAGGATAGAAAACAATGAATTTATGCCTCATATTTGCTCATCTGAATTCATTAGGCGTGACTTGGAATGTGTAGATTCTCCTTCGCTCCAAACTATTTCAGAAACTCCAAAGATGGAACTGATACAACCCAACTATGTTCCAGTTAAAATACTTCGTGGTAATGGTGGAAAAATGCAAGTGAATGTCTTCTCTTTTGAATACTAAAGGAGAATCAAGTTGGTGGTCACAATAAAGAGGTGGCCTAATATGGTTCAAGGTTAAGGGAAGCCAAAATTTGAAGCATGTGCATCAGGTCTTTTGCTATCTTGGATACTGCCTCATTGTTGTTTGCATGCATATCCTCTAGAGTCTGCTTAAACTTGGAAATAAATAAATAGAGACTGTTATGTAACGCAGAACATTTGCATGCTTCATTGCAGGTGCCAAAAAAATCTTTTCCAGTTTAATAGAGCAATATGATATTGTCAATTCATTTTGTTACAGAAACTGAAGCGCAGAAGCCAAAATTTGAAGCATGTGCATCGGGTCTTTTACTATCTTGGATACTGCCTCATTGTTGTTTGCATGCATATCCTCTAGAGTCTGCTTAAACTTGGAAATAAATAAATAGAGAATGTTATGTGACGTTGAACATTTGCATGCTTCATTGCAGGTGCCATAAAAAATCTTTTCCAGTTTAATAGAGCAATATGATATTGTCAATTCATTTTGTTACAGAAACTGAAGCGCAGAAGCCAAAATTTGAAGCATGTGCATAGGTCTTTTGCTATCTTGGATACTGCCTCATTGTTGTTTGCATGCATATCCTCTAGAGTCTGCTTAAACTTGGAAATAAATAAATAGAGACTGTTATGTAACGTTGAACATTTGCATGCTTCATTGCAGGTGCCATAAAAAATCTTTTCCAGTTTAATAGAGCAATATGATATTGTCAATTCATTTTGTTACAGAAACCGAAGCGCAGAAGGGTTGGTTGGTTCCTGCACATCTAAATGGGAGAAAAGCTCAAGAATTGGAATTTTCTTCCTGCACGACTGATAAAGAATTGGAATTTGGAACTGCTGCAAGATTTGACAGCTGCTATATCTTCCTTTACTAGACTCATCAAGGACTAGAGTGCATTCGCCACAAAAAAAAAAAAAAAAAAGGACTAGAGTGCAATAGAGATCACCCCTAGTGGTCATTTTGATTTAATCCCTATTAAAATGGTCTTTGTTATTTTAATATTAATTTTTACAGTCTCATTTTTCTTGGGATAGTCTAACGTTATTTTTACTTAGCATTCTTTACTAATGGTTAAGACCGATGAAGCATAATGGGGGTGATGAAATGAATCTGATTTTGCATTCTTTACCTGAATAGTTACGATGTAGGAAAGAGCACTTACATTTTACTTTTTTTTTTTTTTTGGCTGCCGGGGGCGGTGGGATTGAGATTGGTAATATCAGTAATAAACTAGTTATTATCTGATTGTAGTTAGTAAAGAACTTACAGGTACTGATTATATATGCTAGTTAGCAGTCTGGTTCAATCTAAATTTAATCCATATGTAGCTGAGAGATGAAGGATGACCTCAAAAGCTGGTGCCCTAGGAAAAGAACTAAATTCTGCCTGACATTGAAAAATGCGTAAGTTTTCTTAATATCTTTATCAAGTTCAGTTGTGTTTACCTACTTACTCGCCATTATTTTTGAGTAATACAAAATTTGAAGCTCTCTTATCTGGTCTGTCTCTTGAAATCTTCTTGTTCACTGTATGGCAGGAATATTTGGTGCAACAGAAAGGCTGATCTTGCTGAGAAATTTAGAAATTTCGACAATAGTAGCTAAAATCAAATTTTCTACATGCTTTGACCAATGTGTTATTGCAAGCTTCCAATGTCTCAAAGTCCTTACCAAGGTATATGCTTTAAATATAAAATTCAAAGTGCAAGCTTCCAATGATAGTTAAAGATTGTAGAAAAATAAAATACATTCAAAGTGCATGGTCATAATCTTATGATTGAACTGTAGCTAAGTTGATTCCCTCTTAATCGAAATTTTCGCTATTGTTTGCTTTTGGTTCTTGGAGAAAAGAGGCAAAGTTTTCTGTAACAAGAGACACTAATGCAACAGAATACAAACACTTCGCACCATAATGCCCTAGATTACCAGTACATGGAAACGGAAGATTTTGTTTAATCTTGTTTTCCTTGTAGCAAATTAGTGTGTTCACATAAATAGTCTTTGTTATTTTTGGAGTCTGATACACGGACAGTTCTGAGTCCAAATTTGAAATATATTGCATAGCAGGTGTTCACATAGTTGTAAACGGTATTACAACAGTATCTTTTTTGAGAGCTGCAAGCAGCCATTTTGTGCTCTAATCTGTATCCATCTTTACTATGGAAGAATTTGATATCCTTGTGTGTAAAGCAAGGATATTCTAATTATTATTCTTTGTTAGTATTTATAAATGTTTAAGTTTGCAGGGATAAAAACAATGAATTTGTGCTGCATAATACTCTTTGAATTCATTAGGAATAACTTGGAATGTGTAGATTCTCCTTTGCTCAAAACTATTTCATTAACTCCAAAGATGGAACTGATATAACCTAACCATATTCCAGATAACATAGTTAGTTTGAGGTCATGTTGGAAAAATGCAAGGGAATGTCCTCTCTTTTGTATAATAAAGAAGAATCAAGTCGGTGGTCACACTATTAATAAAGGAGAAAAGAATAGGGCCTAGTATGGTCCAAGGTTAAGGGAAGCCGTGATTTGACGTATATACATCACTTCTTGTGCTATCCTAAATACTGCCTTGTTGTTTGCATACGAATCCTGCAGAGCTCTGCTTAAACTTGGGAATAAATAAATAAAGATTGTTATGTAACATGGAACATTTGCTTGCTTCATTGCAGAGCGGCATAGAAAACCTCTTTCCAGCTTAATATCAATATGATGTTGTCAATTCATTTTGTTACAGAAAATGAAGTGCAGAAGGGTTTATTGGTTCCTGCACATCTATATGAAGGGAGAGCTAAAGGTTGTTTCGGATGTAGACAGTTCACCACTATGCTCCCATAGATAATTGAACAAAGAAACTCCACATTCTGTTACTCCTGTTAACTAATAACTAAAAGAATATTTAGCTGTGGGTGTGAATCCAGACTTCATGTCTGATTACATTTTCAGTCAACCATGCTGAGAGTCTCGGAGGCATGCAAAAGTTGCTCAATCAGCATCTGTTGGATGTTGCAAGCAACGACTCCAATGCTATCTTCTCTCATCATTCTTATATTCATATAGTTTTCCTTACATATATAGTAGGACTGTTGTATCGGATAATTCTTAGATCCTCCTAAAGAAAACTGATGCCGTATTTTTTTTTCCCCTTTTTTGTTGGTCTTCAGAATTTCCTAGTTTTGACGTGAAAGGGGTATTTAATTTCCTTGAGCCAGAATGGTTGCCACATCTAACCTTCCTTGAAACTCGGGAGATTTGCTGATTTCCTTCTGCAGTGACTTGTGTGACAAATAACTTGTATTCTTCCAAACCTAACAAGAATCCCTTCCAAAAAGAACCTACCGATTCTCTCCCAGTTGGTTCTGCAATAGGAGTAATGATTTACGATATAGGCGAGGACATGGAATCATAAAGATGGATACTAGCAAGTCAATTTGTATGCTCGTTTTTCTTATTTGTTTTAATTCTTTAATTAAAAAGGTCATAGTTATTGCTTTTTATTGGTTTAGGACTTTATTACGACGATATATTTAGTTTATGAACTTTAATCTATGAAAATTTTGACAGTTTGATAAAGATTTTTCTTAAACTTCTCAAGTCTCTCTCTGTCTACAGTTTTCTCTCCTCTCTTCAACTTTCTCTATGCCTTCTAATTTTTCTCACTTTTAGATGTACTATCACTATCTAACACTATCTCGTGCATTCACACGTAACAAAATTTAGTAAAATAAATTCTTTTATTTTATTTTTTAGATTAAAATTTTAAATTAAAAATATTTTTTCCGAATTAATTATTTGTTTTACTATTGCACTTTATGTTATTTTTATTATCCTTTATATAACTCACAAATAATTTTTATTAAATTAGATATACTAGAGACTCAAAGTAATATAGGTTTCAATCTCCTCTATATCTAATCTACAACCACCACCATTGTTTTATTCTGATATAGTATACTTTTTACTATTCAAAAATTAGCTTTTTTATTAATATTTTAAACTTGTGAACATATAATCAAATTTTGATTTAATAGGTATATATACTGATTATTAAAAATCTTTAATTGATGTTAGGGAAATGAGATAATTAATACTGTTAGAATTTGATAATTGCACTTAATAAAAAAATTTGGTAACTGTTTATAACAAGAATGTCTTTCTCTTTTATTTTTCTTTTTAGTAAATCATTTTTTTCTTTAAATTTTTAATTTATCTATGTTAAGTTTACCTTTCTAATTCCTCCAAATTAATTATTTTTATATTTAATTATTAAATAATTGTTATAGAGGCGTCAGAGAGCATCAAAATGATAATTTAAATGACAATAATGTGGCGTTGCATTAACAATTTGTAGCGTTACAATTAAACAATGCAGTGAAATATTCACCATAAATTACTTAAAAATGAAAACATATTATATAATTTTTTTCACTTAAATTGGAAAAAGAGTAATTATAAGAAATGGTCCTTCAATTATTTTTAGTTTTTATTTCTAGTCCTTAAATTTTTTTCTTTTTATAACTTTAAACTATTTTCATTTTTACAATTAGTTCCAACCATCGGGCTATGGCTTGGTGGCATATTGTCAAATTCTTCCATACCTATGGTGGTTTGGACTAACTAAAAAAAACAATTTGAGACAACAAAAAGAAGAAAAATAGTTTAAGAATTAAAAATGCAAAACCGAAAATAGTTGAAACATTTTTTAAAATAATCATTCGCTTCATCCTTGATGCTTTAGTCAACTTTACATTTCAGGAATACAAAACAACTTTTTTTTTAAAAATAATTTCTTTACAACCCAAAGAAAAACATGTGATTTAATATAATCTTTCATGGAATATATTCAACATGTGCTTTTTTCTTTTAAAAAATAGGATAATGTTGTAAAACTCTATTGGAATAGACACAAAAACTAACTGTCAAATAACAACAAAGAGGATTTTGAATTATAGCGAAAGAGAATAAGAGAGAACGTAAGAAATGTAGAAATTAGAGTTTTATTGATAGCTTTTCACCATACGTCTACACTTTTACAAACTCCTATTTATAGAATTACAAGTAATCCTTTCCATCATAGGTCATTAGGAGCTTTCTCTTTATCACTTACATAACTTACATTTCATGATCTCCCATGTTCTTTATAATAATAGAGGTAATAGAATTAGTGGTGTATAAATGATGGATATTATAATTTTGGTTGTAATCTCTTACCTTTCATATTTCATAACCTCAAGTATAGATTAATACTCGGGATAATGGACATTCACATAATTAATATGTTCACAAAACTCCCCTTTGATGTCTATTATATTAAGAATATGCATCGTTAAAACCTTACTAGTAGGACTGTCAATCGGGCTGGGTGAGCAGGGCTTTGCTAAGCCCGAGCTCGGCCCGATTGACAGCGGGCTGAGAAAATGTGAGCCCGGGCTCGGGTCGGCCAGAGCCCTGTTTTTTTAAAAATTTAAATAAAAATAAATATTTTTTAATAATATAATAATATTTTTTAAATAATATAATAATATTTTTTAATAATATAATAATATTATTATTATAAAAAATATATAAATATATTATTTATATATATTTTACGGGCCGGACTGAAAACGGGCTGAGCTTATCTCAGCCCGAGCTCGGCCCGAAACATTATTCGGGCTGAAAAAATCAGCCCGAGCCTGCAATTAAACGGCCCGAACGAGCCGGGCTCGGGCCAGCTCTGCCCAATTGACAGTCCTACTTACTAGATAAAAACTGAGTGGGAAAGAACTCTAGTGAAGGAAAAACAGTAAACTATTCTTTATATCATTATTACTCTCCCTCATGAGATAATTTTTTGAAATTTCTTAACCGATGCTTTTCAATTAAATATTGCTATCGGTAAGGTTTTAATATATAAATTAGTCAAATCATCAAATGATTATATTTGTTGTACATCAATATCAAATCTCTTCTAGAGTTAATGAGTAAAAGAAATCTCATGAAAGTATACTTTATCGTACCTCCTTTGATATAGTTCAAACTTTTTATCATCCAACAATAAAAGTAAAATTCTTTCTTAGAGGATATATGTTTATTTCGAATATAATAAAGTATTAATATGATCACATATATTCTCAACCAACATCATGAATCTCTATTTGTTCAATATAAGTTGAAGACGTTGCTCTTATAATCAACACATGTCTATAAGTGACATGGTTTGTATGGATCATATAAGAAATTTTTAATTTGTATATTTATCTCAACAGGAGTTGAAGTTTTTTAATATTCAAGATAAACTATTTCAAGGAGATATCAAAGGGCAAGTTTAATACCATCTCAAAATTCATTGGATGGAGAAGAAATAGAATAAATATCTACTTATAAGTAGAAAAGTATACACATGCACTAATTAATTACAAAGTTACGATACTTCAGGATCAAAAAGTTCTTCAATATCCTTTAATAGATATAAAGAATCTTTATCACGTATAATAACCCAATAATCATTGATGTGCTATGTCCACATCAAGAATCTTCAAGATGTTCAATCAAAATAAAATTTTGATTTTTCAAAACATTGATTACAATGCTTGCTTTTCTAAAATTCTTCAAAAAAAAAATATCTTGATCATTAAATTATTTTATCTTTTAAGATTTTGTTTCAAAATCAAAAGATCAATCACACTTCAAGCGTGCATCAAAATCATATGGTTATAGAATTTATATATTTTTCTTGCTGGGACATCTATCCAAATAGATATATATACATACAAACATACATATATATTACTCTATTGAAGTCATTCAAACAATCGATTTTCAACTTTATGCAAATAAATATTATTTTGAACTTCTAATTCATTAATACTTGTGCATAAATCAAGATAATTAAAGTCATAAATGATATCATTTTTTCGATTGGTGATATTCTCCTCCTAATTTGCAAAACACCTTTTCAATCAAAAAATTATGCAATAATGATATCTTCTAATAGAGAAACACATATAGCAAGTATAGCTACGTATAGATTTACTTGTACATGGATATACTTGATCATTCTTTCAATAAGAATCCACTAAGACAATCTCATTATGTTCTATAATAACAATCCACTTATATTCTTAAAGTATATCGAGTCCATCAGAGACTTCAAATATAAGTACCATTATCTAATGATAACAAGGATAAACACATATTAAGTATTTTCATATACTGTTATATCCAACACTAGAAATATATTTCTTCGTAATCAGTATCAGGTCTGACGAAGAATCATATGGCATAAGTCATGGCAAATATTCACTTTTATAGTTCGCAATTTATAAGTAAATATCTACTGCTGTCTCTTTGAGATTACACTTCAGATGTATAATTCTTGTTGAGAATATATGTACACTTCAAGTGTACTTGTGACTAATTCAAACTTTTCATATTTCTCATGCAAACCTCATTATTTTGAGTTTGTAGACTCTGATTCAGAAAAAAATTCATTCTAAATTAATATATTATACGCATTAATATCATTGACGTAGTATATTTATGCGGTTCCGATAGTTCCCAATCATATTGAGATCTCATTATTGTCACAATATTTCAAGTACATGAATTTTTTCTGAAAATAATATACCAATCATGTTTGAAAAAAAATTCTAGTGGAATTTAAATCTCCTCAACTTAACATATATGACCATCTTAAGTCTCTGCTCCTTTCATAATGTGAGGAGTTTGTATCCTTAGAATGGACTTATCTACCACGTTCTAATTGTGGCTTAAATTTATTGGCAGTGGTAGATTGTTCTTCAGTGATATCAAATATAATATGAGCATTCTTTACCGAATGTTGGTCATTTACTTGGCTATATAAATTATCATTTACTTCTGGTTCAAGGTATCTTCTATAAAGATCAAAATACAAGATTAAAATGAGACACAAACTAATATCTTTATCCCAAAATATTCAAAATTAATAAAATATATATCTCTCCCTTAAGAGTCAATCCAAATATATTAGATAATCTCTTTGATAAATATACACAGAATATTTCTCAATCTTAGATGGAAAACATTTGATTTTTGACCACACACAAACTATTATGAGGAGAGCTTATAATGCGTTGGAAAAATATGAAATACATCACAGTCATGAATATTCTACAGGATGTTCAATATTTAAATCAATACAACCAGCATTATTAGAACAAATTGTGTCGTTGAGAGAATGTAAACTATAAGCTCATTATCAATGAATTGCAAACTACAGGTTACAAAAATCAAGAATATACATACGACTATTCTGTTGATGCATCAACTAATAATTTCTCTGTATTTATCACAAAATAACACATTCAACCCCAAGTAATACTAGTAACATTCAAATAATACAAAAAAAAAATAGCACATAGAATTTTGTCATATTAAGAAACTTCTAGTTCCATAATATTTTTACAAATTCCTAATAATTTTTGTATTTTAATGATTCGGGACGGTTCAACCAATCATACTAACTAATAAATTATTTAAATTAAAAAACTCCAGGCTTGCTTAATATTGCATCTCAATTTCATAAATTCTATATAATATAAACTAGAAGAGAATAATGGTAGTGTTTAGAATTGACATTTTCTTTTAGATCATAATACCAATTAATGCATATGTCTTAAAAGTTCATACATCTGATGTTTCGATCTAATGAGAATAGCATTAAATCTCAAAGGTTTTCATGAGATTATAAGGAGAATAATACATTACAAAAATTGACTATTACAGTGAAGATTAGTAGCTCTTCTGGAACTTTTATTCAATTAACTCTTGTAAAGTTCTTGATTAACTAGTTCTTCAAGAACTTCGTACTACTGTTATACTTTGGACATATAATTCAAATTTGTCCAAATGAACTACTAATATTGTTTAGATAAATTATATCTTCACCATTCTTGAACCAGAACAAATTAAATAATAATCACAAAATGATAATCAATATCAATATCATTGATAGAATGTACCTATGGCATGAAAATTTTTTAATAATAATCACAAAATGATAGAATACAGAAAATAAATAATTCAATAGTTCAGAAAAATTTGATTAACATTCGCAGAGCTAAAAAAAATCTCTCTCGATCTTCAAAAGAATTGGTTATACACACATGTGCCATATCAATATCATCGATATAAGCATCTTTACTATTAGTACCATAATATAGGGAAGTAAAGTAATATTTTGCTTTCCTTTTAAATTAATACTTAATAGAGATTCACAGCATGTTTAACGTACTATAGGTACATGACAAAAATAATCTCATAACACATCTATAAAATATTGAAATTATTACTTATCATTTTTTTTCCTTCTCATTATTTTCTCACTTCTGATGAGTGTCTATACATTGAGAATTGACTGAGCCATTCTTACTAGTATAAAAACAAAGATTATTTCTATAACAATTGTGGCTATGACCAAAATTTCTTTCATAAATATATTATAAATTTTAATGGCATTCACTTTAGGAAATTACATAAAATCAATTGGTCAGGCTTCAAAATATTTTGTCAATGACTCATTTAGTTTCAAAAGGTATAAATTTCAAAATACTTTTGAAAAACGTCTTCTCGATATTACTTCTACAGGAGCATATTCGAGGTATGCGAAAGAGAAAATATTTTTTATATCATATCCCCAATAATATTTCTCCTTACAACCTTGATGAAGAAGATATTCTAAACATGATAAAATTTTACATACTGATAAATATAAAATCTTATAGCCACACTTATAAAAAATTATAACTAGCATTTATATAACAATCATCTTCTAGTGATTATATATTTCCTTCAAAATTTACTAGTAATCAAGTGGCTTTGCTACTTTATTATTTCTTAAATGGTATCTTCAGGACCCACTATATCTAGATGAATCTTAGCACCATGTATATATATATAAAGGTATCTTTCAAAAATATCAAAAATCAAATATGCAAGTTTTGACGTTTGCTATGAAATTCAAAGCTAAGTAATAGATGTACTTTTCTTGCCCAATTATAAATCTTAAAAATTTAGTGACAAAGTTTCGTGCTTCTTGCCTTCATATAAACCTCAAAGATTCAGCGGTAAAGTCTCGTTATCAAAATAGATAGAAAAAATTATTGTAAAATGACAACAAAGAAGACTTTAAACTATAGCAAAAGAGACAAAGAGAAAACACAAGAAATGTAGAAATTAGAATTTTATCGAGTGCTTTTATCCATACATCTACACTTTTATAAACTTCTACTTATAGAGTTAGAAGTAACCATTCCCATTATAGGTTATTAGGAGCCTTCTCTATTACTTACATAACTTATATCCCATGACCTCCTATGTTCTCTATGATTATGGAGGTAATAGGGTTAGTCGTGTCAAAGAGAAAAAACAACACGAGTTATTATATAAATAGTTATTTGAGTTATTACAAAAAATATGAAGTAAATTTATGTATTTAATAAAAAATTATGCAGTAACGGTTAATCATAAATAAATTAAGATGAAGAGAAAAGAAATGAAAGAATATATTGTAAGTTATGGTTTTTTAATATCTTTAAAGTAAATTAACTCTACGACATAGTCTTTCAATTCTTCTATTATATTTACCTCTTATCACCATTATGTGTAAGAGAAAAAGAGAATTCCTCTTTCATACCATCATTTAAATATTTATTTTGACTATTCAAAAAAATATATATATTTGTAATAAAATTATTGTGAATATTAAAATCCATCTCCCCTTCCTTTTCTCTCTCCATTCCAAAAAAATAAATAACATGAAAAATAAAAGATATTAGTATTTTATATTACGAACCTCAAATAAAGATTTTTCTAAAATGAAAAGATTCTCATGTCATTACTAGTTTCTTTTAAAAGAATAGTGTTCTTGAACTATCACAAAAAAAGCATGGTGTTAATGTATATTACAAAATAAAAAGAAAAATAAAAATCAGTAGCTATTATATTTTATGTCTAATGAACTATAAAGTTGTGCATGTTCTGGTGCAAAATATTTTAATAGGTAATTAAGCACTTTTATCCTTAAAACATAGCAAATGAAAGATCAAATTAGATAGTAATAGATATTGATCAAACACTAGTTGTGAAGGATTAGCAACGAAAAATTCTCTCGCTAAATAAAAGGTCGCTAATTGCGACGGCATCATTCTTCCGTCGCTATAATAATATATTTAAAATATTTTTAAAAAATTATTATTAATTCTATGAAATTTAATTTTAAAATTTATTTTTTACAAAATATCACAAATTAACGACGGATTTGCAACAAACATAAATTATAATTTAAAATAAATAATAAAAAAAATATAAATTATTTATTTAAATTTTTTTAAATTTAAAATTTTAAAATAATGTGGATCGGGCTAACCCGACCCGATTTCGCCAAAAAGTAAATTTATAATTTAAAAATTCATAATACAAGAAAATATGTAATTTATTATTTAAAAATTATAAAATTAAATTTTAAAAGTAATATGAATTGGGCTAACCCAACCAGATTTGGCTCCAGTGGATCTGGTTAGCCCGATTCGACTCCAATGGATCGCGTTAGCAAAAATTGAATTTAATTCTCTTAAATGCTTTATTTTGGTTGAAGAGGGTTTCAAACCCTTGTTCCCCTCAAAGAGGAAGGATGTCTTCCTCTATTGGGCCAAGTCATTTCTTGTGTTTTATTTCAGCATATAATATTTTTATATTATAAATTTTTATTACCATATATTATTATATTAATAATAATATATTATAATATAATTATATTATTATTACATCTAATTTATAAATTAATGTAGATTTTTTATTTTTCTGTTCCTATCCGTCGGTAATCCCTCGCTACTTAGCGACAGATTAGAGACGAAAAAATAATTTAAATATTAAAAATAAATTTTTTAATTCTTAATTTTTTTCATCGCTAATTAGCGAATAGTATTTCTAAATATTAAAAATAAATATTTTTAATTCTCAATTTTTCTCTCACTAATTAGTGAGGGATTAGTGATGGAATAATATTTTTAAATATTAAAAATAAAAATTTTTAATCCATCGCTAAATAAAAATAAAAATAAAAAATAACTAAATACTAATTTTGTCTGACTTCACTTATTTTAAACTCTAGTTTATTAAGCACTACTTTTTTTGAATTGATATTAATTATAATCTAAAGTATCTAACTATATATTACTTACTATTTCTTCTATTGATATATATCTATGTCTATTTCTACACATATATACTATACTTGTATGTTATATTGTACTTATGTTATACTTATACATATTATGTTATATGTATGCGTTATTAGTATATTATACTACCAAAAATGCATGGTTTATTACATTTGTATTATATAGGAATAATCCTACTTAGTAATTGATATCTATTATTCAATATAATTTATTTTACTTCTATTCATATTATTCATACCAAGTAGTAAAATAAAAATAAAAATATCTAAATCTAAAAAATACTATTCCGTCGCAAATCTATCACTAATTAGCGACGGATTTGTGACGGAAAAAATTGAGAATTAAAAAATTTGTTTTTAATATTAAATTATTTTTTCGTCGCTATTAGCGACGGATTGTGAAAAAAATATAAAAAATTAAAAAATTTTATTTTTAATATTTAAATTATTTTTTCATCGCTAATGCCTCACTAGTTAGGGACAGATTTGTGAAAAATTAAGAATTAAAAAAATTATTTTTAATATTTAAATTATTTTTCCATCGCTAATTCGTCGCTGATTAGCTATAGAAAAGATTAAGAATTAAAAAAATTAATTTTTTATATTTAAATTATCTATCCGTTGCTAATTAGCGACAGATTTGCCACGGAAAGATTAAGAATTTAAAAAAATTTGTTTTCAATACTTAAATTATCTATCCATCACAAATCCATCGCTAATTAGAGATGGAAAAAATTAAGAATTAAAAAAATTTATTTTTACTATTTTAATAAGCTATCCATCGCGAATCTCTCGCTAATTAGCAACGGACTTTGGCCATCACTAATCGCGTATTTTCTTGTAGTGAAATTTGTGTAATACATACCAAGGACTAAACAGATAAATATTCCTGAAGTTATCACCTCAAACAAAAAGAAAAATGTTGAATCTTTAAAACCTGTCACAGACAACAAAACTCACTTATTTTTTATTAAAATAACTAAAAATATATAACAGATTATATAGTCCAATCAGAAAAAAAAAGGCATGAATGATATAAAAAGAGAAAATATCAATGATGTTAAAAATAAAACTAAAAACTAAAAGATACCGACAAAAAAGTGGCAAAGGCATAACAACATATGAAAGTTATGTACAATTTGCAGACTTCTTAATGATCAAAAAATTCAAAAAGTTTCAAAAAAATATATGTTATTTTCAAAAGAAATTACATAGAGTCATATTGAAGAAGAAAAATATAAATTTAAACATTAACAAAAAGTGTATACCTCTCATTTTGCGTGATCCAACTAAAGAAGCCTCTAAGACGCATTTTAAATTTAAAAAATAATAAAACTAAAATACTTATTTGAATCAAAAATTTAAATATCATAAATATGCCTAATGTCTATAACGTGTATAACACTTATGTATTTTCCTCTATTGTAAAGGAAGAAGCATGTGATAGTTTTTCCATTTTGGCCTCTACACAAAAAGTTCTCAACAAAAAAAGACAAATAAATCTTTCGAAGAATAAATAAACTAATAACATCTCAAATCTACGACATAATCTTTCAATTCTTCTGTCATATTTACCTTCAATCACCGTTGTGAATTTTAAAATCCATCTCCCCTTCCTTTTCTCTCTCCATTCCAAAAAAAACATAAAAAATAAAAGATATTAGTATTTTATATTACGAACCTCAAATAAAAATTTTTCCAAAATGAAAATATTCTCAGGTCATTACTAATTTTTTTTAAAAAAGAATAGTGTTCTTGATCTATCACAAAAAAAGTATTGTGTTAATGTATATTACAAAATTATTTCTTTCTTCTATATTCATTTGGTGAAGAGACAAAAAATAAAAATAGAAATCAATAGCTATTATATTTCATGTCTAATATACTACAAAGTTATGTATATTCTGGTGCGAAATATTTTAATAGGCAATTAGACACTTTTGTCCTTAAAACTTAACAAATGAAAGATCAAATTAGATAGTAATAGATATTGATCAAATTTGTGTAACAGATACCAAGGACTAAATAGATAAATATTCCTGAAGTTATCACCTCAAACAAAAAGAAAAATGTTGAATCTTTAAAACTTGTCACAAACAACAAAACTCACTCTCTGTCAACAAATTAATGAAAAAGAATTTTTTCTGAGAAAAATTTATTTATAAATATCTTCTGAACAATAAGAGATATATTGAGTATTGATAAGTTCCTCAAAAAATAAATTATTTCATAAAGAAAGAAAAAGAAAATTAAATCTATAACATTATTTATCAAACTCAGAGGTCAACATTAAAGTAAAAGTAAAAAAAGAAAAAAATAAGAGACACATATATTAAAAAATAAATTGAAAAAAAAAAGATTATAATCAGAAAAAAATAAGAGGATCTCATAATAAAAAATATTTTGAGGAAACGTTTGTGGCGAAAGTAGCAGTAAAGGTTATGTGGAGATAGTGAAAAGTTTTAAAAATTTGAATTTAAATTAAAAAATTTGTTAGGATAAACTTAAGTGTCTATATTATTTTATCATAAAAAAAATTCTTAGCCAATAATAACTCTTCTAACTTATAAAAAAATTAAAATTTTAGAAATTAGTATTTAAGATTTGAGAGTTTTAGAGGAGGAAATAGAGCAAAAGTGTTCTAGTAATATATATATATTCTTTCCATTCATGTTAAGAAATCAACAATATTTTATACCTTTTCACATAACACATTTTAGTAGTTTATTCCTAACTCCTGGGAAAAAAAAAAAGGTGAACCAGAAAAAGGGGGAAAAATTCTAAATCACGCAAGGACATCGTAATTACTATACACAGAACAATGAAAAAATAAGTGCATTAGATTTTGTTCTACACCGAAATCTGGCACGCCACACAATCCCATTCTTTTCTCTTTTTCTAATTTTAAATTTCAAATTATATTATTTATTTTAAGTTGCAATAGAATTTTCATATAGATTCTCGATTTATTACTAAACAAGCATTACATACTTAGATGACAAATATTGGTGGTTCATTAATCTTATTAATTAATATTTAATTATTTTAATAAAATATTTTGTTAATTTTAAATATTTGTAACTGGACTAAAAATAACAACTATAAATCTAAAAGCCAAAACAATTAATGAAAAATACTTATTAAAAATAACAACTATAAATCTAAAAGCCAAAAAAATAATGAAAAATACTTATTAACAAGTAAATTATTATTATTTTAAAAAATAAAATAAAAATGAAAGAAGAAAATTAAAAAATGTGAGACACATTAAAAAAATAATTAAAAAAAAGGTTTTGGCACATAGTTTCAATTCAGCTATGGTGCGGAACGTACTTTTGGTACGCACTTGCAGGTTGCACTCTTGGCCCTTGGATGGGCTTTTTTTTTTTTTTAATCCAATGGTTGGGACTACTTAAGGGCATATTTGAGATAAAAAAAAATTTAATTCCCACTCAAAGTTCAAATCAATTCAGAATGTGAAGTTGAATTCAAGTTTATATAACAAATTTGAATTTCTCTCTCCTCCCTACCAAATCTTCTGATTCACTTTCTCTTCTTTATTCTCCTTTTGGTCCTCTCTCTACAATTGTTCTAAAAATATGCTACAAAAATGCAAAACAAATGGGTTTGCTTTGAATAAATAGCGAGGTCGAAATCGAAGTCTAAGAATGATTCCTTTGAACATGATCCTAGTGATAGAAAAGATACGTTTTGTTCATTCGCAATGTAGTCTTGAATAATTATTCAATGAGTATTGAACAATTATTCAAAAAGCTTCGAATAATTATTCACTACATAATTTGAAATTTATTAATCCCAAATGTACTCAAGGAAAAAATATATTCGATCATATACATACATATTAAGTATATAAATAATATTACAATGAAGCTAATACTTATAAATTTTTGCATTAAATAAGCTTGAACATGATTCAAGTGATAGAAAAGATATGTTTGTTCATTCGCAGTCTTGAGTAATTATTCACTCAATATTGAATAATTATTCATAAAAGTTCGAATAACTATTCACAATATTATTTCTTTCTTGAATAAATAAATATCTAAATTTTTGTGAATAATTATGTAAAGTGAAGTTTGAAAAATTACAAGATTATAATTATATAGAAAAATTTAATATTCACATCAATTTTGTAACGTCACTGAGGTTTGACTAATTATTCATTACAAAATTTTTCTCTCTTGAATTATTTAAGTATTTGAAAAAAATTACAAAGTTATTATTCGAACTTTTATGAATCAATATTTAGCATGGAGTTCAAAAAATTACGAGATTATTATTATATGTTAAAATGTTAACATTTTGCATCAAACTATTAATATTTACATTAATTTTGTTTGCAGTCTTGGATAATTATTCTTAGAAGTTTGAATAATTTTGCACCACATAATTTGTGAATCAGTATTTAATGTAGAGTTCGAAAAGATCACAAAATTATTATTATATAACAAAACATTAGTATTTACATCAATTTTGGGCTGTCATAGTGGTGAATAATCATTCGTAAATGTCTGAATAATTATTCATAATACAAATTTTCTCTTTTGAATAATTAATTTCCAAATAATAAGAATTACTACTTAAAATATTTAGAATCATTGCTAGAGAAGTCAAAATAGATGTTAGTATTTTAAAATAACAAAGAAAGATTAGGACTGTCAATCGGGTTGGGTGAGTCGGGCTTTGCTAAGCCCGAGCTCGGCCCGATTGACAACGGGCTGAAAAAATGTGAGCCCGGGCTCGGGCTGATTTTTTAAAATTTTTATATAAAAATAATATATTTTTAATAATATAATAATAATATTATTATAAAAATATATATAAAAAAAATATAAATATATTATTTATATATATTCTACGGGCTGAGCTAAAAACGGGCTGAGCCTACCTCAGCTCGACTCGGCCCGAAACGTTATTCGGGCTGAAAAAATTAGCCCGAGCCCGTAATTAGACAGGCCGAGCGAGCTGGGCTCGGGCTGACCCGGCCCAATTGACAGTCCTAAGAAAGATCTATCACTAAAATATTTCACCATCAAAGTCGTTGTTTAAACTATAAGAATCAATACAAAGGAACCAACAATCAAAGTCTAAGAATGATTCCTCTGTGACATTATAGAATTGATGTGAATATTAAAATTTTCTATATAATAATAACCTTGTGATTTCTTCAAACTTTACTTTACATAATTATTCACAAATATTTATATATTTATTTATTCAAGAGAGAAAATAGTGTTGTGAATAGTTATTAGAACAATTTTTTTTTTAATTTTCTTTGTAGTTAAGTTGAGCTCGCCTTAATGGCAAAATCCTTCTAAAAATGCTCTGGGTATCATTTTTTAGGATTAACCAAAACAAAAATCTCACTCTAAACTTAGGTTTGCTCTTACAAAGATTTACCTTTTACAAAAATTAAGATAAAAAATATTTTTTTTCCTGAAACAGAAATCTAATCGAGATACTAGCTAAAAAAGTATGAAACTGCTAATTGCATAAGGATTGAACAAATTTATTCTTTTTTCTTTTTTGTTGAATACGGATCAAACATATTTTCTACTAATTTCTTTGTTTTTTTCGTTTAAGGAAAAAAAACAACTTCGTTCAACCAGAAGTCTATCCGCAGAAACTACAATTTCATTTCATTGTCTGTCAGGTCTATTCTAGTCTTCTTTCACACTTTCGTCTGCCTCTAATCCTCCAAACTTTCTCCAGAGAAGCTATGGATATTGCTTTGAGAGTGGGAGGCTACTTTCCACTAAAACACAATGATGAGACAATGTCAACAAGGAAATGCACATAGGAGTACCATAGGAGCTCCGTATGAAGCTCTCATTAGCTCATTCCTAGGGGTAAACTCCAGTGAGCTCAAGCAAGATTTGTACAAGTTAAAGTGTCATAGTTATGGTATTCATTATTCGGTGTAATTCAAAGAATCGATCTAAAGCGAACCAAAATATTTTGGTTTGATTTTTTAATATTTCGATTTGATTATATTCGGATCAGTTTTTAAAAATTTTGTATAATTTGATTCGATTTTGATTTTTTATTCCTGTGCTCAAATAAAAAATTGAATCAAAAAATTAAAATTTAAATATATATATATATATATATATATATATATATATATATATATATATATATATATATATATATATATATATATATATATATATATATATATATATATATATATATATATATATATAAACAAATTTAGATAATATATTCTTAATGAAGAACGCATTACTAAAATACGTTCTTATTTTATTTTTTAATTTTAATTTTTAATTTATAAAAAATTGAATTTAATTCGATTTTATAAAATTTTTTAAAAACTAAAATTTGAAATCGAATGAACACCCTAGTTGTCTTTCTCTCAAGAACACCTAGAGTGGGGGCATACGCGTTTCATTCCAGTCCTGCACGTCCTTTTTGCAGGACGTGCTGGACAGAACTTGGACTGTTAAATCGGTCTAAATCTAATCCAACGGCTGGGACTCTATAAGGGTATTTAGGGAACATTGAAATTAAAAAAATTGAAAATGAGTTAAAAATAAAAAACTCCCGCTAATTTCAGTCTTGTCATGGTAAAAGCTGTGGCATGTCAATATCAATCAACAGTTGATGATCAGAAGAAACAACTCTCTTTCTATTTCTTCCTGCTCCCTCTCTCACTCGTTTTTTTCCTCCTTCTATCTTCTTTCTTCCTCTTGTTCCCATCCTCCTCTGCAAATTAGGTTTGTAGTGAGCAAAAATTTAGCATGAAGGAAAATCCAAATGCAACCACGAATCAGGTAACTTCGTTTGTTTGAAAATGTCTACTTTTTTGTGAAGTTTTACTCTTTAATTCATGTAAAAGAGGCCTGTTTTTTGTGGAGTTTGTCCTTTTTTTTGGTGGAGTTTGTCCTTATTGAATGTCTCTAATGGACTTATCCTATGCCGAAGATTGAACATGAAGCTGCTTATCTGCAAAGTATGCAAGTCGAAAAGTCAGGCTTCTTGGATCTTGTAGGACATGATACTTCAGATATAGGTAAGGAGAATAGCACAGTAACCGAAATACATACACTAAATTATTATTGGGAACAAATATGGGAGACAACAAATTCGAGGAATTGTTGACGATGCCCCCGAATAATTGTTGAAAAGCCTCGTAAGTTATCATCTGGAAAATAATTGTTTGCAGTGCAACAAACAATTGTTCAAAATGCCAATGATGTTAATGATGCAGAGAATAATTGTTCCTATTTAGAAACTATTTGTTTTATATATGCACAATAATTGTTCATTAGGTGCTGAGTATTTAACAATGTTGTAGGAATGTTGAAAGAGATGAAGAAAATAGAGTTCACCACTTTGGAGGATGATCATGAATTCTATAATAGCTATGCTCACCGCACAGGATTTGTTACAAGAGACAATCTAAAACAAATAAGGTTCACTATGCCAAGCATGGGTGCAACAAAGAAGGATTCCGAAAGGGTAGCATATTGGATCCAAAGAACATCAAAACAAATGGCTGCTATATTGAGTCAAGGCCTACGATAGAGCGATCAAGAAGTGAAGAGAGAACAAGCTGCGGTGCACATATACAACTGCGACTTGATAAGTCGATAGGTGTTTATGTCATCATAGATTGGGTTGTAGACCATAATCATGAATTGCATCTAACGTAATATTATTATATGTTGAGGTATAATCGGTGTGTTAGTGACGTTCAAAGAATAGTTGCTGAACAACACGAAGATGCTGGTATTCGGTTGAGATCATCGTTTGAAGTTATGACTTTGGGTGCTGGGAGCAGAGCAGGCCTTGGTTTCCTTGCCACTGATCTTAAGAACCATCTCGTAAGAAGATGGCAAAGGGCAATAGCGCGGGGGGAAGCCACGGCTTTGCAAGAATATTTCTTCCAAGAAGCATACTTAAACCCGTCTTTTTACTATGAGATCCAAGTAGATAGCGAGGAGAGGATTGCCAACTTATTTTGGGTGGATGGAAGAATGAAGTTGGATTACAGCCTATTCGGTGATGCAATCACATTCGATACAACGTACCGCACAAATAAGAATTATCGCCCAGTTGGTATATCTCGAATAATTATTCATTGTGGAGCGTATAATTGTTCATCATCTTCTGATCAAGTATCAAGTGATGGTTTATGTTGAATAATTGTTATACATTTTCCAGAATAATTGTTACATGTGTCTCTTGAACACTTATTTGTTCAAATTACACAATTTGTAACATTGAACAATTTTTTTTTTGTGGTTAAACAATTATTCATTACTGACACTTTCTTTCAGCTCTATTCGTGGGTTTCAATCATCACCACCAAAGTTGTGTCTTCGACGTAGATCTTCTGTATGATGAAACGACAGAGCCTTTCGAGTGGCTGTTTCGGACTTTCTTGAGGTGCATGTCCGGAAAAGCACCTCATACCATATTTACAGACCAAGATATTGCTATGGCTGTTGCAATTAGATTATTTTTACCATCAACATTTCATGCTCTATGTACGTGGCACATAAAATAGAATGCATAGAAAAATTTATCCCATCTGTATACTCCATAATTTTCGGATAAAATTCTATTTAATGTATGATGTTGATGAAGAAGAAGAGTTCAATATCGTTTGGGATAAGATGATTAAGCAGTGCTTCCCTAATGGGCCCCATAAATAGTTGGAAAGGATTTATGTAGTACGGAGGCAGTGGTCAATAGCTTGGGTTAAACAGCAAATACGTTGTTCGATACTATTCTTGAAACATAGCAAATACGTTGATAAACAGCATTCTTATCATGTACTCAAAAATTACATCACCTTTTCTTGGACATTCTCGCTGTTTATCATCTACTCAAAATTTTTTTGAGTACATGATAAACAGCGAGAATGTCCAAGAAAAGGTGATGTATGCTGTTTATAAGAATGTCGGCTAGGATGAGCACATCTATCACTTTAAGCACATGCCTACAATGAATTCCAACCGTCTCGAACAATCAGCATGTGCACTCAAGAGTTGGAACCGCTGGATCAACCCGTTGTTGTACACTGTTTATAAGAATGTCGACCAGGATGAGAAAGGTTGGATGAATGATTTGTGCGGGTTGATCCAGCAGTTCCAACTCTTGAGTGCACATGTCGATTGTTCGAGACAGTTGGAATTCGTTGTAGGCATGTGCTTAAAGTGATGGATGTGCTCGGGTCCACGAGTAACAGCAAAATGAGGACACTCCCGAAACAAAATGGTCAAGTGTGGCTTGGAGCTCCCGGTTATAAGCAATTCTGTAGAAAAACCTGCTATGTATGGAGAGAGATATCAGTATTTGACCGGGTGAATGGTTATATTGGCAACGAAAGAATTGGTATGGACGATGACATTTTTAATGTTGTCACCAACGAGTTGAATGACATGATTGATCGGGTTAAGCATATGCTTGGCTCTTGAAAAAAAGTTTTGTGTCTGCAAGAGTTGACATCTAATTCAGGTAGAACAATTGTTTGTAGAAATAATAATTATTCGATTCATCTTGAACAATTGTTAAAGTGTGGATAGAGTTTAATAACAGTTGTTGCCCTCTGCAGCTATAACTCTCCCGAGAACAGAAGACAGCTCGTTGTTTTTGGTGAAGACTATCAAACTCAGAGAAAATCCAAATCGATATCAATTAGAGAAAATCCAAACTAAACAATTGTTCCCTACAAACAGAATAATTGTTACACTGGAGGACTGTGTTTCTATTTACATTGAACAATTAATCACTTGCTTTGAATTATTTGCGCTAAATTGAACAATTGTCCAATAATGCACTTAAAGATAACTGTTCAAAGTCAACCAAATAATTGTTCACAATAAGGTTAATAAATCTTCAACAGAATAATTGTTGAAAATCAGCAGAATAATTATCCAAAATAGACATAACAATTGTTCAAATTAGTAAACGTCTCAAATTAGACGTAATCACCAGCAAGAGATGCGTGTTCCCTTCTGGCCATCTTGCAGACTTCTTCTTATTCTTCTTACAAAATGCCGCAACCTCTTCAAACAAGAACTCTCTTACATGTCTTGCCCAGTTAAAGCTCCCAATGGCTTCAATATCCTTGACATACTTACCGTAATATGTCATATTTTTCTTCTTAGAGTTCTTTGGAATCAACATTATGCTTATTGCCAGCAGCACATATAGCCTTGCAAACAACTGACTATCCCCTTTAAATTCTAGCAACTTTTCTTCAATTTTATCTACTGGGACATAATTTTTTGAAAAAGGTTGCATCTTTTTTCTCTATCTTTCCTCCTGCAGGAGCAACGTGGGGTTTGCTCCCCTTGGTAGCTTGTAAATTCGGGCTACATCCTTCTCCGATATCTTTAACAGTCAATCATCGGAGAGCATAAAGGCTTCAGCTTCTGAATCGTAGCACGCGATTACAACCTCTACAACATCAGTCATCAATTTCTTCAACCGAAGTTTTGTCAAACCATCAAAGCCTATCTTGACAAGAGCTTCCATGATCTCCTTGCGATCTGGATGATGTTGCAGTGATTTATTAACAGCCATGATCGAATAAGTCTTGCACCGAAACTAAAATCTGCCCATTAATATTTTGTTCGCCGGAAGTACGAGAATGAAGATGAAGGAGCTGAGATTGGGCTGGACAAACTTGTGTCAAACAATTATTCGAATCGACCAGACACTGACAAATAGTGACAGAGAGAGAGAGAGAGAGAGAGAGAGAGAGAGAGAGAGAGAGAGAGAGAGAGAGAGAGACGACGGAGAAAAGGAAAGAAAAATTCTTCGATGAAAATTTGAACGGAGAAGGGAGAGAAATCTACCAAAACTGAAGATAGAAAAACAGAGAGAAATGAAGGGAAGGGAAGAGACAAATTGATTTGATAACACTTGATGGCTGTCAACTCCAATCGTCTTTTGATGGTGGTTTCCAATGTAAAAAATTGTTCATTCTCAACCATGGCGGGAGTTTTTAATTTTTAATTAATTTTTAATTTTTTAAAAAATTTTAATGTTTCTTAAATTCCCTTATCGAGTTTCAACCATTGGATCAGATTTTGACCGATTCAACGGCCCAAGTTCTATCCAGCACGTCCTGCAAAAAAGACGTGTTAAAAAATTTTAATGTTTCTTAAATACCCTTATCGAGTTTCAACCATTGGATCAGATTTTGACCGATTCAACGGCCCAAGTTCTATCCAGCACGTCCTGCAAAAAAGACGTGTAGGACTGGAACGAAACGCGAGGACATACCTAGACAGACATGCTACAGATAGAAGCCGAGGTAGTGAAGGACAATGAGTCTTGCTTAGGTCTATCGTCGCAATCTTGGGACGAAGCTGCTCAATGCTACAACAGAGCTACTTCAACTTGTCAATTCACTGTCGGATAGAACCAAATCTGGTCCGTTGGATCAGATGTCAAATCTGATCCAACGGACCAAATTTTTCATCCATGTATGTATTTTTTTTAAAAATTTTGATAAATTTTTTCAGTTAAAATTTGATTCGACGGTTGCAGATAAGTCCCGTATATTCTGTAAAAAAGACGTGCAGGACAGTAAAATGACCCTTCACCGTCGGAAGAACTACTGTCGCTCTTGAAGGAACGCCCTCGAGATTTTCATAACCGTCGAGATGAAAGTTCTTGTAGCAATTATTTTAGGAAAGTACACGGGTGGTTGGAGGAGTTAAGGACCCTAGTGTTTATTCAACCAGTGTCCCAAAAAAAAGATAGGTAGATCGGGCTTTAGTGGTGGATTGGGTCTGCACTTGGGCCACTTCAAGCAAACCTATTATTTTTATTTTTGCAAAAGGAACTAAAAATCTACTCCAAAACCTAATCGAAGTTGGGCCTTATATAATGGATCCGGAGGGGATAGCTGAGAGAGACTATCACCTTGTAGAGAACTGGAAGCCTTTTGATGGTATTGAGAAGAATGAGATTGGCTTTTCTTCTCTCTGGTGTATGGTTTCCATCAAGCAAATAATAGAGGCATGAATGGTTTCTTCTGAACACTAGTAGTTGCACATCAAATTTACCCAAAAGACAAAAGCCTTTTAGTATGTATTTGCACATAAACTAATTCAACATCAATTTTCTGAGCTCAATTCAGCTACTATTCGAACACTACTTGAGTTCATTCGTTTGACATTACAGCTTAAATTTTTTTGATGCTCATTAATATTTATCCGTATAGGTAAAAACTCGTTCATATTTGACTTTGTTTAGCTTAGTGAATTGTTGAGGAACATTAAGTTGGAATAATAGGGTACGGGTTTCGTTTGCGTTCCTTAGGTCGGAATAACTGCCCTGGGTATGCATATATATTTTCGACGTATGTCTCAGTCGCAAGAAGAAATACTCATGTCTCTGCGAAGGCCCAAAATCCCTAGCTTCAATGGCTAGCTTAAAGAAATTCCTGGTTCGGAAAAATAAAGCTGGAGTGTTTAATTTTGATTTTAATTTGATTTTCGCAATTTATGAAAATCAAACTGAAGTGGGTTTTTTCTTGTAATTGAACTAAACCCAAAAAAAAAAAAGTAATTCAGTTCGCTTACAAGTGGAATTTCTTTTTATTTAAAAAATTTTAGATAATTTTAAAATTTATTCAACAAAATTCCAACTTGAAAAGTTACGCCATTTGGTTATGAATAAAACCGGATAAAAAACAAGACATTTGTATTAGAAGTGCAATGATGGTATCGAAGATCATTTTTTCTTAGAATTCCATTGAGAGGCAACTAGAAATTTAATATGTGATCCCACCCCCCAAAATAGCCAAGAGGTCTATGGAATTTGCATTCAGTGTAAAAGATATTAAGAAAACTGATGCATTTTCCAGTGTGAGGCTGAATTTAGTTCTTTCATCAGGCCATGAGATTTTGAGCTCATCCTTCATCCCTCAACTACACGTGGATTAAATTGATTGAACGAAGCTGCTGAGTAGCACAGAATCAGTGCCCGTAAAATTCTTTAGTATCTACAATCAGATAACTAGTTTATTATTGATATTAGCATTCTTACCAAAAAATTTATAAAATTTAAATGATCTTTCATCGATCAATAACTATTCAGGCAAAGAATGCAAAATCAGATTCATTTCATCACCCCATTATGCTTCATGGGTCTTCAGTCCTAACCACTCGTAAAGGATACTGAATCATAGCTATTCAGGTAAAGAATGCAAAATCAGATTCATTTCATCACCCCATTATGCTTCATGGGTCTTCAGTCCTAACCACTCGTAAAGGATACTGACTGACGCAAAAAATAACGTTAGACTATCACAAGCAAAATGAGTCTGTAAAAATTAATATCAAAATAAAAAAGACCGCTATTTTAATAGAGATTAAATCAAAATGAATACCAGGGCTGATCTCTATTGCACTCTATAATCCTCTATGTGTCTAGTAAAGGAAGATATAGCATCTGCCAAGTCTTGTAGCAGTTCCAAATTCCAATTCTTTATCCGTCATGTAGGACGAAAATACATACAGAAAATCAATTATACATCTAAAAGTTGAAGAGAGAAGAGAATAGTTTGGCAGGCGAAGAGAGCGTGGAAAAGAGGAGAGAAAAGTCTAGAGAGAGAAACAGAGAGTTAGAGAAGTTTAAGAAAAATCTTTATCAAACTGTCAAAATTATCAAAGATTAAAGTTCATGAACAAAGAAACTAAATCTTTCCTACAAACTCAAAACCTTAAACTAAATATATCAAGTTGTAATAAAGTCCTAAACCAGTAAAAAGCAATAACTAAGACATTGTCTAATTGAAGAATCCAAACAAATAACAAAAACAAACATACAAATTAACTTCTTTCCTAGGATCTATTCTTTATGACTCCCTAGTCCTCCCCTATAATGTAAATCATTACTCCTACTACGGACCCAACTGGGAACAA
The DNA here is from genome assembly GCA_030512225.1 of Rauvolfia tetraphylla. Taxonomy (NCBI): domain Eukaryota; kingdom Viridiplantae; phylum Streptophyta; class Magnoliopsida; order Gentianales; family Apocynaceae; genus Rauvolfia; species Rauvolfia tetraphylla. The sequence continues at coordinate 3,914,261 of JAJQKT010000004.1, read as the reverse complement.
AATTGTAGATTCCTCTCAGAAGGGATTCATCTTATACTTCTTATAACTAAAGAGCATCTTATTACCTGTGGCTTTATAATCCATAAGGAAAGTTATATCCTAGACCATTGTGTTTATACAACACTCACAAATTACAGGTGCCTGCAAAGGGTTCCTTGTCTTGTGAAATGGGTGTAACATACCAGTCTAGCAGTGAATTTCCCCTCAAACAAGATCTGATTTTCCCACAAGTACTCAAATACTTGTTACAACCCTCTAGTAAATCCAGATACATATCACCCACGCTTCTTCAATTACCAGTTCCGCTTAAGACAGTATACCGGATTCCCTTTATAATAAAACATATTTATTACAAGGACTCCCACATATAAATTCTGTGGGGCCAAAGGAATTTTAACTAACAGTAATTCCAACTTGTCCTATATGGAACAAGATACCATATCCTTGAAAATAAATAAAAAAATACAATTGCATACGATTCTACTGATTTCATAAGCCAGAAGGTATATTTCCTCCTGCTAATGTTTAAACTAGAAGGAAGAAACGTGGACTGTCAGGGTATGGAATTCTCCATTTTCATGTGGCAGCTCAACATTCTTTTCTCCCTTTTTTTTTTTTTTTTTGTTGTGATGGGGGTGTGGAAAACAATGGTAACTATGAACCACTACCTTGGCATGTTACTGGGTAAACCCATTGGATATATGCAGTAGCCCATATAAATCGCAACTCTGGACAAGTATACACAAACTTCTTATATGAGCTTGCCCCAGAAACTTTTTGCATACAACCAGATGATCAATTTGTTTCAACTTATATATTTACGCATTTCAGAAGATCATCCATCTGAGAATTTAAAAAATTCATTGTGAAGTTTACCTTGCAAGCATGGTCTGCCTAGCCCACCAGCAAAGGAGAAACTATCACCTTTTGTAAGGCTTGAGATGATACTTCTCGAATTCTGAACCAAAAGATAGAGATTCTTCCTCAAGCTTTTTCTTCAACCTCCTCCAAGTCCTCAACATGTCAGATTGAATCAAGCCTCGGTACAGAGTCTCAAACGTGATCTTCTGTGGTAGAAATCCTTTCTCTATCATCTCCACAAAATACTCACAAGCTTCCCTCCACTTCTCTTTCTTACACAGTCCATGAATCAACAATGTGTATGAATCCATATCAGGTCCAACACCACTTGCCTTCATATCCTCCCAAATTTCCCTAGCAAGCCCCATCTTGTCCAGCATCATAAACATCCCCAACAGTATATTGTAAGTATGCATATCTGGCATACACAAAGGACCACCTTCCTTCATTTTCTTGTACAACCTCATCGCACCCTCAACATCATTCCTCCCTCTATACTCTTTGAAGAAACAATTGTAGGTCGCAGCTGTAGGACAAACACCATTAGATACCATCTCATTCAACAACTCCTCAGCATCCTCGATCCTTCCACAAGAGCAGAGACACTTGACCACTGATGTATAGGTAGCAATACTCGGAGATAGCCTTCTATCTTTCATCATCTTCAACTTCTCTAGTGATAACGCAGGCTTATGTGCCCTACTATAAACATGAAGCAAAACTGAGTAACTCATAACATCAGGCTCCACACCTCTTTGACGCATTTCATCAAATACCTTCTCTGCCTCCCTTATGACCCTCTCAAACCTCTCCTCTGGATGCAAACTCGCCCTCCTACAAATCCCATTTAACATCACATTATAGGTCACCACATTTGGCTCGATTCCTTTATCTATCATCTCCCTAAAAAACCTCTGCGCCATCTCAATTTTCTTCACTTTACACCACCCATAGATCAAAATTGTATAAATTCTTGCATTCAGTTCAAGTCTCCACTTTTCTTTGTTAAATAACTCTGTGGCCAGCTTCACATACCCGTATTTACAGAGAGTATCAAGAAGAAAACAGAACTGAAATGTTGAAAAACTTTCACCGCTACTGCCCTTCTCATCATCCTCTGCAAAAATATGCATTTCACTAAATGCCCTCACCGCCTGCCTGGTAAGGCCCGCCGAGACTAACCTCCTGATCAAAATATAAAAAGTGGTAAAATTGGGCTTTGTGAAATTACCATTTTCCTGCTGATCCATCTGTATAATAAGCTGCCAAGCGACATCAAACTGGCGGACCTTGCACAGAATATCAATGAGGAGATTGAAAGCAGTCGTGTCATGGGCATAGCAAGGGTGATGCCGGCGGCTATACTGGAAAAAGGCGAGAGCAATCTTGGAACAGTGTCTGAGACGGAGGAGAATTTGGTGGACTAAATCCGGGGTGAGAACTACACCATTGAGTTGAAGAGAAGATTCGGTAGCGTGAAAAGGGTTGTGGTGTTGGAGGAGAATTTGGGACACCATATCTGCGTCGGTTGAGGGCTCGAGCGCCGGGAGCTTCGGCTTGACGTCTGTGCCGGAGAAACATGGTTGCTCTTCTGGCTCGTCGGAAGCAGAATAGGAAGGAGCAAAGGAGGAGAAGAGATGGTAGCACAAAGAGATGCGAGGAACTGGTTTTCTGCAAAGAGAAAGAGCCATTTACAGGAACTTCAGCTCGCAGCCTCGTACTGTTTCAAACAGTTGCTCTTTTCAGTTTCCACATTTCCATGCTAACAGACCTTCTAAGAACAATTTCCTCAATTCAGCCCATTACTATTTCCCTTGGAAAATTTCTCTAATGCATTAGTATTATTGAACTCCATTTTCTTTAAGTGAAAGTAAAGGATAATAATGTACTTAAGCTTACCCGATATTGACCTTGAATGTACTCATTTGAAAAAACATTATTTATTGAATTCTTTAAACATTCTTACTTATCATGTTTTTCCCCTTTTTTGAATATCAAATTGGTTTTGAATATCATTTGTGGACATGGTTCAAGGACTAGATCGAGTCATATCCGAAACAGAGCTCTCTCTTCTGAAAACAACACACTAGAATCCACTTTAAATAGAAATGCCTAACTTTGTCAAAAAGGTAAAAGAAATTATAGAGAAAACGAGACATGTCTAATATTAATAGTTAATTATATAGTAAATTATTATATTTATTATATTCAATAATTTATATATTTATTTATATTAAAATAAATTAAATAATGTAATATTTATTTTAATATAATTTTTTAATAAATATCGCTAATTGAAGCTTGAGAGTATATTGAAGATAATATATTATTTGATTTTTAAAAATTATACTTGTTGGTATTTTTTAATCGATAGTACTACTATTTTATTAGGTGAAATAAAAAATTGTTATGTTAAATGTTATTGTTTGACTTACCATTATATTACTTATATTTTTGCCTATTTTTATAATTTTTTAAATACTCTATAATTAAAAAATTGCATATCACCTACTACGTGGAATGGAATGGTGATCTCCGAAAAACAACCACCGAAACCAGGACATATTCTTTGTTTTTGAACAAAAATTGCTCCTCAACCGTTCCTGCAGAAAAGGACTATTACGCGTAGTCTCACCGAGCACATCACTGTTTCGAGCTCTTGTTTCTCTAACAATCCCATGTTTGCAATATACATAAACCGAGGAACTGAAGAGACATTTTCATTGTTGCAAGATTCTCTTCCCCCATTCTTTTTTCAACGTGAAATATGGACAAGCTCAATTTCATATTTGACAAATCCAAGTTTTTCTTCTTTTTTTTTTAAGAAAATATCCATATACAAAACACTTTCTTCTCTGATCCTTCAATTGCTTTTACCAAAAAAAAAAAAAAAAAAAGAACTATTAACTAAGTATACATAATTTAGCAACATTGAGAAATTGATGTAAATAATTTCAAGGTCTTAAGATAAGTATCTTTTATATTTACCACTGACAAAAAGATCACTGAACTGTGACGACTATGTCTTCATATTCAACACCCTCTCAAACACCCCAGAGATGTCATCAAACTGAATGGTTTTATTCTCAATAGCTTTTGCCTCCTGAATATTATCAAGCTCTAATTTCAGATCAGCAATTTGTTTGTATATTCTCTCTCCTTTATCTGGTAACCTTGACATTGTGTCCTAAAAACATTATTGTAAAAGACATTAATAGGATGTAGAATGAAGGCTAACAAAACAGGTAAACAAAAATTATATGTATAAACATTCACATGAAATTGAACTATAGAACCTTTCCTTTAAATACAAACTAAGAAGATTTTTAATAAAATATTGATTGATTGTATCTTGTTAGATAATAAAATTCTTTTTGATGTTTATATTTAAGGGATAGTTAATGTTATGATTTTAAGATTTATTTTAACTAATAATTGAATACTAAATATTTTTAATTAAAAATAAAAAATTAATTAATTATACTATTATTATAAATACATATATATATAATATAATATTATATATGTGTGTATATATATGACATAACATAACTATATCATATATAATTTATTTAATTATATATATGTTTAGAATAGACCTCCGTTAAGCCCGAAATCAAGGGTCAAATGAGTTGAGTTCAAGTAAGCCCGAACACGTTTGATAACCCTATCTAACCGTTAATGTTTACAGACCAATGAATTCACTAAACAGTTAGACCAAAGTGATAGTGGCCTCATCTTTTGAACTAAGGAGATTAATGATAGAAGCTTGCATAACAATATGTTTACTTAGGAAAAACAAACATTTAGGACAATCCAAATTAAAGACATGAATATTCAATTTTGTACAGGACAGGAGAATACTTTAAATGCAGAAAACTCGATTTTCCAAAAGAATCAGACTAGATGGCATTGGCAGAGCACTTCAATTTCTAATTTTAAGCGTCCAAGTAAGTTTCCGTATTTAGTCTGCTAGTTATGTACCTTATTCGCCACAATCTGAGACAGCCGGTTGATTCTCTCTCTGATTTCAGTCTCTGTAGGCTTACTTGAATGTGGGGAAAGTTTCTTCTGTTGCACCTTGACATCTTTAGGCCTGAATGCATATTGCGCACTGCAAAATAAAATGTTGATTAACATTTCAAAGTGCCGACGGTTATGATTAGCTTTAAATGGTCCCAGAAACATACCCATCAAAATGTTCAACTGCGGAATGTGATGTTGAATTGATCATACACGCATTGCTTCTTACCCTATGACCAGAGTCTCAAGTTAGAAATCTCATGAGTTGGTCCTCCAAGAAAGCTGTTCAGTCGTGTTAATTTCGTTCATGTCTTTTAATCTTTCAAAATGCTCTTGAAATCATTTTATTAGAGATGTAGCGTAAAACATTTTTGGCTACAGAAATAACATGCTAATCTTGATATTCACTTGCTTGGTTGTATCACAGTTACTGTTGAAGTAAAAAGCAACTAACCTGGACACCTCCTCTTCTTCAGCAACCGGTACAGGAGCCGTCTTTGAGAAAAGCAAACTATGCTGACTCACTCCAGCTATACCCAAGCTTGCAAGGAATTCAACATGGACTTTTAAGGACTCTTCCCTAAACCAAGAACATTGTAAAGAAAAGCATGTTATTAAGTTGCACAATACCGCACATATTGGGGAAGCAGATCACCCACTATAGCATTTCCACCATTTATCCAAATTAATCATATAAGAAAAGATAAATCTTACACTGCAACCATAAGAGTTTTGGAGAAAGACATTTAAAAAAGATACATACATCTTGTATTGCTGATCATGCTCTTCAAGCAACTGTTTCTGAGTGAGAGAAATATCAAAACCTTGTTTTGGTAAGCTGAAAAGCTCTCGAAGATCCTAAAAGCGAATGCAATTTTGATGTCAACATCTGATGACTAAAGACTAAGAGTCAGATATAAACAGAAAAATGTGTACCTGTTTACTAAAATATCGAATTTGTTCTTTGTGCTCTGTTGCTGTCCTGAAAAGCCCTCCCTTGAAAATCTGCATCATGATTTTTATTACATTCCCAAAAATAACAAATTGCTCATTACCGAGATCAATGATAAATTAGAAAAGAAAAGAAAATGAAACAACAATACCAAAATTTTACTAACTTCATTTGGAAACTTTTAAAATGGACAAATCCCTCCACATTAATACTTCATAAACTACAAAATAAAAGTAGATATAAATCAAGTATATAGTAGCTTATTAGTTTTGTATAGTCTTGATGAGAGCAAATTTACAGTTGGACTTGAAAAATACTATGAAATGAAAAGTAAATGCAATCGTGAAATTTCTGATGAAATTGAATGAGAATTTAGTAGTTTTTCTATTGAAAAATGATCTCCAGGTTCTTTCATGGTGACGTAGTAATTCTCAAATTCCACCATTAGCTATATTTGAACAACATCCCAAAACCAAAAGAGTACCCTATCTTTTCAAAAAGTTAAGATGGTTCCCACCTTTTCTCTCACAGAAGAGAAGGGGGTGAAAAAAACTTTTATCAATTGAAAATTAAAAATGAGAAAATGTCCAATCCGAGTATAAATATTTTCCATAACTTAAAAGTGCTTAACCTGCATTCTATAAATTTTCTCTTCAACTGTTCCACATGTCATCAATCGGTAGACAATAACGTCCTTCTTTTGCCCAATACGATATGCACGATCAACGCTTTGATTATCAGTGCTATCAAGGTTTAAAAATAATAAGTAAGCAAATAAGTTAGTACTAGTCATGAATAGTTGGGGAAACACATTATCTCTCTGCAACCCATGCACAAAGAATGTAGTTAAAGAGTATAATACTATCTCCAGCATACATGACAAATTTAAGCACTTATTTTTCTATTATTTGTAACATCGACTTGACAACAACATATTAGTTTAATTTGTAACTATAAGCTACAAATGAAGTTTTCTGGAAAAGAAAAAAAAGAAAAATGAAGCAGGATACAGCAAAATTATAATGTGGTCGTGCCAGGAAAAGGATGTCAGATGATAGATCACAGGTCACAGCTTCCTGTATACATTCTAAAGATTCCACCAAATTGCAAAACAGTTTTACAAATTAAAAAGACCTTAGCTAATCTTTAATTCTCACTCCAGAAATAACTAGACTATCATAACCAAATTTTAGTAAATAAACTAGTTTTCCTGTTGTCACAGTTTCCGTCCTTTCTACCTTACAAACAAAAAATGAAAGAATGTAGGAAATGGACTCCCTTACTCAAATCCACTATGTCAACAGAAAAATAAGAACTGATATTACTTACAGTGTCTTAATCTCAAGGCCCCTAGGTAATAAGGAAAGCCAGAGGCTTGGTGGTGATGATTTCTATTTTCTTCTTTAAGTTTCGTTTCCTTTCTTCTCTCTTTTTTTTTTTTTTTTATTCCCTTTGCAGAGGTTGTGGGGTATTTTGGGCAATAAGAGATTAAACTCAATGAAAATCCTGCGGAGTTTCAATCTCAAAATAATAAAATGATAGAAAAGGTCAAAAATATTTACCTAGGATTCCATGCTGGGTCAACAACAATTACACGATCTGCTTTGGTGAGTGTCAGACCAAGACCACCGACCTGTGAAGTTAAAAGAAAGATGGATGCTCCATGGCCTTCCTGGAAATCCTGTAACAATTGAATAGTAATTTAGTGTGGGTACTTCTACTTCATAGCATACAAAAGTAAATACCAAGTGAAACACCAAGCCACCAACATTTACAATCTTCAGTCTGTCACAGGCTTTAGTGGTGCCATCAATCCGCATGAACTCATAACCATGAGATACTAGTGATTCCTGGGCATAAAACAGGGTATAATGATTAACATCAATAAATTTATATACTAAAAAAAAAACCTACAAACTCAGTGAAGCAAACAGGCAATATACAACCTTCACAACTATAAAGAAAAGTATTCTTCTTATGAATTTCCTCCTGTAACACAAAGAGAGGGAACCTTCGGCAACAATTGAGTATTGGTTATCGTAGAATGCTGAAGTGAATTGAACATTTTGTTTTACACGAAACAAAACTGGGGAAGCATATTATATTTCATAGGGAGGAGGAATATGATTTATCTGAGGACGGCCTTTAAATCTGTTTTCCAGAAGACAGGTTTATATCTTTTTATTCAATTTCCTCATAAATCCTAGCTAAATCAATGTAAATAATGAAACATAGCGCAAAACAATCTTCTTCTAAGCATGTCAAGGGCACAACAGGAAACTAGAGTTGTTACCTGAATTAGATTTAACATCTTGCGTGTTTGTGAAAAGATGAGCACATGATGCCCCTTGGGAATTAAATCATCCTACAAGAAAGCAGGAAATTATGGAACATATGGTATGAAATGGAAGAATGAGAAGTAGATAACCACTATCTTCACATTAGGGCTGTAAATGAGCTCAAACAAACTGAGCTCTTAAGTTTCAAGCCTGACTCATTCGGAACTGGAACGCTGTTCGAGTTCGTTCAGTTACAGCCCAAGCCTAACTTTATATTTGAGATCATTCGTTTGAATATTTGTAAAATTCACAAATAAAAATTTTATTTTTTATGGTGTTTGTGAACAATTCAAACATGCTCACAAACGGCTCATGTTCGTTCGATCAATAAACGAACTTATATTTCATTCAAGCTCAACTCAATTACCAAACAAACAAACAAAACTCAAACATGAACAAGCTCGAATGAGCTTTGTTCACGAACGGCGTTCATTTACAGCTCTACTTCACATATCCTTACCAGCAAAGATAATATAAATGATGTCTTGCAGGAAATATCATGCTTCTCTACAATGTCAAATTTTCTCGCTACATCTGCAATATGCATTGCCAGTTTCTCAGCCACACCATCATCTTGCTGGTTGAGCATTGAATCCATTCCTTCAAGGACATCTTCAGCAGCTCTTTTTGTCAAGAGAAGGGGATGGTCACATATTTTTTTCAAGATCTGCTTCAACAAACATAACTTAGGCTCTAGAAAATAAGGTTCAGCATCGACAAAGTGGAATATTAGGCAAGAAAAATATCAAAGACAAGGATAGCTGCATAATAAGCTATAAGTAAAACATTTAAAATATTAGCGTCTATAAGAAAATACTTCATAGACTTTCTTCACTTTCTGGTATCAAGTTATGACATATCAAACAACTCATACAATAAGAATTTCGTCAAAACTGCAAATCATATCAAGATTTTGAAGTCTTATATTAAAGGAATAACATGTGTGTGAAAATAACAACACAAAACTAGTTAGCATTTTCATGTTCTTCCTACTATCCTATTAGTGTAAATAAAAGCAACATCTGAGAAACTAATTAATTTTTATGGACAACACAGATTATTTCAGAATTCAGAGCTCAAACTATGAGACAACAGATACTAAGAAATGAAACAAACTTCCAAAAGCAAAATAAACCAATTCCAGATACATTCTATAACAGCTAAAAGCAAACTATTCCGGATATTGGCAGAATTTTTCTAAAAATGGTAGAGAAGAAAATATAATTAGTAGAAAGTGTAAACTATTCCACTTCAAAGATTACCGTAAGTGCAGCCAAAGGCGAGCCATCAAAGGCTGAAAGTACTATCTCACTCTTCAAGAAAGCCTCATAGATTTGTCTCTGTCAAAAAGTGCAATCCAAAGGATAAGGCCTTTTTTCTTTTCTTTAGCTGGGTCAAAGGATAAGGTTCAACGACTTAGGATAAACAGTGAGAAGAAAAGGCATAGAAGAAATATACCTGGCAGCTAGTTAGTTTTAGCCACACAATAATCTCTTTCTTCTTGGAAAGTGTTGTCTCTTTACCTGAATCATCTTCAGCAAATACGTCACTCTTTAAACGGCGCAAAAAGTAAGGTTGAATTGTATCCCTCAAGTCCTGTCAGCAAAGACAATAATTTTAAAGAAGGATGAAGAATCTTCAGAGTCTCCAGAAGAACAGATATCAGATACAAACATTGACAAACATAATGAGAACATCAAATCAAGTAAAAAACAACTTAAATTTCTTAACCATGACAACTTAAAATCAAAGAACAAATAATGGTAAAAAAAACATCAAATCAAGAAAAGAACAACATCAAATCAAGTAAAGAACAACTTAAATTTCTTAACTATAACAACTTAAATCAAGTAAAGCAACTTTAAAGTTCTTAAAGGTCACATGTGAACCCACAAGGAAACATGCCAGAGTGGCTCAAAATAAAGCTGACACCAAAAGCACACTAATCATGAAGCCACCAGGAATAGCAGCAGCAAATTATAAGAATCAACAAGATTTCATGTATTCAAGAATTGCAAACAATCTTCTGCTCTACGGAAAGACATTACCTTTGCAACAGCAGACCCAACACACTTTTCCCTATCAGATGCATTTTTTTCATTGCCACGATTAATCAATTTCTCATACTTGTCCCTAAACCTAACAATAAGAAATAAAGAGGATATTGATTGAAAATTGCTGCAATATAAAAGATATTCTTCAGTGCAATAGAGTTGGACTTCAAGAAGGCAGATACCATTTCTTGTCACCCAATAGCTCAGGACAGCAAAAGTTGAATAAGGCCCATAATTCCTATTGTTATTTGATAAGAAAAAAGAAAAAATAAATATTTGAATATCTTAGGATTAATTCCACAACAACTAATCACCAAAAAAAAAAAAAAATAGAAACTGCAGCCAGGGTTATCACCTTAAGATTGTTCTGAAGGGGTGTGCCGCTGATGATAACACGGTGAGCGGCAGGTATCTCAAGTAGACTTTTTGCTCTTTGTGTACTAGGATTCTTTATGAGATGGCCCTAAAAGATTTGAAGATAATCTGTCAAATCCTCAAAAATCAAAGATAGCTATATTTTGGATTAGAACATTTTTTACTCTGATTTCTCGAACAAAAATATGCAAATAATTGCAGCTAGTGATGTGTTTTCAACAATGGAAAGTCATGAGGTACATAATAAGAAAAGCAGGCAGAAAGTAAATAACTACACAAATAAATAAACATGTTAAGATGCAGTAAGAAATCAGGGTAAAATGCATCAAACAAGACAGGGAAATTATAGTAACTAACACCAGAAGAACAATATTTAAAAGCCAACTAATTGAGTATATTGATGATAAATTGGATTCCTTAAGGCACATAATTCCTTGGCCAGATGACATTGTTATTCAAATTAGTAGAGTGCTTGGGTAACTTAAGCTGCACTATGCAGGAATAGCTATTTTCTAGCACATAGCTCTTTTAGCTGTTCAACCCATTTTTGCAGAGAAATAATGACATTACAATAATTACGAAAGGCATAACTTCAAGCAAGTACAAGCATATGGATGAAATGAATAGGGTGAATAAAATCTTCAACTCTATCAAATGATCGTTCAATACATTCAGGCATGTAAAAAGATGTTCTATCAGCTGAAGTGTCCAATACATTCAGTTCAAGAGGTCCCACATGTCAAGAAATCGAAGAGAATGTTTTATTGAACAACATTGGTTCTATGAAATGAAAATATTTCACAGGTATAAGCATTTATTCTGCTAATGGAAAAAGAAAGATAAAACCATTATGCAGCATACCAAATAATATAAATTATAAAAATGCTTTGCAATACTCAGGAATGATAGATACTAACACAGGATGACCATAAATTCGAACTGCAGGATAACCGTAAGTCCGAAATTGTAAAATTTCACACTATAGAATGATAGAGACTAACATAGGATGACCATAACCTCGAATGATAGGTGACATGGAGAGATTCCAAACAGAATACTTATATATACCTCATCAAGAATCATGTAATCCCATGTGACTTCGTCCTCACTTTCATCATCATTATTATAACGTCCGCTTAAAGATTTTGCATTATTCCGCACAATGTCATAAGTGGTCAAAAGTACCCCTTTGTCCTGCATTTAGCACAATCAAAAACTTCAGCAGAAAAACAGATGAATTGCACAGTAGAATATTTCTTGAGAATCCAAAGTGCCAAAATGATTTAAAATTGAGAACGCAGATGCAGAAAAGACCTGAAGAACATACTGAAGCTCATACTGCCTTACATTTACATTTGTCCCAAAATATCTGCAAAAAAAGGGTATGCAGGCAATAACCTTTACTTCACACTTTATCATGGGAAGATCACAGAATAAGCAGTACAAGGAACAAACTCACTCTCTTGTCTTTTCAGAAAGACCCACAACTGAAAGTTCTTTAATCCAATGGGGTAAAAGTGTTTTAGGAGCAACAACCAAAGCCCTCTTGATCAAATTTGAGTGGAAGAGTCCAGCTAAGAAGCCACAAATCTGAAGTTGCATACAACCAGAATTAAATAATGGATTGTCTAAAGAAAGTAAGAAAATATACAAGTAGTTGACAAGCAAGACCATCACAAGCTCCATACCTGCATGGTCTTCCCCAAACCCATATCATCACCCAGGACACCACCCTTTCCCTTACAGTGCAGGGACCAAAGCCAATTCAATCCTTCACGCTGATGAGGAAATAGCATTTTTGCAATTTTACATGGTAATCTGTATGCGGGCTTTGGAACATTCAAAGTAACAGATTGGTCTTCTAGGACAAAATCATCAGCATGATCTTCTGGTGCATCAACCTCACTTGAAACTTCAGATAGTTTGACCTTCCCATGTCTCTTCTCCACTCTTTTAGTAAAATCATTTTGGCTCAAAAGAACACAATCATCATCTTCTTCTTCCTCCATTTCCCTCAAAAATATTGACATAGAAGATTGTCTCGTGGAAACCGACTTTCCCTGCATCGTCTTTTCATCATTTCTCTTCAATCCCTCTCCATATTCCTTGCTTTCTCTACCTTCCCGTCGAGAATTAGCACCACCACATTCATTATCAGAATCAGATATCTTATCAACCTCATTCAGAGAAGCACCTCCAACCCAGGACTCCTTCCCAGAAGACAATGAAGAATCAGATGAAATCGACAATGAAGAAGCAGCAGTTCCATATTCGAGAATTTCTTTTTTCAGGTGCGTATCATACTCAACTGGATGCCCAAAAACCTCAGCTGAAATAATCTTTTTAGGCTCCCTTTTCTTCTCAATAGACAGAAACTCAAGCCTTGAGCTTAAATCATCAAGAATATCCCTGATTTCATTCCGATCACCACAATAATTTTTTTGAACTTCACGTTTCGTCTGAGGAGGTGAATTGAAATCCGATATTTCATAAAATTTTGTCTCTTTATTTTGACTTGTTCCAGGTTCATCATTTTTGCACTTTTCATCCTTTTTTGATATTTTGCAGAGGCGACGCCTACCTTCAATTCTCACTTTCACTGGCCTCTCCTGTTCTGAAGTATTACGTTCAATTTCTTGGTGAAGGGCTTCAGAAGGAAGTAATGAATTAATGCGTACTTAGAAATAAAATTATGGAATCACAGATCCACACACCACATGTTAAGAAAATAATAGCTTAGGGGTTTGGAATAGAATATACAATTACAGAACAATTGATGTTCTTTTAACTAAAAGAATTCAAAATCCTTCTTTGAAGAAATCTTTCACAAAAATTATTAGGTCAGCTTCTCTTGAATTACATTCATTGGTTATTCGATCAAGGACTCCTTAAGAAAAAAAAACAAAAAGCAAAATTACATAAAAGATAAAATTTTAGTGGCACGGCCTCATAAAAATATAGATTAACGAAATAATACCTTGTGGATCAAGAATGGAACTTGAAGTGACAGGAAAACTAGTTTCTCTTGTTTCACAGACATTATCATCCTCCTCTGAAACTTTTGGACATTCAACATTTCTCTGTGGTTCCATTTCATCTGTTCCAAAAAAAAATCCAACAATTAGACCCACCCCAAAAAATCATAGACAATAAAGATGCAGCAGTGATATTGCTTTGAACTTCTAGACAACTTCCTATAAAACAAGTAGAAAGAACAGACATATATAAATGGACGTAAACGGAACTCTCTATGCACATATAAACAGAGGAAGGAAAAGCACCTGCATGAGCAGGAGAAGGGGAATCAAAATAAGCGATTCCAGAAAACATAGGAACCTCAGCTTCTTCAGCAGTAACTGATTCATGTCGTGCTTCCTCCCCTGAGAAAATTCACAATTTAGCTCAACATAGAGCAAATAATCAACAGTAAAACAAATTTCTGTAGGTCTATGGTACATGTAATAGAAGAAAGATACTGAATGATACCAGCAAGAGGCTTAGAAGGAGACGGAGAATCAAAATCGGTGATTCCTGAGAAATTAGGAAAATCGTCGTTCTCGGCAACTGAAGAAAAAGCATCACAGAGGCGACCTCGATCTTGATTTTCACCATTTTCTTCTCCTTTCAAAGTCAATATCCCAATCAACATACTAGAAACATAAAATCAAACAAAACCCACTAAAAGCCGGAGAGAAACAGATTAGGGCTTGGTGAAAGAATCGTACCTCGAACTATTTTAGCAAAGGGTCTCGAGTGGCAACTTGCTGAAAGATCAATAAGTATGCGGTGGCGCTGATTGAGGCTCATCGGTGGCTGCTTCTCTGAGAGCATGCAAGAATCCGTCGCCGATTTCTCTTCTGCCATTTCTAATTTAGCTAGAAAATATATCGCTATCCTGAGCGAGAGACTTGAAAGTTAATGGAGGACGACCAGAGAATCGAGACCAGAGAGAAGAGGAATGAACTATATATAACGTTGTTACTTCCCGCTTGGCTGTCAATTTTGAATTTTTTAAATTGGGACTAAAGGAGGTGTCGAAGTTGCGTTGAAGATGAATGTAGGGTTAATTAACTGTTTAAGAATGGGACTTGGTTTTTTTTTTTTTTATGGCAAGTGTTTAATACTCCTATATAGTTAAAAAGGAAAGTGTTGTAAAATTATATCACTATAGATATAAAAATTAATTATAAAATAACAACAAAGAAAACTTTGAATTATAATAAAAAAGAGAAAGAGAGAACATAAAAAATATAAAAATTAAAATTCTAATGAGAGATTTTCACTATATATTCTCTTACAAACTACTGCATATGACCCTATTTATAGGGTTGGAGGTGACATTTCTTATCATATTTAAGAGTTTTCTTTATAACTTACATAACTTGAATCTTATGATCTCTCATGTTCTCTATGATAATTAAGATAATGAGATTAGTGGTGTATAAATAATGGATATTACAACCGACCTTTCATATTCTATAACCTCAAACATAGATTAATACTTGGGATAATAGACATTCACATAATTGATATATTCATAATACTCCACTTTGGATATCTATTACATAAAGAATATGACTCATTAAAACCTTACTAGATAAAAACTCAATGAAAAAAACTCTAGTGAAGAAAAAATAGTACGCTATTCTTTATGTCATTATTACTCCCTTTTATGAGATAATCTTTTGAGATTTTTTAACCGATACTTTTCAATTAAATATTGTTATTAGTAAGGTCTTAGTGAATAGGGTCTTAGTAAATAGATTTAGTAAATTATCAAATGATTAAATTTGTTCCATATCAATATCTAATCTCTTCTAGAGTTCATAAGTAAAAATAATCTCATGAAAAAATACATCATCATATTTCCTTTGATATATTCCAAACTTTATTATAATCCAACAATTGATTTACATTTTTATGCAAATAAATATTATTTTAAACTTTCCGTTCATTAATGCTTTGCAAAAATCAAGATAATGAAAGTTATAAATGATATCCTTTTTCAATTGATGATATTCTCCCCCTAATGTGGAGAACACTATTTTAATCAACAAATTATGCAATAAGGATATCTTCTGACAAAGAAACACATATAGCAAGTATGGCTTCGTATATATTTACTCATACATGAACATACTCGATCATTCTTTCAATAAGAATTCATTAAGACAATCTCATTATGTTCTACAAGAATAATTTAATTATATATTTCAAGCGTATCGAGTCCATTAGAGACTTCAAATA
The DNA here is from genome assembly GCA_030512225.1 of Rauvolfia tetraphylla. Lineage (NCBI taxonomy): Eukaryota > Viridiplantae > Streptophyta > Magnoliopsida > Gentianales > Apocynaceae > Rauvolfia > Rauvolfia tetraphylla. The sequence goes on along the minus strand of JAJQKT010000004.1, from coordinate 3,898,410 downwards.
TAAGTACCATTATCAAATTATAACAAAGATAAACACATATGAATTGTTGTCATGCACTATTATATCAATCACTAGAAATATATTTCTTCATAATTAGTACTGTAACATCCCACTCTAGAGACTGTCTAGACATATTTGTTTTGAAGTGTAATTTATATTTTTTATATATAAATTATTTGAAAAAACTATCATGAGTTAGATTAATTTATTTTTGAGAAAATTTGTGATCATATTTTAAAAAAAAAGGTCAATAGACAAGTGACACGTGACCACTGATATTTTTCCACCAAAGTCGATGGTAAGCACTGACTCATGGCTTTATAAAGGGGTTGATTTTTGTTGTTTTCTTCATTTATTTTCTTTCTTTTCTCTCCCTCTCGGCTGCCTTCCTTTCTTTTGCTTTCTTTTCCATTTCTTTTGCTTTTTTTGCTTCACAGATTCTTGTGTTCCTTTCTTCCTTCTCTTCAGTCTTCCTCAATTTTCTCCACTTTAGTTTGTTTTATTTTTCTTCTTCTTGGCTTGAGTTCCTCCATTTTAATTAAGGTAAGATTTCATATAATTTTTGTTTGTGATTTCTTTAATTTGTTTTATGGTTTCCTTAAGAATTATTGTAGAAATTATTTGTTTAGTAAAATTTGTATTTTTTAATTTTATTTCTAGTCTTGTTTAGTTTTCTTTGATTTAAATTTTATTTTAATTACTAATGCTATTTGGTTTGTGATTTCTTTAATTTATTAAGTGATTTCTTTAAATTTGGTACTAGAAGATATTTTGTTTGTTTTTTATTTAAAGTTTTTATTTTAGTTTAGTTTAGTTACATTTCTTTTGTTTTAGTTGCAAAATTTTATCCTTTAAAATTTAAAATAGATTTGAAGGTGGTTAAATATTGAGAGTTGATATTTAAATTAAAGTGATATTTTTATTATCTTAAAGTGATATTTTTATTATCCTAAAGTGATATTTTTATTCTAAATTAACACTATCCTGAACATTTAATATTTAGTATTTGAGAAAATTTAGTATTTATGAAATTTATTAAAAAAATATATATTATACTAAGATATATATTTTAGTATTTGAGAATATAATAATAATATTATTGTATTATTTTATGATGATACAATGAATATATATATATATATGACTATTTATAAGAATATATGTTTGTAGAGTATTTAATAATTGAATGTTTTTATAGTTATAAGTTTATGCTTAAACTTACATCTAGAATATCCGAGGGATGCTCGTTCAATGACTTATCAATGACTTAAAATTTACCATATTCAGGGTTTTCGACCAAGGGTTAGCTATTTGGATATGGAGAAAATTCGAATTTTTTGTAAGATAGCAAGTAATTATAACACTTGCTACCATGTGAGTTTACAAATCAAAACTCACTATATTTTTAGTGTTATAAATATTTGCTATTCGCAAATGTGAATATATTATTTTGAGGATTTTTTTTGCTACCTGTTTTTAAGTTAGAGAGGTTCTCCACGAGAATTACTTTACTTACTTGTTTTAAATTAGAGAGGTTCTCCACAATATATTTTTACTTGTGCATTAAAAATATCTCGAAGCAGTACTCCAAATAGGTATTTATTTGATTGAAAATATTTTATTGTGTATTTTTGAAAAGTCATGTGCATTTCCACGGCATATTTGGAAAAAAACTTGCATTTACATGTTTGGATTGGCGGGCGATTGTTGTTTTGAAGTTATGTTGAAACTGGATTTGGTTATGAATTTGAAATCATTTGGATGACTACTTGAGTAGCCTTTATGTTTGAAAAGTTACATAAAAATTCCGTCCCGACCATATATGATTTGGAATATTATGTGACTGGATTATGATTTGAGTCTGAAGCATCAGTGAATTGCACTGTACGTGGCTAGTTTCCCGTACTAGGACCTCTTTTGCTGGCGTGGAATGCACAAACTGTGTATTGTGAATTCAGTTGAAAAGGAACGCAGTATGTCAGGGAGGGCGTGGCCTAACTGGTACTACGTTTATCTATCTGTGCTCACCTAACAGCGAATCAGGAGGGACTCAATATTGAGGTTGATCACTAGGGTTGGACTGATAGGTACCCCATATCCTTAACCTGGTTTCTGTCTGGGGAGATATAAGATAGTCTGTAAATCGAACGTTTGTCCTGGTGTGTGGCTGGTATTGACTACGGGATGTTGGGATTTAAGTCCTGATGACCCCGTTATTGGCTCCGAAAATTCCGCCGTTGAGCAAGAATATGAATATTTGTCATGTTTGAGAAATTTTGGTTTGAGGAGCTATGCTGATGTGTCTTGATTTGATCAGACTTTCCAACTAAGCCCAAAATATGATCATGAGATTTGTATATTATTTTGGAACAAAAAAACTTACTTGAATATAAAACACTTTGAACTACTGTGCATATGTATCTACCCTCATATTCTAGAAAACTCATATTTTTGAAGCACACCAGCACACACGTGAACTCACTAAGTTTTCCAACTCACACATATTTTTGTTTAATGTTTATTTTCAGATGACATAATCATGGATCAGAACAATGATTCTTTGATTCGCTTCAGAGTTAGCTCATGGAAGGGTCCATATATGTGTTTGATCAGTTGGTACCCTTTTCTGTTACCTTTCTCCAGATAGAGAGAGAAGTATGTTTTACAACCATTTGTAACTGAAGGTTGAATGTAGATAATATAAGATATATGATCTACCTATATATTTGTATACTTCCGTTGATGGTTTCTATATTTGTATCGTATTTTATTATATGTATACTTTTCTCCTTCATTTTTCTCCGAACGTGATTCGTAGTTGCACACATCAGTGATGAGAGACACACTGGTACCTTACTCAGCCGTAGTGGAACTTTGCGGAGGAGTTGAGGGTTTCAGAAGTGCTAGGTTGTACGTAGAATCATACGCCATAAGTCATGACAAATAGTCACTTTTATTGTTCGCAATTTATAAGCGAATATCCATGTACACTTCAGGTGTATACTTCATACTAGGAATTTATGTACACTTCAAGTATACTTGTGAATAGTTAAAACTTTTCATATTTCTTATGCGAGCTTTATCATTTCAATTTTGTAGACTTCAATTTGAAAATTCTCATTCTGAATCAATATATTTTGTGCATTAATATCATCGACATCTTATACTTGTACGGTTTCCGTAGTTCTCCATATTCATCCCAAAATACACACATTCAACTCCAAGTAATACTACTAATAGTCAAATAATGCAAAACAAATAGCACAGAGAAATCTGTTATATTAAAAAACTTCTAGGTCCATAATATTTTTACAAATTCTTAATCATTCTTCGTATTTTAATGATCCGCAATGGTCCAACCAGTCATGCTAACTAATAAATTATTTAAATTAGTAAACTTCAGGTTTAATTAATGTTGCATCTCAATTTCATAAATCTTATGCAATATAAAATAGAATAGAGTAACAGTAGTATTTAGAATTGATTTTCATTCTTGGCCATAACAGTAATGCATAGGTCTCAAAAGTTCATTCATCCAATATCTTGATATAATGAGAATATCATTAAGGCTCAAAGTTTTCATGAAACTATATGGAGAATGATGCATTACAAAAATTGACCATTATGGTGAAGATTTGATAGTTCTTCTGCAGCTTTTAATCAATTAGAACAAATTAAATAATATAGAAGTACTAGAATAGAAATATATATCATTAAAACTTTCCAATAATAATCGCAAAATGATAGAAAATAGAAAAGAAATAATTCAATAGTTTGGAAAAATTTTATCAATATTTTCAACACTAAAAAACTCTATTTAGATATTCAAAAGAATTGGCTATACTCACATGTGCCGTATCAATATCTTCAATACAAGTATCATCACTATCAATAGCATAATTTAGATAAGTAAAACAATAATCGATGCTCAATAGAGATTCATAACATGTTTGACGTACAACAAGTACGTGATAAACATCCTCTCATATCGCATCTATAACATATTAAAATTATTACTTCTTCTTGTTCCCTTCTCATTATTTTCTCAATTTTGGTGATTGTCTATATATTGAGAATTAAATAAGCTATTCTTACTAACATAAAACAAAGATGATTTCTATAATAATTGTGGCTACGATCAAAATTTCTTTCATAAATATATTATAAGTTTCTAATGACATTGACGCTAAGAAATGACATAAAATCAATTGGTCAACTTCAAAATATTTTATCAATGACTCATTTAGTCTAAAAAAATATAAATTCAAAATACTTCTAAAAAATATTCTTCTCGATATTGCTACTACAGAAGTATGTTCGAGGTATGAGAAAGAAAAAATATTTTCGATATCATATCACCAATAATATTTCTCCTTACAACTTTGATGGCGAAGATATTTTAAGCGTGATAAAATTTTGCTTGCTAATAAATATAAAATTTTATAGCCACAATTATAACAAATCATAACTAGCTTTTATATAGCAACCATCTTCTAGCGGTGGTATATTTTCTTCAAAATTTACTAGCAATCTAGTGGCTTTGGTACTTTGTATTTCTTAAATAGTGTCTTTAGGATCCACTATATCTGGATGAATATTTGCACCATGTATAGATATAAAAATATGATCCTTTTTCAAAAATATCAAAAATCAAGGATTCAAGTTTTGAAGTTTGCTATAAAAATTCAAAGCTAAGTAAGAGAAGTACCTTTCTTACTTCATTAGGAGCCTTCTCTATAACTTACGTAACTTAAATCCCTGATCTCCCCTGTTCTCCCATGTTCTCTATGATAATTGAGATAATGAGATTAGTGATGTATAAAGGATGGATATTACAACTTTGATTGTAACCCCTAATCTTTCATATTCTATAACCTCAAACATGAATTAATACTTGGGATAATAGGCATCCACATAATTGATATATTCATAACAGAAAGAAATTTGTTGAATTGATTCATCTATTTTAACACTTTGACCAAGTGAAGACATCAAAACTCTTATTTTAAATTTCAACTTTGTAATCTATTTGTAAGATATCAAAACTCTTATTTTAACACTTTGACCAAGTGAAGACAATAAAATTTAAGGGAAATATAGTTGAGAGAAAGGGAGAAGAGAAAGGAAACATTACCAAAAATTTCTTGGCAAAGTTCACTGTAGCAGTTTTTATCAACAACTTGATTGGATGATCATTTGCATTGGGGTAAATGAGATATTTCATTTCTTCAATTTGAACAATAAATATCGTAGTGATATTAAAATTATAAGATATTACTACATGAAAAAGATTGTTTTTTAAGTATATTATCTTTATTTCTTAAATTATTTGTATATCTAATGAAGTTTTTACTTCATTTGATGGTTGTGCGTTGATTGTTTGTTTATTGCTACTCTCTTGTAATCCCTTTAGGTTGATAGAGAAATATTTTGCGATGAACTTGAAGGTTTCATCATTTTTCCTCTTATTTTAAGAGTTTTCCATATTAAGATTTTTTTTACTCATGTTTTCTTTCATTTAGTTGCTTTCGTGACTCTATCGGTGTCCTAAAATATTCATTTCAACTAGGGATATATTTGATATTTGTCAAGTTTATTATTGCCGTTGGTTTGATATTTTGGGACAGGTTGTAGTTTCTCCCAATACGCAAATGTCTCCATTAGCTACAAAACTGGAGTTTCCCCATAAAAAGATAGCAAATGATCTCTCTAGCTCAATACTTGCTTGGCAGGTGAAAGAGCAGCTATAGAATAATGGAGGAGAGCATATGCTCAATAAGTGGTAATCATCCCACCCAACTAAAAAGCCGATTCTGCCCGCCATCGAATTTTACTGCCACTTTGTCAAAAAAGGTGAATGGTATTTGGAGTGAATTCTATTTCAAAACTTAATACAAACTTTTTTATTTTGAAACTCACTTATTTTTTCACAAATAATTCACTTTTATAAAATTCAAAAATTTCAAATCCAAACTTTATCTAATCCCACCCTAAATCTTTTGCACAAAAATTAGGTAACCAAGATATATGAAGGGCAATTCCTTTAGTGAAAAATTGGTAAGCTGTTGAGAGTGGGCACTGAGGAGTAACAGAGAAAGCACTCTTTTGTTTGTTAATTCTCTGACAAAATATTAGTTGCTTCATGAAAGATATCAAAAAACTCAAACTGTGCTTTTCTCCAATTGTGTAAATAATAATGTTGTCTGCAAAAACAAGTCATGAGATTGGATTATAAGAATCTTGTAGAGTTGCACCAGGCTCCAAATTGTACATTTTTTCTATTTTCTATTTTTATTTTTTAGTTATTTTATTTACTTTTTATTAACAAATCAAAATATAAAAGGAAAAGAAATTAGAGAAGGTTCCAAAAAACTCTTCGAGACTATTACATATTGCATTGTGGAGCTAAATTAGATAGTCAAGGCTAATCTTGAGCAATAAAAATTAGTCTCGACACCAAATATTCATTTTTTCATGATTAAGTGTATTTGGATTAAGTTTCAATTTGAAATTCAATGCAAATGTCTTGTTTTTTATGATACTTTTTATTTTATAAACAATTTACTTTTACAAAGTCCAAAATAGAAAATTTCAAATTTAAACTCTGTCTAATCTATGAGAATTGGGACAATCTTTTTTTTTCGTGTTCCATAGAAAATCTTTATACTATTCTAAAAGTATGAGAGGAGATCATGTGGATTTAAACCTTTTTTGTTTTTCTTTTTTTGAATGGACTAAAATACCCTTGGTTTGGATAAATTATTTTTTATTTTGGTAGTGCTACATTGTAATTGCCTTTCTTCTAACTCCATTGGACCAAAACAACATTCATTCCATTTCCACTCAAAAAAGTCACTTCTCCAATTTAATAGAAAGGAACATTAATTTAGCTCTAACACTTCTCTAATTTTTACACACAAAAAAAACTACTATAATTATATTAGTTACTTATCTAATTTAATTGTAGCACTTCTCTATTTAACAAAAAAAAAAAAAAACTCCTATGGTTGTATTATATTAGTTACTTCAATCATCTCAACCAAAACATTACAGATTAATTTCAATATGAACTTTCTGAAATGTGATGGATGCAAGAACTTGTGTCTCACTGTCATGCGCATTTAGAGTGTGGATCACCAATTGTCGTTGTTTCTGGGTAGAAATGTGATGGATGCAAGAACTTGTGCCTCACTGTAATGAGCATTCAGAATGTGGATCACGAATTGTCGTTGCTTCTCACCAAGCTGTCCATCCATATACAATACTGCTTCCCTTCTTCCCTGGAAAAATAAGAAGTGAGCAACTTCATTACCAAATTCAGTGGATCAATATACTCATTGAAGATTAGCACCTTAGTTAATAATTAATGGCACCTATATACAAGAAGTTACATAGAGGATAATAATTAATTATGGAAGTTATTTGTAATGTGCATTTAATATAGAAAACATAAAACTTTCAAAATTGGAGGGGAAAAAAAAAGGATTGAATAAGTATTCTTTACTTCCCTACAAATCATAAACAGATAATTGAAATACACTTCCTCAAAGCGGAGATTGTGTGAGGTTGTATGTTGCTAGCTTGGTAAGTCAATTTTTGTTTTCTTTATTTTTCCAACCTTACTTGTATAGTGTTTTAGAACTTTGTAGATTTAGCTGGAAGTGAAAAGACCTCACAAACAAATGTTGATGACGCTAGGTTTAGGAAAAGTTGGCATATCAATCTTAGCTTGATCACCCTAACAATTATAATAAGAAAACTTAGGTCAGCATTAGTAGTTATTCATTTATTTCTAGAGTATTGGGCACTCAAGGATATGTTACCCTCGAGTAAGAAATGATTTTAGTTTAAAATTGTATCATATTTTCTAGAACTAAATCTTTCATTCATTAACATTTTCAAGTTCTTTGTTCTCACTATCTTGACTTCTAAACACTTATTCATGTAGATACTCATTAACTGGCCATCTGACCCTAAAATTAGATGTTTATAGTTATGGCTTTGTTCTTCTGGAATTGCTAACTAGCATTGTTCCAGTTGATATGCACTATTATTCAAGTTCCAGCTATAAGTATGTCTAAAAAGGATAAAGAACAAAAAATGAGTGAATCATAATCTCAAAAATAGATGCCTTTTCATGGTGGATAAATGTTCCCCATATATATACACGAAATGTCCTCTAGTATACAGAGCTGTGGAATATTCACTCTCCTATGTATTTTGCCCTACTTTTTATTTATAAACAATTCTTCTTTTATGAAACCCAAATATAACTTTTACTACGTTATAAGCTATTTTTGATGCATAAAGTTTAAGCATAGTACAATCATTTACAGAAATGCACAGAAATGCTCAAAACCTAAAGCCATAACAAGAGATAAGTTCTAAAAGTCCTCAATAATATCACTAATTTTTGGAAATTTGTTGATGAAAATACCTGAGTACAACCAAATACTTTCAATGCTTAACTTTTGTTATGTACCATAAGTACAAGAAAATGTCGTTTCTAGTAGAATGTAGCCATATGGCATCAACTCCAATTGTGACCTTAACTATTTTGAGTGACTAAATTTTTTTAGCATGATAAAACAACAGATTCCATTAGATCAATGTTCCAATAAGAAGTTATTTAAAGTGATTTGGCAAAGGAAAAAAATATAGTAGTATATTATCAATTATCTACAAATTGGCAGCAATTACATATAATGAACTACCTATATGACAAGTAGAAAATGCCTCCCATTTTTTATTCTTCTCAACCGATAAATGAAAAGCAGAAAGTTCGTAGCAATAAGAGTTTTTGATATTGAAGCTTACCTTCTGGAAATGCATTTGAAATCTATGGCCTTTGTCTCTTGAGCAACACTGTTAATCTGTTGCAATTAGAATTTAAGTCTTGTGTCTAGCTTCTCCATTGCGCTAATATCATCGATAAAAGCATCCATTAGCAACAAATTTTTCATGAGTTGAACTTGTTCTTTTAATTTACCTTGGAAAGTGGACTGGCCAGAACCAAAACCTATTATACTTTGAACCACTCAGCTAAACCCATAATATGACATTGATGCCCATTTTCTTGACCATTAAACATCATATACTTTTGCTTCACTTCCCATATCCAATTATAATTATACCATTTTTTTGGCAAATATATAATCCATTTTATCTTTTTTAATCAAGAATGGACAAAATATTACGATGAAATAGCAACTCTAGCAAATTATTATAAGTTAAATTGGCATATTTATTACATTTTATTGTAAATATTATATGCATATTTTCTAATGGTGTTCTCAATATTCTATGATTTTAATTAGTCAATCATGGGAACTTAAGAAAATTAATTTACAAGATTCATAATACGAGGAAGAAATGTTATTTGATGCATTCTATATTACTTTAAAATAATAAAAAGACCATAGCAATTGCATTTGTAAAATGAACTAAGCAACAAATACGTTTCCACATTTATATCAATATTTTGAAATAAAAAATTTTCGTAATGCTTCTTTTCGAGAAATTTATCTACATAAGCTTATCACAAACAATATTTCTATCATTAGCTATTTGAAACACAAGTCATACATTTCTATAATCAGAGGCAAAAGCTAATGAATAAAACTATAGAAAGAGAAAAGATAAGTAGATACCTTTGAGTATGCAGGAGAGAATACAAGGAACACCTTATCTATGTATTCCAATGCTTTTGAAAAATCATTTGATTCAAAGAGACTCATAGCTAAGTCCAAAGCACTCTAAGCCTGAAGCAATTGAGAAAGCTCCTTTTATTCCCTCTAAATTTCTAGGTTTATCTTCATAAACTTTTTGCAGCTCCTCTTTACTTCCTCATATCTACATCAGCCGAAATTTGCATGAATCATATGATTTTCTAATCAGTTGTGAGAGTAGCAGAAATAGAGAATAGTAGGTATTGGTGCAAGGAATGGTGAGAGTATGATTTTCCAATTATTTAAGACGAAACTGATCTTTTATGACCATAACCTACCATCCAGTAAAAGATCAAGTAGAAAAATAGAAGCTACAGTGTTACAACAAAACATGAAAAACATATCTTTTGACTCTGTTTTATTTCTTTCTGTCCAAACATTTCAATGCAGATGAAAGAATGGATACAAATTTATTCTTGAGTTTATCACATTACATATTGTAGCTACTGCAAATGCTATTAAGAGCATATGGTTGAACCAGAAGGACAAAAGAAGAATTAACCATATTTTACTTGTGTTATACTTGCTATAACCTGCTTTCTTGTCATGGCCTCATAGTGCTTTTAGTGAAAAATGAATTATATCGTACTATTGTTTGCCAAATATCCTTGAACAAGTTGTTTCATGATTTAGTTTACAAGACCATTGTTTTATTTACTTTCGTGGTTTATTTTGTAGTATCAACTTAGTCTACTTAGTTTCCTTATAGTAAGTCTGAGAAATGGGTAGGAGGATTGTGTCATGATAAGAGCCAAGGTGATGATAGTTTAGGTGCATAGATGTACTGTTACATTAGAATTCCTATAAAACCACTTGTACAACTCAAGGGGTTCAACTACAACAAGACAAAGACAATTTCATTTAATTGAAAATATCAAACATAATGATTCAATAGCTTATCTGGTATATCCTTAACTTTACGTGTTTATACTTCTTAATAATCCAATAATACAATGTACTAAGAAATAGTTTAAATTGACCCTCTAAGAAAAGACTTCTTTGCTCAAGAGGAATGTCAATACGTGACATTTCCCTATTTATTTTTACATTATGTAGGCATGAACAAAGAGATACCCATGTACCATCTACTTGAAAACACCAGATAGTTTGTTACAAGGATAATAATGTATATATTTTAAAATTATTTAACTATAAGTGCATTAATACCACTAATTCACCATAACCGTAATTTTTTGTAACTCCCAAAAATTATGGCCTGAATTATAACCTACATGAAATAATTTTGAAAATTAAAATCATATTTACATAGATATAATTGCAGGTTAACTATAAAAGAATCAACTAGTTCAATTTTTTCAGATTATTAGTAAAATTGCACAAGAATCCTCGTCTCATATTCAAATCTGCAGGCACTTTATTCTTTTTAAATAGTTTTCCTTCTTTAATTTATTATTTGATCTGACCATTCCTTATAATATTATATCTATCTACCTAATTTTTCTTAGAATTTTTTTCCTTTTTTTGGTCAAAATACCTACAGCACAAGACACACAAATTATAGAAATAACAATTAGTATATTACCAACAAATGAAAGATCAACACGAACAACCAAAACTCATGGTACTACGCATAGGGCAATCAGAGTTCTGCATCAAAAATAAAGAACTCAAAATCAAGAAAATGATCTTCCTTTACAACAAAGTAAGTTTCTAAAAAATTATTTTTCAAGTATGCCATATCCTTAATGATTATGAAAAATTTTGCTAAAAATGTAGATTTTTATAAATTGTAGGGGACAAGAATACATGAACTAATGTTTGGAAATGCTATTCAATATTTTGATGGAATATTCACAAAAAATGCAACATACTTAGTATCTAATGCAATAATTAGAGAAGTAAACAAAATGTTCCGAATGCGTATTTCAAAATAGAACTGGAGTTACAAATGAACACAATTGCTACTAAAGCTAAAATGCTATTAACAAGAAATGAATCACAAACGACATCATCAACTTTGATCAACTAGACAACATCAAGAAGGATGACACAATGGGCGACATTACTAAATTTGCAATTTTCTAAAGATAAATAAGGTTTGCAAAAAAAAAAAAAAAAAAAGAATCCTGCTTATTTTTGCATAAGAAATTACTATGGTTTACTTGTTGCACTTCATGTCTATTAGTTGCCATCAATTGACTATCGGTTTACTGTTCATAAAAAATTTAAAATATCTGTTTGATTTATTTGCGCATAGACTATTTACTTTTTTGTAATTTCTGTAATAGCATATAATGTTAGGTCACTTTCAATATCATTCTCATGGCTAGACAATGCATAATGCCAGAAGGAAAAATGGTCTGCATGAGAAGATATCCTCGTAAAGCTATAAAGTTGTTATCTTAGATATATTTTTTCCATACATAATTCTCTTCAGCTCTACTAATTTGTAATTTATTTTCACGTGATGATTCTCTTTGTTCTTTAATTTAATATTTCATAAACAAGTTAAGCTAAATTAACAAAAACCTCTATGTAGATATTCTAGGTTTTGTGTACAAAGTCAAAAATTGCTACCAAAAGGAGAAGTACCTAGAAGGGACATCTTCAAGAAGGGAAATTATCCTCATGAATGACCAGTAAGTTATGTATTCAAAAAACTCCAACTAAAAAAATATATAAAAATAGTATTCTTATAAAAACAAATGTAGGTTGGAAACAATCAATGTCATAATGTGGAATGATATGGCAATCAATGAAGGGAATGTATTAGAGCCAGGAAAGTGAAAAACTGATTATGGCAATAATAGGAGTTAAGAAGAAGATATATCAAGGTATGATAAAAATATTAAAGTCTAAACCACATGCATATATAGTACACATAAATATTATGTTAACCAAAATTCTCTTCCAAGGGACAACTTCAACTACTAACAAGTACCATATGAACACTTGAAGTATGTCTTATATGCTTGGAGTCAGCAACATTACTAAACTAGTAAGACAAGAATTTTGTTACAAAATATTTTGTCATGTTCTTCCAACCCAAATAATTTTTTTAAAAAAGTACCTTCTAACATAATCTTTATTTTTTAGGTTAAAAAACTCAAAAGAAGCAAAAGATGTATAGAAGCAGTTAATGAAAAAAAGAATTGGAGAAGCAGAGGAAGTAACCTTGACAACGATCATCAACGAAAGGGAATCCTTAATGAACAAAATCAAATTACCATAATCTAAAGTGTTTTCTTAAAAAAACCAAAAAATATTAGCAAAAAAATGACAAAATAAAAATAAAATCTGGTAGGAAAAATTATACTATTTCATGGAAACAATAGGTAGGGTTGAGAATAGTTCACAACCATGGTATGACGCATGCAATAATTACTCAAGGTCAATTACAAAAACTAATGAAGCAGTTGAATGTAGAAGCTGTCCAGAGACAACAACAATACCGAGGTATGAATATTATGAAAACTTTTACGTATTATACCTACTAAATGTTCATGCTAAGCAATAAATTATAGGTACTTGATAAATCTCAACATCATTCAAGGGAAAAATAGTACAAAAGTAACACTATTTGAGGATGTTGCAAATGTTGTCATTGGATGTTTAACAACTGACTATATAGATTCTATTGAAAAGGTAACAAAATTTTGAACAATATTCAGTTAAAATAATAAAATTTTGCACTTAGTGAAAATATCATATATATTCACTTATGGACCTTTTCAAGGTGTAAAAATATCAAAACACTACAAAAGAATGTTAAGTTTGAGTATGGAAGAGTACAAGTTCTTGGTCAAGAGAAAAAGAAAAATAGAAGTACAAAATAGAAGATTGCAAGTTGTTGCTGAAGCAATTCAATAGATAAACGAAACTTCAACGAAGAAGTTGTAGCAGAAACACACCCAAAGAAATAAAACAAAGTGTACACCAAGAAAAGTCACATATAGCACAATTGGAAAATGATACATATTCATGAAGGAGAACAAAGAGGAAAACAACTATATCAACAAACCCATAACCAAGAAGAAAAGGATGACCAAATTAGAGAAAGCCAATGACATCAAAAAAAGGAAGATGATGACGAAAAGATATCAACACATATTTAAAGAAAGAAGAGTGCCAACAAGAATGATGTTACTCAATCAACACCTATCAACAAAATCAAGAAAGAAAAAGTCTGAAATAATTAGTACTTCAAAGGATTCCCTTCCTTTATTAATTACAATATTGATATGTTCTCTCCATTAAATAATTAGTACTTTATGTTTTAGTATTCTTTTTCGTCCTTATTTACATCACGGAATTAGTTACATATTTTTCATACAATGTATTTATTTGATCATTGAACTCTTTCTTTTTCTTTGAACATAATTAGGTCCTCAAAGTAAAACCACTTGCACAAGTCAAGGGGTTCCCTAATTTTTTCTGCCCTAAAAAAGAAATGGCCCGAAACAATATTCATTTAATTTCCACCAAAAAAATACTTATGAAATTTAATAGAAATGAATATTATTTCACTGTGTCTTGCTTATCTAATTTTTTTCACCAGAAAAATAAAACTCTTATAATTATATTACCTTTCTACCTATTATCGAAGAACTTCTTTATAAGTTCTCATCTCCCTTAAAGCAATGGCAAATTTAGCCATATCAAGGCCTAGAAATGCAAAAGTAAACATCATCAGCATATTAATGATCCTAAGATCCCCCAAAAATTTATTAAATAATATTACTAGTAAGTAAGCCTAGAATTTATGAATATATGAGGTCAATTGAACTAATTGGGAATTCACGAGTTACATTTACAGATAGAAGGTCTCATTATTTCAAGTCGTTTGCTTAGAATACGAATTATGTCTAAGGGTAGATACATATTACTCAAAATTTTAGCTAATAAAATTTTAACTCTGATCTTCTTTAAATTTCAATTTAACTAGGAGCTCAGGGAAAAAAACGTAAACCAAGAAAAATAACTGGGGAAAAGAAGAATCATAATTAACTCATGTTATCTACATAAGATTCTGACTTAGCTAACTTTTATTTTTAGTGTTTTGATGTTTCGTAGTGAAATATAGAATAGCATATCACCTTATCTCTGTTAATTTCTTGCTCTGCTAGAAAGGGGAATTGTCAATACTGATTAGAGGGACAAAATCTCAGAGAGCAATGTCACATGTATCAGTTGATCAGTTTGTAAAGCTTGTTTGAAATAGTTTTACTGAAATTACAAGAGAATAGTTATATATATAGGAACTTTTTTAAAAAATTGAGGCATAACAACTCAACTAAATCACATTTATTAACAAATATTTCCCATTAAAAATTAAATTATTAATTAAATACTTTGTAAAATTAAAAATTTAAGAAAAAAATAAAATACTTCTTGATCAAACTATAAATCATTTTAAAGATTATTGAAAAACTAGAAAGGTCTAAAAAAATCAAGTTCACGTGACACTTTCGATAAATATTGCCAAAATTTCATAGCCTTAAATGACTTGCATGGTCAAGCTAAAGTTTCGTAGTCAATGCACCTTTGTGTGGCTGACACATCTAGTTTATGTTCAAAAGGGAGAGATTTATTCCTCCCACGTTTTTAGTTTTCATTCCTATATTTATCCTCCATAGTTGCAAGTTCCTATCAGATAACAGGTCGGAATTTAACTTTTGCCTAAATTCAAAATTCCGGCCTAAATGAACCGGAGTGGCCAATATCTACCAGTACTTGTAGGACGATGATATTAGTCATTGAGCTTCTATTCTTTAGGAGGTTGTACAACACCCAGAAAAAGTAGGGCGATCTTTCTTCATCTCCATTCATTTCATTTGCCAAAGGTTGGAGTTCAATGCCAAGTACACTCAAATTTGTCAAATATTGAAGTGATTTCTCTTTGTCAATTCTTTTTATTTTTTGGAAGCCAAAGAGTCCTCTGAACACAATCTACAATGTCCCAGTTTTTTCTTCTTTCCCTTCTTTGTTTCTGCATTGTGAATTCTTTTCACCTTGCAGCCTCGGACTCCAATTATGACAATTTCGCCCACTGCTTGGCCAAAAATTCAATCCCAAATGACCAAATCTCTCAAATTCTCTTTTCACCAGCCAATTCTTCTTTCACTTCTGTTCTAGATGCATATGTCCGGAACTTAAGGTACAACACTTCCTCTACCCGTAAACCAGTTATGATTGTGACACCTTTGGCAGCAAACCATGTCCAAGCAACTGTTTTGTGTACCAAAAGTTTGGGATTTCTACTCAAAATCCGAAGCGGTGGCCATGATTATGAAGGCATCTCGTACGTGTCAAAGGTCCCTTTCGTCATTCTTGACATGTTTAATCTCAGGTCAATCACTGTTGATATAGAAAATGAAGCTGCGTGGGTGCAATCTGGTGCCACACTCGGCGAGCTTTATTATAGAATCTGGGAAAAGAGCAAAGTACATGCCTTCCCTGCTGGGGTTTGCCCAACGGTAGGGGTTGGAGGCCACATAAGCGGTGGTGGTTATGGTACTATGCTGCGAAAGTATGGTCTTACTGTGGATAACTTGATTGATGCACAGATTGTTGACGTTCAAGGCCGATTGCTTGATAGGGCAGCGATGGGGGAAGATCTTTTCTGGGCTATTAGTGGTGGTGGTGCTGCAAGCTTTGGCGTTGTTTTGGCATATAAAATAAAGTTAGTTCGTGTTCCTGAGATTGTGACTGTTTTTCGAGTAGAAAGGATCATGGAGCAGAATGCTACTGATATTGTTTTTAGATGGCAAGAAATTGCTAGCAAGATTGACAACGATCTCTTCATTAGACTTGTATTAGAATCAACTAGTGAAAAACTCAAAGATCAGAAAACTGTTAAAGCAAAGTTCAATGCTTTGTTCCTTGGAGACTCCAATAGACTCATGTCTGTTATGAATGGTCAATTTCCTGAGTTGGTATTGAAGAAAGAAGATTGTTTGGAGATGAGTTGGGCTGAATCTGTGCTGGAGTGGTCAAATTTCAAAAAAGGGACAGCTATGGAGGTGTTACTGAACCGGGCTCCAAATTCTGTGAAGTTCTTAAAGAGAAAATCAGATTATGTGCTTACACCGATTCCTAAAGATGGCCTGGAATCAGTATTCAAGAAATTGGTTCAGTTGGAGAAAACAGGATTAGTTTTCAATCCTTATGGCGGTAGAATGAGTGAAATCTCGGAAAATGAGACACCATTTCCTCACCGTGCCGGAACCATTTACAAGATTCAGTATTCTGCATCTTGGGAAGTAGATAATCCTAAATACGTTGAAGAAACTAGAGAACTGTTCGACGTCATGACACCCTTTGTCTCAAAGAATCCAAGGCAGGCATTTCTCAATTACAGAGATCTTGATATTGGTACTACAAGCAATGGAAATAACAGTTACGATGAAGGAAAAGTATTCGGCCTAAAGTATTTCAAAGGTAATTTTGATAGATTGGTGAAGGTGAAGACGGTGGTTGATCCAGAGAATTTCTTTCGGAATGAACAGAGTATTCCTACTCTGCCTGTTGGAGGGAGGTGAATAGAGATGTCATAGTATGCTTTTGGCTTTGCATCAATACCTAACCTGAAAATCTTGTGAATAGAGATGTAATAGTATGCTTTTGGCTTTGCAGCAATACCTAACCTGAAAATCTTTCTTATCTATGGTAAATTTAGGGTATAATCACTTCTGATTCAGGCAAATTTGTGTTTCCACTAACCTTGAATCATATTAGTCCATCTGGTTATAGCAGAGATCTGCATCAATAATTCTCCCCTTTCTTCCGGAAACCTGTATTCTTCCCCTAACAATCTTCATCTCCTTGCTTTGTAGAGAGACTCAAATCTTGATTACCCATGAGAAGTAAGGTGTATGCATATTTGTGATTCTGCATTTTTCTGACTCCTACATCTCTGCATATATTGCTTCATGTTTTGCATTTTCACTTGAAGTTATTCCCTTAAATCCGCATGAATTGAAAATATCAAGGACATAGATCTTTGTTTATCCGCAGATTCGTTAAAACTGATGCCCAAAATTCCTAATTTAGCATTTGAAACTGAATTCTTGAAGTGCAATGTCTTTATTTAAGTTCAGTAAGCGTGAAAAAGAACTGCAAACATGTAATATATCTCTATTTATACAGATATATATATTTGGGACCAGATCTCGTATACAGAATGATTTTGTGTGATACTCCTATCCTACATGAAAGCGTGTAAGAAGGAACGATCAAGTATATAAGAGCATGGGTCTAGATATCGATTGTCAATTTAGGATATCTATTTTGATATAACGAGCAAGTTAAGAATGATAGACCCTCAGATTGTTAGGAAGATAATGTAAAAATAATATACTATCTCATATGAGAACGAACCAAACAATGTAAACCAAACTTGTTCACTTTCAATAATATGTAATAAACATATCCACGACAAACGAACAAAAGAATGTAGAAATTCATAGCCATGAGGAAGAGAAATAGAAAATAAACTATCAGGCATATTTTTAAGAGGACTAACAGGAAAATAACTGGATTCTGCTTTTTGTGATCAGCTTAATTTTCACCATATTTCATTCTTTTAAGATAGAACGCACCAGGCAGAAGTTCATAGTTCTGTTTTCTCCCAAGAGAAATTTAGGATAAAGCTTAATTCTGAGATCAAGAAATTAATATGCTAAGCCTGATTCAATCATGCTTCCTGTCTTGGAGCTAACTAGAAAGAAATTGGTAAAATGTCTCAGTTCTTCAGTAGAGTATTAATTTTACTTGGACTCTCGATGGAATTGTTTTTAAAAAGTTCCAAATATTTTTCTTTTTGGTAATTTAAAAAATTCTAAATAGTAAATACTTCTTCGGTTTTATTCTACGTGTTATTATAGAAGTTTATTTTATTATAAAATAAATATTGTTAAATAAAAGTTTGACTTTTTTTTTTGTTTACTATCATAATAAAGAATAGATATGAAATAATGGGTAAAGTTATTGTGCTGTACGTT
Organism: Rauvolfia tetraphylla; assembly: GCA_030512225.1. NCBI lineage: Eukaryota > Viridiplantae > Streptophyta > Magnoliopsida > Gentianales > Apocynaceae > Rauvolfia > Rauvolfia tetraphylla. Next base: position 3,879,719 of record JAJQKT010000004.1, on the reverse strand, counting down.
TCTTTTGCAGGATGTGCATCACTCAATTTTAACAATAGAATCAGATCGGTATAATCCGATGATTGATAAAATTTATAAATTTTAAAAAATATAAATAAGGAGTAAAAAATATGAATCGTCGGATCAAATTTGACGGATGATATTGGGTCCTGTGGCCACAGCCTGAACTGATGGGAAACCTCCGAGATAAAGCAATACTAATTGGAAGGATTGTTTTTGGTTCAATGGAGCTGCTAATTGGCTAGCTATTGCGGAGGGATTCAAGAAATTTCCAAACTCTGTTGTGGTCTGTGATTTCAAAAAGTACCCCTTTAGGGAATGGCATTGCCTGAGAAAATCGAAGAATGCGCTGCTTCTGCACTGCACGTTCTTGGATTTCTTTGCAAGTTTCAGGGATCAATAGCAATAAGTCCGGTTTGAAGAGGCTCATATACGGAACGCCGCGAAATAATACCCGGGGCAGGAGATTCAATTAATCGAGATTCAGAAGCTGAAATTAGAGACTTGTACAGTGTTATAAGGTATGAAAAGTCAGAAATATAAGAGTTTTGGACCTCTTACTACTTACTAGTTTTAGTTTGAGATGTAATTTTTAAAATTATTATGTAATTTATTTAATTAAAATACACCATATATTTTTCTAATTATTTTTAGATTTTTGGAATTATTATTTTAACATTTTTTCTTTAATGGTCTATCTTTCAATGTCACTTCTTTTTTTTTTTTCATTTTTGAGCAAAAAAATTAGAAAATTTATTCAAAATCGGCTTAAATAGATAGAGCTAGACACATTGGGTTACCCCTTAAAGCTTTCCAAACCACTAAATGCGCAAGGCTATTCCTTACTTTTAATAATATTTACCTTATATTATGCTCTTTTCCAATAATAGTAATTTTTCTCTTTAATATTTGAAATTTCCTTTCTAGTAATTTATTTATTTTTTTAATCCTTGAAATTTTCTCATAATATAATAGATCATTTATATTCTATTCTTTCCCATTTGTTATTGAATTAAACTATCAATAGTCATGCTATATGACCTTCATCCCTTGAGGATAGAATTAGTATGAAAAGTACATCACAATGTTTCCAACACACGAGAATAACTCAAAAGTATAAATACTTGGGCATGCATACTTGTGAATTATGTAGTGTGTTCCACATGTTATTAATTTGTCAAATTATTTTAATTTGGATATGTTGATTAATACTTGGAGTTTTCTCATAAAATAAATAACCCAAGTAATAATAATCTATATAATCTCAAAATTAACATAATGTAACTCTCAAGGCCATTTTAATTAGACTATCTAAATAACATTCAAAGGCATTTTAGACCATTTAAAAAAATTTAAATTATCAGACTCTTTATTTACGCTTTTAAAATAATATAGATCTTGTGATATACTAACTTCACAGAGAAGAGACTAATTTTTTAAAAGTTCTCTGATACTTTGAGTAATAGCTTTAGGGGGAAAAGCAGAATACCAACCTATAGAAATAGGAGAATATCAATTGTATCTTAAAATATTCTGCCTAGATTAGGTTTTGTTTTGAAATAAGTTGTATTAAAAATTTTAAAAGTGAATTATTTATGAGAGAAAAAAGTGAGACTCAAAGTGAAAAATATGAGAAAATATATATATATATTTTTTGGATTGAAAAACCAATCCAAATATACGCTTCTAGTTGAAGTTTCATGCTACTTATCTTGTAAGATTATAAATCCCTCCCCTCAAGATCACAGGAATATCACTTGGCTTGGGCCATCTTGAATCTTTTTCAAAGATCATAAACGGGGATAATTGAGTCATGACGAGGCCCAATCCCATCAAAAGTGAATAGTGGTCGTACATCATCGTACGAAGAGTTGGAACGAGGAGCTTGAAGTTGGAGTTAGCTTTTCTTGCAAAATTCTAAGCAATGTCTTCTTCCCCGTTGTTTGCACTTTACTTCGAAACTTGAAAGGCCTATTTTGGATTCTCTCAAGTTTATGAGGTGAGTTGAGGCACTTGAGGAAATTTAAGTAGGGGTGTTCATTATTTGATGCAATCTGAAAAACTGAACTGTATCGGATTGAAATATACATTTCGGTTTGGTATTTAAAATTTTCGGTTTGATTTTTTGAGTTAGAATTAAATTCGGTTATGTTTTTAGTTTTTATTATCAAATTGAAAATCGAACCGAAAAATTAAATTTTTTAAAAAAATTTATATTAAAGTATTTTAGTAATGCGTTCTTTAATAAAAATTAATTTTTAAAAAATAAAATTACTTTAAGAACGCATTACCGAAATACTTTCTTTTCTCTTTTATTCAATTTCAGTTTTAACTTAACCGAATCGAATTATTTCGATTCGTTCGTTTTGATTTTTTTGAAAAAATCAGTTCGGTTCAGTTTTGTAAAATTTTCAAAAAAATCGAATCGAAAATCGAATTTTCTCACCAAAATCGAACCGAATAACCGAATGAACATCCCTAAATTTAAGTTTTAGACAAGATGTTTTGAGGATTTCAATTTCTTCCCTAAATTTAAGTTTTACACAAGATGTTTTGAGGATTTCAATTTCTTCACTCGCATGTTTAAGCAATTTTGCACATGCACTTGTTCAAATCAATTTCTATATTTATAGAAAGAAAACCTTGGAATAACCACTGGCAACTGCTTTTCCTCTTTAACTTTTACCTAACTCCTTTTCTGTAGTCTTTTTAATTTATTTTTTATGGATCAAGTGGTAACTTACTTAGGGGTGTGCATTCGCTTATTTGGTTCGATTTCAGTGAGATAATTCGGTTTTTAATTTGATTTTTTAAAAAAATTTACAAAATTGAACCAAATCGAATTAAAAAAAAATCGAATCAAATCGAAATTGAATAAAATATAAAAAACGAATTTCTTGAAGTAATTTTATTTTTTTAAAATTATTTTTTATTAAAAAACGTATTATTAAAATACGTTAATATAAAAATTTTAATTTTTCGATTCGGTTTTCAGTTTAAGAATAAAAACAAAAAATCAAACTGACTTTAATTCTAACTCAAAAAATCGAACCAAATCGAACCGAATCGAAAATCTGAAAAATTGAACCAAAATATATATTTCGATCCGATTCAGTTTGATTTTCAGATTGCATCAAATAATGAACACCTTTATACTTAGTGATCTAACAACATTAGAATGAACTACAACTAGAATGGCACACATAATAAATATTCTTTATTAAACTTGAAAATCTTATTATTATTATTATTATTGTTGTCGAGTCATCAATTGTAATGTTCATCTTCTTCCTCTATTCCCTTTGTAATAATGCAAGATGCACTAAACAAATCAGTAAACTTTCATTTTGCAGGTCAAGTCTCTACGCATCTCCATATTGGAACATACCAAGAGGAATAGGAATCAGCATCATATTGGAATATACTCTACTTTTCTATTTTAAAGATAGTGAAATGGCGAAAAAAACAAAATCGACTTTGCAACCAGATCGCAATTCCATTATTGAGTAATGCGTCGAGAATCAGGAAAGGAAGAGTAAACAAAGGAAAACAAATCGAGAACAGAAAATCCATTTCAAGAATTAAGTTCCAGCAGTTTATTCAGAACCTGATTTTACAAAGTCCAGAAAATTACATGAGAGGACCTAAATTGATTTACAAAATCATCATTTGGCACTTAACAAGATACAGCATCTATTACATCCTACCCTTGCTAGATGTGATTGTACATTCTCCAATATTTTGGGATTTGCAAACTCAACGTAAGAAATTCGCGATTGCCAAAAAAATAGTAAGAGGACCTCATCATTTACCTTTTGAGGGTCTGTGAAAGAAACTCAACTGCTTTTTCAGAGGTATTCATGTTTCAAAGCTTCTTGTCATATCCTCTCTTCATGACATTGGGAGCTAGACGATCCTGTTCGAAAAATCTTCAGCGAGTGAGAAATACGACACATCTCCAGTAAGCCTCTTTTGAACAGCTAAACAAACGGGGAATTGAATCAGTCCCGAATGGAATATCAAGACTAGAATGTCCCTTAAAGAGCACTTTTCAACATCTGTTGACTTTCTTCAGCAACAATAGAAGCCAACAATTGATGGTGTCTTTTCTCCTCGGTTTTCCTCCTGTTGGACTCAAGGATGATAAGGAGTGCAGTAATGTCAGCAGGGCTTACTCCACCTACTCTGCTTGCTTGACCAATGGTTTGCGGCCTAACCTGTTAGAAATTGGTCCAAAGTGTTACAACCGCTGCTATATCTCACAATACGCAAGCTTTTGCAGATGAATAAAAGCAATAATTGCCTTCTCAGGAGAAAGGAAAAAAGATGATAAAAGTGCATGAATAAATGCGTCATCCTTTTGCCTTCTTTCTTTCCAGAGTAAAAACCAGACATAATTTCCAATTGGGTGTTAGGTGCCTATCCTACAACATGAAGGCAAGAAAACAACAGAGCGATTACTATAGGTAGGTCTTTTAGGGTTTACTCTTTTGATCCCCCATCATGAAGTGCACTTCCTAACAAATCTCATCAGTATTCGCCACCAAAAGTGGATAATGGAAGAGAAGCTAAATTGGCATAGAATAATCTGATAGAAGTGAATGTTATGTCAGATACTTTATAGCAAATGACATAAGAAGAAATTGTTAACAAAGATACCTTAGATAGTTTCTCACGTGCTTCAATAGACAAAGTTGTCATTGCATGATAATCTATGTCTTCTGGAAGCAGTTTGTGTTCTTTCTGGACCAGCTGTAAGCAAAAGAAGAGATAAATGTGACATTCTTATCCAAGATATGGAGAAACAGTGGAATAAGAAATGAACTGAGAAGCATTGACAAGGCCAACAGTGTTAGAATCAACTCATTTTGAACAGAAATCTACGTACTCTAGAATGTCAAAATTTTGCCCCAATTATTGTGTCCTAACCTGTTGCAGTTGGATCTGCTGGCGAGCAATAAACCCCTCATACATGATATCTATCTCTACACATTCTTTCTCCACCCTAGATAGGAGGGGATTTCCAAAACCATGCTTATCAAAAACTTTATACTGCACATGTGGTTTCTTAAGAAGGCTCTCTAATGTTGACGCATCCCTTACTGGTTGATTGGATAGGAGAGAAACTTCAGCAGCTAAATCTCCACCTGTATATACACCGAAGCAGCAGCTGACTCAGTGCAAGTCACATAAATGGCATTAATAAATATAATACTGACTTTTCCTCCCCATGCTTTCTATAGTAACTACTTTCCAATTAATGACCAGATACATGAGCAGATTAACATGAAGTCTTTACCTTATTGAACCTGAGACAGAATGCCCTACTTCTTAAATAAAACCTATAAATTTTAATAGCTCAATATCCTAGATCTCAAATTTTGCATGTATCAGTAGAGAATCTAACGGAATTATGCTTGTTATAAAAATGTTTAAGAAAAACCATTACATTACACATAAGCAGCAGCCCACAGGTTACAATATTATTTGATGTTGATATGAACTTTGTCAGCTTAGACAGTTAAAGATTGATATGCAAAGTTCAACATCTTGAGGATTCCTCACTTGCTGGCCAGTCTTATTTGCAATCTTCTTTGCTTCAAAAAAAACTTCTTATTTTATTTGTAAAAGAAAAATAATAACTTATATTTATATCAGGTAGGGATCTAACTACTTTTTGCTCGAGTTCAATGCTCACTTTCTGTTCACAAGCCCCCAAGAGAGGGAAAAAGAGGGAAAAAGAAAATAAAAGGGGGATCGATGGCACAAAACTCCAGACCAGGGAATTTAACCCAGAGAAGAGGGAAAAGAAAACAAAAAAATAAGAAAACTATTCCATAAACACATACAGCTTCCAACCAGGAATAGCAATGGACTGAGCCATTTGCTAAAACCTCTAATCTCCACCATATATCTATCTACTCCTCTTTATGACATGAACAGAGAGGACAACTAACTAATCTTTCTGGTAACTGCTCTTTTAACCCCCTGAAGTGCTGTCACCTACCAAAGTTGCTCACAATAGGAACAATCACCTATTTCTATGTTGACAAATATATCCAAAATTTACTTGGTCTTTAAGTTTTAGTTGTCTTCTCCTAAACAAGAATAAGGTTGGTTCTCATTCCAAAATTGGAGGTACATTCATGTAAACATCGCTATATAATTAAGTTCAGTTTATCTCAATGGTCCCACTCAAAAGTAATTTAGTTAATTTTCAATTGAAATTATTTCCCACTTCCTATGGCCTCTATGTTCATATAAGCATTACTTCTCCCAGTAAAATCCCCAAGTAAAAAGTTCAGTGTTTCTTCACAAAGCATATGCATGATGTTATGTCTACAAACTATTCATGTAGCCTTTCAGCCCATCCATGAATCCTTACAACAACATTCTGCCTGACCTTGAAATGATGATGCAGATGTCTGCATTTGCAGAAAAAAGTGGACCAACCTGAAATCTTGATTGTTTTCAGTCGCTTTTTCTCCTCCAAAATTCGAGCTTGCTTGTCCTCATATAGTTTCCAGCGTCTATCATCTATCAAACCAATTTCACGGCCTAGAGGAGTTAGGCGGCTGTCCGCATTATCAGCTCTTAGGAGTAAACGGTGTTCTGAGCGGCTGAAAAAACAGAAAAGGATGTTATGGAAGCAGTTTGAAAACCACCAAGGTCCTAAATGCGCCTTTATCACTTACAAATAGATGAAAAGAATCATAGTTCTAGGTGAATTTTAGCACTGATACAAGATTAAAGGGGATAAAATACAACCAGAGAGGAAACTTAAAACCAAAATCACCTCAATTAAGAACATTTCAACCGAAATATGGTGGTCTATGTGATAGTAAACTGTTCATTTTTGTCTTCTTTTTACAGTTTCGAATATTGTGCAGATCCTCAAAGAGGTAAACATCACACTCTAGGAACTTGCATCAGGTCACGTTGCTTACTCACAAATGGGCTTCATAATCTGGTCAGTCAGACTCGGAAAAATATCTCTCAGTCTTGAGTGTCCTCGTAACTCTTGTTCAATATACAAACATAAATTTGCAATAACTGTCATTTTATTGGTCAATTAAATACAGCTTAGAAGAGGGAGTTTTCGTGTCTTGGTGAAAATCATTCTTCCAATTTCTTCTCCTCCAATTGCTTTGCAGGTTCATGCTCCAATATCACAAGCCCAAAATGATTACTTCTCTCTCATTCAGAAACTTCCATTTTAATCAGCTCAAAGATTTCCCTGATCCAGAAGCCCCTTGATACTCCGTGGTCTAAAAGGCTTGCAGTCTAAAATTTCAATCCACTTTGGCATAAGATTGCAGGAGAATTGAACTTTAAGTTTATCCTATTTGATTCTCAATGTGACATCTCGTTATTCATAACTAAATGGGCATGACAAACAAAAGAATCTTAGTCTAGTTTGGTCTTAATGCTTAAAATGATTGGCAGGAATTCCAGATTAATCATAAAAGTCTTTTTTTCTTTTCCCTCTAATTTAGAGGCTAGGTCGGGCAAAATCCCGTTGTTGCTACCCCAACTAAGGGAACTTAAACTTTGCAAAATGTTTCTTCTGCCATATCTCGCTGGGCAGACCAACTTGGTCAACACAACCACACCAAAAAAACAGTGGATCAAGCATCATAGGCTGGCTACCACCAGACCATAATGCACCCACATAAGTTGCGAAACCTACATCCTCACTGAGGTTCCAACTCTATGATATTAGTGGAAGGTTAGTTACCTAATCACTGGACCACCAGCTTGGTGGTTATCACAAAAAGATTAAGTTTGTGAAATCTAGGCTAATAGCCTAAACAAGCTTAGGGATGATTCTTTGATCTATCATCAAACTAATTTATATCACCTTGTTTCCCCTGTTGTAGCTATTTTTGTTAAGCATAACTGAGTTTACGCATCAATGTGCTATCTAAGTAATCAAGCAGCATTATTTGAAGATGCAACTACAGAAAATGTACAAATTAATCCCAGAAAGAAGGAAAGAGATAAAGATTAAGTACTTTACTTATTTCAAGAAAATTGTGCATTTAATATAATGAACTTCTGCAGGCTCGATGATTGGCATTTATGCGACAATATCAGAGATGTTTCCCCACAAGAAGTGCAAGGTGATTCAACTAGAACACCAGAAGACTAGAGTTTCTCATCTCATTTTTCCCTTTTGTTTTGTTTTTGTTTTTGTTTTTTTCGGATCTGCTAAGTAATGACTATGCCCCTCACCTTGTTAACATACGGTAAGGCTCTCGAAGATCTTTTGTGACTAGATCATCAATCAAAGTCCCTATATAACTGCTTTCCCTCCCAAGAACAATGAGAGGTTTTCCATCTGAATGCCTAGCAGCATTGATTCCAGAAATAATGCCCTATATTGAAGTCAAAAGAAAATAGTGAAACAGATTAGTTACCAATGTTTTCAGTGGCAAACATAAGGTTGACAATCTTTCATGAAAAGCATCAAGTACTATTGATTATAACCTGGGCGGCAGCTTCCTCATAACCTGTTGTTCCATTTATTTGACCCGAGAAGAAAAGTCCTTCAATCTTCTTAGTCATAAGTGACCTATGACACTGATAAGCAGGCAAATAGTCATATTCTACAGCATAAGCAGGCCTCAGCATTGAACAGTTCTCAAGTCCAGGCAAGGTTCTTAAGAGTGGCAACTGCAGTCTCTCAGGTAACCCAGTAGAGAATCCCTATAAGCACAGTAGGGTATAATTATTACACAGGAAGAAGGCATCTAGAATAAGAACAGAAAGAAAACAATTATAGTATCTCCATATGCTATTTAAGTAGGATAGGCTTCGCAGTCCACCTAGATTAGAAGACCACATTAAGTGAAAGGGTCAAAAGCCTGGTTGTGATCTACATACTATGCATAAATTGAGTCAATTTAAAATGAAGACATAGAAACAAGAATGAGGCTGACAGGAGAACCAAGGCTTACATTCCAGTGAAACAATGCTTACACAATGAAGCATGTACACGATCAAAACACTCTGTCACAAAGGTTGTCCCTCAGAAGAGAGAAGGAAATCAACAATTAAGAATGCCAATTACCAACACCCTATATTTGTGAAGTAGTTTGCTGTTATTACTAATAAATATCTTAGACAGATACATAAGGTCACATGTGCATTACGTCATCTATAGAAAAGAGATTTATGTAGTGGCATAACTCTATATCACAATTGAGAAGGAAAAAAAGGATTTTAGATTGGATATTTCCATCATTATCTAAAGTAACAATTGTTAGTCCACCCATTTGAAGGGTTTTTCATAGTTTACCCCCATCAACTTCACTGATAAGATTAGCATACCTCAAAAAGCTGAAAGAACCTTTAACCCTTTGACTGTTAAGACTATATAAGTGTGTCATTTGCCTTTCATAGAATAGTTAAAATAAACTCTACCATTTTATATGCAAAAAGTAATAATACTAATGTGACCATCAAGGCTAACAACACTGTTAATGCCCACAAGCTATACACCAGCCACACTGCTCATATCTGGAATGTTACCATGCACGGGATTGTTTTTGAAGTAAACAAACGGGAAGCAAAGCTGCAATGGCCCAATGAATCTGGCTCTATGGAGGAAGGTGCAACTTCCAAAACACGGTTGATGATTCAAAGGAGGGTTCCAATGCTCTCTTGCATTTTTGTGTTGTTTTCATTTTGTACTGTTTCCATTCCCATAGATAAGGCTGGAAGGATACTCATAGTTTGGTTTTCCAGTGATAAAAGAAATGATAGGGGAGAATTGTGATGGATTAAAGGGGCCATGGCCCATGAAGCAAGAGGGGAGCTGGTTGCAGGGGAGAGGCTAGTGGTGAGGGAAGCATAAGAGCAAGTGTGTGGAGGGGAACTTGGCTGCTTGGCCAACACAGCTAGAGCCCTGGATGAGATTAGTCGTGGAGGTTTGAACCAAGGAGAGAGCATTTTGATTTGGAAACGAGGAAAAAGTGAAGGAACAAAAAGGAAAAGGGGGGGGGGGCGGGGGCAGATATAGCAGCTAGGAGGTTGGTGATGAGGCCGGGAGGATTGGTGGCAGTAGAAGAACAGGCAATAAGGGGGGAGAGGGGAGGGGGAGAGCAACAAGAAAGTGGAAGACAGGCAGGAGGTATCTTTGTGTTGTAAGGTATGAGTAATGATGAATTCACTGGTCGGGCAAAGGAACCGTTCTCCAACTTGTGTGTGTAAAATGCCTTTTATCCCCGACCAGCACATACCCAATTCTCAAATGACCTTTAATGCATAAAGGTGCAAACCTTTTATCCACAGTAGACGAAAAATCAGCAAGTCTTTCTTCAATAATCGCAATAGATATGCTTTGTGATGACACCAAAGGGGGAAAAAATTAAAAAAGGCCTAATTAACCAGTACTATTGTATATCCCGAAGAACTAGTCATAAGTTTTAGTATAGTGTTCATACAAATATCATTTAGTTCTAGTCTACATACTAACAGACCTCATAATATCCTTCTTTCTGTATATTCTACTTGAAATGACCAAGGTTGAAGATATAGAAGAACCTGCACATAGAGCTCAGGAACTGATCGACCCTCTGGCTCAAGAAAAATTTGATGAGACTCTTTATCTTCAAACCTTACAATCTGGAATAACAAAATAGCAGGTCATACAAGAGCATAGCCAGGGGTAGATAGGGAAGTAAAATTAATAGAAAGTATATTATAACAAAGAAGTAGAGAGCATTGGAACACAGAATTTACTTTATCCTCAATAGCAGGGCAGTATCTAGGTCCCTTCGCCTCTACCCATCCTCCATAAGTAGGAGTTTCATGCAGATTCTCTTTAACTATCTCATGTGTTCTCTTTGTGGTACGAGTTAAGTAGCAGCACATCTGTTCCCTTTCTATGTGAAACTCTGGATCAAAACTAAACCAATTAACCTGTTAATCGTAAGCATGAATCAGAAACGTGATCCTCAATATGAATACACCATAAAGAATTACTACACCAGAAAATTATTAGACTCATGAAGAAAACTTCCAAGTATATGTCATCATCCCCTCAAACATTACCAAGTAGCTATCTAGCTTAGACCAGGACATAACTTGACTGAAAAGCTCAAATAGCTGTAGTCATCTGTTAGCATTTTCATCATAAGATATATAATAAATGACGCATGTCATGAGAATAATCTGAATAGTAATAGCATAAAAAGAACCAGGCCAGTGTTCCACGCAGCTCAAGTCAGCACAATCATTAGTTTTGGATGCAAGACAAGGTGTATACAGCCACTAAGCCATAATGGACAGATGCATAATTAATTTACTTGATCCAAGTGGGAAAATGCTTAACCACAAAATGCATCTTGTTTTGACCAAAAAGAAATAACAAAATGCATCATGTACAACAACTTAACGCATGGATAGAAGAAAGTGCAATGACCTCATCATCTCCACGTTGGGGATCCAGTCTAGAGAAATCTACAGTACGAATGTCCACTCGGGCAGGGGTGCCAGTTTTCAACCTGTCAGTTTCAAATCCAAGGTATTGCAGATTTTCTGTTAGACCATGTGAAGCTGATTCACCAGCTCTACCTGCAGGCATAGAAGTTCTACCAACCCAAATTTTGCCACTCATAAAAGTACCAGTCGTGAGAATCACAGAAGGAGCATAGAAGTTCATTCCAAAGAATGTACGAACACCTTCTACATTGTCATTCTTACCCACCAAAACTTCTGTAACCATTGCCTCTCTAATAGAAAGATTCCTTGTGCTGAAGAATGAAAATTAATCATTAGAAGATAAAAGGAAAACTTTCTCTCAACCACAATTTTGAGTATGAGTTTTTCCTAATAGTTTATGTTAAGGCTACGCATTTTAACTTGCCTCTCCACTATCTTTTTCATTTCCAAAGCATATTCCCTCTTATCAGTCTGTGCACGCAATGCTCTGACAGCAGGGCCTCGTGAGATATTAAGAAGACGCTTTTGCAAATAACATCTGCAAGGTGAAATTATCATGGCCATTGGTATCAGAAGATACAGTGCAATAGCATCTAGAGAATATCAACATACGAACATCCTAAAACTCTGAAAGAAAAAGATCAATAACATTAACAAAGACAAAACATTTTATGAATACACGTGCATACTTATGCATGTACTTACATATATGCATACAAATATAGCAAATTTATCCCTTCAAAATGTGGTATCTTTACACAATATGCTGATAATTTTTACAGTAGATGGAGTTAATTACTAAAAATGCTCAACAGAAATATTTTGATTTATTTCTATAAGGAAGAAATCAAAAAACAAATCTTCATGTTCTTCTACTTCATTTCATTAATTCTAGTAGCCCTACCTTGGTTTGCTTTTAATGGTATATTAGTACATCAGGGAACTTTCTTTTACACTTCATAATAGTGTGCTTTTCTTTTCTCCATAGCTCGCAGTTGACTCATATATTCACATTAATCCCCATAATTTCTGTATCCCTTTCATTTTCACATCCTTGATCCTATTCAATGGTCAACTATGCCAAAAAGCAATCATTTGAAGCCATCAAAAACATGTGCTTGAGAAACTATTCATGCCCTTCTAAATTTACAAATCAAGCCCACAACACACCTTCTGATTCTATGCCATGGATTTTGTTTCTTTCAGCATCAAATGTGCAAAGAGAATATTAAGCTTACATTGGCAGTAAATAGGTTATCCTAGGTATAACTTAGCTTACAAGGTTGTCCTACTTCTTGCTCTTTCCTTAATAAGTTTCCATGGGGCATTTTCTAACAGACAAAAGAGCAACAACTGATCATAACCATGATTTCTTCTGTTGTGTTCCCCCTCCCTCTTCCCTTCTGAGGAAACGGCGCAGGGAAAAAAAAAAAAAAACAAAGACACACAAGAACAAAAACATATTGTGGACAGCTGAAGCTGCCCAGCAGATGAGGAAATCCTAGAAATTTCATACTCCTACACAATTCTTTTCCATTATAATTTGTTGAAACCATTACCCGCAGATATTCAGTATCACGTCTGCACTGCTTTTCAACTTTATGTTAAGCTCCCTACCTGCTCTGTTTTATTTTCCATTATGCTTCTCTTTCCAAAATGAGCCATCTCTATTTGAATTGTCACAAAATGTTATATTTATTACACTTATTAAAAAGACATTAATGGTCACTAACTCTAGATTTAGATTACAATCTTTATGGAAATAGCGAAAATTTAATCAGTAAAAATGTTCTCTCTAGCAAGTTGCACATTCATTTCCGAACCAAACAATAACTGAGGAATAAAGGGTTAGGCCTGAGTGTGTGTGCTAGAGTATCTGAATTCATTTTACTTTCTTTGTTTTTGTTGTTGGGGGTGGAGGGTGGGGATTTAAAATTGGGGAACTACAATTTTTATTTTTCGTTCCTAATCAAATGGTTTTGTTCTAATCCCATGTTTAGGAGATTGTTGAAAACAAATTTCAGTATATGAGCAATGGAACATATGAGGATATGAGAATGCATATGTTCTTTGTGATTGCTTTCTTCTTTTTTCCATTATATATTCTCGGGGTCAGGGGAGATAATAAATTAAGAGTTACTTTTACTACTATAAATCCACAACAACAGGAAAACAGTTATGTAGGCAGAGTTAGACATAGACAAGGAATCCTGATCATTAATCACTTATTACTAAAAGTTGAGTCACATGGAGGCATTTCCATGGAGTAATCTAAATCATCTGTCACCATTCAGCTGTCTTTTACAAGCATAGAGTGTGACTGAATCAATGCAAAACAGGTAATATAGAGGAGATGACAATTAGTTTGAATGAGTCAGCAACTTATCCTGTGAAGGAGATCCAGTGCTAAATAAAGGAGAATTGAAAATCACCATTCTCCTTAGATGCAATAACTTTAGACTAATTATCAGAAGGGAATTGATGAGCCAATGGTTTGCAACATATTTATTATACGAGTAAAATTTTTATTTACCTATCCGTAGATAGAGAAAGCATTTTCTATGACGAGCTATGATTTACACCCTATGAAAATTCACTTTAGCTTCAAATCTTTAGATCACTTGGTTGCATATCAGCAATATGCTATTAATAAGCTTATCTCAACCCCAAATGCAGTTCCTAACCCTTTATTTTAATCAACAACCACTTGAAAGAAAAAGAAAATATTCAATTGCCAATACAGAAGTGAATATTCACACAGTAAATATATGAAGGATTACCTATCAGCTATCTTTCCAATATCACCACCAAGAGCATCCACTTCATGAACTAGCTGGGACTTTGCAGGTCCACCCACAGCAGGATTGCAAGGCTTCATCAGTTGGATATGGGTAAACACATTTAGTGACGATTGAAAATGTTTGACTAAGAACTTCAACACTTTTTGAATTATCAACTAACTGACCTGCCATGCAATGCGGTCAATATTAAGTGTAAGAAGAAGTGTTTTTGCCCCTAAACGAGCTGATGCAAGAGCAGCTTCACAGCCCGCATGCCCACCTCCTACTACTATGACATCATATCTTTCACTGGGAACTTCACCATAACTAGAACCATCTACCAGAATGGGGAAATCAGAATCCAGAACTCAGAATAAAACTATACAAAGAATTCATATTCGTAACCAAAGAAAATAAATAGAAAGAAAGAACAAAAGTTCATTCCTATCATGCATTAGGCACCAGAATCAAAATACAAATTCAATAGCAACCGAATTCTCATAGAATACTATTACTGCTAGAAGTTAACAAAACATTAATAGTAAAGAAAAATAAAAGAGAAACACAGAAAGAACATAAATTTGGAGAGTGCAATAATCTTTTTACCTGCAGAAGTTGAAGCTGCAATAGAAGTATAACAACGAGGAAAGGTGGAGTTTGTAAATTTCAAGTTGCTATGAGAGCTGTGAAAACGGCTGTGAAATTTGGAAACGTTTTGAGGCGTTCTGAGCAGAGAAGGGAAAGAACGAGGAAAGAATACAAAACAAGAAGAAGAAGAAGACAAATGGAGCCAAGGGGCAATTCGACTTAGGCCAAGAGATAAAGCAGTAGCCATTTCATCAAGAAATTGTAGAGGGAGGATTCAGTTTACTTCTCTTAAGTCATTTAGTTTATACAAATGCAGACCCACCAAATTTGGCAACTTTCTGGAGACAGAGAAGGTGGTGGTGCTAGGCCCAGGGGGCAGGTCGGGGAAGGAGGGAAGGTGTGGTCGCAGGGCCTCCGTCGATGGCTGAGCCGCAGAGCTGCGGGATGAGAAATCTTTGTACAGACTCAACCAACGGTTCAGTTTGAGTAATTGACCCGATTAATGATTGAAAATTCGGATCCGAGAATCAAGATATACAGTTAATGACAAATTAGTCCTTGAAAGCATGATGATGTGTCAATTTAGTCCTAATGATAGACAAGCACTAATCTAGTCTTGGAAAATACTAGTGAAGGTCCCCACACTGTGGTTAGTGATCTAGTTGTCTTATAGGTGAAAATTGTTAACATTATCTATTGATGAAAACAAATCTGCAAAAATAGGTTTAGGAAATGTAAATTGAATATTAAAATGTTATTATATTGATATGTCTAGATGATCTATCGATGAGATCATAAAACATTATTTATAAGTGAGATCACAAAAAGTTTTAAAAAGTTCTATCTAATTGGACTTCCTTGGTTGGACTAGTAAGTAAGGATGGATGCTTTGTTCTTTTCTTCTTTGTGTTTGCCCTTTTCTGTTGATGTTTTTTCAGAATCATTTGGACTGGTGGTGATTTTGAGAAATAATTTTGAGGATGATTAAGTATGCATTTTTTTAATGCGTTTTCATGTGGATTTTTTTCAAAGAATGCATTGTGAATGATAAATTCAGCCTACGTTTTGTTTGAGTGAAAAACGCATTCTGGAAATGAGTTTTTTGTGTGTGAGTGGAATGCATTGTGATGAATATTTCAAGAATAATTTTAAGGATGAATGAGTATTTATTTTTGTATTGCGTTGTCATGCGGATTTGTTTAAAGAATGTGTTATGGAGGACGAATTCAAGATGCACATTTTACATAATGCTTTTTCATAATGTGTCATTATGTTGAAGAAAGTTGAGAATGTTCAAAGTTGAAAAGTGGGTTTCTAGAATTGGAAGCATGTTTAAAGAATGTGTTGTGTAATGCAGGTTAAAGAAGTTTGATTGTTGTCTTTTATCCGAATGCATTATGGGTATATGTTGTGATATGAATAGAGTTGCGTTTAGAGAATGTGTTGTGTAGTAAAGTCCAAGTGGTTTAGTTGTTGCATTTTATTCGAATGCGTCAGGAGCATAGGTTGTGATATGAACAGAGTTGTGTGATGTGTTGTTGTGAAAAGTACTTTTGCTTTTTTAGATGATGATAAGATTGTTCGAACTGAAGAGAGTTCATGTTCATCTGGTTTTCTTTTTCCTTATCGTTCGTGTAAAGCTCTGTTTGTATGTTGTAATTTCGGTATTATTATTTATATTTTGCTTTCAATAGCTTGAATTTAGGTCTTGTGTGTTTGGATTTTTTTGTGGGAAATGGGAAAAGGATTTATCTATTTTCTAAAATGGTACGTTCGATTGTTGTTGGAGCTGTGTGGAAATGAGGTAATATTGTTTTTACAAATTGTGTTTGATTATTGAAGTTTTACACTTATAGGTTTCAGTTTTTTATAGGAAATGCAAGCACAATTTGTCTATTTTTCCAAAATAGTAAGGATTCTATGTTCGGTGAATATTGTCTAGAAATGAGGTAAGATTAGTTTTTGTGAATTCAAGTTTGCATGCAGAAACAGTGCATTCAAGGTCTTGTTTTTTATGAGATGCTTTGATTTTTTTTTTTTTTTTGTATTTTGTTGTTTGTCATGTTGGTTGTCATTGTGATTGGATTGCACAGTTAACTGATT
Organism: Rauvolfia tetraphylla; assembly: GCA_030512225.1. Taxonomy (NCBI): domain Eukaryota; kingdom Viridiplantae; phylum Streptophyta; class Magnoliopsida; order Gentianales; family Apocynaceae; genus Rauvolfia; species Rauvolfia tetraphylla. The sequence continues at coordinate 3,862,800 of JAJQKT010000004.1, read as the reverse complement.
TGTGTTTTTACTTGTATTTTGTAATAGTTGAAGTTTAGCTTTTAAAGGTTTAGAACTGCAGTTTGTGTGTAAAAAGGTTGTATTTATAGTTTTGTTTATAGTCAAATATCTGGGACTTTTTTTGTTTGTATTTTGTTATAAATAAAGTTAAGGATGATATTATTTTGTGCGTAGATTATTTTTGGTGTTATTTTTGGGTGGTTGTAGAGAAATATTGACTGAAAAAGACAGTATAGAGGATTATTTGTCTTATTTATTTATAATGTAGTAAAATATTTAGGATTTTTTTGTTTGTTTGTATTTTGTTATTTTTTACTAAAGTGTTTATTTTGATGGTTTTGATATTTAATTAGTTGTAGTCTTTATGTTTATCATTAATATAGTATATTGACTACATAATTTATAATCTATTTAGATAGTGAAGAAAATTATTGCTATTAATAGTTTTTGGTAGTTACAGAACTAAATGATAGATGGAAAAAGTATGTAATTGTAAATGTAGAAATTTAACTAAAGAAAGATTAAAGAATCTCTTAGATTGTTATGTCATGTTGATTGCATTAGCAGGAAGAATTGTTTGTTGTTTTTCTTTTTTTTTTTTGTAGTGTTATGGCAAGTTAAAGATATGATTTTACATTGAAACATTATAGTCTTTTGTGAGTAAATTGTGGAATATTTTGGGAGACAAAAGATATAAGTTTATGTTAATATATCATAGTACTCTATTTGTAGATTATTGCAAGTACACAGTTGTTTGTCAAAAGTAGCAAAAGAAAAGTTTTTTTCTGCTAGTATTCTTAGTGAGGCAGACAAAAACATATTTGGTTAGAAAAGTAGTAAACAGAAATTGTGCTTCTAGTAAGTCAAACTTTACCTTCGTGAATGGGCTTATGTGACTTGAACCAGTGCTTGTATCTATGTATTTATTCTCTGACTTGTCCAAGTCAGTAAATAGACATTTTTTTTCCAAATTTCTTTTTTTTTGCATCTGTCACATTTATTGATTGATGAGAGTTAGATTTAAGCAAGAGTAAATTGTTAGATATGTCATTTCATTTGAATGTTACCTTGAATCGAGGTATTGCTGTCTTCTTTTATGCCATCTAGTAGCATTGTTGTAGCAATAGGTAGTGTTTTTGCTTCAAAGAAACAACGTAAGTTGTATCTCTATTTGTTAAACGCAAATCTGCTCTTGTTGGTTTGATTTGTTCAATGAATTCTTTTCCTTGCAGATTTGATAATGCTGGTTCAATTGGTAGAAGAACTTCTTGCATGATTGAAATGCATGTCATATTTAATAAGTTTTTCTTGCATATAGTATTTTACATTATTTAATAGATGTATTGTTCATACCTGATGGGAGAGTTCCATTGCTTGTTTTCCAGTCAAGAGTATGATTTTTTTAGCAATATCTCTAAATGCAGTTGTTATGATAGTTCCATACTCATCGGAGATGTCTATTTCAATAGCACATCTGTGTTCTTTTTTACGTGTGTTAGTATGTGAATGATATATTTTAATGTAATCTGTCAAGATGTTTCATTGAATTTGATACCTTGGTTCCGCATGAATATTTTTGCCACAATATATACATGGAATTTCTAGCCTGGTTTAGCTAATGTAGCACGGAAGCAGTTTTTGCAACACATGTAAAAGAAGCTTTGCTATTCATTTGGTAATTCTATTGAACCTTTCACCCACACAATCTAAAATTGAAGAGAAAAAACAGACTTTAAGATTGTAAAGTGTGTTTATAAATATCTTTTTCTTTGATGAATTGAACCGACCTTATCTGTTGATTGAATTTCTGTTATTAGTGTGGTTTTTAGTCCTTGGTGAAATACCAGTTAGGATCAAAGTTCTTGTATGCTTTTTCAGTAGTTTTTTCAGTTAGAATATTCTAGTTTCGCATGGCCCTGTTTATTTTGCAATAAGAATGAAAAAGTTTAATGATTACTCTACTTGGTTTATGTACATTGAGAGTGAGAAATTGTCAAAGTAAATATATAAAGTAAATTTTAATGGAAAGAAATTTACCAAATCTTTAGTTGTCACACTTGCGGTATTGAAGGGTTGATGTTGATGGTATTGGCATATCATGTTTTCAAGATTAAACCTGTAATTTGTAATTTAGTTAGTAATATATAAGGTCTAGTGGATGAATAGTATAGAGTAGAAATTTGGTAGAAAGTGACATTAGCAGGTTTGTATACTATTGAAAGTTCCCACATCAATCCTTTTATAGTGTACAATAGGTAGGGTTCCTTGCATTTCGTTCAAAACATTTCCCTCGTTCTCAACAAACTCATTCCCTAATGTCATCTTGATAGGCATTAATCTGGAATTAAAAATAGTTAGAAGTGATTTTATAGTATAGTTAGGTATAGTTTTGATTGATACATTATTGGAGATTGGAAGTTGTACTCCTTATTTATGACTCTCTACGAATTGATGTAGTACCCCTAACTCCTCCGCTAGGTTCTACTGCGGCTGAGTAGGGTATCGGTGTGCCTCTCGACACTGGTATGTACGTGTACTAGTGTCCGGAGAAGAAATAAAAACTAACATACAAAAAAATTTAATAAACAGAAACAACAGCGGAAGTTTTATATACATGTATAAAAGTAGATCCTTAATACAATCTTTTCTCATTCTTTTACTAGCGAAAGGAAACGAAATATACAATATGTTACAACAGTACATATGCATGGCAAAAGATGTACTCCAAATTAAAGTTATATTAAACATGAGACTCACTGGTCGGTCCACAAGTATGCTTCATCTGAAATAGATATATTAAAATATGTGTGAGCAAAAGAGCTCAATGAGTTTATGTCTGTTTGTAATTTCAAAATGATGTGAATGAATGCCTATATATGTACAAACTCCTTTCATGCAATTAAATATTCTTCTTATTTTAAATAAACATGTACAAACTGATGGTAGAGATTGAGCCTAGTTGGAAAGTCTGAGCGAATCAAGACACATTAGCATAGCGCATCAATCTAAATTTTCAAACACGACAAACAGTCAAATGGTGGCTCAACGGTAATTCTACCAAAACCAATAAAGGGGGGGTCATCAGGAAACAAATCCCGGCATCCCGGAGTCAATACCAGCCATATACCAGTACGAATATTCAATTTACAGACTACCTTATGCCTCCCCAAACAAACCTCAGGCTAAGGATCTGGGGCACCTACCAGTCCAACCCTGGTGATCAATCTTAACATTGAGCCCCTCCTAACTCTCTGTTAAGTGACCGCAGATAGAAACCCGTAGTACCAGTTGGGCCACGCCCTCCCTGTCATACTACGTCCTTATCAAGTGGATCTATAATACACAGTTTGCGCGTTCCACGCTAGCGGAAGAGGCCCTAGTACGGGGGACTAGCCACTCATATCTGGTCATGACGAAGTTTTTATGCACATTTTCAAACATAAAGGCCACTCAAGTAGCCATCCAAATGATTCCAAATTCATAACCAAATCAAATTTTAACAAAGGCTCAAAATAACAACCGTTTGCCAGTCCAAACATGTAAATGCAAGTTTTTCAAATATGTCATGAAAATTCACTTGACTTTGTGAAAGTACACAATAAAATATTTCTCAAAGATTACTTGCATTTATAGATAATCTTCAAATACTATAATATTTCAAATTAATTAAATACTTATTTGGAGCACTGTTCTGAAATATTTTTAAGGCACCAGTAAAAATATATTGTGGAGAACATCTCCAATTTAAAACAAGTAATTAAAGTAATTCTCGTGGAGAACCTCTCCAATTTAAAATAGGTAGTAAAAGAAATTATCAAAATAAAATAATATATTTTCATTTGTGAATAGTAAATTTTGACAACACTAAAAATATAGTGAGTATGAGATTTGTAAACTCACCTGATCGCTATATATAGGTGTGCAGGCTACTCGCTGCCTATCAAAGTGTGTGAATTTCCTACAAATGTAGGTGACTAAGCCTTAGTCAAAACCCTTCTAAACGATGATAAATTTTTTTATTTATCGGGTGTAGCTTTTTAGACTACTCTAGGCATAAATCTAAGCATAAATAAAACACATATTTATCGGATAGTTAGAGAATATATATATATATATATATCTATACTTAGAGTAAAAAATATAATCTAATGTATTATGAGTTTATTATATATATAAATCATAATAAAATAATTACCTATTATTAGTATAATAATAAACTAATACTAATACTAATAAAATAATGCAAATATCGTAGGATTTTATTTTTGTGTATAAATTATACTAAAATAATTATTCATTATGATAAATTAACAGAATAGTATTTATGTATTTTATTTATTCTATCTTCAAATATATGGTGTAGGTAATAAAAATGTCATAAACACCATAAATATTAACTCTATTCGAATAAAATTTCACAAATTCCACAGACATCAAATTTCTCAATTATCAAATATCACAGTTTCACAAATAATGAATCTATTTCAAATTTTAAAATAGATAGATATTTATGCTATAACAATTCATACTAAAATAAATAATTTCTACTAAATAACCAAGTTACAATATAAGGTTAAAGAAATTATGAACAACAAGAAAATTAAACAAAGAAGATAATTAGACTCATTACCTTAATTGCAAAGGGAATTTGAGTCAAGAAGAGACGAAAGGAAACGGACTGCTAGGGAGCAAAGACGAAGAAGAGAAATTGAAATTGAAAGGAATAGAGATGGCAATTGAATCCTATTTATATAGGTAAATCGGTGAGGCGGTCACCGATTACCTATTTTGGTGAATCAGCCATTCAAGTGGTCACGTGCCATTTGATAGTGATTTCACCTTTCTTTTTTTTTTAATATTATTATTTTATTTATATTATATTTTATTTTATTTTTGAAAAAAATCCAAAATATCTCAGGCCTAATTTATTGTTTCCAAAATAGTGTATTCTATCACACAATAGACACACATAAAATATTTAAAGGACGGGATATTACATTCCTTCTTCCTTAAAAGAATTTCGTTTTCAAAATTTTAAATGCACATACCTAATAATTCAGGATGTTGTCTTTGTATATACTCTTTGGTTTCCCAGGTTTATTCTTCTATCCCATGGTGTTTCCAAATCACTTTACACATTGGGATATGCTTTCCTCTCAACTCTTTTATGCTACGTTCCACAATTCGTGCCGGTTTCTTTTCATATGTCAAATCCGCTTTCAATTCCAATGTTTCATCGTTCAACACATGATTAGGTGACGAATGATATTTTTTTAGTTGTGACACATAAAACACATCGTGTAAACCAATTAGCTCTTCTGGTAAGATTAGCCAATATGCTACTTTACCGATTCTACTTGAAATTTCAAATGGCTATAAGTATCTGGGACTCAATTTCCCTTTTCGTGGATGTCTGAATTTTCCTCGATGAGGAGTTAATTTTAAAAACATTTTATCTCCAACCTTAAACTCTAATTCCCTTCTTCGAAGCCTGCTTTGTATGATCTTTATTTGTTTATGCATTTCTTCCATTTCTGGCATCCAATTCTTTTGCTTCCAATGAGCTCGAACTCCAACCTCATCCCAATATAGGGGTGTTCTACATTTCCTACCATACAATGCTTCAAAAGGTGCCATTCCAATTGATGAATGATAACTATTGTTGTAAGCAAATTCTGCACAAGCAAGATTATCAATCCATTTATTTCCAAAATCCAAAACGTATGCTCGCAACATATCTTCCAAAGTTTGAATTGTTCTTTCCGTTTGTCCATCTATTTGTGGATGCGCAGTGGTATTGTAGCTTAGATTGGTTCCAAGAGCAGCCTGAAATTTGGGCCAGAACTTAGAGGTAAATCTTGAGTCTCGATCCAATACAATGTCAACAGGTACTCCATGCAATCTTACTACTTCGTCCACATATAACTGAGATAACTTTTCCAGAGGATAGGTCATATTGATAGCTAGAAAATGTGCTGTTTTGGTCAGTCTATCAACAATTACCCAAATAGCATCTTTCTGTCCTTTTGTACGCGGTAATAATCCCATAATGAAATCCATGGTAACGTATTCCCACTTCCGTTCTGGCACCGGTAAGGATTGCAATAGCCCTGCTGACTTTTGATGTTCAGCTTTCACTTTCTGACAGGTAAGACAAGTAGATACATATTCAGCTATGTCCTTTTTTATTCCATTCCACCAAAATTTCTGCTGCAAATCCTTATACATCTTATTTTCACCTGGATGCATAGTATATTTACTCTTATGTCCTTCTAAAATCTTCTGTTTTAGCCCTTTGTCATCAGGAACACAGAGTCGCTGCCGAAAATAAAGATTTCCATCTTCCGGGTTTACTTGAAAGTTAGGCAGTTTCTTGGCTCCCATTCGTTTCTTAAATTCTTGAAACTCATTATTGCTCTTTTGGGCACTTCGAATTTCCTGTTGCAATGTAGATATGAAGGTCAAACTTGTTATCTTCACTTTTCTGCTGAGAGCATCTGCTACAACATTAGCTTTTTCCGGATGGTAAATAATGGGATACCGATACTCTTCCAATAACTCCATCCATCATCGCTGCCGCATATTTAGATCTTTTTGTGAAAATAAATACTTTAAACTCTTGTGATCAGTATAAATCTCATACTTTGCCCCATATAGATAATGTCTCCACTTCTTTAGGGCGAAAACAATTGCTGCCAATTCCAAATCATGGGTTGGATAATTTTTCTCATGATCTTTTAACTTCCTAAAAATATAAGCAACTACTATTCCTTCCTGCATCAATACAGCTCCCAATCCTTCTTTCGAGGCATCCGTGTATAATGCATATTCCTTACTTGGATCTGGCAAGATCAAAATTGGTGTTGACGTAAAACGTCTCTTTAGTTCTTGGAAACGCTGCTCACATCGATCAATCCATTTAAACTCAATTGTCTTTAGTGTTAACTGTGTCAAAGGTGCAGATATTTTTGAAGAATCTTTAATATATCTCCTGTAATAGCCTGCTATACCTAAGAAACTGTGTACTTCAGTAGGTGTTTTTGGTTGTTCCCAACGTGTTACAGCTTCTACCTTGGCAGGGTCCATTGAGATATCTTCACGATTAACCACATGACCCAAGAAAATTACCTATTCCTTCCAAAATTCACATTTACTGAATTTAGCATACAATTTATGTTCCCGAAGAGTTTGTAATATGGTTCTGAGATGCTGGTCATGTGTCTCCGGATTGGGTGAGTAAACAAGAATATCGTCAATAAAAATAACGACGAATTTATCTAGATAAGGTTGAAACACTCTATGCATCAGATCCATAAAGATTGCGGGTGTATTTGTTAGTCCAAATGGCATGATCATAAACTCATAATGCCTGTACCGAGTATTAAAAGCAGTTTTAGAAATATCTTCTGCTTGCACCCGTACCTGATAATATCCTTGTCTTAAATCCAATTTAGAGTAACACCCTGCTCCACGAAGTTGGTCAAACAACTCATCAATCAATGGTAGTAGATATTTATTTTTGATAGTGACACTATTCAATCCCTGATAATCTATACATATTCTCAGAGTTCCCTCTTTCTTTTTCACAAATAAAACAGGTGCTCCCCACGGAGATGTGCTTGGACGAACGAAACCTTGTTGCAATAAACTGTGCAATTGCTCTTTCAATTCCTTTAACTCTTCTTGTGTCATTCGATACGGTGTTCTAGATATAGGTTCCGCTCCTGGGGTTAACTAAATACTAAATTCCACTTCTCACTTTGGAGGTAAAGCTATCAATTCCTCTGGAAAAACATCCTTAAATTCTTTTACCACAGCTATTGAGTCTAACTTCAGTTTTTCCCCGGGTTTATTCAATAGATATGCCAAATATCCCGGGCAACCTTTCCACAATAACTTCCTTGCCTTCATACCAGAAATCAAAAGAGTATCCACCTTAGTTTTATTGCCTTTGAACTCAAGAATTGGCTGACCTGGTCGACTAAATCTGACTATTTTCTGTCTACAATCCACTTGTGCATAATGTTTTGATAACCAATCTATTCCTAATATCACATCATAACCTTCAAAGGCTAAAACAATCAAATTCCCGGGCAATACTACGTTTTCAAAAAAAATACAACACTCAGGATATACCACTTCAGACACCTTACAATCACCCATTGGTGTACTAACTGACATCTGATAACTCATCAAGTAAGAAGGCATAGGGATATGTGGTGCAAAATGCAAGCTTACAAATGAATGCGATGATCCAGGGTCTATGAGTACTTTAACTTGATGAGAAAATATCTGTAATGTACCTTCTACCACATTTGCCCCAGCTTCTATTGGTTGACCATCTACTGCATACACTCTGGCTCTTACTTGTGGCTTGCTATTCTTTTGCTCTATAATTCCTCGTGCAGTAGGTGGACGTCCAGCTCTTTTTGGTTCCTCAGCAGGGACTGACCTCATCTCCGGGCATTGCACTTTTTGATGTCCTGTCTTATCACATTGATAACACAAACCCATTCTTTTGTAGTACTTATCAAAAGTATGTCCAACAAGACCATAATAATTACAACTCCCACGATAATTTTCCCCTGTCATGTTTGGATGATTAGTTCGGCCTCTCTGATTATCCCTAGCTCTCCATAATTCTTTTCCAGGTCGTTTAACAAATTGTGAGCTTGATATATGGACAATCTTCTTCTGTATTAATGCTCGATCTGCCATCTTAGTTCGAGTGGCTGCCTCAACGGCTGCATAAAATCCTGTAGGGGGTAAAGATGCTACAGCTCTTTGTAATTCCACTCGTAATCCCTTCACAAATTGCCGAGTCTTATTTTTCTCAATATCTATTATTCTTAGACAGTTCTTAGCCAATCGGTTAACCTTAGCCGTGTATTGGACTACTGTCATGTCTTCTTGTCGTAATTATTGGAACTCATCCTCACGTTGTTCCCAAATCCAACGCGGGATATATTCTTTCTTGAATTCCTCTTGAAAGTCAATCCAGGTCTAGTGTAGGCCTTTTACAGTCCGAGATTCAAACATCCTCAACCACCAATCGGAAGCAGCTCCTCTTAGACGGAAAGCTGCAAAAGTCACTTTTTTATTATCATCATATCCCAGAGTATCATAAATGTCCGTCAGTTGTTCCAAAAATAGCTCAGCTTTAACTTCTTGCTCCGCCTCTCCAAAGAATTCTGGAGGTCTAAATTTTAAAAATCTCTCCAACGATTCATCTATTTCCGGAGTTGATACCCGCTCCGTCCTTCGTGTTCCAACAACTGTCTCCAAAAATGCAATCATTCTCATCATAAACTGTTCAATTTTATCTGCATCTGTCTGCTCCGAATAAGATGGCTGCCCTTCAGGTTGTGCTGGCTGTGAGTGTTGGGGAGTTTCATCTTGAGTCTCAGCACTAAAGGTTGTTGGATGTGGTTGCGCGGCCATTCTATGCATACAGAAGGCTTATGGCTAATGAAACAGGTAGCTACACTCAAATATCAAATAAAGTAACGAAAAGAAAGAAAAGAGAAAAAAAATAATTTATTGAAACTTATACATCTAAAGTTAATATCAAATAAGAAGGAGTTATGTCCAAAAGTAGTATTGGTATATATATATATATATATATATATACACACACACACATATATATACTTACATTCACAGACCAAAATAACACGAGGTACGAAATGTGGATGGCCTACCAAGTTATCTTACTTAAGGCAGTACAAAAGGCCTCATCAACAAACCGTTACACTATAAAATTTGGGAGCCTATACGACCCCCAAGCCCTAAGGGACTACAATCCTAAATTAGACAAACAGATACATATAGCAAAAGAAATATATACAAGTAGTCAACTAAAAGTCTGGGACTAAGGATCGCGACTCCCTGAGGGTCCCACTCGCACTCTCAGCTGCTCTCGGAGCCCCTGGGACCAAACTTCCATAGATTCTATAGTCTTCTCAATCCATCGAACCAAATTGTCACGGTCCTCAATCACCTCATCGATTTCACGTAAATGTGCAGCATGAGCTTCCATCATCCTATCTAGCTGTACCTCCAGCATCCTACCACGACGTAATGAGTATAACAAACGATCAGCTCGTTTTAGCTCCCTCTCTAACTCTGAAACACGCTCACTCTCTACCTGAATGCGATGCTCATACAGCACACACTGCGGGCACAAATATGGAGTGGTCGGCTCAAACAAAGGTGATAGAACTGAGAATGAAGAGGTTGATCCCACAAATGTAGAAAATGCTGCAGGCATATGAGTAATAGGGTCAGTTGGAATGGGCAAATCTGCAAGCCTCTCTCAACCAGCAGTCTCTCCCTCATCAGCATCCCCAACTATCTCGATGGGCTCTAACTCCTTAATAGGATCAGGTCCCTCAACAGGCTTAGGCTCCTCTATTGGCTCAGAAGATAGTTTGCTTGGATCCTCCTCCTCCTCCTCAACCGATCCTCCTAGTATAGGGGCTCTCACAGTAGGTTCATCCACCGACTCACCCTCATCCACCTCAACCAAAGGTAACATTGGTCTCGCTGGCACCATTTCTCGGATAGAATATGATGAAGACGATGTCGAACCACCTACTGCATCAATAACAGTGCCTCCCTGATAAATCCACTTATGGTCTCTATGTAGTATGTTATCTTGCTCAGCCATATCGCTAACCTACAAAACAAATGCTATCCATCAGTACTAACCATAACTCTACCTCCGAACAGCTAGACCCATATGATAACTCCTATGCCTCGTCTAGGATTTACAAATTCGAACCTAATAACGAACCTAGAGCTCTGTTACCAACTGTAGTACCCCCAACTCCTCCGCTAGGTTCCACTGCGGCTGAGTAGGGTACCGGCGTGCCTCTCGGCACTGGTATGTACGTGTACTAGTGTCCGGAGAAGAAATAAAAACTAACATACAAAAAAATTTAATAAACAGAAACAACAGCGGAAGTTTTATATACATGTATAAAAGTAGATCCTTAATACAATCTTTTCTCCTTCTTTTACTAGCGAAAGAGAACAAAATATACAATATGTTACAACAGTACATATGCATGGCAAAAGATCTACTCCAAATTAAAGTTATATTAAACATGAAGCTCACTGCTCGGTCCCCGAATATGCTTCATTTGAAATAGGTGTGAGCAAAAGAGCTCAATGAGTTTACGTGTGTGTTTATAATTTCAAAATGATGTTAATGAATGCCTATATATGTACAAACTCCTTTCATGCAATTAAATATTCTTCTTATTTTAAATAAACATGTACAAACCGATGGTAGAGAATGAGCCTAGTTGGAAAGTCTGAGCGAATCAAGACACATCAACATAGCGCATCAATCTAAATTTTCAAACATGATAAAGAGTCAAATGGTGGCTCAACGGTAATTCTACCGGAACCAATAACGAGGTCATCAGGAAACAAATCCCGGCATCCCGTAGTCAATACCAGCCATACAGCAGTACGAATATTCGATTTACAGACTACCTTATGCCTCCCCAAACAAACCCCAGGCTAAGGATCTGGGGCACTTACCAGTCCAACCCTACTGATCAACCTTAACATTGAGCCCCACCTGACTCTCTGTTAAGTGACTGCTGACAAAAACCCGCAGTACCAGTTGGGCCACGCCCTCCCTGTCATACTACGTCCTTATCAAGTGAATCCATAATACACAGCGGAAGAGGCCCTAGTACGGGGAACTAGCCACGTACAGTGCAATCCACTGACGCTTCAGGCTCAGATTATATCCAAATCATATCTCGTCATGACGAAGTTTTTATGCACATTTTCAAACATAAAGGCCACTCAAGTAGCCATCCAAATGATTCCAAATTCATAACCAAATCAAATTTTTACAAAGGCTCAAAATAACAACTGTTTGCCAGTCCAAACATGTAAATGCAAGTTTTTCAAATATGCCATGAAAATTCACTTGACTTTGTGAAAGTACACAATAAAATATTTCTCGAAGATTACTTGCATTTATAGATAATCTTCAAATACTATAATATTTAATATTTCAAATTAATTAAATACTTATTTGGAGCACTGTTCTGAAATATTTTTAAGGCACCAGTAAAAATATATTGTGGAGAACATCTCCAATTTAAAACAAGTAATTAAAGTAATTCTCGTGGAGAACCTCTCCAATTTAAAATAGGTAGTAAAAGAAATTATCAAAATAAAATAATATATTTTTACTTGTGAATAGTAAATTTTGACAACACTAAAAATATAGTGAGTATGAGATTTGTAAACTCACCTGATCGCTATATATAGGTGTGCAGGCTACTCGCTGCCTATCAAAGTGTGTGAATTTCCTACAAATGTAGGTGACTAAGCCTTAGTCAAAACCCTTCTAAACGATGATAAATTTTTTTATTTATCGGGTGTAGCTTTTTAGACTACTCTAGGCATAAATCTAAGCATAAATAAAACACATATTTATCGGATAGTTCGAGAATATATATATATATATATATATATATATATATATATATATATATATATATATATATATATATATATATATATATATATCTATACTTAGAGTAAAAAGTATAATCTAATGTATTATGAGTTTATTATATATATAAATCATAATAAAATAATTACCTATTATTAGGATAATAATAAACTAGTACTAATACTAATAAAATAATGCAAATATCGTAGGATTTTATTTATGTGTATAAATTATACTAAAATAATTATTCATTATGATAAATTAACAGAATAGTATTTATTTATTTTATTTATTCTATCTTCAAATATATGGTGTAGGTAATAAAAATGTCATAAACACCATAAATATTAACTCTATTCGAATAAAATTTCACAAATTCCACAGACATCAAATTTCTCAATTATCAAATATCACAGTTTCACAAATAATGAATCTATTTCAAATTTTAAAATAGATAGATATTTATGCTATAACAATTCATACTAAAATAAATAATTTCTACTAAATAACCAAGTTACAATATAAGGTTAAAGAAATTATGAACAACAAGAAAATTAAACAAAGATGATAACTAGAATCATTACCTTAATTGCAAAGGGAATTTGAGTCAAGAAGAGACGAAAGGAAACGGACTGCTAGGGAGCAAAGACGAAGAAGAGAAATTGAAATTGAAAGGAATAGAGATGGCAATTGAATCCTATTTATATAGGTAAATCGGTGAGGCGGTCACCGATTACCTATTTTGGTGAATCAGCCATTCAAGTGGTCACGTGCCACTTGATGGTGATTTCACATTTCTTTTTTTTTAATATTATTATTTTATTTATATTATATTATATTTTATTTTTGAAAAAAATCCAAAATATCTCAGGCCTAATTTATTGTTTCCAAAATAGTGTATTCTATCACACAATAGACACACATAAAATATTTAAAGGACAGGATGTTACAATTGAGGTCACGTAATGTGATTCTTTGATTGGATAAACATTCAAGACTAACTCCAAGAACATCTAGAAATATGAAATACAAAATTGGAAAGGATTAGATTTTTTATTTATCGTTGTGAATTGTAATAAATTGCAAAATTGGGCATTTAATCTTACCTATTGATTGTTCATGATCTACATTTTGTGGAAAGTATTTGAATGGTATGCATTCAAATTTTCCAATCATTGTTTCTTGCATGTTGTCTGGTGCATCTTCAACGATGGTTCATCCAGAGATAATGCATTGAATTGTGATACCATCAATGATGAATTTTGATTTCACACATCCAACCATCGCATTTGAAACATAGTTAGTCTTGTAGGGAACAAATTTCTAATGGTAGAGGTCAACACTTTTGTCGAATAGTATACCAATAACTCTTGTTCCCTAGACTTGTCATTGAATTTCAAACCTGCATCTTTTCTTAAACTCTAACTTTTGCAGTCCAGTTTATCATACATGACATGATAGATTTCACTGGTGTAATTTTCTTCATGATCTGTTCACGGGAAATATTAGTATAGATATTTCAAAGATATTTGTATTTCACTGAGAATTTGTTGAAAGTATACCATTTGACATTTTTTTATATATCAGAAAAAATGACAATATGTTATCAGTGTGCGCAGTTTCATAATATAAGTATTGCCCGTCTTCTAGTTTACCATAGACTTCATAATTATTGTGAAAGTTCTAATACTTCTGGATAAACAATATTTCTTGTGAGAGTTCGAAGACTAGTATCTTCAAATGTTGGTGGAACAGTTAGCACTTTGACATTCCTAAAATGCTTAGCTCTTGAGAGTGCAATATATAATTGTCCATGTGAAAACACTGGTTCACATAGATATATCCTAACCGCAAACGATATCTGTCTTTGAACTTTATTTATCATCATTAAAAAACACAAGCGTATTGGAAATTGAGTTCTTTTAAATGGAATACCATGCTTGTCAGCAGTTGATGATTCCAATAGAATTGGGTGTAGGAAGATTGGTTTTCCATAGTGTTCCACAACAGCGATTTCAGCATAGATAATATATTTTCTCAGTTCTTTGCATATCAATCGTGCACCATTACATAAATCTTTTGTGGGATTGATATTCCTTAAAAGTATAACTGGACAATTCTTTTTTAGCTTCAGTTTATGTGGTGGTAAACCATCAATTTCTAGACTGTTTACGAAATTTCATAGTCTGCTTGATCTCTTGCATTTGTTGTTCTCTTCTTTGTGCTTGAGTACACCACTGTTTCTCCTAGAAATCTTTCAATTATCAAATTATTTATATCATTTACACAATTATTCTTCAGTGTTAGTAGAGCTCTCTTAATAACAGTTTGATAGATTTGATTCAAATAAGGTTAGATCTGGGAAAACAAAGTTCACTAAATCTAGTATTGAAACTTCTTTACTGATGAATGCTATGTTCATATTAGTAGGTAATCAGACATTATCATTGGAATCAACAGGTTCAATGTCATTACCAATTCGTAAAAGATATCTTGCGAACGTAGGGATCTTCAATAGATCCCATATTTTTCATTAATTTCAATTTGTGTAACTTGCTCCAAGTATTTGATTTTAGTAGACTACTGTTCAGAATGTCTTCTTTTGTTCCATTGTGAATGACTGGTAACACTTGTCTAAAATCAACTCCAAATACAGCCACCATTCTACCGAAAATTTCATCATCATCCATGATATCTTGTAGCAAAAAGTTGAAACTTCTTATTGCTTGTTTGTCGACCATTTGAGCATCGTCCCATATAATTAACTTCACTTGCTTAATTAACTTTGTAATACTGCTTTGCTTGCTCAATTGACATGTATTAGTCTCTGAAGTGTCAAGTGGTGTTTTGAACCTTGAAAGTGTTGTTCGTCTTCCAGGAAGTAATGATGTGGCAACTACACAACTTGCCGTTGCAATTGCAATGAATCCAATTGATCTTATAGCAATCAAAAGGGTTTTATTTAAAAATATTTTTTCTGTACACCTGGTCTATCAATTAAAAAATATTTTTCTGTTTGCTCCGTAGTTGCTGCAAAAATGCATTCGAAAGCCTCTTTTTGTATTGCATTCAATTTCCCTCTATTTAAAAGGTCTTCTTCTAAAATGTGGATGTTCTTTTCACATTCAACTTCTCACGTCATTTTTTCTTGGAAAGAAACATTGATCATGAAAGGAGCAAAGTTGAAATCATTAACAGATTTTCCCATAGATTGTAGGAAGTGATCTATGTCATGAATAACTTTATTTCTGATATACTAGATGCTGAAACCAGTAATACCTTGCTGAAACCAGTAATACCTTTCTGATGTACAAAATCTTCACTCAATGAAAATTCAAACTTCTCTCAAAGTTTCTTTGGATCGCTTGGTGCATTGAAAACCAAAATTGTGCCAAATAAACACTGCATTGTTCTTGGCATTTGAAAACAAGCTGCTTTCTCAAGATATAGTTGAATGTCTTTTTCTGAATGAAGAAAACCTCTTGCATTTGTTGCATCTTGAAAGAGTCTGTACTGCTTGGATTCAACTGCTAAATAATCTTCAAAAGATCTTGGTCCACAAATGTAAGACAAAAGTAATCTTAAATAATACTTTTCTCCTTCTGTAGGTGACATAGTTATCATCCTTCCTATGATAGAGCATTGCTTCCGTTCTGTCCAAAATTTATAGCTTCTTGACCAAACAAAATGTTGAGGAAATTCTTTATACAGACAATTTAACTTGATTGCTGTTGGTTTTGTCTTATTCATTACGAAAAATTCAGCAAACAACGTCTTTGATATGCTGGAAAATCTCAACACATTTATGATATCAGTGTTACCTTCGAATGTAACTGTACGATTATCGAGTAGATGTACTTGTAAAGTGATCATTAATGGAGTCATTTCACTGAGTAAAAAAGCATATAATCTCCAAGTTGCCTCTGGTAGAAATATCCATCTGGTTGCTTGAAATTGTTGTATTTCATCATAAGAGTCATCATTAATAATTCAATAACTAATCTTATCAAGACCTTTGTAAACATATTTGTATAAGTATTTGACCAATTTAATAGTTGAACAAATTTATACGTTCGTATGGCAATCAAACAATGATAATAGATATTTATTGTAAGGCACAACCCATCTATTGTCTAGCATTTGACCTTTTACTTTAACTATCTTTTCATTATTTTTCCTGCAGTATGAAGGGTAACCATCTTCTCCATCTGTGGTATATTCTGAAAATAATTTTGGGTAATGACTTTTGCATTTTCTATTTCTCATGCAAGGATTTTTTACGTTATACTCACCACATGGTCCATTCATCATATGTTTTACAACTATATCATGTAAATATTTGTCATCTGTTTCATTTGGAATTTCAACACATACTAATCTGTCATAAACATCTGGATTTAATAGCTTTGATCCATGTTTCATTATCAACAAAAAAATGAGCATGTGGTAAACCTTTTTTGGGAATTCAATAATAGAAACACATATATATTGCTACTTCACCAAGAACATGTCTTTTCATGATTTCAATTTTCAATAATTCTAGCTTAGCTTTAAAGACTCTTGATAATAAATCTAGTCGATTTTGAGGTAATTCACACGGTTGAAGACTTTCTTGTATTTCAGGCCACATTAGATTGCAAGTTATAGTAAAATATATCAGGCTTACCAAAATGTTGAACCAATGTTATAGTATCAATGTATCTCTTTCGCATATCTCTAGGTTTGCCGATAAATGAAGCAAGTAGACTAATTTTTTTCCAACATTTGAACTATTTGTTTGTCTGATTGAAACTGAATCTAGAAGACCTTGAAAGACTTCACTTCTTATTTGTTTCTGTCACTTTCTTTGAAATTCTAACCTTTCAGTTTCCACTTTTGTATACATATCAATTGCATATTGATGCAATAATCTTCCTATATGCAAAAGCATCTATTTGTCGTTTGATCTGATTTGCAGTTTATAGCAATAGTATTCTCTACAGGTGATCCTGTTGGTTTTTGTGTTTCCAGTACATGTTCCTGTAAGCAATAGATTGAATCAATAAATGTGTGAGTAGAAATAAAATGGACAATATATTTAAAAGAATACAATGTACTTTTTTGGTTTACTTAAATTTTTTTCTGTTTCTAAAAATTCTGATATAGAATCTATTGTTGGTATATGATTAGTTGATGAGATATCTGCTGAACTTGGTTGTACCAATCTTCTTGGTGGTAACCTTGGGATGTTGTAATACCAACCAAGTTGTCCATGGGGAAATATGAGAGGATATTGCAATGGATTATAATAAGTATGGTAAATTCTATAGCTTGAATTTGAATACATGTGAACTTGTATATGACAACTTTTTTTCTATTTCAGAATTCTCTGACTCTATTAATATTGCAGAAACTTGTGATACAAATGGAAGATTGTAATCTCTCTGATCTAAATTTGGATCTTTGTTTAGCATAATCCTGCAATATTCTAGGTACGATACATCTTTTAAGCTTTTGAAGAAAATTGTAAATGGACTTGTTTCCAATATCCACATTAGTAATTTTATTGTGTTGACATTAAAATGTGGACAGATTTGAATTCTCTTGCTTATTTCAATATTTGTATCATAAAAGTACAATTGGATGCCTATTTTTCTTTCAATATCAGAGATAAGATCTTCTAGAAAATGATACACTAGCCCTTGGATTTGAATGTATAAACTTCCTTTGAATTTTTAGTCATATCTGAATCATACTTGGCTGCAAATGTGGTGAATGCAAAATGGTTGTTATATGATCTTACATGTTTCCTAAACTCAACAAGCTCTTTATCATCATTCATGTATAACTGAGCCAGATCATATGGCATAGGATGAGATAGAAACATAATTTCTTCTTCAGCACAACAAAATCTTGGGGGTTCACCATAAAATCTTTTTGTAAAACAGTATTTGCAATCAGGAACTGTTGGCAGAATTAATGGGCTTTGTACTTTAGTTTTTAAGGGATGACAATAGAATCTAAACATTGATATGCTGTAAAGAAGACAAATTAAATTTCAATGTTCATATTTCTTTTTTTTTTGTCATGTTATATTGCAGAGAAAATGATAGTTTGAATTGTATACATGTTCACGTAAAGACTATTTATTCTAGATACCTACCTTCATTTTTATGTTGTAAAAATGTTGAAGAAGTTATATTTCTCTAGTTGTTACCATTGTCAAAATTTTGTAGTCCTGCAACCATAAACATATAGTAAGCATAGTAAATATTGTAATTAAGTAAAATAGCTGAAAGATGAAGTAATATCCCGAAATCTAAAGATTTTTGTTAATTATTCTTGTTCGTGTAAATAGCGTCTATTTATGAATAGTATTCATTCTGAAAATTTACCTTGATTTTGTTGTTGGACAGATGATACACAACTTGTAATTTGGCCATTTACAGTATAGCCAGAATTCTGGCACTCTGCAATGACAATCAGATAGTAAGTCTAATTTTACTTTAAAGATGAAAATATGTATTCACAAGTACGTGCTGAAACTTTATTCCATTTGCCTCATCTTTAGTTTGAATGGATACAAAATAGGGAATTTCTTCCTCAGCAGAACTTCTTCTAGAACTGGTCGCTTTTGAACTTCCACAATGATTGGTATAATCTTGTTTCAGAGTTCTACAAATAGCATTTTGTGCTTTTTGAAATAGTTATTCATAATCATCCATTGTACTTTCTTTTGGCTGTGTATCAAAAGTGAGAACATCAATGTTTGATCTTGCAACTTCCTTCCTCTTCTTATATGTTTGTTGCCTTTTGGCTAACATTTGTTCTTTTCTTTCTATAGATAACGTATGATGTGCTTGACGTCTTCGACGTAAAAGCTTTTATTATTTTTTTTTTGTAGAGATATTTGATGATATGCATCACGTCATCGTTGAAGCATTTGCTACTTTTTTTCTTCGACACTTTCAGTACAAACAGACTTTCTTTTTTTCTAGCACTCATTTTTGTTCCAAGTTTGTTGTCGAGGGCTAATCCTATTTATCCTTTTTTGGCTCTATACAGCCTTAAAATGGCTTCCATTTGCAATATTAGTTTCTGTAATTGTTTCTTGTACAAAAGTATTGTAATCTTCTATTCAAAAGGTTATTGGATTTCTAACTTTCTTTAAAAGTTCCTATACTTCTAACCTATTGTTAGTTTTCATGCAAGAAATTGTTTCTTTTATATTTTTATTTGATAAAGAAGTACTGCAGCATCTAACATAATTTATCCAATAAAGTTGTAAAACTAAAGATAAAATAGAACGAAACTTTCAACAACACATGAATTAAAAACTAACCGAATTAGAAATTTTTTTTGAGGACAAAAAATGTAAACATTTGTTATATTAGCAGAAAAGCAAGAAACAAAGAAAAATACATTGTTTCAATACACATGAAATACAAATTACTAAAGGAAGAGAAAGAATAAAAAAGAAAATTGAAAATCTCATGCACTAACCAGATGGTTCAAAAGATTCCAAAGCTTCACCAAATAGCAACTCTTGTTCAAACTTTATCCACTGTTGCAATTCTTCTCATACTCTTCTTTTCCAACTTCTTAAAATTTCACCACCTTTGCTATTCTTTTCTTTTTTTTTCTCTTTTTTATCTAATACTTGTTTTTCATATTATACATAACAATCTATGGTTGGAACATATCTAATCTATGATTGAAACTAAAAACTTTACAGTACAACAATTGTCAAAAACTTATTTGTTCTTTTTTCACTTTTAGAATTAAATAAGCATCAAAAGACAAAAAACTCCTCAATTGTACACATATTATACAATGATCATCTAATTTTTTTAATCTTTTTTTTTTGTATTTTTGGTGATATATTATACATAACAACCTATGGTTAAAACATATCTAATCTATGATTGGAACTAAAAACTTTATAGTACAACAATGTCAAAAACTTATCTGTTCTTTTCTCACTTCTAGAATTAACTAAGCATAATAATCTCATTTATTATTGTCATATATGCTTAGAACTAAAGTAAAATAGTGCAACAATTGTCGAAAGGTTACTTGTTCTTTTTTCACTTATAGAAAAATTATAACCAACCATGAAAAGACAATAATACTGTGTAGTAAAAAAGATAAAAAAGAAGAAAACAAAAAAGCTGTCTAGAAAGTTATCATCTGAACACATGAACGCATGCTTGTTATGCGTCTTTTAGTAAACCAAACTGACTGCACCATCATATTGCGTTTAGCTATTGAGAATCACATCTACAAAAGGTTTCCACGCATCCCTGTCATGTGTCCAAATGGCAAAGTTTTAGAGCTCACCATATGAATGTAAATCCCTTAATGCGTCTTAATGCGCAAAAGTAAAAAAAAAAAAAAAAAAGAGAGAGAGAACGCATCACAATAATGCATTGAATAACAACAAAAAAAGAACACATCACGATAATCGTTGAATAATGACCAAAAACAAAAACAAAAACAAAAAAAATAGTACGCATCACAATAGTGTATTGAACGACGGCCAAAATTGCCACTTAGTATATCACTTATATAAAATCAATGTGACCCTTTTTTTGTGGTAGGCAGGGATGGAACTTCAAACCTTCCAATTATGATGTTTTAACTCTTATCACTCGAACAATGTTTCAATGGCCAATGTAACATTTTTATTTGAAAGTAATTATAAAGTAAGAAGGATTTATTCTTATCTTAAATTTTTTTATCCAAAAGAATATGGAGAAACAATCAAGTAATTATATACTTGGTTCATTTCTGTAATTTAATGACCATTGTCAACTAATCATTAGCTAAATAAAGAAGTAGAACAACAACCGATTTATATCTTAAGTGACTAGGTTCAAATTATTTTATCTTACTCATAAATGGACTATTCAATCATTTTCGCTGAATTACTGTTTAATCAAGAATTTGCTTCACTAAATTACATTTTATGTTTTGTTCAATTACTCACAAGAAAATTTAAGTTTGTCATGTTTGATTGTTAATCTTTAAAAAAATGATTTAGATATAAGACCATATTGACATCCTTTTTCTAAAACTAATTTGACCTATTTCTGTTTGAAGACACTAATTTTCCTAATTGCGATACTTCAAAGGACTAAATTAACACATTTTTATTTGTAGGGATTAAATTGACGCAAAGTCGCATTTTTAGAGACTAAATTGCCCTTATTCTCAAAATATATGTCTATTCCCTTTCCCTTAAGAATATGTTCTAGTTGAAGGAAATTACAAGAAAGGGAAGGAGAAGAGTTAGTGTGAGATGAAAGGAAAATAGAAGAAGGGATAAGATTAGTTATTTATTGCATTTGAATAGCTATTAGAAGGAAAATGAAGATGTGAACTTGAAGGGTATCTTATTGAAAAGATAAAATTGATGTAAACAATTGTGAAGCAAATTATTAAACATGCATGTAGTTGTTTGTCATTCATAAATAGTTGCTACCTTTTAAACAAATATATCCATTTACATAATAATTATATGCAGTAATTATATCTTTTCAAAAAAGACTATTCAAAGTTTATAAATTCAATAAATTGTTCAAGGGAAAGCAAAAGGCTAGATTCTTTCAGAATTATTAAATTGTAGGATGCATACAACAATTAGAGAACAAGAGAATTATTGAGTACGAATTTCCTCATATTAGATGAAAAGGTAAGTAGTGGAGTATGGCTTTATTTATAATGTATTTATTTTAATAAAAATAAAATAATTTATTCATTGCATTTATTTGTAGGACAACAAGAATTTATTGGATATTCCAAGACATAAATTCAAAAGTAATTTTATCAAAAGACATTCACAATCAAGATATTCGTATTTTAGTAGGTAAATAAATGTCAAACATAAGATTCTTTATTTCTATAAAAATAATGATATCTAAAATTATGATTTTACTTATTCAAATATTATAAAATAGTAGAATTATATACAATTACTTCCTTCATTACAAGATACAATTATTATGTTAATATCACTATTCTAACATAATACCTCTACTTACTATTATCGTCACTAAGTTTAACATTTTAATTTCTTTAGGAAAATATTATTTTAGGACGCTTATTCTATGTGTACTATAATTAAAAAAGTTTATATTTTGCAACAAAGAGTATAGTCTAGACTAAAAAGGCGATATACCTTTAAGTTTATATAAGTAGCTTATGTTTTCAATTCAATATATTATTAACTCACACCTTTTTCTACTCTATTTGTATGGTCAGTCGGGTAGTTTACTTTTCCCTTTTTCTAGTTTTGCAACTTAAACTTTTTTTTCTACTATAAAGGATCGTGCATTAGGTTTAGAGATAATCGCAGCAACCTACAACTCAACTTCGAATGCTACATAAAGAGTTTTTCTATTAAATGATTGATGGTTTTGAAAAATAAAGATGGTTTTCTCACCTCTTACTCTCTCTTGCACTAATTTAGGGAAAGAAAAAGTTTTCATTAGAAATGTGTTAAGGATTTCACATATGCATTCTATCTACTTGATAAGGGATTCTTTGTCGGTACGATGTTCAATCTTATAGCTCATCCATTGCAAATGGTTCCTTTTTTCTTTTTTTTCTATTCAATTTTTGGCTTATTCTTCTCTTTATTCTTATATCTAACAGGTTGAGTTTGTCTGAGTGTTGTGTATGTTGGACCTTTCTTTTCTTTAGAGAACCATCACTTTTATCTACCTATTTTTTGGGTAGTTAATTAAGGATTTCTTCGATTGCATCAGTAAGGCGGTAATGTTTCTTCTACGTATGTGTTCTTCTCTGTATGGGTTCTTCCTTCATTGTGCGGGTGCTTCTTATTCTTATTCTTTTACTTTTGTTTCGTTCATTTGTTTCTCTTGTAGGGTAGTGATACTGGGTGGAATAGAAAATGTCTTTCTTATTTTGCAAACACTTGGTGCAAGTCTTTCGGGTGGTTGCCTTCATATATTAACTTTACAAATAAAAAATTGAAGCGAAGATGCGTGTGAAAGACATTAATGGCTTCATTGCCCAAAGAACTACCTCTACCAAGAAGACTTGGAGGTATATTTGTTTCCAAAGCTAGTGGCACCATTGCCGCCAAAACCCAAGCCACTCTTATTTAATTTTTTTTTCATTGGGAACGATTTCAAGCTTTATGCCATATATCATGTGTAGGTGAGTAACGATTTCAAGAAATGACTTTTTTTAAATAAAGTTTTATCATATATTGTTAATTTAGGAAGTGTATTAGATTAAAATGAGATATATTTGTTTATATATTTGCACATATGTGTTAATTATATTATTTGATAAGTATTCTAAATGTGAATGAGCTTATGTATTGTTAATATTTTGACTTAGTTACATATTTATATAAATTGAATTCCTTTCTAACCATTACACTAGATAACATTACATGATATAAGCTTTCGTTTTTTAATGGCATACTATTTTTTATTTTGGATATTTAAACAACATTATGTTAGCTCATATACTAATTTGGTTGTAGACTATAATGTCCATCAAAATCCAATTCAACTTTATGATATTTTTATCTTGCGTCTGTATGTGTGTAATTGGATTTTTCTTTGTCATTCATTCTTAAATTTTTTTGGGTTCAAAACTTTAGCTTGCTCGCTTATTTGTTGCTATATTTTTTTCAATATTTGAATATTTCAGTTTGGTTTAAAATAAATTGAATATAATAATAATGCTGCATGCATTTATTCTGGTACTACTTGATAATATAAACTCTTACACTAAATATAGAGATATATTTTATGTTTAATCTATGTTTAAAGAGCTCAAATCATCAGTATGTTAATAGACAAATATTAAAAAAATCTTATTATTTCAATTATTTGAATTGATTTTAGTCAGTTTGGAAGAAGTAAAAACTTCCACCCTTAAATTTCACCCTGCACGACATGTGGAGATTGGAGCATTTTTTTGCTTAACTAGTTGTGATCCTTTTATGGGTTTAAGAGTAGTTTAAGATGTGAAATGTGTGTAGATAGGTAGAGAGAGTATGCGTCTTAGATGGAATTAGCTAAAAGAGTGATAATATGAAGAGTGAATAAATTTACCATAGTCACTTACTAACTTATTGACATCCCATTTATTCACACATCAATAGGAAGAACAAATATAGATAGAATTAAAAAGATAAAATTGTTCCTTTAAAAAGCTACCCAGTCTAGTATTGCCGCCCCTTAGAAACTTCTCGAAATTCCATCAAAAGTCCCTCTCAAAACAGGCAAACATAGTTTGGAAAATGGTATCTTTTCATTTTTTACTTTTTTATTGTTTTGATACATCTCAAAATATTTTACAATTTTTTTGAAACAAATTGAATAGAAAATGATCTTTAGCTCAAGTTGAACCCAAATTTCCTGGATAAAAATGGGCAAAATTGTCCAAAAAAAGTGAAGCAATTTTTGCACCTATTTTTGGAAGATTTTTCTGCACTAAATTATTCTTTCAACTCAACTTGAGTCAAATAGCATTATCCAAGTTTAGTATATTATATACCATAAAAAGTTAGACTTCACATAAAATACTGTTGACTTATATTCTTTATATATTTTATTATACCATATTACAAAATTTAATACTTCTATAAAATTTAATAGCGGAACAAACGTTGTCTCAAAACTCTTGTATACTATTACTCTATTTTTTATAAATAGTTTCATCTTAGTCATCTACTAACTTATTGAGATCTCAATAATTACTCATACACCAATAGAAAAAAATACATCAAAATAAAATAATTAAGTTAGCACATGATAAGGTCTTTTTATCCACATATTTTTTCCTATTGGTGTAGTTGAGACATAAAGATCTCTTGGAAGATGAAGACTACTTGATTGTAAAGAACTCTTAGGGAATCAATAGTCAAATGCATGTAAGAAGGAATAGTGATTAGCTCGATGCAAATCAAAGTTCAATGGCAAGGAATAGTGATTAGCTCGATGCAAATCAAAGTTCAATGGCTTCTTATCCTAGCAAAGAATCGTCTCCCTTATCTACCTCTCTCCGTATGTTGCATTATATGATCTTTCATGCCACTTAGGAATATTAGAGTATCGAAATGCCTCTCAATAAGTAATTTCTTTTTTGTTTTGCTAAAGAAGTATAAAAAGAATTTAGCTTTTGGAGATGAGTAAAGCATTTACCCTTTGGAGATCAATAAAATGTTAATTGGAGTTGCTTATAAAGTTCTTTTTTCCTTGATCCAACTAAAGATTACTATAGCTAGGATGTAAAGTGAGCTCGAGCTAACAGGTAAAAATTAAAGAAAAAGAAGAGAGAGGATTAAGAAGTTGATGAGGTAGATGAGAGAGGTGAAGAGGAATAGTAGATTTTCATGGGGATGACAACTAAAGATGGTTGAGAAATAGAGCAAAGACGAAGGACAAGGAAAGAGAAAATATTAGGAGTTGATTATGTTTTGCTAGTTGTATACATTAATAATAAGTAAACACTTAGCAAATATCCTTTGAGGATTTCTTAATTTGACTATGTGTTATCCAATCACTTAAGAAAAATTTTCTCTAATAATTGGAGAAGAATAGACCTAGCAACATTGCTAGCCTCCTCAACATATGTAGCTTTCTTTTAATTGAGGTTTATAACATATTCATTTTGAGACAATTTAATATGGGCGTTCTAACATTAGTGTAATTTAATATGGGATAAGAAAAATTATTCAATTTAAGAGCTTTAGTTTAATGAAAAAGTAGCATATTCAACATTTAGTACATATCATTGAGATAACTTCCACTATAAAGTACATCAAATAGTCCTTGCCTTATCAATAAAGTTATTTTATTGATGTTTTTTCTTCATTTCTCTTCATGGAACTATATAACCTGTAAATAAAACAAAATAAGAGATACACTCATTAATAAATTATTGTCAGCACGCTAAAAATATTGTTTATAGATATATAATTGCTAGATAGGTAATTGAGGTTGATATGATAATTTATTCTATTGTGCCCTTAAAGCAAAATTTGATATGTTAATTACGATGAAAAACTAACATGCATATTTATATCTTCAATATTATCTTGAAAATAAAAAAAATCATGTTTCATATTTGCAATAATCAAGTAAAAAATGTATGAAAAAAAGTTATGCGTTTATCTATATTTTTATATCAAACAAATGTTGTGTCTTACTGCCACATTTGGTCCCACGTGGTATAGGTTTGCCACAGAAGATAGCTACATAAACCGCTTTTTCAATGCTAATAATTTTCTCCACGTCTTGATTGATGTAATGGCATATGCAAGGAAGGTCAACATTCTTCAAAACATTGCAACATGGTTGAGATGGAGTGACCTTTGGTCCAATCTTTTGAACATATTGTGAGCATTGTTGTATGAGACCTTGGAAATCACCCTGACATTGTGCAAAAACTATTTTGGAATTGAAATCTAAAACATTCAAACTCATGAAGAGAATGAATACCAATAAATGAATATGACGAACTCCCATTGGTGTTTCTTCACTGGTTTAATGGACAATAAATAGCCGTATACATATAAGGATAATAGTATGCTTATATATAGAGGTGACGATGGTATTTTTCATGTTTACCTACTTTAAGATTCACAAGTTAGAAAGCGTTACTTGTGAAGGTAGATGTGAAATTCTTGTGCATTTTTTTATCATCTTGCTTGTAGTTGTGTACTTCATATATAAAAGCTGTATTTTTCATGTTAAACATGTTTAGAGGTTTTCAAGTTTCACGCATAACATCCAAGCATTACATGTGAAGTTAGTTATGAGATACTTTTATATTTCATACTTAACCGTATTTAAAAGGTACTTTCTACCTATGTTTGTCTTTAAAGGTTTTCAACTTTCTTGCAGCTAATGGAGCATTGCATGTGAAGATAGACATAAGATGCAATGCATTTTTTTGTCATCATTATGGTGTTTTTCATACTTGCACATGGTTTTCAAGTTTTATACAACAATAGATCATTGCATGTGAAGATAAACATGCGATACTTGTGTATTTCTTGTCTAGTTATATTGTTTTCCATCACTAAGATGATCAAAATTTCATTCGATAGAAACCATATTATTTCTATTGACTTTAAAGTAAATTAATTACAGTCCATATCTTGAGAATTGAACAATGCATGATTTTATTATTTATTAAGGCTACCTTTATGTATGAATAACCTTTTGTTTAGCTTATGTTTGGTGACTTTGTGATTCTTTTATTTATTAAGGTTACCGTATAAGTATTTGGTTTTATTTACAAATTTTAGCTAATCAATATATAAGTTGAAAGCCATATTTAAACGATGAGTGAAGAAAGTATAGCAACTGATGTGCTCCATTAGTCCTTTGATGGCAAAAATTGAGGAAAGAGTAATAGTTGGTACATTTTAATAGTTTGCAGTCACATTTTTTTTTTCATTTTGAAATTGGAAATTAAATTCAATTTGGATAAATTTAGGAGTGAACTAAATTGTTTACTCTTTAGTTTAACATTTTTAGTTGATCCACTTCTACTCCTATATAGAACAAGCTATTCCTCTGTGCACTTATACAAGCTTATTTTAAAATTATGAAATTTAATACTATTCTTTATATGCTCAAAACGTTAATTTTTTATATTCATAATAAAAGAAGTTTTTAAGAGAAATAAAAATATTTAAGAAATATGATATATAATGTATTAATTTTGATATTAATAGCTCTACTTTTACTTGACACTTACCTATAAAATCAAAATAAATAAAGAATTAAAATTATATTAATAATCTTAAAGGAAATTTCTTCTTACTAAAAGAATTGTTATTTATTTTATACACTATGGGGTATCTTTCCAAAATATACATAAGGTGGTTGTTTGATCAATACCTTTCCATGTATGTAATAGATCATCAAAATGATCCATAGCCAGTGCTTTTTTTATTATTACTGGATTATATATGGTAATTATTATTATTATTAATTTTTTTACAATTTTAAATCTATTACTTTTGTTGATATGATCCTTGCTATTTTTTCTATAATTACAAAAGAAAAATACTAATCATCAAATTTTTTATTTAACAAAAAAAAAATTAAGGTATGCTTTTTAGATAATAAAATCTATATCGATTTTTCAATAGAAATGAAAAAATGAAAGAGACAATTTAATAAAAATCTATATTTGAATCTCGAAAAGATACATATAAGACTTAGAAGATATATTGGGAGGATAGAGATAAATTAGAATTTAATTAAAAATAATTTTATTTTTAATAAATGATTCACTTAAAAAATAAATTCAAAAGACTATTTATGTGACTCTGTTAGAATAAATGCATTGACATCTACATGTATTGATTTTTAAAAAAATTTTAGTCCAACAACTCAAGAAAGTGAGTCATTTCAATAGTTAAACAAAAAAAAAAAAAGAAAAAATGACACTTATAAAAGAGTATTTTCACACAAGAAAAAAAAGTAGTCCTTTGAAATTTCATTAAACTTTAGGAGCAGAAGTATAATTTTCATTAAAAACCCTTCCATTTTGCAAGAATTACTTTCAAAGTAAAACCCTGGCGCCAACTGCATAAACAGAGAAGAGAGCCCTAATCAATTTCTCGAAACCAATTTTGTCCAAAATTCATGAGAAAGCCTAGAAGAAATTAATTGTTTCTGGTGAATTTGGATTGATTCTGAAGTCAATGGAAAATCGGCAACGAGTTGTGTGTTCAGAAAATGAAGAGCTCGCTGCCCTCATGTGGGATAAATGGCAGGAAATGGCACAAAGACCCAAAGGCATTTCCGAAAATCTTAACAATACTATGTATAAAGCCTATTCCAACTTGTGTAACTCCAAAGAAGCTATTAAGTCCCTCAAAGACTTGTCTCAAATAAAGTAAGTTCAAAGGAAAAACTTTTATTCTTTATCCAGAAGTTGCATGATTTAATTCTCGTGTAATGTATAAATATTTTCTTATGTAGGGGAGTGGGGAAATGGATTTTGAAGCTAATGCAAGGATTTTTCAACACTGATTCAGGTGATTCTGAGAGTGAACATGATACTAAAAAGGGTAGGTTTTCTTTTGTCACTTGTTTGCACGGGTGAATCAATATAATTTCATGTTAAATGAACATGGGTTAGTATAGACATAGCTCATCAGCACCCGTCGCATATTTCATACGGTCTGAATTGTTGGTATGGAGCAGAAAGATTTTCTTCTGCTTCCAAAAGTTGTAAATTTATTGTTTTCTTGTTTTAGTTGTGAAGATTGACCATTTATATTCTTTTTCTTATTTAATTTCTCTAGGCAAGAGAGATAAGGGCGGCAAAAGATATGTGCCTCAAAAGAATTCAGTAGCTTATGCTTTATTAATAACACTCTACAGGTATATATTTACATTTTAGTTTATGAAAATTCAAAAAGATTTTCCAAATTCAGTATTTACTGGATTTTAAGGAGATGAATCTGTAAAGGGTTTATTTTTATTATTTTGGTTTAACAGAGGGACTGTGAATGGGAGTGAATTCATGCAGAAACAGGAGCTAATTGATGCTGCTGAAGCTAGCGGACTTTCTCGTGTCTCAATTGCGTATGATATTTTACTCGCTTGATTTTCTTTTAAAGATTTTGTTTGGATATTTTGGTGAATGATCTTTGCCCTATTTTCCATATGAAATTGAAAAAAATAAAAAAAAAACTTCCAGGCCTGAGAAGGGAAAGGGGAAGCCTGGACAATTTGGCAGCTCACCACGGGACTGGTATAGTGGATGGAGCTGCATGAAAACCTTAATAACAAAAGGGCTGGTTGTGAAGTCGAGCTGCCCTGCAAAGTATGTTTGTTGTTCTATCTTGTGTGTCATTTCATTGTAGTTCTTCTTTCATTCTTTGCGGAATGCTAAGTATACTGGGTCTGGGCCTTTGAGCTGAAAAGTTGTTTTTGCATCCACAGCTAGTAGTAAATTCTTAGCCTGATTAGTATTTTTAGATTATAACCTTTTAGAACTGTTCTCTGTTTAAGTATTGGAAGTCAAGCAGCTAGAGAGAAAAGATATAGAAAACTTGTGATACCTCCAGCAGTCATGATTCAGTTTGCGTCAATTTTCCTTGCTACTTGTCCCTGATTCATAAACTGCTTTTGGTTATTGAAAATGCCTATGGAAGCATGTTTCTGGAAATAGATTGTTAATATCTATGAAGATTCACCCTTGTTTACATGAACACCAGGTGTGTTTACAGTATAAAGATTTGGGGAGCTATCTTCCCTGGATACAACAGGATAATTTCATCATTGATCCAACTAAGTTAAACTTGATTTTCTTGAATTTTAGTGCAAAGGGACAACAATTATTGATAGAATTATTTCAACTTGCTTATTATTTCAGCCCACGTGCGAATCTGTACAATTGTTTGTCTTCGTGCTAGTGGTACTAGTATTAGAGTTCCAAGTTTCACTTTACAAATGCTTAAACTATCTACATATTTCAAGGGTAATGGACTAATCTGATTTTAGTTTGTTGAGCTTTTCGTAAAATTTGAAGCTTCTTTTAAAGCAGTTAAACCTTGTGGACTTCGATTTTGAGTAGGACTAATGAACAATACCAAGCTAAGGCACATTGACATTGTTGAGTTGCAAAGTCCTTTAACTGAAACATATTGGAGATGAAAATTTTCTCTCTCTTCTATATTGTGATTGCTTGGCAAGGCTTTTATACAGCCAACTGGCAAGAACTAGTGTGGAACCAAAATTGAATGCCCTTGTTCAGGATACATGGTTCCTTATCCTACAATGTAATGGTCTTTCTTGCTAATTGGTGTGGTCGAAAGTGGATTAATGCTTGGGGAAGGAATTATTTATTGTTTTCTTGGGTGACACGAATCGTTCTCTAAATTGAGAAAAAGAGTGGAAAAAGCAGCATTTCTGGAAAGATTTCCATCTTTGGAGTTAATTGATCTGTCGTTTGAGAATAAATGCATAAAGTTTGATCTACACATAGTTCTTCGGGAATGAGCCTGCTACCTTGGCACTTTTATTAGGAAAAGTAAAGATATGCTGCACTTTCTCGCTTTATGTGTGCTGTAGTTACGGGCCTTTATCCTCCTGAAAGTGAAGTGCAGATACATGCTAACTGAAGAAGGCAAGGAAGCAGCCCGTGATTGTCTTCGGAGATCTGGATTAGTGGATCCTAGTGACAAGTTGGAAACTTTGCAGACATTTTCAATCAAGGACCAGGGGAATACATTAGATCCTGACTTATCAAGAGGCAATGTTTCTGTTATAGGGACTGCTCAGGCTGATGCAACAAAAGAAGTGGTATTACCATCTTCTCATTTGAGTAGTCTGGAAAAACAGAATGATATTTCTCCTGAATCTCTTGATAGGGTATGCTCCTCATACTTTGCTTTCTGAAGCATCTTCTCTGAGTTGTATCAATATCATTTTGATTCTACCCTTACTGTCTTGTATGGACATATTCATCGCTTACGCTGTGCTTCAATTTATTTGTCATCTTCTAAATTGTTTTATTGCTTCACAAGTCAAAATTTCTGTAATTACTGGTAGATGATGCACTCTTTATGTGTGATTGACTCTTTTCATGTTTAAACTTGTGTTATTTAAAACTTGCCTTTAATGTGTAAGTAACTTTTTTTTTTGCTTTATTTTTTACATCTGCAGATAATAATTTTTCCTATTCCTTTATTCATGTTCTTTTTCAGTTTCTGCGCATGGGGTTTTCCAGAGAGAAAATTATCCGTGCTTTCCATGAGGCTTCAAAAACATCCCAAAACAAGGATATTTCTTCAATTTGGCCAGCTGTTCTTTGTCGTCTGAGAGAAGACCAAATCTATGGGCAGCCTATTGAATGTTATAGTCCAACAGTTGATCCTTCTGGTGAACCATGTGCAAAAAAGTTTACTGAAGGTATTACTTCTTGTTAAAGTGCTTTTGGAATAGATGGAAAAGTTTTGATTCATCCAAAAGTATGATTAATGTTTGTCATCTTGCATCCAGGTCCATCTGGTTCTCGCTCAAGTGACAATGTATTGGTCCATTCTGCTAGTACTAGGCCGCGCAAAAATTTGAAATCATCTGTTCTGGCTGGTTCTGTTGAGACAACTTGTCCTTTGAAAGCTTGCTCATCTAATGTAAGTTTTATAGTTGGTTATGATGATGTTACCGTGTAAATTTCAATTTATTTTGTTAAAGGATGCAACTCTTTTAGGAACTCTGAACCACAATTCTTCTTTTTAATAAAGAATCTTGGGCTTATATAAGTAGAATTTCTTTCTCCCCCAATTTCTTGTGTCATTGTTGTTGATATCCTGATTGTAGATGATACCTAAATTCAACCTTGTTACTTTTCTGTTTCACATGTAAGAGGCTAGGGACCTGAGATAGGGTGCTTATTGGCATTCCCTTTTTCTTAGTTTTTTGTTTTAAAACTTGAATCCTTACTGCTTGACATAGGATTATTCTTCAACTAAACACCAGGGAGGAGCTTTGGAAACTAAATTTAATGAACTAGCCGAGCCGCCTTTGAGTTTTGGAGAGGGATTTGAAGATGCTTATGAAATAATTCTGGTGCTGGATAACAGGGAACAGTTTGCTGCTCAAGGGTGAGGATATGTTTTTAGTTGATTAATTTTTGAACATATAATATCCTTAGGTGGCCAGTATGTCCATTTGTATATTCATGCTCTCTCCATATTCAAATAAGAAACATAAGGCTGGTTGTTTCCAAATACTTATTATGTATGAAAATCTGCTTGGGGATTTTTTTTTTTGTCTTTTTTTATGGGTTGGGTGGGGGTGTGCAATGAGTTCCTGAGCTTCTCAAGTCAAATTTATCCCAAACTGATATGTTGTCAACATGTTATCAACCAAGAAAAGAGATAAAGAAATGGTAACTAGTAAAGCATGGAAAAATGGAAATTTAAAACTGAGAAGGCAGAATCCTATCATTATAATATGCTGTCAAAGAAAAGATAGTATTGCTAGGTGTTTAGCCCTCATATTATATACGAGATTATACTGACTTTCTCTCGTAACTAATGTTAAAAATTTGTAATTGACCAAGTAAAGCTTCCTATCTACTTTTCACTTTTTCGACCTGTAACAATAGAAAAGTGGTACCTGACATAACTGTTTCAGTTACTGCAGTGCAGTCTCACACATATACTAATAACTGAAGCAGTTGAATATATTGGCATCTTCTCCATGTTCTGTAACTTTTCCTTTCATCTTTATATATTTCCATGCAAAATAAATTTCTTGGAGCTAATTGGATGAAGCGGCAGTTTAACGTATAAGCACTTATTCTGGAAAAAAAAATAAGAATGAAAAGCTGCAACTATTTGCATGTAGATTTAGGTACATGGAGGTTATCTAGGCTGTCACAATCTCTGCGGTTTCTCACAGGCGTAGTAGTAACATGCACTTAAGCTGTGACGTACAATGAATTGCTTCAATTGGGTAATTGAACCAAAGCAAATGAAGCATCAGACTCAAAGAGAGTCAGAATGTGGAATAAGGTGTACATATTTGTTATCTTAACCCCCCTGCATTATTAATTTTATTTTGTATACTTTATGAGATGTAATCCCCTAAAAGATGAAATCTTCCCAGTATTATTCCCTGATCTAGTAGAAGGGCATTTGCTTATTTTTTGGTTTGTTGAGAATTAGTAGAAGACTTTTGAAATTGCTTCACTGACAAACTGCTTATTCCTCTCCACTCCATATAAACCTACTTCTTGCAGTTTCTCATTATCTTATCTTCCCTTTGCTCTTGCCGTTCCACCAAATCAATGACCCAAATCCAAGTTCAATGCCGATCAGTATATCCTTGATAACAGAAGTTGTAAGCTGGTGCTATAGTGTCCTTTTTCTTTTGGGAGAAAAGAAGTTTATAAACACTATCTTATTTTTGTTCTCTCTCTAGAAAAATATCCCACATCAAATTATTCTGTGCGTTAACCGTTCCTTGCCTGAGTAAAGCTTGTGCCTTGAATTTAATAGCTGTTAAGAGGACTATAAGATATCTCTGTTGTGGACAAGGGCAAAGATAACTTAAATGCAAAGTAATTTGGATGCTGCAAGTGAAATGGCATACTCGTGATACAATCCAGCAATATCTTTCTCATGTTAACTGAGGAGAGTGCAAGTACCATCTTTTGTCAACTTTAGCATACAGGGATCACAAATTTCTTAGATTCTCAACCACTTCAGTTTTAGTTCATGACATGTCTTTGACACTAAACTGTTTTAAGGGAAAGATACCAATGCACCTGGGGCTGAAGTTTTTACTGTGGCTTTGTTCTGATGTTTGATTTTGTTGAATAGTGTTGTGCTGGAATGGCTTTATGATTATTGCTAAGTGATATCTTCTAAAGTAATGACAAAATTTGTGGCGTTAATGATAGGTAGTTCTGGATTTTATCATGGCTATGATATTTGTCTCTATCAATATTAACTCTTGAATTTTGTTATGAGCACTGCTTTTATTTACTTATGCATTGTGAGAGGATTTACACCATATCCTTAATGGTTTTTCTCTATTTTTCTTATTATAATTTCTATTTCAGGTCCCGTTCAAGGAGAATTATTGAGAATATCAGTCTGCAGTTTAAAATCAAAATAGAGGTGAGACCAAGGTCTGTGGCTTTCAGTTTAACATTCTCTCTCATGCACGTTCCTCTGTGTTACTTCCATACGTGTTAGTATTTGTCAGGTGCTGTGTGCCCCCCTTTCTCTGTTACCAGATGCATTTCTTGTGGCTGATCATCTATCTCTGGACCCTTAACCGTAGTAACTAGCATTCCATTAAAAACGTACAGTCTCTGTGTTTGAATGTGGAACTGCTATATATTCGCTGATCACTGGCCACCAGACATGCATGCTTTTATGTAAAGTAACATGACAATCTGAATGTGCAATCCTGTACAATGGTTGGATAAATTCTCTTGTAATAGTATAGTCTTATGGTTTTCTGCTTAGTTCTTATTGAACCCATATTAATTTTATCTTATTTTTTCTTGGAATCCCTTAGGTTAGAAGGTTGCCAGTTGGGGATGCAATCTGGTTAGCTCGCCATAAGTTTATCGGCACTGAATATGTACTAGATTTTGTTGTTGAGAGAAAGAAAGTTGATGATTTGCGCACATCAATCAGGGATAATCGTTATAAAGATCAGAAACTGCGACTTCTGGTACTGTTTTCTTTCCCATGACTTGGTTATATTTAATGACAAATGTCTTCTCATGTAAAAGCATTTTGATATAAATTGATTGTGTAAGTGCATGTTGGGCAATGCATTTAATGAGATTTTTGTCCATGAGAGATGCTTGTGATGACTGTTTTTATATATCTGTGATAAACTTACTAATTTCCTGAAGATGAATATTGCAAACAACTTGATATTCAGATTGCATTCTTTTCTGAAAATCTCTAGTAGTCTAGTCATAAAACTTATGCAACTTTAACAGGGTTCTATTTGTTTACAGCTGTGTGTTTGTCTGTCTGTCTGGCTCTCTCAGTGAATGTATGTGCATGTTTGAATATTCAAGAACTTCAGGGGAATTGAATGAAATGCACTTGGGGACCTTAAACAGGCATCTTGCAGATACTATTGTACACAGCAGATAATTCAGAGGCAGCTGTGGGCCTTTTTATTTAAATTTTATATGTTTATGTATGCATTTATGTACTTTTTCTTGTTGTCCTGTTTATTTGATGTCAGTCTGTTTGCTAGAAAGCTGTACGAATATAATAATTAAAAAGTGTCAGACTTTGAGATTGGGTAAGCTGATGCCTTCTAAGCTAATCTCCGAATAGCACGAAGTATTGTTGACTTTTGATATCCCTAAGGGTTTTGGTCTTTGTTATCCATCTTAAAGTGGCAGACCTTTGGGAAATCCACTTCATATATTGTAATGGTAAAGGTGAAGTTTTTATTGATTCTGAAGAATTTTAATTGCTGGTTGTGCATATGCATGGAGAGATGAGGGGAAGAATGACATCCCCTGATATCTGTAGTTATGGATTGACTGCAAGAAGGCATATTCATCTGTATTTATGCCTCTTCTTTTACCAATAAGTATGCAAGCTTGATCCCTTTAATTGCATTTTGCTGGTTATTCAGTGATTCTACTCTAAGATGACACTTTAGGATGCCAAGGTCAATATTGCATAAAAACCTTACTTCCTTAGGGTGACACCTCCTGACTAATAATATTTTTAAGGTTCTTTAGGAATTGTAATATGTTTACTTCAGATGCAATGTTTCTCTTGTTTCTTATCTGAAAGTGTCTCTAATCTCTATTGGTTAGAAATATTAACGTTGACATTGGTAATGAAACTTTGATGTGAGAATAGGCCTTCCACTTGAGAGGAAACGCAAGAGGTAATCAGGAGGAATTGTTTAATCCCAGAAAATGATTTGTTCTATCATATACTTTGCACATTCTCATGATTATGCTGGGAAATTGCTATGCAAAAGTTCCCCCATTTGTTATAAATGTTAATATGAAGAGTTTGCTGTTTTTTTGGCTTATCATGGATGCTCTACTGTTAATCTTCTGTATCTTAATCTTTTGTAAGAGATGTGGACTCAAGAAGAGGATATATCTGGTTGAAGGCGATCCTAATTCTTCCGAAGCTTCTGAGAGTATCAAAACAGCGTAAGAAAATATCTCTCCTATATCCGTGCAATACCATTTACAACTTTTCAATTGTTATTTTCTTTGTCAATAGAAGTTTTTAAAATTGGATTTTAATTTTGAACTTTTGATTTCTATTGCTAGATTTCTACTTATTATTATATGCTTCTTCCATTTTCAATCAGACATTATTTTGAGTGGTGGATGTTCAATTTAACAATTTAACTCGATTTCTTGCCTTTTTTAATAATATCTGTTGCAGAGTATAATGTCATTTATCACATCCAAAAGGGAGAGCATAGCGTCCTTATTATCCTGCCAGCCAGAACCAGATCAATATCTTATTGGTGTGAACACGAGTGTATCAATAATTAGTATTCTGTTGCACACAAAGTTCAGATACTATATGTTAGTGCTAGAAAGTACCTAAGACGGCTGGTTTCCGCAACTATGCAATTTGTGCTAGTTCATGCTATATTTTTGTCAATTCTACTGAGATAACATTTTTAGAAGGTGAAGGATTGGAAACAAAATTTTTACAATTTGTGTTAAAGACAAAACAAATTTTTTCTGATGAAGGGAAAGCAAGGGCAAGATCTTGAGAATCCAGCTAGAAGATGTTAACTAAATATAATGTAATTATATTTTTACAGTTCCTAATTTGCTGGGTAAGGTGAGGTTATGTGACTTGTTTCCTATTTATAGAGCATATTTAGCAATACTTAAGCAAGTATTTTAGAAATAGATTCTGAAGAATGTTTGAGATGCTCTGTTGTGCATCTGAGTTCTCATCCCATTATTATCATGCTATCTTTTTTCTATCATTTGCTAAAAATTTGAAAATGATTGTTCAATTTGCTGCTTAAAAGACCTTCTGTTACTGGAAGAATCTTTTCGCAATTTGTTTCTCATGGTTTACAGTCTTCCTATCTTGTTGTTCTCTTTTCTCTCTCTCTCTCTTTCTTTTTTTTTTTTTTTTCCTTTTACATGATTAACATCAATTGTGGGATTGAATTAGTTTGTGAGAATTGGATGAGTTTTCTTGCTTGTTGTAGTTCATGTTGTTTCTCTCTATATTTGAGATCTCATTTGGATTACGCCTGGCAGATAACTATAGTTTTTCCCCTTCCGAAGCCATTTTTTCCTCTTCTAACGTCCTTGTGCTTGTGTTAGATCTCCTTTGAACTTGGGCAATGATGATAATGCTTAGTGAGATGAACGTGAATGGTTCATTACCGTTCATAAGGCCCTGTAAAATTCCAAGTCTATAAATCTAGATGCAACTCTCCTAGCAAAACCAATTATCATCTTTTTAGTCACACACTGTTGGCCTATTTTTATGTTATCTATTAGTTTTTCTGCTGGGTTGGTGCGTGTGGTGTTATTATGTTAGTAGTTTTGATTTTCTGGAATGACTAAGTATGAAAAGATTGTTGATTTTCCTTTCAAATAGTGTTCTTGTGGGTTGCTGATGTTTATTGGATGTTTTAAATTGATTTTCTTGCCCTCTTTTTTATTTTATATTCCATAGTATAATGTTGTTAATCATATTCAAAAGTGAATATACAGGTGCTTTTTAACCTGCCAGCTAGATCTATAACACTCTATTCCGTATGAGCAACAACAGGTGTAAAAATAATGTCTCACCTTTTGATTTGGGAAAAGTACCCTCCCTCTACACTCTCATAATAAATTATGAAAGGAGATTGATATGATTTAACTAGTTGAGTTGTCTATTCTATGACCACCAATTCCCTGTCTTCCAATTGGATGGTTTAGAATTTAGCTGGCGGTCAATTTCCCCTGTGAACTAAGATTAAATGGGTGTTGCTTACTAGATAGAAGCCAAACCTTTGTGCACGAGAAGGCAAGTGAACTAAGATGAAATGGGTGTTGCTCACTAGATATAAGCTGAATCTCTGTGCTTGAGAAGGCACTAGGTGTGGGTTTTTTGAATTAAGCTCTATCATTTCGCCACAGGGGAAAAAAACAGTAACACCCAGCATTTTGTTTGCATTTCTCAAAATTTCAGTTCTATGTGCTTTACTCCCGTAGCTTCATGCTTTA
Organism: Rauvolfia tetraphylla; assembly: GCA_030512225.1. NCBI lineage: Eukaryota > Viridiplantae > Streptophyta > Magnoliopsida > Gentianales > Apocynaceae > Rauvolfia > Rauvolfia tetraphylla. The sequence goes on along the minus strand of JAJQKT010000004.1, from coordinate 3,823,607 downwards.
AACAATATCAACTTGGTCTTCACTTTTTGTCATTGGAATGTTGTAGTTGCTTCACAACTGAAATCTTGGAAGGGTTTGATGTGCAAAGAACTAGTGGCTTGGCAGATACATTAAAGAAGTATGGGTATCTTACTCAAGCCATATACCAGTACTACAGTTCCTTGGGTTATGAGAATAAAAGCCCAAGGATCTGTCCTCCTTATGATGAATTCATTGCAAGATGTGAAGATTTGGATAAGCTGACTGTCAGCGATGTCTTTGCTGTCCAACTTATGCAGGTACTAGTTAGTTATTTTTTGGACAATTGTGTTATGGCAATTATGATTCTTCCTAATTGAGAAATTTGCCCTCTTGGGGTGCTTTGGCGTTTCTTCCTTCTTTTTGGGTTTGGGGCAATTTTGTGACTTCAGGCGTCTCTTTTACTTCAGTGCTAGAGATAGTGAAGGTTCATGTATTTGCACCCTGTTTGAACTTTATCATAAAGTATGTTGTTAAAATTGTAAATAAGAAATTGTTACTTGTAATATAACAAAAACTTATGATGACCATTAGAAATCTAGACTAATAAATTAACACAAATTAGAGATCAAAATGGGAATTGGATTCTTACAGTGGAAATGATGTGGGGATAGTTGCATAAACACTGACTGAACTTTATGCGTGACTATGATAACTTGAGGAGAGAGCTGTTAGGAAAATTAGCAACTGAGAATGTCATTGATAGGCAAATGAGGACTATGCAGCCTAGAGTTTCTAGTATGAATCCTGCAGACCTTTAGGCTCTTTCACCAATTTTGTGAATTCAGGTTCCACAAGTGACTGAGGAGATTGCTATTGCTGTTTTGGATATGTACCCAACTGTACTATCTCTTGCTCGTGCATACTCTCTTCTGGTGAGTTTTTTCTTCTTTTCAATGATTTTAGGCTGAAGAAGATAGAGGATAGAGCAAAATTAGTTGCCAAGATTCAAGCACAGTGGTGGTCCTAGATTATTTTTAGTACATTACACAAGGTTTTAGTCTCTTTAGTCGATCCTGGCATGCAATTATTGCTAGTAAATGGTCCATCCAAACGGAAGTTCGCTTGTCTTTTTTATCTGAGATGAGCTTGTCCTGCCTGCCCCAAACCTAAACTGGTCTTTATTCCTCCCCTATAGTAAATTTTCATACATTCACTACTGAAGTTCATGATTAATAACCTCATCTGCTTTTCTTTTGGAAGCATTATTATGTAAAAGGCAACATACTGTTTGAGCTACTGTTTCCATACATGGGGAAACTTCATTTAGTAACGCATTATGAACTCTCATAAACTGGACACTCCTTTTATGTGGCTTTTTTTTTTTCTGGGTTTAGGGGCCCAGAAATGGGATAAGGGACTTGAAAACTTTACTTCAGCTTGATTCATGCATTTGGTTAAGAACAGGATGGTAACATTCGTGCACAAGAGGAAATGCTCAAGAAGCAGAGTAACAATTTGATAAGCGGAGCTGCTAGCAAAAACATCTTCCAGCTAATTTGGGGCAGTTAATTTTCGGCAGATAAAGAAGGGTTTTGCATGTTAAGTTCATAGGAGGGGAAATGTATATTTGCAACTGCACCATCTCTAATGTGAGATGCATGTAACTTTTGTTGCTGTAAAATATATGAAGTAACAAGGAATATTTTGGGATAGTAACATGCAAATATGCAACACCAGTGAACTGCCTTCTCATATTCAATTCTTTGCTTTTATTCACATAATAGTTTGGCACTTCTGTTGTGGTTTACTTCAACATACGCATATGATAGCAATAAACCACAGGAAAAATGGACCGATTTTGAAACAGCCAGCTCGATTAACCTCAACCCTGAAGTGGGATGAGCTATGCAGAACCCAAAATAAACTTTCGAGAATAACAAATACGGCCATCAAGTGAAACATGTTCTGCCATCACATCAAATTTGTAACATAAATGCATCTGTTTTTTCGATCTGTTGTTGCAGGCAAAATTAGTACCTTCTTGAAGATGGAATTCTTGTTTGGTGGAAAATGATTATTGTGCGTAATGCTCTCTTTGGCCGTAATTGAATATCTTATTTTGCATGCCATTCACCAATTTTGCCATGTCGATTATGATAATTTGTTTTCTCTTAAATGACCACATTCTCTTATATAAGAGACTTCTAGTATTTTATATGTGATAATTCATGTTTCCATGGAAGTTTTCTTTGGTAAAATAGAGAATTTATTATTAATGTGCAGAAATAAAACTTTATAAACAACCACAGTTTTTTATACGGAGTTTTTATTTAGTACATTAATTCGCGGGACAAAATATTTGGCCAAATAAGAATCTTCGGGAGAGAGAGAATCGGTGCTCTCTGAACAACACTGCAGCAGAATGTTGCAAAAGATCAACTTCCCCTCTTCTCTATGTTTCTCAACTCTCAGTTTTTGATGATTCTGAAGCGATCTCTTACTGCCGTTGTGTTTGCATTTACAAACTGCATTTACCCATAGTTAGCTTAGCTAGGGATGCTGATGCCTCAGAGAGATTAATTTATAGAACTCCCAAGTTTAGCTTCATTTTTTGTAGTAAGAAGTAATTTACGAAGAGGTAAAATTCATCTCACCTCAAGTTTCAACTCTTTCTGTGTGGCATGCACCCTCACATACCCGAATTCAGCAGCCCGAAATAGGCTCCAGCTCTCCGTCTATCCACGGATAAAAAAGTAAAGTAAGTTAACTGATAGGATCTAACTAAGACAGAGGAAGAAGTCGAGGTGGTTTTGCGATTCAACGTAGTACTCACATGATGAGGAAACTGATCCAAGGTAAAACCAGCCATCCCAATGGTAGCTTGAACTGGTGCAGCATATCTAGAATTGTCATATGTATCAATTCCTGTTGCATCTTTCTTAGGCATTCCTTTGCATTCATTCTTATAGACTGCGCATGTTCTTTCGTAGTTATGAACATGGCCAAAGAGAACCAAGTCCACCTAAGAAGTCCATGTTCCTAATTGTAATCAGCAGCCTCAAACAGATAATCATGTGCAGATCCTGAAGAATTACCTTGTTGGCCAGCAGCAATGGCTCGACGGCGTGCACAAAATTTTTATCCACATTTGGAAGAAAGCTAATTATTCCCTTATAGGTGGTATACATTGGTCTGTGCCTGTAATACAAGGATTTTTACTCGTCACCGTTCGATTTTCTTATCTCTTTATTAAGAGATTAAGTTATCAAATATTATGGGGGAAGAACAACAGTAAAGAAAGGTTAACTGTTTGCTTTCTTTAGGAATTACTTTGATCCACATGGATTTCCCAGAAAAATAAGGTATGAGATTTTATCTTTTACAAGAATTGGGCATCAATTACCAGTAGTTCAAATTAAGAAACAGCCTGATTCTTGGACAAAGCTCTATGAAATGCAAGTAAGAAGACTAGTAAGATATTAAGGAAGCTTACCCCATAAATATTAGCCATGGAGTTCTGGATCTGTTCACTGCAGCCATGTCCTTCTTCATCCAATTATACTGTTCAGAAGATAAATGAGGGTATTACTTTAGTCCGCATTTGCTCCTGAAAAAGGAAATTGAAAGCAGACAATAAAGAAATTTACTTGCTCTGAATTTTTTGACCAGTCATGCTCTGTCGAGATGACAGTGAAGTGAACACTCCCTTGCTCTATGGAATACCATGGCTTATCTTTTGCTGGAATTGGCATGGGGAAATAAGTCTCATAAGGTATCCCACATTCTCCACCTGAGTCTGGAGTTATATAGACCGATCCTGTTCCTATGTAGTCCCTAGAAGTTCCATTACCACAATATTTAAATTTCATACATCAGAGTGATGGAGATTAGCTAAACTCAAAAGATGTAAGTTCAAATGATAGAAGGCCGAAATATCAGTTGACCCAAAATAAATAAGAAATCGGCTTTGAAATGAAAGGCACGATCCAATCTGATTTAAGCATCAGTGTCCGGTTGAAACTGCACTGGTTTAGGATCCAAGTCAGCCACTCCAGGTCAACTCGGATCCACCATTCAAGTTCTACTTTAAGCTAACACTGGGATAAGTTATCGCTTAGGATTCGTTTATGCTTGGGGATTTTCTTGACACATTGTTTTATTCATGACTGATAAGCATTCCGAAAGTATAAAACAAGTTTGACATCATGGAAAATTGTATTGTTACCTCTCATGGTTCCCAATTGCTGTCATGTAGCAAACCTTGGAGGCCACTGGTCTGATGAGATGAAGGAAATAGTCCCATTCTACCAGAAATCCTGTGGCATAGCTAATGTCTCCAATGTGGAATATGGAGTCCACATTACCGGCTGATACTTCTTTGGCTATGGCTTCTATCACTGATATGGACCCTGGCTTTTATATCATGAAAACATATCCTTGTCAAAGAATTAACGCCTCAAAGTAAAAAACTCAGAGACTTATATTTACCAGTCTAACCCCCCTTCCTCCTAGTTTGAACTATATAGGAATGTACATACTTGAAGCAGAGCCAACTGTTTTTTTTTTTTTTTTTGGTCCTAAAGTTTACATTTTCTAGTTTCACCATTTCATTTTCAAGGCTGATTCAAGAAGGGCACTTTCTGCGAGATTTGAAGCAGGTTTTCCCTCAAGTTAACAATTTGGAGCAGTCTTAATGATACCTGAATATAATGTTCTGTAGAATGATCGAGAGGTGCCTTGCCCATATCACCAAATGCAATAAACTTTAGCTCATTTGATCCCCCAGCTGGTGGTGTCTTGAATCTGATTGGATCACTCCATCCAGCTGAATCGCTGCAAGAATGTACTATGATGACAATCGCTTTTTCGCTCTTTGGCCTCCTTTCATTCCGTTACTAGAATTAGAATCTTTTTATACGAATGCCTTATTATAGCTATCATTTTCTTATAGTTTTTTTATATTTTTTAAATTAATTTCCTAGATTTACATTCGGAATTTGAATATATTTCCATGATTAAGTATTATTTATAAGATTAAGAAAGAAAAAATCTTTCTAAATCCCATAAAACTATTTAATCGAGTTTCAATTTATTTACATTTTTATTTTAACTTTTTATAAACACTAGCACAAAGCACGTGCAATATTTGCACGTGTTAAATATTTCAAAAGTTATACTGGTATTGAGATTTTTATATTTTTAAATAAAAAAATTAGAGTTAAAATATTATTACTTATTAGTTAAGAACCTAGTTAAGAATTTTTCTTTTAATTCTTTATGTAAAATTGTCATTTTTTATTTGCTCATCCTTAACTCATGTAAGTTCCAAATAGCACTTATGATTTAACTCTTTAATAAAAATGATAATAATAATAAAAATAACAACAACAAAAACAATAATTCTTCAATTAATTTAACTCCTAAATAACTCTTACTAATCTTTCAGTAATTAATTATATAATAATTAATTAAAAGGTATTATAAAAATATTTTCATATTTTATTTCTTGTTATAATAACTTTTTTGTTTATTATATATGGATTTTGATTTCAATGAGTATAATTATTTCTAATGATTACTTTATTTTTATAAAGTAACAGTATTTCTTTTTCCCTTTATCTTAATTTTATAATATTAGAGAGGTTAAAGAGCATTTTTCATGTTACATTTTTTTGTAATATTCTTTTACTATTATTTGCTTTTGATATTAGTTATTTTATGGAGATTAGATGTCCATTGTTAAAAGATATGTAACTTAAGTGGAATAATTAATATAATTATTATTTAGTAGTTACAAAGCTTTCTATTAATTTTTATGAACAATTATTATTATTTTTATTTATGATTCTTTAACTAATATAACTCCTAAATAACTCTTACTCAATTTTTTATAGTTATTAATTAATTAACTAAAGAATATGATGGTGGCTAGTTAAATTTGATGAATATTTTAGATCATCCGAAAAAGGAAGAAATACATTAAGTTTAAATCCCCATGCCCCCTATCAATACTTTCATAATATAATATAAAGTTTAAATATCCATGACCTCAATCCATACTTTTTATATTTTATTTCTAGTTATAATACATTTTTTGTTTATTTTATATGGATTTAGATTTTAATGAGCGTAATTATTTCTTATGATTATTTTATTTTTTATAAAGTAATAGTATTCTTCTTTTCCGTTTATCTTATTTTTATAATGTTAGAGAGGTAAGAGAGCATTTTTCATGTTAGATTTTTTTATCATATTCTTTTACTAGTATTTGCTCTTGATATTATTTATTTTATAGAGGTTATATGTCCATTTGTATATCCGTTAGATTATATTTTAGGGTTAAAAGATATTTAACTTAAGTGGGGTAGTTAATATAATTATTGTTCAGTAGTTACAAACCTCTTTATTAATTTTTTTATATGCAATTGTTATTTTTTTATTTGTGATTCTTTAACTAATGTAACTCCCAAATAAATCTTACTTAATTTTGTATAGTTATTAATTAATTAATTAAATAATATGATAGTGCCTAGTTAAATTTGAAGGGTATTTTAGACCATCTAAAAAAGGAAGAATCACATAAAGTTTAAATCCCCATGACCCCTATCCATACTTTTATAACACAAAGTTGACATCCTTATGATTTCTATTCATACTTTTATAAGAGTATTTTTTATGTTAGATTTTTTATAATGTTATTTTACTATTATTTGCTCTTGATATTAGTTATTTTATGGAGGTTAGATATCCATTTTTATATCCCAATATATTATCTTTTAGGGTTACAAAATGTGTAACTTAAGTGGGAGTAGTTAATTTACTTATTGTTTAATAGTTACAAAATTTTATATTAATTTTTTTTTAACTGTTATTTTTTATTTGTAATTCTTTAACTAATGTAACCGCAAATAACTCTTACTTAATTTTGTATAATTATTAATTAATCAACTAAATAATATAATAGTGACTAGTTAAATTCAAGGGTATTTTAGACCATCCAAAAAAAGAAGAAACACATAAAGTTTAAATATCTATGACCTCTATCCATACTTTTATATATATATATATATATATATATATATATATATATATATATATATATATATATATATATATATATATATATATATATATATATATATATATATGGTCAAATGTCCATTTTTTTAATCCATATGATCCCTATTCATGCTTTTACAGGAGAATTGTTTACGTTAGAATTTTTATAATATCATTTTGCTATTATTTACTATTGATATTAGTTATTTTATGGAGGTCAAATGTTCATTTTTATATCCCATTACATTATCTTTCAGGTTTAAAAAATATGTGACATAAGTGATGGTGATTAATATACATATTGTTTAATAATTACAAAGTTTTCTATTAATTTTTTATATGTAACTATTATTTTTTATTTGTAATTCTTTAACTAATGTAACTCTCAAATAACTCTTATTTAATTTTGTATAATATTTATTTAATTAACTAATTAATTAAATAACTCTTACTTAATTATATTAATATTTACTTTTGATATTAGTATAGTATAGATTATATCTAACCCATTACCACTACCACTATTCTATTTTGATATTGAATCTTTCTTTTTTAACTTTTCAAATATATTTTGTGACACGAGGGGATGCACATTCAAATTCTATTGAAAATCACCTTATCGGTGGATAACATTTCATTATTTGATATATACTTTTTAAAACACAATAGATATCACACTGCTTTTGAAGATTATACATATCAAAACTAGCAAAAATTGAGCTCCAAATCTCTAATTAGAAAGCCTCAACTCTTACAGCTCAAGTTCTCCCATGCATTTAATACACATAACACATTTAGTTCATGGGTATCATAATTTAAAAATGAAAAACATGGGTAGATTAAATTTTTCAAAAATAATTTCATGGTATTTAATAAGATTTACCTTCCGTATCTGTAGGAAAATTTGCTTGAAGGCTCAAGTCCAGTCATCACTGCTGAATGAACATATCCTGGATCATGCCAACCGAAATCCTTGGCTGGACTTGTTAGTATAGAACCTTCCAACGTCAGCGGAAAAAAAAATCAATTAATACTTTTCCAATTAAGAATAAGGAAAAACGTTGGAAGTAATTGCAAGAAGGGCATTGGGATCTATTAACTGACCAGCTATATATTCTAAACGATCCCGATTTCAAATATTTCCTGATCGGAAAAACAACCGCCATTGAATCATAGATGGAATTGGACCTTTAACTTTAAGGATGAGAATTTATATAAAGAAATTTGTAGAATTTTTGGGAGGTAAATTTGAAAAAAAAAACTAAGAACCTATTAATTTAATACCTATAAAAGCATTTTTAAAAATGTCGGCGGCCTCCACTCGTTACTCTGTAGTTCCGTCCCTGCCATGAGTGTGATAGGTAATCTTGGGCTTTATCAATCTCGAAAACTAGCTCATGAAGTGAGACTTTTTCTCACACTTATAAATTGATCACCTCCTCATTCCACAACCGATGTAGGATAACAATCTCCCCCTCACACATCAGATCATGGGTCGGAGGAGCGACAACCACAACCGATGTAGGATAACAATCTCCCCCTCACACATCGGATCATGGGTTGAAGGAGCGACAACTCGTTTCTTCGAAAAATTGGGCTGCGACTATTGTAACTTAGGCTTTGATACCACTAATAGGTGATCTTAGGCCTTCTTAATCTTAAAAGTTAGCTCATGAGGTGAGACTTTCTCACATTTATAAATTGATCACTTGCCCCAACCACAACCGATGTGGGATAATTCAACAATCTCTCCCTCACACATCAGGGCATGGGTCAGAGGAGCGACACCCGTTTCTCCCAGAAATTAAGTTGGGATTGTTGTAACTTGGGCTCTGATACCACTTTATTGGGAGGTTGGAATAAATAAAAAGACACAATAAAAAAAATCACAAATAAATAAACCCACACTACCAGAATTTAAAATGACCCACCCAAAAATTTCGGTATTGATAAAGTAAGAATTTATCAATAACCACTAATAAAATAAATCTGGCAACAAAAATATAAAAAATGCAATGACATCAGGATTTATATAGAAAACTCCAAAACGTGAAAAAACTACGGTCAAATACTGATCAGAAACTTCCACTATGAAAATGGGATAACAAATTTATTTTCTAGATATATTATAAGGTAATAGAACTATCCTCACCAAAGTAGTTAGATATTAAAAAAAGAGAGATTAAAATAATCTCAAAAGAAAATGACAACTTAGAATGGCTAAATAACTTTTACTCTATTTTTCTCTTTACCTCACTCTGATTACTCTCTCTGCTTTCTCTTCTCTCTTCTTTTCTTCTCTTGCTCGTATCTTTCTCTCCTTCAGAAGTTTGGTATTTATAGACGAGGAAGCAAGACATTTTTTGCTGAAAAAGATAGGTGATGCATGACCTTTCATTCATTGTGGCTGAGATCTTGACTTTGCATGCTTCAGCCGCAATTCTTGATCATGGCTTGCTCAAAACTTTCAAACAAAATCTTGTAGCTTTTGTGTAGGCATTATTGACTTGTGTGGTAATGAGTTGGAAACACCAACAAATCTCCCCATTCAACTCATTGAGAGAGCTCTACCATTCCAGCTTCTCTTCAACTCATTAAGGGAGATTGTTGAGTTGATAACTTAACCATCTCCCCCTCACACATCGGACCATAGGTTGGACGAGCGACAACCCTTTTTTCTCGAAAATTAAGTTGAGACTGCTGTAACCTGGGCTCTAATACCACGATAGGTGATCTTGGACCTTCTCAACCCCCTAAAAGCTAGCTCACTTTATGTTGTGAAAGCAAAGTTGAGCTACATAGAAGTCAATACAGTTTCAAAATCCTCCTTAGACCTTTGGCACAAAAGACTTGGCCACATGACTGAGAAAGGGCTACAGAAGCTTGTCAAACAACAACTCCTGTCTGATGTAAAAGGTGTAAGTCTCAAATCCTGCACTCATTATTTAGTTGGAAAACAATATAAAGTTGCATTTCAAAAGTTTCCTCCATCTAGAAAATCATTTCCTTTGGAGTTAGTTCATACTGATGTATGTCACATGGGTGAAAGAACTCTTTTGTGATGCATTATATTTTGTGACCTTCATTGATGATTTTTCTAGGAAGGTATATTGTTTCTCTTTGAAGTCTAAGGATTAGGTCCTAGATGTTTTCAAGGACTTTCATGTCAAGTTGGAAAGAGAAACATGAAGAAAATTAAAGTGTGTCAGGGTAGAAATGGTGGTGAACATAGTGGTCCTTTTGAAACATATTGCAGAAATCATGACATCAGATTTGAGAAAAGTGTACCAAAGGCTTCACAAGACAATGGTGTACTGAAAGGATTAATAGGACAATTACAGAACACATCAAATGCATGCTTTCTCATGCCAAACTGCCAAAACCTTTCTGGCGAAAGGCAATGAGAACAATAGTCCACTTGATCAATCTTTCTTCATCAGTTCCTTTGGGTGGTAATATTCCGAAAAAAGTTTGGATAGGGAAAGAAGTCTCCTACAAGCATTTGAGAGTCTGGTTGCAAATCATTCGTTCATATTCCCAACGATGAGAGGTCTAAACGTGATAGTAAGACCAAACAATGCACTTTCTTGGGATATAGATATGAAGAGTTTGTGTATAGACTCTGGGATCCTGTTGATAAGAAATTGATTAGAAGTAGAGATGTTGTCTTATTTGAAGATCAAATCATTGAAGACATCAAGAAAGATGATAAGCCAAGACTGACATAAGAAATTCCAATTAATCTATATCCAGCACTTCTATAGATCAATCACAACGAGCATGGGGGAGTTGAGGCAGAGTAGGACAATGATGATGATGTTCCTATAGCTGAGCCAGTGGTACCACTAGTTCCACCATCATAGCTAGAACTCAGTAGATCCACTAGAGAGAGGAGGCCTTCTACCAGATATAGTTCTCAAGAGTATGTACTACTCACAGATGGAGAAGAACTAGAGACTTATTAAAAAGCTAAAAACCACGAAAGGAAGAAGGATTGGTTGAAAGCCATGCAAGAAGAGATGAAATCCTTGCATGACAATCATACATATGATTTGGTAAAGCTTCCTAAAGGGAAAAGAGCCTTGAAGAACAAATGGGTCTACAAGTTGAAGACTGAAGAAAATAGCTCCAAACTAAGGTACAAGGCCAGATTGTTTGTGAAAGGCTTATGTCAAAAGAAATGTATTGATTTTGAGGAAATTTTTTTTTCAGTAATTAAAATATCTTCTATTAGAGTTGTTATTGGATTAGCAGCCAGCTTGAATTTGGAGATTCAACAATTTGATGTAAAGACAACCTTTCTTCATAGAGATCTAGAAGCAGAAATTTATATGGAGCAGTCGCAGGGGTTCAAAGTCAAAGGAAAGGAACACCTTGTTTGTCAACTGAAGAAAAACATATACGGGTTGAAGCAAGCACCAAGGTAGTGATACAAGAAATTTGATTCTTTCATAATAGAACATGGTTGTAGCAAAACGACATCAGATCATTGTGTGCTTGTAAAAAAAAATTTTGATGGTGATTTTATCATCCTTCTACTATATATTGATGACATATTAATTGTTGGCTATGATAATGCCAAAATTGCTCAGTTGAAGAATGAGTTAAGCAAGTCTTTTGCAATGAAAGACTTAGAGCTAGACAAGCAAATCCTTGGAATGAGGATTATTGAAATAGACAAAATGGTAAACTTTTGTTGTCTCAAGAGAAGTATATTGAGAAAGTTTTTGACCATTTCTACATGCATAAGGCCAAGGTGGTTTCTACTCCACTAGTGGGTCACTTCAAACTTAGCACAAAGCAATGTCCTGAAAGTGAGTAAGATAAGAAAAGTATGAAGAAGGTTCCTTATTCTTCAGTTGTTAGTAGCTTAATGTATGCTATGGTGTACACTATGCCAAATATAGCTCATGCAGTTGGTGTTGTCAGTCGATTTCTCTATAACCTTGCAAAGAGCATTGAAATGTGGTCAAATAGATCCTCAAGTATCTTACAGGCACAACTAGATATTGTTTGTGTTTTGTTAATGCAAAACCTATATTAGAATGCTATACAAGTGCAGACATGGCCGGAGACATTGATAATAGAAGATCCATATCAGGGTATCTAATGAGGTTTGAAGGTGCATCAGTCTCCTAGCAAAGCAGACTACAAAAATATGTAGCTCTATTTATCACACAAGTGGAGCACATAGTGGCTAGCTACTGAAGCATGCAAGGAAACTTTATGGTTGAAAAAGTTCCTACTGGAATTGGAAATGAAGCAAGAAAGGTACGAACTTTATTGTGATAGTCAAAGTGCTATCCATTTTTGTGAAAATTTAACTTTTTATTCTCGATCTAAGCATATTGATATTCGGTATCATTGGATCCGGGATGTATTCGAATCGATTGAGAAGATACGAACTAACGAGAATGGTGCTGACATGATGACTAAGTCATTGTCCAAAGAAAACTTTGATTTTTGTAGAAGAGAAGTTGGAATGGTGGAGCTTCCTTAATGAGTTGAAAGGAGAGATTTGTTGGTGTTTTCAACTCATTACCACACAAGTCAATAATGGCTACAATCAACAAATGTTGCAAGATTTTGTTTGAAAGTTTTGAGCAAGCCATGATCAAGAATTGCGGCTGAAGCATGCAAAGTCAAGATTTTAGCTGCAGTGAATGAAAGGTCATGCATAGCCTATCTTTTTTGGCAGAAAATGTCTTGCTTCCTCAGCTATAAATACAAGGCGTCTGAAGGAGAGAAAGATACAATCAAGTGAAGAAAAAAAGAGAGAAGAGAAAGGTAGAGGGAGTAATCAGAATGAGGAAGAGATAAAATTATAGTGAAAGTTGTTTAGCCATTCTGATTTGCCATTATTTTAATCTTTCTTTTTTCTTGATATCCACCTACTTTGGCGAAGATAGTTGTATTACCTTGTAGTATATCTAGAAGAGGAATTTTTTATCCTATTTTCATAATGGAAGTTTCTGGTCAGTGTTTGACCCGTGATTTTTACTCGTTTTGAGATTTTTCACGTAAATCCTGATATCATTGCATTTTTTATATTTTTGTTGCCAGATTTATTTTTGTTAGTAGTTATTGATAAATAGTAGTGTGGGTAAGTTATTTGTGCTTTTTTTATTGTATATTTTTATTTATTCCAACCTCCCAACAGAGTGTAATTTTTTCTCTCTACACTTCAAGAAGAAAAAATGCCATGAACAATGAAGAGGGGAAGAAAGGGAGTTGAGAGTTAAACATAGAATCTCTGTTAGGGAAAACTTTTATCGATAAAACAAGATAGAGTTGGAAAGCCGGTAAAAGAAAATTGAAAATAAGAAGATTAAAACAATGAAATTGGTTTAGAAATGGACTCGTTATTTTCCATTTTTGTTCAAAAGTGATAATAAAATGGAAAGAAGTCATGAAAGCCATAGTTTTGATCATAGGGATCAAGAAACTCACTGCACATGTCATTCCGGGTGAAGGTGGTAACTGTTGATGTCACTGATTTTCCACCATGTTGAAGTTGTTGGGGATTCTTATCCCCGCTAACCCATGTCAGTTTCATCTGTGCAAAAGTTCATAATACATGTTAAATTTATCAGTCAAGCGTAAAATAAATTATAATTTCCTTTGATCCTCTATATATCAAATATTTGTCCATTTTTATTCTCCAGTAATGGTTTCTGATGGAATACTAGCATTCCAAATTCTCTTCTTCCACTTTCTCTATTACTCGTTCCATTTACAATTGAATGTATATTTAATTTTAGATAGAATAAGGGAAAGTTATATATGAGAGAAGGTATTTAAACATCTACCAAATGATTTGTTGAAAGAAGTTTTTTGAATTTTTTAAAAACTATAAAAATCGAAAGAGCTGTGTGCTTTTTAAATAAAATGAAAAAAAAAAAAGAAGAAACGTGAAAAAACCTGTAGAAAAAGCAAGAGGAAAACAATTCTACTTACTGAAGTTGCTGTGGAGTCGATGCTGGAGAGATGTCCATGTAAAGGCATTCTCGGATTGGCAAAGCTGATTGAATTCGATCTCTTCAAAATGCATGGAGTTGCGAATCCACCAGTAAAGAAGACGAACTCTATGTCCGTTCTGATGTTTATTACATGAAAAGTTAGAGTGCCACTGCAGGTTCTCACTGCACATTTTCCATGCAAATATTTTTGGCATTTGCTTTTCTTGCATTGCAAGTAATCTCGGTCTCTGCTTACATATTGTGCCTGCCAGAAACAAGTTTCCCAATTTCGAATATTTTAGAGAAATGTCTCGAATTCTGGAAAATACTTACATGACACGACATATATCTATGTGTGCGCGCGCTCGTATCCGTCTTCTTTTTGTTGGGGGAGGGGGGAGAGATTCATGAATTAGGCGGGGCAGTTCGCGTAAGATTAATATTTTCTTTAATATTTAACAAGCAAACGTGATTTTTTTTTTTTTTTTGAAGAGGAGATAACTTTGAGGTGTTTACTATATGTTATTCAAAATTGTTATTTCTTGCTCTATCTTTGTGGGGGGATGGTCTTGACAATTACACGACAGCACCACTTCAAAAACTATGTATTATAAACATAATTCTAAAATAAACTTTCTTTATTATTTTTAGTATGAAATATCAATATATTTTTAATACTTTTAGAAGGAAATGTTTGGAGTGTTTGACATCGAAACTAGCACTTAAATCAAATAAAAAAATTCACGTTTTTTCTTATCTTAAAAAACTATTTTTGAGATAATGAATAAACTTTTTTCGGTTTGAGATTTAAAAATAAACTATCAACACTTATATTTTATGTGCAAAAGGTCCAGGGAATGGAAGGCCATTTTATGGGTTGTGATTCTCTAGTATACTTTTGTGTTATACTTTCTACTATTCTTTTAAATATATAAATTTTTATTGATATATTATAAATCAAATAAAATAAATATTAAATGTTAAATATATAATTAGTAATGTATTAGATAGTATATTAGATGATATAGTAAACATCCGGAGTCACATTTTACGCTCCAGCATATCAACTTAAATATTAGTAGTTGTCAGCAATTTGATAATTTTCCAAAGACATCATCATATGAGGGAAGTCAATTACCATTAAAAGAAGAAATAAACAAAAAATCATTCCAAATCTGCTATGACATTTCTCTCTCACATTCATATTATATTTTTTTTTATTATTTAAGATTTAGCTTTTATAAATTGAGTTTATCTTTTTTTACTTAATATTTATAAATAAAAATTTCATAAAATATTATAGTAAAAATGTTATAAATGATGTATAATTCGTTTAAAAAAAAAGAATAGAGAATATCACCATCTCAATCACTAGCGGCTACCTTCACTGGATAATGACAGAGGAGTGGAAGTTGACTCAAATCACCAGTCTGGACATATTGAAGTACATTCAATAGACATGTTGACACACTGCAAGTTCAACGTAAAGAAACCAAAAAGAGGTCAAAAGAAAAGAAATACAGAAAATAATTTAAGAAATAACCAAGAAATTCTAATGATGTAGTTTTGATCAAAATCTTGTGAATGTGTAACTCATGAGACTTATTTTCCCATATAAAGTACAACAAGGATTTTTTTTTCTTTTCTTTTTTTCGAGTTATTTGCAAGATTCTGAAAAACTCATAAAGATAAAGCATATATTTTAAATATTTGATATTTCTTTTTTAATTGCCAAGTTCTACCTCTGGTCTTCTGAATTATGAGTTAGAATTTTAACACTTTTGTACTGTAAATTTGAAAATACCTTCGCCTAAACTTATCACTGTTAGTTTACTCCCTTCTGTAAGAAGTATCTATTAAATTATGATTTTTTTGTCCCAAATTATCCGTCATTTTCCATAATCAAGAAGGTATTATTTGTTTTTTTGATTTTACCATTATTTTTTTATTACTTTACTAAACCAAATTACTTGATTTATAAATTTTCATGAAGGTTAATATGTCATTTTTTACCCTGCAACTTAGGTTGTTTGATCAGTTCCTTAATTGAGCTGTCTAGACCTTAAGCTATATATATTTTCAACGGAAAGAGTATTATTTACCATTAAAAAATCTAAAGATTTTTACCAGTTTTCCATCTTCCATCCAATTTCGCTGTTAAAAGGCTCAATATAATGCGTCACATGATTTGCAGATGACCACTTTTGAGGGTATTTGCAGAATTTTACGATTATTTCTTGTTTTTTCTTTCTTTTCCTGTTTCCTTGGCATCTTCTTCTCTCTGCTAACTTCGCCAGTTCTCTCTACCACGGTCACCGCTATATTCTTTCTAATCACCACACCATCTTCTCATAGCAAGAAGACAACGAGAAGATAGAAAGCATATCTAGGAGGGGAAATCTTTCCTGACCCTATAGCAGCATGTCAGAACATATTCTTGATGAAGAAACTTTGCCGGGATTGAAAGAGAGATGATGGATGAAAAAAGGAGAGGGGTGGTAGCGGAGACTGATCTAGGGGAGATTTTCGGACCAAAAGACCGATAGAAACGAAGGGGGTCCATATATTCCTTCCCTATGATTTTATTCATTCATCAGGGGAAAAAAGAAAAAAAGAACATGCTCAAGTTACAGGCAGTGGTCGCGACTGCGGCTGTAAAAAGGAGAAGAAGAAGAGGAAGATGAAGAAGAAGAAGGTAGAAGAGGTGGTCCTAATGGTAATTGTCCATCGACTTGAAGATGAAGGAATGAGGTGGCAGACATAAGAAGCTGGAGGGAATTATAGTATTTAGTTAATTTATTTTCAATCATCACAATTTATATTATTTATTACAAGATTTTTATGAAATAAATAAATAAATAGAAATCAAATGAAAACTTAGTTATATTATAGAGAACTGAAAGAAAAAAAAGGAGTTTATATTAACTAAAATATCTTTATAAAGAGTCATATACAAGTCCAATCATGCACTTCCATTGGCATCTAAGGGCGAAAGTTGGACCGTAGAGTAATTTTTGTCACTGTTTGATAGTTAGAGGTAAAAGTCTTTTCATTTTGAAGTCTGAGGGTCCTATCCATTGAAGTTTAGGATAGGTCGGTATTTTACTTTTAATTTTATTCGAATAGTCTATTTTGGGATCCTTTGCTCCACTTTCTAACTCATCATCTATTTTATTATTATCAAATTGTCAAGCGTTAATTTTTTTAATAAAAAAAATAGTCTATAAAAAAAAAAAAAGAAGGATCGTAAAGAGGAAGAAGGAACGCAGAGTAAGGTAGAGCATCAGAAACCCTATAATATTAGGATAGCTACTTATTCCGCACACAAAATTTTCCTAGTCATAATGTCGGAACTGATAAAAGAAAGGAAAATCTAGTAACATGTGATGACTGCTAGTGTTATATACTTGAAAAGAAGAAGGTTATAAAGTTATCTTACTCTGAATAAGCAGGTGAGATCATGGCAACCCAATCACGCGCAGACGGACGCAACACTCCGCTGACTGTGACTGTCATATATTCGTCATCTGAAAGCTTAGATTTTGAAGAACTGAAATTGATTTTCAGATATGGGTTTGAATCAGAGCAGTTGGACAAATGCTTTCTATTCAAAACCCTGAATTCAGATATTGCAGTGTGGTTAAGGAACAACTCAGGAGAACTCACAACATCCTTGGCTACATGCAGAGACGAACAAGAACAACAAGAAAATCCCAGTAAGAAAACGCAGAAGAAGAAGAAAAACTTCGAACCCCACGAAATTTTTGGCATTTCCATGGGAGATGAAGGTGAAGAAAGGATGAGACCTTAGAAGGAGAGAAGAAAAGAAAGGTAATTTGACATTTTCTGATGAATTGTACAACTATCTAAATGCATGCAACTTTCTAGTGGGCCGCTGATGCCCCAGTAGAATTCTTGGAAACATCTATTGATTGGGCAGTTTACGGTAATGTGGCAATGAAGCTGGCAAGTTAAAGTGAGTTGGGACCGATTTTAATGATACAAGACAATATTTCAAGAGACTATCCGTCCGCCGGGAAAAAATTAAATAATTTATATTTTTTAAAAATATTTGGAATTAAATATTTATTTTTTAAAAATAGTTATATAACATTTTTAATTTGAAGAATTAAGCTCGATTAATACAAATATCAGACTAACAACTCTTAGATTCTATTGGCTTAAGAAATTTAAATATCACTAATTCATAAGTCCCACTATTATTTTAATTTAATTTATAATTAAATTATTTTCTTAATTTTTATACCAAATTAAAACATGACATTTAATTCTGCATGGATGGAAGGAGTTTATTACAAGGCAGACATACATTGCCTAGCTGGTTGAATTTCTTCAACGTGGGGATTTTAGCAGCATAGCATGTTGCATTCCTACAACGTGAGGATTTTGGGGAGTCTTTTGGCATATCGAATACGAAAGAGTGGACAGATATGAATCTGAAGAGCAAGTGGGAAGAGTTTTTGACGGTGTTGATGGGGATGTGGTGTTTAGGATAGGGATTAGTCATGTGTGGTGGTGGAGAAACCAGCTGGTGCACGATGAGGAATTTAGTTTGCCCCTAGCGAATGTGAGAGTCAAAAATGTTCTAGGGCATTTAAACCGGCTGTCTTCTGTAGAAGGAGTCACCTAATTAAAAATCTCATTCTTCTTAATGTCTTATTTTAACTTTATATAAAAATTAAAAAAATAATTTAATTATAAATAATTTATTATAAATTTTTATTAATTATAGATGTTAATGGTGGGATCATGCATCAGTGGAGTGTAAATCCTTTAAATAGAGAAGTCAAAAAGGTAAGTGGTCTCACCATTATAGTAGTAAAGTTTAATTCCTATGAATTAAAAAAGGTTAGAATAAAACTATAATAAGGAAAAATGGCTCACTTGGACCTCAAAGTATGGAGCAAAATCCTTTTATATTCAAAATTTCCCCCTTTTTTACAGCCAAAAAATGGTCCCTAATATATATATGAGTGATAGAAAAGAGTCACACCATCACTCAGCTCTAGTAACGTGCTCAATTTTCAAGGGTAAAATTGTACCACAATTGTTGCTACTACAGGAAGGGTCATAATCTTTATCCGAATTGTATGGATCACTAGTAAAATCATCAACTGGAAATTCATTTTTAGTAAAAAGTTTAAAATCACTACCCAAGAAATATATATTGCTTATTCCTATTTGCAGTTTTGGAGAAAATTTGATTGTTTTGACACGTTTACCCATAATTGAACACGTGACTAGAGCATGAATGGTGGTGGTACCTTAAGTATATTGGAGACCATTTTAATCGAAAAAAAAAATCTTTGAGGATGTAAAAGGATTTTGTCTCATATTTTAGGGATCAAGTGGGCCATGTTTTATAAAAATAATTATTTTTTAAAAGTTAACATTTAATTGTGGACATTTGAAAATGTTAAAAAGAAAATCTGTACTTTCAATTGTGACGAAGTGAATTACTACAAAAAATTGCAGCAAAAAGGTACTATAAAACATATAATAAGTGAACTAATACAAATATGTCTAGATTAATATAGAGAAACATGAATTTTGAATTTGAAAGGAATCGAGCTCCCAATCTACCGGTTGGAAGCTTTTGAACGAGTCCTTGTTGACTATACATAAACATCTATACGAATACATTCAAACAAAATGAAATTAAAAACCAAATAATTGGGTAACTTCTAACTTGTAGAGTATTAACTTTAGCTAATGTTGTTCCTAACTTGGTGAGATGTTTTTCTTTTTTTTGAATTTTCTTTTTGGGGGGTTGTGAATCAAGGAATTAGAGCTTTAGAGGACAACAGCGTGAAGACAGTTTTATGCTCTGCGTATCTTTCTAAGTGTATACACAGTGAACTTATGTACAAGACTTCCTAAACTACATATGATAACTAACTACAATCATGCATATATACATAACAAATCAACCACTACAAGATAATGTTGTAAATTACAAACGGTTACAACAAACTGAGCCTCACATTCAGAACTCAATTGCTGAACTTTAGCTTGATGATTTGACATCGCTTATGTTTTGCCCAAGATGCAATTCTTGTCTTGATCACGTAAATCTGTAACGCTCCTCGCAAGCTAGGTGTGTGAAGATGTTTTGGAGGTCAGGGGACGTCGAGACTAAAAACTAGAAACGAGGAGAGGATAATGTTTTGGTGAATATGTTCCCTAGTTGGGAATGGGACAGAACTGGTGAATGGCTTCACAGGCGTAGTTTGAGTCTTCTTGCAAACAATATGACAATCAATTTCCATGTGTTTCGTCCTTTCATGAAAGGTTGGATTTGCGACTACATGAAAGTGTTGAAAGTCAAGCCACTATTATTGAAGGTTCAATCTGCCAATCTAGAAGCCACCATTGACACAGTGAAGAATTGCACCGGCCATCATCACTGACTTCTTGAATTTTAGCTACCAACTATCTACCTTATTTTGGTTATAAATAGAAGCCTTCCCTTGATGAGTTGTGTACCTTAGAATTCCTAGTAGAGGAATTAATTCCTTGAGAGTGAATATTTTGATAGTTTTTGTAAATTCTATTTTGATAATATAGAAAGGAATTTTTCTCTTATTTTTGTGTGTTTATCAAGCTTATTCGATCCTGAGTATTTTTATCACAACAAGTGGTATCAGAGCTCAGGTTTTAAGCTCACGGAGGTGCCACCGGAAAAACTCTGCATTTTCAACTTGCTCAAATAGTGATTTTGAGCATACCATTGGATTCCTTGTGTCAAGAGAAGCACAACGCAATTTAAGGAAGCTAAAACGGAGGTTCAGAGAGATCACAAGAGCAAAACAAAGTATTGCTCTGTTTTTGCAAATTTCTACAAAATCTGTTCGTCGTACAGGAAGAAGACACTGACTCAGCACCCAGTCAGCTGCCTAGTAGTACACAGTCAGCGCCTAGTCATTTCCACGTCAGCGCCCAGTCAGTGACATGTGGCAAACATCAGAAAATTCTGGTATATTTTTTGAAATTACACTTTGACCCTTAAAGTGTTCTGAAATTAAAAATTTGCTTCTAAAGTTTTTTAAAATTACAAAATTACTCCAAATCGGTTTTTGATCAACAAAGAGTCAAATCCACCTAGTTTAACTGTTCCGAACTCAACGGTGAGGTCTGTTTTTGGGTAATTCAACTTTGCTATTAAATGAAAATAGAAGAATTATTTGGAGCAATGATTAAACTTACTGCAAATAATTACACATTGTGGAAACCTGGGATGGAAGATCTCATCAGCTGTAAAGACCTTTATGATCCCATTGAATTGAAAGGTGTCAAGCATGATGAATCTAAGGAGGCAGATTATTGGTCAAATCCGGCAATGTATTGATAATAGTGTCTTCCACCATATTGCACATGAGGCAGAGCCATATGCTCTTTGGAGGAAGCTCGAAGATATGTATCAGGCCAAAACTGCTCGGAATAAGACCCTATTAATGAGGCGATTAGTAAACTCGAAGCTCAAAGATGGAACTTCAATTGCCGTGCACAGTAATAAGTTTCAAAACTTGATAAATCAATTGTCTTCTGTTGAGATGCCACTTGCAGATGAGATTCAGACACTCCTTCTACTCAGTTCTCTACCTGATAGTTGAGAAACACTTGTGGTGTCCCTTAGCAACTAGACCCTAGATGGCAAAGTTATAATGTCAATGGTACAAGATGCCTTGTTCAATGAGGAGGCCAGAAGAATGGGCATGGGTACGGATCGGACCCATGCTCTTGTATCAGAGAACCGAGGAAGGCAACTTGGGAATCAACAACGAGGAGGCAGAGGTAAAGGTAGAGGCAGAGGTAGAAGCAGAGGCAAAAGTAGAGGCAGATCCACTGATGGCAAGAAACCGACCTACACATGCCATCATTGTGGCATTGAGGGTCACTTGAAAAAGAACTGCTACAAATGGCTCGAGGAACAAGACAAAAGCAGTTCTGAGTAGAAGAACAATTGTGGAGAAACGCTAGTAATCGTTCCTGGATACGTAGCATTTTATTCTACTCTTGAAGATATATGTCTTCATGTTTCAAGAGAAGATTTAGAATGGGTGGTAGATACTGCAGCATCCTACCACGTGACTCCCCACAAGGACTACTTCACAACATACCAAGTTGGAGACTTTGGAACTGTGAAGATGGGAAATTCCACTTCCTCACAAATTGTAGGAATTGGTGATGTCCAGATCAAGACAAACATTGGGAGCACTATTACACTGAACGATGTTCGACATGTATCTGATCTTCGACTTAATCTTCTTTCAGGTATTGCTCTTGACAAACAGGGTTATGATAACCATTTCAGAAAGGGCAAATGGAAGTTGTCGAATGACACTTTGACAGTCGCTCGAGGACACATTTGCGGCACATTGTACAAGACTCATGTGAAGATATGTACAGTAAGCCTCAATGTCGTAGAGAAGGAGAATTCTCAAAATTTGTGGCATGAGAGACTTGGCCACATCAGTCAGAAAGGGTTATCTTCCTATCAACATTGACAAGGATGCTGCCATTAATTCTTGTAGTTATTGCTTGTTTGGTAAGCGACATCGAATCTCATTTAATATTTCCTCAACAAGAAAATCAGAGTTGCTTGATCTGGTGCACTCTGATGTTTGAGGTCCCATGGAGTTTGATTCATTAGGAGGTAATAAATATTTCCTATCTTTTATTGATGATGCTTCTTGAAAAGTATGGTTGTATTTCCTTAGATCGAATGACCAGGTTCTGGACTACTTCAAACAATTTCGTGCTATGGTGGAGCGTGAAACAGGAAAGAAATTGAAGTATCTACGAACAGACAATGGGGGGGGGGGTATACTTCCAGGATGTTCAAAGCCTACTGCAGGAGCTATGGCATTAGATATGAGAAGACAGTTCCCCGCACCCCACAACATAACGGTGTAGCTGAGCGGATGAAATCTACCATTATGGATAGAGTCAGAAGCATGATGATCAAGGCAAAACTGCCAAAGCCATTTTGGGGAGAAACAGTAAGGGTTGCATGCTACTTAATCAATAGATCGCCATCAGTACCACTCAATTTTGAAGTTCCGAAGAAACTGTGGTCTGGAAAGGATCCAACATACTCACACTTGAGAGTATTTGGATGTTTGGCGTATGCACATATATCCAGCGAGCTCAGATAGAAGCTTGATGGAAGGACTACTCCATGTATTTTCATTGTCTATGGAGATGAAGAGTGTGGATACATGTTATGTGATCCAAAGGAGAGGAAGGTAATCAGAAGTAGGGATGTCGTGTTTCATGAAACCAGACAAGAGAAGATATTGAAAAGCCCGCAATATCTCACGAGTCAAGTGTTGACACTCAATTCTCAGATGAAGGACTAGTACCATCTGCGATAAATACTGATGCAATGATAGAAGACATGCTAGAAGCAGATGAAGAAGAGGAAAAAGAGGGCGTTGAGCAGTGGGAGACTCAACCTACATCTCTAGAAGCTTCGGAACCATTACAAGGCCAAGATGATGGTGAATCTTCTCAAACCATTTCAAATGTTCGAAGATCTGAACGAGGACGAATTCTTTCTACTAGATATTCAGATTCTGAATATCTTTTGCTCACTGAAGATGGAGAACCGGAGAGTTTTCAAGAAGCAACATCTCATAAGGACAAATAAAAATGGCTGCTTGCAATGCAAGAAGAGATAGAATCTCTGCATAAAAATTAAATTTATAAGATCGTCAAACTTTCAGCAGGGAAGAAGGCATTGCGAAATAAATAGGTGTTCAAGCTGAAGAAAGATGGCAACGGGATGGTGGTGAAACACAAAGCTCGATTGGTGGTCAAAGGATTCCAGCAGAACAAATGAATTGACTTTGATGAGATTTCTCACCAGTTGTCAAAATGACATCCATTAGAGTTATACTTGGTTTGGTTGCAAATATGAAACTGGAACTTGAACAAATGGACGTGAAAACAGCTTTCCTTCACGGAGATCTAAAAGAAGAAATCTATATGGAGCAACTGAAAGGATTTGAGGTTTTAGGAGATAACCTCATTTGCAAGCTTAGGAAAAGCTTGTATGGATTGAAACAGGCACCAAGACAGTGGTATAAAAAGTTTGACTCCTACGTGGTAAGACAACAGCATAAGAAGACTGATGCAGACAAGTGTGTGTATATCCAAAGATTTTCAGATGGGCACTTCATTGCTCTTTTACTTTATATAGACGACATGTTGATCGTGGGACAAGACATAATGAAGATCAATCAACTGAAGAAAGAGTTGTCTAAGTCATTCGACATGAAAGACTTAGGACCGGCCCGACAGATTTTAGGAATGCACATTGTTCGAGACAGAAACAATCGAAAGTTATGGCTATCTCAGGAGAAGTATATTGAATGAGTGCTCGAAAGGTTCAATATGAACAATGCCAAACCAGTTAGTATTCCACTTGCAAATCATTCAAAGTTGGATAAAAGTACATGTCCCTCGTCCAAGGAAGAGATTGGAGAGATGTCATTAGTACCATACTCTTCAGCCGTTGGAAGTCTAATGTATGTAATGGTGTGTACACGGCCTGATATTGCTCACGTAGTGGGAGTGGTAAATCGTTTTCTCTCCAACCCTGGGAAGAAGTATTGGGAGGCAGTAAAGTGGATTCTCAGGTACCTCAACGGTACTACCAAAATGAATATTTGTTTTAGGGGAGCTGATCCAATCTTGAAGGGCTATACAGATGCAGATATGGCCAGTAATCTTGATGGGAGAAAGTGCACATCAGGTTTTCTATATACTTTTGTAGGGGGAGCTGTTTCACCGTAATGAATATTGCAGAAGTGTGTTGCTTTATCCACAACTAAAGCTGAGTATATTACAGCCTCAAAAGCTGCCAAAGAGATGTTGTGGTTAAAGCGTTTTCTTCAAGAACTTGGGATTAAGTAAGTTGATTACAAGATATATTGTGATAGTCAGACACTACAAGAAAACACAGAATTAGCGACGGACAGATCTGTCGCTAATCCGTCGCTAATCGCTAATTAGCAATGGATTAGCGACGGAAACTTCCCTCGCTAAATAAAGAGTCACTAATTGCGACGACATCATTTTTCCATCGCTAATTAGAGATGGATTTGCGACGGAAAAATTTAGCGACAGATTTGCGATGAAAAATAATATTTTTAAAATTTAAAAATAAAAAATTACTGTTAATTCTATAAAATTTAATTTTAAAAATTAATTTTATAAAAACCGTTGCAAATCCGTCGCTAATTAGCGACGAACATAAATTATAATTTTAAAATAAATAATAAAAGAAAATATAAATTATTATTTAAACATTTTTAAAATAAAAATTTAAAAATAATGTGAATCAGGTTAACCTGACCCATTTATTACTTAATGAATAATTAAATTTATTATTAAAAAATTTTGAAATTAAATTTTAAAAAATAATATGAATTGGACTAACCCAACCAGATTGGGCCGAGTTAGCCCGATTCGACTCCAATGGACCGGGTTAGCCCGATCCGAATTTAAATCCCTTAAATGCTTTGTTTTGCTTGAAGAGAGATTCGAACATTGGTCACCTCAAAGTTGGATGACGTCTTCTTCTACTGCAACCAAGAAAACCATAGGAATCGAGTAATTCCTGAATATATTTTCTTTGACACGTGAATGTTAGTGTGATTACGTGCAATTTGAATCCCAAGAAAAAATTTCAGCCTCCCTAAATCCTTAATACGAAGCTGCTATTGATAACTCACTAGCTTAGGCAATTAAATTCATATCGTTTCCTGCCAATATCACATCATCGGCATAGACTAATTGGGCAATAAAAGAAGAATAAGTGAAAAATAAAAAGACTCTGGTCGCTATTGGCTTGGGGGAAAGCTCTTGAAAGAAGAGCAGGACTAAGTTTATAATTCTACTTCCGACTTGCTTGTTTCAAGCTGCAAAGGGATTTGTTGAGCTTGCAGACAAGTTGAGAATTGTCAGTATGAAAATCTTCAGGAACAATCATATAAACAGCTTCATGGAGATCTCCATAAAGAAAAACATTATTTATATCAAGTTGTTCTAGATACCAACCTTTGATAATTGTAACTGCCAATAACTTTCTGATAGTGGTCATCTTTGCTACGGTTGAAAATGTATCAATGTAATCAAGCCCTGCTTTTTGGTTCCTTTGGCAACCAAACGTGCATTGTACAATTTAATGTTCCCATCAACCTAGAATTTAACCACGTAAATCCACTTACAACCGATAGCAGGTTTGCTTGGAGGGAAAGGAACTAGGGACGAAATATTGTTTACAAGGCTCGAATTTCCTCTGCCATGAATGATGCCATTCTGCTTGCTTGACTGCTTCCTGAAGAGTACTTCGTTCAACAACAGTTAATATGTTTGCATCAAACTGTTTGTGAGATGGGGACAAAGTATCACGTACATTATGAACTATTTCCAGCTTTTGGGGAGTAGAAGAAGGAAGAGAGGACGTCCGGTCATGAAGAAGATTGCAAGCATATTCATGAAGATACGAGGTAGGATGTTGCACCCAAGAAGAACGTCGTAAAGCCAGAGGACCATCAGGGGTTGGACTTTGAATAGGATCATTGGAGAGAGGAATTTTTAGGATTTTCGGATGGAATAGATCTTCATCCAAAAAGGAAGGATCGAAAGTTGATGAGAAAACAGGGAGCGATCGAGAAAAATTAGGGATATGAACAGATTGAGAAAATAAAGGAAAGATAGATTTATAGCGCCGAACATGACGTGAGATAAAAAGTTCCCTAGTCTTAATATCCAACAAAAAATAACCCTTGATATGAGAAGGATATCCAAGAAAGACACAGACCTTGCTCCTTGGATAAAATTTGGTGTGGCCTTATTCAATAGTACATGCAAAGCCATTGAACCAATCACTCATAACCTATGGTAAGGAGGATTTTCAAAGTATAAGACTACATAGGAGATTTATTGTCTAGAATTGGAGTAGGAGTGACATTGATAAAAAGAAGCAGCATATTGGACACAATACTCCTAATAAGAAAGTGGCAAGGAAGCTTAGAATATCAATCATCTAGTCACATTGAGAAGGGATTGATGTTTTTATTTTATGACACCATTTTTTTGCGGTGTTCATTTTTAGTGGATGATGACATGTCAAACTCAAGTCCACTGTTAGTTCGAATAATCTTATAGACTTTTTAAATTGATTTTCAATGAAATTACAAAAGGGATGAATAATTCCCCTTTTGTCCGATATAATTGTCTAAATGGTTAGAAAGTATGAATGACCGTACACTGTGCATTTGTACGGACCCCACATATCCATATGAATGAGATCGCAAAATTTTTTAGAATAGGAATAAAGGGATTTTTCTACTGTTTATCTAAATGGCATATCATGCCAGGAGAAGAACTGGACATCTCGACAGAATAACCTTTGAAATTAATAATTTTAAGTCGATTAGGAGATAACTGTCCTAATCTATAGTACCATAGGAGAGTCCTATCTAAAATCCTTTTGGTTACAGAATTCATTTGCAAAAATTAAAAGAGCAAAGGCAGCTTTATTTAGTAAAGAATGGCTGCTTGCAAGAATGTAGAGGCCTTGAAACTTTTCAGCTAATCCGATCAGCTTCCGAGTTGAAAGTTCCTGAAGAGTGCATAGTTAGAAAGGAAAATAGCGCACCGATTTGATTGCATGAGCAATTGACCTACTAATAGAATATTAAGTTTGAAGCAATGTACGAAAAATACATCACGAAGTATCCATGATGGATTGATTCTAACATCCCCTTCGCGTGTCACCTTGACCAGAGAAGAATGGTGCTCGGTGGAAACGGCAAGAAGAATGCTTGAAATTCCTAATTTTGTTTACTTGTTGCATGAATAAATACATTGTATTAATACGTTTAGAAATTTTTTTAGACAGAATTTCAACGCATTATAAATATGCGTTTCTTTTTTTTAATTTAATTTTTTGATTCAATTTTTGGTATGATAATAGGAACAGAAAACCAAACCGAATTTCTTAGAAAGTTGGCAATCCGAATCGAAACGATCCGAATTAGTAAAAAATTGAACCGAATTAACAAATTCGGTTAGGATTTTCATTTCCAACCGGATAGTGAACACCCCTACTTCCAATATCAATATTTTCAAAAACAAATTTGATGTGACTTATGTCTTTTGACCACTGCAAAAATAATGAGTTGTCAATTAAAATGATGAAGATTGACGTATGGCTCCAATTTATTCCTTGAAGAGAATTAAACTATGACTTATAATTGCGATAGAAGTGTGATCATGGTCATAGTCAAAATCATGATGCGATCATAGTAAAAATATTTTTTATTCTCACAAGAATGGTTCTTTGGAATTGTAGAAGAATGAAAATCATAGTTGCCATGATGAAAATCTTGTGATGCCCAACTAAGAGTTCTATGATATTCCTTGAAGTGAATATGATTAGAGCTTGTTATTATTCATTTGTTAAAGAGATTTTGGTTTTGGAAGAAATATTTTTTACCAATTATACAATTAGCAAAAATAATTCATCAAATTCTTAGAGTACAGTTTCTCACTCGAAGTGAGAAAATAATAAGAAAGGAAAAGAAAAGTTATGCTTCAATACTTTATGAAAATATTGATGCATTTTTGAAAGTATATTTACACGTACCTGTTGTATGTTATGATGTGTCAATCGAAAATGAATAACAGAATTGTTATTTCATTTTCAAAATTATGCTGTTAGTAGTAATTGTGATACATGATGATGTAACTGAATTTTTTGTATATCCATGGGAAATTTTTGAAATATTAGTTATTGATAACAATTGTTAAAAGTATGAGTTATTGCTTTGGTATTTCTTATTAGTTTGCAAATTTTTAGTATGTAATGCATTTTAATGTCTCATTGAAAATCGTTGGGTTTTAGATTTATTTTTCATGATGAAGATTATATTAAGACAGGTGACAAATGGAGTCTTAAGATCAATGCATTACTACTTTAATTCTATGGGATTATTTTATAAAACTATTTCTCTTTCTTGTCTTATACCGCACCAAAGCTTTGAGTTGCATATTTGAGTAAACTTGAAGTTTACTTATCTAGATAATTTACTAGTTTGCATGACTAGTTAAACCATCTTGAATCATTAAAATACAAAAAAATAATTAGAAATTTTGTGAAAAATATTATAGAACTAGAAATTTTCTAATATGATGAATTCCTATGTGCAACTTGTTTTGTATGTTTTGAATATGTTGTCCTAACATAAAGGGGAAAGAACATTAAACAGGATACAGATATTAGTTTGTGTCTCATCTTGATTTCTATTTTGATCCTAATAGAAGATACCTTGGACCAGAAGTTCAAAGGATAATTTATATAGTCAGACATATTAACTAACTAATATATGACAAAGAATGCTCTTATTGTATTTCATGTCCTTGAAGGAGACTCTATCATTGATAGTAAATTTGAGATACAATTAGAGAATGGTAGATAAGTCTAGTGTAGGGATACACAGTCCTCAAGCCTAAAAAGGAGTAAAGGTTAAGATAGTCATATATGTCAAGTCGAGGAAATGTAAATGTCAATAGAATTTTTTCCTAAATAGGACTGGTGTGTTATTTTCAAAAACAATTAGGTACTTGAAAACTATAACAATGATGAGATCACAACATTATTGAGAACTATTAGAATTGAAAAAGTATAAGACGACAATGATATTAATGCTCACAATATATTAATGTAGCTTTGTGTCCATCATAGCCGCACACAAAACAGATCATAGGCAAGTGATTAGATGCCTTTACAAAGTGAAATACATATTTTCCCTGAGAAGATGAGAGACCATATCCTAATCTAGATTTTTTAAATGAATATCTTTGACTTCCAAAGAGCAAATTATGATTTTCTTTTTCTTTTGTAAACTTTGTCAAATCTTTTGCCAAGGAGTCAACTTTCTTTTGTAAGGTGTCATTTTCCTTCGAAAGTTCAATATTCAAATAATTTGAAATGACAAGTTCTTTTCTCAAGTTTTTCATCTAAAAAAATGCTTCATCTAACTCCTTACAAGTTTGGCCAAGAAGTAAAAGCAAAAATATTTTTAGAAAAGTCAGGAGGAGAAGTTTGAGTAGTTTCAGATAAGCTAGATTAAAAAAAATTATAATTATGGCAGTTCTTTTTTAGATTTTAATGACTTGAAATCCTTCTTGAGTTGCACATATAACTTTGCAAGATTTTTGTATTCTTTGTAAAGTTTATTGTAAGCATCTTCAAGTTTCTCATAATTAAGCTATAGAGTCAGAAGGATATACCTCATCTTTGGTTTAATCAAGCTAATCTTCATTTTTGTCTTTGTTGTTGGTGCATTCAACATCTTCTTCTACCATTAGACATAGATTTGTCTTTTTGGTACTTTCTTCTTTCTCTTCATTTGAGGAGTTGGAATCATCATTATCACGTCAAGTGCTAGCTATCATGGCATTCTTTTTCTCCTTCTTTCCCTTTTTCTTTAGCTTTGGATAGTTTGGCTTGATATGTCCAGACTTCTTGTATTCATAGCACACCACATATGTTCCTTCTTTCTTTAGTTGAGATTCTGGCTTATGAGGAAGATTCTTCTTTAGCATCCTTTTGAGGTTTTTGCCATTCTTTTTTTAGAATCTTCTGAATTTTCAAGCTAATAGAGCCATCTCATCATCGTCTATTTCACTAGATGTTTCATTGCCATTGGACGAAGCTATCATCATTTCATGTGTCAAAAGTGATCCAATCAATTCATCTAACCATATCTAGTTAGATCCTTAGCTTCACACAAAATAATGACTTTAGCTTCTCATTTTTCAGTTAGAGATTTAAGAATCTTTTTAACCACTTCTTCCTCAACTAGCTCTTTGCCCATAGTTTTCAATGAGTTCACAATGTCAGTTCTAAGGATAAAAATCCTCACAAGAATAGAAGATTAAATTATCCAAATGATCATGGCAAAGATATAGATAAAAATGACCAAGAGACAATTGAGCAAAAGGATCAAGATCTTAAAAATTAATATAGAGAATTCAATAAATTTTGTTGCTACTAAAAGATATTGGAATCATATGGAAACGATTCTTGACAATGCTTTTGCATATAATGTAGTACTTGAAAATTTGAATGAAATGAGGATCTTAACCAAAATCTATGACGAATGTCGGCATAGAAATG
Source organism: Rauvolfia tetraphylla (assembly GCA_030512225.1). Taxonomy (NCBI): domain Eukaryota; kingdom Viridiplantae; phylum Streptophyta; class Magnoliopsida; order Gentianales; family Apocynaceae; genus Rauvolfia; species Rauvolfia tetraphylla. The sequence goes on along the minus strand of JAJQKT010000004.1, from coordinate 3,792,410 downwards.
ACTGGCCAAAATGAAAAGATGTGATTCAATTAAAATTAAATTCCCTTTCAAGTCGTGCAGTTTTTGGACTTGTAGTTCAAACTCCAAAAGGTATAAAACTCATTGGTTATAAAATAAAAATAATGAAATTGTAACACAAGGGCTTTCACAAAGACCAGGAATAAATTATGAAGAAACATATTCTTCTATAAATGATGCAATTATATTTCATTATCTCTTGAGTTTGGCACCACATGAAAATTTAGATGTGTTTATTAGACGTAGTTACTACTTGTTTATATGGAAAACTTAACAATGATATTTATATAAGAGTTCCTGAAGAATTTAACATGCCTGAAGTATGTAAGTCAAGTAGTCATGAAAATTATTCTGTTAAATTGTAGAAATCTTTTTATGGATTGAAACAATCTGGTCATATATGGTATAATCGCCTTAGGGAATACTTGTTGAAAGATGGATATAAAAATGATCCTATATGTCCATCTATTTTTATCAAGAAATCTAAATCAGGCTTTGTTATTATTGTTATATATGAAAATGATACTAACCTTATTGGAACTCCTGAAAAACTTCTTAAAGCAAGAGATTTTTTGAAACAAGAGTTTGAAATTAAGGAATTTGAAAAAAACAAAATTTTCCTTGATTTACAAATTGAACATTTTGAAGATGGAATATTTGTTTATCTATCTATATATGTAGAGAAAATCTTGAAGAGATTTTACATGGATAATGCACATCCTCTAAGTAGTCTAATAGTTGTTCAATCTTTAGACATTAATAAAGATCCTTTTAGACGGTGAGAGGTTAATGAAGAACTTATTTGTCCTGAAATACCATATATTAGTGTAATAGATGCATTAATGTACCTTGCAAACAATACAAGATTAGATATTTCATTTTCTGTAAATTTTTTAGCAAGATATAATTATTCTCCAATTGATGATATTAGAATAGTGTCAAACATGTCCTTTGATATCTGCAAGAGACAATGATCTCAAATTATTTTATTCGAATAAATTCAACCTAAAGTTAGTTGGATATGTTGATGCTGGATATTTATCTGATCCATACAAGGCTCGTTAAGTTAGTTATGTATGTTGATGCTGGATATTTATCTGATCCACACAAGGCTTGTTATCAAAATGGATATTTATTTTCATGTGGAGATACTGCTATGTTTTGGCATTCTACTAATCAGTCTCTAGCGACCACTTTCTCCAATCATGCAGAGATAATTGTCGTTCATGAGACAAGGCAAGAACGTGGGTGGTTAAGATCATTAATTCATTTTATCCGAGAAAAGTGCAATCTATCCTCCAAGAAAGAGTTCCAACAGTTTTATTTGAGGATATTATTGCTTGCACAACTCAACCAAAAAGAGTATGCATTAATAGAGATAGTGTGATACCCCCAACCCTTCTACCAGCGTGTCTTTCGGCACTGATATGTACAAGTACTAGCGTGTATGGAGGAGAAATAAGAACTAAACATATATAAAATAATATAGTAAGCGGAAACAACAGCAGAAGTCTTTACATACATAAGTAGATCCTTAATACAATCTTCTCTCTTTCTAAAACTAGCGAAAGAGAACAAAAGATACAGTATCTCTTAAAAGTATGTATACTATACACATAACAAAAGATCTTTCCCGAGCTAAAGTTACGACAAAAAAGAAGCTTACAGCTCGGTCTCCTGGTATAATTCATTTGAAATAAATATTAAAAATAGGTGTGAGCCAGAAAGCTTAGTGAGTTTATATGTGTGCTTGTAATTTCAAAATGATATGGATAAATGCACATGCATGGTAGTGTACAAATTCTTTGTATGCAATTAAATATCTTTTGTTTCAAACAAACATGCACAAACTGATGAAGGTTGAACCTAACTGGAGAGTTTGAACGAATCAAGACACATCAGCATAGCACTTCAAACCAAATTTCTCAAACATGACAAACAATCAAATGCTGGCTCAATGATAAATCTACTGGAACCAATAACGCGACCATTAGGAAATAAATCCTAGCATCCCTAGTCAAAATTAGTCACACACTAGTGCGAATATATTTGACTTCACACATACCTTATGCCTCCACAAACAAAACTAGACTAAGGATTCTGGAGTACCTACCATTCCAACCTGGTGATCAACCTCAACATTGAGCCCATCCTGACTCGCCGTTAGGTGACTGCGAACAAATAAACACAGTACTAATTGGGCTACCCCCTCCCTGACATACTACTCTCCCTTTCAAGTGGATCCACAATCTAGAGTCCGTGCATTCCACGCCAATGGAAGAGGCCCTAGTACGGGAGACTAGCTACGTACAGTGTAATCTACTGACGCTTTGGGCTCAAATCATATCCATATTCACATCACATTCCAAATCACATCTGATCGGAACGGAGTTTTTATGCAATTTTTCAAATATAAAGGCAATTAAAGTAGCTATCCAAATTCATAACCAAATTTAAATTTGGCATAACTTCAAAATAACAATCATTCGCCAATCTAAATTGGTAAATATACGTTTTTTCAAATATGCCATGAAAATGCACATGACTTTCCAAAATACGCAATAAAACATTTCCCAAAGATTACTTGCATGTATAGATCATGTTCCAATACTATAATATTTCAAACCAAGTAAATACCTATTTGGAGCACCGCTCCTAAATATTTCTAGTGCACAAGTAAAAATATATTATGGAGAACCTCTCTAATTTAAAACAAGCAAGTAAAGTAATTCTCGTGAAAAACCTCGCCAATTTAAAAACAAGTAGCAAAAGCAATCCTCAAAATAATATATTCACACTTGTGAATAGTAAATATTGATAGCACTAAAAATATAGTGAGTTTCAATTTGTAAAACTCATATGATCGCTAGATATATATGCTACTCACTGCTTATGGAAAGGTGTGATCTTTTTACAAATTTAAATGACTAAACATTAGTCAAAATCTCTAAAAAATATAAGTTCTAATTTATTGGGTGAACTTTTCTAGACTACTGTAGGTATAATCTAAACCTAAATAAAACACGTAATTATTGAATAGTTTACAAATATATATATATATATATATATATATATATATATATATATATATAATAAAATTTCACGAACACCAAATTTTCTCAAATACTCAATATTTTGCCATTCTCAAGTCTATTTCAAATTCTAAAATATATAGATTTTTATACTAAAACAATTTATACTATAAATAATAAAATAAAAAACTTTTACTAAATAAACAATTTATGCTATAAATTTAAAGAAATTATAAAACAAACAAAAGAACTTACAAACAAAAGAAAATAATATGAAATCATACCTTAATTAACAAGGAAGAAATCAAGCCAAGGAGAAGAAAAGAGAACCAAACTGTGAGAGCAAACTAAGAAGACGATAAAAGAAAGAAAGAAATAAAAGAAATAAAAGAAAATGGAAGAATATAACAAGAACAAAGCAAGTATGTATGTATGAAGTGCACAAGTCGGTAGAGTCACTGACTTTGGTGAACAAAAATCATCCAATCAAGTGACCAAGTGTCACTTGCTGGTTGTTCCTCTTTTTTGTTTTTTAGAAAATTTAAAAATATGTTAGAAAAAAATTAAATAGTCTAATTTAGTATTGCCAAAATTGTGTATTCTATCACACAATGAACACACATAAAACTTTTATAGGACGGGATGTTACATTCCTCCCACCTTAAGAATTTTGCCCTCGAAATTAAAATGCACATACCTAATATTTTAGGATGTTTTCTTCGTATATACTCTTCGGTTTTCCAGGTTGTTCCTTAATCCCATGATGTTTTCAAATTATTTTGCACATTGGGATCTGCTTTCCTCTCAACTCTTTTATGTTATGTTCCACAATCCATGCTGATTTTTTTTTTTCAGATGTCAAATCTGTTTTTAATTCCAATGTTTCGTCATTCAACACATGGTCAGGTAATGGATGATACTTTTTAATTGTGACACATGAAACACATCGTATAATCAAATTAGCTCTTCTGGCAATATTAACCAATATACCACTTTATCGATTCTGCTTGAAATTTCAAATGGCCTGATGTATCTGGGTCTTAATTTTCCTCTTCTTGGATGTCAAATTTTTCCCGATGAGATGTTAGTTTCAAAAATACTTTATCTCTAACCTCAAACTCTAGTTCCCTACTTCGAAGATCAGTATAACTTTTCTATCTACTTTTGGCTGCTATAAGTCTGATCTGGATAATCTTTACTTATTTCTGCATTTCTTCCACTTCGGCATGCAATTCCTTTGCTTCCAATGAGCTCGAACCTCATTCCAATATAGAGGTGTTCTATACTTCCTGTCATATAATGTCTCGAAAGGTGTCATTCCAATTTATGAATGATAACTATTATTGTAAGCAAATTTTGCACAAGCAAGTTTATCAATCCATTTGTTTCCAAAATCCAAAGTACATGCTCGCAACATATCTTCTAATGTCTGAATTATTCTCTCTGTTTGTCTATCTGTTTGTGGATGCGCGAAAGTACTACAGCTCAGGTTCGTTTAAAGAGCAACCTGAAATTTGGGTCAGAATCGAGAGGTAAATCTTGGGTCTCGATCAGAAATAATAACAACCAGTACTCCATGCAACCTAACTATTTTGTCCACATATAACTAAGATAACTTTTCTAAGAGATAAGTCATATTGATAGTAAGAAAATGTGCTATTTTAGTCAATCGGTCAACAATCACGTAAATGACATCTTTTTGTCCTTCCGTCCGAGATAATCCCATAACGAAATCCATGGTTTCATATTCCCACTTCCATTCTGGCATCGGTAAGGATTGCAACAGCCCTGCTTACTTATGATGTTCACCTTTCACCTTCTGATAGGTAAGACATGTAGATACATATTCAACTATGTCCTTCTTCATTCCATTCCACTAGAATTTCTTGTTCAAATCCTTGTACATCTTATTTTCACCTGGATGCATAGTGTACCTGCTTTTATGTGCTTCTTCTAGAATCTTCTGCTTTAGTCCCTTGTTATTAGGGATACAGAGTCACTATTGAAAATAAAGGCTCCCATCTTCTGGACTTACTCAAAAGTCAGACAGTTTCTTGGCTTTCATTCGTTGCTAGAATTCTTGAAGTTCATTATTGCTCTTTTGGGCATTTCGAATCTCCTATTGCAATGTAGATGTTAAGATCAGACATATTATCTTTACCTTTCTGTTGGGACCATCTGCTACAACATTAGCTTTTCCTAGATAATAAATAATGGAACACTGATATTCTTCCAAAAACTCCATCCATCGTCGCTGTCGCATATTCAGATCTTTTTGTGAAAATAAATACGTTAAGCTCTTGTGATCAGTGCAAATCTTATACTTTGATCCATACAGATAATGTAACATCTCGCTCTAGAGACTGTTTAGGCATGTTTATTTTGAAGTGTGGTTTATAATATATATATATATATATAATTTTTGTACATGCTTGATTATTCTTGAATATTTTTTACTATTCTAAAACATTTTAAGTTTTTGTTAAAAAAATAAAAAAATAATAAAAATAATAAAAAAAAGAGCTAGCCTGCCAATTATTACATTAGCATGCCACTAAGCTCAATTTGATCCTTCCATGTTGCATCCCAAATTGCCACAACCAACCTTCTCCTTTCTATTTAAACTCTTACTTCTTCTCTTTTTTTCTTTCATTTTCTCTTGGTTTCCTTTCTTCTCTCGGTTGCTTCTTTTGTCTTTTTCCCTCTTCAATTTCAATCGAATTTCTTCTTTTTTATTCCTTCCTTCATTTCCTATTCTTTATTCCTTTTCTCTTCTTCTTCTCCCTGGCATGAGTTTCTCCATATTAATTAAGGTAAGATTTTATATTATTTTTTTGTTGTAATTTTTTTAGTTTGTTTTATGGTTTTCTTAAGAATTATGGTAGAAATTATTTGTTTAATAAATTTTGTATTTTTTTATTATTTCAAGTTTTGTTTAGTTTTCTTTGATTTAAATTTACTTTTAACTACTAATGTTATTGGGTTTGTCATTTCTTTCATTTATTAAGTGATTTTTTTAAATTTAGTATTAGAAGATATTTTGTTTTTTTTATTTAAAGCTTTTATTTTAGTATAGTTTGAGTTACATTTCTTTTGTTTTAGTTACAAATTTATGGCCTTTAGAATTTAAAATAGATTTGAAGGTGATTAAATATTGAGATTCGAGATTTAAATTAAAATGATATTTTTATTCTATATATTTTTCTCTTAAAAATTCACTATTTAGTGTTTGAGAATATTTATTCTTTGTGAAATTTCATTAAAAAAAAATATATTGCATTAATGTACAAATAAAAATATTTGAGAATATAATAGTAATACTCTTATATTATTTTATAATAATATAATGATATTGATATATATATATATATATATATATATATATATATATATATATATATATATATATATATGTGTGACTATTTATAAAAATACATGTTTATATAGTATTTAATAATTGAGTATTTTTATAGTTGTAAGTTTAAGTTTAGACTTACACCTAAAATATCCAAGGGATGCTCATTCGATAACTTATAATTTACCATCTTTAGGGTTTTCGTTCAAGGGTTAGCTATGTGGATTTGTAAGAAATTTGTATTTTTCGTAAGATAGTAAGTAACTCTAACACTTGCTACCAGATGAGTTTACGAACCAAAACTCACTATATTTTTAGTGTTATTAATATTTATTATTCGCAAGTATGAGTATATATATATATTTTAAAGATTACTTTAGTTACTTGTTTTAAATTGGAGAGGTTCTCCACAATATATTTTTATTGTACATTAAAAATATCTTAGAGCTATGCTCTAAATAGGTATTTATTTGATTTAAATCTTATAATTTGAATATGATATATAAATGCAAGTAATTTTTGAGAAATATTTTATTGTGTATTTTTAAACAAGTCATGTGCATTTTCATAGCATATTTGAAAAACTTGCATTTACATGTTGTTATTTTGAAACTATGTTGAAATTTGATTTATTATAAATTTGGAATCATTTGGAATTATTTGGATGGCTACTTGAGTGGCCTTTATGTTTGAAAATGTGCATAAAAACTCCGTCCTGACCAGATATGGTTTAGATATGATGTGACTGGATATGATCTTAGCCTGAAGCGTCAGTGGGTTGCACTGTACGTGGCTAGTCCCCCATACTAGGGCCTCTTATGCTGGTGTAGAACGCACAAACTGTGTATTGTGGATCCACTTGATAAGAGCGTATTATGTTAGGGAGGGTGTGGCCCAATTGGTACTACGTTTATCTGTCTGTGGTCACCTAACAGTAAGTGAGGAAAGGCTCAATGTTAACATCGATCACCATGGTTGGACTGGTAGGTGCCCCAGATCCTTAGCCTGGTTTATGTTTGGGGAAGCATAAGGTAGTTTGTGAAATCGAACGTTCGTCCTGGTGTATGGCTGGTATTGACTACGGGATGCCGAGATTTAAGTCCTGATGACCCCGTTATTGGCTCCGGTAATTCTACCGTTGAGCAAGAATCTGAATATTTGTCATGTCTGAGAAATTTTGGTTTGAGGAGCTATGCTGAGGTGTCTTGATTAGCTCAGACTTTCCAGCTAAGCCCGAAATCTTATCATGAGATTTGTGTATTATTTTGAAACAATAAAACTTACATGAATATAAAACATTTTTGAATACTATGCATACGTAATTAACCTCGTATTATGAAAATCTCATATTTTTTAAACACACCACCACACACGTGAACTCACTAAGCTTTCCAGCTCACACATGTTTTTAATGTTTATTTTTCAGATAACATAAATCATGGATCAGAATAGCGATTCTTTGATTCGCTTCAGAGTTAGCTCGATAAAGGGCTCACATATGTTTTCGACCAGTTTGTACTCTTTTCTGTTACCTTTCGCTAGAGAGAAAGGAAAATCTGTTTTACAGCTATTTGTAAATGAATATTGAATTTAGATAATATAAGATATAGGATCTACCTATATATCTACCTATGAGCAACTACTTTCCCTTCCTGCACTAACACAGCTCCCAATCCTTCTTTCGAGGCATCTGTGTAAAACGAATATTCCTTACTCGAATCTGGCAAGATTAAAACTAGTGTTGAAGTAAAGCGTCTCTTTAATTCTTGAAAACTCTACTCACATCGGTCAGTCTATTTAAACTCAGTTGCCTTCCGTGTTAACTGTGTCAAAGGTGCAGAGATTTTCAAGAAATCTTTGATAAATCTCTTGTAATAGCCTGTCATTCCTAAGTAACTATGTATTTTGGTGGATGTTTTGGGTTGTTCCCAATGTGTTACAGCATCTACCTTTGCAGGATCCATTGAGATGCCATTGCGGTTAACCACATAACCCAAGAAAATTACTTGTTCCATCCAAAATTCACATTTACTGAATTTAGCATACAGTTTATGCTCTCTGAGATATTGCTTATGTGTCTAAGGATTTAGTGAGAAAACAAGGATATCATCGATAAAAATGATAACAAATTGATCCAGATAAAGTTGAAAGACTCTATGCATCAGATCTATGAAAATAGCAAGTGCATTGGTCAGTCCAAAGGCATGACCACAAACTAATAATGTCCATACCAAATATTAAAAGCAATTTTAGAAATGTCTTCTGCTCACACCAGTACTTGGTAATATCCTTTTCTTAAATCTAATTTAGAATAGTACCCAAATCCTCAAAGTTGATCAAAAAACTTATCAATCAATGTCAATGGATATTTGTTCTTGACAGTAACATTATTCAATCCTTGATAATTTATACACATTTTCAGAGTTCCTTCTTTCTTTTTGATAAATAACACAGGTGCCCCCCACAGAGATGTGCTTGGACAAATAAAACCTTGCTATAACAAACCTTGCAACTACTACTTCAACTCTTTTAATTCTTCCTGCGTCATTCGGTACAGTGTTCTAGATACGTGTTCCACTCCTGGGTTAACTCAATACTATATTTCACTTCCTGCTCTGGTGTAAAGTTGTCAATTCCTCTGGAAAAATATCTTTAAATTCCTTCACCATAGATATTGAGTCCAACTTCAACTTTTTCCCGAGTTTATTCAATAAATATGCTAAATATCCTTGGCAATCTTTTCACAATAACTTCTTAACTTTCATTCCAGAAATTAAAAGAGTTTCTACCTTAGTTTTATTGCCTTTGAACTAAAGAATTAGTTGACCTGGTCGACTAAATCTGACTATTTTTTGTGGACAATCCACTTGTGCGTAATATTTCGATAACCAATCCATTCCTAGTATCACATCATACCCTTCTAAAACTAAAGCAATCAAATTCTTGAGAAATACTATGCTTTCAACAAAAACACAACACTCAGAATATACCACTTCAAATACCCTACAATCACCCATTGGTGTACTAGCCAACATCTGATAATTCATCATGCAAAAAGGCGTAGGGATGTGTGTTGAAAAATGCAAGCTTACAAATAAATGTGATGATCGAGGATCTATGAGTACTTTAGCTTCATGTGAAAAGCTCTGTAACGTACCTTCTACGACATTTGACTCAACTTCTATTGGTTGATCATCTAATGCATACACTCTGGCCTTTACTTATGACTTGTTATTCTTTTGCTCCATAATTCCTCATGTAGTAGGTGGACATCCAGCTCTTTTTGGCACCTCGACAGGTGCTGGTCTCGCTTCTGGACACTGTACAACTTGATGTCCTGCTTTGCCACACTGATAACACAAACCCAGTCTTTTGTAACACTTATTAAAAGTATGCCCACCAAGACCACAGTAGTTACAATTCCCACGATAACTCCCACGTACTATAGTTGGATGATTAATCTAACCTTTGTTATTATCTCTGGCTCTTCATAAATCTTTTTCATATCGTTTGACAAACCATGAACTTGATACAGGGACAGATTTCTTCTGTGCTAGTGCTCGATCTATCATCTCAGTTCAAGTGGCTACTTCAACGGTTGTAGAAAATCCTATAGGCAGTAAAGTTGCTAAAGCTCTTTGCAATTCCACTCGTAATTCCTTCACAAATTATCGAGTCTTATTTTCCTCAGTTTCTATTATCCTCAAACAGTACTTAGCCAATCGGTTAAACTTAGTTGTGTATTGGGCTACTATCATGTCTCCTTGCTGTAATTGTTGGAACTCATCTTCATGTTGTTCCTGAATCCAATGCGGGATATATTCTCTCATGAATTCCTTTTGGAAGTCAGCCCAGGTCCATGGCTTACCTTTCACAGTACGAGATTCAAACATTCTCAACCAGCAATCACGAGCAGCTCCTCTTAGACGGAAAGCTGCAAAGGTCACTTTCCTAATATCATCATATCCCAAAGGATCATAGATGTACATCAGTTGTTCCAAGAACAGTTAAGCTTTAACTTATTGCTCCGCCTCCCCAAAAAATTCTGGAGGTCAAAATTTTACAAATCACTCCAAAGATTCACCCATTTTAGGTGTTGATACATGTTCAGTCCTTCGCATTCTAATAGTTCTCTCCAAAAATACAGTCATTCTAACTATAAACTGCTCAATTATATCTGCACATGTCTGCTCTGGATACGATGGCTACTCCTCAGATTGTTCTAACTGTGAGTGTTGGGGAGTTTCATCTTGAGGTTCAGCACCATGTGTTGTCAAATGTGGTTGCAATGCCATTCTATGCATATAGAAAGCTTATAGCTAATAAAACATACAACTAATGTATATAAATAAAGCAGAGAAAAAATAATTTATTCAAGATTACACATCCAAATATAATATCAAATAAGAAGGAATCATGTCCATAAAGAGTATTGTTATATATATATATATATATATATATATATATATATATATATATACACTTATATTTACAAGTCAAAATAGAGTTAGATACAAAATGTGGATGACCTACTGGACCATCTTACTCGAGGCATATAAAAGACCTCAACAACAAACTGTTACACTACAAAATTTGAGATCCTATATGACCTCAAGTCCTAAGGGACTACAGTATTAAGTTAAACAAGTCTACACAAATAGATACACATAGCAAAATAAATATATATTGGTAGTCAAATAAAAGTCTCTGATTAAGATTCGCGACTCCCTGAGAATCTTGCTCTCCTAATATCAAGCTCCCATAGATACTAAGGTCTCATCAAATTATCGGATCAAACTTTCACAGTCCTGGGTCACCTCCTCAATCTCACGTAAACGTGTAGCATGGGCTTCTATGATCCTGTCTAGTTGCACCTCTAGTATGTCAGCTCTCGTAGCCTCATACTCTCTATGACGACGTAAAGAGTTTAACAAACAATCAGATCACCTGAAATGCGCTCATTCTCTACATGAATACAGCGCTCATAGAGCACACACCAAGGGAAAAAATAATGAGTGGCCAGCTCAAGCAAGGGTGATAAAATCGAGAATGAAGAGGCTAATCCCACAAATGTAGAGAATGTTGCAAGGACAGTAGTAATGGGGTCAGCTAGAATGGGTAAATCAGATAACCTCTCTCCACCAGCAGTTTCTCCCTCACAAGCATCCCCAACTGCCTCGACAGGCTCTGACTCCTCAGCAGGTTCAGGTTCCTCAATTGGCTCAAGCTCCTCCACTGGCTCAAAAGGTAGCTCACTTAGATCCTCCTACTCAACAGATCCGCCTAACATAGAGGCTCTCGCAGTAGGTTCGTCCACCAACTCACCCTCAAACACCTCTACCAAAGGTGACGTTGGTCTTGCTGGCACTATCTCCTGGATAGACTATGATGAAGATGATGTCGAGCCACCTGATGCATAGATAATGGTGCCTGCCTGATAAACCCATCTATGGTCTCTATGTAATGTGCTATCTTGCTCAACCATACTTCTAATCTAGAAAGCAAATGCTATCATCAGTACTAACTATAATTATCTATCTCCAAACAACAAGACCTACATTATAAAGTCCTACGGCTCGTATAGGATCTAACAATTCAAACCTAATAACGAACCTAGAGCTCTAATACAAACTGTGATAACCCTAACCACTCCACTATGTTTCATTACCGCTGAGTAAGGTACCAGTGTGCCTCTCGGCACTGATATTTACAAGTACTGTCATGTCCGAAGGAGAAATAACAACTAAACGTATATAAAATAATATAGTAAATGGAAACAACAGCGAAAGTCTTTACATACAAAAATAGATCCTTAATAAAATCTTCTCTTTTCTAAAACTAACAAAAGAGAATAAAAGATACAGTATCTCCCAAAAGTACTTATACTATACACATAACAAAAGATCTTTCCTAAGCTAAAGTTACGGCAAACAAGAAGCTCATAGCTCGGTCTCCGAGTATAATCCATCTGAAATAAATATTAAAAATAGGTGTGAGCCAGAAAGCTCAGTGAGTTTACGTGTGTGCTTGTAATTTCAAAATTATATGGATAAATACACATGCATAGTAGCGTACAAATTCTTTGTATGCAATTAAATATCTTTTGTTTAAAACAAACATACACAAACTGATAATGAAGGTTGAGCCTAGTTGAAAAGTTTGATCGAATCAAGGCATATTAGTATAGCACCTCAAACCAAATTTCTCAAACATGACAAACAATCAAATGTTGGCTCAACGGTAAATCTACCGGAACTAATAACGGGATCATCAGGAAACAAATCTCAGCATCTCGTAGTCAAAACCAACCACACACCAGTGCGAATATATTCGACGTCACACATAACATATGCCTCCCCAAACAAAACTAGACTAAGGATTTTGGGGTACCTACTAGTCCAACCTTGGTGATGAATCTCAACATTGAGCTCCTCCTGACTCACCATTAGGTGACCGCAACGCAGTGGCAGTTGGGTCATGCCCTCCTTGACATACTGCGCCCCCTTTCAAGTGGATCCATAATCTAGAGTCTATGTGTTCCGCTTACAGAAGGCCCTAGTATGGGAGACTAGCCACGTACAGTACAATCCACTGATGCTTCAAGCTCAAATCATATCCATATTCACATCATATTCCAAATCATATCTGTTCGGGACGGAGTTTTTATGCAATTTTTCAAATATAAATGCCACTAAACTAACCATCCAAATGGATGCAAATCCAATTTAGACATAACTTCAAAATAACAACCGTCCGCCAGTTTAAATTGGTAAATGCAAGTTGTTTTAAATATGCCATGAAAATGCACATGACTTTTCAAAATACACAATAAAATATTTTCCAAAGATTTTACATTTATAGATCATGTTTCAATACTATAATTTTTCAATCTAAATAAATACCTATTTGGAACACCGCTCCTAAATATTTCTAGTGCACAAGTAAAAATATATTGTGGAGAACCTCTCTAATTTAAAACAAGTAAGTAAAATAATTCTGGTGGAAAACCTTTCCAATTTAAAAATAAGTAGCAAAACTAATCTTCAAAATAATATATTAACAGTTGCGAATAGCAAATATTGATAGTACTAAAAACATAGTGAGTTTCGATTAGTCAAAATCTCACTGCTTATGGAAAGGTGAGAATTTTTTACAAATTTAAATAACTAAAAATAATGAATTTTAATTTATCGAGTGAAGCTTTATAGACTACTTTAGGTATAAATCTAAGCTTAAATTTTGCGAGTAGCCGACCAAACTACTTTTGGCGATGAAGACACGCCGACTAGAAATTGACGGTCGAGATTGGATTCCATTGTCAGTCAAAGGCCAAAGGTATCCCACGTCAGTTTACATTTCCAAACCTGCCCAAAACTTGCATTCACATTGGGTCAAATTGATGGGCCCCTCGTAGCACTACTCCAGGAAACATGGCATCTGCGGCCCATATGGCTCCACCAATAGAAAGTGCAAAGAGAAACAATAATCTTTTATTAGCTTTTGCTCTATTTTTTGAATAGCAATTCAATTTAAATTTTTTATTTATTTTTTTAGTAATTTAGTAATTGATTATATTTGTACATAAATTATTTTTAAATTTTTCTTTCAATCAAACATTTTTATTTTATTTTTATATACAAATACTTTTCTTGTTAGCATATCTAATAACTATTGAAATGTACAACGAGTTCTGTTGAGTTTCATGTATTTTTTCGTCTATTTAATTCTGTTTCTAATGAATTTGCTTTTGTTTATTTACGAACTATTTTTGCTCTGTTTGACTCAAATTTTTTTATTGTGTCCAATAAACTAGAATTGTTTATGGATAAATTTAGAAAATTCTTTTAAATACCCAAATATCCTTGTAATAGCACATTTCATTAGTTGTTTGATCCACAAACACGAAAATAGTTTGTGTATATAAAAAATAAAATAAAATAAATTAAGAAAAAATGAAAATAGTTGATGGTCAATCAGAGCCCTTTCCTCCATGTCGGATTTACATTTAACTTTAGTAACATCATAAGTTAGGCTGAAAGTTGATTTTTTTTTTGGAAATTCATTGAAAGTAATTTCTTTACTTTTGTTTGGATCAGTAAGGTAATGCAAATCATCTGGAATCAATCTTTTAATGGTGATTAACATTCTAATGAAAAATGAAATCTATTATTTTGATTGATAATTATAGTTTCGAAGAAGAGAAATTGGCTATATTTGTCTTTAAATTATTTTTATTTTTCTCTTCTTAATCAAAAAAATTATTTTATCTTTTTATTTATACGAACTTTTTTTTAAATATTTATATTTGTCAAATTTTGAATGTTTTGTTGGATTTTGGTAAGGAGAGTCATATTATAAGCACGAGTCATTATTTTCAATGGTAATTTTATCTATTTATAACTGTTCATTTATTTTTTAATATCACCCAAATTATACGAATCAAAAATTAATCGAACCGAATACCTTAAGTAAAAGAAAAATGGTGACAACAAAGTAGCATTTTCTAAACTTTCAAATTATTCTTATCTATTCCTCCTCCTTTTGACCCATAAATGGACAAAAATATCCTAAAAAATTGTTGCACATACTTAACGTGTGACTCTCCCCACTAGGTTCTATCATGATATTTATAATTTAACAAATATAGCTGTTAAATCTTTATATTTATAATTATGATATTTATAATTAATTCTTTGTACCAATCAAGAAATCAATTTGCAAGTGGAATGCAAGATTGTCATGTCATGGCTGGGGAAATCTTTCAATAGGTGAGATTATTCAGGGATCACACCAAAAGGTTGCTCTCACATCTTTACTCTTATAAAATGAGAAGAATAAACTAGAGAAGATTAATACTTTGCATCAGTTCATTGAATATAGGAGATGATTATCACTATTATTGGCATTTTTATGATTAATTATTTTGCTATAGCTTAAATGATGATAATGTTAATGCTTGGACCGAGCACAGGATGATGTTGCTAGAACTGGAAAGTTGGAACAAGGGGAATATGCTGGGATTTCACTCACAAGTGAGCTACCAACCTGTGAGATCTTATTGTAGCATATGTTCATGTTGAAGATTGCACAGGTTTGATGTTACGATGATGAGAACAATGAATTCAGGAGAAGTTTGTAGTTGGAAAGTTGCATCAGTTAATGGCTTTTGGAAGAGCAGTCAAATTGCAGTTGCCATGTGGAGCAAAATTTTGGAAGACTGGAGTAGTTTGATTCATGGCAGTGGCGGTAACAAATATGTTTTCTTGTGTGTTTCTGTGCACCAATTCAAGCTTCCTATCCTGCTATAGAACCTTTTAGCCTGCATTACTTTGTCTGAGGAATTACATCATTTTTTCCATTTTAAATTATAGACAAATAGGTGAATCTATCAATTTTTTTGGCTGCTTGAAATCTTGAACTCCTATCTGATATTTAGTCTCCATCAGAATCTGGACATAGATATAGATCTGCAGTTCCAGATAGTTGCTTATTATTGCGCCATTAGAAATAATTATACAGCAGAATCTAAGCTGTAATTGGATCAATGTCCACAGAAAAGGTAAACTGCATTAGCTGGACTATGGGGATTCCACTATAATTGGAGCAAAACTGTATAAAATGTAAACTCATATGTTGCTTAGAGTACCTTTCTTACTTGAGTTTTTTTTTTTAATTTTTTAATTTTTGAATTTCTTACTTGAGTTGTTGACTTGAAAGGTTGATTTCAGATGTGAACTCTGAAAAAATAGAAATCTGGAACTCTATATCTTTCCAAGGAAGATTTCCAATTGAAAGTTGCAAAAATGTCTTGATCCTGTGGCAGTTTATGGTTGTGGACTGAAATCTTGGAAACTGGATACTTTATTCTGTGCCGAGGTTGTGGAACAAATATTCTGCATCTATCTACTCTGTTTTTGATCTTGATCTTCACCATCATGGGTCTTTGACATTTTACCATGCTTTTTTTTTTATTTTTATCTTTTTATTATCTTCTCGTGTAAAATTACTGAACCATGTTTGCCTGCATTTCTTTTGCCTGATGGAAGCTACTGAGATTACTGAAGATACATTGTAAGGGATCAAGAGAATGATACCAGAGTTTGCTTTCATACTTTCTCGATAGACTTTCATTGTACAGAGTTGTTCTTGTTGCATTAATTACAATGTTCCAAAAGATTAATTTCTCTTCTCTATTTTGCTTAACCTCAGCTTTTGATGATTCTGAAGCTATCTTCTATTGCCTTTGTTTTTGCATCCACATACTGCAAAATGGAAGAAATTTATGAGTGCTTCCCCGAGTTTACTGGCAACATTCACTGTCGACTTAGAGATATTAGTTCAGAGAAGTTCCAAGTTATGCTTCCTGCTTGTAAGAAGCAATTTGCAGCGAGTTAATGTTCATCTCACCTCAAGTTTCAGCTCTTTCTTTGTGGCATGGACCCTCACATACCCGAACTTAGCAGTCCGAACTAAGCTCCAGTTCTCCGCCTATCCACAGATAGAAAAGCAAAGACAGTTAATCTTGCTGGGTTGAAACAATAGGGATCTAATTCCGAAGATTGAGGAAAAGGTCAAGGTGGCGTTCAGATTGAATGTGCTTACGTGATTAGGAAAGCGATCCAAGTTAAAGCCAGCCATCCCAATGATAGCATGAACTGGTGCAGCATATTTGGAGTTGTCGTATGTATCAATTCCACTTGCATCTTTCTTAGGCATTGCTTTGCATTCATTCTTATAAACTGCGCATGTCCTTTCGTAGTTATGAACATGGCCAAAGAGAACCAAATCCACCTAAGAAGTCCATGTTCCCAATTGTAATCAGTAACCTAAAACAAAGAATCATTTGCAGAATAATGTTCAGATCCTGGAGAATTACCTTGTTGGCTAAAAGCAATGGCTCCACAGCATCCACAAAATTCTTATCCACGCTAGGAAGAATGATACTTCCCTTACAGGTAGTATACATAGGTCTGTGCCTGTAGCACAAGGATTTTCACTCTGTCACCATTCTATGTAAATCTTTATCAAGAAGAGATACCATAAGTCACCAAAATTCTTAGGGGCAAACAGTATTAGTACAATGTTAACTGCGTGCTTTCTTTAGGAATTAGTTTTTGTACGTGAATGTTTTTTACTTGGTAAATAAGATATGAGAATTTGTGTTCTGAAGAACTGGGCATAAGTGGCCATAGTGCAAAGCAATAAATAGGCTGATACTGGGATAAGCTCAACAAGATGCAAGTTTTAGTGCAGCTATTAAGGAGTTCAGCAATAAGAATAAATTTCACCAGATAGGACAAAAAAGATATGAAGGAAGCTTACCCCATAAAAATTAGCCATGGAGTTCTGGATCGGTCCACTGCAGCCATGTCTTTATTCATCCAATTATACTGCTCAGAAAATAAATCATGGTATTACTTCAGTCCGCATTCACTCCTGTAAAAGGAAACTAAATGCAGAAAATAATGAAATTTGGAGAAAATGTAGAAGAAGTTTACTTGCTCTGAACTTTCTGTCCAGTCATGCTCTGTTGAAATGACAGTGAAGTGAACACTCCCTTGATCTATGGAATACCAAGGTGTATCTTTTGCTGGAGTTGGCATAGGGAAATAAGTCTCATAAGGTATCCCACATTCTCCACCTGAGTCTGGAGTAGGATAGACTGATCCTGTTCCTAGGTAATCCCTGCAAGTTTCATTACCACGATGTATAAATTTAAAAAATCTGAGTTTTCTCCACTGAAGTTCAACTTAAGCTAATTTATAATACTAGAAATATTATTGCTTCGGATTCGTTGATGCTTATCAACTTTCTTGACTCATCTTTTTATGACTGATAAAAGATTGTGAAACCATGTAACAAGTAGACATCTTTATTGTTGAATGTTGAATCTGCAAGAAGCCTCAGAGGGAAAAGTTTAGAAATTCTATATGATAGAAAATTGTTGTTTTCTTATCCAGCTTCCTGTAGGCATTTGTTAACAGACATACTCATAGCAGAACTGAAGTTTGCTTTTCTGGATTCAAATATAAATGAATCAAATATATTGCACATATGTGGAATAGAATGCTGTGATCTTCACAGTGCTTAATCTAAATAGTTCTGTGAAACTCAAGTAATGAAATCCAGGAAGGGCAGAGTAGTGTACCTCTCATGGTTCCCAATCGCTGTCATGTACGAAACCTTGGAGGCCACTGGGCTGATGAGGTGAAGGAAATAGTCCCATTCTACTAGAAATCCTGTGGCATAGCTTATGTCTCCAATGTGGAATATGGAGTCTGCAGTACCGGCTGATACTTCTTTAGCTATAGCTTCTATCACTGATATGGACCCTGGCTTTTATATCATGAGAACATATCCTTGTCAATGAATGGCTCAAGTAGAAAACTCAAAAATATATATTTAGCACTCTAAGCCCCTTTCTCCTATTTTGAGTAACACTGGAATGTACATATTTGAACCGATCAAACTTTTTGGTCCTAACATTTATATTGCCTAATTTCTGCTTTTCTTTATTTAGGCACTTTAACAACTTAGGAGCACGCACACTTAATGGTATACCTGAATATAATGTTCTGCAGAAAGATCGCGAGGTGCCTTTCCCATATCACCAAATGCTATAAACTTAAGCTCATTTGATCCCCCCGCTGGTGGTGTCTTGAATGTGATTTGATCACTCCATCCAGCTGAATTGCTGCAAGAATGAACACGAGTGACAATCAAAGAATAGAATCTAGAAAAATGGTACTTCTGTTATTTGGCCTTGTTTGATTCGTTACTAGCGAAATGGAATCTTCTCCTATATATATGCATTATCATAGATATCATTTTCCTCACAGTTCTATATGTCTTCTAAATTAACTTCCTAGATTTACATCTGGAAACTAAAATTCATTTTCATGTCATGTGATGTCCTAGGCTATTCTTTGTAGGATTAAGAAACAATTTACCTTCCATATCTGTAGGAGAATGTGCTTGAAGGCTTAAGTGCAGTCATGACTGCTGAATGAATATAGCCTGGGTCATGCCAACCGAAATCCTTGGCTGGACTTTTTGGTATAGCACCTTCCAGGTTAGGGGGAAAAAAATTCAATTAATACTTGTTCTGTGAAAGTTAAACCATTTATTTAGTTCCCAGACAACTTGCTACCATTAGTTGATGATATATTTCTATTTTCTTATTTTTTTTCATATGTATATGATTTTCTATAAATATACTGAACGGAAAAAAAATTAGAACGTTTCTCTATAGAGTTCTATAGTGGAGCATATTGGACTTTAGTCTTCTAGTAAGTGAAATCTTGGATGAAGATAAAGATTAGCAGCCTCATCATTCAAAGATCAGAAGTGACTTGAATGCGATGCAAGCATAGTACTACAAAGTGTTGTAAGGACCATAAACACACACTACACACTATGATTAAGGAAAAATGTTGAAGTAATTGGCAAGAAGTGCCGTAGTATCTATAGGGTTCTGAATACAAAGATTTCCCTGACTCAGAAGAACAATGGACCATGAGCTTTTGCCTTTCCCCCTTTAGTAAGATGAACAATGGACCATGTGTATTACTATTATTAAACGTAGAACCTCTATATTTCAAGGAAAACTTTTACCAATTAAGCAATATGGAACTGCGGAGTACGTAAAAGAAAATTGAAATGATTAAAAGATGAAAACAATGAAATTGGTTTAGACATGGACTCATTCTTTTGCTCTCTTTGTTTGAAAGTGTGAAATGGAAAGAAGTCATGAAAGCCATAGTTTTGATCAGAGGGATCAAGAAACTCACTGCACATGTCACTTTGGGTGAAGGTAGTAACTGTTGATGTCACTGATTTTCCACCATATTGAAGTTGTTGGGGATTCTTATCCCCGCTAACCCATGTCAGTTTCATCTGTAGAAAGGTTCAAAATTATCCATGTTAATATTCATCCATTCGTTGAAAGAATTGTTTCCTTCCTTTGTTATACATCTTTTTGTTCCGTGAAAAAATATGTTTTTCCACTTCTAGTTTCCTTCAATTATTTGATAAAGTGTCAGACGAGGATGTTGAGTGTTTTCTTTTTGAAAGTATAATAATGTTTTAGCTACTTGACAGGGGACAGGAAAAAGTGAAGTAATAGAACAGCAAAGAAATGTTATACTCTGTTGAAGCGGGTACATTATTCAGAAAAGGAAAAAAAAAAAGGTTTAAACTTATCGTATAAGATTGACAAATTCCACCGCTTACTAAAAATAGTAGGTTATCGTATATGATTGACAAATTCCACCGCTTACTAAAAATAGCAGGTAACCTTTTTTTTTTTTTTTTCCTGAGTTAAAATTTCCTTTGGTATGTTTGGTAAATTTATAAAAGTTATATATTCTTTTTATCTTTTTATTAAGGTTTACTAATGTTACCAAATTAATTAGCACAATGTTACTATTTTAATACATTAAAAATTTAACACCATTAAAAATTTCAACCCGTCCACCAAAAAAAAAAAAAAAATTACTGGGTCTACTAATTCCTTTCATATTTTTTATATCAGAAGCCCTATCGTCTACAAGTCTCGATTATTGCAAGAATGTTTTTCATATTTTTAAAATTTTTTATATAAATTCTCGCTCTCTCAAAGTCAAATTTTAGTTCCTTCTAGGAGTCCACAAATTAATTTGTCCAGAATCGTCTTTGGAAAAAAATAAAAATTGAAGCAATCATGTTGTGTTTTTTCTTTTCTAGAACAAAATAAAATGAAAAATCAAGTAAAACATCTCTACTTACTGAAGTTGCAGTAGAATCGATGCTGGAGAGATGTCCATACAAAGGCTTTCTGGGATTGGCAAAGCTGATCGAATTCGATCTCTTCAAAATGCACGGAGTTTCGAATCCGGCGCCAAAGAAGACGAACTCTATATCTGTTCTGATGTTTATTACGTGAAAAGTCAGAGTGCCGCTGCAGGTTCTCACCGCACATTTACCGCGTATATATTTTTTGCATTCTCGTTTCTTGCAATGCAAGTAATCTGGATCTTTGCTTACATATTGTGCCTGCAAGAGATAAGTTTACCCATTTCGATTTTGAATATTTTAGGGTTATTTCTTGAAATTTCGAATACACAATAGGAAAGTATAATTGTCGATTCACCTATTCGTCAGAATACTTTTCATGCAAAATTACTCTTTTATCCCTGATTGACTTAAGAAATTATTGGCTTAATTGAGCCATTTAGCATGATCCTAAAATTACATATACTCCAATAGCATCCTCAAAAAAAAAAAAAAAAAAAAGAAGAAGAAGAGGAAGAAAAACGAAATTAGGTTTTAGTCCAATCTAGCATTATTAGCCTTGCAATGGAAAAGTCAAGGCAGCTATTTTGAAAAAATAAGGCTGAAGGTATGTTTACGTGGCTTCTAAAATTTACATTACTAACCTTCAATTCAAAGAGGTTATGTATGTCAATGGAGAAATGATTTTATATATAGGTTCTATGTGCGACTGTTTAATTAGCAGATATAGATGTGATTATAATTTAGGATTTAACTTTTAAAATTGAAATTAGAAAACTAGATTTTCAATAAAGATAATGAAAAATGAAATGCGAAAACATTCAAGAGAAAAAAATTGACTCACAAGAAATAATAGAAAAATAATTCTTTATTACGCAATTATGCCAAGAACATTCAATCTTGATTCAAGAGAGAAAGGGAAGAATGATTTTTTTTTTTTACTGAGACAAATGTCTAAATTTATGCTAGAAGTATTAAAAAAATATAATACACCGATTAAAAAAGTCGTCGTGCTTAATAATTATGTTATTTTTTTAAAAAATAAGCTTTCTTTTACAAATAAATTAAAATAGAAATATACAAATTATGTAAACAAAAAGGGTAGCATGTCCTGATTTGAATCTCTGGCGCGTACCTTCACGGGATAGTGACAGAGGAGCGGAAGTTTACTTAAATCGCCAGTCTGCTGGTATTGAATTTTACTGAATGGACACGTTGACAGGCTTCAATTCAACGCAAGGGGGCAGAAGGTCAAAAGGGAAAAAATAATGATTAGAGATAAATAAGTATTTTTGAATAATTTATATAAATACATAATTTTTTCTATTGAAAATGATTTATATTTTAAAATGAAAAAAATACAGAAATAGGGATTCTTACAGAAATAGGGATTCACACTTCCTGTTTAAGAATGATTGTCTATTTTTCTATTTATTTTGTATAGAAAAAATAAACGTTCAAAAAGTGAGTATTTAATTCATTTTTAAATTTACACAATAGTTAATATGCCTTTTTACATTAACATACCTTACTAACTGTTCTAATTCATGTATCGAAACCTTCAGCGACAGATATTTTCAATTTGAGAGAATATTACTTCCCACTAAAGTAATCCACAAACAGGCACAAAAGCTATATTGGGATTGTTCTTGCAATGTCAGAAGTAGCGATACAAAAATGGAAAATCTAACAAAGTACAGTATATAGCTGCCAGGTTATATGCTTGAAAACATGGAAAATCTTACTCAGAATGAGCAGGTGAGATCATGGCAACCCAATCCCTCGCAGAGGGAAGCAGCACTCCGCTGACTGTAACTTTGACATATTCTTCATCTGAAAGCTGAGATTTCGAAGAACTGAAATTGATTTTCAGATACGGATTCGGATCAGGACATTCGAACAAGGGCTTTCTGTTCAAAACCCTGAACTCAGATATTGCAGTGTGGTTCAGAAACACCTCTGGAGAACTCGCAACATCCTTGTCCACATGCAGAGACCAACAAGAAGAACAAGAAAGTCCCAGCAACAGGACGAAGAAAAGCTTCGTAACCCACGAAAATTTCGGCATTTTCATGGGAGACGAAGTTGTAGAAAAGGTGATTTAAAGACCTTAGAAGGAGAAGAAAGGAAAGGTAGTTTGCCATTTTCTGCTAATGGTGTAAGCATATATATAAATGCATGCAACTTTCGGCTGGGTCGGATATGTCAAAGTAGAGTTCTTGGAAAGATCTAGTAATTGTGGGCAGATAACGGCAATCTGGCAGTGTAGTTGGCAAGCAAAAGTGGGTTGGGACCGATTTTGATGATAGTCTTGAATTTTTTAGCTTAGGGAAGTATTAGATCTAGAAGGTAAATAATGGAATATTTCAAGAGAATATTATAAGGGAGAAATATATTCACTTCAACGTCGCTACAAATATATTTAATTAAACTAAGACACTGATATTGCTACTGTCACTAAAAAAAAAAGTAATTTTGAAATCAAAATTTGAAATCGAAAAAATTAATTTTTAATTAAAAACTGATTTGAAATTGCTAAGAAACCGGTTTCAATAAGTTTTAAATATTTTTTATTTGTAATAAATTTACAATCTGTTTCAAAATTCAGTTTCTAAGTGATTTCTAACCTGTTTTTAAAAAATTCAGTTTCTAATTAGTTTCTAAATTAATTTTTTCAATTTTTTATAGATTAAGAAATGGATTTATAAATCAATTTTTTTAAAAATTTTTGATGAATTTTATAATCAATTTTAAAATTTAATTTCTAAATAGTTTTTAATCAGTTTCAAACAAAATCAGTTTTTAAATTAAAATTTTTTACTTTTTTATAGTTTAAAAAATAAGTTTCTAAATCACAATTTTTAATTTTTTGATAAATTTTATAATCAGTTTCAAATCAATCTCAAATTTTAGTTTCTTATCAGTTTTAAACAAAATTGATTTCTAATCGGTTTCTATATTACAAAAAATCTAAACTTTGCATAGGAAGAAATTGAACTTTTAACCTACTAATTTAAAAGCCTTAGAATAAAGCGTGGTTGACTCTAAATAACACTCAAACAAAATGAAATCCAAAATCAATTAATTTGGTAACTTTGTAGAGTTTCATTTACTAAGCTAGTGTTTCTCGGCCTGGATTGGCAAGAGACACGGAATTTTTTTTTTTTTTTGGGAAGTGTTTTGGTAGATGTTAATCACTAAGGTATATTCACTGCATTTCATTCGGCTGCGTAGATGAGTTGAAAAGCTGTCTTTTGGACTATGTTTCCTTACTTATTTTGATCCTCCTACTGATTCCTTGTTGCTATAACCTGGATATTCGACCTAGGATTTAGCATGTCATAAAAGCCAGTTTTGCCACGGTGATTGAAGATCAACCTCAGGATATTATTGTACTTTCAGTCAGCTAACATGCATGGTTGCACGAAGCATGTAGAAGTTGAAAGCTATTTTATAAAGAAGAAATTGGAAAGTGTTAATTTGCACTCTATTGGTCTCTACAAAGAATCAACTTGCACATGTTCTTACGAAGGGACTTAGCGGAGATGTACGTAGTTGATGACATCAACTCATCAGCTTGAGGGAGGGAGGTTCTACGACAAACGTGTGTTGCAATTACGGAATTTGGTGTGATTTCTAAATTTTATTGTCATCTTTATCGATTTATAAGAGATTGCTTACTTTTATTTCTTTCATGATTTAGTCAGAATTTGAATTTCAAACTTAGGAGATTTTTTTTCCCTTTTTTCTCATCTTTATCTTTTCTTCAGTGCTTTGTGGCCAGAAGAAGAGTGCTAACAACTAATTTGAAGCTGATGAAGAAATGGCACGAACTCCCTCCGCCTCCTAATGATCTCTCTCTCTCTCTCTCTCTCTCTCTATATATATATATATATATATATATAGAGAGAGAGAGAGAGAGAGAGACATATATATATATAGAGAGAGAGATAAAATGGTATTTTGGATGATCATTCCAAGAAAACATTCATTTTGCTAATTGTGGCCGTTATCTGAAATCTGACAGTGTATTGACTTCTTAAACTTAATGTGCGCCAAACCTTAATTTTATTTTTTTACTTTCAAGTGAACCCTTTATTGGTTGATTTGGTGGCTAATGGCTATTGAAACCAAAACTAGCCTAACTTATTGGTCAAAGGAGTAAATAAGTCGGCACTTTCACGTAGTTAACAGCCGCAAGATAGCTTTTCAAAATGTGTTTTAATTGTATCATCAACTATAAATAAGGGGTTATAAAAACTAAAAAGTGTCTCCTTTTCAGATAACATTTTTTAACATAGAGGAAGTAAAAGGTTTTCACTTTGAGATATTTTTTATTTTACACACTACTAAGATATAATAGCTTTGGGTTAATTAAGGATCAAAACTAGCGTATAGTGAAAGAATTTTCTCCTCAACATGCTGTAAAGTAAGAATCTGCTTGATTTCAAGGATATTTTTTGAAAATGAAAAGATAAATTATTCTATCTGAAAATGTTTAGAAATTTTTATCTTTATTTTCGTAAAAATAAATTGCTGATGAAAGAAAATATAGAATATAAAAATGAAACCCAGTCCATATATATTATTAGGAAGTTTAAATTGCATTAGATACAATTAGGAGGACTAACTAACTTGGCCAAAAGATTAAAAAAAAAAAAGAGGAAATTAGGAGGACCAAAATGCCTAATGGTCATGTGCCTTACTTATAATATTTTAGGCAACGGGAGACTAGGAGTCAAACTCTATTGGCTAAAGAAAGAAACTCATTGGTCATAACATTAAGCATTTGTTTTTTCCAATAAAAACATTAAACAATTTGGGAGTAAAGAAAATTTAAAATATTTATGTTCTACATTTAATCAACATTTAAAATTTTCAACGGCAATCTGGCAGTGTAGTTGGCAAGCAAAAAGTGGGTTGGGAACCGATTTTGATGATATTCTTGAATTTTTTAGCTTAGGGAAGTATTAAATCTAGAAGGTAAATAATGGAATATTGAAAGAAAATATTACTAGGGAGAAATATATTTGCTTCAACGTAGCTTGTATATAGAAAAATCATATCTATAATTATAGGATAATAATAGTGTGGTTTGTATTCTTTTTGCTCGAGTTCCCTTCCCTACTTTTTTTTTTTTTTTTTGTGCTTAGAAGAAATGTCCCCCAATATTGCTTCTATTAGAGAAAAGCTAAACTTTGCATTGGAAGGAATGGACTTTTAACCTAATAATTGGAAGCCATCGGATAAGGCCTTAACTATAGAAGGTGTAACATTTAATAAAAAAGGTATTGCATTTGAAAATTACCTTATATATACAAGTGTCTTAACCACGTGTCAACTAAACCAATTTTGCCACGGTGGCTGAAGATCAACCTCAGGATGTTGTACTTTCAATCAACCATGAATATTGCACACAATCTGGTCTAACAAGGGTATTATATGTTGTTTTTAATCTAATTATATGCAGTTAAATTTTATTTTTTTATTATTTATTATTTAACTTCTTTAAATTTTTGCAAATCTTACAGGCACTAAGACTAGGGAAAACAACATCGAATTTATGATGTTAATTTCTTAAATTATATTTATTTTTTTACATTTCTACATATAATACTCACAAAAATCGGCTTCGAAATAACAGAAATTAAAATCAAAATATTTTTGCCCAGAAAAGGTGGGAGTTCTGCCCTTGGGGGAGGAAGTTACCTCCCTTTCGTGGCCGCATTGATATGAAGCCGTAAAATGGACCAACAGGTTCCATTGCCCGGGACAGAAGCCACCGGTTGGTTTTGCTGCCTGCGGCGGAAGCTACCCACAGGCGGCAGAACCATGACCTTTTCTTTTTTTAAAAAAAAAAATTATTTTTTGACATCAATTTTTAAGTAATAATTAGTAGTTAATGACATTATTTCTTTACGTGATTCTGTTTTTGGTTATTCTTTAGCTTGCATATTTGTTCGTAAATTACTTATTTTTTATCCTTTGTAAGGTATGCAATTACAAGAGCATTGCAGATACGTACATTTAATGGTTAATTAATTGTATTTAATGCCGTAATATTGTGGGATATATTGTAATTGCGTAACTTAAGAAATTATTATTAAATAAATTAAAAGTTAATTAGATAAATTTAATAGATTAATGTTATCATAAAATGGATTAAATCATAATTAGTTTGTTCGTTTTGTTAATCTAATTATTTTTTACACGCCCAAATCTAGATTACAGATCCGGTACCCGAAGCGCAACATGACCGTGTTCCTAAATTGAAATTCGGAAACACAAAGTCCTTATCATCAGAGAATACTAACTTCATCAAACTAATCCAAATAATACTGAGATAAATACTGAATAATTTCAAAGTACATAAAAAAATTAATAAAATATCTCAAATTATTTATTTTTATTACACCTATCCCAAACACTACTCCTTAATATCAATCGACTTTTGGGGAAACCTCTATCTACCTTCAGTTCTTGATATCACCCTCTAGTATTCCTCGTCAAAACTCTCAAAGTTCTCTGAATCGTTCTCTGAAATATAATCGGATAAGGAATGAGTTATCACTCAATAAGTAATTAAATTCCTTCTCCAAACAATGATCAAAATATTTATACATATATAAAGTTAAGTTCTTGAAAATAATTTTTTTAAAAAAAGACAAATAGAATTCAGTGATAATAAAATTTTTCTTTAAAAGTTCAATAATAATAAGAATAATATATATATTTTTGAACATAGAAGAAATATCTCAAGATATATATATATATATATATATATATATATATATATATATATATATATATATATATAAAGAGACGAAATTAGACTTTCTAAAAAAAAGCCCAAGACAAATATTTTTTTTCTAGAAATCTGGGCTTGATTCTGAGCCACAAGACAGAGACGATTTCAACGTCTCACTCAACCATGGTTATCCTCTGCAAGTCGTATAGAAACGCCACCCATTCACAGGACAATAATAATCAAATCATAGAATTTCTTCTTCACCAAACAATCTCCACATAATGCATATCAACTTCGTCGGTTTCAACAAGATCAACAATATGAACTTTGATTTTCATCCAATTTCATCAATAAAGTTAAAATCTATAATCAACATTAATTTTCTTCAAAACTTTCTTAGACTCTTGAATTCACTATATATATATATATATATATATATATATATATATATATATATATATATATATATATATATATATAGAAAACAGCAATTAATTAACACACAATTTCAATCACAGAATGAGAGAAGAACAAAGAAACCAAGTAATAAATAACTAATATGATAATGAGTCTTAAATAATTTTTCTAGGGTGATCGGGACTGGACAGAACAGAAATTTCCTCATTACAAGGGTTAGAACAGAATAGAACAGAATAGCTTTACGGAATATCTGCGGGGATTAAACAGATTTCTGAAATCATAAACAATTACGCATTTTGCACAAAATATTATAACCATACATCGTTCAAGCATTCTTCATCATATATACATATATTTTTATTTATCTATTTTTTTGTTCAAACAAAAGGATTAAACCACTTACCCGAAATTCTCGATTCTAAACTATGCACCTCTTACTAGTCCCTTCCAGTGCTTTCCTTCCATCACTTCGCCGGTAGAATTCGTTGTCTGTTCCTGGTCGGTATCAACTCTCTCACACTCGCCGTCGCTGAAAGAACCCTTACGTTAACCATTTATCTAACCCTAAAGAGCTATTTATACACTAATTCCTTTAAATTGCAACTAAGCCCCCAACAATATAGCTATTCTATTTATTATGATTTCCATCAATTATAACTTGGGCCATAAATTGGGCCGGATATTACATTCTACGCCCCAATAGAAAGTTTCGTGCTCGAAACTTACGAACCTTGCTCGATGAAGAGATGCGGATAATTCTTCTTTACTTCTTCCTCCAATTCTCATGTTGCTTCCCTTGACTTATGGTTTGACCATTGAACCTTTACATAAGGTATACTCCTACGTCTTAATACTTGGTCCTTCCGATCTACAATTCGCTGTGGGTACTCTGCATACGATAAGTCGTCATGTACACGCAATGGTTCCTCCTCCAACACATGCTCGGGGTCCGATACGTATCGTCTCAGTTGAGACATGTGAAACAAGTCGTGGACTCTTGATAGGACTAGTGGTAAAGTAAGGCGATATGGAACATCTCCTACCTTTTCTAGGATCTCGAACGGTCCAATATACCGCAGACTCAATTTCTCTCCTACTTCATCCCAACAAGTAGGTGATCTACACTTTCTTTCGTACAGAGCTTCATAAGGCGCCATCTCTATGCTAGTTTGATAGCTATTGTTGTATGAAAATTCAATGAGCATTAAATAATCTATCTAACTCCCCTTAAAATCAAGGATACAGGCTCGCAACATATCTTTTAAGGTTTGAATTGTTCTTTCAGATTGGCTATTCGTTTGAGGGTGGAAAGCAATACTGAGGGCTAGTGTAGTCCTTATTGCTTGACTAAAGCTTTTCCAGAAACGGGAGATGAATCGGGGATCCCTATCAGACACGATACTCACAGGGACTCCATGAAGCCGAACTATTGCCTCCATATACAGTTTAACTAATTCGTCCATGCTAATTGTAACTTTCATTGGTAAAAAGTAAGCAGATTTCGTTAACCTATCCACAACCACCCAAATAGTATCCCTTTCATTCTTCACGAAATCTGTAGTGATATTTTCCCATTTCCACACAGGTATCTAATGGCTTAAGCAAACCCCCAAGGCGTTGATGTTCTGCCTTCACTTGCTAATACACTAAACACCTCGATACGTATTCTACTATCTCTCGTTTCATCCCACTCCACCAAAAGTGTTGTTTTAGATTCCGATACATCTTAGTTCCACCGGGGTGGATAGAAAGCCTGGAGTTATGAGCCTCACTTAAAACTTTACTTTTCACTTCTACACTCCTAGGCACGCAGAGTCTTCCACGAAACTACAAACTCCAGTCATTATGAATTCTAAAGTCAGTTTGAGAACTTTTTATCACCACTCATTTTATTTTTTTTTAGTTCCTCATCATTCTCTTGAACTCAACTTTGATATAATGGACGTACCAGAGGATATAAAAATAAGGGTAGTATTACCCTTCCTCATAGGAGAAGCAGAGAAATGGTGGAGTGGCGCTGCAATATCGATTTACGCACTACCAGGGCACCACCTGACATGGGAAACATTCAAGAAAGTATTTTTAGACTATTATTTTCCAGAAACACTCAGGTTGGAGAAGCAAAGTCAATTTTTTGATTTAATACAAGCGGATAATATGATAGTATCAGAATATGTCGGGAAGTTTAATGCTCTCGGAAAATACGCTGGAGCAATAATGAGCTATCCTAACATGAATGTGCTAAGGTTCACTCGAGGACTGCACCCTAGTATTAGGGCAAGGATGGCAGCAGTGCATCCTCGAGATTTTGAGGAGGCATACAAGACGAGTCTTCGAGTGGAGACTGAAATTAGAAGAGGCGATTATGAATGCGACAGGAAAAGACTGAGGCCTGTGAACCGTCAAGGCCAAGGGGCAGGAACATCAAATAGATTCCAACAATCAATTAAGAGATGACCACTCCCTCAGCTTAATACGTCCACGAGAGCGCTACCAGGGAAATGTAGAACCTGTTATCAAGTCCATAGAGGGAAGTTTCGATGGAATTCCGGTGCATGCTTTCAATGTGGCAAGGCAGGACATAGGGTTAGTGAATGTTCCTTGCCAGTACCAAACCTAGTACAATCACCGGACCCCCAACAAAAATCTAATGCTAGAGTGTTCGCACTCATTGAGGAAGAAGCAGAAGCAGCAGAGTTGTATCTGCTTATGTATTATTTGATTACGGAGCGTCGTACTCTTTCATTTCTAGTAGTTTTTCTAAGACTCTAAAATTGGAACCTGTTCCCTTAGATGGTTCGTACCGTGTGTCGATTCCTAGTGATAAGATATTAATTTCTAAATACGTCCATAGAGGGGTAACACTAGAAATTGAAGAGAAGAAACTCATGGCAGACCTGATACAAATTCCCATGAGGTATTTTGACATAATTTTAGGAATGGATTGGTTATATAGGAACTACGCAATTGTGGATTGTCGTGGGAAGAAAGTAAGGTTTGCTATTCCTGAGAGAGAGGAGTTTCTTTTTCCAGGGTGGAACTAAAGGGCATAGGACAACTATACCATAAGTAATTTCTTCTGTCCGAGCTTACGGGTTATTGAGAAAGGGTTGTATTGGCTATCTCGGTTGTGCAATTGAAGAGAAGGGGGATAGTCTGAAATTAGAAGAAATTTCAGTAGTCAAGGAGTACCTAGACGTATTTTCTGAGATGTTGCCAGTATTACCCCCAGAGAGAGAGATTGAATTTGAGATTAATCTGACCCCAGGAACGAAGCCGATATCAAAGGCACCCTATAGGATGGCTCCTGCAGAACTAGAGAGTTAAAAATTCAACTTCAGGAACTTCTAGATATAAAATTTATCCGGCCGAGTGTTGTTCGTTAAGAAAAAGGATGGGGGTATGAGACTATGTATAGACTACAGGAAACTTAATAAGATCACCATCAAGAATAAATATCCGTAGCTTAGGATTGATGATTTATTTGATCAACTTAAGAGAGCCAAGGTATTTTCTAAAATTGACTTATGGTCCAGTTATCATCAACTTAGAATTAAGAAGGCAAACATTCAAAAAAGTGCATTTCGAACTCGTTATGGGCATTACGAGTTTTTGGTGATGCCTTTCGGCTTGATAAATGCTCTAGCAGCATTCATGGACTTGATGAATAGAATAATGTCATGCTCCGTGCCCACCGGCCCGAGTGCGCTATTCATTGGCCTGGAAACACCCACAGCCAACTACTTGGCAACCGTCCTCGCTATACAAAAATAGATATCCCAAATTAACAGTATGTGCTTAGGCCCATGCTCATATACAGAGTACTTTACTTACAGTTATCTCATGTGAGATTGGGGCATCACATACACCCCCCTTAAGGCCCTAGCGTCCTTGCTAGGCACCGTAGAACAGAATTAGCGCTAGGCGCCCAGAACAGAATTATTGGTCCAAGACTAAACCACTCTGATATCATAATCTCACGCCCCGTGCCCGCTGGCCCGAGTGTGTGACTCATGGGCTTGGCAACACCCACGGCCAACTACTTGGCAACCGTCCTCACTATACCAAAATGGATATCCCAAGTTGACAGTAGGTGCTTTGTCCCCATGCTCATATATAGAGCACTTTACTTACAGTTATCCCATGTGGGATTGGGGCATCACATACCATAATGTCACATCCCGTGCCCGCATCCCCGAGCGTGCGACTCATGGGCCTGGCAGTACCCACGGCCAACTACTTGACAACCGTCCTCGATATGCCAAAAAGGATATCCCAAGTTGACAGTAGGTGCTTAGGCCCATACTCATATAGAGAGCACTTTACTTGCAGTTATCGTATGTGAGTTTGGGGCATCACATACACCCCCTTAAGGCCCTGGGGTCCTCGCTAGGCATCCCAGAGTAGAATTAGCGCCAGCAGAACATAATTATTGGTCCTAGACCAAACCGCTCTGATAATATAAATGTCACGCCCCAAATCCAGATTAAAGATCCGGTACCCAAAGTGCAACACGACCGTGTTCCTGAATTGAAATTCGGAAACACAAGATCCTTATCATCAGAGAATACTAACTTCATCAAACTAATCCAAATAACAGTGACATAAATACTAAATAATTTCAAAGTACATAAGAAAATTTAATAAAATATCTCAAATTATATATTTTTATTACAACTATCCCAAACACTATTCCTTAATATCAATCGACTTTTGGAGAAACCTTGATCCATATTCAGTTCTTGATATTGCCCTCTAGTATTCCTCGTCAAAACTCTTAAAGTCCTCCAAATCGTTCTCTGAAATATAATCGGATAAGGAATGTACTATCACTCAATAAGTAATTAAATCCCTTCTTCAAATAATGATCAAAATATTTATACATATATAAAGTTAAGTTCTTGAATGTTGCTCGGAGAGACTAATAACAACGAGACAAATATTTGAATAACTTGTGTGTCACTACCCAACTACAAAGCGGCGGTCTAACCAGCACTAGAAAATCAGCTTCCTGAAGATCAGCCCAATTGCTGAGTTCCACGAAGGCCTAAAAAGCAAATATGGTCCCTCGATTATTAGCAATATTGGGCAATTATATTAGACCAATATCTATATAAACGATGCGAGCATAACTGCTGCTCCCTCTCCGTAGGTCCTCTGACTTCTTTTTGTATAAATTAAAAAAATAAATAAAATTTTTTTATTTATTATATATTTTTAATTAATTTAATTTAATTTTTATTACAATAAGAGTGAATAAAAAATTATATTTATGGATAAATATAATTTTTAAAAATAATTTTTAAAACTTAATGAATTAGAGAATGTATATCGATGGTCCTATGATCCTTACATGATTCGTTACTTTTCTCTTTTCTTTTCGTTTTTTTAACTCTGAATTATTGTTGGTTGTCTTATATATATATTTGGCACAGCCAAAACCATAACAACCAAAACCTTTATAGTTTCAAATGAATCATTCTACTAGGATTCCAATGTCCACTCTTTTGAAAGTTCCAAGTTGCTGTCTTAGATTCCACATGAATAAAACCAAAGCAGCATAGTTCCACAACCATGTTTGTCCATTAATCTACTCTTTTTCCTCTTTTGTTTTCTGCCAAATATGGTTGTCTATCAATGATCCCTATACTTTACACCCATAGTCCAAGAACTAATTTTCTTTTCTAAAGATAGTGAAGTGCTTGATGTAAAATTTGATTGGTCGCATTTGGATTCAATGAAAGATATCAAAGAGGAAAATGAAGTTTATATGCTTCATTGTTTTCCCTTTCTACCTCTGATAATTAGTCAGATAAGAGACGTGAATTGAACCAATACTTACTGTCTAAGAAGTAGTAGTTCCCACTGTATGAGTTATTCCATCCTTATCATTTCAAATTATGAAATTATTTTATTTATAAAAGATTTTTTAAAAAATTAAAAGTAAAATATTATCTCTATCAAAAATTAAATATTTATATTTCTTTTTTAGAAGGTCTGAAATTAAATATCAACTATTAATCTCCTCAGTTCAAGAAATCAAGCTCTACTAACACAATGTTCTAACAATTAACCTCTTTAACCCCTTTTATTAAGTGACATAAGCTCTACTAAACCATTAGTCCTACTAATAGCCTCCTTAATTAATTATAATGTTACAATAATATATTCCTTCCTTTTTCTTTTTTATCTTCCTAGATTTGATTTTTCACATGTTAAGAACCTGTTTTCAATTACTTAAAATAATTTTTTATAACTTTGTTTAGCTAAAAGTTGCTTTTGATTTGTTCTTAACTGTTTATTTACTCCTGATTTTAGCTTAAATAATTTTAAAATTTTATTTTTGAGAAGTCACCCTGGAATTGCCTTTTAAAACAACGTTTGCTTATTGAAACTATTAAAAATAATTTTTTTAAATTTTAAGATTTTTTTAAAAATACTTATTTTTCAATAGTTTTAAAAAAGCTTTAGCCATCGAAAACAGACTTAAGAAGGTCATTGGAAAGGTTAAATTATAAGATAAAATGATAAATTGGTTATTGTAACTTTAAAATATCAACTAATGCAATTTAGTTTATTTGGTTTGTGGAGCGAGAACGAGAAGGAGAGGAAGAGGAGAAGCAACGCATTTACTTCTATTAATGGACGTAAATACATTTACATCAATCCTGTTGGTTTGAGTGGAAGAAAAGTAAATTCCTAAACCTTCCACTGTGGATGGGTATGATTTGCTCATTTATTTTCTGGTCCGGTTACGGTGCTGACGCCCATTTTTTTGCACATGCAGACGTGTTTTTCACCGTTAGATTGGATAGTATTTGTTGTCTTTTGATCCAACGGTTAGGAAGCACCAGGGGCATTTTGGGTAAGTAAAATTATGGGAGAAAAAAGAGAAAAGTTTGAAATGATTTGAAATTTACTTTTTCACCTACTTTCTGACAGATACTTTTTTTACCCACTTTCTTCAACCAATTCTATCAAATTCTCTCTCTTTTTTTCTCACTCTTCTTTCTGTCTTCCTCTCTTCTTTCTATCTTCTGTATTCTCTCCGCTACTGCTCTGAAAGTCTTCAAATATTAAAAAACAAAATAATTCATTCTCTTCAAGATCTTCATTTTGTGTTAAACGGTTTCGACGAACCTTCAAATTTTCTTTCGAGCTTAAAAATCATTTTTTCAGATTTACTAATAGTCAAAATGAAGTTAGATATTATGAGTTTTTGTTAGACTATTGGTGGCTTCTAGGCTATAGAAATCTTCACTAAAAATAGATTTATGATCTGCTTGCGGACGTAAGAAAATGATGTGTTAATTTTTTTGGTTTGAAGAATGATTTCGGCAGTGGAACACTCTTATGACTTCAAAGAATGATTTTGATGGTACAGAATTTGGTCAGATGTTATCTTAAGAGTGAATAGTTACTCTCCGCTAAGTGAATAATTATTTACTTAACATATCAAGTGAATAGATCTATTATATCAAATAATTATTCATAAAAATCTGAATAAATATTTACGTAAAACTAAATATATCTGATTTGGTCAGATGTTATCTTAAGAGTGAATAGTTATTTTTTGCTAAACGAATAATTATTCACTT
Organism: Rauvolfia tetraphylla; assembly: GCA_030512225.1. NCBI lineage: Eukaryota > Viridiplantae > Streptophyta > Magnoliopsida > Gentianales > Apocynaceae > Rauvolfia > Rauvolfia tetraphylla. The sequence continues at coordinate 3,756,467 of JAJQKT010000004.1, read as the reverse complement.
AATTCTTATTTGGTCAGATATATCTTAAGAGTGAACAGTTATTCTCCGCTAAGTGAATAATTATTCACTTAAGCCTGAATAATTATTCACTTGACATATCAAATGAATAAATCTACTATATCAAATAATTATTCATAAAAATCTAAATGGATATTTACGTAAAACTAAATATATCTGATTTGGTCAGATGTTATCTTAAGAGTGAATAGTTATTTTTTGCTAAGCGAATAATTATTCACTTAATTCTGATTTGGTCAGATGTTATCTTAAGAGTTAACAGTTATTCTCCGCTAAGTGAATAATTATTCACTTAACATATCAAGTGAATAGATCTACTATATCAAATAATTATTCATAAAAATTTGAATGGATATTTACGTAAAACTAAATATATCTGATTTGGTCAGATGTTATCTTAAGAGCGAATAGTTATTTTTTGCGAAACGAATAATTATTCACTTAATTCTTATTTGGTCAGATGTTATCTTAAGAGTGAACAGTTATTCTCCGCTAAGTGAATAATTATTCACTTAAGAGTGAATAATTAAGTGAATAATTATTCACTTGACATATCAAGTGAATAGATCTACTATATCAAATAATTATTTATAAAAATCTAAATGGATATTTACGTAAAAGTAAATATATCTAATTTGGTCAGATGTTATCTTAAGAGTGAATAGTTATTTTTTGCTAAGCGAATAATTATTCACTTAATTCTGATTTGGTCAGATGTTATCTTAAGAGTGAACAGTTATTCTCTACTAAGTGAATAATTATTCACTTAAGAGTGAATAATTCAGTGAATAATTATTCACTTGACATATCAAGTGAATAGATCTACTGCATCAAATAATTATTCATAAAAATCTAAATGGATATTTACGTAAAACTAAATATATCTGATTTGGTCAGATGTTATCTTAAGAGTGAATAGTTATTTTTGCTAAGCGAATAATTATTCACTTAATTCTGATTTGGTCAGATGTTATCTTAAGAGTGAACAGTTATTCTCCGCTAAGTGAATAATTATTCACTTAAGAGTGAATAATTCAGTGAATAATTATTCACTTGACATATCAAGTGAATAGATCTACTATATCAAATAATTATTCATAAAAATCTAAATGGATATTTACGTGAAACTAAATATATCTGATTTGGTCAGATGTTATCTTAAGAGTGAATAGTTATTTTTTGCTAAGTGAATAATTATTCACTCTTACTAAGTGAATAATTATTCACTTAACATATCAAGTGAATAGATCTGCTATATCAAATAATTATTCATAACAGTTTGAATAGATATTTACGTGAAACTAAATATATTTACACAACCCTTAATTCAACACAAACTCTTATTACCATAATTATTTTTTACTATCAAGAATACACCTTTAGAGATTAAATAGAAGATACCAAGAAAAAATAATACTTAATATAACAATATTCAACTAACAACAATAATAGATTTTTTGTCTTTACTCTTCAGATACAACAAATTACCACTCTTGTAGATAACTTGATTTTTTGTCTTCACTCTTCAGATGTAACAAACTTCCACTCTTCTCGATAATCCACTTTTCATATCAAGAACTCCATCCGGAATATCTGTAACTGTATTGGATGAATCTGTGAAGATTAACTAATAGATCTTTCACACAACGTCCTTTACCTTCGTTGATACTAACTTTGATTACAAAAGAACAATAGCGAACAAAATAGAGAAGAGAGAGGGGGGAGAGAAAAATAGTCAATCTGCTAAAGATTTAAGAGAGAAAAAATCTGATAAAAATTTAAGAGAGAAGATAGATGAGAAAGCAAGAGAGTCATTCTTCAAGAGAATAGATAGATGAGAGAGAGAAGAGTAATCAGAATGAAAAAGGGAGAGAGAAATAGATAGAGAAAAAAGCAGATTATTCTGTTCATGAATAGAAAGTTTTAGGCGAGAGTCTAAAAATAAATTTTGTTCCAAAATACCCTGATCTCTCACAACCATTAGATCAAAAGATGCTGATCTAATGGCTATGAAAAGCCTCCCGCACATGCTGAAAAAATGGGTACTCAGCATATTAACTTCAGCGTTTTATTTTCTACCCATCTCCCTTCCCAAATTTACTTTCTTTTCTTCTTGACTCCCTCTTCTCACCAAATAAGCTATAATGGTGGAATGGAAAACAAATATAATAAATGACATTGATATTCTACTGCAGCAAATATTTGCAAACAAAAACTAAACTAAATCTAGATAGATAAGAAAAAAAAAAGAAAAGTATTGAAGTTATTCTTCTTAATTTTGTATCAAGTCAAAATAAGATATTAAATTTTAAATAGAATTACATTTATCTGCATAGATTGAACGTAAAAGAACTTCCCACAAACTAGTCCAAAAAAAAAAAATGTCAAAATAAGCTCAAAGATTGTCTTTCCCTAACTTAGGTTTTCACAAAACTAGTCCAAAACAATATCTTATGAAAAGTGTGCTTAGAATTATCTTTAGCAGTCAATCATAGTTCTTGTCAAAAAGAGTCCAACATAACAAGATAAAATTTTGCTTAAGATTAACCTTTGCTAGTCTTGGATGCACCGACTAACTAACGTTGGGGATGTCGCAAAAGATACCTAGAAAATTACAAAATGTAATTGTTAAAGACGCTATCTACTAAGCAAACATTGTCATCAACATCCATTTTCTTTTTTTTCTTTTTTTTTTTTCTGGCTGAATGTTAGAATCGACATCACTAGTAAGACAAGTACTCATCTTTCAGAAGAAAATGACAAACATGGTTTGGTTTTGTCCACAAAGTTCCAATTCAAAACTCAGCAATTATGATGGACTTCAGGCCACTTTTTTGACCTTCTTGTCAAGAAAAGCAACCATTTCACACTTTGAAAAGAAAAAGGGTCTTAGCAATAAACATCAAGAGAGTTGGGGCTGGGTGATGCGGGGTTGGAGTTGGTACTGAATGGATTGAACTGGTCAAAGAAATGCAAAATTAGTTTTGAAAATTAAATCTTATTTTGCCCCCTAATGTTTTGATTAAATCTTATATAACTTGTGGGCGTGGAAATGAATGTATACGAGAGTGCATCGTGAGGGTTCTTTCTTTGTGGATAATTCAGTGAAGAATTGGAATACAATATAGTCAAAATAATAATTTACGATGTAAAGAATACCCGTTTAACCTTAAAATATTAAGAATGATGAAGTTTGTAAAGAAGTCTATGAAGCAATGTGTAGATAGTAAACTAACAAGATATTTGAAATATAGGAATATGCAAGAAGGGAGAAGCTGTTTGTTTTAGGGAAGAGATGAAAGTTTGATCAAGAAAAAATAGCAGATACAAAAGGGAAGAGAAACTCAAGAATCTCTCCCAACTATTGGGAAGAAGATCGAGTTTCTCAGAGTATACTTTGATAGACCATGAGCTATCATATTACAATGTCTACAAACAAAATCTATATATACTAGAATTTGAAGAGCAAAGATTACGTTCGATAGCTATTATTAATATTATTATTATTGGCTTGTTTTTTTCGAAGGATATACTGTAGTGTATAGGCTGCTACGGATAAATTTTCCTTGAAATTTTACTGCAAAAAACACATATAAACCTCATTTAACTTGTGGAAGCAAAAATCCATAAGTCTATCCTACTGTACATGAAGTAAAGATCAATGTGATATCAGAATTCTAATTTGTTTTGTTTGTATATATGATGACGATTAAGGCTTTTCCAGGTTGTGCATTCTAACAGCTTTAACTTGGAGCCTTGCTGCCCTATATATTCCTTCTAAAATCTGGGAAAGGGAGCAAATTGGAGAAGTAAATTGCAGTGTAAAGCTTATTTGTAAGCCCACTCCGTTATGTCTTAAAATGCAGGCTCATTGGGACGACCATGACTATATGCTACCTTCACAGTGACTCCTTAATATGGTGTATGATTTAAGTGCTTATATATCATTCTGATAACAATTTTGAACAAGTATGATGAAATTTGAATGTTCATGATTAAGATTTCTCTATACAAATTCATCTTTCTGGTTAGATATAAAAACCGTATAGTTATAGAGTCTCCGAATGATGTATTCTGTGTTAGAAAAAGTAGCACATTAACAAATGAATCAACTCGTGCAACAATAATGCCTTGCTGTCAGATACTTGTTTATGGCAAGAGAAAAACTAAGATTGTCATTTTTTGTGGTTCAAGACATAGAACAATCCAAGGACTTGTGTCCAACTGAACTCCATGCCAAAAGCTAAATACTCAATGTACTATTAAAATTTTGGCTTTTCCCACAAACTTCTCGTCACTTTATCAAGAAGATGAAACCAAGTCTATGGTCTACGCCTTCATAGAGAAAACAATTTTTTTGTTTCTTGGATGTTTTTGGTCTTCCCTTGCAATGCCCACTCTCATACACTAACCAACAAGAAAAGTTACTTTATTTTTGGCGACAAGTTTTTGGATTTATATTTTGTGATAGAATCATATCGAATTTTTGGCCAGCTTTATTCCAAATCTATATATATGGTGACAAGAAAACAAATTTATAGTGGAACAGAAAGTGGGCTCCGTAATTCACAAATTCCTTATTCCTTTGAAACCCCCTATGGATAACAAATTGGAAAAGACAAAAACATCCCCCTTGAATTATCATAGGCAAATCAGGAATGGAAGAGCCTTCAAGACAGAGAACTTTTGACTTCATTTGATTTGCTTTGCAACGGAACCCCCTCTACAGTTTCCAAACCAGCAAACTTGGGAATCTTTCATAGGTTTTTTTCTAGGTTTTGATAAACTTCATAACCCATTTCCCAGTTTACACTCAACAATTTTTGAGCTCTCAAGATCAGTTGGTAGCCAGTAAGTTCTTCCTCCCATTAGTGCTTTCCTTTTGTTGCCAGCTCTCAAGATACATGGTTTCTAATGAATTCATTCTTGCATTCAAATTCACATGAAAATTCTTGTTCAAGTTTTGTATATAGAATTCAGATACTTGAGATGTCATTCTTGATTGTTCAACTTGCCTCTGTTTTCAATATAGTTTAGTCATATAGTGCTGAATGCGGACAGATGGATGGTACTAGACTAGTTGTTAATCATGTTGTTTAACACAGTTTCTTCTAACAATCACCAAGAATTTTCTCTCATATGCATCATTTACTTTGGGATTGAGAAAGAAAATCAATTCTGTCTTATCATGTGCACAAAATTTACCTTCCTGATACAGGGTTTTCGTACATTTGAAGTTCTTATACTTAGTAACCTGTTGCTACTTCATGATGTTTTTAGTGGCAGGAATTGCTCAAGAAGAGGGATCATCTTCAGTGAGTTCATCGCCTCTGCAATTCTTCTCCCTCATGTCACTTTCGCCTGGTATAGGCTCGCCTTACGCATTTTTCAGGAACATGAAATCCGATGAGAGAGGAATGTGGCTCTTCAATCTTCTTACAGTTTGTGCAAGATGGGTTGCTGCTGGCAGTCTTGAGAATGCCAGCATTGGACTTGAGCAAATTTCTCTTCTTGCGTCTCCTGACGGTGATATCGTGCAGAGAATCGTTGCATACTTCACCGAGGCACTGGCTGACCGCGTGCTGAAATGCTGGAGGCCTGGATTACACAAAGCCCTCAATTCAACCAAAATAATATCTGCAGCAGAAATAATTCTTGCTCAGAAGTTGTTCTTCGAGTTCTGTCCTTTCCTGAGGCTTGCATATGTGATCACAAATCAAGCTATTTTGGAAGCCATGGAAGGAGAAAAAGTAGTTCATATCGTTGATCTACATTCCTTTGAGCCTGCGCAATGGATTAACCTTCTTCAGGAGTTCAAATTCAGACGTGAAGGTCCGCCCCACTTGAGAATCACTGGAGTTCATGAACAAAAAGAGGTGTTAGATCAAATGGCGAGTCGATTAAACGAGGCTGCAGAAAAGTTGGATATCCCTTTTCAGTTTAATCCTGTAGTTAGCAGATTAGAGAATCTTGACATTGGAAGTTTACCAGTCAAGACAGGGGAAGCTGTTGCAATTAGCTCAGTACTTCAACTACATCCTTTGCTCGCATTTGACGATGAAAATCTGCGTAGAAACTCGCCTTCTAAATCAAATAATTCAAGCTCAGTCCATGTGCAAATAGGTATGCAGGTGAATCCACGGACTTTGGGTGATTTTCTACAAACGGATGTTGTTAGTTTGTATGGTGCAAGTCCTGATTCAACATCTTCATCTCCAATGTCTTTTGTCCCGGCCCCGAAATCATTAACCTTTCTCAATGCACTATGGGGACTTTCACCAAAACTTATGGTAGTAACTGAGCAAGAATCAAATCACAATGGGAACTGCCTGCTGGAGAGGGTCAATGAAGCATTGAAGTTCTATGCAGCCCTCTTTGATTGCTTGGAGAATACTATGCCACGCTCCCCAGTAGAACGCCAAAAGATCGAAAAGATGCTATTTGGAGAAGAAATCAAGAACATTATTGCCTGTGAAGGACTAGAAAGAAAGTCGAGGCACGAGAGGCTAGAGAAATGGATTCATAGGCTAGAATTAGCAGGATTTGGAAGGGTTCATTTGAGCTACAACGGTATGAGACAAGCTCGGAGAGTGCTGCAGAGTTGCAACTATGATGGATTTGAAATCAAGGATGAAAATGGCTCATTCATCATCTGTTGGCATGATGATCCTCTGTTTTCTGTTTCTGCATGGAGGTTTAAAAAGTATTGCTGATGTTCAAAAGATTTGATTTTTTCTTCCCCAGTTGTAAAGGATCTTTTTGAGTTCTTTCCCTCAACCTTTCTTCATTTTCTTCTTCTAATTTGATTCGAGAGGATTGATGAGAAAAGGTAGGAAGAAAGTGGGAGATTGTAATATGTTTTTTTGGGATTGCTTCTGTGTATTGACTCCTCATGAATTATGGTGTTGTTTGAATCCAAATTCATTAGCCCTTGGCTTTGCAGCTATTGATTCTATTACTTTCCCCTATAAAAGGGCACTCATTTCCTTTTTCCTTTTTTCCATTGGAAATCTTAATTGTTTATTTAACAAATACAGGATCATATGGCATTTGTTTGAAATCTGCAGCCAGAGGAGAAATGAAACTGAGGTTTACTCTGCAATAAAAGATATTTTTATCAATTGGTCCAAAGCCATTTACAGAAGAAAATGCATATTCATAGCAGAGAATGTGAAAAATACCTAGTCCCTTTGCAAATCAGTGGAATTTATCTTGAAACGCTAGGATTAGATGACAAAAGAACTCAAGACTTACCGTCCAATAATGAAGACATCTAGTAAAGATGCTAAGACGGAAGACATCTTTTTTTTTGCAAGGACCTAATTTTAGGAAAATGCAGAGTCATAGTATAGATTGGTGAAATATTGTAACCTTACATTCATTCAATGTTTACGTCTTAATTAAACCATATTTACGTTTTGATTAACATTTTCTTCCCTTTTCCTCTCTCTTTTTACCCCCATCGAAATTAACTGCAGGAATGGAGAAATAGAGTCCTACATTATTTGTTTGAAAAATCATGATGAGATGAGAAAACTAAAGAACGATCTACTACCCATAAATAAATAAAAAAAGAAAAGAATAAATATCTACTGCCTCGGAAAGGATTTTCAACATCAAATGTAAAAGGAACCCCTTTCTTGATCATTTCCTCTTGCCTCCAATTCGTTCTGCCTAGAAATTAATTCCAATGCTCTTCGAAAACTTCTAAGCACTATGCGTATTCAATTTAATTACATGACTTATATATAATTTAATCATAAGGACTAATTAAAGTTTACCGTAATGAAAATCTTAATTTTGATTTTTCTCAATGTTTAACCAAAATGAGTATATTTGAACTAATGTAGCAAAAAAAAGTATATTTGATCTATATGTTATGAATTATTATTAATATCCATCACCAAGAGATAATTCATCTAAGGTTATGGAATGTGTAGGGACTAAAGGACTTTTTATTAGCGCTATAAGTTAGAAATAAGTTACTTTCTTCTATCCCATATCTTATAGGATAATGGAGTAACTTGTTAAAAATATAAATAGTGAAAAACTCCCAACAAAATTTTAGTTTTCTTATGTGTTTATTGAGATATCTCTTTCTTTCTTTTTGTTGTAGTTCAATGTATTGTTTAGTGTTATTTTATAGTTAGTTTCCAGTCTGTTGTGACTGAATTTTACAACACATCATTAGCACGAGTCTCTACTGTCTTAGTTTCTCTTTGAAGTTTGCACTCAAGATAAAGATGGTAATCTTCCAACTTGTTTTGATTCTCCATGGCAAATCTCACCAAGCTTGAATATTTTGCTCTTGATATTTCTAAAAAAAATTATTTGTATTGGATTTTGGATGCTCAAATCCATTTGGATCTAGCATATTGGATGCTCAAATCCATTTTGGATCTGACAAACACTATTGTAGAGGATAATATATTGTCACCACAAGTTCACACTAAAGCCATTTTTTTCTCCTCTATCATCTCAATGAGAATTTAAAGATGGAATATCTTACGGCAAAAAATTCTCTTATTTAGTACAAAAATTTGAAAGAAATATTCAAACAATAAAAGATGGTCGTACTACCTAAAGCATGATATAGTTAGATGTATTTCCAGTTGCAAAATTTTAAATCTACAGTAAGTATAATTTTGCTATGTTCAAAATTATTTCTCAACTAAAATTGTGTGGAGAAAATATCACTGAGGGTGGCATATAAGAGAAAATATTTTCTATTTTTCATACCTCAAATATTGTCCTACAACAAAAGTATCGAGAAAAATATTTTAAGTGATATTCTGAATAATTTCTTATCTTCTTGTGGCCGAACAAAACAATGAATTGTTGATAAAAAAATCATAAATCTAGACCAACATGTTCTACTCCATTCCCTAAAGTGAATGTTGTTAGAGCTCAAGGTTTTGGTCCCGAAAGAGGTCATGGTCACAGTTGAGGTTGTGGACATGCAGGCGGTTGAAACATACATCATCCATATAATAATGGTAGGAAAATAATTCACCAAGCATGAAAAACAATAATAACCACCATCTGTGAACATAAATATTGATAAAGAAAAAGAGAAGGATATGATTTCTCCAAATTATAAAGATAAATGTTACTAATCTTATATGAAACTTCCTTAGTCCCATACTTGTCGTACGACAAAACCACTTGTTGAGCTTTACTAAGTATTGCTAAAATAAAAATAGACAAAAAGGCTGAAACAAATTTTACTTCTCTACAAACTCATGAGGATGATAATGATCATGAAGATGTTCATGTCGATGTGACTCATTTAGATATGGTTGATTTTTTCAAACTTCAAAAAGAAAAAATTGATCATTTGATTGGTAATGGCAGTATTCAAAAGAATTGGAGTTTTAGTTTTATGTTTTATGGTTATCTCCCATATAAATAATTTTATATTTTCAATATTGTAAAATAGTTTAGTATTTCATCTTCATATGAATAAGTTTATATATAAATATTTTGTTATTTCTAGATGGCTCTTATTCATGTTATGAATTCAAAAGTGCCACTGAGAATACATGCCTTATTAATAGTGGAAGTACGTACACTATTTTAAAATATAACAAATATTTTTCTCAATTTAAAACGAGAGAACTAAAAAAATGTCAACATTATAAATGGTAGTTTAAAGTTAATTGAAGGCTCTGAAAGAGCTACTATATTATTACCTAGAGGAACAATTATTATCATGTTTAAAGTATTATTTTCCTCAAAATCTTAAAGAAATTTGCTATGTTTTAAAGATATCTGCTATAACAGATATCATGTTGAGTCAATGGAGGAAAATAATTGTGAGTATTTGTGTATTATTCAAATTGTCTTGGGTAAGAAATCTATATTGGAAAAACTACCATCTCATTCTTATGGCTTGTATTACGCAAATCAATTTTGTTAAAGTACATCATTTAATAAGCTAAAGTTTACTAATACTGCTACATTTGTGATTTGACATGACTGTTTAAATCGTCCATGAGCTATCGTGATGTGTAGAATAATTAAAAATACAAATGGTCACCACTTAAAAATCAAAGAATTTTAACATCAAATAAATTTTCATGTGCTGCTTGTTCTTGAAGGAAGTTAGTTATTAAACCTCCTTATCAAAAGTTGGAGTTGAATCTCTTGCATTTTTAAAACGAATTCATAGGTGATGTTTGTGGACCTATTAATCCACCATATTCATAATTTTAATTGATGTATCGACTCAATGGTCTCATGTTTATTTATTGTCAACTTGCAACCTAGTGTTTGCTAGATTATTTACCAAAATTATTCACTTAAGAGTACAATTTTCAGATTATCCTATTAAAAGATTCTATCTAGATAATGTTGCTAAATTTTCTTCTCATGCCTTTGATGCTTATTGCATGTTGAACATCATATTGCTCATGTTCACACATATAATTGTTTAGTTGAGTCAATTATTAAAAAGTTACAATTGATTATTGGACCATTTTAATCGAAACAAATGTCCCTACATCAGCATGGGGATTGGCAATTTTGCATACTGCAACACTGGTGCTTATTAGGCTAAGTAATTAAAAAAAAAATAGCCCCTTTGCAATTAGCTTTCGGTTATGAGCCAATTACATCTCATTTGAGAGTTTTCTAGTGTGCTGAATATATTCCAATAGCATCAAATTAGAGAACTAAAATGGGTCTTCAAAGAATATTAGCGATATATGTTGGATATGACTCTCCTTCAATCATAAGGTATCTTGAACCTTTGATGGGAGATGTATTTACGGTTAGATTTGATGATTATATTTTTTTATAAGACTCTCTTTCCTAAATTAGGGGGAGAAAATAAACATAAAAAGAAAGAGTTTATCTAGGCAACATCATTAAATCATATTGATTCACGCACAAATATGAGTGAATTGGAAATTCATGAAATAATTGATATGCAAAGAATAGCAAATCAAACGCCTCATGCGTTTGCTGAGTTCACAAAGGTAACCATCGCATATCCCAGTTCTAGATGCTCCTATTTGGGTTGAAATCCCAAAAAATCCCAAATCCAACACATATAACTATTGAATCCTAAGCACGCCAAAAGTGTAGTTGTCCTCATGGTTCTAAAGATAAAAATCCTTGAAATAAAAGGGGATTAATTGACAAAGAATATTATGTTGAAGATATTGAATAAAAAGGCCTAGAGAAAACTGATGACAAGATCCTAACTTCTACAAAATAGTTAGAATAATATGAAATTTTACATCAATTATATCACTTTTAATAGAAGGTGAAATCAGATGGAAACAATTGTAAATGATTATTTTGCCTATAATGTAGGCCTGGATGCTTTAAGGGATAATGAGGATCTTGAACCGACATCAGTTGAAGAGTGTAAGCATAAAAATGATTAGTCAAACAAAAATATGCGATTCTATCATAATTGAATTCACTTGGTAAATGTGAGATTTTTAGACTTGTAGTTTGAACACCAGAAGGTGTAAAGCTAATTGGTAACAAATGGGTATTTGTACAAAAATAAAATAAGGATAATGAATTTATTATAAGATATAAGGTATGACTTGTGGTACAAAGATTTTCGGAAAAACCAAGCATTTATTATAATGAAACATATTCATTTTGTAGTTGATGCTATTACATTCTAACACCTTGTGAATTTGACATTACACCAAAAGATAGATGTGCATTTAATGGATGTAGTTACTCCTTGTTTATATGGGAACCTTGATAATGATATTTATATGAAAGTCCCAAAAGGATTTAATATGCCTACTACATATAACCCAGGTTCTCATAGAGGTTATTTCATTAAATTACAAAGATCATTATATGGTTTAAAGTAGTTTGGACGCATGTGGTACAATGTTCTTTGTAAATGCTTATTAAAAGTAGGATATAAAACTGATCCAGTATGTTCATGTGTCTTTATCAAGAAATCAAGATTGGATTTTGTAATATTTGCTATATATGTTGATGATATTAACCTTATTGGAACTCCAAAAGAGCTTCAAGAAGCAATGGATTATTCGAAACTTGAATTTGAGATTAAAGATTTCCAAAGAACCAAGTTTTGTCTTTATTTACAAATTGAGCATCTGAAAGATGAAATTTTTATTCATCAATCAACATATTTAACAAGGTTTTAAAAAGCTTTTTCATGGACAAAGCACATCCATTGAGTATTCCAATGATCGTTCAGTTGTTAGATATGGATAAAGATCCATTCAAACCTAGAGAGAATAATGAAGAAATACTTGGTGTTGAAGTACCATATTTTAGTGCAACTGGTGCACTACTGTACCTCACTAATAACACTGGTCCTGATGTAACATTTTTTATGAATTTATTAGCGAGATTTAGTTCTTCGCTTACATGATGATATTAGAACGGTGTCAAGCATGCCCTTAGACATCTCCAAGAAATTATAGATCTCGAACTATTTATTTAAATAAAACTAAATCAAAATTAATTGATTATGCAGATGTTAATAATCTATCTAATCCTCATAAAGCATGTTCTAACATTGGCTATTTATATTCTTTGTGGTGATATTGCCATATCATGGCGATCTTCAAAACAAACTATTGTGGCAAGTTCAACTAATCATATTGAAATTATAGTCATTCATGAGATAAGTTGTGAACGTTTGCTATTTAGATCTATAATGTATTATATGCAAGAAAATTGAGGTTTATCTTGGGGAAGAGGAATTCCTACTTCTCTATATGAAGACAATGCATGTAGTATAGCTTAATCAAAGGGAGGATATATTAAAGGGGATAGGACAAAACATATTTTGTTAAAAATTTTCTTTACTCATGAATAGGGGTGTGTAATAACCGAATCGCACCAAAGAATCGAACAGAAATTTTTATTTTGGTTCGGTTCGATTCGATTTAGAATTTCTAAAAATTTTGGTTCAGTTTTTTATTTTTGTAATCAAATCAAAAACTAAAATTTTTAAAAAATAATAGAAGATCGCATAACCATAATCCGTTCTTATATTATTTAAAATATATATATATATATATATATATATATATATATATATATATATATAACTCATTATCGAAATGAGCTCTTTATAAAATTCTGTTTAAATTGAATCGAACCGAAGCAAAATTTTTTGGTTCGAAGGGAGGATATATTAAAGGGGATAGAACAAAACATATTTTGTCAAAAATTTTCTTTACTCATGAATAGGGGTGTGCAATAACCGAATCACACCAAAGAATCGAACAGAAATTTTTATTTTGGTTCGGTTTGATTCGATTTAGAATTTATAAAAATTTTGGTTCAATTTTTTATTTTTGTGATCAAATCAAAAACTAAAATTTTTAAAAAATAATAGAAGATCGCATTACCATAATCCGTTCTTATATTATTTTTAAAAATATATATATAAGAACTCATTATCGAAATGAGTTCTTTATAAAATTCTGTTTAAACTTAATTGAACCGAAGCAAAATTTTTTGGTTCGATTCTAATATAAAAACGGTTCGATTCGATTTAAAAAAAAGGAAAACTGAATCGAAAACCTTACAGTAAAATCAAACCAAACCGTTTGAACACCCTTACTAATGAACCCCCAGATGATGGGTGATATTGATGTGCAACAAATTTGATCATGTGACAATTTGGTAGATTTATTCACTAAGGTTTTACCGATGATAACATTTGAAACATAAGTAAAAATCAGATCCAACAGATCAGATTCGATTCTGCACGAGCTGCAAAAAGTACGTCCAAGACCGGAACCAAATTGGGAAGAGTGGGAAGCTTTGGAACATGTGTCTAAAGATGTGGCTACTAATGTTCTTTTTTCCCCTGAAGGGTAGGTTAGATTATTATTTTCTTGACACATGAAGTTTTGAGTTTATTATTTTCCTTGTACTTTTGTATGACCCGCGGAATATTGTTTCTCTTTGTTCCTTCACGCCCATCCTGCTTTTGTTCTTCAATAGTAGTGCCTATATTTGTTGAGAGGTTGGGATAAATAAAGATAATATTATAAAATAAATCACAAAATATAATATCTCGCACTATCAGGATTAAAATGACTCTCTTAAAAATTTTGGTATTCATAAAATAAAAATTTATCAATAATTACATAGTAAAAATAAATTTGACAATAAAAATATTAAAAATATTCTGACACCAGGATTTACGTGAAAAAATTAAAAAACGAATAAAATTTATGAGTCGAATATTGGCCGATTCTTCCACTATAAAAATGAGGTAACAAATTCTTCTTCTAGATATACTAGAAGGTAACATAACTATCCTCACCAAAATAGGTGGATATCAAGAAAAGAGATAAAAAACAAACTCACAAGAAGAATGGCAAAACATCACTCTACCTTTCTCTTCTCTCTTTTCTCTCATTCTCTCCGCTTTCTTTCTTCTCTCTAGTGTCTTTTCTTCTATTACCGGTGCCTTCTCTTCTCTGCAATACTTGCTATTTATAGCTGCAATTCAGCTGCACTTCTTGACTTATCCTCTCCCAATTTTTAGCCAAACAATTCAGCCTCTATTTTGGAATTGACCAGCCACACTTCTTGATTTTGAGCCGTAACTTTGGACTTCATAATTTTGACTTCAATTTGATGACTGTTTTTTTCTTTTGAGTTAAAACTTAACAAATCTTCCCCTTTCAACTCATTGAGAGAGTTCCATTATACTAACTTCTCTTCTATAAAAGTTAAAATTTTCTTTTGACAATGACTAAGTCATCATGTCTGCACCATTCTTTACAGTGTATATCTTTTCAAGGACTAATTCCTTTGACTCCAAGACATCTCGGATCTAATGATACCGAACATCGTTGTGTTTTGATCGAGAATGAAAAGTTAAATTTTTGCAAAGATGGATAGCACTCTGACTATCACAGTAGAGTTCATACCTTTCTTGTTTCATTCCTAATTTCCGTAGGAACTTCCTCAACCATAAAGTTTCTTTGCATCATTCAGTAGCTGCTATATACTCTACTTCTGTAGTAGAAAGAACGACACATTTTTCTAGTCTGCTTTGCCAAGAAACTACTGCTCCTCTGAACTTCATCAGATATCTTGATATGGATCTTCTGCTATTAATATTTCCAGCCATGTCTGCATGCATTCTAATACAGGTTTTCTATTACCAAAACACAGACAATATTTTGTTATACCTTTAAGATACTTGAGTATTTATTTGACCGTATTTCAATGCTCTCTACCAGGATTAGAGAGAAATCGACTGATTGCGGCAACTGCATGAGCTATATCTAGCATGGTGCACACCATAGCGTACATTAAACTACCAACTGCTGAAAAATGAGGAACCTTCTTCATATCTTCATTATCTTGCTCACTTTTAGGACATTGCTTCGTACTGAGCTTGAAGTGACTTGCTAGTGGAGTAGAAACCGCTTTGACCTTGCTCATGCTGAAATGGTCAAGAACTTTCTCAATATACTTTTCCTGAGACAACCAAAATTTACCATTTTGTCTATCTCGAGTGATCCTCATTCCAAAAATTTGCTTTGCTGGCCCTAAGTCTTTCATTGCAAAAGACTTGCTTAACTCATTCTTTAACCTAGCAATTTTGGCAATATCATGGCCAACAATTAACATGTCATCAATATAAAGTAAGAGAATAATAAAATCACCATTAGAAAATCTCTTCACGAACATACAATGATCTGGTGTAATACTGCGATAACCATATTACTACATGAAAGAATCAAATTTCTTGTATCACTGCCTTGGTGCTTGCTTCAACCCATATAAGATTTTCCTGAGTTGACAAACAAGGTGTTCCTTTCCTTTGACTTTGAACCCCTCCGGCTACTCCATGTAGATTTCTTCTCAAGATCTCCATGAAGAAATGTTGTCTTTACGTCAAATTGTTGAATCTCCAAGTTCAAGCTACCTGCTTGTCCAAAAACAACTCGAATTGAAGACATTTTAACTAAAGGAGCAAATATTTTCTTAAAATCAATGCCTTTCTTTTGAAAGAAACCTTTCACAACCAATCTGGCCTTGTATCTTAGTTTGGAGATATTTTCTTCTTTCTTCAGCTTGTAGACTCATTTGTTCTTCAAGTCTCTTTTCCCTTTAAGAAGTTTCACCAAATCATATGTATGATTGTCATGCAAGGATTTCATCTCTTCTTGCATAGCTTTTAACCACTCATTATTATTTTCATCTCTAGTTCTCTCCCATCAGTGAGCTGCATGTACTCTTGAGTATTATGAAGTCCAAAGTTGCGGCTCAAAATCAAGAAGTGCGGCTGGTCAATTACAAAATAGAGGCTGAATTATTTGGCCAAAAATTGGAGAATGATAAGTCAAGAAGTGCGGCTAAATTGCAGCTATAAATAGCAAGCATTACAGAGAAGAGAATGCACCAGTGAGAGAAGAAAGGACACTAGAGAGTAGAAAGAAACCAGAGAGAATGAGAGAGAAGAGAAAGGTAGAGTGAGGTTTTGCCATTCTTTTTGTGAGGTTGTCTTTTATCTTTTTTCTTGATATCCACCTATTTTGGTGATGATAGTTGTGTTACCTTCTAGTATATCTAGAAAAAGAATTTGTTATCCCATTTTTATAGTAGAAGTATTGGTCAATATTTGACCCGTGGTTTTTACCCTTTTTTGATTTTTTAACGTAAATCCTGGTGTCAGAATATTTTTAATATTTTTATTCTCAGATTTATTTTTACTAGGTGGTTATTGATAAATTCTCACTTTATCAATACCAAAGTTTTTGGAAGAGTCATTTTAATCCTGGTAGTGCAGGACATTATATTTTGTGATTTATTTTTTAGTATTGTCTTTATTTGTCCCAACCTCCCAACAAAGTGGTATCAGAGACGATGGTTCGACTGGGTGACGTAGTGCTGCTAAGCATTTGAGAATAGGCCCGTCGTCTCAGTGAATGGAGATCTGCTGTTGATGCCTTGTGTCGAAAGTCTTGCTGATAATGTAGTGGTCAGGCGGCATGTCCCGCTG
Organism: Rauvolfia tetraphylla; assembly: GCA_030512225.1. NCBI lineage: Eukaryota > Viridiplantae > Streptophyta > Magnoliopsida > Gentianales > Apocynaceae > Rauvolfia > Rauvolfia tetraphylla. The sequence goes on along the minus strand of JAJQKT010000004.1, from coordinate 3,739,462 downwards.
GTTAGTAGCGGCGGTGCAAGATGGTTAGCAGATCAAATTGATTTTCGCTGAAGGAGAGGATATGACTTGTGTGGTCCTTAGTTTGATGAGAGGATTGTTGGGTTACAAACCAAGTCCCACATGAAAAATTGAAGGAAGGGTTGCTTAAAATATAAGAGTCAAGATAACTTCATTAGTATGAGGCCTTTTGGGAAATGCTCAAAAATAAATCCGTAAGGGCTTAGCTCAAAGCGGACAATATCATACTAATGTGGAGTTAGAACTACAATAGACAACTACTAATAATATTTTACACAGGATTTCTGGTAAACATTATAGGTTCAATCTACACTTGATCCGCAGTTGATGTTGACTATCCCCTGTCTACTGTTGTTCACTTGTTCTTATCGTTGTTTTTTCTATGGCGATAGAAAAATGACTGTTGATCTGCCACATCACCACACTGTTGCTCACAAGATGGCTACGAGGCTTTTTCTCACACCCAATGCAGCTCATGATATTCAGGCTTGTGATGGTGGCATCTATAGGTCTTCTGCGGTTGTGTCCAAAACAGCCGCTACTCCAATGGAACGTGTATTGCCTTTAATTCAAAATCAGGATGAAATGATCAAGGCTGGTCGCCTTTCTGAACCATACAAGGGAATTGGTGACTGTTTCAAGAGACCAATTCAGGATGTGTAAGAATTTGGTCTTGATAAAAAGACCTTAATGTGGCCCACATATTATAAGTAGTTACCATATTTTCTCCTATCTAAGTAAATTAGATAAATATTAATAAAGATATGGTTGGTTATGATTTTGGAATATATTACGGATGTTTCCTTGATGGAAGGAAACTCTAATTGGTATTCATCATATGAGAGTCTCTAGCCTAGCATAAAGCCTGTGTAACACCATCAGTTCCAGAGTTTTTTTTAACATTGATAGGCATAGGTTAGAAGACTCCCATACAAAACTACACAGAGATGGAGAAATCGAGGTTGTACAAATCAATGTATTATCTTTACGCAATTACTTGAATAATATTGGCTAAAAGTACGCATTTTATTTAATTTTTTCGCTGCGAGATATATTTTGGTTATGTCTATATTATAATTTCTTTCATGTGGTATCAGAGCCGTCTTTAGCGTTATTGTTTGGTAACGAGGAGTGGCAGGATTCGAATAGTGTGTGCACGCACTCGAGCCTTTAGCTCATTTGTGAAATTCCTCATGTGCCTCTACAACATTGAATCACATGCCTCCTCAGAGCAGTTTGCATTGGTGAATTTAAAAAAAAAAAAAAAAGATTCGAGCTTTAGTCTCATATGATTCTTTTGTTTTCAAGATTTGATTTTTTTTATTCGAAAGTTTTGAGCTTTTATCTTATGTAATTCTTTTACAGATTTTTATTTGGTTTCGTTGAAATTTTCAATGAAGGCAATGGTTTTTGCAAAAGATTTCACTAGTTTCTGTTCTGTTTCTATGAAGTCTTCTATGAAGATTTTTGTCTTATTATTTGTCTTCAAATAAAGTAAGTTTTTGTTGTCAATTAGAATTTAGACAACAAATTGGAGAATTTGCAAGTTGATAAGTTTTTGTTGTCAATTAGAATTTAGACAACAAATTGGAGAATTTGCAAGTTGATGAACTAGTCATGGTCTCTGAACATCTTTGATGCTTCATTACTGATTACGAGTTTATGCCAGAAATTTTATTATAAATTTAGGGTGAAGATATTTTATTCCTTCCATTAAAGCCTTCAACTTTTAGGGCATCAAGATATTTTTTAAATAGTGCCTCTATAAAGTCTCTTTGAACTTGGTACGTTGGTTTATTTTATTTTAATTCAATGACATTTTTTATTATATTTTTGGACTATATTTAAACAAAATGTCATAAAATTAAATATGGTATGGTGATTAAATCTCATGTCCCTATGTATTTTTATGTAAATCAACATACAGTTAAGTTGATTTTTTAAATAATTATTTGTGATGTCATAAAAAATATTTATATTTGTGTCAATTGTTTAAGAGTAGCCAAAGCATCTTAAATACTTGACACATAAGAATTTTATTCACATAAAGTTTTGGTGGCTAAATAATGACATCTATAAGGTAACAAATAATTTTATAGGCATATTTATTATATTATGTGTACAGACAAAAATCTTATTAATATAATGATAGTTGATATTTTACAAGTGTTTATCAGAAATACAATTACGTTATGTATTTGGGAGTAGCTACAGCATCCTAAGTATTTTAAAGTAATAAGAATTATTAATTACATTAAGTTTCGTGATTAGTAATTATCAAAATAAACATTTATTATAAACCTCATTTATTGTATGTATGTACACTATTTTAGTTTTGTCAACATTAAGATAAGTTGACAAATTTAAGAATATTCTTGAATGTTATCGTGCAAGTTTATTTTATTTTATATCATGTGCTTAAGAATAGCCACAACATTTTAAGTATTTGATACATAAAGATAAATTCAACCTCATGAAGTTAATAGGTTGAATGATGACATTTAGAATAATGAAAATTAATTCACTGAAATAATAATTCGGCCCCACATGAAGGTTATTATTTTGATGAGATTAATTGAAATAAGACTATAAACTAGATATTTAGAAAATTATCCTATGCCCGGAAGTATGGATGATTTGTCTTACCAGTTTAGTTGATTTGTCTTATTATAAAGTATTTTAGTAAATTTTGTTATGGTTGGTGGTTTTGACCATCAAATGCGAGAATTTACTTTTGAATTGACATTAGTTGATTCCTTAGCTGATGGTTTGAGATTCATAGCATTAATATATTTTTATCATTGGTTATTATGTTTTTTCCTTGATTATGACTTGAAAAAATTCTTATTTTATAATTTCAATATTATTTTGTGACATCCTTTGCAATAAAAATTTTGGAAATGCACAATATAGTAGGAGTGTACAAAAGTAAAGGACAATGTTAGATTATATGTTCCATTTTATTTTATGTTTTGAGTCATATATTGATATTTGTTTTTTGTCTCTTTTCTTGTATGCTCATAATTGCATACATGCTTGTACACACATAAAGATGAATTGTCAATTATAAAATCTTTGACCATGTGTGTTAAGAGAAAAGAGACAATATAATACACATAAAGTATTATTCGTGTCTTATGATAAAAGAAAATATTTATAAATGGGTAAAGTATTCCAATTAAGAAAATATCAATGTGGGTTAATGGTATTTCATACGAATAATTTTGGAATGCTATAAAGAAACTTACCTTCATTTGTTGAATGACTCATAAGGAAATGGTCTCATTTTGTAGTTCATTTTATGGAATTTGATAACATAAAAAAAAAATTTATTTTGTAATTCATTCGCCAATTTTGTGAAGGATTTTAAGAAAATAAAATTCATTTTTATTAAAAGCATCCATTTATGATGTATTTGGATGAGTGTGAGTTTAGAATCAATGTTAAAATATTAATTTTTGAAAAATATATTTTATGACCTACTATTTTTTGAAATTTTATTTCAAAGTTAAATTGCTTAAATCTGGTTTCAATTTGAAATTTCGAAAATATTTTTCAAATATTTAAGTCAAACTCACTCATATATTAGTTTTAATCCTGCATAATAATGTAATTGGCATAAAGTATTATGTTATCATTTAGAGCTCATCTGTTTTTGACATGTATATAGGAGGTTGTAAAACATCTCCATAAAGATTACTAAATGAGGAAAGAAATCCTTGAAGTTTAAGATTTTTTCGATCTTTTTAGTAATTATTAGGATTGCATAAGTTAAGGCAAACTCATCAAGATTATTGAAAATATCAAATGCGTTCTGAATTCCATGAGATCATAAGTATTTTTGAATGCTTTTATTTCTTTCGTGAATTGTGAGAGATATCTTATCTCATTTATTGAAAATTATTTACAATAAGGTATTTTCTTAGCCTTGTTTGATAAAATTGAAGTACTTGATACTTCAAAAGGTTTGAAAATAAGGAGAAAGGAAGAAATAAAATATGGAAAGGAATATTTTGTGATATTCTGTTTATTTTCACGATAAAGTATGGTATGAGATTAGAAAATGGAACTATAATTAATATTGTGAGAACAAACGTAGTTGTAATTTAAATTACATGTACCTTTGGAAAAGTTTTAAAATCACTTTTATGTATAAGATGAGGTTTCTTTTGAGTTTTCTTTACAAGAATGTTTGGAAACCGTATCTCTAATGACTACACATATGAAAGTTTCCAACTAAGGTAAGGAATTTAAAACCCTTAACCAATGAAATTGAATAAGGATAATAAGTGGTTGTTTATTTGATATTATTTTTAACTCTAATTTTTAAATTTATTATCCTTTTATATTCTCTACCTAGTTTTTCAAACTCAAAATGAGGATTTCTTTGAAGAATTACATAAAGAGCACTCTTTTTTATTTCTTCCATTGATGAAAGATTTCAAAAGCAATTGGAGTTATAGGTTCTTTATGAATTTAGAGTTTTAATCAATTCTATTGATCGTATACCTTTGATATTCTAACCTTTTTGTTAGAATAAAAATAGTTCAATTATATTTTTCATAAGTCATGAATAATTTAGACTCCATATTTTGGTTTGATGCCATAAAGTAGTGTTCTATCTGAGATTAGAGTTAAGTCTAAATCTTATTCAAATTAATAGAGTTAACCTCTATTAGTGCATACTAATATAGGTCATTATGTTTTATCTAGTAATGTTAAGTAGTAAAGTTAGACTTATTTCTCAAATTTTCATTTAAAGGGCATTCATTATCATGAAAACTTACTTTAAGTTTTAATGAAGGATTCTATTAGACTATTCATGACATTGTAACTCATTTTGATATAGAGTTACTTTTAATGGATATGAAAATATGATTTGATATGCATCATATATAATGGAGAGGTATACATGTGCATGTATAAAGCTTTTCATATATTGTGATAATTCATTTTGCAAAATAATGAAACTCTCTAAATGTCTGAAAATGGTTTCTTCCAATGGTATATCTAAAGTTATGATGTTGTTTCTTCGTTTTGTTTTGGAGTGCATCATTGTTTATTTAGATACTTCAAGGTCAGTGAGAGTAAATAAAGTTTATTACTCTCATATGTTGATATTTATTTTGTAAAATTTGGCAAAAGGATGTTTGTGACTTTTGAGTAATTTTATATTTTGAATATCAATATAAGAGGGTCTTAATATAATCTCTTGTATTATTTGCATAGAGATTAATGAATGATTGTAAAGAACATTTTATCAATGTTCTTGTGATCGAAATTATGGTATTCTTATTAAGTTATATAAAATGTTGCTAATTACTTAAGCTTGTCACATTTAAGATAATTATCTGTTTGTTACAATACATTGAATGAATAGGAAATCCAAGGATGCTATGATGGTATCACAGGCATATAATTTGGCATATTGTTCGTCGATTTTGTTATTAGCCAAATTTATGTTATTCAACTATATTGTTCATTTTGAACAATTTGTTTTGATAGTTGAATAAGCAACTCGACATACAGTTTCTTTGTCAGTTTGCAACAAGTGGCTATTAAGTATAAAGTTATAAAGTTGAAATTTTAAGTTGCCGGTTGATTTATTATTCAACTCTGGTTACTCAATTAACACATAAAGGTATTGCCAGACTGACATTAATTGTCTAGACATTTGAGTAATTTTACTCACATGATTGTGCACATAAAGTTAATGTATCAAGTTGTGATCCATATTGGATCCATAAGGTTGGACTCTGAATGACTTATATTAAGTTCATTCATAAAGTTTAGGGGGTTGATTAGGAGATGTTTTACATTGTAATACATAGAAGGGAGTGTTCAACAGAAAAACATAACCGGTTTGATTCTTGTATTACATTTTTTGATTAAGTAACCGTTACATAACCTTATTGCAATAGAGTAATTGTAAAGTTTCTTGGCCATACTTTGAGTTTTTCCAATCACTCATAAAGACATTTACCTAATTATAACATGTGGGTCAAGTGGGAGAATGTAAAAATTTAGTCTTGATAAAAAGACTTTAATGTGATCCACATATTATAAGTAGTTACCATATTCTCTCCTATCTAAGTAAATTAGGTAAATATTAATAAAGATATGATTGGTTATGATTTTGGTGTAAGTTCACATAAACTAAAAAGATTAATTTACAAAATTTTATCACTTAAAAATACGCGTAAATAGTGTCCTAAAACAAGCTCAAAGCATACTCTTGTATGGTGTAATCTTACAATAGACGTTTTATTCACGTAGCAATGTTTTTTTTTATATCGATTCATTATTTATGTCAAAAAGAGACTTCATATTGGGACTTAAATCCATAGTAATATCAAATTTAGGAGTACTTTCTCTAGATTGATCCAAAAATTAAATCCATTGGAAATAAGAATAAAAGAAAAATCCTGGCCCTGATATTTTCTCAAGTTTTAACCCAAATGAGTCATGTTTGGACTACGGGTGTGCAAAAACAACCGGACAGAAAAATCGAATCAAACCGAATAGTTTTTTTGCATTTCAGTTTGATTTTTTATTTATACGGTTCTATTCCTAACAATTACATAATTTTCGATTTGGTTTTCAATTATAGTCATCAAACTGAAAACTGTTTTTTTTTTAAAAAAGTGAACTCATTATTGAAATGAGTTCATTGACTTAGTGAAGATGACACTGAACAATGATGCGTTCACATCTTTGTATCAGTATCACATATTCACATTAGGTTTTTTCACAAATACAGTCTTCTCTATCTCTCGTTTTTTCTCTCTGTTCCAAAATTTTTTCTGCTCTTTCTTTCTCTCAATTTATATCTCTGATTCTCAGAGGATAAGGTTTGGCCTCTACGCGGAAGAAGCTTTACAGTTTCAGTTTTCAATTAACATTCTCTTTGGATTATGGAACAAGAATTTCAAAGTCAAAATAGTCGACACCCAAGAGGTATTCTATTATTTTCGGGTATATGATCTATTTTCTAGGCTTGATTTAGTGTGATTACATTTAATTAGAGGTCGGTTTATGTCAAATTTCTTTGGGTTGTGTGGAAATGCTTGAATAATGGGTAGAAATTGAATTTTGAAGTTGTATCCTATTTATGGCATTTACTGGCTTGAAGATTTCATTTTGTCTTTAGGGGCCTTTCGATCAGTGGGAGCTTGTTATAAGTTGGTTTTACATTGTTCTTGTTGAAAAGGAATGTTTTTTAAGCTGATTTCCTTTTACATTGTTCTTGTCTACACCTGCAAATAATCACCGAAGAGTTTGACTTGTTCTGGAGAGTAAGAGATTGTTGTGCTTAGATGTCCCCACTAGATGGAATTCTACTTATTTGATATTAGACAATGCATTGGCACTTGTAAAAGTATTTGAAAGACTTGAAGATACGGATTCACATTACAAGTTTTGATTTGATACGAGAGGATAGTAGTGGGCTGGCTAGTTAGAAGAATTGGTGTAATGTATCACGTCTTGTAAAGTTCTTGTCACATTTTATGAACTCACATTGTGAATTTCGGGGTCATTATATGTAACTTCTAATCAAGTCCTTCATGAACTTAGTGATGTGGCGAAAATATTTAGAACATGGCAAAGTGGTGATGATTTCTACTTGAGTGAAATGACAATGAGAATGAAAATTAAGTTTGACAAGTATTGAGAGAATAATGAAAAGATGAACTTCGTTATTTTTTATGCAGTCATTCTTGATCCCCAGTTTAAATTACATTATGTTGAATGCGTGATTAATATAATTTATCCCGAATGCATAGACATCACGAGAAAGGAAAAGGAAAGAATTTATGAATTATTTGATGAGTGTAAGAAATTAAATGCAAGTCAAGTACCTGAAACATCATCATTGCATTTGTCTTCAAGTACATCTTTTGCTTCAATATCTAGTCATCATAACAAATACTCATCTAGACCACCATTGAAGAGGAGAAATTTTGATATGGGCAGGAGACGTGAGTATGATATTTTCATTAGTGAAGTTGGAGGTGTTGACAACAAAAATAAATTGGATAAGTACATTGGAGAAGAAAGGGAAAGGGATGATAATGGATTCGACATTTTAAAGTGGTGAAAGTTCAATGCCTCAAGATTTCCTATAATTTCTCAAATTGCTCGTGATATTCTTGCTATTTCTGTTTCCATAGTCACTTCCAAATCAGGTTTTAGTATGGGAGGGCGTATTCTTGACACATTTAGGAGTTCTTTGACCCCTAAGATGATACAGTGTCTCATGTGTGCCAAAGATTGGTTGAGGAATGAAGCCAATCCAGTTCTCATTGAACAAAATATTCATACTCTTGAAAGAATGGATTCTGGTAATTTCTTGTTGTCTAGCACTTTTTTATTTTCATTCTTCTCGTAAATATTATTTGCTTTCTTATTTTATATTTTGCAATATTATTTGGCTTTCCCTTTCAATTCTTTGCCAGAGTTTACAAGTTTTGCTCATGACTCAACCATTTTGGACCTTTGAAGATCAAACTTTTAAGGTAAAATGTATTGATACAATTGCAATTTGAATTTAATATTAAGGTAAAATGAAAATTGTGTTGTAGGACATATTTGCTGTTGGAGGAGTTGGAGGCAGATGTGCTATTTGATGTTGAGTTGGAGATAGAGTTGCTAGTTGATGTCTATTTGAGTTGGAGACATATTTTTTCCCCTTTTTCTTGTTTCGGAGATCATGAAGTGAGAAATGATATTTATATATTTTAAATTTGAAAAATATTTGTTGATTAACATTGTGTATTTTAAATTTGAAGGATGTTATTTGAAGAATATTATTTGAATAGTTCATATATTTGACTTCAATTTAAATGCAGTAGACTAGCAGCACATTTTTAAACTTCTTTATTTCGGTTTTTTTTCAGTTTAGTTCAGTTTAATTTTTTTAAAAAATAAAAATTAAACGGTAAAACTGAATCAAACCGAGTAAATCGAATGCATACCCCTAATTTGGAACATATAATTTTTCTTCATTGGTCCAAGATGAGTATGTCTTGAACATGCTTTACTTGCCTATGCGTCCACTTCAGTGCCAGATTGAGAAGTTCAAGCCAAACCACACAGACTATCCTTTGTGTTAAATTTAATTATGAAAATACAGAAAAAAAAATGTATATCTTTAACGAAGAGAAATATATTAAATTTAAATATGGAAATTCTGAAAAATATATATTTAATAAAGAGAAATATGTCACTAACTTTTGCAATGCTTCAATTAGACTTGCTTCGTACATCGAACAATTGGATGAATTTGGACAATTAAAAAACCCCAAAAAAATCAGAATCATCACGGAATATCTTGGAATTTAATTCCTTTGATCTCTCAGAAATACTTCAGGGCTTATATAAACGCATACATCCATTGCTGGCCTGGAAAAACCCAACAAATTGATAAGAAGTGATCAAGAGAAAATCAAGAAAGAAGCATGGGTCATGGTAACTTGTTCAAATTTCTGGTCTCTTTGGCTGGAGGCCCTCTGTTTATGCAGATTTTTGTGAAAAGAATTCTGTTTGAAGGGCTGAGAAAGATCAAGAATGTTGCTCGTGTTTTATCATTTGAGCATCTATTCTGCGGTTCTCTCTCTTTCTTTGATCATTTCTTATTTATTCCCTCGAAGAAGAATGGTTTCTTTTTATTTATCCATCATACTGCTCTTGGATTAGAATGTATGCATATACACAAAGGGAAAGGTATAGCCTAATATTTCTAATGAATCTCGTGGTTTCAACTGAAATGTATGACTCTCTCTGTACATTTACTCTGGGATAGAGGGGGAAATTGCTAAACCGTCAATTCAATTCTTTAACAACTTCTTCAATCAAGCGAAGTGGTTGAACAACTTTTGTAAATCGGTCTTGTCAAGTATTTCTTAGATTGATAAAGGATAGAATCAGAAAGTAATTACCTTTATTATTATTATTATTTTGTCAACAAACCTAGGTTATAAATGAATCTATTGTCAAACCATAGTAAAGGAAGCCCTTTCGTGGCCATGGTGGAAAAATATGTTGCAACTATTTCAAAGTTTCTATTCGAAATATCAAGATCCAGAACTATAAAATTGTTAAGTGAATATGGTTAACGATTTTATCTTTAAAGTGCATGAAGAAAATTTAATGTTGATTTTTTATTTTAAATTTTACTATTTTAAAAAATATTTTTTATAAAATTTAAAATAAAAATAATATCAAATTTAAATTTTATCCTAAACTCAAAATCTAGGTGCGTATATGTCTAAGCTAGAGCGGTTTGTGAATCTTGTAAAATGTTTTTTATTAAGTGGATCATCATATAATACCCCATAAGAAAAATTAAGGTAGAAATAAAATAAATTGGGAGAACCTGTTCTTTGCATGGTGTCATGCTTAGGTCATATCGATTGAGTTTCAAGAGGACTTCAAGATGCCCAAGAAACTTTTAGAAGAACTCAATGTCTGCGCGGGTCCATTCTTCTCTTTTCTTTTGAGTTTCTGTTGACCACTTTACAAGCATTGTCTGGCTATCGGCGAAAAAGTTACTGGCCTCCACGGTTCTTTTCGCTGATTGAATTTGAATCTTTAGATTAAATTTAAGAATTAATTTAATAAATTAAAATTTTTATAATATTTTTTAAAAATTTTTTAATTAAATCTTAAATTTAATTTAACGATTTAAGTTCACGTGCAAAAAAAACTTTCGTCTAGGACCGGATCGGGGGCTCTCGGGAGCACTAATATATTGTTGCTTCTCTTTGGTCTTCTAAATGTAATCATAAGGCTCTTCTCTTCCGGCCTTTTCCTCTTCTCACCTTTTCAATTTCTACTCATGGTCATGATCATGTTCATCTTTTCATCGGTTGAAAGCGTCTCGTGACCGCTAAAGTCCGACCCTGTTTTTTTTTTTTTTTTTTTCCTCTCTCTCTCTCTTTTCTTCTTCCTTTTTTGAAATATGTTTGTGGTTTGGTTTAGAATTAGAATCTTTTAGAGATGTGCATTTAGAATAAATCATAAATCTAAGGAAGTATTATAATATATTTGTCCAAAACTATCCTTTGATACACTGTTGAATTTCTAGTATCGCCTTATTTTATTTTTCTTAGATTTTTATTAAATCTTACGATTATTAATTTATATATCAATATCAAAATTTCTCTTTCTTTCCTACGAGATTGTAGCCTCAATTTTATATCGGTTTCTGATGTTACGCTTCCATATTGTACTTAAGAAGCATACACATTTCATTTGGGATTAGAGGATGAACTTTCCTCGAACCTTACATTACTCGAAAATATCTATAAAAGGCAATCAAAAGTAGGACTCTAACTCTAAATTTTTTTTGATATTTAAGTTAATTTTAAATAATAAAGAATTAATTTTAACATAAATATTTATAAAAAAATATACTTAAAGAATTTAGGCAATCAAATCTTTGTGGTTAGTACCTTACTCCATTCCCTAGTCTCAGTAGAAATGGATCTCATTAATTGGGTTCCAACTTTGATGATATGACTAGTCTCACTAGAAATGAATTTTATTAATTGGGTCCCAACTTTGATGATATGACACAAGTGTGTATCTAAGCGGCTAAGCCAACTTCTCTTTAATACATAATGAATATAATTATCTAAATCCACCATGTAGCATATGCCAAACAAGGAAAAAAACGAAAGAAACCAAAGCCTGGTTTCTGAGTCCCAAGTACAAAAACACCGATAATTCAAATATCCAAACTAACTAGACATAAATATATCATACACAATCGAACCTTACTTACTGAAAAACAAGGATGTCCAAATTACAAGCATATCTTTTCTCCTGAAGGTCAAATCCATACAATAAACCTAAATTAAGTCAGCTAAATTCAGAAGTGTTGAACAAACAAATTGTACTCCACATTGGCATCACCAGTTTTGATATCAAACACAACCGTATGTGCCAATGCATATCCACGAGCAAATCGAAAGAGCCCGGTACCGCCTAGGATCGGCATCTCTCGAACATCATCAACAATATGGTTCCTTCCAACAAGGCTGATGCTACTCCCATTGTACTTCCCTTCTGTAAAAGCAAAGTTCATATCCATCAGCAGCGCCAGATCGTTTTGTGCTGCAATGGAATACATCCCTTGTGCTCTTCCGATGATTTTCGACGTGCTCTCCGGCCCTTCTGTTAATGGATCATCGAATATGAAAGTAGCCCCGAAACCATACGGATCGGTGCCGATAACTTTCAAGGCGGTTGGATGTTTTCCACTGACAATGTCATGGAAGTAGAAGTGAAGGTGAGTTGTCTTCTCGATTTGCTTCACTGATGTGGCTTCTGATTCCTCAGAGAAGGTTTGATGAGAGATAGTGATGAAATTTGAAAGGATTGTGAAGTAGAAGATCAACAGGGTGAGATTAAACAGAGAAGCCATTTTTGAGTGCTTGCGAAGTTCAACAGTGGGGAGAGCTTTATAGAAAAAGTCCAAAAGCTGTAGTGGTACAACTTTTACAACTTGTTTCTGCGGATGATAAATTGATAAATTTAATTTCAAAACAGTTTTTTTTTTTTTATCTTGACTTAGTCCTATCATTATTCTTCTTGCAATTTAAGTTCCAAAATCATTTTATCTCACAAATAATGGTCCTATCACCTAGTAATGTCAATACGGGCCCAAGCCCGCGGGCTGGCCCGTGTATGCGGGCTTGGGCTTAGTATGTCCAAGCCCGTTTAAAACGCGAGCTTTTTAACCAGCTCCATTTAGCCCGTGGGTTAACACGGGCCGAACGCGAGCCAGCCCGTTTTTTCTTTTTATTTTTTTAAAAATTTTTTAAATAAAAAACGACGCCGTTTCGATATTTTTAAAATATTTTTTTAATTTTTTTCTCTGAAACGACATCGTTTTGATGTTTTTTGACAAAACGACGACGTTTTGAAAAACCCGCGGGCTGGCCCGTTTAGCCCGCTGGCCAAACAGGCCACCCCGCGTCAGCCCGTTTCAAAGCCAGCCCATGACGGGCCGGACTAGATCGGAGCGGACTGACCCGTTTGACACCACTACTATCACCTCTCATACAGCGGAGTCCAGCAAATTTCAGTAGTGCTATGAGTTACTGATTGAGACAAAGTTATCAATTTAACTTTTTCCTTCCAAATGAGTGTAAGAGGCACTACCATAAATCTCTTTAAGGTAATTTACGCTCATTTAATATGCACACATTTACATCCCGTTTGGAAGGGAAAAAATATAATTTAATGAGTTTGCTTTAATCAATAACTCATGTGAGAAATACGTGTGGAAATTTGTCAGAATCTACTATAGGAGGGGTACTTGAGACCAACATATTTCAAGAAAACTTGCTTGGGAAAGACGAAAGAAATTTGAGTCCGAATTTGCCAATTTCTCTTCCAAGAAACAAAAGTTTCTTTTGTTATGAAGCAATGATTGCACTGTGCTTTGTTTACTTATTTGCTAAGCATTACGCATTTTGAAAAGCTTTGCTTGCTTATGTTTGAAGTGAAAGTAAGCGCCTGACAACAGAAAGAGTTGAAGCAAAGCATCATAAGATGATTATTATTTAGATTGTATTCGATTGAAAAAGTTTATGTGTTTGAATTTTTTGAAAGTAATTTTTTTGTGAGAAAAAATATAAGATTTAATTGTGTATTTGGTTCGATCAAATATTGTCCAAATACAAGTTTTAAAATGCGAATGTTCCAGAATTGGCTTTTTCTGTGATTTCTAATAGTTTACTTTGAAAAATAGACACCAAGTGTTTTCATTTACTTTGTTTTGCCTTTTGATGATAAGGAGGTTTGGAATTGGAATATCGTTCTTTTCTCTTTTTAATGGTACAATTGTCATCTCTTGAATTAGAATTTTGAAATGTTGAATTCTTTGTTCAAAGTTTTACATAAATGATTTAGTTACATTTACAATAGAATCTTGAAGTTGTTTTATTTTTTTAGATACTCATTTCATTCAAAATTAAATATGTGTGTATATATATGAGTAAATGACTGTAAATAACATTCAACTATTTTCGAACCTACAAAAGTAGCCATAATAAATTTTTTCAAGTTTTAATACCAGTTATATATTTTCATGCTCGTTGTTATATCCACCTACCACCATAGACGGTGTTTTCTGGCTGCAAGACTCACGTGTAATACACATAACATTTTTTTAAGGGTATAACAGTCCATTTACATTTAAAAATGAGAGAAATAGTTTAATGACTTTGTCCAATTTAAATGGGTAAAACCAACCTGAACCCAAGTCTTAATCATTTAACCCAAATGTCAATTTTTCCCCAAAAATTTGCCAGTGCATTCTACCATAGAAATCTGGAATTGTGAAGAAATCAAACAATCCTAACCACATATTTCTTGCTTTTTGGTTTATGATTTAGCTAAAGAAGATGTTTCTGCGAAGAGATGTTGGGGACTATTGTGGGAATGCCGTATATGATGAGTGATCGTCAATTCTTGATTGGATATGTATAGGCACAGCATTGATTTTGGTGTTTACCCACTTTTTTCTATTATTGCTTGCCATAAGTTAATGAGTTTTTTTCCTAAAAGTTTTCACCAGTTAAGTAGGTCTCTTGATGTAGTTTTGCAATTAAAAATGAGATTCACAATGCTTGTTCTGTTTTTTTCTAGTTTGGTGTCCTAAGTTGTTTGTAAATGTGGTTCCCATTGTGTGAAAAGTTAGTGCTTGTAAGTTGCTTATAGTATGATTTGATGTCAATATGTTTTAATGGTCCCAAAACAATCTATTTCAATGCTCAATGTTGCTGTGTTTTTTATTCAGATAAAGGCTCGAGTAATTTTACAGTGAAAGTCTACCATGGGGATAAAATATTAGGCAAAACCAATAAAAATTATGTAGGTGGTGGAGTGGATTATTTCGACTACTGTAATGTTGATAGACTTTCACTATGTGTTTTGGATAAAATGGCAGAGATGTTAGGATGTACTAATATCGGTTATTGGTATAATATTGACGATAGTGATGAAGAAAGACATTTAGTTTTTGCAATCACCGAAGAAGATGCTGGGTTAATGGCAGAAGTTGGCACTGCCAATAACTTAGTTGAAGTTTTCTTTGTGCATAAGTAAGATAAACTATTTAGTTTACCTTTATTGGATGCATCTCCACCAACTCATATGGGACCAAGGGTTGAAAAGTGTCTTAAAAAAAGTTATTGGGAGTGGGTCTGAAATTGATAAAATCAATAAAAGCAAAAAAGTGAAGGAGAACAATAAACAACCAGCAATAGAAGTGTATTGTCCTGTTGATACATCTTCAGAGGATGAAGATTTTCAGCCAGAAGACAGTGGGTACTCCTCATCATGTAGTTCCTTTGTTGATTTTGAATTTGAGGGCAATGATGGGGAAGAAATCATTAGGTCTCATTCGAGTAAAAGAAGAACTGTAGGGGAAAAAACAAGGAATGGGAATCAATCAGAGCAGGACAACCAATACCAAATAGAGCATATGTTCGGTGAGGTGTTTGCGGTGGACCTAACTCAAAAAACATGCTCTTGTAGAAAATAAGATTTAAGTGGGATCCCTTGTCTTCATGCAGTTACTTCAATTGCTTGTTAAGGGGAGGATGTTGAAAATTATGTTGATGTCTGCTATCATAGGGCCACTTATATGAAGGCCTATGAACCAGTTATCAATTTAATTTGTGGTATAAATATGTGGCTAAGAATTGGTAGAGAAGCACCATTACCTCCCAAGAAACTAAGAATGCCTGATAGGCCAAAAATAGGTAGGAAGAGGGAATATGGTGAGAAAAGTAGCATAAAAAGTAGGACAAAAAAACTGTCCAAATCCGACAATGATCCTTTGAAGTGCAGAAAATGTGGAATTAGGGGTCATAATTCCAAAAAATGTGAAGCAACAGAAGTGGCAACCACAGAATCTGTGTCTTCTAATATGAATAAGTGTAGTAAATGTGGACAACTTGGACACAATAAGAGGGCATGTACAACTAATCAGTTTCTACTGTAGCACTGCATCTACAACTCATATAAATATGAGCTCAGATTACAACTTGTCTCAAGTGTCCAATGTAAGTCCTACTGTCCTTGTGTGCTGTTACAGTTGCTTTGTTTACAGTTCTAATCCTCTCAGGTAACCAATTTAGATAATCCATAGTTGCTACACAACAGGAAGATCCAGGAATAGAGCAATCTATAGAGAATGAGCATGAAGATAAGTAGGTGCTTATTTTCCTGAACAGCTGAAGCTGATGAGAGGGTTTACTCATGTTGCAAAAACTTTGTTATTCCTTGAATACAGGTTGCAAAAACTTTGTTAACTTTTTTTTTTATCTTCGCTATTTATTCACTGAATACAAGTTATGCCTTGAAACAAGAAAGTTAGATTGTGCAGAAAATGTCATAAACCAGGCCACAACAAGCAAACTTGCCTTTCTGGACAAGTAGAAAGGGAATGAGAGCATATTATGATTATGACGGTCATTTTGAAGCCTTTATTTTGAGTACTGCAATTATGACATAAGTATGATTATGGTGTCTTTTGGAGGCATTTTTGTATAAGTGTGATTATGGTTGTCACTTTTGGAGGTCTTTTGTGTTAGTACTATAATTCATATTTTTTCTACCTTTGAACATTTGGTGGGAAACAAAAGCAGTCATTATAAAGCCTATTGTACTTCATTTCACGGCAAAGTCTTAGACTGCAACTTCTGAACAACCTAATCTACTTAATCTAAGGCTTGAATCATTACATCCCAACTTCTAATCTTCAAATAAAAACTATTAAATTTCACATTTTGATTTCACAATGCTACTTTCCAGCGTTGAAACTTCTAAAGAACAAAGTGGTCCAAGTGCAAAGAATGACAATTTCACAGATCTCTATTATAGTGTAACACATTTTCAGCTTTGCCTTCAAGTTTCTCAATTCTAAATCCATCTTGTCTTGCCTTTGTAATAACCTAGGAATGATAAGGTCAAGCCACTCGAAAAATCCACACCTTCTGCCTTCCTGTGTTCAGTTGCCAGACCAAAATTTCAGTGTCTTCTTGTAAAAATTTTTACTAATACATGAGCAAAATTAAAGAAAAAACCTAGAACCACAACTTCTTACCCGAAATGATACGTATCCATGGAATTTTCTTCTTGGATTTGTGTCAGTCCAAGATGTATGAATATTGGTAGGTTGCTTACAATAACAAACTTTGGAGGATTTCGTTGGAAAAGTGGAGCCTATTGAGCTGGAAGACGCCATTTTTAGCTGCTCTTCCATGGTTGTCGACAATAAAACCTCAACTTTTCCATCTCAACTCAACTGCAACTTATATGGAGAGTTGATGAGGAATTTTTTTAACTTTTAACAAGATTAGTTGAGAGTCATTAAAATATGTCTCTCATTTTAAAATGTAAATGGACTGTTATCCCCTTAAAAAATATCATATGTATTACACGTGAGTTTTGCATAGCATTGTCAATACGGGCCAAAGCCCGCGGGCCAACCCGCGGGCTGGCTCGTATATGCGGGTCAGCCCGTTTTTTCTTTTTATTTTTTTTAAAAATTTTTTAAATAAAAAATGACGCCGTTTTGATGTTTTTAAAATATTTTAAAAAAATTTTTTCCTTGAAACGACATCGTTTTTGATGTTTTTTGATAAAACGACGTCGTTTTGAAAAGCCCGCGGGCTTACTGTAGCGGGCCGCGGACTAAGGGTTCTCAGCCCGGGGGCCAAACAAGCCAGCCCGCGCCGGTCCGCTTCAAAGCCAGCCCGTGACGGGCCGGAGCGGGCTGGCCCGTTTGACACCACTAGTTTTGCAGCCAAAAAACACCGTCCGTGGTGGTGCGTGGGTTTAACAACTAGCACAAAATATATTACTGGTATTAAAACTTAAAAAATTTTAGTATGGCTACTTTTGCAGGCTCGAAAATAATTGAATGTTATTTACAGTCATTTACTCGTATATATATATATATATATATATATATATATATATATATATATATATATATATATATATATATATATATATATATATATATATATATATATATATATATATATTTATATATTTATATATTTTATTCAAACTCACCCCACTAATTGTTTTAATTTAATGGGATTAAATTCTATTAATATAATTGATCTATCACTAACTATTTTAACTCATTCAATTTTAAAAAATTTAAAATTTATTAGTGTATAAATTCGACAACTAAACTCTTTATTTAATAAGAATAATGTTATGATTTTTCATAATCAAATTTTCTTCATTTAAGTCAAAATAAGACATTTTAGTTCTGGCAAGAGGAAGTAATAAAGATTCGATTAGTCCAATTTCCGCCCGAGCTCATGTACCAACCTAGGTTGAGCTTGGGCCAACTATGGCTTGGGCTTACCATTTAATGTAGCTTAGAATAGGCAAGACAGGACTTAACTAATCTGATTAACGCCCCAATTTAGGTCTACTTCTCGATTTTGAAACTCTTTTGAATTGTTTTAAAATAAATATTTTTGAACAAATTATACTTAACATGAAAATAACATTCTTATTTGAGATTTTGGCTCCAAATATTACTAAATAAATGTCACATTTCAGTTTATGTCGCTAAATTTTATTTTTATCTTTTATGTTACTAGACTATTTTGCATCCCTTTTCATCCCACTCTAGCTTTTCTCATGACGAAATCCTACAAAAATGGCACATCCACCAACACATAAGTGACTTATTAGGGGCATAAGTGTCATTCACATGCCATGAACGTGTTATCCTTTTGTCAGAATTTGTCGAGAAAATGACAAAATGGCATGAAAAAGGTATAAAAATAGTCTAGTTATATGAAAAGGTAAAAATAAAATTTAGTAGCATAATTGGGAATAGAAATTTTTTTTAGTTGCATTTAGATCTAATTTTCTTTCTTATTTTTGAGAATTTCAATAAGCAAAATTTATTTTGAAAAGTACTCCGAGGTTATTTCACAAAAATAGCTTTTTTTCAACTTATTTAAAGTAAAATACGAAGTGAATAATAGTCAAAAATAGTTCAAAAATAACTTTTGATTTTAAAAAAGAAAATGTTACAAACAACTTATTTTATTCAATTGAAAATATATATAGGAGTGTTTTGGGCATTAAATATTGGCCATTGTTTTTCTTGTCCTTGGTTTTTTGGATAGAAAAGAGAAATTTTATTGATAAGTTTTCACAATGGGTTCTAATTCCCATACTTTGCACAAAATCTCTTGAACCATCGCAGCTAAGGGGGAATTTGTCCAGTGCCCTCAGTCTGTCTTTAAGTTCCTCCATCTCCAGCTATGGTGCAATGCTTCCCTCAATAAAAATTTTCAAGTGCTTTCATCAACGTCTTTGCCAAAATCATATCGTAGATTCTCATCCACCCATCTTGAGGTAATTCATTCCTGCGCTTAGACATCAAGATCAATTGAGTGTGGGAGATGCTAAAGTTCTACTTAGCACTACACTCCTGTGCATAGGAATGGCAGTAGTGTGGTTTATTGGCCAATTCTGATATGAAAACAATATGATTGTACATCAATTGTGTAAGCAAAAGATTATCCACTAGCTTTTCACATACTACATCATTTTGAAACTTATGATCTATAAATCGATTCATAATATACTTTTTCTAAATAATTATTCTGTCAGGAATCGAGTCTTTTGGACTAAAAACTTTAAAATATTGTATCATTTTAAAATACACAACTTCCAATACATGTAGTTCAACATCCTAAAACTTTTGATTGGTGAAGACTCCATTAGTAACAAAATTTTTCTTGCCTATGAGGCCTTCCCCAAACATCAAGTACTGAGGTCTCCCAATTAGAGGAACCCCTGCTTTGTGCATGATTTGCTAGCTTAGTGTTGAGGTCTATTTTTATTAGCTTTATTTTCTGATTTTCTATTTGATTAGGATTAAACAAGTAGATTGATCATTTAAGCAAAATTTAGCTCTGGCAAGAGGTGAACAGCAGCTTTGGCAATATCGTTGGGTGCTAGCAAAACAACGGGGAAAAAGGAAGAAAAAAAGAAAAAATTGCTATAATTATCCACAAATTATTTTCACTTTTATCCTTTTATTCATTATTTTTCCATACACAAAATATTTTCAAACTACTAAATATATCAAATCTTCACATCTATGGCAAAATCAGGCGGTAGATTGCACATCTCCTACACGTTTGCACCGTTTGGAGGGTAATTTTTGTCTATTTATGCTAGTTCCTCAATTCCAAATGGTCCAAACCACCCTCAGATCATGTGCCCCTTTTCTCACTCAAAACGCCACGTCATTCTCCTTCTTCAAGTCGAGAAATTCAAGGGCCTATTTAGTTGCTTCTCTAATCTGTACCTGTGAAACCACTAAGCCAACCCTCTTCCTAGTCAATCCCTTCTCTCAATTTGCAATGATCGGTTTAGAAAGTGCAATATGGGCCAACAAATCAAGAGTCACTGGAGTAACTCGCCTCTAAATCTTAGGAGCCTTACTGACCTTTTGTCAGATTAACAAACCCAAATAACACTAACACAATCCCTTCCTAAATTATTCAATTTTAATAATTCAGTCATTCTTGCACTTAAAAAATGCAATGCCCACATGATTACCGAAAATAAATTACATTAAATTAAACTTATTATGGGCTTAGGTATGTCTTTGGCAACCAAATTGGCAGCAGAGAAAGAAGATACATCAGGTTCTCTGTCACTCATACAAGAAGGAAGATATCTTCTTCTTCCAGTGGTATTTCTTCCATTATGCAGGCTTCTTTTCTTGGACTCTAAGATGAATTTTCATCTGAAATTTGCTTCAACTTAGTTGTAAATGTGTGGCGATACGTATCCACATACTTCCATTGGAAAATCGTGCTTACCACAACTACCCATAATTTTAAGGGTTTTTGTCAAGACTAGATCGATTTTTAAAAAATTGCACTATAATGGTCTTGTATGGGTAGGGATGTTTCGCATTTGGCCATAATGTATTTTTGTTTAGCATTATAGTGTTATGACGCTAACGAAAACACATCATTTGTTTTCTTAAGAAAAAGGATATAACGTAATCTGATTTGATATTGCATGATAACTGTTAAAAAGTCATAATGCCATATCGTATGGTGTTATAGCTTTAAAAAGTATTATAAAGCTAAAGTATTATAAAGCTATAAAGCCATATCAAATGGCAATATAGTCCTTTTTAATAAACTATAATGCCACTATTTCAGGTGGTATAGCTAAAGCCTTCTTCCCCACGAAGCAAGAGCAGTAGTGAAGCAAGACAATAGCAGAAGTAGTAGCGAAGCAAGAAAACAGCAGAATAACAAACTGTAGCACAACCCGGTCATATATCTACAACAAGACAGCGAAGGTGCGAGATAGTTATTTTTTCTTTCTTTTCCATTCTCATGTTTATAACTTTTTTTTTCTCTCCTTCGCTTTTACTTGTCGTCCTAGTTGGAATTTGTTTTTGCATTTTTTTGAAGAAGAAATCTATTGATTGTGTTTTTTGTTTTTTTAATTTAATCTTGTATTAAAATCTATAATTTTATATTTTTTCTTAATTTATAATTTAAGTAAATATTACGTATATTATGCGTGAAACATTGCTTTTGAAAATTATTTTTTATTTTAGTAATTTTTTCAACTATTGTTTAGATATTATTATTGTTAGAAAATTTTGTTTTTCTTGCATATATATTATTTATAGTTTTTGGTAAATCTGATTGGAATTTGTTCATGACAATCATCTTTAGTTACTATATCACGTGCTACTCACTTATTAGAATCAGTTAGATGCTATGTCTGCAGAAAAGGTTCAATTTCACACATACAACATCTACATTATTTTGTTAGATTTATAAATAATTTATGTTTGACTATATTACATTGGTTGTATGCACAATTTGCATGGATGCCATATGGTACAGGGCATTTCCTTTTGATGATCTTTAGCGTGTAGAAGTTTCACTTATATATTTTGAAATTTGGAGTAGCATTTATCGGACCAGGTGATAAGGCAGTACCAATTGGAGCAGTTTATACCTCTAGTCTGTGACACTCATAGGGATTTACATCGGTACGAGCCACAAGGTACATTCGGGCGTGATTGGTGGGTTACACACACATTCTTGATCTCCTTGTGGGATACTTGTAGAGATTGCCTATTTGATGGTGCATGTGATCAGTGCTCAACAATACAACTTGGAGTGCTATCGTGCACACACTTATTTATTGGAGGGTAGTCAAGGGGTACCATACCACTAGGTCCTCTTCTATGGTATTGGTAAGCTATTTGGTCATGACAATCATCTTTAGTTACTATATAACTATTATCATTTGGTTATACTTCAGTTAATTTGTTATTCATTTTTATCTAAATTTTGTACAGGGATCAATCCTGCAATATTGTATCTATGTTGCTACGGATGCCATATCGTCGGCCTCTTCTCAGTTGCGGAGCACTTTTCAATGTATTATAGACTTATGTAGCAGGGATTTGAGATGAGCTAGAGATGTTGTTAGTTGTGGCCCCTTACACTGCAGGGTCGATGTTTCCATAAAGTCCTCGCAACGATGATTCGAGATCGCAATCCCGAGTGCAGTGCCACGGCGTTGAGGAACAAGGAGTAGACGTCTCTACGAGGCATCTGTTAAGGAACCAAGTGTGGCTGAAAGCACTAAAGCTATCGGCACTGGTCATGAACTACAGAATACTATACACCAAGTTACGCGGGCAGTCAAGTCACTGGGGTAGAATGGCCGTTTGGCCTCATACGCGGGTCTGTGAGCAGTGTCTTCTAAAAAATATAATAAGAAAGCCACAATTAATGATGGATAGTTACTAACAGTTGCTATAACTAAAGGAAAAAAGTGTAGCATAAATCATGAGAAACGGTTCCTATTGGCTACCATAACTAAGGGGATCGTTACTAACAGTTATAATAATTAAGGGGAGGACATTATGGCTAAAATCATAGAGACAACAAGTCTATAGTTAGCTTCTATAAATAAGAGCTCTTAAACTCATTGTATTATTTATTCAGACATTATTGTTCAGACTTGTAACAGCATAGGTATTGTCATACCTTCAGCTTCCTTTGAGTAGTGCTTGGAACGCTTGGGCTTAACAATGATGGTGTAGTGCCAGGTTGTTGAGATTATAGGTTTAGCAACTCTAGTATTGTGATGGGTAATTGAGAGTACTGGTGTAGTGCCGGCCAGCTATCTTGCACTTCGTTTACAATTGCTTTTGCTCAATATAAACAGAAAACGTGAAATTTCCACACCAAAATTGTGTCCCTAAGCAACTTTGCTTAATTCTGCCTTATTTGACCCATTCTTGCTGAGTTGGTCTCTTGGTCGTGAGCCTCCATGCAGCCTTTGAGAAAATATACTGCGTACCCTACTGTCGGTGTCTTGACATTGGTGCTTTCATTAAGAGAAGGTATATTCTGCCATGTGACCTTGCTCATTTTTTATGCCTGCCCCAGAACATCAAGTTGGTGAAGAAAGCTCACACTCCAATCGGCTTCGCATCAAGAGTTGGAGAGGGGTCATGCTTAACTCTTGAGTCAAATTGACCGAGTGACATTCGAAATGGAAGGTATGTAGGCTAATTTCACCAAACTATTTAGCATGCTTGAGAATCGAGATGTTGGTACTTCGAGCAAAACTGCTCCTGAACGACGTATGCAGTCCTATGTTGTGGGTTGAATTTCTTGCCCCAGCGATGAAGAATACGGTAGATCTCATTGTTCCAGAATGCAGATCAGTCCTGAACAGAATAGACGAACCAGGTCTAACCCACTTTATGATGACTTCGAAAGATGGACAGATGATGGCCTATGATTCTCTTGGCAGTCCATTTATGAGGCCAAGGAGACTATCAGAACAACGTGAGCGTCATACTAGTCCTAGATGACCTCAAATGATGTTTCCAACCTTTGAGAAAGAAGATCCTACATAATGGATTTCCAAAGCCGAGTACTTCTTTGCCAAGCAGAAAATTTCACGTGAGGAGCAAGTGAAATATGATTCCTACTACCTATGCAGCAAAGCAAACCAGTGGTGGCGTTGGTTGAAAAGGGCTTACGATCAAGACCGGAGATGACTTAGGTGGCCTTTAACTGTTTAACTGGTTTGGCCTTTCCAACATTGTGAACCTTGATGGCCAGTTGGCCAAATTCCACCAGGAGGCCAGTTTGGAAGAATATTTGAAGGGCTTTGAGCGCTTGGCTGAAGCAGCAAGCAATTGGTCAGAATGTGCTCTCATGGGCCCATTCTTGGAAGGCTTTCGTCCAGCCTTGAGAAGGGAGATAAAAATTCGAGATCCACAAACTTTGTCCCATTATATTAAATTGGTACGGTTGATTGATGATAACCGAAACTTAGAAAAAGGGACGCCAAAACCCCTCCTAAAGGAGCCAATGCCAGAGTTAAGTGAAGAAACAGAACGAAAAGAACTTAAAAAGTATACCCCATATTTGAAATTGACCCCAAATGAGGTAAAAAGACAGGTGGACAAGAGTTTGTGTTTTAAATGTAATAGCAAGTGGCAGCTTGGTCACTGATACATAATAGGCCAGGTTCTCATTATGGAGGAGAAATCCAGTGACAATGAGACTAGTTTAGAGTTGTTTAAAACTAAGGGCAATGATAACAAGTCACGAAAGAACTCTCTCATTGGTGCAGCAAGACCCTCTACCATACTGCTTAAAACGGTAATGGTTGGAACCAAAGTTGCAGTGCTAATCGATGGCAATGCGTCTCATGACTTCATTAATGCAAAAGTGGTGTAGAAACTGAAGTTGAGCACTAGCCCCATATTCCCATTTAATTTCAAAGTTACAAACGACCACAAATTATTGTGCACAACTATGGTTCGTGATATGAAAATTGCAATCGAAGGGGTGACAATAAAAACCTCATTACATATGTTGAATTTGGCAGGTTTAGAAATCATTTTGGGCAATGCCTCACTAAAGGAGGTAGGCAAGATCAATTTTGACTATGCGGCTATGTCCATCAATTTTAAGTGACGAAAAGGAGTGTACTTGGCAGGCACCTAACTCAAATGCATCAAAACAGTATAGAATTAATAGCTATGAGATGGTGGACCAGGCTGTTGATGTGCAAGAGTTGGCTAGTTCTTTAGAGGACAAACGAATGTTGTTGTAACCACAAAATGAAAATCGTGAAGGCCAAGCTGAGAAGGTGCTTGCATGTTGGAAAAGAAAGCCGAAGGAAAAGGCTTATGGGATGACCATGACAAACTCAAATGTAGCTGCCTCAAAGACTTTTACCTTGAGAATAAAGTAATACTTGAAAAACAGGATATTGTTGAGGAACTAGGTATGGCTGGACGCATGGAAGTTGTCGACACCGATCGTGAATTGCAGAATGTTGCATACCAAGCTGCACCGACAGCCAAGTCATCAGGACAGAACGGCTGTTTGTCCTCATACGAAGGTTTGTGGGCAACGTTGGCTATAAATTATGATTAGCAAGTCATAATTAATGCTGGATAGTTACTAACAACTATGATAACTAAATGAGAGAATTACAGCACAAATCATGAAAAAGGTTCCTAACGACTACCATAACTAAAGAGACTGTTACTAAATATTATAATAATTAAGGGAAAGACATTATGCCTGAAATCATGGAGACACCAAGACCATAGTTAGCTTCTATAAATAAGGGCTCTTAAGCTCATTATACTATTAATTCAGACATCATTGTTCAAACTTGTAATAGCATAGACTATTGTCATACCTTCAGCTTCCTTTGATAGTGCTTCGAACGCTTGGGCTTAGCAATGCTGATGTAGTGGCAGGTTGTTGAGATTGTGGGCTTAGCAACTCTAGTGTCGTGCTGAGTTATTGAGAGTACTAGTGTAGTGCCGGCCAACGATGTTGTATTTCGTTTACATTTGCTTTTACTCAATATAAACAGAAAATATGGAACTTCTACACCAAAACTGTGTCCCTAAGCTACTTTGCCTAATTCTGCCTTATTTTGCCCATTATTATCGAGTTGGTCTCTTGGCTGCAAGCCTCCGTGCAGTCTTTGGGAAAACATACCGTGCACCTCGCTAGTCCTCCTCCTGTGGATGCACTTTTATATACGACACTTATCTTAGAGCCTCTAATTCAAGACTAGTATCCGTTACCCTTGAGACCACATTCGATGTCAATGATCCCTCAGGCATAGTTGGCCAGCCAGAGAATGATGCGTTCTTGTCATATTTGCTTGGGGAGTTTGCCACTCGGAGTTGTAGTTGCGATGATCAATCGCACCCACATCGATCCATCTACATATACATCTTTCAATTACCCGTATAGTTGTATAAATTATCGATGTTACTATAGCTATGATTTTTTTCTTTCATCATTCTCCCCGTCATGTAACTTGCACATATTAATCATACATGCTTTGTTGTTTTGCTTTTGCTTTTTGAATTTGGCCTTATCTTTACTATTTTTTGAATTTTGGTATTTTTCCCCAAAGGTGTATTTTTTGCTTTTTGCTTTTGTATTTTGATGTGAAATTTATTAGTGCACGAATATCAAATAAGTAATAAAGTAGTGAGTATAAGTCGTCCCAAAGATGATTGCTATCTAACTGCAAAATTCTTTTACTTATAACCCAATTTAAACCAAAATAAATGTGAATTTATTTAAAATCTAATTACTAATAAAAATAACTAATAATAATAATAAACATAAAAAATTAACAATTATATGAATTAAATCAATAGCAATGAATAGACTAAGACACTCCAAATCCAGCTTACTCTTCTTATGAAAAATAATTAATTTTTTAAATTAATTCTCGACTTGGTTAATAGTAGAATTTTCAATTATAAGCTAGAAACAATCTCTTAGTAAAAAGTTCATAACTTCAATTAATAAACCAATCGTATATCTACGTCATTCTAATTATCAAAGTCGCAAACACCTCTATGGAATTTTCTAACTTTTGTTTCATACTCTCTAGAAACCACACAAAGAAACTAAATCTATCTCTAGTCAGTTTTACGATGTGTTGTTATTACCATGATCCAATTTAAACTAGTATTTCTCAGCCATTAGAATAAATTTAAAGTCATGCAAAAATTTACCAAAAAATTGCAAGCATTAAGAACAATAATAACAGTTAACCAAAATCGTGATAAAATAGATAATCTTTAATTAAAATTAATTAAATACATAAGAGTTTCAACCTTCATTAAAAGTTTTAGTTACAAAAGATTTAACTAATCATAATCTAAATATTTAAAAGCATAAATTTAATTAATATAAAAATAAAAGAATAAAGAAAAAAGATAGAATAGAAGAGCCTGATTGGAGATCTTCTTTGATTTTCAGACTTTCTCCTTTGCTTCTTCAATTGTCGTCTTCTTATTCTCCAAATTGCTTCTCTCGGTCAACCCTTTCTTTTGTCTTCTTCTTGGTCCACCCCCCAATTTTTCTCCTTTCCGTAAGAATTCTTTCTTCCAATATATAGGTGTCTTTTAGGGATTCAAATCCAATTGGATTCCAAATCTTTATTCAAGTCAAAGTTAATTTTAGAATCTTTCTTTTTATTCTTTAAATTAAATCCTTGTCAATTTTGGAATGACATGGTGAATTTTTATTTTCTTTTCCTAACCAATTCTTCTTTCATCTTTTCTTCTCTTGAAATTACCATTTTACCCCTGCATCAATAATTAGTAAAATTAGTAAATTAAAGTGTATTTTACAAATAAAACTTATTTTAATTAATTCATACTAAGTACATAAACATTTAATTCACCAAAACAAGTCAAAGTCATAAGATTTATATCAATTGGCCCTTAAATAAGTGAGAAATTAATTCTAAATAATAGTTAAAATATAATCTCATCACTTTTTGATTTTGTATTTTAGCTTTTCTTTTTGATTAGCAAGCTGGAACCGGTTTCTTAGTAATTTTCAGCAATATGTGATCAAGGCCAGTCCTATTTGTTTTATATCGGATCACCACAAGGGCATTTTAAATTCAGTTAGCCAACAACAGCAATGCCAATTTTCTTATGCCTACTATAGATTTTGTTTGCGTCATATAAGGCCTAACTTCAACTTAAAATTCAAGAACAGAGAACTAAAAAGTTTGATGTGGTGGGTGGAGACTGAAACCAAGGTCTCAAATTTTAACTAATTGATGAATGAAATTAATAGAAGGTGCTTTGAGGCATTTAACTGACTAAACGGAATTCCATTGGAGAAATAGACCGTGCTTTATGATGGGTGATACATATATGAAATCATGACTATAAATTTTTCTGAGTCATTGAACAGTGTGTTGAAGAAATCAAGGGTTTTATTAGAAAAGCTCTTGCAGGAATGGTGTTTAGCAAAATAGTCGAGTACTTCAAACAATACAGGGAAGAAGCACACACAGGTAGACACCTTTTTCCTAGAAGGATATAGGATAAGTTTGCAACAAACGAAAGCAAATCTAGAGTGCATAGAGTGGTAGAGGAGACGGTAGAGGCAAAAATGTGTATACAATACATATGGGAGACACAACCTATACCTATGGAGAGTGGTACATCTATGGGCTTCCTTGTTCACATATGTTGGTGGTGTGTCTGAATAAGGGATGGAATTGTGTATAATTTGTGTTGAATATATATTCAAAAAAATTATACAAAAAGACTTATGAGTACAGTTTTAATCCGATTACTAATGAAAGTTTGTAGTGAAAGGTACAATTTCATATGACCTTTTACCTTTCAAACATGAAGAACAATCGAGGGTGACAATAAACCACGAGGTATCGTTCCAACATGGATTAGCATAACTCAAACTGTCCTCCAAGATACAGCAACTGCCATATGCATAGCCATAATAGAAGAAATTGTGGCTTTATTGACTCTGAAAGGCCAAGTTCCTCTTAGTTCTGCTTTACATTAGATGTATTCCTATTTCATTTCATTATTATATAATGCTTTTGCGACCACCCTTCTAATGTAGAATAAATAAAATTTTAAATTCTATGAAATTTTAGTATTTATTTATAACATTCTTAGTTTTTCCTTCCTTCTTTTTTTAATATTTAAGTGTTTCTAATAAAAGACATAGTTATGTATTTTATTTTCATTCTCATTTCTCTAATAAAAAGAAGAAAATAAATCATTCTAAAATTTTTAAGAACTATTAATTTTGATTTTTGAAACTTAAAAATTTATGCGTATGCTTTAAATACAATAATTTATTAAGATAACTTCAAGTTGGATCTTTTGGCTCGTACAGAATGATGGACAAATTTTTTTATTTATACACAAATGCTAAAATTGGTCAAGAACGGGGTGGAGGCCAATTCGTAAGGATTGTAATTATGTTATATCTATAAAGTCAAATTAATTGGCATTATAGACATGACTATGACACCATATCAATTAGTGTTATAGCCTCATATAACGCCAAACGGTTTGGCATTATAGCTATTGAGGAAGCACAACAATGAAACATGTCCATTGCAGTGTAATTTTTGGAAAACCCATCTAATCTTGACAAAAACCCTAATTTTAACTTCCTATGAGATCCTCTTCATCTTCTCCATCCCTCCATTAGAAATTTTTCCTCATATTTTTCATGAAAATATGAAATTTCACACTTTGTGATGAACAGATGCTTCAATCTAAAGTTTAAGGTGAAGTAGGTTTATGAAATTTGAGAATATGGTATTAGGTAAAATTGGGTTATGGGTCGGATGGATTAGTAACCCATATGTGTAGAGGGCATGTGTTTTATATAGGGAATTCCTCGTAAATAAGAAGATTTAACATATTTCACAACTTGAAACTAAATGCTTATTTATATTGAATTTTTATTTGAGTTAAATTGTATTGTAAATCGGAAAAGTGAATAGTTTGTAAGGAAAAAAGTGAGGTTAAAGTAAAAAAAGTAATTTTTTTTAAAACCTAATCTAAATTCACCTTAGGTTTGTATTAAGTTCATATGAAAAGATTAAAAAAATTAAATAAAAGAAGAAAAGTAAAAATAATTTTACGAATAATTATAGCAGTTGTCTGAAAGAAAAATTAAAAACCGTCCGCTACTTTTACCGGGGGCCTTGCCCCTTCCCCGTATCCCTTGAACCGTCACCACCGGCGGCTCTCCCCGCTGTTAGTACCAACTTCCACTGGTCTCATTTCTTAAGAAAGCAGAGCAACTAATATTACCTTCAATCCAACAAAATACGGCAGCCTCCATCCAGAAAACGTAGCACCTCAGTCGATGGCAGCCGCCACCGTCGCACGGGTAAGGTTTTATTCTATTTTGTTTATATATTCTTTTTTACTCATCACAGCATGCCAAAGCCAAATATTTGTTATTTTTCATCACTTGAGGTGTTAAATTTTAATTACAAGTGAAAATTTTAAGAAAGAAAATGAAAGGAATTTCACTAGCTTAAAATGCTCTGAATCTGTAGAATTCTCTGAAAAAATTATGGGGCCAATCTAGTATGATAGTTACCTGATTGAAATGTCACTGCAGCTTCTCATTTGTGAAGTTTATGCAGAACTGCTCAAAGCTGCATATTATAATGTTCAAAACTAATAGCAAGAATTACAAAGCCCTTAATAACATCAGAGGAAATCTGCTTATAGCTTGACGTATTATGAATTAGATGCTGCCTATTGTGCTTGAAGCTTCCAAAGCCATAGATGCTGAGGACTATACAATCGGCAATTTGAAATTAGAATCTTGCCCAATTGATACATTGATCTTTTCCGCTAACCTGCGTGTGATTTTGAAGGAAAGTTATCAGAAAAGGAAGAACTCAACTACATTTTCTACAAGTGATTGTAAGGAATTAATCCCATTCATATTTTTTAGAACTTGTGGTTTATCATGTCTGCATGTTTGAGTATTACCTTTTTGAATAGGTATAGCTTTTCTAACCATGAGAGTCATGCTAGAAAATTTGGTACTTATAGTTACTAGAATCTTAGCCATAATTAAGTTGGATATGGTAGTAATGAAACTGAGGAAGCTTTCCTGCATGATCCTTTACAATCTTGCAAAATCAAAGAATGTCTTTGGTAACCAAGTTGCCTGTATTTCAGGACTTGAGATTGATTACAATTCATTCCTATATTTTGCATAGGTATTGTGCCTTTGTGTCGGGAAAGGGCAGTTGAAAATTTTTGTCAACTTCCATTCTATGAATGCATATGAATATTTAGATAGCAAAGGCTTTAAAAATTTGCAGGCCAAATAGCTTTGTTTGCAGCTTTGGATAAATTTACAAGCGAAGTATGTGTTATGGTTTACTGCCGTAGAGCACTTTAAGGTGTATCATTGCCCAAATTCTTTGATGGTGCTTTTGACTACAGAACTTTTAAGTTTCTCATCACACTCTGAATTCTTTCGTTGATGTTATTACTGAGGGTGATGATATTTGAGTTGTTTGAAAGTTTATAATGTTTCTTGTTCATTAAAGTTTCTTTTGGTATCTGATATTGTGACACTTGCATACTAAGGGTGTACTTAGACTGTTTTCTGTCTGAATGTTTTTCATTTTTGTGGGTGTCTTGAGTTGACTATTGTAAGAGCAAATGTAAGTTCCAATATTGAGGTTCTGCAAAAAGATTTTTAAAAAATCAATATAAGAAAAAGGGCCAATCCAAGTAGAAGCTGAGTAGTTATAATTGATTAGAAATGTCCAACATTTTACCATTTTCCCTCTTTTCTAGGACAAAAGAGGGAAAGGAAAAATTTTAAATTTGGCTTTCCTGGCTATTCCTAACCCAGAAGGGAAGGCCCAAATTTACGAGTCTGCTAACTTAACAAGCCAGAGCAATCGCTATTGCGTTTCATTTTTCATCAAGCTCATTGAAACTTCACTCTATAAGAAGCATCAGAAAAAATCACGAAACAAAGTAATCTTTAGATTTATAGTGCCACCATTCTGTGGCCGGTGTTGGAGGGCACTGTTCTTTGTACATATTTATTGGTATCTTATTGTCGGGTAGTCCAAATGTTAGCCTTTTTGCACCTGGTTTCTATTTTTCAGATTACGTGAAAGATCTCTCTTCTCTTTTTTTCTTTTTGACATTTGTCATACTATTTTGCAGAAAATTTAGGGCTCTAGCAGATTGAAAATTGTAACCCCTAACTGGGATGAGTAAAGAGTTCTATACGGCTCCATTGGGAGAAGGAGCTCTTGACCCGCAACAGATAAAGGAAGGTTTACCCCTTGTTGCTGTGTTTTTGGGTTTTCCTTGCTTGTGTATGAGATATTTCTAAATGATTTGAGGCAGATTAAGAGTTCACGGCCAGCTCTTCAATGGGATATGGCTCTTCCTATTTGATACTCCCTTCATTCGGAATTAAATGTGAATGAATTAAAGGTCCATATTTCCCATTTAGAATATCCGGAATTGAATGTTTGCTTTCTTAAAATAGTCATATATTTTATCTTAGTTTTCATACTAACCTCCTTAACCACCGCTAATATCTTTAATTGATAAGGATAATATATTAATTCATATATGGTCAAAGCACTCTCCTTAATTTTTGGACAAAGTCAACATAAAACAATCAATTCCGGATGGAGAGAGTATTTTTGAAGATAATTTTTGTTAATTGTTTTAGTCTGAACTCTTGCAAATATTTAGTTCTAACATTATGGGACAATTTAGCTGTTCTTTGATGTATAGACCCAGAAATGAAATGGACTTCAATTTTCTTATTTATGTTGTTTATTTTATTTATTTATTCTTTTCAGTTGCAGAGAGAATTCTAGAGCGTTGGTCTCTTGCATTTTGACAATTGGAAGTTGGGCTAGTACTAGAGGACAATTTAGTGGTCAGGAAATGGAGGAGTCTAAGAAAAAGCGTAAGAGAAGCAAGAAGAATGAAGTAAGTGATACTAGGATCTGTGAGGCTGAGCAGGGAGGCAATGAGGGCTGCAAGAGATTGGAGAATGATGAAAGAAGTGATATGGAAAAGAAAAAACAGAAGAAAAAGAGAGAAAGAGAAGACAGTAATATGGGCATTCTGGGGAGTAATAAAGCCAATATAAAGGGAGAATTTCAAGAGTTTGCTGGTGCTGAAGACGGCAACAGAAATGTTGACAAGAAGATTGAGAAGAAGAAGAAGAAGAGAAAGAAAGATAAAACTGAAGGTGGTTCTATCCATAGGTTGGAAGAAAATCATTTTGAGGATGCAGAGGGTATTGTTCAGTCGACTCTGAATGAGACAACTGGTAATGTAATTCAACATGAGAAAGAGGTTAAAACTGCAGAGGGTGGCTCAAGTGGGGATCTTTTGGTGGGAGTTTGAAAGAAGAAGAGGAAGAGAGAGAACAACAAAGGTGGGCTAGATAAAGGTGCTTCACAGCACGATAGCACTCAGCTGACAGAAAGTGGAAAACAGGATAGGGAAAATCGAAACGGGGAACATTTAGGAAAATCTGATCAGGGATGCGAGAGAAAGATTATAAAGAAGGCAGAAAAGAAGAAAAGGAATATAGAGAAGGGCAAGGAAATGGATGGTTCAGCTGCTGCAAGGGCAAGAATTCTGGCTAAGGAAAACAACCGAGGCAGAGCTGATGCAACCGGAAATGAGCAGGAGAACAACAATGTGAAGAATGGAAAGAATGAAGACAAGAGTAAAAAGGTAATATCAGCTGAAAATGGTTCTCAAGATTCTAAACCTGAAAAATGCCCCAGAAAGGTAAGATTTTCAGCCAATATGGTGGTTTCCTATCCATCTGATGTTGTGGGTAGTGTGACAGAAAGGAATAAAGACAGATTATTACGAGGCAAGAGGTTTTCAAAAGAAGAAGATGAGATTGTGAAACTAGCTGTTTATAATTATATTGCAGAAAATTGCTTGGGTGACAAAGGTTTAAAGATGGTTCTGAATTGCCGCTCTCACCCTAAAATAAGAAACTGCTGGAAAGAAATTGGGGCTGCCATACCATATAGGCCTTATACTGCTGTTTATAGCCGTGCTCACATTTTGTTCCAGAGATCTGAGAATCGCAAGTGGACTGAGGAAGAGACGAAAATGGTACGGAAGTTCTATGAGCAGCATGGGCCAAAGTGGAAAGAAATGGCTGAGGAACTGGGCAAACATAGGCGGCAGGTGTTGGATGCCTGGCGCAGAATAAAAGTTGCTAATTTAAAGAAGGGCCGCTGGTCCCAGCAGGAGTATCAAATGTTGTTTGAGTTAGTGAACATGGATTTGAGAATGAAGTACTCACAGGAAAAGAAATCTAAGTACGGCATGTTGCGAGATAATATTCCTTGGGGTGCAATCAGTGAAAAATTATCCACCCGATCTCACTCGACTTGCTGTTTAAAATGGTACTGCCAGTTAACATCACCTATGGTCGCTCAAGGTAAATGGTCTGATGCTGATGACTATCGCCTAATTAATGCACTTTACCAGTTGGACGAAAGCTGCATTGAAGATGTGAATTGGGACAATCTTTTCGACCACAGATCTGGAGATGTATGTCGGAAGCGTTGGAATCAAATGGCTGCTCATATAGGTCAGCACGGGACCGAGTATTTTGCTGAACAGGTCGAATTGCTTGCAATGCGGTACTGCCCGGATTTGCTTGATGCAAGAGTTGCCTGGGATGACAAATCTGTTGTCCTATAATCGGGCCATTACTGTTGGTGTGAAGTTGTTTAGTTTATTGTCCCTACACCACAAACTATACTGCTGTAGTTTTGCCCTATGGTCATTTTGGGCAGTTTCACCACTGACTAGCATCTGAATCTGCTGTAGAGTATAGATAATGGCATCAGAGTAGCATATATGTTACTGAAGCGTTGAAACAGAAGCTATGGTGGCCGTCATTGCCCTTCTCCTTGAACCCTCTACCAAAAGATATTTTCATTTTTTTTTTTGTACATAATTCTTGATGCAATCTCTTATTATTTGATCTTCTTGTCAATTATTTTATATTTTGATGATATAAAGGTTTGGAGTTGGATCGTATTGGTCAACATATTCCACCAAACCCCCCCCCCCCCCCTCTTTTTAGTGGTACAATTACCTTATCCTGAATTAGAATTTAGAAATGGTGAATTCTTTGTTCATCGTTTTACACAAATGCTTGAGTTACAGTGACAGTAGTTTCTTGAATTTTTTTTCTTTTTTTAAAAAATAAAGTTCAGGTGGACCTGATCTTTCTCAAGCTCTGGAGCCCACGCGAACCAAGCTTGGGAGTGCCTGATGTTTTTATTTGTGCATGCCATGTTAAAATTGAGTTTTTTTTTTTTTTTGGGTGCTAAATAGCTTTCTTAAAATTGTGTTGAGTTTGAATTTTTTAGGCTTATCTAAAATTGACACTCCTTTTCAGAAGGGGTTTTGAGCACTGCTATGATGAAATGGGTTAAGAAATGAGTTGGGCTCAAGAAAATAGTACAAAGTCATGATAATTGATATGCAATTCGTGATTTCTATTTACAGTTTTTTTTGGACTATATGTAGTGTTATAAATTTTCATTTTCAAACTTTTCTCTCTCCCTTCTCCAACAACTCTCTCTAACATTTCTTTAAAAAGTCCACACTTTTCATGCAAAAACACTCAAATTTTATCGCAATATAGCAATGAGCAAAGATTCTACGAAGGATTCTCTCGAGTTTGAGGTAAAAATCTATTACATTGTCTTTAAATTTGTATTTTCTTAGTTTGTTGAATTTTTGGCACAGTTTTCGCCATTGAGTGGCGGAACTGTCCGACGAGTTTCGCCACAAAGTGGCGAAATTCTTGGATTAATACCGTGAAGATCTGGCGAAATTCATCGATGAATTTCGCCAGAATCTGGCGAAAGTAGCGAAATTCATCATACTTTCGCCAGATTCTTATGATATAGTTTCAATCTTTTTTAATTTTTTTGTGATAACTACGTAGTTAGTTGTATTATTGTATAATTTTATACTTGATAATTATATTATATGTTAGGTTACACATCGTAGATAGCTTTATTGTTACGGTTCTTGATGCCTTAAAAATAACCAAGAGTCAAGTAATGTAGTAACTGACATTGGACTAGTGTGTTTTATGTACTGCAGGAAAACCGGAAAGGCCGGAAGGCAAGATTTCATCGAGCACTTTACAGAGACGGTGAAGGCCCCTCATCGCCATCAGATTCGTTTGAAAAATTTTTTGATCTTGACCAAATGGAAGATTTAAGTCGCTTTTTAGGCACGCAAGATATATTTTCAAGTAAAGAGGAGTTAGTAAAGTGGGCGAAGGCGGCAACATTACAGGTGAGGACGTTGTTGATAATTGATCGGTCGCGAAAATGTGACGGAACGGGTAACGGCTTTGTCGAGCTTAGGTGTGAGAGGGGGCGGAGCGTACAGAAAATTCATTACTGTTCAGAAGGATGGAGCAGAACCGGATGTCCAAACGAAGTCACGAAAGTCGAAGGGTACTAAAAAGTGTCACTGTCCGTTAAAACTCATAAGCCGGGAGCATAACGAGGGGGCGTGGAGTCTGGCCGTAATATGCGGCAAACACAATCACGAGCTCGGGATCTGACATGGGCATTCCCTCGCCGCTCGTATGACAGAGCGGGAGATGAAAATCACGGAGGAAATGAGCAAATGTCACGTTCAGCCTAAACATATTCTGGATCATTTGAAATGGGAGAATCCGAGAACCGTTGTTAGGTATGTTTGCATGTAACAAATATATTATATTCATTACTTGAGGAGTTATACACTACTGTTTAATTTTGTAAATGTGTCGTCAATATTTATTTGGCTTTCGTATTGCCGCAGAGCGAAGACAGTGTATAATGCCCGACACAAATTAAGAGTTGCGAGTATGGAAGGACGGACAGTTGTGCAACAACTTTTCAAGCTGTTCACTGATCATGGATATATCCACTGGCACAGAGTGGAGCCAGGAGCCGAAATCCTCAGTGATTGTGTTTTTTCTCATCCAGATTCAACATTACTTGCTCGTGCGTACCCATTTGTACTGATAATGGACACGACGTACAAGACTAACCGGTTCGTTACATTACAATTCTTCATAATTTTCATTTGCACTGCAGTTATACATCACGATCTGCGATTTAAACAAATTGAAGAGAATGTTTGCTTATACGTTTTTTCTTGATTAATTGTAATAGGTACAACATGCCGTATTTGGAGATCGTAGGGCTAACTCCGACAGGGCGCAACTTCCTCATTGCCGGCGCTTGGATCAGTACTGAGCAAGCAGATAGCTACAGATGGGTGCTGGAGTGCATGAAACAGATATTTGACATAAATTGTCCTTCAAACGCGATCGTAACTGATCGGGACCCTGGGTTGATGCAAGCGTTGCGTGATACATTTCCCACTTCTGAGCACTTGTTATGTCGCCGACATATTTCGAAGAACGTGAAAACCAGATGCTACAAGGCCTGTGGGGACAAGGTTGTTGCCGAACGCTTTTCCAAAAGCACGTAGAGACGTTTGGTCGATTCCAGTACCGACGAAGAGTTTCAGATGCGCTATTCGAATATGCGCTCGTCGTGGTCCACCTTCGGTAAGTTGATGAGTTACATAGATGAGACTTGGTTGGACCCGTATCGGGAACAATTTGTACGGGTTTGGACAGGACAGATCATGCACTTTGGGACTGAGACGACCAATCGCACGGAGGGCGCCCATTCAGCGATGAAATCGTACCTTGGGACGGCGTCCGACGCGTTCGATACGGTATGGTCAAAAGTACATTCGATGATCGAGTCTCAGATATCGGAGATTAGAGGAAGTCTTGAACAGTGTCGTTACGTGGATAAGTACCACCTCAGCACGCACCCGATCCTGAATTCACTATGTTACAAAGTGTCTCACAAAGCAATACAGATCATACTGAACGAGTGGATGTTGGGTGCGGACCTCCCACGGGCTTCCCTGCGCTTGCGAGATACTGCCGCGTATGACCACGGGCCAGCCGTTTGTTGTTGACGACCTGCATCCGTTTTGGAGCGCACTGGACTTCTCGAGGACTGCGTCACAGTATTTGCACATGTCTCAGCCCCACCTGTTTGATGAAGCGAGGACCAGCTGAGCGCCGATATTTTGCAGTGCAGATGTCTCAGATGTTATATCCCTAGTTCTCAGGGCTGCAGGAGCCCCCAAACAAAGTGACCAAAGGCCGGCCAAAACGAGACTCGACCAAAAAAGATAAGTCCCACTGGGAGTACATTCAGGTCTCCCGTAGTGCCTTCAAACGGTCGTCCGGTAGTAGTGGGTCTCTCGACAGATCTTCTAGCGGGTCTAGTGGGCGTAGCGGGTCAAGAGGTAGGGGCTCGAGGTCCAGCGGCCGCGGATATGGTTCGTCCACGGGTGCCTCAGGATGCGGTGACTCCGTGTTTCCCATATTCCCCTGGGGCAGTCAGCTTCCGTCCTTCATCGTCCCCTATATCCACGATTGGATCGATTTTAGGGCTGATGGTAATTGTGGATTTCGAGCTATTGCACATTTGCGGTACGGGGGCAAGGATGCTTGGTTTCAGGTGAGACAGGAGCTTTGGCGAGATGTCCAACGTAACGCATCACTGTACGAAGAGATCGTGGGTGGATCGGGCGGGGTTATCTCCCTTCTACACCAACTGGAACACTGGGTTACCGATCAGCCAGCCCCTATGGATAGGTGGCTAACATTACCAGACATTGGCTGGGTCATCGCGACAACATACAATGTCGCGTTCTCCTGCTTATCTCGTTCGCAGTGTTGGACGTATCTACCACTTGACTCGCAAAGCGATACAGCGACCGCAATCCTGGTTATTGGTCTACTGGAAGACGCTAATCATTTCGTCGCCGTAAGTAAACTTATCACTTTAGCAATTTATCATTTTCTATTATGATTTTCAGTTTCGGCACCTAACTACTTTGATATTTTCATTGTAACAGTTTCGGCTTGAGGATGGCTTTCCGGTTCCAGAAGTGCATCCGTCATGGCAGCGGTACCGCCGCACGGCTGTTGAAGGATGGGACGCACCATTACTCGAGCGTATTGCGCACTGGCAGTCCCTGGCGTCTACTTAATTTTTTTTTTATTTAGACTGTACTTGAGATAGAATGCAAGTTTGTCAATTTGAAACCAAACCAAGTTTAATAATAGTAAATTGCTGATAGTTGGACGTCAATATTTACTCGTTTTCAGCATACTACACTATTATAAAACGAGCATATTTCAAAGGTTAAAAAAACGTAAAAATCACACAACAGCACGGTGTATCCCTACGAGCTGGACGGGCCTGCGCGCTCCGTACCTCCCAAACAATGGTCCCGCTCGGTCAATATATGTATCATCTCCTGAAGCGTGGCATCTCGCTGCGCCGGGGTCAGCTGCTGCACATCAGTAATACAAGCAACTGCACGGTGTAACATATCCCATCGCTGAATGGTAGCCAGTAAAACGATTAATAACAGTATCAAACGAGGAAAAAAATCTACATTTTATCAACACAGGGTGGGAGTGGATCGTACGACTGCGTCGGTGATGGGGGCGGGCCCGGGCCTAGTAACTCCCGCAGGCAGCATACCAAGATTCTGAATAGAAGGATGCGTCCTAGCAAGGTACCAGGGTAGGTACTCAGGAGTGCGTGCTGACGGTGGGACGGCGTGTGCGCCGAGCTGAGTCCTACCAAGGATGTGGGACTCGGGCCGTTACCAGAATTCATCCGGGCACTCGTACCTGACGACATATCTACGGTTGTTCGTAGGCCTGTAATCCTCTTTCAGCAGTATCGGAGTGGTAGGAATCTGCTGCACCCTGCCGAACTGGCGTAGGACACGATCGGGCATATATGGCTCCACAACGTCACAAAACCGAAGACACCCGTGAAAAGCCGAAATCCAGTGCTCTCTAAGCGGGTTAGGCCCGAAGGGAGTCCAGCAAACCTGCAAAGGTATGTATAAGATAAAACAGTAGGTACTACCATATGCAGGTTAGTTAAAAACTTACCTCGCGCGCAGTAATGTCGTCGAAGTGTAGGCGTATAGAGCGCAGATCATCAGATTTTCGCGGTGCAGCTCCTCTGCGCTGGAACCGTAGAATGTGAGGCTGTGACTCACGCCAGTCTGGCGACTGCTGCGGGGCGAAGGATGGAAAGTACAGGTATATCCATGCCTCTAGTAGCGCCGTGGGCCCACCCAACTATCTACAATCGGCCCTAGACGCCGTCCCGAGAGACCGGTACAGATACGCAAGACAGGCAGCACCCCAGGCATATCCGTGGATATCATCGGTAGAGCTAAGGAATGGCCAGTAGTTGTACGGCATCCGATCCTTACCCTTATCTATGAAAAGGGTGGCGCCTAACAGATACTTCAGATACCCACGAGCATATGCAGACGACTCAAGTGATCCCTGGGTCACGTAGTCCTTCAGGATGTTAAACCGCATCCCGCCATTATCCAGCTGGCTCTAAACGTGTGCGGCTGGTATGTTTAGTGTCGCAGATAAGTCCCTGACAATGTCTTCCTTGCTCAGGTCATGCCGAAGAATGTAACCAGTCACAGAAATCGCGAGGATATGCGCCACATCGTGGAGGGTGATGGTCATCTCCCCGAACGGCATATGAAATGTGTTAGTATCTGGCTGCCACCTCTCAACAAAAGCAGAAATAAGTGCACTATTAGGTCGAGCGAAAATGCAATGCCTCAATCGCTCCAGACCACTGCACGCCACAATTGCAGCCACTGCCTCGTCTCGCATCGGCCATTTATCGATGTACCCCTGCCTCGAATGGACAGTCAGCACCGGTCGCTCCTGCCCAAAGAAAAATCAAATTTCAACAGTTGCGCGGGACAAATAAGGTATGAAATTTTCGCGTATGACAATTAATTGTAAGAATGCGCTACTAACCTCGCCACGCCAGATAAGGCTGACAATGTGGCCGGAAAAAGATGGGACAAGTTCGACGTCGAGTAGGCTGTGACTATCGCTCGGCAGCGGCCGGCTGTCGCCCCACACTGGGACCGGGTCTCTCCACATCGTCGACTGAAACCCTACTTGCAGTGGGGGATACTCCTGGCCCATCCCAGAATGATCTGCTGACGCGTGGGCGCGCCGATAAACTGACACCATATGGAACAGGACCCGGGGACCTATCCCTGCGGGCAGAAACTCCAGATCTGGATACCGAACGAGCGAGGCTGCCTACCCCCGCCGCAACGCGCCGTAGAAAACCTCTCCGCGGTCGTGCGGAAGATGTCGTCGGGGCTGTGTGCGGGATGTCCTGCTCATATGTCTCATCCTCCTGCATCGCTGCGTCGGCCGCGGGTTCCTGAATATCCGCACCCGCATCCATATCATAGTCCGCATCAGTCGCCGGGTCTTCCCCATCTTGCATGTCATCTGCAGCGCCTGATCCCTCGCCGTAATCCTCC
The DNA here is from genome assembly GCA_030512225.1 of Rauvolfia tetraphylla. Classification (NCBI taxonomy): domain Eukaryota; kingdom Viridiplantae; phylum Streptophyta; class Magnoliopsida; order Gentianales; family Apocynaceae; genus Rauvolfia; species Rauvolfia tetraphylla. The sequence continues at coordinate 3,698,025 of JAJQKT010000004.1, read as the reverse complement.
AGATGTCTGTATGGCGTAACCAGGACCGATGGTGGCCGGTAGTATGCTGGGCCCACGTCTTTAGCGTGGCTGCTATGTGTCTGAACCGGGTAGGACGGTCCCCCCGAATAATAGCCCGGTGCGACCGGAGCTGGCGACGTCATCGGGGGCCAAGGATACGGTACATATCCCGGTATAGGCGCATACATCCCGGGAATCCACGGCATATGTGGGACGAACTGCGTCGAATCAATACCTCGTGTGACGTCAGCCGTTGTGGCGGGGATGTCGCTTGTATTGCGCCTCGCCGCACTCACTCTCTGTCTGGCAGATGCAGTAATAGGATGATGACCGTGCAATCGACCGCTGCGGTCTGAAACTGGTCCTTAATCTTGGGATACACCGCGTCGGCGCTGAGAAGGATCCGTCATCTGCAACACTTAACAAAAATTACTGTCAGTGATAATTAAATTAAACAATAATCAACCCAGGTAAATAAATAAACATATTTAAACTAACATTAATTAATATTAAATTAAGATAAATTAAATTATTAAAACTACGATAAATTAAATAAAACCTACCACGTCGACTGTAATAAAATAAGCAACTTAAATATTTTCGCCCGTTCCTCGCAGAATTCCACGCCGTAATTCCGCCAAATCCTGGCAAAATTATGGCCCGAATTCCGCCATGAACTGGCGGAATTCCAAGCCTGAATTCCGCCATGAACTAGCGGAATTTTGGCCGGGAATTCCGCCAGTGTCTGGCAAAATTCACGGCTTGAATTCCGCCAAATTCCTGGCGGAATTCCAACCTGGAATTCCGCCAAAAAATTGGCAGAATTTGACGGTAAATTCCGCACTTGGTGAGTTGTACCTGTTTTTGGTACAATTCACCAGAAAATTCCGCCAGTGACTGGCGGAATTTTCTGCTGGAGTTCCGCCAATTGCTGGCGGAATTCGTCAGTGAATTCCGCCACTCAGTTGGCGGAACTCCTGCAGCAAGATTGCAACATCAAAATCGGCCGTTTTTTGGCCGATTTTGATGTTCTTTTAACATAAAACGATGCAAATTAATGAAACCTTTTTACGCTGAAATTCGATGTCGTTTTTCGTAGATCTGAATTTTTCTCACCAAATGCTTCAGAGGATTTTGAATATTTTTCGAAATTCAAATGAAATTATGAAAATTTTTCGCACTACATATAGTCAAAAAATGAACTATATATAGTAGTGGCCTAGCCTCGACCACCTCTCATCCCACTGCAACTTTTTTTTCCTTTTTTTTAAATGAATAAGAAGTTATCTATTTATAGTAAAATGATTAAGGCCATAATAAATATAATTTACAAACTTCTTCTCCAACATAGGAAAAAAGAGAAGTTGAAGAATTAGGATAATCATAAAACTATAACAGTTAAAAAAATAAAAGTTATACAAAAATTTAACACTTAAAACAAGTAAAAACTTACTACTAAAAAAAACTAAATAAGTAAAAATATATTAATATTAATAAAATAAGCAAATATATAGTGGGCTTCATCTCACCACTTCAGTCGCAATCTTTCAACCAGAACTAGAGATATTCCGATGATTTGACCCTAAAAGGACAAAGAAAAAACAAGACCGCAATTGGTTTATTGGAATAGCGGAGTTTGAAAATATTTTGTTTTCAAGTATTGAGTTGAGATGTCAAAATAGTTGATTTCGAGAATAATACATATCTAAAGATTAACTCATTTTTCCCTTAAATTGAAATCCCTATTAAATTTCTACTTATGATGTGTTAATGTCCCTTTGTCACAAAATTAAAGAAAATATTGAAATTTATAACATACGGATAAAATGACTTAATTAGTGTGTTAGTGAAATTGCAATGACTTAATTTGATTTAGCCCTTTCCAGCATTTTATCTTTTTGATTAAATGAAATATTTTGAAGCGATTGAGTTTGTTTAGTTGAATAGACACGATGAGTTTATTTTGACTATCTTTAACTTATTTTTTTAAAAAAGAAAAACTTCAATCATTACAAAAACAAAAAAAAAAAGAAGAAAAAAGAAAAAAGTCAACTTGAGTTGTTAGGCAACCTCATTGACCATGTGGCAGCATAATTTAAGAGTCGCATTGTTGACTCAAGATATATTATACATTTTTCTATGGGTTAAAATTAATTAAAATTCATTCGAATATTATATCAGCAGGCAAATACTATTAAAAGAGAAGATTTCAATCCCACTCCCCCCGAACCTTAAAAGGGAAAACAATTCATGTGGCAATTCTTTTTCTAATTTCCTTCATATTTTAGGGCTGCATAAAGCAGTTGGTTCCAAGTATCGATAGCACCAGCAATACACCAGTGGGTACAATCCATGCCCCGGAAGCCATTGTACGTGCCGGGATGTCCATCTTTTCTCAGCTGTGACAAAAGAGTAATGTCCAGTAAATGCACAGGTTTTGAGATTCCATTCAAGACTTCCTTCAACACAGCTAATGCTAATGGCGATCCCCCGGGATATGTCGATCCGTTGAACGGTGTTGTTTCCTTGGAGCAGTTGTTTATTCCTGTCTCATTCCACTCCGTTCCACTGATCCAATTGCAGTTATAAAATGTTATCAAACAAGTTGAAAAGATTGCATGGGGTAATTTGTCTTTGGCAATAGCGAGATCCCGATGCTCATTTTCGATCTCTAATTTTGTCCCATTTCCTGTTTTACTATCATTAAACGACCCCATAACAAAATTTTTTCTTTTTTAAAAAGAAGAAAAAGTTGAACCTACCAAAAAAAATAAAAAAAAGAAGGAATTCTAAGGAAAAGATTTTCATAGGAGTACACACTTAGCAACGTTTTAGAAATTAAATAAAATTTTACTAATATAGATCTCTGTATAAACTATTCATTGTATGTAACATTATTATATTACTTAATTTTTCTATATTTTCTCTGTCAAAATTGTCTAAAATGCATCATTGTTATCTCCAGAGGAGTGAGCATTTAACTTTATCCTTAAAATTTATAGATGATAGAAAGTGAAATAGATGATCCTAAAACCCAAGTATGCATGAGAATGTCTGTACTACATATTGGATGAAAAATATTCTTACTTGTAATGTGACGGAGATATCCCTTGAAAGAAAATATTGGTTTTACTTGTATCGACATCTGACTCAACCCACTTTGCCCAAGTCATCAAACCTCTCTGAAATGCAACCATTCGATCCATGTCCTTAATTATCTTCCCATCTACTTCAATGAAATCCCACCTGGAACGAAAATGCTACTCCATTTAGGGTTCTAGTTAATTTCTAAGCATACTTTCAGAAGACCAAAAAGAATGGAAAAAAGAAAAAGGAAGGAATTGGTGTATTTGTACTACATACGGCTGCTTGACTCCTCTGCGATACCACCAAAGCCAAGAATTGAAGATCAAAATGTCGATTTGTTTCCAAATTTCTCCACTTTTCAGGGAATTGAGTTTTAGTACTCGGCCAATTTTTTCTTGTTCAATGTCTACTAAGTATTGTGAAGTTTGTAACGAAACGGACACTCCATAATCCTGCAAATTAAGTACAGAGTATTTATCTCTAAGATTTTACATGATTGAAACCCATAATAAAGGAGAATCTATATTAAAAAGAGAAAGAAAAGAAATTCCTTTGTATATTTTTCATTTAAAGAGAATGAAAACATCACTCACCTTGAACGTGACAATGGAAATAGAGCCATTTCTGTCCTGTATGATTCGTGAATGAGGCACAGCAGCGTGAAGTAGGCATATAAGTGATTGCCACTGATTAAGACTTATAGAATCTCCGATAAACATGATCTTTTGGCCCTTTACTCTCTTTAGAAAATCTTTACCATCAAATCTGCATTTTTTTAACAGACCAAAAGATTTTCAAAAAAATGACAACCCAACAATAAATTGGAAAGACAAGAAATGTCAATATTGGTTTAAGAACTCAAACTTTTATGCATTGTCAGAGTAAATAATCACGTGAAACAAAGACATTTTTGCAGAATTCAGTAGCAGTTTTACTATATACAAAGAGGACTCAGAAGAGAGTACCTGGGCAGTTTGCATTCCTTGGGCTGCCATCTATACTTGAGGAACTGTTGATCCGGTCGACCGTACTTTAAGCAGTCGAATTCCTTGCGAATAAACGGGCAAGCCGATGAATTATATAGAGGATAGGAAGGATCATAAACCCAACTTCCTTCATACGTGTTGCAGCTTTTTTTCTTGGCCCTCCATTGGGTGCTGCTTCTTCTGCTTTTAACTTCTCTGCCGGTTGAAGGAGCAACACACAAAAACTCCACAGACATGGCTATTACTAGCACCAAAAAGTAACTTTTAATTCCTCTGCCCATCTTTCCTGTTTCAGTTGTGTCACAGAAAGAAAGGCAGAGAGAGAGAGAGAGAGAGAGATTCCAGACCGAGTTGTTTGGTTTATATATGTATGGTCACTATGGGCAAAAATGTTATTGTTTCAGTTTCAGTTTTTTGAGACATTCTTCCTTTATCTGTCTGAAAATATAAGAGTTTTTAAGTTATTTTTATTTATTAAAAATTTTATAAATTTTAATAAATTATTTTTAAAAAATTATGTTTACGTATCTCTCGTTAATAAAAAATAAATTAAACTGATTAAGAATATAAATTTATATAAAAAATATTAAAAAATTTTATAGTTTAAAAGGTTAGAAAGAGAAACAACGACTTTCTTTCTTTATATTAAAAAAACTTTAGTTTATTGTCGCAATCATTGAGTGGCAGAATGAGATTCCAATTAAGACAGACTTTTAGATCGGCCTTATTATTTCATTGCCAAATTAGCAAATCAAAGTGCAGAGGGAATACAGGATCTGTGGTTACTTAGCTCTCTTCACATGCGGAACACTTCACTTGTCGAAGAGCCTCCAAATTTATTATTCACCTCACTTTCGCATGTCTGTGTCGTGACATTAAGTGATGGAGAGAGAAACGAATTATTCACTCTTCCGGAAACTGAAACTCAGAGTCTAATTTTTTATTTAAATTAAAAAATAAATGTACATAGATATTTAATTATTCAATTTTATATATACATAGAGAAAAAAAATGTTAGGGGGTCGCCGCTCCCCGTCCCTTCCCACTTGGATCCGTCCTCGGTTAATCACGGACAAATATGTGGATTGATGAATTATGAACGATTGAACATTCATGGTAAATTTTTCGTCATGATCTTTGTCATTTCTTTCCAAATTTTCTTAGCTATTTTTCCATTGTTGTAATACTTGAAACTTCTACTATATTTCCTATTTAAGTACTATTGGAAGATAAGTTGGTTTTTGTAAGAGCAAAATATCTAACTCGTAATTTAAACGATAATTTCCAATATTGGAAAAGAGGTGTCAAGTTGTTGGAGATGGGATGCCAATTTCCAATTGTGATCGGTATAGTTTAGATAGGATAATGGGGTTTTTTAGGAAATTTTGAGCGCTGATAAGACATATGATACATATTGCCTTGCTTTGATAGAGATCCAAGATTGTGTGGAGTCCTTTTATGAATCTTGATAATAATTTGAATTAAATAGGTCTTAACTACTAACATTGGTTTGTATGGTAAATATGTTTCAAAAAACAGATTCCAAAAAAGAAGAGATTTCAAAAGAAAATATTTTAAGCTTCTCTTAAAATGAGAAGATGTGAGTCTCCTATTCTTTGCAAATTTACCCAATGTTAAGATATTTCATCACTTAACGTAATTGAATGTTGCAGAATTTCTAGCTACTCTGCTGACCATCTTATGCATAGACCTGTCTGTGCATCTTCATTTAATTCCCTTCTTTTGCTAATTTCCTTTTATACATTTTGTTAAAAGGTAATAAATATTGTATTTCATCTTCAAAAGTAGTTACAAATTTAAAGCCGTTGGTATTGTAAGTGTTGCATTTAGAACTGAATAACATTAAATGACTGCTCATTTCATTGAACATATTCGTTCACTTAATAAGTTCTTTTTTTTTCTTAAATCTTTTTCTCCTTTTATCTTTAAGTTCGTCATACTTGAAGTTGATCAACTTTAGTTGTAGGAACTTCAAATCTTATCAAGAATTCAATGGAATCTATTACTAGTTTAGGATTTTTCGAAAACTTTTACTTCTAGTTTAATGAAAACTTGCTCTATATGGACAATTTGCAATTGCTTTGAATTCGTTCAAGTCAGCAATAGTCTGAAACTTTCTGTGGATGACAACAAATGTCCTCTAAAGTTTTCATCGGGAAAAAAAGTCCTCTAAAATAGACCCCATTCTCTTACTAAAATACCAAGATCTTTTGTTTTTTTTTTTTTTGGAGGGGGTGTGTGGGGTTTTGAGGGTGGGGGGAAGAGTTCTATTTGATCCCCATTTCACTTCCATGCAGCTTACTTGTCCTCATATATACTATGGCTTGTAGGAGGATCTTGGTCTCGATGATCATAAAAAAATAGTCATGGAACTCAAAATTGGATAAGTTTCAACTTTCTTGTTGATGGGGAAGATTTTTATACAGTTATCATCTATGCAAATAGAAAATTATTACTTGAATTTTCATTCCATACTCTTATCCCACACAAATTATCCTATTAGTAGCTGAATAATGCTCCATCACGCACAAACATGCGCATTAGTACCTGATGATGCTCCAACTGATTTCTAAAGCAATGGGTTTCCCCCAAAAAATCAGAGCAAACATTTTGTTACCAAAAGGTAGAAATAGAAGGTTGAAACTTGAAATACATATCTTGAATGCTTTAAGAAACATGGAGGAGAGACAGAAGAATAGCAATGCCATTGATAAAAAGAAAAAAAATGTAAATTGAACTATAAAGTCATTATCTTGAAAAATTAAAAAAGCAGAACGGGATTTGGAATATGAAAGACTGCATAAGAAAGCAAACATATGCTTGCGATATTCAGCCAGAAAAAATAAAAGAAAAAAGAAGTGCTTGTAGAAGTTGAACTATATTTTGTTATATCTCAATCCATCTAAATAATAGAAACTAAACAAACATCGGAGGAACTTAATTATCTCAATTGAACTCAAAAAGTGACTTTTTAGATCATCGAATACAATTTTCGCATATTAATATAGAGAAACGTGAAAAATTTTACCTATAGTAAATAAAGATTATGAAAATGCTGTAGGAATTCAACGAGTAAGATTGCACCATGGCTGTCCATGAAATGCTCTGCGTGATCATTTCAACCCTATGCAGATGATTCTCTATAAAAAAGCCATACCATAGATGGAGAATTTCATTTTGCTGCCAGCATCCCCATTTTGAAGAGAAATAAATGAACCAACCTCACCTCAATATTTGCTTCATATATACAAAGCTCCAACTCAAAGATTTTACTTGCAGGCAAGAATATTGTTTTGGACAAACATTCTTTTTCAAATAAAAAAACAATTATCAAGAAAACCGAAATCACAAAAATGAATAGAGAGAAGATACGTTGAACATAAATAAACAAAACAGAACATTAGAATTTCCTAGGAAATATGTTTCACATGCAAATAAAGACATGTAGGCTAGAACTTTATGAACACAAAATGTCTATGATCCACCAAAAGAAATCTAAATATCAATAACCATTTCTCGAGGGGGGAAAAAAAAGGAAAATGGCAGTCTCAACTCAATAGCGGAAGAAAAGAATAGAGAATGGGAAAGATTACCTACATAATTTAGAAAAGGAAAAGCAAAAGGGTAAAAAAGAAGTGGCTTCGAGAGAGTTGTGGTAAGTGGTAGAAGATAATGAATAAATGATGGGAAGTAATGATTTTTTAAATTTCAAACAAAAAAAGATTAATTTAATACATAAAAAAAATTTTAACCAATTTAAAATTTTCTAACTAATAAAAGAATCTAAAATTCTTAAAAATAAGAATGAAAACTCTAGGCTTTTAGAGAAGGGGAGAGAGTAAGACACTAATTTCAATATATATATAGATACTAGCCTAGAAACCTATGTAATTGATGAGAATATATTTTTAAGTAAGTCTCTAATAAGATTAAAAAACAATATTATCTATTAACATGCTTAGTTTTGCATACCTCCCAATACATTTTTATCAAAAAAAAAAAAAAGGCTTCTAGGCCAAAATATGATTTTCATGATTTTCTTTAATTAAAAGACGATTCAATATTTATGAAAAATTTAAAAACAAAATAAATGACCTTTAAATTTGCCTTGACTCATCCCAATTGTATGTTTCAAACTCCCAATGTTAATGTTAAGAGCATCAAATAAAGTGCTTGCTTTAGGCAAAAATAACATGTATCTTTTAGATATAATATGAGGCAATAATTTAATACAATCCCACATTATCTTTAGACCCTCCTACGAAAAAGAAGAAAAAGAAGAAAAAAAAACATTTCTCTTAAAAGAAACATAACTTTATTTAATGGATGTAATATGAATTATAAATATAAAATAGAATATTTCTTTTTTTTTGGAATAAAAAATGAGTATCTCCAAGTCTCATCTTGATGCCTCCAGCCAACCCTGCCCCAAAAAAAAACGGAAAAAATGAAGAAATTTAATAAATGTTTCTATTCATGTTATTTTATTTTTCATTAAAAACATTACTTTAGAAAATGTACAATCAGAATCCTTTAAATCCTAGCTTTCTCTATTGATGGCACTATTCCCCGGTATATCTTCTCCCACTAGACTTCTTGAACCCGAGACACAGATTTTTCAAGTACCTTTACTCGGTAATGTCTCCCGCCCTTACATCTCCTTCAATAGAAGATTGCCTTAGATGTGAAATTAATGACAGCTTGAAACTAAACTTCTTCACTTGCAATTGATCACTTTTTGTGATGGTGAAGACACTTCCTTTTATGAACTTCTATAGTGGAATTTACTAAAATTTCCCCACCATTTATGCATTTTTATTTTCTCTATGCTTGAAGAATTTGGGGATTTGGGATTACGTAAAGAATAGTCATTTAAACAATAAAACAAAAGAAAATATACACTTATGTTCACTTGGAAAAAAAAAAAAGGAAAACTTCGGATGATAAATAGGTGGTTTTTGTTTAATCTATAAATGAATTCTCTACCTTCCTCCCCATGCTGCCAAAAGGGGGGCAAAAAAGGAGAAAAACACAGTAACCGTCATCATGTATAGAAGAAACAGACTTTTGAATCATGTATAGATTAGAGAGAGAGACTCGGTTACTCTTCCCGATTTTGCATCCGAAATCCATGCCTAAGTCAAAATACTGTGCATTTATTTGAGGGGGAAAAAAAAACTTTTGCAAAGATAAAATCTAGGCTAAGGATGAACACCTGTCTCTTAAAAAATAAAAAACTTGAGTTTGAGAACAGAGATCAGAAGAATACCTACAAAGGTGATCACATCATGTCATTGGCCACCACCAAATAGCCAAAAGCACAAAAAAGGTAAATAACGGTTTATTTAAAAAAAAAGAAAGATGAACAAAAATGTAAACAATAAACCTGTGTAGATTTTTTTTTTTTGGATGTCTGAATTAAACCTGGGTAGATTACCCTACGATATGTATTTCAATGGAAAAATAAAGAAAAAACATGGACAAAGAAATTTTCCCAAAAAACAAAAAAAGAGAAATATGTTATAAAATAATATGTGAATATTCATATTAATCAGTTTCTTAAAAAGAACTGAACTCTCAAAATATAACTCCTAATCTAATTTGATTTTCTTTCCCCATTAAATTTTAAATTTTCATAAACTCTTGTATTATGATGATATAAATAATATATAGAGATTAGTCTTGAGTTCTACTTTCTCTCTCTATATTCTATCTTCTCTTTTTTTTAGTTTTATATTGTTATTCTCCAAACATATTGAGTGACGCTTTTGCTTTAATTCTGCGTTACCAACACTTAAATTCATAACAAAATAATAATAATGTAAAGTGGAAAAAAGAATGGAAATAGAATACCTACATAGACGTCATGCCACTGGCCACGGCCAAATGCAAAATGCAAAATGCAAATTAAGGCTAGAGAAATGTCCAGAAAAAAGAAAGAAAAATCAACAATTAACCAATGAAAAGGAAAAAAAGAAGAACTCATGCTTAAAGAGTAAACTGAGGAGATTGCCTTGAAGTCAAATGTTTAAAAAATGAATGTCAAACTGAAAAAAGAGGGGAAAAGAAAACAAGAGAGAGAGAGAGAGAGAGAGAGACTGGCAAGAAAAGCAAGGTTGCCTGGCAAGACTCGTGTCGGTTTAATCTTCCCTCTCTTCCTTCTGAAACATGTCCCTGCATGGCTAGCCGTAATTCCAGCCCTAGAGGGGTGCAGAAAATCCCTTTTCTTGCAGGCTGCAGCAATTGCATTAGTGCACTTTTAAGATCAGAGAGTTCAAATGTTGCCTCCAACATACAGCCGGCAGCCCCTCCAACATAAGGCAATTATCAACCTCTTACAAGGGACACTGGGTGTAGTAGCGAATCCGACTCAGGGCAATTGAAGATACATAATCCTTTCAAAAGATGCCAAAGATACTCTCCTCTCCGCCAAGACATAGAGAGTCCGAACCTAAGAAATTTAAATACCACAATGAAATATGATATAAGCTTCATTGCAAGGATTTATGTTTTTCCAACACAACAAAAAAGGCCACTATTATATATGTCATCAAGATTATGTGAATGTAAAAACGATAGAGAAGAGGGGCAATGGAGTGTTTGCTTGTAGCATCCAAGAGGTTCTTTCTGAATACCTTTTGCACATCATATGCCTTATGCATTACATGTTTCTCTTTGCCTCAAGACTCTCAGCACAGTTGACTGAAACAAGGGAAAAAGAAGGAATAACCTAATAGGGATGGGTCTTGATTGGCATTAGGCTACATATCTAATTAACTATCAGCTAAAAAGTGTTATGGAAAAAAAAGGAGATTCCTTATATATCAATTATGTAAGGGAGCAGAGCTGTGAACAACCTATTGTTGACACAATCTTCAGCTGTTTTCCTGCTTAGATGTGGTTGAACCAATCAACCATCCTGCACTTCATATTTCTGTAACAAAATGAAATTGATAGACATCATATACTAAACTGAAAGAATCTATAGTGCAGCTTGTGAAAAGCAAACAAGTGCCCAAAGTTAGAGCAGAATATGTGTTTGCTTATTTCCAAGTTCAAGCAGAGCTCTACCAGGATGCGCATGCAAACAAAAGAGAGAACAGTAGTCAGAAAATCATGAGACCTTAAAACTGCAGCTTTCACTGACATTGAATCATATTAATTAGTCCCCTGGATAAAACACAGGCATTAATGGTCCTTCAATTTCTTTTAGAAACCTGTATTCTTCCCCCAGCATATCTATATCACATGTGATCAACAACTCAATTCTCTTCTATTATACACAGGAGGAGACATTATTGTGCCTTCTTTCCACCAATACCTTGAAGTATGTCATTTGAAACATAGTCAGGATATCTGATTTCCATCTTCAGAATCATGAATTAGATGTTAGAATAGGAAAACTTGCACATTCAATTCAGAAGCAAATATACAGTACAAATTCCTGAATTTCTAACCCCACCGAGGAAGCTCTTTAGAAAATTGATAAATTCCGAAGGATTGTGTAACTAGAATATCCTAGCATTCTTATGTAAGGTAGAACAAAACTGATATAGATGAGAGCATCTGAAGGGATTTCCATTGCACTCAACAAATGCTGCTTGTTGACCTTTTATAACCAGATGAATACCTACCTAATGCATTAATTTCACTCCTTGCCTCAAAATTCTCCACACATATCATCGGACTGCAAAAAATAAAGACCCTGTTCATGTCAACAGTCTAATTTGCTCTAAGTGCACAGCTAAACAAAATCTCAGGATTCCATTTATCTGTGATCCAGGGGAAGTGGGCATCTAACATCCATTTAGGTTTTTATGTCCTGCAGGTTACTATCAGGTAAAGAAGATAGTTTAACCAATGAGAGGTTTACAGATATTTTCAGTTCTGCATTCTCTAACTATATCTCGTTATACCTTTCCCTTTTAGCATCGCGACCCATAGTTCTTTCCCTAAAAGTCACACACGGTAGTACAAAATTCTACATTTATGATCATTTGCTCTGAAACAATGACACATAAAGTTATTAACCTGGACTCTGGAACTAAGTTCCTAATGAGCAATGCATTTACTGAAGTTCAACGAAGTTCCAAAGGAGCAATGTCTTTACAGAAGTTGTTAATTTAGACTTTGGAACTAAGTTGCTCTCATTTCCTTGTAACAATTCCAATTCATCATGCTGCAAAAACAGAAAACCTTTGTCCAATTATGTTTTTCAGCCCCCCAGAAACCAAGCAGTTGTAAAAGTCTGAATAAAAGATAGTTCAGCCACAGTTCAGATTGTTTTGATCCTAAATTTGTGATCATGCACCAAGTGTTGAATTTAGCTAACATCTCTAACAGTTCATTGGATTAATTCAATAAGGAGTTTAACTTACCTTACTGAAGGCTTTGAGACAGATTTTCAAGCATGCAACAACAAAATTCCGAAGCATAACTTTGGCAGCAAGATGGTTGTGCTCCTTTTCTAAGAACCATTGTTAATTTGAAGCTCAAAGAGTATCAGTTCCTTTCTGCACCAATATTCCTGCGATTGTGAAATGAAGTTTAAAAGATAGTTAAGACTAAGTTCATAGCTGTAAAAGAATTTGCACCCTTGTAAGTGCTCTACGTTATACAAATATCCAGAAGTGAAATATCCATATCCAATACAATGGAAGCAGAAAAATTAGGAATGAATGAACATCTCCCCAAAAAAAAAAAAAAAATCCGTAGTACACCTTGAAAACACCTGATTCCGGGGAAAGCAATGAATTCCACTTTTCCTCATCAGCTTGATCTCAACACACTTTTAGCTAGGATGTGCACCAGGAATAAGTCCGTGTTTATGTTTTCTCCAGAGAATTTTCGGATAAGGCTTAATTCTGAGTTCAAAAAATTAATATACTAGCCCGATTCAACCATTTTTCTTGTCTGGTGCTAACGAGAAATAAATTGGTAAAAAGTTTCAGTGCAAGTCTTTAAGCAGGGTGTTATGCAATATAATTTGGCATTCAAAGAATTTGGTAAAAGTTATAAGTGTGTACGTTAAATAGCAATGTTAGTCCAATAATCAATTAGAAATATTTTAAGATCAATTGTCAGGACATAAACATGCAGGGTTGCATAGACCTTCCTTTCCTAATAGCTTGTCCATTCACAAGAAATGGAATTGTTAACTTGATAACATCTATCTGCAGTTGGCTAAGAGCACTCTTTGTTCCTGATTTTATAATTTGTTAATTAAAAGAGAAAAGAACCCCTAGTCGTGGCTATCCATATATGTTCATAAGTAAATTTGATTTCAAAAACTTGCTTCTTAGGTAGCAACAGTTAGATGCCAAGCAAATTGTTCTCTATCACCACAAATCTGCTTTGCCAACTTGAATCTCAAAGACGATCATCATGATGAGCTTAAACTGAATAAGCACCAACTTGCACAACTATTGCTAAAATTTCTAGATTGGCGCTGTTTCTGAGTGAGATTAGCCTTTCTGTTCCGCATTGAACATTCCTGGTATACAGGCAAGATATTAAAGCTTCAACTTTTATTTCATATGCTCGTAACAATGTAAGCTTGTCAAGATATAAAACTAGAAAAGGAAACTTTATTACTAGACATCAGACAGACCTTTTCTTCAAGTATTATGGTTCAAATGATTCCATGCCCATTTTTAGGAAAAATGGTGGTAGCCAAAATAACTGAATTCTGCTTTTCCTCATTGCAGCTGGACCTTGCAGCAGCACTTCCAGCAGAAGGCAATCTTCAATCTCTATATTTATAAGGGAGTGCAGCGGCAACAGTGACTCTGCTTGAGACATCTGGACCTTTCCAAAAAGGTAACTTGCCAAAGATACCCTGCTTTCTGCCAATATAAAATAAGTTAAAAACCAAGAAATTTTGGAAACCAAAATAATCTATGATATAAGCTTTATTCACAAGGATATAAATTATCAAAGAAACACAAACAAAAATTAAAAAAAAAAAAGTCCTACTGCATATGTTAGAGAAATTATATGAATATAAAAACAATAGAGAAAAGGACATCGGAGTGGTTGCTTGCAGCATCCAAGAGATTCATTTTGAATACCTTTTGCATTTCACTTGCCTTGTGCGTTATATCTTTCTCTTTGCCAAAGAGTTAGGAGCGTTCTCTGAAACAAAGAAAAAGAAGGATTGGGAACCCAATCACTAATCAGGCATGGGGTCTGAATTCACACACATAGGCTCTACAAATCTAATTAATTAAAAAACAGTAAACAGAATGTGAAGTTTCCTTGTATCAATAATCTACAGGGAAATAGCTGTGAGCAACCTACCAAGGACACAATTTTTGGCTTTTTCCTGTTTAGATGTTATTGACCCAATCAACAATTCTGCGCTTCATTTTGCCGTAACAAAATAAAATTAATCAGTATAAGTTAACTGCTAAACTGGAAGAAGATTTTTTATGCGATTGGGGGACGAAGGAAGTGAATGCTCCAAGTAAGGTAACAATCTGTATTTGCTATTACAAGTTTAAGCAGAAATATAAAATGATGTCTACCAAACGAGGGGAGAACACTATTCAGAACAACACGATAACTTAAACTATAACTTTCAAATTTCAGTTTCCACTAACCTTAAATCATCTTAAGCCCTTTACTTATAGAAAAGACCTGCATCACTGATCCTTCCATTTGTTTCAGAAATCTGTGTTCTTCTTTCCTGGACATATCTTTGTCTCATTCATATCTGACCAAAGGACTCGATTCACCTCCAGTATACACAAGATAAGACATTGTGGTGTACTCTTTCCACCAATACACTGAAGTATGTTATGTGAAATATAATTAGGCTATCTTAGTTTTATCTTTGGAGTCAATTAAGTAGAATTGAGCAAGCAGAAATCAAACATTCCAATTTATACAGAAAGAATGTCGGATGAGCAAATATATGCCACATAAATTTCCTGATTACCCGTCCCTGTTAATATGCAGTTTACAAAATTTATAAATGCTGTTGTCTGTATGATTTGAACACCCTAGCATTATCTGCAAGGATGTCAAATTATTGCATAGAACAAAATGGATAAGATCAAAGCATCAGAATGGCTGTTGTTGCACACAAAAGATGCTGTCTGAATACACTCTACAACTGTGTACACAAGCCTGACACACTATATTTCACTCTTTGCCTCAAAAAATCTCCACGTATCAGACTAAAAAAAGAATGAAGATTTTGATCATCTAAACACCCAATTTATAGTAAGTAGAACAAGAGTCAAAATATCTCGAATTTCCATGTATCTATAATCACGGGGATTATGGTGAGAAGCCTTTATATCCAATTGTCTTCTATCTCCTGTAAGTTACCATCTGGTCCATATCTATTGCAAAAGAAGATAGACTTGGATATTGTCAACTGTTTGCATATCTGCAATTCTCAATTTCTCCAACTCCAATATCTCTGGGTACAATGTTATATCTTACCAGTGTCAATTGTTCTTCCCTTAAAGTTCATGGACAGGACCAATGTACAAGACTCTACCTTTATCATCAGATACTCTAAAAGAATGATATACAAAACTGCTAATTTAGCCTTTGGAACTAAGTTCCTAAACAGCAATGTCTTTATTGAAGTCCAATTAGCACAAAAAATGAACCACAAACCATTATTGTTTCTGTTCGCCTAGATATTTATTCTGGACCTAACCCGTTAAAGAATAATTTTCCTCTTTTCCTATGAGAATCCCAATTCAATCATGCTACTGAATAAGAATAATTTCTCTTCCAATTTTAAGTTTCTGGGAAATGAATTATTAGAGATAGTAGCTAAAAGAAAGTAAATTGAGATATTATGGCATGGTGATCACAAACTTTTTCTATCTCAGTGAATCTGTTTTTTTCCTAGCCACAATTTGTCATATTGGTTGCCATTTGTTTATCCTTTACATATTCAAGTTGATAAGAAGTTTAGATGCAAGTGTCCAACTAAAGTTTTTTGAGCTTACTTAGCTTGCAACACCATGCAGCCAAAGCACAGTACTCTTGTTAACCATAAGGCTCTTTTATTAACTTGAAGCTCATAGAGGATGACCATGCTGAGTTTAAATTGAACAACACTCCACTTGCAGAAAAATTTTTTCAGATGAATGTTGTTCCGCCACAATATCAGCAGTCCTTTGCACCTAATATTCCTGCCATAGAGTGATTGAACAATGATTCAGGAGGCAGACAAGACACCCAAGCTTCAAGTTTATTTCATGTTCACATATAACAAGAAAGCACGCAAAGAAAATTGAACCTTACAAACATATAATTATAGAAATGGAATTTTGTAACTCTTTAAAATAGAAAAGGACAGAAACATTTATTCTTAAGACATCAACTTCTGAGTTCTGATGGCGCTGATACCAAAAAAAGACTATTATTTCTAGATGAGTGTTGTCTTCCCATTTTTAAGAAAAATGATGCCAGGGGAAGCAACTGGATTCAATTTATCCTGATTAGAGCTGCAACTCCAATATTCTGCATGTTCTGGAAGGGAGGGGGGGGGGGGGGGTGGAGGGAGGCATAGATGAAGAACCAATAAAAAGCTGTGCCTGATTTAAACCAGAAACGTGACAAACAGAGTGCCCTGGGGTGCAAAGGTCACATGATCAGATACACTGTGAAATTTGAATACTAAAAAACGAAAAAAGAAAAAGTAGAATCATGAACTCCTTGGGTGAAAGGTCAAATGTAACTTGACAAGAATCGATCCAAGATATGGAGTTGCAAGTAATAACAGATATATGAGGAATACTCAATAATCCGGATACATGATTAGTTCAAAGACAAATGAACAAAGATATGGAGTTGCAGGTAATAACAGATATATGAGGACTACTCAATAATCCGAATATTTGCAATTGTATGCCTCATTTAATACTACAGAAACTGCCGCAATGAGCAATTAAAGAAGAATGGGCTATAAAAAGATGTCGGTATGCTTAAAGGTAGGAAAGCATAAGAGTGAAACAAGAAAGAATGAACTGAAAAAGTTAATGGATCATGTTAATTAGCAGGAGAAACAATAGAATGTCCAGTTTTCAAGCATTAACCCAGGGCCAAACCTTGATCAGGGAAAGAGTTTGTCAGCAACGTATATGTACGGGGTGTGTGCAACTTTGGGTCAGTCTTCCCCTTTCTCCAATTCTAGACGAGGTTTGAGCAATGGACAGTTATGGATCCACAGTCCAGAGAGGAAGTCCGGCAGTCCCTCTGCTGGCAGTGACCGGAGCTTAGGGCAACTGCACTGTATAGAGATTGAAGGCCGGTAATGTGAAGGAGACTGAGCGCTTTCAGATCCATTTGCCGTTGCAAGGAGAGTTAGCTAAGAGTGGAAGGCAATAGCAAATCCTCCGGAAGCAATGTCTCCTCCTCGGAAAATTCTTAGATGATCCGGTCTACAGCTCCACCTGTGGGCCGGATTCACTATAAAAACCACGTGTCAAAGATAACTTAGTCACTGGTACTAACTTTACCATCTCAAATTTCCTCTGTATCTCTCTCTTCCTCCCCTCGTTTTTCACAGGTAGATCAAACAGGAAATGGGATCCAAAGAAACAAAATTCTGACTTCCCGGGCCAAGATTAAGAGGAAAGTAAGAAATAGCTTTTCTCTTTCAATTTCTTTTTGTTCTTCTCTCTGTACTACCAATACTTACACTCTTTAGAACTAGAGTTCCACGATAGAGATGTGGGAACATTGCAATAGGCAGTGTGCAGATGATGGCTGGATAGGGGAGCATGTTTCACTTAGATGGAGAGAAGAGATGAATGGTAAAATTGAGTTGTGGATATAGGAAGCAATTGTAGTGGCTGCGGTGGTCGAATGGGGAAAGGAAGAAAATGGCAGATATCATGGTGAATCTAGCTATTTGTTTTAATCTAAGTGAGATGGTGCCAGTGGCAGTGGGTAGTTACGGCAATTGAGAGAGAGAAAAAAATGCAGTAGGCATAATGCGTGCGTTTCGTTCTACGGAACGTGGACCGTTGGATCGGTTTAAATCTGATTTAACGATTGAGACTCTATAAGGGTATTTAAGGAACATCAAAATTAAAAAAAAAATTTAAAAAGTGTTAAAAATCAAAAACTCCCTCTATGGTTAAAAAATGAATAGTTTTTGCATTGGAAATCGCTGCCAAAAAACGGTTGGAATTGACAGCCATCAAATATTATCAGATCAATTTGTCTCTTTCCCTTCTGTTCCTTTTTTTTGTCTTTCTGTCTTCAGTTTTGGTAGATTTCTCTCCCTTCTCTGTTCAAATTTCAGTCGAAAATTTTCCTTTCCTTCTCTCTGTCGTCTCCATCTCTCTCTCTCTCTCTCTCTCTCTCTCACTATTTGTCTGTGTCTGGCCGATTCAAATAATTGTTCGACGCAAGTTTGTCCAGCCCAATCTCAGCTATTTGTTCTTCTTCCTCTTACCTCCGGCAAACAAAATATTGATGGGTAGATTTCAGTTTCGGTGCAAGACTTCTTCGATCATTGCCGTAAATGAATCACTGCAACATCATCCAGATCGCAAGGAGATCATGGAAGCTCTTGTCAAGACAGGCTTTGATGGTTTGACAAAGCTTCCCTTGAAGAACTTGATGACGGATGTTGTAGAGACTGTCATCACACGCTACGATTCAAAAGCTGAAGCCTTTATGCTCTCCGATGATCGACTGTTGAAGATATCGGAGAAGGATGTAGCTTGAATTTACAAGCTGCCAAGAGGACCAAACCCCATCGTTGCTCCTACAGGAGGAAAGAAAGAGAAAAAAATGCAGCCTTGATCGCAAAAAAACTTGGACTGCTGCCTTCTTCAAAAAATTACGTCACAGTAGATGAAATTGAAGAAAATCTGTTGGAATTTAAAGGGGATAGTCAGTTGTTTGCAAGGCTATATGTGCTGCTAGCAATAAGCACAATGTTAATTCCAAAGAACTCTATGAAGATAAATATGACATATTACGGTAAGTATGTCAAGGATATGAAAGCCATTGAAAGCTTTAACTGGGCAAGACATGTTAAGAGAGTTCTTGTTTGAAGGGGTTGCAGCATTTTGTAAGAAGAATAAAAAGAAGTCTGCAAGATGGCCAGAAGGGAACATGCATCTCTTACTGGTAATTACGTCTAATTTGAGACGTTTACTAATTTGAACAATTGTTATGTCTATTTCGGATAATTATGGGGCCCGTTGATTTTCAACAATTATTCTATTGAATATTTATTAACCTTATTGTGAACAATTATTTGGGTGACTTTGAACAATTATTTTTAAGTGCATGATTGGACAATTGTTTAGTTTAGCGCAAACAATTCAAAGCAAGTGAATAATTGTTCAATGTAAATAGAAACACAGTACTCCAGTGTAGCAATCATTCTATTTGTAGGGAACAATTTTTTAGTTATTCTGAATGTTCAATTGACTTTGAACAAGTCTCCAATAAAGCTTGAACAATTGTTCGCGCTAGTATAAAAAAAATTCATTTGCATTGAAACAATTGTTTTGAATAGTTTGAACAGTTGTTCAGATTGATGAATAATTGTTGAGGCGGCGAATAATATTTTGTATTGAGAAACTGGTGTTTGAAATCTGACTAAACCTATTTGTAATTCCCAAACTCAGGTGCGGTATCTGGAAGTGGTGGATAGAAAGGTGAAAGGCAAGTTACCTTGTTCGTGGTGGAACTCGAGTAGTGTGTTTGAAGTTTGCGCTGCTAATCCCATAAGCAATAGCTCTTCTACAGAAGGAGTTAGAGACTCGGATAGTTTTGATGCCAGGAGAAATCATGAGAGGGAAGAGCTGGAGGCTAAGATGCGCAAGTATCAGAGAAAGCTGGAAAAGATTGGAAAAAAACTTCGAGAACTTGAAGAAGAGGACCAGCCAATTGGGGTTGTCTATGGAAACTTGGCTCTAAAAAGAAAACGGAGCGAGGTAAGGAGTGAGGTTACAGGGGCACATTTGGAGAAGAAAGCCAAACCCAACACAAAGGACGATATTCTAGCCGGGAATGTTAGTCCCAAAGATGAGGGGCATGGGGACAATCGACTTGAACTCAGACCGGGTATGGCTATGACAGATGAGCTGGGGGTAGTAGAGATTGCTAACGCTTATAGCGAAGGTGACTATAAACAAATATTCTACCTGAAAATCTGAGTTTTTCAGTGGGCAGAAGACAAATTTTTAATCTGAGAACAATTGTTCTTAAGTACATGAATAATTGTTAATGGGTGTGCAGGTGATGGGCCAACCGTTGAAGACGAGATTAATCAAACTCAGAAGGAAAGAGAAGCTGAGCCAAATATCGAAGTTGCAATTACCGAACAAAAAGAGCAGGCGGATCCTAGTGAGGCTACAGGACAGCAGCTTGGTGAATGGGAAAAAGAATTACCTATTGATTTGAACCGTGTGCCTGGTATAAGTGCGTTGATGAACAATTGTTCCTTACAAAGATGAAAGCTTACTATCCTTATTTTGCTGTCTTTTGTCCTTTTCATCTACAGAACGAAGGGATGAGGTGGAAGTTGGTGAGGCTGTAGTACAGCAGTGTGGTGAAGTTTACAGAGAACAACTAGTTCAGGCTGCAAGAGTTCAGCCTGCTGAAGGTGAAGAGGAACAACTTATTAACACTGAACTTCAACCTGTTGAGTCTACGCTTTTGAATAATTGTTCCTTTTTGAGAATAAGTATTACTGTTTCTATTGAGTAACTGTTTATCATTTTCATCTAATCCCTGTAGGCAAATCTACTCAACGGGAGGAAGATAAGATTGATGGAAAGGCCGGCGCGGAGATGGGTTGTACACATGCAGAGACATTGGGACCAACCAATAAGCAAATGGGAGAAAGTAGTGTTCTCCATGTTTTACAAATTGGAAACTTTGTTAAGGGCCAAAGGACAACCAAGAAGAGAAGGTTGATCAAGGCAGTGCCAAGTTGAGCTCGCCGTATGTTGTCACTTCCGGGGATCCCAATGCATTGACTGATTATGAAGAAACCCTTGTAGACTTTGCATTGCTGACAAACCCTCCAGATGGGAGAGTATAAGTACAATTTATTGTCTTCGCTCAATAATTATTCTAAGAATCTGAACCAGAGAACAATTGTTAACATAATAATTATTGTGTACGTGCAGTGGTTTGTTATTGTTTGATGACGGGGTCCAAATGCTTACGCGTTTGGACTTGGGAAGGAAATAGACCCCGCGGATATTTATTTACGTCTGTTGTTGATGCAACTAGCCATTTGTTGAATCGGGAGTAGTCAAAAAGCGGTGGGGTTAAGCGATTTTGTTTCACGACAGAACTTGGTGTAAGTCAATTGATCTGTTATGTAGGCTTTTGTTATTGGCTGATAGAATAACAATTCTTCATGAACAATTGTTTCCATTCTACAGAGATGGGCGCTGGATGATGTGAACAAAAGCTTGGATCATTCTGTGGCAAACCTAGAAAGCAAGGTATCTAATTTGCTTAGCGGCTGGAATTATCTGCAACGGGAACAATTGTTCAACCCGGTCTCATGTGAGCTTGTAAGTTGGTTGTATTAGTTTTAAAAATAAGTCGGTGGACAATTTATGTGACCCTAAGTATGCAAAGATTAGACAATTATTAATCATGGTTTCTTGTTTTGTTGGCTTTAGTTCTTTTTCCCCATATGCCGTGTGGAGCATTTCTTCCTGTTTGCGGCTGATGTTTCATTGAAAAAGTTTCTATGCCTTAATAGCATGCAGTGCAATAAGGTATTTGACGATGTGCATCGGCCAGTTGGTGACGCGTTGATGAAGTACTTCATAGCCTGGTTTAGCAAATGCTCGGGTATGGAGATGGAATTAATGGAATTTACGTGAGACGTCCCAAATGTGCCCCTTCAGCCCAATGCCTGTAGTTGCGGTATTTTTGTTATTTGGATGATGGAAACCTGGATTAGACGTATCCCACAAGAGTGCTTTGCACTATGGGTAAAGGGAGACTACATTGAAAGTGCCCGACGGAAGGTAGTTGCACGTCTTCTTCAACAGAAAGAGAACAAAATTTTGGCCGACGTAATGAACCAGGCAAAAGCTTGGAAGGACAGCGTGGGACTGCCTCCACGTGGGCGTGCAGCGGGGAAAGGGGCAAAGAGTCGTCGAGGAAGATAGAATCAATTTATGATTCATCGGAACAATTGTTTTATGTGTAAATGATAATTCGTAAAAAAAATGTTTGTCTACATCCGGTCACAGGGAAAGCTGCAAGTCAATTTCGAAGTCCGTAAGATGAGACCCAGATACGATAGAAACACTTTCTCCTGGTTCAATGAACGTTTGTTTCCTATTAAGCTGCCTTTTCAACGCGGCCTTTTTCCTCTGTCTAGCTTGCTCCACTAAACTCTTTAATCGCTTCCTTGATCGATTTGGATTTTCTCTGAGTTTGATAGTCTTCGCCGGAAACAACGAGCTGTCTTCTGTTCTCGGGGGAATTATAGCTGCAGAGGGCAACAATTGTAACAATTGTTATTAAACCATGTCCGCACTTTAACAATTGTTCAAGTTGTACCGAATAATTATTATTTCTACAAACAATTGTTCTACCTGAATTAGATGTCAACTCTTGCGGACACGAATCTTTTTTTCGAGAGCCAAGCATATGGTTAACCCGATCAATCATGTCGTTCAACTCGTCGGCGACAACATTAAAAACGTCATCCTCCATACAAATGCTCGTTGCCAACATAACCATTCTCCCGGTCAAATATTGATATCGCTCTCCATACGTAGCAGGTTTTTCTTCAGAATTGCTTATAACTGGGAGCTCTAAGCCGCGCTTGACCATTTTGGTCCACCTGCGCAAAACATATTGTTCCGGGAGTGTCCTCATTTTGCTGTTACCCGTGGACCCAAGCACATCCATGACTTTAAGCACATGCCTACAAAGAATTCCAACCGTCTCGAACAACCGGCATGTACACTCAAGAGTTGGAACCGTTGGATCAACCCGCACGAATCGTTCATCCAACCTGCTTTCCTCATCCTGGCCAATATTCTTATAAACAGCATACATCACCTTTTCTTGGACATTCTCGCTTGATGCAACCACCTCCATCATGTACTCAAAAATTGTGCAATACTGTTCTTGAAACATAGCAAATACATTGGGCGTATACTGTTCTGCAGCACTACGTGCAATTGGACTAGTCGCAAAATTATTATTAGGCAACCTGTATAGAATAATTGTTCAACACATAGAGAGCAGTTAAAAATAACAATTATCCCGAACGTAATGATAATACGTCCAAATTGATACGAACAATTATTCAAAGTGACATGAATAATTATACACGCACCTGTCAAAGGCATAAAAACTTTGTACCTTCTCGGCCTCCCGTCTACCCTCAACCATTCTATTGAAGTGCCCAAAAAACTGGACCAGGTTATGATCTGATTGCAGGTAACCTTTGATAATCGCATTGCATGATTCACTGAGTTGTGTAGTGACCATCCCGGCCGTGAAATGCTGTTTAACCCAAGCTGCTGACCACTGCCTCCGTACTACATAAATTCTTTCCAACCATTTATGGGGCCCGTTAGGGAAGCATTGCTCAATCATCTTATCCCAAACGATATTGAACTCTTCTTCACCATCAAAATCATACATTAAATAGTGAAATTTATCCGAAAACTGTGGAGTATACAAATGGGATAAATTTTTCTGTGCATTCTGTTTTATGTGCCACGTACATAGAGCATGAAATGTTAATGGTAAAACTAATCTAATTGCAGCGGCCATAGCAGCATCTTGGTCTGTAAATATGGTTTGAGGTGCTTTTCCGAACATGTACCTTAAGAAGGTCCTAAACAGCCACTCGAAAGATTCCGTCGTTTCATCATACAGAAGAGCTGCCCCGAAGACGCAACTTTGGTGGTGATGGTTGAAACCCACGAATAGAGCTGAATGAAAGTGCCAGTAATGAATAATTATTCAACCACCAAAAAAATAATTGTTCAATGTTGTAAATTGTGTAATTTGAACAAATAAGTGTTCAAGAGACTCATGTAACAAATATTCTGGGAAATGTATAACAATTATTCAATATAAATCAGCACTTGATACTTGATCAGAATATGATGAACAATTATACGCTCCACAATGAATAGTTATTCGAGATATACCAACTGGGCGATAATTCTTATTTGTGCGGTACGTTGTAGCGAATGTGATTGCATCACCAAATAGGCCGTAATCCAACTTCATTCTTCCATCTGCCCAAAATATATTGGCAATCCTCTCATCGCTGTCTACTTGGATCTCATAGTAAAATGACGGGTTTAAGTATGCTTCTTGGTAGAAATATTCTTGCAAAGTCGTGGCTTCCCCTTTCGCCATTGCCATTTGCCTTCTTCTAACGAGATGGTTCTTAAGATCAAGGGCAAGGAAACCAACGCCTGCTCTACTCCCAGCACCTAAAGCCATAACATCAAAAGATGATCTCAATCGAATACCGACGTCTTCATGTTGTTCAGCAACTACTCCTTGAACGTTACTAACACGCCGATTAGATCTCAACATATAACAATATTGTGTTAGATGCAATTCATGATTATGGTCTACAACCCAATCTACGATGACATAAACACCTCTCGACTCATCAAGCCGCAATTGTATATGTGCACCACAGCCTGTTCTCTCCTCACTTTTTGATCGCTCTAGCGTAGGCCTTGACTCAATATGGCAGCCAGCTGTTTTGATGTTTTTTGGGTCCAATATGCTACCCTTTCGGAATCCCTCTTTGTTGCACCCATACTTGGCATAGTGCACTTTATTTGTTTTGGATCGTTTCTTCTCGTACATGATTCTTGTGGCAAATCCGGTGCGGTGAGCATAGCTATTATAGAATTCATGAGCATCCTCCAAAGTGGTGAACTCTGTTTTCTTCATCTCTTCCAACGTTCCTGCAGCATTGTTAAATACTCAGCACCTAATGAACAATTATTTTTTATATATAAAACAAATAGTATCTGCATAGGTACAATTATTCTCTGAATCATTAACATCATCAGCATTTTGAACAATTGTTTGTTGCACTGCAAACAATTATTTCCAAATGATAACTTACGAGGCTTCTGAACAATTATTCGGGGCATCGTTAACAGTTCCTCAAATTTGTTGTCTCTGATATTT
Organism: Rauvolfia tetraphylla; assembly: GCA_030512225.1. Taxonomy (NCBI): domain Eukaryota; kingdom Viridiplantae; phylum Streptophyta; class Magnoliopsida; order Gentianales; family Apocynaceae; genus Rauvolfia; species Rauvolfia tetraphylla. The sequence continues at coordinate 3,672,778 of JAJQKT010000004.1, read as the reverse complement.
GTTCCCAATGATAATTTAGTGTATGTCTTTCAGTTACTGTGCTATTCTCCTTACCTATATCTGAAGTTTCATGTCCTACAAGATCCAAGAAGCCTGACTTTTCGACTTGCATACTTTGCAGATGAGCAGCTTCATGTTCAACCTTTGGCATAGGACAAGTCCATTAGAGACATTCAATAAGGACAAACTCCAAAAAAAAAGCAGTTCTTTTTTACATGCAATAAGGACAAACCCTACAAAAAAAAGTAGTTTTTTTTACATGCAATAAGGACAAACTCCACAAAAACAGGCCTTTTTTACATGCATTAAAGAGTAAAACTTCACTAAAAAGTAGACCCTTTCAAACAAATGAAGTTACCTGATTCGTGGTTGCATTTGGATTTTTCTTCATGCTGAATATCTGCTCACTACAAACCCAATTCGCAGAGGATGATGGGAAGGAAAGGAAGAAAGAAGACAGAGAGAGAGGAAAAAAACGAGTGAGAGAGGGAGCAGAAAGAAATAAAAAGAGAGTTTGTTTCTTCTGATCATCAACTGTTGATTGATATTGATATGCCATAGCTTTTACCATGACAAGACTGAAATTAGCGGGAGTTTTTGATTTTTAACACATTTTCAATTTTTTTTTTTAATTTTGATGTTCCTTAAATGCCCTTATAGAGTCCCAGGCGTTGGATCAGATTTAGACCGATCCAACGGCCCACATTCTGTCCAGCACGTCCTGCAAAAAGGACGTGCAGGACTGGAACGAAACGCATAATGCATTGGACAACAACACTATGGTGGGGATGGTTGAGAAGACTTTGGCTCTGTCACCAACTCTTTTTTTTCTTTATTTATTTTTTTTATTTTAAAAAATAAGAATAAAAGGGGATACAAGTTTTCCAACAACTTCAGGTAAAAAAAATAATAAAAGGACACATGGCTTCTTACAGTGAATTCGGTCCACAAGTGGAGCTGTGGACCAAGTTCACCTAAGAAATTTTTCTCCTCCTCCTTGCAAACCTTTTTTGTGAAGCTTCTCAAGAAGTGGCAACAGTTCGTTGAGATCTGAGCATGATGATGAATTTAAAAAATGGGCGTAAATCTTGAAAATCATGTACTCGCTAATTTGACGGTTTATATTTTTAATTCTTATTTATATTTTTTCATTTCAAAAATTTGTAAATTTTTACAACTTTTGAATCAGATCGAAGTTCTGATTCGATAAGTAAGATTGAGTGTTGTACATCTTGTAAAAAAAATATGTAATACAGTAACTTAATCCCTTCGTTTCAGTCTCATTTATTATTTAACGACTACACAATTTTTATGAATTTATATTATAAAAATAATATAATAAAAAATTAAAAAAATATAAATATTTTATATTAATTTAAAATAGGAAAATTGGCTCTGAATGCCACTGAAGAATGCACTTACTGCTTGTCTTGCCACTAAACTTTTTTTTTATTCTTTTATGCCATTTAACTATTTTTGGATAGCTAATTATGCCACTCATCCACCACAAACGGCGGAATCCGGCGAAAAAGAGCATGCTCCACTCACGTGCTGAGAATTTGAGTTTTTTTTTTTTTATCAATAATTGGTTATGAATGCCACTGAAGAATGCACTTACTATTTATTTTGCCATTAAACTTTTTTTTTATTCTTTCATGCCATTCAACTATTTTCGGGTGGCTAATTTTGCCATTGAAGAATTTGATTTTTTTAAAAAAATAATAAAGGGCATAATGGTCAATACAATTCTCCTTCCATCAATTTCTCACTTACCCGAACTAAATCTATTTTTATTCGTTTGAGAACCCAATTTAAAACCTAACAGATTAACTTCATCAAAATGGCTAAGTTAGATTGTTGATTTGAGCCTTATTTACCTCGGCAAAATGGCTAACACAAGAAGATCACTAGCAAGATCTTTATTTACCAAAAAAATTTTTTTGGCCCGTTGGCGTTCATTGCCAAGGTTGGTGTCAGTCTTAGTTTATTGTGTCAATTTCAGTTTCTGTCGAGATAAATTGGTTCAAATCAATAATCTAACTTCTGCAACAAGTAAAGAATTACAACAAATGACACCCCAGGAAGAACCATTGTGGCTATTTGATGAAGTTAATCTGTTAGGTTTTAAATTGGATTCTCAAACGGATAAAAATGGATTTAGTTTGAGTAAGTGAGAAATTTGATGGAAGGAGAATTGTATTGACCATTATACCCTTTATTATTTTTAAAAAAAATTAAATTTTTCAATGGCATAATTAGCCACCCGAAAATAGTTGAATGGCATGAAAGAATAAAAAAAAAGTTTAATGGCAAAATAAATAGTAAGTGCATTCTTCAGTGGCATTCATAACCAATTATTGATAAAAAAACTCAAATTCTCAGCACGTGAGTAGAGCATGCTCTTTTTCGCCAGATTCCGCCGTTTGTGGTGGATGAGTGGCAGAATTAGCTATCCAAAAATAGTTAAATGGCATGAAAGAATGAAAAAAAAGTTTAGTGGCAAGACAAGCAGTAAGTGTATTCTTCGGTGGCATTCAGAGCCAATTTCCCTTTAAAATATATAAAAATAATATAATAAAATTATTAATTAATTAATAGTAAAATATATATTAAATTATATTTTTTAATAAAAATATCAATTATTTTAAAATATCTTAATATAGTAAAAAAGTCAAATAAAATAAAACGGTAAGAGTAGATAAATAGAAAATCTAAGAAAATGTGCAGATAATTGATTGTCGGTTCAGCTATAGTATTAAGATCCTCTCTTTTTAGTATATGCGGACAATTTTTTCATCGTCGGATGGATATCCTTTTTAGCGTGAAAGGCATTTTAGATAATTAAAATCTGTGAGTTTTTCAACAACTCTCACCATATTCTCTCTCTCTTTCTCTTTCTTCTTTCTGTCTTCTCTCCATTACTACTCACAAACTTTTCAAATATTGAAGAATAAAATGATATATTTTTCTCAAGATCTTCACTTTATGTTCAACGGTTTCAATGAGCATTGGAGTTTTCTTTTCAGATCAAAACTCATTTTCTCAGATTCACTTATACCCAAATCGAAGTTAGATATTGTGAATTTTTGTTTGTGATGTTTGGTGACTTGGACGTAGAAATCTTCATTAAAAATAATATTTATCGGGATATTTAATGGTCTACTTGTAAAGATAAAGAAAGCATTATGCTGATTTTCATAGTTTGAAGATTTATTTCAGTAATGGAATTTAATATGTTATTTTTTTTAAAAAATGCTTTAGAATGATCTGCTTTGACTTTTTTGGTAATAACTCTTATTGTTTTGAGTAATGACTCTAAATATTAATGCACTTGATATATACAATTTTATTAGACTATATATAATAAGAAAAACTTTCATTTTTCAAACTCTCTCATCTCAATCTCTCCTATCTACTCCAATTTCACAACAAACTAATTAATTCAATAAATAATGTCTCAAATTAGTCGCAACAACACAATGAGTAGGGATTTTGTGAAAGATTCTCTCAATTTTGAAGTAAAAATTTGATAGAATCCTTAATCAATGTACAAATTTATTAATTTTTGCATTTCTGTGTGCATTGAGCCAACAAGTGGCGTAACTCAGCAAAAAGTTGCACCAAATGCTAGTTGGGCCAAAATTTGGCGAAATCCCTCAAATTTTTTTAAAATATTACTTATTTACTTGTGCATTTATGATTTTTTATTAACTGCTATTGTCATATTTAAGTTGTAAAAATTGTCATAATTATTTGTATTATTAATCTATTCAATTTTAATAATATTGCAAGCATAAGTAACACATATTCAACAAAATATGATATATGAATTGCAGGAGCACCAAAAAGATGGCAAAATAAAATTTCATTGAGCATTTTACAAGGATAGTTAAGGTTCACTATCGTCGGAAGATTCATTCGAAGAATTCCTAGATCTTGACAAAGTTGAGAATTTGAATCCTTTTTTGAGGACACGTGATATATTTTCAAGTAAAAAGAAGTTGGTACAGTGGACAAAGGCAGAGGCATTGCAAGTGAGGACCCTGTTGATAATTGCTCGATCAAAAAAATGTGACCTAAAAGGTAATGGATTCATTGAGCTTAGATGTAAGAGAGGCGGATCTTACCGAAAATTTATTTCTGCTCCCAAGGATCACCCAACAGCGGAGGCAGGAAACACAGATCGAAAGTCTAAGGGTACAAAAAAGTGTCATTGTCCGCTGAAACTAATGGGTAAAGAACATTACAAGAGAGTGTGGAGTCTTGTGATGATATGCGGCAAACACAATTACGAGTTGGGAACCCAACACGGTGATCCATTAGCTACGAGAATAACCGAGCAATAGTTGAAAATCATGGAGTAAATGAGTAAATATCACGTTCAAGTAAAACATATATTATATCATTTGAAGCAGGAAAACCTGAGAAGTGTTGTTGGGTATGTGTTTCGATAATACTTAACTCATGCTTTTTACTGGTGCATTTATATATTTGTATTAATATTTGTAAACAGTATAATTAACATATGTTGTATTGTTTATTGGCATAGGCCAAAGAATGTGTACAACGCTAGACGCCAGTTAAGGGTGGCAAACATGAAAAGTCAGATAGTGGTTCAATAACTTTTTAAATTGTTCACTGACCATGGATACATTCATTGGCACATAATTGAGCCAAGTTATAGGAAACATTCCATAGTAGAAAATATATGTATAAATTGGTAATTTATTCGTGTGTGTAATAATTCATTTAAAATATGTACAAAAGGTCATACTTGGGAGATTGTTAGTGTCATGCGAACTGGCCAAAAATTTTTTATTGCTGGCGCTTTGATAAGCACTGAGCAGGCATACAGTTATCGGTGGGTGCTAAAATGTGTTTAAAATAACTTAGACAGAAATTGCTCCCCATATGTTATCGTGACTAATCGTGACTTCGTGCTGATACAGGTCTTAGCCGACGCATTTCTCAATTCTAAACACATGTTGTGTTGGCGATACATTTCAAAGAACGTTGAGCATCGGTGTTATAAGGCTTATGGTGATAAGGTCCTCGCCGAACAATTCTTGAAAGATACTTGGAGAAAGTTAGTTAATTCTCTTACAAATACCATGTTAATTATTCAAGCATACAATCATCATGGTCACAATTTGGGAAGATGCTAATGTATCTAGATGACACATGGTTGGATTCACATCTGGAGTTGTTTGTTCAAGTCTGGACCGGGTGGATCTTACACTTCAGTACAAAAATAAAAAATCATGCAGAGAGCTCTCGTTTAGCTATGCGTATATGGGGACGGCATCCAGTACTTTCAAAACTGTTTGGTTGAAGGTTCATTCTATGGTGAAAAGGTCCTCGCAACAGTTCTTGAAAGATACTTAGAGAAAGTTAGTTAATTCTCTTACAAAGAAAGAATACCAGGTTAATTATTCAAGCATGTAGTCATCATGGTCACAATTTGGGAATATGTTAACGTATCTAGATGAGACATGGTTGGATTCACATCAAAAGTAGTTTGTTCAAGTCTGGACCAGGTGGATCTTAGACTTTGATACGAAAATGAAAAATCGTGCAAAGAGCTCTCGTTTAGCTATGCATATATGGGGACGGCATCCGGTGCTTTCGAAACTATTTGGTCGAATGTTCATTTTATGATCAAAGCTCAAATCGTTGAGATTAGGGATGCTCTTGTGCAGTATCGGTATGTTGACAAGTATCATATCTGTGTACATCCGATCTTGGGTCCCTTATGCTACAGAGTCACTCACAAGCTACAAATCGTTTTAAATAAGTGGGATCGTGTCACAGGATACGGCATGACGTATCTGTTAGAGTACGCTCATGTTCGCATAAGATTTTGTACAACTCAACTGTAACTGGGTTCTTCTGCTCCAGATGTACCATATCCCATCTCTGTAACACACTGCACAAACTATTACAGTCAAGCAAAAAATTTCCTTTATAAAAAAATTACCGCAGCCTAAAATTCCAATTGAGTAGTTCTAACCACGGAGTTGGTAATTGGTGCAGACTGGGACAAGACATCCCTGCAAGCATCATCTTGGGATTCTGAATCATCAGATGCGTGTGTGGCAATTACCATTTTATGTAATTTGCAACACATGATGATAGAGGTATTGCAACTGATCCAAGTTGACTCGTACTAAGTACATGGGAGTCAAGTTGCTCCTAGTACTCATTTGGGCTTTTGTACCGTGCGACATACTTCTTGTTATTGTTTGTCGTGTAATCCTCACGTGGTATGATGGGGCTCTCCGAAATGCCCTACACTTGTCCAAACTATTTCAATACTTGATCCGGTATATACATGTCTAGAATGTCACAAAATCACAAAAATGTTGATATCCAGTGCGCTTCTAATGTAATTATTAAAAAATATTAATGACTAACAGGAAAATATATACACATTTATGATGTAGTCCTATAATAAATACTTACTTCGTAAGCTGACATAGCATCCAAGTGTAAGCACATGCTACAGAGATCTTCAAACTTTCTTGGAACATTTTCGCGTCGCTGGAATAGTAAAATGTGTGGTTGGGCTTCTCGCCAATAGGGAGACTGTTGCAGAGCAAATGTCAAAAAATATAAATATATTTACACTTCTAGAAGTGTTGTAGCTCTGCCAAGCTGTCTGCAATAAGATCTAGAATCAATCCCCAACTGATAGTATAAGTATGCATCCGATCTTTACCCTTGTCTAGAAACAAGGTACAGTCTAGCAAGTACTTCAGGTACCATTGAGCTTAATCTTCAAGGAATAGTGATCCTCCAATGACGTAGTCTTGAAGAAAAGGGAATTTCATATCCCTATTATCCAGCTGACTACGGGTATGTTGAGAGGAATACATTGAGTTCTGGACATATTTGTAATAATATCCTTACTTCCCACACTGTGCCAAATGATAGTATCTATAACAAGAATGTCGAGTATGTATGCCACATCGTGGAGCGTAATCGTCATCTTGACAAAGGGCATGCGGAACGTATTGGTGTCTTGTTGCAACCTATCCACGGATAATAATATAAGCGAACCATTCAGTCACATGAAAATGCACTCATGCAAATGTTGTAAATCGGTGGCCGTCACAGTTTTCTCAACTGCAAAATCTATCATTGTCCATCCATCAAGATAACTAGATCGGTCATGCACTACAAGCACCGGTCGTTCTTGTAAGATAATACACATTTATCTAACATTTTATTTATTTTTCATATTTAACAAATAAAAAATATGAGTAATAAACCATAAAGGTATGTACTCACCACTCTAGATATGGCTAGCTATGTGATCCAAAAATGATGGAATTAAGGAAGGATCCTGCGGTCCTCCAGGTTTGGGTCCTGAAAGGCTCCACTTATCTACTGGTTTGCAGTGTCCACTCCATTTGCGACTAGTAGCCTGACTAGTTGTTGCCCAATTGTAGGACCTAGTTAGGTGTCGGCAATGCCTGGAATCTCGCTCATCGATAGAGCTTCAATGTCCACTTACACTGCAACTGTGCTTGTAACCTGAGGGCAAGCGAACTCGCTCGTCGATAGTACTAGCGGCGGATAGTAGTATGACAGACGTGTCTCATCTCCATGTCAGCTCATGGTTGGCAGTGCATACGCAAGGGGCATCAAGAAACAATATAGTGCAGTCGGAGGAGTTGATATCACTTGGGGGGGCCAAGGATATGGAGAGTAGGATGGCATGGAAGCGTACATACCTAGCATCCATTTAATGGGTAGTCGTAATTGAAGCGAACCAACACCCGTTGTCACATTCATTTTTGAGACAGGTATTCACTTGTACTATGTATGGATGCCATACTAGCTCGCTACCTTGCCGATGTCATAAGTGGCTATTGTCTATGCAATCGACAGCTACGGTCAGTCACATGTCCCAAATCAAGCGATGCATCTCTCCATCTCCTAGAAGGATCAACCATTTGTCATATTTAAACAAATGCATTAGTTTTTTAAGTTAAAAAGTTAAATAAGACTCGACATTTAATCTAAAAATATTAAAATATTATACTAATAAAATCTTAATAACTGATATATCTAAATAAAAATAGATGTAAAATAACTATATATCTAAATAATAAATATCCCATGACATTCAATATAAAATTTTTTAAAAAAAACTCAACATTTAATTAACATTAAAAAACTTACAAAAAAATTAGCCTAATAAAAACTCGACTTTTAACCTAAAAAATTTAAAATATTATATTTTGATACCATAATAATTGTTGATTATAGTAATTAGTAATATCACAATAATATCATAGTAATGAAACACTCAACTCGAAATAAAATGTAAATGTAAAATAACGATATATTTAATTAATAAGCATCACACAATATTTAATAAAAATTTGACATTTAATCTAAATTCAAAGTAAAACTTGTAAAAATATAATAAAGTAAACTCGAGATATAATTTTCTAAATTTTTTTAAAAAATCAAATGACATATATATTTACTATTTTAAACAATGTTTGACATAATAATGGTAATTGATGGTCAGCATTCCCTAATTAGAGTAAATTATAGAGTTTATCTGTGAAATAAAATTAAATATATAAATTTAACACGATATTTAAAAAAGTTAATTTAGGCAGCACTTGCGCCACCTACTAGCGCAAGTGGCGTGCAATTTGCTTGAATCTTCAAAATCAGCGACCTACTAGTACATTTGAAGGCCGATTTTGAAGATTTTTATATGTACAAAGACGTAAAATTAGATATAATTTGATAAATTCATTTGTTCAAAAATGGAATAGTTGTTGATAAATATGAGTTTTGGTGCTTTAAAGGCTTGAGAGAAACTTTAGAATTCTTAAATGTGAATAGTGAATAATGAAATTTTTTCTTACTGTATATAGTCTAAAAAATTATTATATATAGCAACCTCCAAGATTAATTATTCATCACTTATTAAATATTTATCCTGAAGTGAATAATTATTCAAGATAGAGTGAGTAATTATTCACTTGTCGAATGGTGTTATCGTGAACTAAATAAAAATCAACATTATTATCTACTAATCTTATTTATTAGATATTCAGTTTGTTTAAAAATTAAAATTAAGTTAGAATTTTAATTAATTTAATAATTAAAAGTTAAAAATAAAATAAAAGACCTTGTCCAGGTCAACAGAAGGCTTCTCCCCAGTGTTCAAAGTAGTGGAAGATCTTCTAGTTAAAAATTAATGATTGAGATTTAGTAGTTGATAGTTACTTCTTTATTTTTCTGTGTTTAAATTTGTGTAACATTTTATTACGAATCTCAATATAAAAATTACATATTTAAAACTTACAATTTCGTTCATAAATTATTTAATTTTTGAAACTCAACATGAAAATATCAAATTACACGAACTCCATCCAGTTTCATCCCCAATTAAATTTGTAGTGGCAATAGTAGAAAACAAATAAACCTTAACTATTAATTTTCACTTGAAAGATCTTACGGTATTTTAAACGCCAAAGAGGATCCTCTCCCCATTTCAATAGTCTAATTTGCTCTAAGTGCACAACTAAGCAACATTTCAGGTTTCTATTTGTCCGTGATAACGTGATCCATGGGATGGGGGCAGTAGGGTTTCAGTTCCTACTCGGTAACCATTAGGTAAGAAGATAAGAGTTTAATTGAGGTGAGGACTACATATATCTTTAGTTCTGCATTCTCTTGCTCCTATGTCTCAATTTATTACACCAATTTAGCATTGTGTCTCCAGAGATCTTTATTTAAAATTCACACAAAATAATAATAGTACAAAATTCTACATTTTTCATCATATACCCTAAAACAATGATACTCTATTCATTTCAGAATATATGTCTTATTTTCTTTTTTAGTTTGTTTCAAAATATTTGTCCTCTTTTTATGTTTTGGCTTCATTTATTATTTTATTTTTAACTTTACCCTTATCTTCAACTAATTATTTAAATACTTTTATTTTTTAAAAAATTATTAATTTTCCAACTAACAACTTAAATTTTGTTATGAAATAATATGTGGATGTTCATATTAATCAGTTTCCTGAAGAGAACTGAACTCTCAAAATATGACTCCTAATCGGATTTGATTTTCTTTCCTAATTAGATTTTGGGTTTGCATAAACTCTTGTATTATGAGCCTATATATAGGGCCATATGATGACATTAATAATATGGAGATTAGTCTTGTTTCTTGAGTTCTATTTTCTCTCTCTATATTCTCTCTTCTCTTTTCTTTAGTTTTATATTATTCTCCAAACATATTGGGTGACGCTTTTGCTTTAATTATGCGTTGCCAACACTTAAATTCATAACACGTTATCAGCACGAGTCTCTGCCATCGAAGTTGAGAGTTTAATCAAGAGAAAAAGAAGTATTTTTTTTATCTTTGAATTCTCATGGCAACCTTTCAAAACTCGTTTTCTTTACTCTTGATATTTATAGAAAATATTATATGTCATAGACATTAGATGCTCAAATTTATTGAGATGTAATGGGTCTGGCAGATACCATTCTTGAAAATAATATATCAATATCTCAAAATCACATAAAAGCCATTATTTTTCTCTGTCATTATTTCCTTGAGAATCTAAAGGCAAAATATCTTACCGTGAGAAATCCACTTATTTTGTGAAATGATCTAAAAGAAAGGTTTGACCACCAGAAGATGGTCATTCTATCAAAAACACAGTTTACTTTAAATCTGTGAGTTAATGTATTAGAACCAATAGTTATGGCACTAGAAGAGGCCATAGTTATGATCGAAACCGTGAATATAGATGCGGATATGGTAAGAATAATCCATATAATCATGGTGATCAAAATATATGCATCTTGATATTGTGGGTCCTGAAGACACCATTTAAAATAATACAAAGCATCAAAGCCACTTGATTACTAGCAAATTGTGAATGAAACATACAATCACCAGAAGATGATTGTTATATTAATGCTAGCTATGATTTGTTATAAGTGTGCCTAAAAGATTTTATGTCTATCAGTATGCAAAAATTTTATTGCTTTTAGAATTTCTCCTCAATTAAAGTTATAAGGAGAAATATCACTAGTAATGTGATGGATAAAAGAATTTTCCTTTCTCATATCTCTAACATGCTCCTGTAGTAGTAATATCGAGAAGAATATTTTTAGAAGAATTTTGAATTTATATCTTCTGAGACTAAATGAGTCCTGGATAAAATATTTTGACGTTTGACCAAATATTTATATGTCATTCCCTGAAGTGAATGATATTAAAAATTATAATATATTTATGTACGAGATTTTGGTTGCGACTAATAGAAATACACTTTGTTCTTATACTATAAGAATGACTCATTAAATCCCTAGTAAATAAATATTCACCAGAAGTGAGAAAATAATGAGAAAATAATGAGAAGGAAAAAGGAAAGTAATAATTCTAACATGTTATTGATGTAATATGAAAGTTTTTCGTGTACCTGTAGTACGTCAAGCATGTTATAAATATCTATTAATTATTGATAATTCTTTACTTCCCTAAATTATGCTACTGATAGTAATGATGCTTGTGTCGAAAATATTAATATGGCACATGTGAATGTAGCCAAGTCTTTTGAATATCCAAAAAGAGTTTTTAGCATTTTAAATGTTAACCAAAATTTTAAATTATCAAATTGTTAGTTTTCTATTTTATCATTTTGTGATTATTATTAAAAAGTTTTAAATACTATATTCCAGTATTGACATATTATTTTAGTTTACTTTGAATCAAGAATGGGATCAAGAATAGTAAAGATACAATTTGTATAAACAATATTTGTTGTTTATTTGGAAAAAATTTAAAATATATGTACAAAGTATAAATAATAGTGCAAGGTTCCTGAAGAACTAATTGATTAATAACTCTAGAAGAGTTAATTGATTAAAAGTTTCAGAAGAGCTATCACATCATCACCTAATGGTAAATTGTTGTAATACATCATTCTCTATATACTCTCGTAAAACTTTTTGAGCATTGATTATATTATCAGTATATCGAGACGTTAGATGAATGAAATTTTGAGGTATATACATTACTATTATGACATAAAATATATGTCCATTATAAATACTATCATTCATCTCTCTTGGTTTATATTGTACAGAATTATGAAATTAAGATGCAATATTGAGTAAACTTGAAGTTTACTCACAAATAATTTATTTGTTAGCATGACCGATTGGACCATCCCGAATCATTAAAATACAAAGAATGATTATGAATTTATTATGGAATTAGAAGTTTCCTAATATGACGAATTTATATGTGCTACTTGGTTTATTTAAAAGTTACCAATATTACTTGGGGTTGAATGTGTTATTTTGGGATGAATATGAAGAAATTATTAGTTGATGCATCAACAAATAATCGTATGTATATTGTTGTTTTTGCAACCTCTAGTTTGCACAATTTATTGATAATGAGCTCATATTTTAACATTCTCCCAAAGACATAATTTGTCATAATAATACTGGTTGTATTGAGATAAATATTGAATATCCTGTAGAATGTTCATGATTGTGATATATTAGCACTTATTTCGTATTTTGCCAACACATTGTAATTCTCCTCATAGTAGTTGGTTTGTGGTCAGAAACTAAATATTTCTCATCCTAAATTTAGAGATGCACTATGTATGTTGCTCCACCACAAAGGTAATGAGATGAGTTCTCAAAGAATTATTAAATATGTTGGGAGCAAATTTTAAGGGAGAGATTCGTATTTTGTTAATTTTGAATATGTTTCCCCAACATAAACAGGAGAAATCATGAGGCTGGATAAAGATATTAGTATGTGTCTCATCTTGATCTTCTATTTTGATCCTCATAGAAGATACCTTGAATCAGAAGTTCAAATGATAATTTATATAGTCAGGTATATTAATTGACCAACATCCAGCAAAGAATGATCCTATTTGATATCCCTGAAGGATAATCTACAACTACAAATAAATTTGAGACACAACTGAAATGTGGTAAATAAGTAGGTTCCAAAGATACAAACTCCTCACTGGAGCAAAGGCTTAAGATGGTCATATATGTTAAGTTGCGGAGATTTAAATTCCAGCAGAATTTTCCTCCAAACATGATTGATATATTATTTCCAGAAGAAATTCATTTACCTGAAATTTGTGATAAATAATGAGATCTCAACATGATTGGGAACTATTGAAACCGCACAAATATAAGACTTTAAAGATATTAATGCGCATAATATATTGATTCACAATGAGAATTTTTAAATCGAGGTCTGCAGACTCGAAATGATAAAGTTCCCTTGAGAAATATGAAAAGTTTAAACTATTCACAAGTACACTTGAAGTGTACATGTATTCCCAACAGGAATAATACACTTGAAGTGTAATCCAAAGAGATAGCAATTAATATTTGCTTATAAAATGCGAATTACAAAATGAATATTTGCCATGAGTTATGGCATATGATTCTTCATAAAACCTGGCACTGATAACGAAGAAATATATTTCAAGTGGTGGATATAATAGTGAATAATAATGCTTAATATGTGTTTATATTTGCTATCATTTGATAATAGTATTTATATTTGAAGTCTCTGATGGACTCGATATGTTTGAAGCATATAATTGTTCCTATAGAACATAATGAGATTATCTTAGTGAATGTTTATTGAAAGAATGATTTAGTATGTCCATATATGAAGAAATTCTCTATGTAACTATACTTGCTATATGCATTTCTTTATTAGAAGATATCCTTATTGTACAATCTATTGATTGACATAGTGTTCTCCACATTAGGGGGAGAAAATCATCAATTAAAGAGGATATCATTTATGACTTTTATTATCTTGATCTATGTACAAGTATTAATGAACTGGAAGTTCAAAATATTGTTTATTTGCATAATATTGCATATTGATTGTTTGTCTGACTGCTGTAGAGTTAGTCAATATAACATTCTACTTATAGATATTCCTATTTGGATAAATGTCCCAACCGAAAAAATATATGAATTCTATAACTATATGATTTTGATACACGCCTGAAGCGTGATTGATATCTTGTTTTAAAAATAAAATCCTTAAAATAGAAAAGGATTTGATGATCAAGATATTTTTCCTGAAGAATTTTGAAAAGCAAGTATTCTGATCAATGTTTTGAAAAGTCAATATTTTATTTTGATTGAACATCCTGAAGATGTTTCAAATGGACATAACACATCAATTGTTATTGGGTTATTATATGCGAGATCCTTTATAGCTATTAAAGGATATTGAAGAACTCTTTGGTCCTGAAGTACCATAACTTTGCAATTTAGAGCATAAATACACTTGTTTGTATGCAAGCAGATATCTATTCTAGTTCTTCTCTACCCAATAAATTTTGAGATGACATTAAACTTGTCTTTTGATATCTCATTGAGATAGTTTATCTCGAATATTGAGAAAATTCAACTCCTGTTGAGATGAATATGTAAAGTATAAGTTACATATATGATCCACATAAACCATGCATTTATAGGCATGTATTGATTATAATAGTCACATATTCAACTCATGTTGAAGAAATAAAATTCATGATGTTGGTTGAGAATGCGTGTGATCATGATTAATGTATTCGAGATAAATCTATATCCTCTAAGGAAGAATTCCAACTATATTGTTGGATGATAATAAAGTTTGGAATATATCTAAGGAGATATGATAAAATATATTTTTAATCACGATCCCCAGAAGAGATGCGATATTGATGTGTAATTAATTTAATCATTTGATTATTTTACAAATCTATTCACTAAGACCTTACCGATAGCAACATTTGATTGGAAAGCATCGGTTAAGAAATCTCAAAAGATTTTCTTATCAGGGGGAGCAATAATATATAAAGAATAATATACTCTTTTTCCTTCATTAGAGTTTTTTTTCCCACTAAGTTTTTATCTAGTAAGGTTTTAACGAGGCATATTCTTTATGTTATGAATATCCAAGGGGGAGTGTTATGAAATAATATGTGGATGTTCATATTAATCAGTTTCCTGAAGAGAACTGAGCTCTCAAAATATGACTCCTAATCGGATTTGATTTTCTTTCCCTATTAGATTTTGGGTTTGCATAAACTCTTGTATTATGAGCCTATATATAGGGCCATATGATGACATTAATAATATGGAGATTAGTCTTGTTTCTTGAGTTCTACTTTCTCTCTCTATATTTTATCTTCTCTTTTCTTTAGTTTTATATTATTCTCCAAATATATTGAGTGACGCTTTTATTTTAATTATGTGTTACCAACACTTAAATTCATAACAAATTTGAATTTGACACATAAATCAATCCTTTTTATATAGGGGCATTTTCAACATCTATCAAAATTTTTTTATAAAATTACAAACAAATTTAATTCTCTTGTAAGAGGGAAATATGTCATATACTTTAAAATTAATGGAGTAGATAAAATTGTTAATTTAGATTTTAGAACTAAGTTCCTAAAGAGCACTGTCATTATAAAGTTAATTTAGACTTTGGAACCAAGTTCCTCTAATTTCCTTGTAAAAATTCCAAATCATCACGCTGCTAAATGAAAAACCCTTTGTCCAATTATTCTAAGCTTCCCAGAAACCAGACCGTGGTAAAGCTGAATAAAAGAAAAACTAGCCATTGTTCAGACCATTTTGATCCTAACAATGTGATCATGCACTTTGTAAAGTGTTCAATAAGCAGTTTAACATATTGCTTACTGAAGGGCAAGGCTTCGGGACAGATTTCCAAGCTTCCAACTAAAATGAATGCTTAATTCTGAGGTAAAAGGTTAAGTTCAGAGACTTTTTGGATAAGGCTTAATTCGGAGGTCAAATAGTTACTCCCCCCATACCATAATATAAGGCTTTTAGACTATTTTTTCCTTTATCAAAATATTGAACTTTTTGTAAAATTTAAGAATTATTTTTTTAAAGTTAACTAGGCTTAAAAATATAATCCTTCAACCTCTCTTATATTAGTTGAAAATAAATCAAAATAGTTTAGGGTATGATAAGAAAAATACTCATTATTTTCTTTTCTTAATTCAAGCAAAAAGAGAGGGTCTAAAAGCTTTATATTTTGAAACTGAGCAAGTAATATGCAAATTCTAATTCAACAATTTTTCGTGTTATAGAGCTAACTAGAAAAAAATTCGTAAAAGAATTTGGTAAAATTTATTATATATATATATCAATGTACAAAACTCAACCTTTATCATCAGATAATCTGAAACAATGATACACGAGAGATCAAACATGTGACTGACCAATTATCCCTCATTTCCTTAGAACAGTTCCAATTCATCAAGCAAATAAATCAAATGCCTCCTGTACAATTGTTTGCTTCCTGAAAACGAATTATTGGAGATCGTCCCTGAAAGAAAGAAAATTTTAGATGCGCCAGACGACTTGTTCAGCATGAATCTCAGGAACTTTCCTACTTGAGTAAATCAGTTTTTTTTCCATGAAGCATGGCCACAGTAGAATTAACTGAAAAATGTTAGGGGATCATGTTAATTAACAGAAGAAACAATAGAATGTCCAGTTTTCAAGGATTAACCCAGGGCCAAAACTTCATCAGGGGATGAGTATATCATCGACTCTGATGCAGGGGATTTGTGCAACTTCGGGCCAGTGTTCCCCTTTCTCCAGTTCTAACCGCGATCTGAGCAATGGGCAGCGATATATCTCCAGTTCAGAGAGGCAGTCCGGTAGCCCCTTTTTGGGCAATGACTCAAGGTTATGGCAATCTGAGATGAGCATTTTAGAGAGGCAGGCCGGCAGCCCCTCTTCTGGCAGTGACCGGAGCTTGGGGCAACTGTCGATGAGGAGAGATTGAAGATTGGTGATGTGTTGGAGAACCCCAAAGTTGAGCATGTTCAGATCGTGATGGGATAGCAGGGAGAGAGAGCTAAGAGTGGAAGGCAATAGCAAATCCTCCGGAGGCAATGTCTCTTCTTCAGGAGCACCAGAAAGTGTGAAATCCGTGAGAGATGGCAATCCCTGCAAACCCCACTCTTTGTGGCAACTCCAAAGCCTTTCACAAAGGCTTATGGTAAGTTGCTCTAAACGAGAGGGCAAACCCCCTTCTGGAAAGCACTCAATTTCTGGACAATTATTTAGAGGCAATTCCCGAAGAGATGGGAGGAGAATGTGCATCCTTTCTGGCAATGACTTCAGCTTCGGGCAATGGTTCAATATAATTTGGGTTAAATTGGGAGCGGGAAGCCCTCCGACAGGAAATGACACAAAACTATCACAATCCTCTATCCATAAGGATTGCAGGGAAGTGAGATTTTGATTCCCAATAGGGAATGGAATTATTGACAGCTCCTCAAAACTCCTAATTGCCCAAATATCAAGACGCTGCAGGTTTGGAAACAGCCCCATCGAGAGATTTTTATTACTAATACCACAATCGGATATTTGTAAACTTTTCATGGACACGTGGCTTATCATATCCAATTCCAAATTCCCACATCTATGTATGTGAAGCTCCTCCAGACGCGGCAACAGCTGGCAGAGATCCGAGGAGGAGGATGATAGTAACTTCGTCAAATTTGGCATTTCTTTAATCCGCAATTCAAGAAGAGAAGAAAACTGCGGAAGTAAATCTGCTTTCAAGGGGTCAAAAATAGTCAATCCCCCATCACCATTCACAAGCCCTGGACATCCCTGAATCTCCAATCTTCTTAGCGAGGGAAGCTGCTTCGGCATTTCTCCAGTCCACTTCGGACAGTTGACAATAATTAGCCCTTCAAGGCAAGAGAAAACTCCATTTTCTGGAACATGCCATTCGCTCCACTCTTTCATATTCTCAATCCTCAATTTCTTAAGACGACAAAATGGCTCCGTCTTGCCGTAAAATTCTTCACCTATCTTTAATACTTTACTCAAACCACGTATCCTAAGATGTTCTAAAGAAGGTAGCTGCCCAATGGGTGGTAACCAAGAGCAGTTTTCACAATCATGAAGAGACAGAGATACCATCCTACAAAAAAGGGGGTCTCCCAGCCAATTCGGAAAGCAACTTCCGGGATATCTTTTAATCTCAACCCCCACTATTTCCAAATGAGGTTGCAAATTTTCAAGTACTTCTCCGCTAGTTGCGAATTGTCCACATCACCTCCCCACTCGAGATTCAGCTTCTAAATGTGTTTCTTGTCCTTCATTTTCGCCATTGAAGCACCATCACCATTGGCAACATTTTCCAGCCCACTAATTGTGAATTCATCTCCCTGGAGATTGCAAAGCTTCCCAAACTCCTCAATCCTTAGACCACCCTCTTTGCTTACGTCAAAATTGGTCATGGATAAGATTTGAAGCTTTTTTAGTCTTCCAAATTCCATCGGCATCTTGGTCAGTCGAACATCACTCACGTCAAGGTGGCGCAAGTTAATCAATTTCTCCATGTCTCTTGGAAACTCCCTTAAATACTGACAATTATCCAACAACAAGGTCTGTAAATTACAAAGTGCACATATGCAATTCGGTAATTTTATAATCATTGTAGAAGACAAGTCCAAAAGCCTCAATTGCTTTAAATTAGAAAAGGCCTCCGGCAATTCTTTAATACTATAACCACATAAACATAGTGTCCTCAACGATTTAAATCTGGGCAAAATATCAACCAACAGTTTATGGCTAATTGGCCTCGCAAACTTAAACAATGGATTTCCATGCATGTCCAGTGGTAAGAATGTCCTCAAAAACTTCGACTCCTTTAGAGATTCGAATTTTTCAAATACATCATGATCACTCTGTAGATAAGAGAAATGCCGTAACGTAATTGTCGATCCACTGTATGGCTGATGATCTTCTGACCGAACAAAGTATTTCCCAGATACAAATTTAGCCAAATCATTAACAAGGTCATGCATAGAGAACTTTCCATCACTTGACTGCTCAAAGAATGATCTAAATCTTAGTTCACGAAAGAACTCTTCACCTATATCTTCAAGACGTTTTTTCTTGCTTCTGGGGTCCAACAGCAGATCATTAGCCATCCACAACCAAATCACTTCTTTTTTACTAAATTGATAATCCTTGTGAAACACTGCACAATAAGCAAAGCACCGCTTCAAATAGGATGAAAGATGAGTATAGCTTAACCTCAATGATGGTAAAACTTTATCACTGTTAGCTTGATCCCATTCTTCACTTCTTAAAATTCTATTCCAATCATCAACTGTATCTTCAAATCTCAGCAGACCTGCTACCGCTTTTACTGCCAAAGGCAAGCCTTTACATTTCTTCACAATCTCTTTACCAATTGACTCAAATTCCAAACTTCTATTGGCCAAAGCATGTTTCTTAAACAGAGACCAACAGTCTTCTTCAGACATTAGGTTCAAATGATGAATATGTCGAGCACCCATCGTCAATGCAACCCTTTCATCACGTGTTGTGACAATGATGCAACTGCCCTCTTTTCCGTATTTCAAAGGTTTCGACATCTCCAACCAATCGCCATAGTCACTATTCCAGACATCATCGAGAACAAGAAGAAACTTTTTCCCGGACAGGCCCTCTTTTAGCTTTTGTTGAAGGTAATTCATGTTGTTTTCATTAGTAGGCTCAGAAACTGATTTGGTCACTTCGCTAAGGAGCAACTTTGTGATCCTTAAAGCATCATACTCTTCCGAGATGCAAACCCATGCTTTTAAATCAAATTGTTCATTCACCCTCTCGTCATTGAAAACAAGTTGGGCAAGAGTAGTCTTCCCAACTCCTGCAAGCCCAACTATTGAAATCACAGACATATTTTCACTATTGTCAACATCAGAGTGCAAGGCATCAGTAATCTTCTTTTTATCAGCATCTCTACCGTACACATCATTTTCATCAACCAAAGAAGTTGAGAGAGGTCGAAATGCTTGTTTTTTCGACTCAATTTCTTTCACTAAACCCAGGATCCCAATCTGTTGCTCAGAGTCCTCTAATCTCCTAACAATCTCTTCTAATTTGGGCATTATTTCTTTAAGAAATTCAGAGTCGAAGTTTGAGGGGTCTGTAGAAGCACTCACCTGATCGGTTCGGCTTCCGCGTTCAGTTTCCACCCTTTTCCTTTTTCTTGTTTGAAATTCGCTTTCCACCTTAACACTCAGAGCTTCAGTGTTGATCTGATCCAGTAAGTCTTCAGCCTGGTAAACGACTTCTTGGAGATCTTCAAGCCACCTCTTCACAGCTCTGTTCTTACTCTGCTTGTTCTCAGCATCTTCAAGCACGACCTGAAGAATCAGCAGTTTCGAGTCCAACTTCTCCAGGATCCGACGACCATCACAGTTTTGTTCCTGAAACAGATTAAGGAACTGCTGGGTGATCCAATCAGCAGGAATCTGAACGATCCGATCACGGAGAGCTTCTACCAAAGGAGAGAGAAAGGAGCCTCCCACCCTCAAAGCAAAATCCATAGGTTCTCTGGAGAAACTTCGGTGGATCAGAGGAAGAGGAAAGGGTAAAAGAAGACCAGAAGAGAGAAGACGATGATTGCAGTAAGTCTTCTCTTGTATTTGTCGTAATAACTACTGCACTGTTAGCAGATCACTCGTAAAAAGAAGTTTGATCAGGAGAGAGAGTTTGACCAGTCAATATGTAATTAGCAGTTTCATAGTTTTCTAATTTTCCAATTTCCTTTGGCATTCTATATAGACATAGTTTTTATATAGACATTAAAGATATGTGTTAAGTGTTATACGCGATTAATTTTTTTTACAAAAATACTACAAAAAATTATTAATTTACACAAAGACTTAAGTATACTTAGAAAAATTATTAATTTACATGTTAAATGATAAAGTCGAATAATTATTGTGAATAATTATCAAGTAATAATTCTTCACAATAATCATTCAATACTACACATGCTAAAAAAATACTCCTCAAATTAGGGTTATTAACAGATTAGATAGTATAATGATCCAAACTCTAAGTCTTACTCAAGTAAGAATTAAAATGTATATCTATTTATTTAGACCTTAATCTGAACTCGATAAAACCGAACTCGATAAAACCATATATAATATTAATAGACATGAATCTAGTATATTATATCTTACACCCTGTAGACTTAACACCTAATTAATATTTATTATAAATATTTTATATAACTTATTTAATTTACTCTATATTATTTACACAAGCAAAATTATTAATTTACACAAAGATTTAAAATATACTAAAAAAAAGTATATGAAAGAGGGCATTTTCATGAAAAATTATTAATTTAACTGATGAAAGAAAATTTAAAAAAAACGAAATTGCTGAATGGAACCGTCGAGAGAAGAAAGAAAGCACTTCACAGGCACTAAACGGTGAAGCGACTTAGGCCAAATGAAGAAGTCAATTTCATTAGCTACTAGCATTTGCTAATTCTTTTTCTTTTTTTCTTTTTTCTTTTTTTTTTTTGGGTTGGGGGTGCGCCTTGGAGGGGTTTGGTGATGGGGGTTGTGGAGGACGAAGGGTAAAAATATTTAGTCTTCCATTTCATCCAAAACAAAATTCGGTGCAAAAGGAGTGCCTCCCTACCCGCCCAAGTCAAGGTACATAATAATTAATCACAACGGATAGGATAAGAATCCAAATCCTATCAACGTTCTACTCAAGTACTATATATATATATATAGGTTTTATCTTAAACTCGAATAAAACTTTGTATCAATACATTATATCTCACACTCAATAAATTCAAAATTCAATTAATATTTATTATAAATATTTTATATAACTTATTTGCAGCTTTACTTGTTTATAATAGTTATGTGTTAACCCGATAAGAACATTTTACATCTGTACTTAAGACGGTACATAACGAGGGGGAGAAGAGCGTCGGACAAATGAGTTTGCCTATTTAGCAAATCCATTTTGCCCAAAGCTTCAGCTACACAAAGTTTGCTGCAACAACCATTTTTTTTAATGGGTCTGCAACATCCCTTTCCACAAGAGCAGGAATGACTACTTGGTGGTTCCAGATAGGAGAAGCGCTCAGTACATTCCCAGTATCATCAAAAGTAGTTTCAATGTTAAAATTTAGCCAGTCCTTCGGGCAGGCTTCCGTAGCTGATAATCAGAATTATATTTTCAAGTTTTAGATTTGTTTATTTATTTTTTAAAAAAATCAGTTTGGTTGGGTTTAATTTTATAAATTTAGTATAATTTCATTTTAGTTTTCTATTTTAGATTCTTGAATAAAATTATTTTTAATTTTATGCATGTTTATGTTTTAAAATTTCAAGAAAAATAATCAGAATACCATATCTATCTAAGTATTTTTTTTCTAGTATTTTACAATTACTTTTCTTAATTCAGGAAATCACAATCCTATTCAAAAACAAAAATAAATTATGTGACGAAAAAGCACCACAAGGAGTCACTTGAAAGTCACATGCTTTGATTTTTAGAAAGAAATTTAATATAGATATAAATTAAAATATATTTTATAATAAAAAAAATTAAAATACGTATATCTAGTTATAATTCTTTAAGTAATTATGTAAAGATAATATTTTGATTTGAACCGTCTCGATTCCTTTATCTCCGAATTGTTTTGTATGGGAATCTTTTAGTCTATGCCTATTAATGTTAAAAAAAACCTTGAATTGATAGTGTTACAAATGCATTATATAGATTAAGTTAGGAACCTTCATATAATAGATATCAATTACAGTTTCCTTCTATCAAAAAAATATCCGGATTGTATTCTAAAATTATAGCTAATCATATCTTTATTAATATTTACCTGATTTACTTAAATAGGATATAAAATAGTAACTACTTATAATATATGAGCCACATTAAGATCTTTTAATGATGATAAAATTCTTATATTTTCTCACTTGGCCTACATGTTATAATCAAGTAAATATCTTTATGAGTAATTGAAAAAACTCAAAACATGGCCAAGAAACCTTACAATAACTCTATTGTAATACGGTTATGTAACGGTTACTTAATTAGAAAATGTAATACAAAAATCATACCGGTTATGTTTTTCTATTGAACACTTCTTTCCATGTATTACAATATAAAATATCTCCTAATCAAGCTCCTAAACTTTATGAATGAATTTAATATAAGTCATTCAGGGTCCAACCTTATGGATTCAATATGGATTATAGCTTAATGCATTAACTTTATGTACACAGTCATATGAGTAAAATTACTCAAATGTCTAGGCAAACAATGTCAGTATAACAAT
Source organism: Rauvolfia tetraphylla (assembly GCA_030512225.1). Taxonomy (NCBI): domain Eukaryota; kingdom Viridiplantae; phylum Streptophyta; class Magnoliopsida; order Gentianales; family Apocynaceae; genus Rauvolfia; species Rauvolfia tetraphylla. The sequence continues at coordinate 3,649,552 of JAJQKT010000004.1, read as the reverse complement.
ACCCATATGTGCTACTTAAGTTACAAGAGTTGAGTAACGAATAGGCCAGCAAACTAAAATTTCAATTCTATAACTTTATACTCAATATCCACTTGCTGCAAACTAACAAAGAAACTTTATGTCGAGTTGCTTATTCAACTATCAAAATAAATTGTGACGAACAATATGCCAAATTATATGCCTATAATACCATCATAGCATCCTTGGATTTACTTTTATTTCAATGTATTGTAGCAAATAGATAATCATTTTAAATGTGACAAGTATAAGTAATGAGTAACAATTTATATAACTTTATAAGAATACCATAAGTTGGGTCACAAGAGCATAGATAAAATGTTCTTTCCAATCCTTTATTAATCTCTATGCAAATAATACAAAATATTACAATTAAGACCCCTATATTTGGTTTTCAAAATATAAAATTACTCAAAATTCACATACACCCTTTTTCTAAATTTTGCAAATAAATATCAACATATGAGAGTAAGAAACTTTATTTACTCCCATTGACCTTGAAGTATATAAATTAACAATGATGTACTTCAAAACAAAAATAAAGAAACAACATTGTAACTTTATACCATTGGAGAAAGCAATTTAAGTCATATATAGATTTGGATTATCTTGCAAAAAGTGAATCATCAAAATTTACGAAAACCTTTATACATGCATATACATACCTCTCCATTATATAAGATCATTGCAAACCATATTTTTATATCCATTAAAAGTAACTCTATATCAAAATGAGTTACAATGTCATGAATACTCCAATAGAATCTTTCATTAAAACTTAAAGTAAGTTTTCATGATAATGGATGTCCTTTAAATGAAAATTTGAGAAATAAGTCTAACTTTACTACTCAACATTACTAGATAAACCATAATCTCTATTAATGTGCACTAATAGAGGTTAATTGTAGTAATTTAAACAAGATTTAGACTTAACTCTAACTTCAAATAGAGCAATACTTTATAGCATCGAACCATAATATGAAATTAAATTGTTCATGCCTTGTGAAAAAAATAATTGAGCTATTTTCATTCTAACAAAAAGTTAGAATATCAAATGTGTACGATCAGTAGAAATGATTAAAACTTTAAATTCATAAAGAACCTATAACTCTCACCGTTTTTGAAATGTTTAATCAATGGAAGAAATTTTTAAAAAAAATCTCTTTATGTGGTTCCTTAAAGAAATCATCATTTTGAATTTCAAAAACTAGATGGAAAGTATAAAAGGACAATAAATTTAACCCTTTTGGAGTTAAAAACAATATTAAATAAGCAACCACTTATTACCCTTATCCAACAACTTCATCGGTTTAGGGTTTTAAATTCTTGACCTTAGTTGGGAACTTTCATACGTGTAGTCTTTAGAGATGTGGTTTCCAAACATTCTTATAAAGACAACTCAAAAGAAATCGTATCTTGTATACAAAAGTGGTTCTAAAACTTTTTCAAAGGTAGAGAAAACTTAAATTACACTTAGGTTTGTTCTCGCACTAATCAAATTATAGTTCCATTTCTTAATATCACCGCATACTTTATGGTGAAAATAAATAGAACATCATGGAATGTTTCTTTCCATCTTTTATTTCTTTCTTTCTCCTTATTTTCAAACATTTTGAAGTATGACTTCAATTTTATCAAACAAGGACAAGAAAATACCTTATTGTGAATAATTATAAATAAATGAGATAAGGCATCTCTAATTTTCACGAAAGAAATAAAAGTATTGAAAAACACTTATGATCTCAAGGGAATCAGAACTCATTTGATATTTTTCAATAATCTTGATGGGTTTATTTTACCTTATGCAATCCCAATAATTACTAAAAGAATTGAATAAATCATAAACTTTAAGAATTTCTTTCCTTATTTAGTAATTGTTATGGAGATATTTTACAACCTCCTATATACAAATGTCAAAAATAGCTGAGCTCAAAATGATAACATAATACTTTATGCCAATTACATTATTATGTAGGATTAAAGCTAACATATGAGTGGGTATAATTTGAATATTTGAAAAATAATTTTAAAATTCAAAATTGGATGCAGAGTTCAACAATTTAACTTTAGCATAAAATTTTAAAAATAGTAGCTCATGGAATATATTTTTCAAAAATAATATTTTGAAATTGATTCTAAACTCCCACTTATCCAAATGCATCCTAAATGGATACTTTTAATAAAAATAAGTTTTATTTTCTTAATATCCTGCACAAAATTGGTGAATGGATTACAAAATGAATTTTCTCTATACTATAAGATTCCATAAAATAGACTACAAAATGAGATCATTTCCTTATGAGTCATTCAACAAGTGAAGGTAAGTTTCTTTATAGCATTCCAATATTGTTCTTATGAAATACCATTAAACTACCTTGGTATTTTTTAATTGGAATACTTTACACATTTATAAATATTTCCTTTTATCATAAGACATGAATAATATTTTGTGTCTTATATTGTCTCTATTTTGTGTACAAGCATGCATATAATTATGAGCACACAAGAAGAGAGACCACAAAGAAATATCAACAATGACTCAAAACATAAAATCAAATGAAACATATAATCAAATGTTATCCTTTACTTATGCACACTCCTACTATATTGTGAGTGCCAAAAAATTTTATTGCAAAGGATGTCACAAAATAACATTGAAATTGTAAAATAAATTTTTTATCCTAGTCATAATCAAGGAAGAAAACATAATAGCCAAGGATAAAGACACATTAATCCTATGAATCTCAAACCATCAGTTAATAAATTAACAAATACCACTTCAAAAGTAAATTCTTATATTTGATGTGTTTAAACCACTAACCATAGTAGAATTACCAAAATACTTTATAATAAGACAAATGAACTAAACTAGTAAGACAAATTATCCATATATGTGGGCATCGGACAATTTTCTAAATGTTTAGTTTACAATCTTATTTCAATTAATCTTATCAAAATAATAACCTCTCTGTAGGATTGAGTCATCATTCAACATCTTAGCTAGCACTGTCAAACGGGCCGGCCCGCTCCGGCCCGCACGGGCTGAACAGTAAAACGGGCTACAACGGGCTGGTCCGTTTGGCCCGCGGGCTGGAAACCCCCAGTCCGCGGCCCGCTACAGTAAATCCGCGGGCTAAACGGGCTAGCCCGCGGACTTTACAAAACGACGTCGTTTTGAGAAAAAAATTTAAAAACGGCGTCGTTTTGAGGAAAAAAATTTTTAAAAAAATTTAAAAAGAAAAACGGGCTGACCCGTGTCCGGCCCGCTCTAGCCCGCGGGCCAAAAAAGCCCGCATTAAAACGGGCCGGTATTCTTTCGGCCCATATCCGTCCATATTCTTTATAAAACGGGCCAGCCCGCGGGCTGAGGCCCGTTTTGACATTACTAATCTTAGCTTTATGAGGTTGAATTTATCTTTATATATCAAATGCTTAAGATATTGTGGCTCCTTCGAAGCACATGATTTAAAATAAAATAAACTTCTACGATGACATTCAAAAATATTCTTAAATTTGTCAACTTATCTTAATGTTGACAAAACCAAAATAGTGTACATACATATAATAAATGAGGTGCATAATAAAACATTTGCTTTGATAATTACTAATCACGCGACTTAATGTAATTAATAATCCTTAGTACTTTAAAATACTTCAGATCTTGTGGCTACTCCCAAATACATAACGTAGTTGCATTCTTAAAAACACCTCCAAAACGCCAACTATCATTATGTTGATAAGGTTTTTTTTGAATGTACACATAATATAATAAATATGCATCTAAAATTATTTGCTACCTCATGGATGTCATTATTTAGTCACCAAAAAGCTTCATGTGACCAAAATCCTTATGTGTCAAGTGTTTAAAGTACTTTGGCTACTCTTAAACAACTGACACGCATAAAATTTATTTAATGGTATTATAAATAATTATTTGAGAAAATCAACTTAACTATATGTTGATTTGTACGAAATTACATAGTTAAATGAGATTTAACCATACCATTTTTAATTCAATGACATAATATTTTTTTTGTGAAGTATAGTCTAGAAATATACTAAAGAATGTCATCGAATTACAATAAAATAAATCAATGTCCCAAGTTCAAGAAGACTTTATAGAGGCATTATTTGAAAAAATCTTGATGCCCTAAAAGTTTAAAGCTTTAATGAAGGAATAAAATATCCTCACCCTAAATATGTAATAAAATTTCTGGCATAAACTTGTATTCAAAAATTTAAACTTTACCTTACGGAATTGAAGCTATCCATATTGATAAAGTTCATATTTTATCAACACGCAACTTCTCATATGGAACAATACCAATTTGTAAATCCAATTTGTTGTCTAAATTCTAATTGACAATAAAAACTTACTTTATTTGAAGGCAAAAAATAAGACAGAAACCTTCATAGAAGACTTCATAGAAATCGAATAGAAACTAGTAAAATCTTCAGTAAAAACTATTGCCTTCATTGAAAACTTCAACGATACCGAATAAAAAATCAGCAAAAGAATCACATTAGACAAAAGTTCAAAACTTTTGAATAAGAAAAATCATGTCTTGAAAACAGAAGAATCACATGAGATTATGGTCAAACCTTTTTTCAATAAAATGAAAAATCAAACAACAAGGCTAAAGAAGGCTCTGATATATGAAAGAAATTTAATATAGACATGAACTAAAATATGTATTGTAGTGGAAAAATTAAAATGCGTACCTTAGCCATAATTATTCAAGTAATTGCGTAAATATAATACCTTGATTTTAACAGTCTTGATCTTTGAGTTATTTTGTACGGGAGTTTTTAGCATATGCATATCAACATTAACAAAAAAACTCTTTAACTAATGGTATTATGCATACTTTATATAGGATAAACTAAAGACTCTCATATGATGGATACCAATTAGAGTTTATTTCCATCAAGGAAACATCCAGATTATATTTCAAAATCATAACCAATCATATCTTTATTAATATTTGCTTGATTTACTTAGATAGGAGAAAATATGCTAACTACTTATAATATGTGGGTTATATTAAGAGCTTTTAATAAAAACAAAATTCTTATAGGTACCAGTTGTTTAGGATGGAGAGTTGAACGAGTCTTGCTTTTAAGGGTCAATTTGGTTCAAAGATTTTATGAGAAAAATAAAAATGAAATCCTAAAGAAACTGAAAATTTGTAGGCTGTTTGGCTAGCAGGGAAAATACGATGGAAATAAAAAATAATTTTCAAGAATTTTTTTCTTGTTTGGTTTATAAAATTTTACAATAAAAATAGGAAAGTAAATAAAACATTTAGATTTTTTAAAAAAACAACAATCATATTTAGAAAAGTTTGAAGAAATAATAATTCAAACGATTAACAATTTAATAACTTCTAATTGATAATCAATTAGCATGTTCAGAAGTTAAAAGTAGAGCTCTATTTGAACCTAAATGAATCGAATATCTAATTTTTTAACTCAATTAGTATATATAATAATCAAATACTATTTAAATTTATTCGATTAATGCTTCAAATTTAAAAATTTTATTCGACGTTCCTTTATTTGTTCGTAAAATTTAATATTTATTTGTATTTGACCCAACAGTAGTGACAGTTATCAAGTTCAATAATTGCTTGGACTTGATAAATGTTTTGCAAATTTGAAGTTTGGTGGTTTTGAAGCGCATTGGAAGACACTACCAATAAGAATATTTATGACGAGTTTTGAAGAGTGCGTAGAAAAATTCGCCAAGGTGATTTATAGATTTGGTTCATTTTTCCAACATCCCATATGGAAACTAAAGTAAAGAGGGAGGTTTCCTTACAACTATAAAAGGAAGCTTCCTCTCTCTTTGTATAGCATCCCAAAAACATAGCTTTGATTACTTCTTTAGGCTATTGTTTTCTCTCTTCTATCTTCTCACAAAATAATATTGGTGATGTTCGAGGAGTAGGCAATAGTAGCCAAACCTCATTAATTTTTCAGTGTTCTTTTATTTATTTTAATAACCATTGTTAGGTATTGTACTTTTTATTATCTAGGAAAATTTTGTCTAAGGAGGTTGGTATTTAAGCGGTCCACCTACGATCCTCCAATCTTTTCTGAAACTTTTTTTAGAATAATTTTTGGTAGAATACTTAACCTACTTGGTGTTTTGATTTGCTTTCGCAACAGTTGATTCCTTGCGGGAAGAAGAAGGTAGAGACTTTATTCACCCAGGAAAAGGCCTTGTCCAAGGAGAGGCACATATTATCTTTTATAAGTGTTCGAGGTCCACCACGCTCTACTGCGGGTGTTTTTCCCCAGGTGATTTTCACATTGCATGACTGGGAGGCGAACCTGCGACCTGTGGTACATCGTTTGGTTTTGATGCCAATTCACCCAGGGAAAGGCCTTGTTCAAAGAGAGGCACAGATTATCCTTTATAAGTGTCCGAGGTCAAATTGCTTTGTAGTCAGATACTACTTTTTTCAAACTTAAATTTTCATGGCCGAAATAGCGTGGCTGGTCTGCCACCCCACGCTTGAAGCTTGCATGGAAATTATTCTGAATTATTCAATACTCCTATATCATTTCTTGAAGCTTGCATCTTGCACTTTTTTTTTTTTCTGATGCAGAAAATGTTGACATATCTCGAGAGGAAAAAGGTGCAAGAAAAGGAAAGAAAAACCTGTTGAATGAGCAAAGATGGGCAAACTATTTTGCTTTGTTAGAGAGAAGAAATTAAAATGAAATGTGGCAAAAGATGATTCTTCTCTATTTTCAGTGCCTCAACGTACCATGCAACAAATTTGGAAGTGACTCAAAGATACTTCAACTGGTGTTGTTGTTGTCGTTTTGTCCCGTAAGAAATCAAATTGTGGTCGAAAAAGAGTTTAAATTCATATAAATTGGTCATTGGTACTCTTTCCGTCAACGAACAACTTTAAGGTCACTTGCTGAAACTTTGGGTGTTAGCTATTGGACTATTATTTAGACGTGTGAAGCAAGGCCTCCTTTGTCGCTACTCAAATGCCACTAAACCGTCTCTAAAGTAAGGGGAAAAAAAACCCTGTTGCAATCCTACATATCTGACGAAAAAATGTGGAAATTATTATTTGCTTCCCTTTGAAGAAGAACCTCTGCAAACATGTCAAATTAAGAATTACATTGGGAAAATAATGTTTTCAGTTGCTATGGCTCAACCGAGATTTGATGATGAAGGGAATGAAGTGTCTTGTGGGGAAAGCAGGAGTCTTTCTTTTTTGTCACCAAACAACCAGCCCAAAGATGAAGTAGGAACAGAGATGCCGCGCGAGGCCTTGGAGATAAAATTGATTACCTCAATCGGGAGAGAAGCCATTCGAATATGTCTTATTGAAAAAGTTATACCAGCAATTCGAGTTAAGTGGCTAAGAGAGTATTCGAGAAATACCAATTTTATTCAATGAGATAACACTAGACCACAAGCTGATCAAAGTGATGAAGAATTTCAAATAGCTGCTCCACAAAATATTTTTGATGTTTAGTGTGTTAACCACCAAATTCACCGGATTTTAATATATTGGATCTTGGATTCTTTAGTGTAATTCAAGAATTATAGCATAAGGAATGTTCAAAGACGATAGAAGAGCTTATTCATTGATGCACAAAAATCATAATAAGTGAATCCAATTGAATTGAGTACTTGGGTGATTCAAATGTCATTCCCACAGGGATTAAAATTAAGTACCAAAATTTCTAAATTTTTCTAATTTAAACCCACATAAATAATTTTAATGATCATAGATTAGAATCTAATTAAAAATTACTAAGAAACTAAACTAAACTAAAATAATAAAATAATGAAAATAAAAACTAAGCAAATAATGAGAAAAACATTGATTAGGACTTTGATCCAAAGTTTTCTCACAATGATTAATCCAAATTATATCTTTAATGTTTCAAATTTCATTATGTTAGACCTAATTCATCAATGGTAGAAATTCCTAATTTAGGTTTTACCCAATATAAAGCCCCTAATTTTAATTAAAAAAACCATATTCCTATATGAGTTTAATTAATTATGATTGGATTATCGATTTGTAAAATTCCCCCGTTTCACTGATCATAGTCACCTACTCTTGGAAACTGTTCAATAGAAAGCGAATCTATTCTGAATTGGTTTTACTATGAGCGATTGTTACCTAACTCTTAATTAATTACTTACCACCTGATTCTTCACAATTAATTATGTGATCATGCATAGAGTAGCGAATTCCATATAAGCATTGAGAATAACATAACAATAATCAATGAATTAGGGAATAAGAGAAATATTGAACACAATAAAAGAATGAAAAATTATCAAATTAAATCATTGTTCAAATTAAGTCTTCACAAAATCCTAATCAACTAATAAAACTCAGCCTTGCACGTTTCAAAAGACAGCCATGAAAATTATAGAAAACATGAAGAAATTACCAGGGGAGAAAGATAAATGAATATTATGACAAAGCTTCAATTGCCGAACCTCCGTTCCGTTTTTCCTCTGCAATTGATTTCGAAGTGCTTTCTGTCCATGAGCACCTTTCTATTGTTGAAATCTTTAGTTGTCCTAATGTTCTTAATGTTCTCCACTCATTCCACCACTGATTACTACCGCCATTCTCCATACTCTATATCGCTCTTTCTCTTTTGCATATTCTGCACCCACAACTCTAAACCACCACTTTTAGGGATATGTAATTAATGTATTTATTATGAAATATTGTTAATATCTATTATCTCAAGAGATAATTCATAATAAGTTATGGAATATAAAAAGTTCGGGATTAAAACAAAAGTTGTAACATTCATTTATAAACTACTAAATCCATTACTTCTGTTATCTTAGAGATCATGGGAGAAGACTACAAATGACTTATGATAGGAAGGGTCATTTCCAACTTTATAAATAAGAACTTGTAAGAGTGTGGATAAGTGTGTGGAAAACTCATAATAAAATTCTAACTTTTATATTTCTTGAGTTCTCTCTTCTCTCTTTATTATAGTTTAAGTCTTGTTCATTCTTATTTTATAGTTTGTTTTGTCTCCATCGTGATCAAAATTTTACAATATGTTATTAGTACGATTGCTTGAAGCATTATTTTTTGAAGTTTCTTTGGTGTACGATTTTCTGAAGAACGATTCTTTGAATGTTAAGGTAAAAATATTCTTTCTTTTCATTGTCATCATGTCAAATCTTACTAAACTTAAATTCTTGGCACTTGATATCATAGGAAAGAACTATCTATCATGGATTCTTGATGATAAAATCCACCATGATGTAATGGTCTTGAGGACACCGTTAGAAAAAATAATACTAAGTCGAATCAAAATTGTGCCAAGGCAATGATTTTTCTTCGTCACAATCTTCATAAAGCCTTGATAGCTGAATACCTTATGTAAAAGATCCTCTTATTCTTTGGCAAAATTCGAAAGAAATTTACAACCACTTGAAGATGGTTATTTTATCAAAAGTTTGTTATGAGTGCCTACACTTGAGGCTACAAGATTTTAAAGCTATAGTGAATAGAATTCTACTATATTTATTAGAATTACTTCACAATTGAAATTATGTGGAGAAAAACTCATGAAGAAGATATGTTGGAAAAAACATTTTCTACATTTCATGCCTCAGATATGCTCTTGCAACAGCAATATTGAGAAAAAGGATTTAAGAAATATTTTGAATTGGTTTCATGCCTACTCATAGCTGAGTAAAATAACGAATTACTCATGAAAAATTATGAGACTTGACCAACTAGTTATACTTCAATACCTGAAGGGAATGCGACTAGAACTAATAATTCTAGCCACAGGAGAGGTCGTGATCATAGTCGTGGCAATGGTCGTGGTAGTAGACATGGTCGCCATAAATATATGCCTTGTCAAAATCACCAAAAGAACGAGAAAACTGATGAAAAAGGGATTGACACTAGCGTAGCAAACCTTGAAGATAAATGTTATCGATACGGTATGAAAAGACATTGGTTGTGTATCTATCACACGGCCAAACATCTTGCTAAACTTTATCAAGCTTCACTCAAAAGAAAAGATAAAAGTGTTGAGGCCAATTTTACTTCCTCTTTCTGATATTGATGGTGATAATATTGATAATGCTCATGTTGATATAACACATTTAGATGTAACAGATTTTTTTGAACATCTAGAAGGAAAGAGTGACCATTTGATTGGTGATGGGCATATTAGAAACAATTAAAATTATTATGCTTTGTTTTAGTTTCGTTGGAATAATTATTTATTGTAATTTTATTTATTTTAGTTTGATGTAATCTTTATTTATTTTTTATTTCAATTATGAAAGTTATATTTTTATTCAGATATTGCTAGCATCCCATCTATTAAGAATGATGGAGAGGGTTTATGTCTTATTGATAGTGGAACAATGCACACTATTTTGAAACATGAAAAATATTTTTCTCACTTGAATATGGGAGAAACAAAAGTGCATACCATAAGCGGCTGTGCAAAATTAATTGGAGGCTCCAAAAGAGCTCATATCCTTTTACCTGGAGGTATTATATTGGTCATAAAAAATGCGTTACTCTCTAAAAATTCTCAAATAAATTTATTAAATTTTTGAGATATTTGTTTTAATATATATTATATCCAGACATTTGAAAAAAGTGGTAGTGAATTCTTATATGTTACTACTTTTGTTTCAGGAAAGAAATATGTAGTAGAAAAATTATCATCCCATTCTTCTGGCTTATATTATGCAAAAATTAGTGCAATTAAAATGCATCATTTAGTAAATCAAAAGTTTACTAATCCAAATAATTTTATTATTTGGCAAAATGATTAGGTCATTCTAGATCTATAATGTTGTGAAAAATTATTGAGAATACACATGGTCATTCATTGAAAAATATAAAAAATCTTGAATTCTAACGAATATTCTGATATGCTAATTCCTTGGGATCCCGACCAGTTTAGATTTATTCCAGAAATTCTATAGTATAGGTCCTGTTCATAGATGTATAGGATTTTTCATGTTTAATTGGAGGGAGAATTCTCCAAAACTAATTGTGAAAACACCTTCATCTATTCATCGGTGGAATGACTTCTTTATTTTCGTATGTCCCATCAATCCTTATTGTCAGATAGCTTGGAAACATCAGGGGAGACTTTCTAATCCTCTAGTGAAGGATTCTCAACTGAGCCACTCAGTTGTAGAGCTTCTGTCTTGATATGCGTATGAGCTGAGAGTTGGCGAAGGTTGGGCGGGTGAGATCTTGAGAGTTGATAGGTTACTCTTCACTCTTGATGTGAACTGGCACACATGTTACCTCAACCAAGCTTGAGAAGCCCTTGAGGGTATAATATAGCCTCAGGATAGTAAAATGGCGTCTCAATGTTGTATTTTGAATGCGTTTGAGAACTATTGTGTCTCTCCCCTTCAGGTTGCTACTTCCGGTCGGGAGCTTTGGAAGCGTATCCAAACTGCTGAGAAATCGGTGGATGCACTTCAAAATCAATTGAATAATCTTCTTTAGGAGAATGAGGATTTAAAAAAAGACATTGAGAAGGCATGGGCTACAAAAAGGGCTGTGAAGCGCAAAATGGAAGAGCTCCATAAAGATTTCCATTCCAAGGCAATGGAGCTGACTAAATCAGTTGAGGAGCTAAAAGGCATTATGGATCAAGTCTTGGAGCCGAACGGCACGCTTTGCTCATCTGTGGTGAAAAGAATTCAAAAATCATTTATAAGAAGTAAAGAGATTGGAGACTTGTTTAATCACTTTGCCGCTCTCCTAACACTGTGATAAACAATATCATCTATCATAGAGATCCCGAGAATGTATGCCATATCATAAAGGTAATGGTTATCTCGTTGAATGGCATGTGGGATGTGTTAATTTCTGGTTGCCAACTCTCAACGAATGCCTATTTCGAGGGATGTTTGGGTGATTGGATATGCACTAGTGCAAGTGGCCCAGTCCTGATGCCGTGACAATCGCCTCTATAGCAGATTCTGCCACACTCTACCAACCCAAATAATCGAATCTCTAGTGCACATAGAGGATAGACCGTTCCAATAGGATAATGTACATTATTCACAAAATAAACAATATTCCACAAATTATTTGAAACTGGAGTATAGGAATAAGTTGTGGACGTTCCTCTTTACTCCATATGTGGCCAGCTATGTGATTGAAAAATAATGGGATAAGCGACGAATCTTGGAGTCCTCCAAGGACAACTCTGGTGAGACACTAGTCATCATTTGTGCCTCCCCCAACATTTTACCTGCCACTAGAAGCCTCAGAACAATGCCTGCGCATCATCGACTATCTCCCAATATCAGAACCCAGACGGGTTCTAGAACTGGATGGAATGTTCCTCGTCAACGCGGTAGGTAAGTCCCATGTTGCTGCATCTATGCATGTGGTGGGCACCCAAGAACAACTAAACTCACTAATTCCTCGAGGGAGGGGACTTGGTGACCTCTCCCTCCAAGATGAATCGGTAACTCCAAGTACCGAATGGGCCAGGTTGCCAATCCCCGCAATAATAAGTCGTAATAATCCTCGTCGAGGTCTATTGGCAGAATGCGTTAGTGCTATATAAGATGGACCTGCCTCGTTTATGAGTCCTGTAGTGCCTCCTTATATATACGACGAGGGATATGGGAAATAATATAGTGTAGCTGGCAGAATAGATGTCATCGGCAACCAAGGATTGCAAACTCGAAATGATAAAGTTCGCATGAGAAATATGAAAAGTTTAAACTATTCACAAGTACACATGAAGTGTATATGTATTCCCAGCAGAAATAATACACCTGAAGTGTAATCCCAAAAAGATAGTAATTAATATTTGCTTATGAAATGCGAACTACAAAAGTGAATATTTGCCATGGTTTATGGCGTATGATTCTTCGTAAGACCTGACACTGATAACGAAGAAATATATTTCTAGTGGTGGATATAATAGTGTATGATAACATTTAAGATGTGTTTATCTTTGTTATCATTTGATAATAGTATTTATATTTGAAGTCCCTGATGGACTCGATATGCTTGAAGCATATAATTGTTCCTGTAGAATATAAAGAGATTGTCTTAGTGAATTTTTATTGAAAGAATGATTGAGTATGTCCATATATGAAAAATTCTATTCGTAAGACCTGACACTGATAACGAAGAAATATATTTCTAGTGGTGGATAAAATAGTGTATGATAACATTTAAGATGTGTTTATCTTTGTTATCATTTGATAATAGTATTTATATTTGAAGTCCCTGATGGACTCGATATGCTTGAAGCATATAATTGTTCCTGTAGAATATAAAGAGATTGTCTTAGTGAATTTTTATTGAAAGAATGATTGAGTATGTCCATATATGAAAAATTCTATATGTAGCTATACTTGCTATATGTATTTTATTAGAAGATATCCTCATTTTACATCTATTGATTGGCATAGTGTTCCCCCACATTAGGGGGAGAAAATCATCAATTAAAGAGGATATTATTTATGACTTTTATTATCTTGATCTATACACAAGCATTAGTGAACTGGAAGTTCAAAATATTATTTATTTGCATAAAATTGCATATTGATTGTTTGTCTGACTCCGGTAGAGTTAGTCAATATAACATTGTACTTATAGATATTCTTATTTGGATAAATGTCCTAGCAGGACAAATATATGAATTCTATAACTATATAATTTTGATACATGCCTGAAGCATGGTTGATTTCTTGATTTTGAAAAGAGGAAATGATTTGATAATCAAGATATTTTTCCTGAAGATTTTAGAGGAGCAAGTATTGTAATCAACATTTTAAAAAGTCAATATTTTATTTTGATTGAACATCCTGAAAATGTTTAATATGGACATAGCACATCAATTGTTATTGAGTTATTATATGCGAGATCCTTTATATCTACTAAAGGATATTGAAGAACTCTTTGGTCCTGAAGTACCATAACTCTGCAATTTAGAGGATGAATACACTTGCCCACGTGCAAGTAGATATCTATTATAGTTTTTCTCTACCCAATAAATTTTGAGACAGAATTCAGCTTGCTTTTTGATATTTCCTTAAGAGAGTTTATCTTGAATATTGAGAAAATCCAACTCCTGTTGAGATGGATATGCGAGGTATGAGTTACCTATATGATCCACATAAACCATGCATTTATATGCATGTGTTAATTATAGCAGCCACATCTTTAGCTCAAGTTGAAGAAATAGATATTCATGATGTTGGTTGAAAATATATGTGATCATGATTAATGTATTCGAGATAAATCTATATCATCTAAGATGAAATTCTAACTGTATTGTTATATCTAAGGAGATATGATAAAATTTTTCTTTACTCATGAGCTCCTGAAGAGTGGTGACATTGATGTGTAACAAATTCGATCATGTGACAATCTGGCAGATTTATTCACTAAGGCATTACCATCCGCATCATTTGATAAATTAGTGAACAAAATTGGAATGCGGCGGTTAAGAAACCTTAAAAGATTATCTCATCAGGGGGAGTAAATATGGTATAAAGAGTAGTGTACTCTTTTTCCTTCACTAGAGTTTTTCCCACTGGATTTTTTATCTAGTAAGGTTTTAACGAGGCATACTCTTATGCAGTGGACATCCAAGGGGGAGTGTTATGAAATTAATATTATTATGGATGTCCATTATCAGAGTTATAGAGATATTCTAACTATTCAGAAGATAGATGGTAGAGTTCTATTATATTTTTGATTAGTGATAGGATTTATTTTCTGATTACCCTATACCTATTCTGATTTGGATGTACCCCTGAACCCTATAAATAGGGCTCTAGACTGAGATGTTGTATACACTCATTCGTTGATTAATTTACTCTCAGAGAATCAATAAAGATCTCTTGTTCTTTCTCTCTATTTTCTCTCTATAATTTTCTTAAATTCTCTACATTATAATTTCTTTATTAAATTCTCTACATTAGTATTACGATTTTGATGTGCTGACGACGACTGCGCATCAACAAATTCATAACACTTGGCTATAAATAGTCTAGAAAAACTATATATGCATGCCCTATAAATAAAACTCTCATCCTATAAGCGTGTCAATACATGCCAAAGGAGGAAGAATCTAATTTCAACAATTAGTATAACTCATCTTTTAAAACTCCTTAAAATAACCGAAAGCGAAAGGACCACAAGAGTTGGGAAACCTTGACAAATTTCAAATAACAACCCACTGAAGGACAGATAAAAGGTCGGAAGCTTCAGCTGTAGTCTTGTTTGATGGCCGAAATCATTGATTATATAATATCACTAGGAAACATTGAAGAAAATTGAACGGCAACATCTGCTTTTATGATGACGTTCACACGGCTTTTTATCATGCAAATAATATAGCTTTATCAAACCAAAACAAACATAAGTGAGAAATAGTATTCCCCATCACCACCGATGCTCCAATCCATAGAAAGAGAAAATGAGAAAAATGAAGCAAAAGAAAGTGCAAAAAGAAATTATTCGAAAGGAAATGATATTTGTACTTTATTTTTAATTTATTTCATTATTCTGTTAATTTTTTATTAATAAAAAATATTAATATTTGCAACTAATTTTTTAAAATAAAACTTAAGTAGAAATTTTTAAATCTTACTCTTTTCAATTATAATAAATAAAAAATAAAAAAATAAAAAAATAAAAAATTTTAATATTCGTAACTAGTTTTTCTGAACAAAACTTAAGTAGAAATTTTGAAATCTTATTTGAAATTAAAGTCTTTTTAATTATAATAAATTAAAAAATGAAAAAAATTAAAAATTAAGTGAGAATATCATTCTTAGTTATGGTGGGTGAGAATTATAATTAAAAATTAAGAGACATGAGTTTCCACAAAAAAAATGGAAAATTATGGTGAGGGATAGAAAACAAAGGTCTTTTTTTTCTTAGTTATTAATTATTTTTTTCCTGTCTTCCTATTAAAGCGAAGGCAGAAGTTAAAATTGTGTGGACAAAAAATTTAAAATGAAGTTAACAGGTAAAGAAAGTCATAAAAATATGGTGTTATATTTGTCCTTTTGGGCGGCGGGGGAGCGAAATGAATAATTTCGAACACAAAGAAGAGCTGAAAAAGTGACAATTATTTGTAAAACTCTTCTTCTCTTTTTGTTTCCCCTTCCTTGCTTATATTCCGATCTCCACAAAGACAAATGAATAAAACTCTTCCCTATGAGCGCGTCAAAATAGGCCAAAAGAAAAATCAATTAGGCCTTTCAACAACGACAAAAAGCTTATTTCCATTTGTAACAAAGATAATATTCCTAATTGAAATATAAATATATTCGTATTTTTATAATTTTTTAACACACCAAACATAAAAAAAATTAGATATGATTCGAATATCTTAACTCAAGTGTAAGGTCAACAAATACGAGGAACAATGTGAAACTTTCTTTGCTATATTATCTCTTTCAAATATTCCTTCTCCAGTTTCTTGGCAATCCCTTAAAACAATGCTCTCCCCTTCTCTTGTACATAAATCCTACCCTCCAACAAAAAAAAAAAAAAAACAAAATAAGATGTTTCACTTAAGAAAAATTAATTTATATTTATTATATATAATATGAAATACTCATTTTAAGCTCATTATACAACTTCAGGTAGTTTGCTAAAAGGATAACAAATTTATTCATTAGATTATACTCTCTCTATTTAAAAATATAAGATATTTTAATTTTTTTTACATAGATTAAGAAAGAAGAAAATAATTAATTTTTTAATTATATTCTTAATCTATTCTATTAATAAGAATAAATAAAAAATTATATTTATGATAAAAATAATTTTAAAAAATAATATTTAAAATTTATAAAAAGTCAAACCATTTGAAAATAGAGAAAAATGTCAAAAGACGGTATATTCTGAAACGGATGAATGAGTAATATAAAGTGACTTACAGAGAATGCAGCAAATTATTCTGTTTATCTTAACATAAAAACTATTATATTTATTTGATGTTCTATGATGTCCAAATTTTATTCCAAAGAAAAAACATACACAGAATTTTCACACTGAAGATAGATAAGAATTTTTAGATAAAAAGTATCCAACTAAAGTTTTTCAAACAAACACCAAGCAGCCGAAAGCACTGCCGCAATGAAGACTGAAAACAGATATGGTGGTAATAACAGATCAATAAGGAGTACCCGGCAATTGGATACCGCAATGAACAATCGAGAAGATTTTTCTGTATGATGATGTAAAGTATGCTTAAAGAGTAAAACAGAAAGAATTAACTGAAAAATGTTAGGGAATCATGTTAATTAACAGAAGAAACAATAGAATGTCCAGTTTTCAAGGATTAACCCAGGGCAAAACCTTCATCAGGGGATGAGTGTACCATCGACTATGATGCAGGGGATTTGTGCAACTTCGGGCCAGTGTTCCCCTTTCTCCACTTCTAAACGCGATCTGAGCAATGGGCAGTCATATATCACCAGTTCAGAGAGGCAGTCCGGTAGCCCCTTTTTTGGCAGTGACTCAAGGTTATGGCAATCTGAGATGCGCAGTTTAGAGAGGAAGGCCGGCAGCACCTCTTCTGACAGTGAACGGAGCTTAGGGCAACGATTGATTTCTACAGATTGAAGACCGGTGATGTGTTGGAGATTGAGCGTCTTCAGATCGCCATGGAATTCCATTGAGAGAGAGCTAAGAGTGGTCGGCAACAGCAAATCCTCCAGAAGCAATGTCTCTTCTTCATGAGTATAATGAAAAAAGAACAACTTAAGAGATGGCAGTGTCTGCAAACCCCACTCTCTGCGGCAACCCCACAGCCTATCACAACGGGCTATGGTTAAATACTCTAAGCTAGAAGGCAAACCCCCTTCTGGAAAGCATTCAATTTCTGGACAATCACTTACAGACAAGTCCCGAAGAGATGGAAGGAGAGCGTGCATCCTTTCTGGCAATGACTTCAGCCTCATGCAATTAACAAGTTTAATATGGGTTAAATTGGGAGCGGGAAGCCCCCCTATAGGAAATGACATAAAATTTTCACAATCTTGTATGTTTAAGAATTGCAATGAAGTGAGATTTTGATTCCCAATAGGAAATGGAATTATTGACAGCTCCTCAAAAGCCCTGGAAATATGAAGATGCTGCAGGTTTGGAAACAGCCCCATCGAGAGATTTTTATTACTAATACCACAATCGAATATTTGTAACCTTTTCATGGACACGTGGCTTATCATATCCAATTCCAAATTACCACATCCATATATGCAAAGCTCCTCCAGACGCGGCAACAGGTGGCAGAGATCCGAGGAGGATGATGATAGTAACTTCGTCAAATTTGGCATTTCTATAATCCACAATTCAAGAAGAGAAGAAAGCTGCGGAAGTAAATCTGCTTTCAAGGGGTCAAAAATAGTCAATCCCCCATCACCATTCACAAGCCCTGGACATCCCTTAATCACCAATCTTCGTAACGAGGGAAGCAGCTTCGGCATTTCTCCAATCAACTTGGGACAATTACAAATCAATAGCTCTTCAAGGCAAGAGAAACCTCCATTTTCTGGAGCATGCCACTCCCTCCACTCTTTCATATCCCTAATCCGCAATCTTCTTAGCGAGGGAAGCTGCTTCGGCATTTCTCCAGTCCACTCCGGACAGTTGACAATAATTAGCTCTTCAAGGCAAGAGAAAACTCCATTTTCTGGAACATGCCATTCCCTCCACTCTTTCATATTCTCAATCATCAATTCCTTAAGACGACAAAATGACCCCGTCTTGCCGTAAAATTCTTCGCCCATCTTTAATACTTTATTCAAACCACGTATCCAAAGTTGTTCTAAAGAAGGTAGCTGCCCAATGGGTGGTAACCAAGAGCAGTTTTCACAATCATGAAGAGACAGAGATACCATCCTAAAAAAAAGGGGGTCTCCCAGCCAATTCGGAGAGCAAGTCCGGGATATCTTTTAATCTTAACCCCCACTATTTCCAAATGAGGTTGCAAATTTTCAAGTACTTCTCCTGCTAGTTGCGAGTTGTCCACATCACCTCCCCACTTGAGAGTCAGCTTCTTAATGTGTTTCTTGTCCTTCATTTCGGCCATTGAAGCACTCTTACCATCGGCAACATTTTCCAGCCCACAAATGCGGAATTCATCTCCGTGGAGATTGCAAAGCTTCCACAAATCCTCAATCCTTAGACCACCCTCTTTGCTTAAGTCAAAATTGGTCATGGATAAGATTTGAAGCTTTTCTAGTCTTCCAATTCCCATCGGCATCTTGGTCAGTCGAACACCACTCAGGTCGAGGTGGCGCAAGTTAATCAATTTCTCCATGTCTTCTGGAAACTCCCTTAAATACTGACAATTATCCAACAACGGTCTGTAAATTACAAAGTGCACATAACCAATTTGGTAATTTTCCAATCATTGTAGCAGACAAGTCCAAAAACCTTAATTGCCTTAAATTAGAAAAGGCATCCGGTAATTCTTTAATATTATAGCCACGTAAACATAATGTCCTCAATAATTTAAATTTGGGCAAAATATCAACCAACAGTTTAGGGCTAATTAGCCTCATACCGGCAAACCGTTCATTTCCATGCATGTCCAGTGGCAAAAATGTCCTCAAACATTGCGACTCATTTAGAGCTTTGAATTTCTCAAATACACCATGATCACTCTTTAGATAAGAGAAATGCCGTAACGTAATTGTCGATCCACTGTATGGCTGATGATCTTCTGACCGAACAAAGTATTTCCCAGATACAAATTTAGCCAAATCATTAACAAGGTCATGCATAGAGAACTTTCCATCACTTGACTGCTCAAAGAATGATCTAAATCTTAGTTCACGAAAGAACTCTTCACCTATATCTTCAAGACGTTTTTTCTTGCTTCTGGGGTCCAACAGCAGATCATTAGCCATCCACAACCAAATCACTTCTTTTTTACTAAATTGATAATCCTTGTGAAACACTGCACAATAAGCAAAGCACCGCTTCAAATAGGATGAAAGATGAGTATAGCTTAACCTCAATGATGGTAAAACTTTATCATTGTTAGCATGATCCCATTCTTCACTTCTTAAAATTCTATTCCAATCATCAACTGTCTCTTCAAATCTCAGCAGACCTGCTACTGCTTTTACTGCCAAAGGCAAGCCTTTACATTTCTTCACAATCTCTTTACCAATTGACTCAAATTCCAAACTTCTATTGGCCAAAGCATGTTTCTTAAACAGAGACCAACAGTCTTCTTCAGACATTATATTCAAGCGATGAATATGTTGAGCACCCATCGTCAATGCAACCCTTTCATCACGTGTTGTGACAATGATGCAACTGCCCTCTTTTCCGTATTTCAAAGGTTTCGACATCTCCAACCAATCGCCATAGTCACTATTCCAGACATCATCGAGAACAAGAAGAAACTTTTTGCCGGACAGGCCCTCTTTTAGCTTTTGTTGAAGGGAATTCATATTGTTTTCATTAGTAGGATCAGAAACTGATTTTGTCACTTCGTTGAGGAGCAACTTTGTGATCCTTAAAGCATCATACTCTTCCGAGATGCAAACCCATGCTTTTACATCAAATTGTTCATTCACCCTCTCGTCATTGAAAACAAGTTGGGCAAGAGTAGTCTTTCCAACTCCTGCAAGCCCAACTATTGAAATCACAGACACATTTTCACTATTGTCAACATCAGAGTGCAAGGCATCAGTAATCTTCTTTTTCTCAGCATCTCTACCGTACACATCATTTTCATCAACCAAAGAAGTTGAGAGAGGCCGAAATGCTTGTTTTTTTGACTCAATTTCTTTCACTAAACCCAGGATCCCAATCTGTTGCTCAAAGTCCTCTAATCTCCTAACAATCTCTTCTAATTTGGGCATTATTTCTTTAAGAAATTCAGAGTCGAAGTTTGAGGGGTCTGTAGAAGCACTCACCTGATCGGCTCGGCTTCCGCGTTCAGTTTCCACCCTTTTCCTTTTTCTTGTTTGAAATTCGCTTTCCACCTTAACCATCAGAGCTTCAGTGTTGATCTGATCCAGTAAGTCTTCAGCCTGGTAAACGACTTCTTGGAGATCTTCAAGCCACCTCTTCACAGCGCTGTGCTTACTCTGCTTGTTCTCAGCATCTTCGAGCACGACCTGAAGAATCAGCAGTTTCGAGTCCAACTTCTCCAGGATCCGACGACCATCACAGTTTTGTTCCTGAAACAGATTAAGGAACTGCTGGGTGATCCAATCAGCAGGAATCTGAACGATCCGATCACGGAGAGCTTCAACCAAAGGAGAGAGAAAGGAGCCTCCCACCCTCAGAGCAAAATCCATAGGTTCTCTGGAGAGACTTTAGTGGATCAGAGGAAGAGGAAAGGGTAAACGAAGACCAGAAGAGAGAAGACAATGACTGCAGTAATTCTTCTCTTGTATTTGTCGTAATAACTACTGCACTGTTAGCAGATCACTCGTAAAAAGAAGTTTGACCAGTCAATATGTAATTAGCAGTTTCATAGTTTTCTAATTTTCCAATTTCCTTGGGCATTCTATTTCTGGCTAGTGGAACTATAATTACATTAATGATTTAATTTTCCTCAGCAATGAATAGTTTTTATATAGACATTAAAGATATGTGTTAAGTGTTATACACGATTAAAGTTTTTTACAAAAATACTACGAAAAATTATTAATTTACAAAAAGACTACTCAAGAAAATTATTAATTTACATGTTAACTGATGAATTCAAATAATTATTGTGAATAATTATCAAGTAATAATTATTCACAATAATCATTCAATACTACACATGCTAAAAAAATACTCCTCAAATTAGGGCTATCAACAGATTAGATAGTATAATGATCCAAACTTTAAGTCTTACGCAGGTAAGAATTAAAATATATATCTATTTATTTAGACCTTAATCTGAACTTGATAAAATCTTATATAATATTAATTGACATGGATTCGTACACTATATCTTACACCCTTAGACTTAAGACCTAATTAATATTTATTATAAATATTTCATATAACTTATTTAGTTTATTCTCTATTACTTTTAGTTATCACTCATATATAAAATACTAGTACGAATTCCCGCGCACCGCGTGGGTAATTTATTAATAATAAAATTTAAAATTTATGTTTATTAATTTTTATTATAAGATAAACACATTCTAAATATTTTTTATTTTTAAAAATTATATTATTATACTATTTTATGTGAATATCCTTAACAAATTAGTCTAATAATCACAAATGATAAAAATAATTTATAATTCTTTTAATCATAACTTACGATAAATTTCTTTTTATGTCTTTGATAGTGGTATCATGTTGTGCTTCATATATATGTAAAACAATAATTATAATTTTATTTATTAATTTTATAGTAGATTCATATATCTATCTTATAGCTATATATATATATTATTACTAATATATATGATAATCAATTACTTTATTAAACTTATGTATTTAAAATAATAATTATAAATTTATATATTAATTTTATAGTAGATTCATGTATCTATTTTATAATAGAGACATATATATAAAATAAGTAGATTTAAGATAAGTTCAAGATCATTAATTGTTTTTAAAAGTCTATTATTTAATATTATTTATACATTCATTAGTTGTACAATTAATTATATCATCAATATCAAGATAATTAATAGATTCATGTATTTTAACATAAATTAAATTTCACCAAAATTAAAATAATTAGTTCTTTATATGAGTTTATATATGTACATTATTCAATATATTTATAAATACATACAATGTAATAGTTATGTGTTAACCCGATAAGAACATTTTACATCTCTACTTAATACGGTACATAACGAGGAATGACTACTTGGTGGTTCCAGATAGGAGAAGCGCTCAGTACATTCCCAGTATCATCAAAAGTAGTTTCAATGTTAAAATAAAATTTAGCCAGTCCTTCGGGCAGGCTTCCGTAGCTGATAATCAGAATTATATTTTCAATTTTTAGTTTTGTTTATTTATTTTTTAAAAAAATTTCAGTTTGGTTGGGTTTAATTTTATAAATTTAGTATAATTTTATTTTAATTTTCTATTTTAGATTCTTGAATAAAATTATTTTTAATTTTATGCGTATTTATGTTTTAAAATTTCAAGAAAAATAATCAGAATACCACATCTATCTAAGTATTCTTTTTTCTAGTATTTTATAATTACTTTTCTTAATTCAGGGAATCACAATTCTTTTCAAAAATAAAAATAAATTACCAAATAATAGAATTTAATAAATAAGAATCAGATTACTTTTCCAAACATGTAATTCTTGACATCAAAGGGGGCCTAAGGCACTGTTTGATTGACAGGAGGGAAAAATAATATGTATGAATTTAAATTTCGATACAGTGAATCAAAAAAGGCCTTAGGCATTATTTGTTTTCCTTTTCCTTACACTTTTGTGTGAAAAATCATTTTCAACACTTTCTATTAAAATTTTCCTTGTTAATTTCTTTCATTTTATTTTCTTTAGTGTTTTCCTTCACTACCAATCAAAGGAAAATATTTAGCAAGGAAAGTGTTTTTTTCCTTTACAGTAAAATCCTTGAACCAGACATACCCTTAAGAAAGGGAAATTCTAATAGAAAAGAAAGTGATTCTGATTTTAGAAGGTAAGAAATAAAGGAAGATAAAGAAGTATAGGAAATTAGGAGTGTACAATTAGTTTTTGGTTTTACTATTTAGTATTCAGTTTGATTTTATATTTTTTTTCTAACAATTGAACCAAATAAAATTTATATTAAAATCAAACCAAATGAAACCAAAATAAATAAATTCAGTTCGATTTGGTTTGATTGAAAATTAAAATTTTTATAAAGTAAAAGAAAGAAGAAGAGCGCATTATAAAAATATATTATATAAATAAAAAGATATTTATTTAATATGTTCTTATAATATTTTTTAAAAAAATAATATAAGAATGCAATATATACATGATGTGTTGATATATAATTTTTTTAAAATTTTAATTTTTTTATTCGATTGACCTGATCATAAAAATTAAAAAATTAAATTAAAATATTTATAATTTTTATAAATCGAACCGAATCAAAATATTAAAAAATAAACTGAAATAAATATTTCAATTCGATTCGATTTGATTTTTCAATTTAAACTAAAGATTGCACACCCTTAGAAATGGGTAGTAGAAATAAAAACTGTTAAAGAAAAAGAAGAAGAGAATGCAAGTAGAGTGGTTGAGGGACTAGAATCTGGAAGCGATGAGAAAGGAGGTGGGGGGAATAGGAAAGGGGTCCGTAAGTCCTCAACCAAGATTGAGAAAGATGAGATACAGAAAGTAATGAACGGGGATGAGGTGAGGGTGGAAGTTAACAAGAGGAAGAAAGACATTTTCCTTTTCGGTCTTTTTCATTTAAAAGTCCCCCTGGGACATAGTTGGCTGATTGCTGCCACTTGGTTATGTGACGAAAAAGCACCACAAGGAGTCACTTGAAAGTCACATGCTTTGACTCCTAGCATGTACAGAAAGAAAATTAATATGGATATAAATTAAAATATATTTTGTAACGAAAAAAATTAAAATATGTATATTTAATTATAATTCTTCAAGTAATTATGTAAAAATAATATCTTAATTTGAACTGTTTTGATTTTTCCATCTCTAAATTGTTTTATATGAGAATCTTTTAATCTATGGCTATTAGTGTTTAAAAAAAAAACCTTAAATTAATAGTATTACACATGCTTTATCAGTGTTAAAAAAACCCTCATATAATAGATACCAATTAGAGTTTTCTTCCCTCAAGAAAACATCTGGATTGTATTTTTAAAATTATAGCCAATCATATCTTTATTAATATTTACTTAATTTACTTAAATAGGATATAAAATAGTAATACTTATAATATATGGGCCACATTAAGGTCTTTTAATGATGACAAAATTCTTATATTCTCTCACTTAGCCTACATGTTATAATCAAGTAAATATCTTTATGAGTAATTAAAAAAATCCAAAACATGGCCAAGAAACTTTACAATAACTCTATTGTAATATGGTTATGTAACGGTTACTTAACCAGAAAATGCAATACAAAAATCATAACGGTTATGTTATTCTATTGAACACTTCTTTCCATGTATTACAATGTAAAACATCTCCTAATCAAACCTCTAAACTTTATAAATGAATTTAATATAAGTCATTCAGGATCCAACCTTATGGATCCAATGTGGATTATAGCTTAATGCATTAACTTTATGTGCACAGTCATGTGAGTAAAATTACTCAAATGTCTAGGCAAACAATATTAGTATAACAATACCTATATGTGCTACTTAAGTTACAAGAGTTGAGTAACGAATTGGCCAGCAAACTAAAATTTCAACTCTATAACTTTATACTCAATATCCACTTGTTTCAAACTGACAAAGAAACTTTATGTCGAGTTGCTTATTCAACTATGAAAATAAATTGTTCAAAATTAACAATAAAGTTGAATAAAATAAATTTGGCTAAAATCAAAATCAATGAACAATATGCCAAATTATATGCCTATAATACCATCATAGCACCCTTGGATTTACTTTTATTTCAATGTATTGTAGCAAATAGATAATCATTTTAAATGTGACAAGTATAAGTAACGAGCAACAATTTATATAACTTTATAAGAATACCATAAGTTGTGTCACAAGAACATTGATAAAATGTTCTTTACAATCCTTTATTAATCTCTATGTAAATAATACAAAATATTACAACTAAGACCCCTATATATGGTATTCAAAATATAAAATTACTCAAAATTCACATACATCATTTTTCTAAATTTTGCAAATAAATATCAACATATGAGAGTAAGAAATTTTATTTACTCACATTAACCTTGAGGTATATAAATTAACAATGATGTACTTTAAAACAAAAATAAAGAAACAACATTGTAACTTTATACCATTAGAGAAAGCAATTTCAGTCATATATAGATTTTGATTATCTTGCAAAAAGTGAATCATCAAAATTTATGAAAACCTTTATACATTCACATACATACCTCTCCATTATATAAGATCATTGCAAACCATATTTTCATATCCATCAAAAGTAACTCTATATCAAAATGAGTTACAATGACATGAATACTCCAATAGAATCATTCATTACAACTTAAAGTAAGTTTTCACGATAATGGATGCCCTTTAAATGAAAATTTGAGAAATAAGTCTAACTTTACTACTCAACATTACTAGATAAACCATAACCTCTATTAATATGCACTAATAGAGGTTAACTCTAGTAATTTGAACAAGATTTAGACTTAACTCTAACTTCAAATAGAGTACTGCTTTATAGCATCGAACCATAATATAGAATTAAATTGTTCATGACTTGTGAAAAAAATATTTGAGCTATTTTTATTCTAACAAAAAGTTAGAATATCAAATGTGTACGATTAGTAGAAATGATTAAAACTTTAAATTCATAAAGAACCTATAAGTCTCACCATTTTTGAAATCTTTAATCAATGGAAGAAATTTAAAAAAAATCTCTTTATGTGGTTCCTCAAAGAAATCATCATTTTGAATTTGAAAAACTAGATGGAAAGTATAAAAGGACAATAAATTTAAACCTTTTGGAGTTAAAAATAATATTAAATAAGCAACCACTTATTACCCTTATCCAATAACTTCATCGGTTTAGTGTTTTAAATTTTTGACCTTAGTTGGGAACTTTCATATATGTAGTCTTTCTTTAGAGATGTGGTTTCCAAACATTCTTATAAAGACAACTCAAAAGAAATAGCATCTTATACACAAAAGTGGTTCTAAAAATTTTTCAAAGGTAGAGAAAATTTAAATTACAACTAGGTTTGTTCTCGCACTAATCAAATTATAGTTTCATTTCTTAATATCACCGCATACTTTATGGTGAAAATAAACAGGACATCATGGAATGTTTCTTTCCATCTCTTTTATTTCTTTCTTTCTCCTTATTTTCAAACATTTTGAAGTATGACTTCAATTTTATCAAACAAGGACAAGAAAATACCTTATTGTGAATAATTATAAATAAATGAGATAAGGCATCTTTAATTTTCATGAAAGAAATAAAAGTATTCAAAAACACTTATGATCTCAAGGGAATCAGAACTCATTTGACATTTTTCAATAATCTTGATGGATTTACTTTACCTTATACAATCCCAATAATTACTAAAAGAATTGAATAAATCTTAAACTTTAAGAATTTCTTTCCTTATTTAGTAATCGTTATGGAGATATTTTACAACCTCTTATATACATATGTCAAAAATAGTTGAGCTCAAAATGATAACATAATACTTTATACCAATTACATTATTATGCATGATTAAAGCAAACATATGAGTGGGTTTAATTTGAATATTTGAAAAATAATTTTAAAATTCAAAATTGAATACAGAGTTAAGCAATTTAACTTTGACATAAAATTCTAAAAATAGTAGAAAAATATATTTTAAAATTGATTCTAAACTCTCACTCATCCAAATGCATCCTAAATGGTACTTTTAATAAAAAAGTTTTTTTTTCTTAAAATCCTGCACAAAATTGGTGAATGGATTACAAAATGAATTTTCTCTATATTATCAGATTCCATAAAATAGACTACAAAATGAGATCATTTCCTTATGAGTCATTCAACAAGTGAAGGTAAGTTTCTTTATAGCATTCCAATATTGTTCTTATGAAATACCATTAAACCACATTGGTATTTTTTAATTGGAATACTTTACACATTTATAAATATTTCCTTTTATCATAAGACATGAATAATATTTTGTGTCTTATATTGTCTCTATTTCTTTTAATATACATAGTCAAAGATTCTATAATTGACCATTCATCTTTATGTGTGTACAAGCATGCATCTAATTATGAGCACACAAGAAGAGAGAAAACAAAGAAATATCAACAATGACTCAAAATATAAAATCAAATGAAACATATAATCAAATGTTATAATTTACATATGCACACTCCTACTATATTGTGTGTGCCAAAAACTTTTATTGCAAAGGATGTCACAAAATAACATTAAAATTGTAAAATAAAATTTTTTATCCTAGTCATAATCAAGGAAAAAACATAATAACCAAGGATAAAGACACATTAATCCTGTGAATCTTAAACCATCAGTTAATAAATTAACAAATGTCACTTCAAAAGTAAATTCTTATATTTGATGTGTCAAAACTACTAACCATAGTAGAATTACCAAAATACTTTATAATAAGACAAATAAACTAAACTAGTAAGGCAAATTATTCATATATGTGGGCATAGGACAATTTTCTAAATGTTTAGTTTACAATCTTATTTCAATTAATCTCATCAAAATAATAACTTCTCTGTGGGATCGGGTCATCATTCAACATCATAGCTTTATGAGGTTGAATCTATCTTTATGTATCAAATGCTTAAGATATAGTGGCTACTTCGAAGCACATGATTTAAAATAAAATAAACTTCTACGATGACATTCAATAATATTCTTAAATTTGTCAACTTATCTTAATGTTGGCAAAAGTAAAATAGTGTACATACATATAATAAATGAGGTGCATAATAAAATATTTGCTTTGATAATTACTAATCACGCAACTTAATGTGATTAATAATTCTTAGTACTTTAAAATACTTGAAATCTTGTGGCTACTCCCGAATATATAACGTAGTTGCATTCTTAAAAATACTTTCAAAATACCAACTATCATTATGTTGATAAGTTTTTATTTTTTGTATGTACACATACTATAATAAATATGCATCTAAAATTATTTACTACCTGATAGATGTCATTATTTAGTCACCAAAAAGCTTTATGTGACTAAATTCCTTATGTGTCAAGTGTTTAAAGTACTTTGGCTACTCTTAAACAACTGACACGCATAAAATTTATTTAATAACATTACAAATAATTATTTGAAAAAATCAACTTAACTATATGTTAATTTGTACGAAATTACATAGTTAAATGAGATTTAACCATACAATT
Source organism: Rauvolfia tetraphylla (assembly GCA_030512225.1). Classification (NCBI taxonomy): domain Eukaryota; kingdom Viridiplantae; phylum Streptophyta; class Magnoliopsida; order Gentianales; family Apocynaceae; genus Rauvolfia; species Rauvolfia tetraphylla. The sequence continues at coordinate 3,620,498 of JAJQKT010000004.1, read as the reverse complement.
TTTAATTCAATGACATAATATTTTTTTTGAAGTGTAGTCTAGAAATATAATAAAGAATGTCATTGAATTAAAATAAAATAAATCAATGTTCCAAGTTCAAGAAGACTTTATAGAGACATTATTTAAAAAAATCTTGATGCCCTAAAAGTTTAAAGCTTTAATGAAGGAATAAAATATCCTTACCCTAAATATGTAATAAAATTTCTGGCATAAACTTGTATCCAAAAATTTAAACTTTACCTTACGGAATTAAAGCCATCCATATTGATAAAGATCTTATTTTATCAACATGCAACTTCTCATATGGAACAAAACCAATTTGTAAATCCAATTTGTTGTCTAAATTCTAATTGATAGCAAAAACTTATTGACAACAAAAACTTACTTTATTTGAAGGCAAATAATAAGACAAAAAATTTCATAGAAGGCTTCATAGAAATCAAACAGAAACTAGCGAAATCTTCTGTAAAAACTATTGCCTTTATTGAAAAACTTCAACGATACCGAATAAAAAATCAGCAAAAGAATCACATTAGACAAAAGTTCAAAACTTTCGAATAAGACAAATCAGGTCTTGAAAACAGAAGAATCGCATGAGATTATGGTCAAACCTTTTTTCAATAAAATGAAAAATCAAACAACAAGGCTAAAGAAGACTCTGATATTATATGAAAGAAATTTAATATAGAAATGAACCAAAATATGTATTGTAGTGGAAAAAATTAAAGAAAGATAATATCTTGATTTGAACAGTCTCGATTCCTCCATCTTTGAGTTGTTTTGTATGGGAGTTTTTTAGCATATGCATATCAACATTAACCAAAAAAAAAAAAAAACTCTTTAACTAATGGTATTATGCATACTTTATATAGGATAGGCTAAGACCCTCATATGATGTATACAAATTAGAGTTTTCCTCCATCAAAGAAACATCCAGATTATATTTCAAAATTATAACCAATCATATCTTTATTAATATTTTCTTGATTTACTTAAATAGGAGAAAATATGCTAACTACTTATAATATGTGGGTTATATTAAGGTTTTTTAATAAAAACAAAATTCTTATAGGTACTAGTTGTTTAGGATGGAGACTTGAACGAGTCTTGCTTTTAATGGTCAATTTGGTTCAAAGATTTTATGAGAAAAATAAAAATGAAATCCTAAAGAAACTGAAAATTTGTAGGCTGTTTGGCTAGCAGGGAAAATATGATGGAAATAAAAAATAATTTTCAAGATTTTTTTCTTGTTTGGTTTATAAATTTTACAACAAAAATAGAAAAGTAAATAAAACATTTAGATTTTTTTTAAAAAATAACAATCATATTTAGAAAAGTTTGAAGAAATAATAATCCAGACGGTAACAATTTAATAACTTCTAATTGATAATCAATTAACATGTTCAGAAGTTAAAAGTAGAGCTCTATTTGAAGCTAAATGAATCGAATATCTAATTTTTTAACTCAATTAGTATATATAATACTCAAACACTATTTAAATTTATTAGATTAATATTTCAAATTTGAAAATTTTATTCGATGTTCCTTTATTTGTTCGTAAAATTTAATGTTTATTTGTATTTGACTGGTTTAATTTTTGTCTATTGTTTGAATAACTAGAATAATATTCAATTCAAGCTCAAACTGTTAAAATAAAATAGTAAAATATAAAAAATATAATAGTATACAAAATATATTTTATATAAAAATATTATATAAATATAAATTTGATATAAAATTTAAATAATATTATGAAATAAATAAATAAATAAATAAATATATATATATATATATATATATATATATATATGAATTTGTTCGCGTATAAATTCATGTTTGATTAATTAATAAATAAATTATTTATAATATTCGGCTCGATTCGAATATTGAATAAATTAATAATAATTAAACACGAATAAACTTTATTCATGAATGTTGAATTCAAAATACAACGATAGTTAAAAGTTACAGATTGAGAAAGAAGAGATATATAATAGAAAAGAAGGGTATGGGGTGGTGCAGGAAGCTACACAAGGAAGAAAGACTTTTTCTTTTTCTGTCGTTTTCTTTTGAAAGACCTCCCGGGACATTGTTGGCTGATTGTTGCCACTTGCGCACGTGACGAAAAATGCACCACCGGATGTCCCTTGAAAGTCATGTGCGGTCAGCAGTTCTTTAGCATGAAAGGATTGCCGCAGCACTACCAACCCGTTAGGTTATATCAGTTCCATCTTTGGATTTTTACGAAATAGTTTCGAGCAAAAGAGAATCTATACCTACCAAGTTATGCCCAATGAATTCAAATGAGCAAATATGCAGCAAAATTTTCTCTCTTTTTTTTTAATATATATCCCTAAAAACTAAAACTTCTGAAATTTTGTAAATAATACTTAGAATATCCAATCATTATGTGCAAGGATCAAATTATCCCCTATTACATAATGGATACAGATGACAGCACAGAAGGGCTGCTTATTGCCCTCAGAAAAGATGCTGTCTGAAAACCTTTTAGGACCATATGGACAGCTGCCCTGCAATATATTGCACTTTTTGATTCAGAAATCTCCATGTATCAGACTGCAAAAGGATCAAAGACTATATATGTTAACGCTTTAAATTTTTACATGCAAAACAAGATCAAACAATATCTCAAGTTTCCATTTACCTGTGTGTTGTTTTGGCACAATCCCACATGGGAAAATCATTGTAGGGAAGGGTTTCCTTACAACTATAAAAGGAAACTAGTCCTCTCCCTCTTTATAATTCATCTCAAAATTTTCTTCTACTGTAAATAAAAGTGGACTGGTTGAGTGGTACTCGTGGACTAGGTAAATTTTGTCGAACTTCGTTATAAAATTTTTCTGAGTGTATTCTTTCCTTATCTCATTTTATTCTGTATTTATTTATTGTTATTATTTTTTCGATTATAGTATTCAATATTATTTGTCAGATATATTCGTAGTATTTTGTATTTTTCAATTCACTAGAAGTTTGTTTTAGAGGGAATTATTACCCAAAATTCTCAACAACTAGTATCGGAGTCGAAGGTTCGTCCTTAGCTTATTTGTTTCTCTTCAATAGTCGTTGTTGGTATTGTAGCTTTAATTATCTAGGAAAATTTTGTCTAAAGAGATTGGTATTTAAGCGGTCCACTTATGACCCTCCAATCTTTCCTGAAAATTTTCTTGGAATTATTTTTGGTAGAATACTCAGTGCTTTTTTTTTGAAATATTGAATACTATATTTTAGTTATGTAATGACATTTATCAAAAATGTAGTATCAGAGACATCGGTTTCCTCTTCATCATGGTCGAGGATTTTGGTATCCAGTTTGAAATTGGCAGTAGAAATTTTTTACGGTTCTGGCCATTTTTGTATGTGGCAAGGAAAAGTCTTGGACTCTCTTTTTCCGCAGGGTCTTGACATTGTCATTGTAGAAAATAAACCGGAAGACGTTGAAGATAAGGATTGGAATATTATGAATCGGTTGACATGCAGAATAATTCGGTCGTGCCTATCCAAGGAGCAGAAGTATACTTTCAAGAACGAGACTTCTGCGTACAAATTGTGGAAGACGTTGGAGGATAAATTTCTGAAGAAGAGTGGTCAGAATAAGCTCTTTATGAAGAAAAGCCCGTTCCAATTTGATTACAGACCATGTACAGCTATGAATGAACACATCACTATATTTAATCAATTAGTAGCAGAATTGTTGAATTTAGATGTGAAATTTGGGGATGAAGATTCAGCTTTGATGTTGTTATCATCTCTTTTCGATGAATTTCAACATTTGGAGACTACGTTACTTAATGGGAAGGAAAATATGTGTCGTTAGATGCTGTTTGTTCTGCTTTGTATAGTCATGAAATGAGAAAGCAAGATAAGATGAAAACCAAATCAACAACATCAGCAGAAGCATTGGTGGCAAGAGGTCATCAGCAAAGCAAGTCAAATGGGAAGAGAGGAAGGTCCAAGTCAAAAGGTCGAGTTGTTGCCAAAGATGAGTCTGCTTTCTGTCATGAGAAAGGACACTGGAAAAAAGACTGTCCAAAACTGAAGAAGAAATGGAAGACTACGTAAGATGCTAATGTTGCAAATTGCAAGAGTGATGTGGAATCAGAAATTTCTTTTGTGGTTTCACCTTCAACATTGGATCCAAATGAAAGGATATTGGATTCAGGTTGCACCTATCATATGTGTCCTATTCAGGAGTGGTTCTTTGAATTTTAGGAACTCGATGACGGAGTTGTCTACATGGGTAATGATAATCCATGTAAAACAACGGGATAGGTTCAATGAAGCTGAGGAATCATGATTGAACTATCATAATTTTGCGAGATGTGCGGTACGTGCCAAAATTGAAATAGAATCTCATCTCATTGGGGGCTTTAGAATCAAAAGGCATAATTGTGACGATGCGAGATGGAGTTCTTAAAGCAACTTCAGGGGCACTGGTGATGTTGAAAGGTGTGAGGAAGAATAATCTGTATTATTACTAAGGTAGTATAGTGGTGGGAACAGTATCAGCAGCAACTTCAAGTAGCAAGAAGGATGCCGAAGCAACGAAACTGTAGCATATGCGGTTGGGACATGCTGGTGAAAAATCCTTGCAAATTCTTGCCAAGCAGTGATTGTTGAAAGGTATGAAAACTTGTAAATTTGAATTTTGTGAGCATTATGTTCTGGAAAAATAATGAAGAGTAAAATTTGGCACTGCAATCCACAATACCATGGGCATTCTGGATTATGTGCACTCAGATATGTAAGAACCTGTTAAGACTCCGTCAATCAGTGGTATGTATTATTTTGTCAGTTTCGTTGATGGTTTTTCAGAAGAGTTTGGGTGTTTACTATAAAGAACAAGGATGATGTGCTTGGAATTTTTCTTAAGTGGAAAGTTGAAGTTGAAAACCAGACAGGGAAGAAGATCAAGGTTTTCTGAACAGACAATGGTGGAGAATACAAGAGCGATCCATTCTTGAAGGTATGCTAAGATTGTGGAATCACCATCAAGTGGCACGTGGCCACTTGAATGGCTGATTCACCATCACATGAATTCAGTGACTGCCTCACCGATTCACCCCTAATATATAGGATTCAAATTGCCATTTCTATTCATTTTCCATTTCAATTCCTCTTTGCTCTCAGACAGTTCTTTTCCTCTCGTCTCTTCTTGCTTCGAAATTCCCTTTTGCAATTAAGGTAATGATTCTAGTTATCTTCTTTGTTTAATTTTCTTGTTGTTCATAATTTCTTTAACCTTATATTGTAACTTAGTTATTTAGTAGAAATTATTTATTTTAGTATGAATTGTTATGGCATAAATATCTATCTATTTTAAAATTTGAAATAGATTCATTATTTGTGAAACTGTGATATTTGATAATAGAGAAATTTGATGTCTGTGGAATTTGTGAAATTTTATTCTAGAGTTGATATTTATGGTATTTATGACATTTTTATTACACCATATAGTTGAAAGTAGAATAAATAAAATAAATAAATACTATTCTGTTAATTTATCATAATGAATAATTATTTTCGTATAATTTGTACACATAAATAAAATCCTATGATATTTGTATTATTTTATTGGTAATGGTATTAGTTTATTATTATACTAATAATAGGTACTTATTTTATTATGATTTTGTATTATTTTATTGGTAATGGTATTAGTATATTATTATACTAATAATAGGTACTTATTTTATTATGATTTATATATATAATAAGCTCATAATACATTAGATTATATTTTTTACTATATATATATATATATATATATATATATATATATATATATAGTCTCGAACTATCCGATAAATATTTGTTTTATTTAGGCTTAGATTTATGCCTAGAGTTGTTAAAAAGCTACACCCGATAAATTAAAATGTTATCATCGTTTAGAAGGGTTTTGACTAAGGCTTAGTCAGCTGCATTTGTAGGAAATTTGCACACTTTGATAGGCAACGAGTAGCCTATTCACCTATATACAGTAATCAGGTGAGTGTACAAATCCCAAACTCGCTATATTTTTAATGTTGTCAAAATTTACAGTTCACAAGTGAAAATATATTATTTTATTTTGAGAACTTCTTTTACTACCTGTTTTAAATTGGAGAGGTTCTCCACGAGAATTGCTTTAATTATTCGTTTTAAATCGGAGAGGTTCTGCACCATATATTCTTACTGGTGCTTTAGAAATATTTCGAAGCGGTACTCCAAATAAGTATTTATTTAATTTAAATATTAAAATATTTGAACATGATCTACAAATGCAAGTGACCTTCGAGAAATATTTTATTGTGTATTTTTAGAAAGTCATGTGCATTCTCATGGCATATTTGGAAAACTTGCATTTACATGTTTGAACTGGCGGGCGGTTGTTATTTTGAAGTTATGTTGAAATTTGAGTTGATTATGAATTTGGAATCATTTGGATAGCTACTTGAGTGGCCTTTATATTTGAAAATGAGCATAAAAACTCCGTCCTGACCAGATATGATTTGGATATGATCTGAGCCTGAAGCGTCAGTGGATTGCACTGTACGCGGCTAGTCCCCCGTACTAGGGCCTCTTCCGCTGGCATGAAACGCGTAAACTTTGTCGTGTGGATCCACTTGATGAGGACGTAGTATCTCGGGGAGGGCGTGGCCCAACTGGCACTACGGGTTTCTGTCTACGGTCACTTAACAGAGAGTCAGGAGGGGCTCAATGTTAAGGTTGATCACCAGGGTTGGACTGGTAGGTGCCCCAGATCCTTACCCTGGGGTTTGTTTGGGGAGGCATAAGGTGGTCTGTAAATCGAATATTCGTACTAGTGTATGGCTGGTATTGACTACGGGATGCCGGGATTTGTTTCCTGATGAACCCGTTATTGGTTCCGGTAATTTTACCGTTAAGCCACCATTTGACTGTTTGTCATGTTTGAAAATTTAGATTGATGCGTTATGCTGATGTGTCTTGATTCGCTCAGACTTTCCGGCTATGCTCAATCTCTACCATCGATTTGTATATGTTCATTTAAAATAAGAAAAATATTTAATTGCATGAAACGGGTTTGTACATATATAGGCATTCATTCGTAAAATTTTTAAATTACAAACACACACGTAAACTCATTGAGCTCTTCTGCTCACATCTATTTTAACGCATCTATTTCAGATGAAGCATACTCGGGGACCGAGCAGTGAGTCTCATGTTTACTATAACTTTAATTCCAAGAAGATTGTTCGCCCTGCATATGTACTGTTGTAACATATTGTATATTTTGTTCTCTTTCGCTAGTAAGAGAAAATATTGTATTAAGGATCTACTTTCATATAAAAACTTCTGCTGTTGTTTCTGTTGATTATATTATTTTATATATTTAGTTTTTTATTATTATTATTTCTTCCCCGAACACTAGTACTTGAATATATCAGTGTCGAGAGGCACGCTGGTACCTTACTCAGCCGCAGTGGAACCCAGCGGCGGGGTTGGGGGTATCACAGAAAAACTCCTTTAGAGGTATGGTCTGAAAACCCATTATCGATTATGATACTTTGCGTGTTTTTGGTTCTACTGCATATTATCATTTGAATGAATCAAAGTTGGATCCACGGATCGAGAATGCTCTATTTATGGGCTTCAATGCTGGAGTTATGGGATACCGTTTGTGGTGTCTTGAGGCAAAGAAGACGATAATAAATAGGAATGTTACTTTTGATGAATCCATCATGTTGAACAAGATAAATCTAGAAGGGTTGATGGTACTTTGCAGCAGGTATAGTGTATTTCGAAGTAGGTGGAGTTTGAGCAAATAGTGGTGATCCCAGCAAATAGCATCACTAGTGACTCTCTGAGGGTACAAGAAGAGTTAGATGAGGAAGAGGTTTTGACCCAAGAACCTCTACAACAATCAAAACCAATTGCCGTTAGAAGAACAAGACGAGAGATTCAAAAACCTGCTCGTTTTACTGACATGGTAGCTTATACACTTGCAGTTATTGATGATGTTCCATCCACCTGCCCAAAAGCTATCCGAAGTTCAGAAAATGGTAGATAGGCAGGTGCAATGGAAGAAGAATTGCAATCTCTCGAGAAGAACAAAACGTGGAAGCTAATACAACTACCGAAGGGCAAGAAGACTATTGGATGCAAATGGGTATTTGCAAAGAAAGAAGGATTTCCTGATAAAGATGAGGTTCATTACAAGGCAAGGTTGATGGCTAAAGGTTACACTCAGAAGGAGAGAATTGATTATAATGAAGTATTTTCTCCCTCCATTAGAATTTTGTTGAATTTGGAGCTAGTTCAACTTGATGCGAAGACCGCGTTCCTGCACGATGATTTGAAAAAGGAAATCTATATGACTAAACCAAATGGATACAAGGTCGCTTGTAAGGAGAATTGGGTTTGCAAATTAAGTAAATCATTGTACGAACTGAAACAATCTCCGAGACAATAGTACAAGCAATTTGAAAGGTTTATGAAGGGTCAAAAGTATACAAGGAGCAAACACAATCATTTTGTGTATTTGCGCAGGCTTCAAGATGGTTGTTACATCTACTTACTCTTATATGTTGATGATATGTTGATAGCAACAAGAGCCAAGTTAAGACTGACAGATTGAAGGCTCAGTTGAGTAAGGAGTTCGAGATGAAAGATTTGGGGGAAGTCAAGAAGATTCTCGGCATCGAAATAAATAGGGACAGAGAGAGAGGCAAGCTTTGGCTGACACAGAAGCAGTATTTGAAGAAGGTATTATAACGTTTTGGTATGCATGAAAATACAAAACCTGTAAATACCCCACTTGCTTCTCATTTGAAACTTAATAGCCTGTTATCTCCAACAAAAGATAAAGAGCAAGAATACATGGCAAGAGTCCTGTATGCAAATGCAGTTGAAAGGTTGATGTATGCAATGGTATGTACAAGACCAGATATTTCACAAGCTGTTAGTGTTGTGAGTTGGTACATGCATGATCCTAGCAAGGGTCATTGGCTAGCTGTGAAATGGATCTACAACATCTTTAAAATACCGTAGACGTTGGATTGAAATTTGAGCGGGATAAATCACTTGTTCATTGTGTAGTTGGATATTGTGATTCTGATTATGCAGGTGATTTGGATAAGAGACGGTCTACAACTGGCTATTTGTTCACTTTAGCAAAAGCATCAATTAATTGGAAGTCTACCTTGCAGTCAACGGTGGTTTTGTCTACAACAGAGGCAGAGTATATGGCGATTATAGAGGTTGTGAAGGAAGCAATTTGGCTTCATGGGTTGCTTAAAGACTTGAGAGTTGATTAGAAAGAACTTGAGGTTTATTCTGATAGTTAGAATGCTATTCACTTAGCAAAGAATCAAGTTTTTCATGCACTGACGAAGCACATTGATGTTCGCTATCATTTTGTGCAAGAGATTCTCGAAGAAGAGGAGATACTTCTTCAGAAGATTCACAAGGCAAAGAATCCAGCTGATATATTGACCAAGGTGGTTACAAGGGTCAAGTTTGAATATTGTTTAGACTTGGTTAATATCCTACACATTTGAGTTAGCGTCTAATGATGCAAAATTTGGAAGCACTACGAGGATCATTTTATTTTTTGTTTGATTGAGAAGATTAATATTTGGTAAGGTCTAAAATTGTGCCAAGGTGGGGATTTGTTGTTTTGGCACAATCCCACATGGGAAAATCATTGTAAGGGAGGGTTTCCTTACAACTATAAAATGAAGCCAGCCCCCTCCCTCTTTGTAATCTATCCCAAGTTTGTATCTCTTCTCCCACTATAAATAAAAGCGGGCTACTTAAGTGGTGCTCGGAGACAAGACAAATTTTGCCGAACTCCGTTATCAAAATTTTTCGGGTGTGTTCTTTCATTATCTCTTTTTATTACGTATTTATTTATTGTTATTATTTTTTCGATTATAGTATTCAATATTATTTATCGGGTATATTCATAGAATTTTGTATTTTTTGATTCACTAAAAATATATTTTAAAGAGAATTATTATCCAAAATTCTCAACACTGTGATGTAGGGGATTATGGCTCGAAGTGTTTGTATCCTGTTGCATTTGTCTCCTGTTACAGAATATCTTTGCCTCTTTTCTTCTTAGAGAATTCCAATTTGATAATGCCGCCAAATCAGAAAAGTTACTCCGATGATGTTTCTGAGTTTCCCAAGAAGCAAACATTGGTGAAAATTTTGTTGAGAGATAATCAACTCAAGGATATGCGAAACAAGAAGATCTTGCTGTAAAAAGGCTGCCGAGTATCCTTGCAGTCAAGAAAACAGAACATTGCGACAAGAAAAAATTAACTGCATGAATTTGGGAATACGTGAGCAGGAGAAATGATGCAATATCATTTCAAGTATTAACCTTAGTCAAGGGAAGAGTTCAGCGTCGATCTTTATGCAGGGGACGTGTGCAACTTTGGGCCAGTCTTCCCCTTTCTCCCATTCTAAAAGTGGTTTGAGCAATGGGCATTCAACAATGTTCAGCGAAGAAATGCAAGAGGGCAGCCCCTCTTCTTGCAGTGACTGGAGCTTAGGACAATATCGGACGGAGAGAGACTGAAGACAGCTGATGTGTTGGAGATTGAGCGCCTTCAGATGGGGATGGAATCCCAGGGAGAGGGACTTAATAGAGGAAGGCAATAGCAAATCGTCCGGAGGCAGTGTCTGCTCTTCACGAGTTTCAGAAATTTCCAAGTACTTAAGAGATGGCAGTCTCTGCAATCCCCACTCTCTGCATCTCCAAAGCCTTCCACAATTGTATACGCGGAAAGACTCTAAGCTGGAATGCAAACCCCCTTTGGAAAGCACTCAATTTCTGGACAATTCCACAAAAACAATTTTCGAAATGATGGGAGGGGAGCCTGCATCCTTTCCGGCATTGACTTCAGCTTTCGGCAATCCCAGAGTTCAATTTCGGTTAGATTGGGAGCGGGAAGCCCTCCTACAGGAAATGATATAAAATTATGACAATTATGTATCCGTAAGGATTGTAGTGAAGTGAGATTTTGATTCCCAATATGAAATGGAAATATTGGCAACTCCTCAAAGCTCCATGCTCCCTCAATATGAAGACGGTGCAGGTATGAAAACAGCTCCAGCGAGAGATTTTTATTACTAATACCTGAATCAATTATTTCTAACCGTTCGATGGGCACATGGCATGTCATCTCCTGCGTCTCCAATTCAAAATTTCTACATCTATATATGCCGAGTTGTTTCAATGCAGTGGGAAGGCGATTAATGGGGAAGGACCCAATTTTCTGGCATCCTTCTATGCGAAGCCCCTCAAACTTGGTTCAGATCCAAGGAGGAGGATGATGATGATGCCACTACTAACTTCTTCAAATCTGGCATATCCCAAATGCTCAATTCACGAAGGGAAGAAAACTGCTTCAAGGGGTCAAATATAGTCAATCCACCCTCACCATTCACAAGCGCTGGACATCCTCGAATGTACAGATATTTTAAAGACGGAAGCTGCTTTGGAATTTCTCCAATCAACTTCGAACAATTAGAAATGTGCAACTTTTCAAGGCATGAGAAGACTCCGCTGTTTTCTGGAACATGCCATTCCCTCCAATCTCTCATATTCTCAATCCTCAATTCCTTCAGACGAGGAAATGACTTCTTCACGAAAGTACCATTCCCATAAATTCCTTGGCCCATCACTGAAACGTTTCTTAATCCAGAAACAGCAAGACTGTTAAAATTGCCTTAGAATTCTAAGATTTACACTTCAAGTCTATATTGATTGGCCACATATTTTTCATGATTTATCTTAGTTTTTGAGTGGTTAAGAAAATTCAATATTGGTTAGCTATGTTTGGTGACCTAACTTGGACTAAGATGGCACAATGTTGGTTGGCTATGTTTGGTGAGCTAACTTAACACATTTTCAACAATGGTAGTAAGACTTGAAGTTTGTTCACATGGTGATACATCTCTATATAAGATAATCCTGCTTGGAGCAAAGAAGACATCCAAAAGAGAGGAATTCATCTAAGAGAGAAATCCTCCAAGAGCATCTCCTTAAACTATCCTCTCTCTTCATATACTACCTCTTCATATATATACACACTCTTGTCATATTTATTGAGTGTAGTGAGGTGTTATTTTGAGTGTATTTTTTGTGTGGGTGTAAAACCATTTGTATCTTCTCCATATTTTTCATGGTGCATTTACTCCTCTCTCGCCCAGTGATTTTTTCCTTTACATTGGAGGGTTTCCACGTAAATTTTGTGTCTCTTCCATTTATTATTTTACTTCTCATTTTATCATCAACTATCCAAACTAAATATTTATCCATTACCACACTAATTCCCCAACAAAGACAATTTAGAGAAAGCAACTGCCCAGCTGATGGTAAGCAAGAACAATGCTCAATATCACACAGAGACAATGATACCATGTGGCAGAATGAGGCATCTTCAAGCCAATTCGGAAATCTTATCCCGCAGTATCCCTTAATTTCGAGATGCTCTACTTTTGAATGAGGTTGCAAATTTTCAAGAACATCATCTTGGGGAATGTTGATTCCGCCACTCCACTCGAGAGTCAATTTCTTGATGTATTTCCTGCCCTTCATATTGGCCATTGAAGCACTCTTACCATTACCAACATTTTCCAGCCCAGAAATGTTGAATTCTCGGTGAAGATTGCAGAGCTTTCCCAACTCCTCAATCCTTGAACCACCTTCTTTGCTAATGACAAAAGTGCCCATGGATAAGACTTCCAATTTCCACTGGCATTTTGGTCAGTGAAATCTCACATATATCCAGGTGACGCAAGTTAATTAGTTTCTCCATATCTTCTGGAAACTCTAGTAGATCCTTACATCCAGCCAATCACAAAGTTTGTAAATTGTATAACGCACATATCCAACTTGGCAACTTTATAATTCTTGTATAAGACAAATTTAGAAGATGTAGATGTAGTTGCTTTAAATTGGAAAAGGCTTTAGGCAATTCTTTTATATTGTAACCACACAGAGACAGTATCCTTAACGACGTAAATGTAGGCAAGATGTCAACTAATAGTTTGTGGCTAAGCTTGTATCTAGAGAATACACTTCCATCAAAGTCAAGCGGCAAGAATGTCCTCAGAAACTTCCTCAGAAACTTTGATTTATTCAGAGATTTGAACTTCTCAAATACATCAGAATCACTGCTTCGATAAGAGAAATGCCGCATAGCAATTGTTGAAGCATTGCCTTGCAGATGATCTTCGAACATAAAAAAGTATTTCCCAGATACAAATTTAGCCAGGTCATTGACAAGGTCATGCATTGTAAATCTCCCATCAGTTAACTTATGAAACAAGGACCTAAATGTTAGTTCCCGGATGTGCTCATCACCTATATCTTCAAGTCTTTTGTTATTTCTGGAGGCCCCCAAGAGGTCATTTGCCATCCATAATAGAATCACCTCATCGTTTCTAAATCGATAATCCTTATGAAACACAGCACAATAAGCAAAACATCGTTTAAGATGGGAAGAAAGATGAGCATAGCTTAATCTCAATGATGGCAAGATCTTATCATTGTTTGCTTGGTCCCATTCATCACTTCGATAGTTTCTTTTGATCTTAGCAAACCAGCTATTGCTTTCACTGCCAAGGGCAGGCCACCACATTTCTTCACAATCTCTTTGCGTATCAACTCAAACTCTGAAGTTTCAGTAGCACGTCTATTGTTCAAAGCATGTTTCTCAAATAAAGATCAACAGTCTTCTTCTGACAAGAGTTTCAAATGATAAGTTTGCTGACTGCCCATTACTAATGCAACCCTTTCATCACGAGTTGTCACAATGATCTTGCTACATCCTTTTCCACTGCTGAAAGGAGCAGAAAATGCTAACCAATCACTGTAGTCTGTTCCAGACATCATCCAGAACAAGAAAAAACTTTTTCTCGGATAGACTCTTTCAATTTTATTTGAAGCGAATTGAAACTTTCATCAGAATAAAACGTTATGTTCAGTTCTTTGAGGAATACTTTTGTGATCCTTATAGCATCATGTTCTTCTGAGATTGAAACCCATGCTTTTGTATCAAAGTGTTTATTCACCCTCTCGTCATTATAAACAACTTGGCAAGGGTAGTCTTCCCGACTCCTCCAAGCCCAACTATTGAAATCACTGACACATTTTCTCTACTTGCAGCATCAGAGAGCAACTCTCGAATGATATCCTCTTTATCAGCATCTCTACCATACACATCACGTTCGGTTAAGTTTCAACTCACAAAGACAGCCATCAAAATTGAAGTTAAAAGTCCAAAAATTGAAGCTCAAAATCAAGGAAGTTAGGCTAGTCAAAATTCTAAAATGGAGGCTAAATTGTTTGGCCAAAAATTAGGGTAGGATAAGTCAAGAAATGTTGGCTAGATTTCACCTATAAATAGCCAAGTTTAGAAGCATACATTTGCACCAAGAGAGAAAGAAAAGAAAGGGAGAGAAGGAAAGAAAAGAGAGAAGAGAATAGAGTGAGGTTTTGCTATTCTTCTTGTGAGTTTGTTTTTCATCTCTTTTTCTTGTTATCCACCTATTTTGGTGAGAATAGTTGTGTTACCTTCTAGTACATCTAGAAGAAGATTTGTTACCCCATTTTTATAGTAAAAGTATTGGTCAATATTTTGAGCTGTGGTTTTTACCCGTTTCGGGGTTTTTCACGTAAATCTTGGTGTCAGAATATTTTCAATATTTTTATCATATTTGTTAGGTGGTTATTGATAAATTCTCACTTTATCAATACTAGAGTTTTGGGAGAGTCATTTTAATCCTGATAGTGTGGGTTATTTATTTTAGGATTTATTTTCATTGTGTTGTTTTATTTGTCCCAACCTCCCAACAAAGTGGTATCTGAGCTTTGGTCAGTTTTTTGAAAAATGAAGGAGTCAACTTCTTATTCTTCTCGTAGCATGATTAAATTGACTTCTAGTAACTATGCTGTTTGGAAGCCTAGAATGGAAGACTTGTTATATTGTAAAGATATGTATGAACCTATTCTTGGTGATGTTGCAAAACAAGAGGGTACATCTGATGTTGCATGGGCAAAAATACATAGAAAAACTATTGGTCATATTAGGAGTTGGATTGACCAAAGTGTGTTCAATCATGTTTCAGGCGAAATGAGAGCAGCAGATGTGATGTGAAAAAAATTAGAAACTATGTTTGAAGGAAAATATGGTCTTAACAAAGTTTCTTTGTTGAAACAGATTACACGACTACGGTACAAAGAAGGAGCAAATATGTCCGAGCACCTGAATGATTTTCAGGGACTAATAAATTGCACCGATGCTGTAAATCTGAAGCTAGATGAGGAGGTGCAAGCACTCTTACTATTCACTTCACTCCCTGATAGTTGGGAAACACTTGTTGTTTCTGTCTTAAATTCTGCTCCTGGTGGCGTTGTTACATTGGAGATGGTCAAAGAAGCTTTGTACAATGAAGAAACCAGGAGGAAGGATCAAGGATTAAATCCGGAGCCTCAAGCACTGGTTGCAGAAAAGAATCAAAGGAGGGGAAGAAGTAAGTCCAGAGGTCCCCACTATAGATATGACAAATCAAGAGGTAAGTCCAAATCTAAAAGAGATGTTGAATGCTTCTCTGTCACAAAAAGGGGCATTACAAGAATGAATGTCGGAAATAAAAGAAAGATCGAGCCAACATAAAAGGAGAAGCCAAGGAAGAAAATTCAGAGACAGCTGCCACAACAACAGATGATGAAATCGAACTTGTTTGTGATGATTCCAGTATTAACCTAGTCTGTCACAACAGTGACTGGGTTATTGACTCAGGAGCTTCTTATCATGTTACTTCTCACAGGGAATTCTTCTCATCTTACACTCCAGGAGATCTTGGTCATGTAAAAATGGGAAATGATGGCTCTTGCAAAATAATCGGTATTGGAGACATTCACCTTAATTCCAGTACCGGTTGTCAATTAATTTTAAAGAACGTGAGACATGTTCCAGATGTTCGTCTCAACCTCATCTCCACCGGCAAGCTTGATGATGAAGGTTATGCAAACCAATTAAACGATGGAAAGTGGAAGCTGACAAAAGGAAATCTTGTCATCGCTAAAGGTACAAAAGCAAGCTCACTTTACGTGATGAAAGCAAAGCTGAGCAATGGAGAAGTAAATACAGTTTCAGGATTCTCCTCAAACCTTTGGCACAAAAGACTTGGCCACATGAGTTAGAAAAGGCTCCAGAGACTTGTCAAACAACAACTTCTGCCTAATGTAAAAGGTGTAAGTCTCAAATCCTGCACTCATTGTTTAATTGGAAAACAACATAGAGTTGCATTTCAGAAATTGCCTCCATCTAGAAAATTATTTCCTTTGGAGCTGGTTCATACTGATGTATGTCATATGGGTGAAAGAACACTTGGCAGTGCATTATATTTTGTAACCTTTATTGATGATTTTTCTCGGAAGGTATGGTGTTTTTCTTTGAAGTCAAAGGACCAGGTTTTAGATGTTTTCAAAGACTTCCATGTCAAAGTGGAAAGAGAAACAGGAAGAAAATTGAAGTGTGTCAAGGCTGACAATAGTGGTGAATACAGAGGCCCTTTTGAAGCATATTGCAGGAGTCATGGCATCAGACTTGAAAAAAGTGTACCAAAGACTCCACAACATAATGGCGTAGCTGAACGGATGAATAGGACAATCACAGAACGCATCAGATGCATGCTTTCCCATGCCAAACTGCCGAAACCTTTCTGGGGTGAGGCAATGAGAACGGCAATCCACTTGATCAATCTTTCTCCTTCAGTTCCTTTGGGTGGTGATGCATCTCAAAGAGTTTGGACAGGTAATAAAGTCTCCTACAAGTATTTGAGAGTTTTTGGCTGCAGAACATTCGTTCACATTCCCAAAGACGAAAGGTCTAAACTTGATAGTAAGGCCAAACAATGTATTTTTTTGGGATATGGACATGAAGAGTTTGGATACAGACTCTGGGATCCTGTTGATAAGAAATTAATTAGAAGTAGAGATGTTGTCTTCTTTGAGGATCAAACCATTGAAGACATCAAGAAAGCTGATAAACCTAGAGTGGATCCAGAAATTCCAGTCAACCTAGAACCATCACCTCAATAGATCAATCATGACGAGCACGGGGGAGCTGAGGCAGAACAAGACAATGATGATGATGTCCCAGTAGCTGAGCCAGGAGTACCATCAGCTCCACAACCACAGCCAGAACTTAGGAGATCCATCAGAGAAAGGAGACCATCAACCAGATATAGTACTCAAGAGTACGTGTTGCTCACTGATGGGGGAGAACCAGAGACTTATGAAGAAGCTATAAACCATGAAAGTAAGAATGAGTGGTTGAAAGCTATGCAAGAAGAGATGAAATCCCTGCATGACAATCATACGTATGACTTGGTGAAACTTCCTAAAGGGAAAAGAGCGTTGAAGAACAAATGGGTCTACAAGCTAAAGGAAGAAGAAAATATTTCCAAACCAAGATACAAGGCCAGATTGGTTGTGAAAGGCTTCTATCAAAAGAAAGGTATTGATTTTGAGGAAATATTTTCTCCTGTAGTTAAAATGTCTTCTATTCGAGTTGTTCTTGGATTAGCAGCTAGCTTGAACTTGGAGATTCAACAACTTGACGTGAAGACAGCTTTTCTTCATGGAGATCTTGAAGAAGAAATCTACATGGAGCAACCGGAGGGGTTCAAAGTCAAAAGAAAGGAATATCTTGTTTGTCAACTCAAGAAAAGCTTATACGGGTTGAAGCAAGCACCAAGGCAATGGTACAAGAAATTTGATTCTTTCATGACGGAACATGGCTATCGCAGGACTATACCAGATCATTGTGTGTTCGTGAAGAGTTTTTCTGATGGTGATTTTATTATCCTCCTGCTTTATGTTCATGACATGTTAATTGTTGGACATGATACTGCCAAAATTGCCAGGTTAAAGAAAGAGTTAAGCAAGTCTTTTGCAATGAAAAACTTAGGGCCAGCTAAGCAAATTCTTGGAACGAGGATTACTCGAGATAGACAACATGGTAAAATTTGGTTGTCTCAAGAGAAGTATATTGAGAAAGTCCTTGACCATTTCAACATGAGCAAGGCCAAGACGGTTTCTACTCCACTAGCAGGTCACTTCAAGCTCAGTACGAAGTAATGTCCTAAAAGTGAGCAAGATAAAGAAGATATAAAGAAAGTTCCTTATTCTTCAGCAGTTGGTGGTTTAATATATGCTACGGTGTGTACCAGGCAAGATATAGCTCATGCAGTTGGCGTAGTCAGCAGGTTTCTCTCTAATCCTAGTAGAGAGCATTGGAATGCTGTCAAATGGATACTCAGGTATCTTAAAGGTACAACAAAATATTGTCTATGTTTCGGAAAAGAAAAACATGTATTAGAATGTTATACAGATACAGACATGGCTGGAAACATTGATAACAGAAGATCCACGTCAGGATATCTGATGAAGTTTGGAGGTGCAGCAATTTCTTGGCAAAGCAGATTACAAAAGTGTGTTGCTCTTTCTACTACAGAAGCAGAGTATATAGCCGCTACTGAAGGATGCAAAGAAACCTTGTGGTTGAAGAAGTTCCTACAGGAATTAGGAATGAAGCAAGAAAGGTATGAACTTTATTGTGATAGTCAAAGTGCAATCCATCTTTGCAAAAATTCAACTTTTCATTCTCGATCAAAGCACATCGATGTTCGGTATCATTGGATCCGGGATGTCTTGGAGTCAAAAGAATTAGTACTTGAAAAGATACACAGAATGGTGCAGATATGATGACCAAGTCATTGTCAAAAGAAAAGTTTGATTTTTGCAGAAGCGAAACTGGTGTGATGGAACTCTCTCAATGAGTTGAAAGGGGGAGATTTGTTAAGTTTCAACTCACAAAGACAGCCATCAAAATTGAAGTCAAAAGTCCAAAAATTGAAGCTCAAAATCAAGGAAATTAGGCTAGTCAAAATTCCAAAATGGAGGCTAAATTGTTTGGCCAAAAATTAGGGTAGGATAAGTCAAGAAATGTTGGCTAGATTTTACCTATAAATAGCCAAGTTTAGAAGCATACATTTGCACCAAGAGAGAAAGAAAAGAAAGGCAGAGAAGGAAAGAAAAGAGAGAAGAGAATAGAGTGAGGTTTTGCTATTCTTCTTGTGAGTTTGTTTTTCATCTCTTTTTCTTGTTATCCACCTATTTTGGTGAGAATAGTTGTGTTACCTTCTAGTACATCTAGAAGAAGATTTGTTACCCCATTTTTATAGTAAAAGTATTGGTCAATATTTTGAGCTGTGGATAAGACTTCCAATTTCCACTGGCATTTTGGTCAGTGAAATCTCACATATATCCAGGTGACGCAAGTTAATTAGTTTCTCCATATCTTCTGGAAACTCTAGTAGATCCTTACATCCAGCCAATCACAAAGTTTGTAAATTGTATAACGCACATATCCAACTTGGCAACTTTATAATTCTTGTATAAGACAAATTTAGAAGATGTAGATGTAGTTGCTTTAAATTGGAAAAGGCTTTAGGCAATTCTTTTATATTGTAACCACACAGAGACAGTATCCTTAACGACGTAAATGTAGGCAAGATGTCAACTAATAGTTTGTGGCTAAGCTTGTATCTAGAGAATACACTTCCATCAAAGTCAAGCGGCAAGAATGTCCTCGAAACTTCCTCGAAACTTTGATTTATTCGGAGATTTGAACTTCTCAAATACATCGGAATCACTGCTTCGATAAGAGAAATGCCGCATAGCAATTGTTGAAGCATTGCCTTGCGGATGATCTTCGAACATAAAAAAGTATTTCCCGAGATACAAATTTAGCTGAGTCATTGACAAGGTCATGCATTGTAAATCTCCCATCAGTTAACTTATGAAACAAGGACCTAAATGTTAGTTCCCTGGATGTGCTCATCACCTATATCTTCAAGTCTTTTTGTTATTTCCGGAGGCCCCCAAGAGGTCATTTGCCATCCATAATAGAATCACCTCATCGTTTCTAAATCGATAATCCTTATGAAACACAAAGCACAATAAGCAAAACATCGTTTAAGATGGGAAGAAAGATGAGCATAGCTTAATCTCAATGATGGCAAGATCTTATCATTGTTTGCTTGGTCCCATTCATCACTTCGATAGTTTCTTTTGATCTTAGCAAACCAGCTATTGCTTTCATCGCCAAGGGCAGAGCCACCACATTTCTTCACAATCTCTTTGCGTATCAACTCAAACTACGAAGTTTCGATAGTACGTCTATTGTTCAAAGCATGTTTCTCAAATAAAGATCAACGATCTTCTTCCGACAAGAGTTTCAAATGATAAGTTTGCTTGATCGCCCATTACTAATGCAACCCCTTTCATCACGAGTTGTCACAATGATCTTGCTACATCCTTTTCCACTGCTGAAAGGAGCGAGAAAAATGCTAACCAATCACCGTAGTCTGTTCCGGACATCATCCGAACAAGAAAAAACTTTTTCTCGGATAGACTCTTTCAATTTTATTTGAAGCGAATTGAAACTTTCATCGAATAAAACGTTATGTTCAGTTCTTTGAGGAATACTTTTGTGATCCTTATAGCATCATGTTCTTCTGAGATTGAAACCCATGCTTTTGTATCAAAGTGTTTATTCACCCTCTCGTCATTATAAACAACTTGGCAAGGGTAGTCTTCCCGACTCCTCCAAGCCCAACTATTGAAATCACTGACACATTTTCTCTACTTGCAGCATCAGAGAGCAACTCTCGAATGATATCCTCTTTATCAGCATCTCTACCATACACATCACGTTCGGTTAAGTTTCAACTCACAAAGACAGCCATCAAAATTGAAGTTAAAAGTCCAAAAATTGAAGCTCAAAATCAAGGAAGTTAGGCTAGTCAAAATTCCAAAATGGAGGCTAAATTGTTTGGCCAAAAATTAGGGTAGGATAAGTCAAGAAATGTTGGCTAGATTTCACCTATAAATAGCCAAGTTTAGAAGCATACATTTGCACCAAGAGAGAAAGAAAAGAAAGGGAGAGAAGGAAAGAAAAGAGAGAAGAGAATAGAGTGAGGTTTTGCTATTCTTCTTGTGAGTTTGTTTTTCATCTCTTTTTCTTGTTATCCACCTATTTTGGTGAGAATAGTTGTGTTACCTTCTAGTACATCTAGAAGAAGATTTGTTACCCCATTTTTATAGTAAAAGTATTGGTCAATATTTTGAGCTGTGGTTTTTACCCGTTTCGGGGTTTTTCACGTAAATCTTGGTGTAAGAATATTTTCAATATTTTTATCATATTTGTTAGGTGGTTATTGATAAATTCTCACTTTATCAATACTAGAGTTTTGGGAGAGTCATTTTAATCCTGATAGTGTGGGTTATTTATTTTGGGATTTATTTTCATTGTGTTGTTTTATTTGTCCCAACCTCCCAACAAAGTGGTATCTGAGCTTTGGTCAGTTTTTTAAAAAATGAAGGAGTCAACTTCTTATTCTTCTCGTAGCATGATTAAATTGACTTCTAGTAACTATGCTGTTTGGAAGCCTAGAATGGAAGACTTGTTATATTGTAAAGATATGTATGAACCTATTCTTGGTGATGTTGCAAAACCAGAGGGTACATCTGATGTTGCATGGGCAAAAATACATAGAAAAACTATTAGGGTAGGATAAGTCAAGAAATGTTGGCTAGATTTCACCTATAAATAGCCAAGTTTAGAAGCATACATTTGCACCATGAGAGAAAGAAAAGAAAGGGAGAGAAGGAAAGAAAAGAGAGAAGAGAATAGAGTGAGGTTTTGCTATTCTTCTTGTGAGTTTGTTTTTCATCTCTTTTTCTTGTTATCCACCTATTTTGGTGAGAATAGTTGTGTTACCTTCTAGTACATCTAGAAGAAGATTTGTTACCCCATTTTTATAGTGGAAGTATTGGTTAATATTTTGACCCATGGTTTTTACCCGTTTCGGGGTTTTCCACGTAAATCTTGGTGTAAGAATATTTTCAATATTTTTATCATATTTGTTTGATGGTTATTGATAAATTCTCACTTTATCAATACTAGAGTTTTGGGAGAGTCATTTTAATCCTGGTAGTGTGAGTTATTTATTTTGGGATTTATTTTCATTGTATTATTTTATTTGTCCCAACCTCCCAACATGTTCATCAACCAAAGAAGTTGAAGGAAGTCGAAATGCTTGTTTTTTGGACTCAACTTCCTTCACTAAACCCAGGATCTCAATCTGTTGCTAAAAGCCCTCTAATCTCTGAACAATCTGGTCTAGTTTGGGCATTATTTCTTTCAGAAATTCAGAGCTAAAGTTTGAGGGGTCGGTAGAAGCACTTGCCTGATCTGTTCGGCTTCTGTGTTCAGTTTCCACCCTTTTCCTTTTTCTTGATTGGAATTCGTTTTCCACCTTCACCCGCAGAGCTTCAGTGTTGATCTGACCCAGTAGGTCTTCCGCTTGGTAAACTACTTCTTGTAGATTGTCAAGCCACCACTTCACAGCAGTGTTCTTACTCTGCTTGTTCTCAGCATCTTCAAGCACGAACTGAAGCATCAACAGTTTCGAGTCCAGCTTCTCCAGGATCCGACGACCATCGTACTTTTGTTCCTGAAACAGATTAAGGAACTGCTGTAGGATCCAATCAGCCGGATGTTGAACTATCCGATCAAGGAGAGCTTCAAGGAAAGGAGAGAGAAAGGATTCTCCCACTCTCAAAGCAATATCCATAGCTGCTCTGGAGAAATTATGGAGGATCAGAGGAAGACGAAAGGGTAAAAGAAGACAATGAACTGATAGTGCAGGATGCCTTCTCTTGC
The DNA here is from genome assembly GCA_030512225.1 of Rauvolfia tetraphylla. NCBI lineage: Eukaryota > Viridiplantae > Streptophyta > Magnoliopsida > Gentianales > Apocynaceae > Rauvolfia > Rauvolfia tetraphylla. The sequence continues at coordinate 3,597,702 of JAJQKT010000004.1, read as the reverse complement.
ATCAGTGCATGAGAGAAAAATGCGAGTACATGCGACTCCTTAGTCGTTTCAAGATAGTGTTATGTTAGAAATTTTTATAAATAGGATTCAAACTAATTAATTTGCCCTTAATTTAATTACTCTGAACTCACACTTATTCTCTGTCCTTTATTGACTTATAGAACTTGGAAATATAGTCAAAATTGAAGGAAGACAAATACTTTATGTTTTAATTCTCTTTACACATTCGAAACACTGCACAATTTTCCACTTTGGAGTATTCTCTTCACCTTTCATGTTTTAATTCTATCACGAGTCTCACACCCTCAAGAAGACAGCGTATAACACAACAGCATCTCTGAAAAAAAACTAGAGATATTGAACCTTAAAAAGAAATTCAACTTTAAATATTAGACTCACATCTCCTCTACTAAATAATTTAACTTTTACGAAACTTCAGATAAAAATTTCAAAATAAAACTCTATTCAATTACACTATAATTAGCTCTAAAAGTGAAACAAGTGTCGGCTCCCTTGATGTTCCAGCGCCGGAAACATTCTATCCAAGTTTTACTATAAATCAAGCCTCTAATTTGTTGAAAACTACAGAAAACGTTAATTGACAATCATTAAAGACTTGCCAAAAGTATATTTAAAACTAATTTAAGATGAAAAATCAAGGTATTCGAATCAACAAAAAGTCCACAATTACATTCCAATCCTCCTGAACATTAAGTAGTTCAAATAAAATATCAAATTTACACAAACTCACATTCACAATTTACTAACAAAGAATTTCCAAACGAAGACGTAAGCTCATGTGAGTTAAAGAATCCAAGGTCACTGTTGTTCCCATTAAGAAGGGTTGAACACACTATTACTAGGTATAACATCCCCCTAGCCAGGCCGAACACAAACATAGGACATATCTCGCCAAAGTTCTTCACAAACCAAATAAACAAAACAGTTCATTCATGTATTTTGTCAAACACTTAATCACCAGAGTATATATATACCATTATAGTAATCTAAACACAACTTACCACACGCTTATTCCAAATTTTCATATACAAATATACATAAACAGTTTGTGACATTCGAATTTTAGAAATCAAAACACTTTAAACAACAGTACAAGAGGTTTATACCCCTTAACCTCAATTCGCAACACTTGTAACCATCTGTTAAAACACGAATTTCCTACGTAATCATTAACACACAATCCTTAGCAATGAGTTATCCAACAAACAATCAATTTGTAATTAAACCTGAAGTCTCAAACTCTATACTAACACCAAAAATTCCATAATCAGAAGTACGAAAGAGAGTTTTAATTCGCTGAAACTCTAAAAACTTACCTTAATTTCCTATATCAAATTCTACATAGTCGATGCCTAACTCTCTAGAAGTGTTTGTCATTCCTCCCTCTCTAACCCCTATCATAAATAGCAATACAATTGATCTTTAATGATTTTGAAAAATTTAAGTCTTCAACAATTTATTCCTAAGTCGCTAAATTAATAATTAGCTCAGTAAAATCTCAAACTCTTAACTTGCCCTACACAAACCCAAAAAGCTTATGCATAAATTCAAAACCCACATTAAATTGCCTAATTACTAAGCCCATATTGGGGGGTAATAACATCAAGACTCTTCTTAATTCTTCATATAAAAAACCAAGTAAACTTTCAGTTATTAATATTCCAAATTGTCTTTTCAAAAAATTAAATTTTGAGCCAAAACTAAAAGTTTGAATTTGATCCAGTGTTTAAAATTTTGCCATGGATCCAAAACATAAGAAAACTTGAAACACTAGTATTTGTATATTGAGATAAAGCTGGACAGAAATTCTAAGAACCGTTATGGCAGTCAGTAGTCGTAATCCAAATTTTGATCTCAATATTCCAACTACAAGCAATTAGAAAGAATTTTCATTGGACCTAAACACTTCATTGAGCATTGAGAATCCTAATGGAGAAGGAGAAGAAGTATTTGCTGATGAGATATACTCAAATCAATCCTAATATAGAGTCCATTATGGAGATGGACAGATTGATTCCGACGATTATTAGATCCTCTTCAACATGAACATTGACACTTGATTAAATATGGATCCAAATCAAGAGTGTGAATCTCCTACTCTAGAATTAGATATTGATTCCTTACAAGAAGAGAATGAATTAGATGTTGATATTGATTTGGCACACTTTTCCAACATCCCATATGGAAACTACAATAAAGGAGAAGGTTTCCTTACAACTGTAAAAGGATGCCTCCTTCCCTTTTGTATAGCTTCCCAAAAACATAGCCTTGATTTCTTTTTTAGGCTATTGTTTTGTCTCTTCTATCTTCTCACAAAATAATATTGGTGGTATTCGAGGAGCAGGCGATACTAGCTAGAGCTCATTAATTTTTTGGTGTTCTTTTATTTATTTTAATAGCCATTGTTGGGTATTGTACTGTTAATTATCTGAAAAATTTTTTCTAAGGAGGTTGGTATTTAAGCAGTCCGCTTACGAACCTCCAATCTTTCCTAAAAATTTTCTTCGGATAATTTTTGGTAGAATACTTAACCTACTTAGTGTTTTGATTTGCTTCCGCAACAATTGGTATTAAAGCCAAAGGTTTTTTCAGTACGCTCTGTGGTTGCAACTTAGACTGATCTTTCACATCAGAAAGAAAATTCTTGGTTTATTGGCATTTTATATTTGTTGGCTATTAAATTTTTTGGAGCAAAAATGGTGGAACCATCAAAGGCGATAACATCCACCTCCTCAATTTTGTCAAGAACAGCAATGACGAATTCAAGATTTGCTGCGGAGATTTTTGGTGGAACAAGACATTTCGACATGTGGCAGGGTGAATTTCTAGATGCTTTATTTCAACAAGGTCTAGATGTTGCCATTGATGAAAAAGAATGGAAGACTACCAATCAATTAGCATGTGGTACGATTCAATCATGCTTATCAATGGAGCAGAAATATGCATTTTCAAAGGAGACTTCTACTTATAAATTATGAATGGCACTTGAAGAAAAATTCTTGAAGAAAAGCAATCAAAATAAGCTTCACATGAAGAAAAGCTTGTTTTGCTTTACTTATGTTTATGGTACCACTATGAATGAACATGTCACCAATTTTAATCAGCTAATTGTTGATTTATCAAACATGGACGTGACCTTTTGTGATAAAGATTTTGCTTTGATGCTGTTGGGATCACTTCCTGAGGAGTTTGAGTTTCTTAAGACTAATCTACTCCATGGGAAGATTGATGTGACTCTTACAAAAGCAACTTCTGCATTGTATAGTTACAAATTTCGAAAGAAAGAGAATAGGAAGACAAGTAGAGTAGTAGAAGAAGCCAGAAGTATAGAGAAGAACTGAGATCAAAATCCAAACCAATCAGAGATGAATATGCCTTCTGTAGAGAAAAATGGTACTGGAAGAAAGACTGTCCAAAGTTGAAGACTAAAACCAAGAATGAAAAAGAAAAAGCTATTGCAAGCTCAAATGTTGCTGAGTGTGCTGATGAAGAATCAGATTTTTCCCTAGTTATCACTCCATCAACAAGTCATTCCAATACTTGGCTCTTGGATACAGGTTGCAACTATCATATTTGTCCAAATCGAGACTGGTTCTTTGATTTTAAAGAACTAGAAAGTGGAGTTGTGTACTCTGCAAATGACATTCCTTGTGCAACATATGGAAAAGGCTCAATTCATCTCAAGAATGATGATGGATCATTCAGAATTCTAAATGATGTCAGATATGTACCAAACTTGACAAAGAATCTTATTTTCGTATGGACTCTGGAAGCAAAGGGTTTCGATGTCAAGATAAGTAAAGGAGTAATGAATATCATATATGGAGCATTAGTTATGCTAAAATGAATTCGGAAGAGCAACAACTTGTATTACTATCAAGGAAGTACAGTTATGAAGACATCATTAAATATTGTTGCTATGGATGATGAAGAGATAGATGCAACCAGACTTAGGCAGATGTGCTTGGGACATACTGGTGACAAATCCTTGAAAACATTATCGAATCAAAGATTATTGAAAGGAGTGAAAACCTAAAAATTGGAGTTCTGCGAGCATTGTGTCAATGGAAAGTAGACAAGAGTAAAGTTTGGCACTACAATCCATAATTCCAAGGACATTTTGGATTATGTCCATTCTGATGTATTGGGTCCTTCCAAAACAGTTTCAATGGTAGGAAAGCATTACTATGTAACCTTTGTTGATGATGTTTCACAAAGAGTGTGGGTGTATACTATGAAGACAAAGGATGAAGTGTTAGACGTTTTTCCTATTTAGAAAAAGATGGTGGAAAATTAAGCGAGGAGATAGTTCAAATGTCTCCGAACATATAATGGTGAAGAATACAAAAGTGACCCCCTTTTTAAAGATTTGTGCAGATGAATGAATTGTACGACACTTCTCAGTTAGAAATACACCACAACAAAATGGGGTGACAAAATGCATGAACCAGACATTGTTGGAGAAAGTTCGGTGTATGTTATCCAATGATGGGTTGGACAAACAATTTTAGGCTGAAGCTGTAACTTATGCATGCCATCTCATTAATCGATTAGCATCAATTGCTAATGATGGTAAAACTCCTCTGGAAAAATGGTTTGGAAACCCTGCTATTGATTATGACTCTTTACATGTATTTGACTACACTACTTATTATCATGTAAAGGAATCAAAGCTAGACCCAAGAGCTAAGAAGGCATTGTTCATGGGAATCACTATTGGAATCAAATGATATCACCTATGGTGTCCTAAAGATAAAAGGATAATTTTTAGCACAGATGTTATTTTTGATGAGTCAAACATGTTGAAGAAAGTGAAAAATGAAACCTCTCAGCAAGCAAATAAAGCTTTACAGCAGGTGGAGACAATTTTAAAGCATATGGAGTTTAATAGAACTTTGAACCCAGTCAGAAAAGAAGCAGATGGAGACACACTGAAAATAGATGAAGAGTCAAATGAAGAAGAGAGTTCAATTGATGAAACTCAATAGCAATAACAATCCCAGATGCAGCATGTAACAATTGCATTGAGAAAAGAAAAGAGGACTATCAAAAGGCCTCTTCACTATGATGATACAATAACATGTGCATTCTCAATTGCAAATGATGAAATTCTTAGCATTTATCGTGAAGTCATTCAAGATGTTAATGGTGACAAGTGGAGGAACGCAATGGAAAAAGAAATGCAGTCCCTTGAGAAGAATCAAACATGGAAGCTAGCAAGCTTACCAAATGGGAAGAAGGCAATTGGTTGTAAATAGGTATATGCACAGAAGAATGGATTTCCTAATAAGTCTGATATTCGTTACAAGGAAATATTGGCAGCTAAAGGCTATGCTCAAATGGAGGGAGTTGATTATAATAAAGTATTTTCTCCAATTATTGAACATTCCTCCATCAGAATCTTATTAGCCTTGGTAGCACAATTGGATATGGAACTAGTTCAGATGGATGTGAAGACCGCATTTCTACATGGAGACTTAGATGAGGAAAATCTATATGAGTTAGCCAAAGGGATTCAAAGTTGCTAGGAAAGATAAGTTAATGGGTAAGCTTAACAAATAGTTATACGGATTAAAACAATCACCAAGACAATGGCACAATCGATTTGATAAGTTCATGCAAGGGCAAAAGTACACAAGAAGCAGGTCTGACCATTGTGTATACTTTCACAAGCTACAAGATAAAACTTTCATACATCTTCTCATATGTTGATGATATATTGATAGCTTCGAAGAATAAAGAAACAATTGAAAAGTTGAACGCTCAACTCGATAAAGAGTTTGAGATGAAGGATTTAGGAGAAGCAAGAAGGATTCTTAGTATGGAGATATACAGAGACAAAAAATTGGGGAGATTGTACTTAATTCAGAAAGAATATCTGAGAAAAGCATTAAAGCTCTTTGGCATAAATGAATAATCAAAGTCTATTGGTACCCCTCTTGCTCCTAATTTTAAGCTTAGTGCATCTTTATCTCCAAAGAATGACATGGAATGGGAATACATGTCAAAGGTTTCTTGTGCAAATGCTATTAGTAGCTTGATGTATGCTATGGTGTGTACAAAGCCTAACATTTCACAAGCAATTAGAGTCGTAAGCCGGTATATGCATGATTCCGGTAAGGAATATTGGCAAGCTGTGAAATGAATTCTATGGTATATTATCAAAATCGTGGATGTTGGTTCAATATTTCAGCAGGATAAGGATGATGGTCAATGGATACTGTAATTCAGATTATGCTGGTGATTTGAACAAGTGTCGATCAATGACAGAATATGTGTTTACTTTAGTCAAAGTACCAGTTAGTTGGAAGTCTACTTTACAAACAACAGTGGCTCTATCTACAACAAAAACAAAGTATATTGTAGTTACTGAGGCTATTAAAGAGGCAATTTGGCTTCAAGTGTTGCTTGATGAATTAGGAGTAAGACAGAAGAATGTCAAAGTACATTGTGATAGTTAGAGTGCTATTCATTTAGCAAAGAACCAAGTTTATCATGCAAGGACGAACACATCAATGTCAAGTATCACTTCATTAGAGAAATTTTGGAAGATGGTCAAGTATCCATCCAAAAGATTAAGACTACTGAAAATCCTACAGACATGATGACAAAGGTAGTGACAGATATCAAGTTCAATCATTGCATGGACTTGATAAATGTTTTGCAAATTTGAATTTTGGTGCTTTTGAAGTGCATTGGAAGACACTACCAATATGAATATTTGTAGCGAGTTTTGAAAAGTGCAAAGAAAAATTTGCCAAGGTGGAGATTTATTGATTTGGCTCATTTTCCCAACATCCTATATGGAAACTAAAGTAAAAGGGGAGGTTTCCTTACAATTATAAAAAGAAGCCTTCTCCCTTTTTGTATAGTATTCCAAAAACATAGCCTTGATTACTTCTTTAGGCTATTGTTTTCTATCTTATATCTTCTCACAAAATAATATTGGTAGTATTCGAGGAGTAGGCAATATTAGCTAAACCTCATTAATTTTTCGGTGTTCTTTATTTTATTTTCATAGCTATTGTTGGGTATTATATTTTTAATTATCTAGAAAAATTTTGTCTAAGGAGGTTGGTATTTAAGCAGTCCTTCTACGACCCTCCAATCTTTCTTGAAAATTTTCTTGGAATAATTTTTTGTACAATACTTAACCTACATGCTATTTTGATTTGTTTCTGCAACAATTGATCCGTCGTGGGAAGAAGATGGAGACTTAATTACTTTGTAGTCAGATAGTAATTTTTTCAAACTTAAATTTTCATGGCCGAAATAGCGTGGCTGCTCTCTCACCCACGCTTGAAGCTTGCATGGAAATTATTCTGAATTATTCAATACTCCTATATCATTTCTTCAAGCTTGCACCTTGCAATTTTTTTTTCTCATGCAGGAAATGTTGACATATCTCGAGAGGAAAAAGGTGCAAGAAAAGGAAAGAAAAACCTGTTGAATGAGCAAAGATGGCAATCTATTTTGCTTTGTCAGAGATAAGAAATTAAAACGAAATGTGGGAAAAGATAATTCTTCTCTATTTTCAGTGCGTCAACGTACCATGCAACAAATTTGGAAGTGACTCAAAGATACTTCAACTGGTGTTCTTGTTGTCGCTTTGTCCCATAAGAAATCAAATTATGGTCGAAGAAGAGTTTAAATTCATTTAAATTGGTCATTGGTATTCCTTTCCGTCAACGAACAAATTTAAGGTCACTTGCTGAAACTTTGGGTGTCAGCTATACGACTATTGTTGAGACGTGTGAAGCAAGGCCTCCTTTGTCGCCATTCAAATGCCACTAAACCGTCTCTAAAGTAAGAAAATAAAAGAACCCTGTTGCAATCCTACATATCTGACGAAAAAATGTGGAAATTATTATTTGCTTCCCTTTGAAGAAGAACCTCTGCAAACATGTCAATGTAAGAATTACGTTGGGAAAATAATGTTTTCAGTTGCTATGGCTCAACCGAGATTTGATGATGAAGGGAATGAAGTGTCTTGTGGGAAAAGTAGAAGTCTTTCTTTTTGTCACCAAACAACCAGCCCAAAGATGAAGTAGGAACAGAGATGCCGCGCGAGGCCTTGGAGCTAAAATCGATTACCTCAATCAGGAGAGAAGCCATTAGAATATGTCTTATTGAAAATGTTATACCAGCAATTCGAGTTAAGTGGCTAAGAGAGGATTCAAGAAATACCAATTTTATTCAATAAGATAACGCTAGAACACAAGCTGATCTAAGTGATGAAGAATTTCAAATAGCTGCTCCACAAAATATTGATGTTTGATTTCACCTGATTTTAATATTTTGGATCTTGGATTCTTTAGTGTATAATTCAAGCATTATAGCATAAGGATTGTTCAAAGACAATAGAAAAGCTTATTCATTGACGCACAAAAATCTTAATAAGTAAACTATTGTCCAATTGAGTACTTAGGTGATTCAAATGTTATTCCCGCAGGGATTAAAATTAAGTACCAAAATTTCTAAAGTTTTCTAATTTAGGCCCACATAATTAATTTTAATTATCATAGATTAGAATCTAATTAAAAATTACTAAGAAACTAAACTAAACTAAAATAATAAAATATTGAAACTAAAAACTAAGCAAATAATGAAAAAAACATTGATTAGGACTTTGATACAAAGAGTTCTCACAATGATTAATTCAAATTATATCTCTTTTAATGTATCAAATTTCGTTATGTTAGACCTAATTCATTAATGGTAAAACTTCCTAATTTAGGTTTTACCCAATCCTTTGCTATAAAGCCCCTAATTTTAATTAAAAAAAAACCATATTCCTATATGATTTTAATTAATTAAGATTGGATTATCGATTTGTAAAATTCTCCCATTTCACTAATCATAGTCACATACACTTGGAAACGGCTCAATAGAAAGCGAATATATTCTTAATTGGTTTTACTATGAGTTATTGTTACCTAACTCCTAATTAATTAATTACCAGATTCTTCACAATTAATTATGTGACCATGCATAGAGTAGTGAATTCCATATAAGCATTACGAATAACATAACAATAATTAATGAATCAGGGAATAAGAGAAATATTGAACACAATAAAAGAATGCAAAAATATCAAATTAAATCATTGTTCAAATTAAGTCTTCACAAAGTCCTAATCAACTAAGAAAATTCAGCCTTGCATGTTTCAAAAGACAGCCATAAAAATTATAGAAAACATAAAGAAATTACCAGGGGAGAAAGACAAATAAATATTATGACAAAGCTTCAATTCCCGAACCTCTGTTCCTTTTTTCCTCTGCAATTGCTTCCGAAGCGCTTTATGTCCATGAGCACCTTTCTTTTGTTGAAGAAAAGACTCCCACATGCATTGGGTGTTCAAAAAGAAAAATCCAAACATTCCAATCTAATTTCGTAATTTTGGATTGGATTAGATTAAAAAACGATGGATTTGGATTAAATTTTAAAAAATCGACTAGATTGGATTGGATTAAAATTTTTTTCAAACTATCCCAATCCAAACAGAATACATACATACATACATACATACATACATACATACATACATACATATATATATATATATATATATATATATATATATATATATATATATATATATATATATATATATATATATATATATATATATATACTCATTTAATATTTTATTTTGTAGTGATGTAATATAAATGCACACTTTTTTAATCGATAAAAATCTTTAGTTACCCTAATGTTCTTAATGTTCTCTATTGATTCCACCACTGATTACTGCCGCCACTCTCCATACTTTATGTCGCTCTTTCTCTTTTCCATATTCTGCACCACAACTCTAAACCACCACCTTTAGGGAATATGTAATTGATGTATTTATTATGAAATATTGTGAATATCCATCATCTCAAGAGATAATTCATAATAAGTTATGGAATATGAAAAGTTAGAGATTATAATCAAAGTTGTAACATTCATACTTTATAAACCACTAAATCCATTACCGCTATTATCTTAGAGATCATAGGAGAAGGCTACAAATGACCTATGATGGGAAATGTCACTTCCAACTCTATAAATAAGTGTTTGTAAGAGTGTGGATGAGTATGTGAAAAATTCTCAATAAAATTCTAGCTTCTATATTTCTTGAGTTCTCTCTTCTCTCTTTGTTATAGTTTAAAGTCTTGTTCATTCTTATTTTATAGTTTGTTGTGTCTTCATCGTGACCAGAATTTTACAATATGTTATTAGTACGATTGTTTGAAGGATTATTCTTTGAAGTTTCTTTGGTGTACGATTTTCTGAAGAACGATTCTTTGAAGGTTAAGGTAAAAACATTCTTTCTTTTCATTATCATCATGTCAAACCTTACTAAACTTAAATTTTTGGCACTTGATATCACAAGAAAGAACTATCTATCATAGATTCTTGATGATGAAATCCACCTTGATAAAATGGGTCTTGGGAACACCATTAGAGAAAATAATACTAAGTCGAATCAAAATCGTACCAAGGCAATGATTTTTCTTCATCACCATCTTCATGAAGCCTTGAAGGTTGAATACCTTATGTAAAAGATCCTCTTATTCTTTGGCAAAATTTTAAAGAAATTTACAACCACTTAAAGATGATTGTTTTATCAAAAGCTCGTTATGAGTATGTACACTTGAGGCTATAAGATTTTAAAGCTATTAGGGAATAGAATTCTACTGTGTTTAGAATTACTTCACAATTGAAATTATGTGAAGATAAAATTACTGAAGAAGATATGTTGAAAAAGACGTTTTCTACATTTCATGCCTCTGATATGCTCTTGTAGCAGTAATATTGAGAAAAATGGTTTAAGAAATATTCTGGGTTGGTTTCATGCCTACTCATAGCTGAGTAAAATAACGAATTACTCATGAAAAAGCATGAGACTTGACCAACTAGTTATGCTTCACTACCTGAAGGGAATGCGACTAGAATTAATAATTCTAGCCACATGAGGGGTCATGGTTGTGGTCGTGATCGTGATCGTGGCAATGGTCGTGGTTGTGGACGTGGTCACGGTAAATATATGCCTTATCAAAATCACCAAAAGAATGAGAAAACTGATGAAAAAGGTAATGACACTATCTTAGCAAATCGTGAAGATAAATGTTATCGATGCGGTATGAAAGGACATTGGTCGCGTTCTATCATACGGTCAAACATCTTGTTGAACTTTATCAAGCTTCATTCAGAAGGAAAGATAAAAGTGTTGAGGTCAATTTTACTTGCCCTTTCTGATATTGATGGTGATAATATTGATGATGTTCATGTTGATATAATATATTTAGATGTAGCAGATTTTTTTGAGCATCCAGAAGGAAAGAGTGACCATTTCATTGGTGATGGACATGTTAGAAATAATTAAAATTATTATGCTTTGTTTTAGTTTCGTTGGAATAATAATTCATTTTATTTCAATTATTAAAGTTATATTTTTATTCAGATATTGCTATCATCCCATCTATTAATAATGATAGAGAGGATTTATGTCTTATTGATAGTGGAACAATGCACACTATATTGAAACACAAAAAAACATTTTTCTCACTTGAATATGGGAGAAACAAAAGTGCATACCATAAGTGGTTGTGCAAAATTAATTGAAGGCTCTGAAAGAGCTAATATTCTTTTACCTAGAGATATTATGTTGGTCATAAAAAATGTGTTACTCTCTAAAAATTCTCGAACAAATTTATTAAGTTTTAGATATATTTGTTTTAATGGATATCATATTGAGACATTTGAAAAAATGTTAGTGAATTCTTATATGTTACTACTTTTGTTTCAGAAAACAAACATGCAGTAGAAAAATTTTCATCCTATTCTTCTGGCTTATATTATGCAAAAAATTAGTGCAATTAAAATGCATCATTTAGAAAATCAAAATTTTACTAATCCAAATAATTATATTATTTGGCAGAATGATTAGGTCATCCTGGATCTATAATATTGCAAAATATTATTGAGAATACGCATGGTCATTTATTGAAAAATGAAAAAATCTTGAATTCTAACGAATTCTTATGTGCTGCTTGTTCACAAAGGAATTTAATTATTAAACTTTCAATAATGAAAGTGAGAGTTGAATCCTCAGCATTTTTAGAAAGAATTCATGGCGATATATGTGGACCTATTCATTCACCATGTGGGGAATTTAGATACTTTATGATTTTAATTGATGCATCGACTGGTTGGTCACATGTATGCTTATTCTCATCTCGTAACTTGGTATTTACGAGATTACTTGCCCAAATAATTCACGTAAGAGCACAATTTCCTAATTATCCAATTAACAAAATTCGTCTAGAAAATACTAGTAAATATTCATCTCATGCTTTTGATGCCTATTGTATGTCCATTGGCATTACTATTGAACATCCTGTAGCTCATGTTCATACACAAAATGGACTAGCTAAATTATTTATTAAATGTTTATAATTGATTGCAAGACCATTGTTGATGAGAACAAAACTTCCTACATCAGCTTGGGGACATGCTATTTTACATGCAGCAGCATTTGTACGCATTAGACCAACTAATTATCATAATACTCTCCTTTTCAATTAGTTTTTGGTTTTGAACCAAACATTTCCCATTCGAAAATTTTTGGATGTGCTGTTTATGTTCCAATAGTGCCAAATCAACACACTAAAATGGACACTCAAAGAAGATTGGGAATTTATATTGGTTATGAATCTCCCTCTATAATAAGATATCTTGAACTATTAACGGGAGATGAATTTACTGCAAGATTTTCTTATTGTCAATTTGATGAGACAATTTTTCCTATACTAGGGAAAGAAACTAAGCAACAAAAGTGAGAAATCACATGTGCAACATCCTCTTCAAGTCATCTTGATCCGTATATAAGTGCTACTAAACTACAAGTTCAAAAGATCATTCATTTATAAAAAATTGCAAATCAACTGCCGATACTTTTGTTGATTTTATAAGAGTAATTAAATCGCATATTCCTACTATAGATGGTCCTATTCAAGTTGATGTCCATGTAGGACAAAATATAAATACTACAGCTAATGATTCTAAAGCACGCTTAAAGCATGGCCGACCTCTTGGTTCTAAAGATAAAAATTTCAAAAGAAAAGAGGATTAAATAATCAAAGTGCTCCTCCTGAAGAGTTAGAACAAAAAGACCAATAGATTACTGATCTTAATGTTCAGGATTCTGGAGAATTCCATAAACTTTATTACTACAGGTGAAAGTTGGAATCAAATAATTAGGATCAATAGAAGAATGTCGACATAGACTTGATTGGTTAAAATGGGAAGATGCAATTCAATCGAAACCAAATTCACTTAACAAACGTGAAGTTTTTGAACTTGTAGTATGAATACCAGAATGTGTAAAATCAGTTGGTTATAAATGGGTATTTGTACTAAAGCAAAATAAACAAAATGAAGTCATGCAATATAAAGCACTACTTGTATCACAAGGGTTTTCACAAATACCTAAAATTGGTTATGAGGAGAGATATTCTCCTATGATTGATGCAATAATGTTTTGATATCTTGGAAGTTTGGCAGTACATAAAGAAACTTATATGCATATTTTGGAAGTAGATATTGCATATTTATATGGGAATCTTGATAGTTAAATTTACATAAAAATTCCTAAAGGATTTCAGATGCCTGAAGCATGTATATTGAGCATTCGAGAAAATTTTTTCATTAAATTGCAAAAATCCCAATATGGATTGAAGCAAGTTAGAAGAATGTGGTATAATTATCTTAGTGACAGCTTGATAAAAGCAAGATTTAAAAATGATCCGATTTGTCCATGTATTTTTATTAAAAAGTATGAATCAGGCTTCGTGATAATTGCTATATATGTTGATGACATTAATCTCATTAGAACTCTTGAAGAGCTCCTAAAAGCAAGAGATTATTTGAAAAAAGAATTTGAGATTAAGGATTTTGAAGAATTAAGTTTTGTCTTGGTTTACAAATTGAACATCTGTAAGACAGAATTCTTATTCATCAATCAACATATACTAAAAAGGTCATGAAAAGGTTTTACATGAACAAGGGACATCCTTTAAGTACTCCAATGGTCGTCTGATCCCTAGATATTTCTAAAGAAAATGATGAAGAACTACTTGGTCATGAAGTATCTTATCTTAGTGCAATTGGTGCATTGGTGTATCTTACTAATAATACAAGACTTGATATATCATTTTTCATAAACTTATTAGCAAGATATAGTTCTTCTCTCACAAGACGACATTAGAATAGTATTAAGCATGTCCTTAGATATCTTCAAGGTACCATAGATCATGGATTATTTTATTCAAATGAGACCCACCCAATATTAATTGGTTATGCGGATGCTAGATATTTATTTGATGCATATTAGGCACGTTCGCAAACATGTTATATATTTACCTATGGTGGTACTACCATTTTATAACGTTCTATAAAACAATCCATGGTAGCCACTTCATCTAATCATTCTAAAATTATATCCCTTCATAAGGCAAGTCAAGAATGTATATGGTTAAGATCTATAATCTATTATATTCAAGAGAACTGTGGATTATCCTCTAGGAATAAAATTTTAACTCCTCTATATGAGAATAATGTAACTTGTACAGCTCAATAAAAAGAAGGATATAATAAAGGAGATAGGACAAAGCATATATGACCAAAATTTTTTTTTTTTTTTTACTCATGAACTCTAGAAAAGTTGTGATATTAATGTGCAACAAATTCGATCATGTGACAATTTGGCAGATCTATTCACTAAGACATTATGTACAACAACATTTGAGAAATTGGTGAACAAAATTAGAATGCATCGGTTAAGAAATCTTAAAGGATTATTATCTCTTTAGGATGAGTAGCAATGTCATAAAGAGTAGTGTACTCTTTTTCTTTCACTAGAGTTTTTTCCATTGAGTTTTTTATCTAATAAGGTTTTAACGAGACATATTCTTTATGTAATGGACATCCAAGGAAGAGTATTATGAAATATTGTGAATGTCCATTATCTCAAGAGATAATTCATAATAAGTTATGGAATATGAAATGTTAGGGGTTACAACTAAAGTTATAACATTCACCCTTTATAAACCACTAACTCCATTACCTCCATTATCTTAAGGATTATTGGGAATCATGGTAGGTAAGTTATGTAAGTTATGAAGAAGGCTATTAATGGCCTATGATGGGAAGAGTCACTTCCAACTCTATAAATAAGAGTTTGTAAGAGTGTGTATGAGTGTGGATGAGTGTGTGAAAAACTCTTAATAAAATTCTAACTTTTATATTTTTTGAATTCTTTCTTCTTTTTTTGTTATAATTTAAAGTCTTATTCATTTTTATTGCATAGTTAATTTTGTGCCTATTGTGACTAGAATTTTACAATAGTAATATATTATTAATATAAAATTTATGTATTTGACATTAGAAGAAACATGTAGTTTATATAATAGTTTTTCTACCATTGACATATAATTTATGCTCGTTTTTTGTTCAATTGAAAAATACCGGTTAATTCATTTTATTCCAATCCAATCCATTGTAATCTAAACCGACTGTTTAAGGTTTCGAATAGATCAGATTAGATTAAAATAGAGAATTGCTCAATACGCCAAAGTTGGGCGCCCCTACCGAGTGGGTTCCACCTACTTTTGACGCAACCCAGATTCCCAAAAGTTGGCACAACTGCTAAGAGAGGGCCACCAGCTTGGGTGTTCCTAACACTGTCAATACGGGCCAAAGCCCGCAGGCTGGCCCGTATAGCATACTCGTTTAAATCTAAAGATGTTATCTCTACCTCTAGACCACTTGAACTGCTTCACTTTGATTTGTTTGGTTCAGTTACTTTATCTAGCTTATGTTGTAAATCTTATATGTTTGTTATTATTGATAAGTATTCTGGATTTACGTGGACCCCCCTTCCTAACTCGAAAGGATGAGGCATTTAACCAGCATGCTAATCTGTGCAAGAGAATTCAAAATCAGAAGTGATACAATATGACCATAATCAGAGTGATTATGGCA
Source organism: Rauvolfia tetraphylla (assembly GCA_030512225.1). Taxonomy (NCBI): domain Eukaryota; kingdom Viridiplantae; phylum Streptophyta; class Magnoliopsida; order Gentianales; family Apocynaceae; genus Rauvolfia; species Rauvolfia tetraphylla. Next base: position 3,581,652 of record JAJQKT010000004.1, on the reverse strand, counting down.
GAGAATTCGAGAACAAGCTATATTTGAGGAATTTTGCAATGAAAAAGGCATCAGTCACCAAGAACTCATTAAAAAAATAGAGTAGTGGAAAGGAAAAACAAAATACTTCAAGAGATAGTAAGAACTATGATGATTGAAAATAGACTGCCTAAATACTTTTGAGCTGAAGCTGTGAATGCAACTTGTTACATTCTTAACATAGCACTAATGAGATCAACACCAAAGAAGACACCGTATCATTAATGGAAAGGAAGAAAACCCAACATTAGGTACTTCAAAGTTGTTGGGGGCAAATACTTCATTTTAAATGACAAAAAAGACAACCTGGGAAAATTTGATGCAAAAGCTGATGAAGGAATCTTTCTTAGATATTTAAATCAAAGCAAAGCCTACAGAGTCTTCAACTGAAGGACACTTGTCATGGAAGAATCAATTCATGTTACCTTCAGTGAAACTAGATCGACTACATCCAATAAGGAGAAACATGAGCTACTTGCTGATGAAAGTGAAAATCATTAAAATGAAAAGAATGAAGAAATCAACAATGAATCTTAAGAAGAAAATGGTGTATAGAAAGAAGCTGAATAGAAAATGAGTCGAGCTAATGATTTTGGAGCTAATCCTAATGATGAGCTAATTTGGAGAACCTGCCCATGAATGGATATTTCATAAGTATCATGCTAAAAAAAATCTTTGGCAAAACCCTCTGAGAAAATCATCAGAAGAAGCCAACTGAGAAAGTTGGTTGGAAATGTGGCTTTTGTTTCACAAATTGAGTATAAAAAGTATGAGAAAGCACAAGAGGATGAAAGTTGGATGTTGGCCATCCAAGAAGAGCTAAATCAATTTGAAAGGAGCAATGTTTGGATGCTAGTTCCAAGACCCAAAAATCAGTTTATCATAGGCACAATATGGGTGTTCAAAAACAAGCTTGATGAAGATGGGAATATTGTCAGAAATAAAGCAAGGTTAGGTGCTCAAGGATATAACCAAGAGGAAGATATAGATTTTGATGAAACTTTTGTCCTGTTGCTAGATTAGAAGTTATTAGTGCATTTGCATGTTTCAAAAAAGTTCTTGCTTTACCAAATGGATATTCAAAGTGTATTTCTAAATGATTTTCTAAAAGAAGAAGTTTATGTTGAACAGCCACCAGTTTTTGAAAACTTTGAAAAATCCAATCATGCTTTCAAGCTAATTAAGGCCTTGTACAGTCTGAAACAAGCTCCTCGAATTTGGTATGAAAGACTTAGCAATTTCCTACCAGAAAAAGGTTTTTTGAGAGGAAAGGTGGATAAAACCTTGTTTACTAAGAGTGGTTCCAAAGAATTTCTCATTGTTCAAGTTTATGTGGATGACATAAATTTTGAAGCTATAGATCAAAATTTGTGAAAAGAATTTGCTAGCCTAATGCAAGAAGAATTTAAAATGAGTATGATGGCAGAATTAAATTTCTTCCTTGGATTACAAATAAAGCAACTCAAAGATTGGATAGCTATCAATCAAGCTAAATACACGAAGGAGTTGTTGAAGAATTTCATATGAAAAATTCAAAGCCTAGTGAGACTCCCATAAGCATCATAGCCAAGCTAGATAAGGATGAGAAGGGCAAAGTGTGAATACTAAGCTATTCAAAGGTATGATCAGCTCATTACTTTATCTCACAACAAGCAAACCTGATATTCATTTTAGTGTATGTCTCTGCACTCGTTTTCAAGCTAATCCTAAGCAATCCCACTTGGTTGTTGTTAAGAGAATTTTAAGATACCTTGTAGGAACACAAGAATTTAACTTATGGAATCCTAAAGCTACATCATTTGACTTGGTTGGATGCAATGATGCTGATTTTGTAAGAAGTAGAGTTGATAGGAAAAGCATATCAGGAACTTGTTAATTCCTTAGTCATGCATTAGTCTCATGGCACAGCAAGAAGCAAATGTCAGTTAGCTTGTCAACTACTAAAGTAGAATACATATCAGCTAGGAGTTGTGTAGATCAAATCTTGTGGATAAAGTATAGGCTTAAGGATTTTGGTCTAAGGTACAAAAATATCTCTAATTTTCTGTGACAACACGAGTGCCATTAATCTTACCAAAATCCTATGCAGCATTTTAGAACAAAATATATTGAGATTAAGCATCACTTCATCAGAGAACATGTTGAGTCTGGAACTATTGAGCTAATTTTTGTACCACTGACAAACAACTTGCAAAATTTTCATAAAACATCTAAGTGATGAACCTTTTTGCAACATTCGCATGGAACTGAGTTTGCTAAAGCTAAAATGATAATATGATAATTTTTTACCTTTTGTATGCATTCACATGTGTAAACCCTTTTTGACTACTTTTTATTTTGAAAAATGACTTCTCAAATTTTCTTCTGAATCCATATATACTCACATGACTTATGAACAACTGTAAACATCAAGTCATAATCAAAAATATGTGTCTGAGTTCTCCTAGAAAATCTATAAAGTTAAAAAGCATAAATCATCTTTTGGTTAATGTGACAACACATCTTCACATTTTTCATAAAAAAGCCTCTTTTTTCATTAGTCAGATAAATGTCACTTATGATTTTTGTGAAAGCTAATCTCAGGCAAACAAAAAGCCTAGAAAACTCAATAAGATGGATTAAATTATAGCTAGATTTTTTGACTAGTTGATTAGACTTATCAAAAAGTGACCATCGTGTAAACCTCTCTCTCTCTTTGTCTCTCTCTTCTCATTAACATGATCACCACTTTTTTACTCCAACTCCCATGATTTGACTGCTACTTTTTCACTTTATCTTCTTTTCAATTAACACTCTTGCAGTTTCACTTAAACTATTCCAAACTTCATCTCTTTGGCTTCTCTCTCAAAGTTCTTTAAATAGCCTAAAAGTTTTCAAGCTCTCAGGAGCATCTCCTCGGTTTCCCAATCTTCTGATTCTCTGAAATGGCACCGAAAAGAAAAGAAGTGAAGCCTTCTCCAAGCAAGAAGTCATCTAGTTCAGAATCCTGAAAATGGAGAAAGGTGGAAAAGGAAAGGAAGTAATCTCTGAAAAGTCCATGAAAAGCTTGAAAGAAAAGGTCACTCTAATAAAATCCCTATCACTCTCTCAAGAACCATTGACTGGAATCATTTTGGTGATTCTAGGCTACCATAGAAAAGCTAGTTTGAAGCTCAAGGATGGGTGGGTTTCATGAAGATCGACACTATGGCTTACCAAAACCTAGTAAAGCAATTCTATAGTACCATCAAGGAGGCTAGAGCATACACTATTGAAGTAGTAATGAAGAAAAAAAGCACCACATCACTTTGGATACACTGTCCAAAGCTTATGGTTTTCCCAATTCTGGAGCTAGATTTTTCAAGAAAGGAAATGCCAATGAGGTGAAAGGCTCCTTAGAAATGGACTTCAAGCAAGAGATAACTAGAAATCCTAACCTTTCTAAAGAAAAGGTCAGATCTACTGAGTTGAGCACACATAATAGGGTAGTTCACAAATTTATCACCACCTTCATTTCACCCAACCTGGTAGCTTCGATTATGTCAGCAATGGAGGAAGAAAAGAAACAAACAAGTGAGAGTTGTAAAGAGGAGGGTGAAAGTGGGAATGATGATGAGCTTTGAAGTTAGGAAGTAGCCCAATTGGACAATCAGGCTACTGAAGAAGTAGCTCCATAACCTGTTGAAGGAAGGCAGAAAAGAATAGCCTTGAAAACTGCATGATCTAGCTTGGAAAGATTAGAGGAACCTAAAAAGTTAGAGATAAAAAGGTTCATAAAACTGAGGAGAATATTGAAATTGAGCAAGCTCAAGCTAAAAGGAGAGCGGGAAAGAACCAGTGATAGACATTGATGAAGTGGAGTCAAACAAGAAAAGTGAAGCTAATATTAACATGGAGGAGCTAAGAAAAATTGTTGATGATATGAACAAGGCATCCATGTGATTTACTAACTCTATTGATCAGATCACTAGGTTGACAGCCAGAGATTCAAGAGCTGGTGAGACATTCAAAGTTGATCTGGGAGATTATGAGGAATACTAGCAGAGGTTTGTGGCAGTCTCTGAGTATGGTCTAAAAATGTTGTTATATGAATGTGAGCAGACTTTCGAGTTAGTCTTGAGGGAAGTCAGAAACCAACCCATACCTGAACCGCAAGAGGTAGTACCAAGTCATGTGAATCTAGATGAGGTGAAACAAATGATGTTCCAAAAGATGAGGAATCTTCACAAGCTGTACTTGAGCATCCCCTTGCAAAGGTCTTTAAAATTAAGCTTGAACTTCCTATTCCTCAGGGCAATCTAGTCTTTCAAATTGGTAGATGTATCCCCATACCTCTTGATCTCAATACCCCTACCATTCCTAGTCCAACCTCTAGTAATAGTGTTTCTATACACTCTATTTATCATTCTACTGATATTCATGCTACACCTATTCTAGCAATCCCATCTGAACTATTTGATACTCTGGGTTCTGCTTCTGTTCAAGTCATTGCTCCTGTAGCTCCATTTGCAAGCCTCCACAAGAAGATGGAAAACCAAAAAGGATGTAGTTCGTGGGTCTGATTGCAACAACATGTCACTAATTGCAATCTCTATTATATTAAGTTTCCTTAGCTTGGCTATATGCCGATAAAGAATGACTCTGTTTTGGTTTGGATTTGAACTAACAGTTTTTTTCTTATTATCTTTTTGGCCCCTCTTTGATGCTTGACAAAAAAAGGGGAATAGTATTAGGACTTATTCTGTCTATTTGGATATTCTACTCATTTTGAGCCTTTTGTTACTATTGCTTATTCTGAATATTTTGTCGATTCATCATCCAGCTAACCATTTGGTTGTCAAACTACTTTCCTTTTTTGTATCTGCTCAGATATATCCTAACTATTTACAATAATAGAGTATACATGAATTCTGGGGGATCAAAAACATTTGTCCTTACCTTCAGAAAAATCAAAAAGATTTTTCATTTTACACATATACTTTCAAAAATCTAGAACATTTTTTCAAGCAAGTATGATCAAGAAACTTACTATTTTACTATTTTGACTTTATTTGATCTTTGCTTAAAAAGTTTTGTCATTCATCAAAAAGAGAGAGAATGTTGACTGAAGGATCAAACCTTCTAGTTTTGATGACTAACAAAACATGTTTTAAAGTAATCTAATGAATATATGTTCAAATGATTTCAAAATATGTCTCGAATGATCCTGATCATGCCACACGAACTCAACAATCAAGCACCATAATTCATGGGTATAATTTTTAGATCTTTTTAAGAATTGATTTGAGATAATATGTCATAATATGTGCTTTAGTCAAATTCAAATATAAATGTGCCTGAAAAAGATTTTACTTCAAAACTATATTTGGAAATCTTTTGAGAAAATGGCAACATGTTTTGACTCTAATCATTACATCAAACTATTTTCAAAACCATCAAGCTAGATGCATTTGTGTCAAGCTACTTTACTAGAATATAGAATCTTGAGGTGAGTCAACATGATAGTAACTAATCATTGTTCACCTGACGAAGCATCAGCGCACCTTTACAGCAAACCAGAATCACTTTTGCAACTTTATTACTAGTTAGAATAACTTTTTCAAAAGTAGACAAGCCTCACCTTTTAGACTTACACAGATTTGGCACAAAGGTGTTTTGAAACACTTTCTAAGATAAAAAGAAATTAGTTGACTTTCTATGAAAGAATCAGTTAGAACTATCGAAAGTCACATGTTCACCTATCCTTATAAAAAGTTGATTTTTTTGAAAAGAATTTTTTGACCTTCGAATAAGACTTGACCAATGCACCATTTGATTGAATTTTATTTTATCTTTCTATAGGATATTGTATTTGCTATCAATATAACCTTTTGCATTCTTAAGTCTTTAAGAGATAAGTTTGTGTTTCTCAAAGAAGCTGAGAGTTCTTCAAGTTGAGAATAGAAAATCTAAAATCTCAATGAGAAACACTTCTAGGTAGAAAAGAGCAAAAGTGCAAGGTGTGATCTGATATTGGAAGCAAGTGCAAGCTTCAATATTTTTATCTTCATCTCTTCACGAGTCACAAGTGCCAGTTGTTAACTTGTGCCACCAAGGCCGAGGAGGTTCTTGGTTGAAAAATAATTACTGGATCTGTTGAAAATCTAGGATAGTTGCTAGATCTATTTGTAAACTAGTGGGTACAACTTGAGAGTTTCTTGGATGTAAGATACTTAAGGTTGTATGTGTTGATCTCTACCGTTAAAGAGATTGAGTTAGTACTTGAGATGAAATTCTCAAGGTATAAATATAGGCATGTTGTCAAACCATTATAAAAATCCTTGCATCTCTTTTCATTCTTGCTTTACTTAGGTAATTGTTTGCTTAGGTTAATTGTTATTTGCATTTTAGTTGAAAAACACACTTTCTGGAAAAATGATCAAATTCGAAACATACTCTCCACACAATGGAAAGACATGTTAAAACTATTATTCAGACAATATCACAAAAACTATCTTTCAAACCATCTAATGAAAACAACTAGCTTGATAACTTTTTGAAGTTATTTCCATACTATCATGATTTGCCTGGCTATTTATGTCTATGCATTCTCCAAAATAATGGAGTTGCATTCTGAGTCCAACAACACTTTTGTAAGATACTCGAGCTAATGTTACTATGAGTTAGCTCAATTGAGAACATTAGCTTAATACTCAAACTAGACTTCAACACTTATTTTATCAGCCAGCTAATAGCACATCAACTTTTATATTTTTAATTCTGCTTTGCAAAGGTCAATATTTTTAAAAATCCAATTCAGCTTCTTCTTGGATATTGCTGGGACCTACAATTTGGAGTAGGTTGAGAAGGATTTTTGTTCATGATGAATTATGGAGTACAAGAGAAGTGGTTCTAAAATCTTTTTTGCTGAATGGAATATGAGTCATGGCTGGCCACTTTTCCATATATGAATAGGACAAAATAAAAGGAATGGAGGGAAATCTGTAGAGGGAAAGGAATAGACAAAACTACTCATAAGGAACTACAATATGGGAATCAAAAGCATGAGAAACTACAACGTAGAAAAAGTATCGTTGCTTTATTATGAAGGTAAATAAGAAAAAACAAGTCAGATATTTATTCATTGATACTTATTTTGTAACAAATAAAATTTTTACAATAAAACTTATTTAAAAAAATAGCAAGTGTAATTTAAATGCCCGTATGAGTTTTAAAAATGCTCCTATACATCAATTCTAAGGCCAATTATATTCAGAATAATCTAAAATAATAGTTTTCTTAACAAAAAAAATAAACTTGCAACATGAAATTAGGTTAACTTTAATTAAATATATAAATAAAACTACAAAAGCATCCAACGTTTATGAAATTAATATAATTGTAGATGTTCATTATCTGATATCAAAGAGATAATCTACTATCAGAGATAGACATACTCTATCCTACCAGAAGATAGATGATAGACTTTCAATATATCTTTAAATATTGATATATCTTCTGATTCCTCCCTATCTCTACTTATTGATATGCACCTCTGAACCCTATAAATAGGGTTTTAGACTAATATATTGTACACACATTGATTCATTCATTTACTCTCAGAGAATCAATAAAAGTTCTTTGTGTTATATCTCTATTTTCTTTCTAGTTTCTCTCTATATTCCTTTCATTATAGTTTTCTTATTCAATTCTCTATATTACTATTATGATTTTGTTGTGCCGATAACAATTGCGCGCCAACAAATTCATAACACGTTATCAGCACGAGACTCTGCCGTTGAATCTTTAAGGTTTATTTGAAGGCAAGAAACATGAGAATCTGCCGTCAAAATTTTGAGTTTTATAATCAAGCAAGAAAGGTACTTCTCCTACTTAGCTTTGAATTTTCATAAAAAATCTCAAAACTTAGATGTTTGACTTTTTGAAAAGAAACTTTTTTTTCATCCATGATGCTAAGATCTATCTGGATATAGTGGGTTTTGAAGACATCATTTGAGAAATTCTAACGCATTAAAATCACTTGATTACTAGCAAATTTTGAAGGAAATATACAACCACTAGAAGATAGTTATTATATAAATGCTAATTATGATTTGTTATAAGTGTGCCTAAAAGATTTCATGTACCAGTATGTAAAATTTTATCACGTTAAGAATTTCTCCTCCATCAAAGTTGTAAGGAGAAATATTATTATTGATGTGATAAATAAAAGATTTTTTCTTTCGCACATCTCAACATGCTTCTGTAGCAGTAATATCGAGAAAAAAATTCAAAAGTATTTTAAATTTATATCTTTTGAAACTAAATAATTCATTGATAAAATATATTGATACCCAACCAACTGATTTTATGTCATTCCTTGAAGTGAATGTCATTCGAATTTATAATATATTTATGAAAGAGATTTTGGTTGCGACTAGTAGAAATATACTTTGTTCTTATGCAAGTAAGAATGACTCATTTAATTCTCAATGTGTAGATACTTACCAGAAGTGAAAAAATAATGAGAAGCGAAAATGAGAAAGTAATAATTCTAACATGTTATATATATGAGCGGATTTTTGTTACGTGTTGTGATTATTGTTAGAAAGTTTCGTACTATATATTTATATTTTAACAGTTATCTATTATTTTACTTTTTTTTATCAAGAATGGTGAAAATACAATTTGTCTAAAGAATATTAGTAGTTTATTTGGACAAATTTAAAATATATGTCTAAAGTATCCAAAGTATAATGGTAGTACAAAGTTCTTGAAATACTAGTTAATCAAAAGCTCTAGAAGAGTTAATTGATTAAAAACTCTAGAAGAGTTACCAAATCTTCACCATTATGGTCAACTTTTATAATGCATCATTCTTCATATAGCCTCGTAAAACTTTTGAACTTTAATTATATTCTCAATATATTCAAACATTGGATGAATGGACTTTTGAGACATATGCATTACCATTATGACCTAGAATATATGTCAATTATAGATACTACCATTCATCTTTTCTGGTTTATATTGCATAGAATTCTGAAATTGAGATGCAATACTGATTAAATTTAAAATTTATTGATAAATAATTTATTAGTTGGCATGACCGGTTGGACCATCCCAGATCATTATAATATAAGGAATGATTAGGAATTTGTGAAAATATTAAGGAATCAGAAGTTTCCTAATATGAAGAATCCGTATGTGCTACTTGTTTTATTTAAATATTATCAGTATTACTTGAGGTTGAATATGTTATTTTGAGATGACTATGGAGAAATTATTAGTTGATGTATTAACAAAATAGTTGTTTGTATATTATTGATTTTTGCAACTTGTAGTTTGCAATTCATTGATAATGAGCTCATATTTTACATTCTCCCAACAACACAATTTGTCCTAAATGTATTGAGATAAATGTTGAACATCATGTAGAATGTTCATGACTGTGATATATTAGTCCTTATTTCATATTTTGCAAACGCATTATAAGTTCTCCTTATAGTAGTTTGTTTGTGATCAGAGGCCAAATATTTTTCACCTAAGATTTAGAAATGTACTATACATATTGCTCCACGACAAGGTAATAAGATAGATCCTCAAAGAGATTATCTAATATGTTTGGATTAAATCTCAAGGGAGAGATTTGTATTTTGTTACTTTTGAATATGTTGTCCCAAGATAAAGGGGAAAAAACATGAAGCCAAATAAAGATATTAGTTTGTGTCTTATCTTGACCTTCTATTTTGATCCTCATAAAAGGTACCTTACCATAAGTTCAAATGATAATTTATATAGTCATGTATATTAAATGACTAACATCTGGCAAAGAATGCTTCTATTATATTTGATGCTCCTACATGACAATCTACCATTACAAATAAATTTGAGACACATCTGAAACGTGGTAGATAAGTCGGTTCCAAGGATACAAACTTCTCACTAGAGCAAAGACTTAAGATAGTCATATATATTAAGTTGATGAGATTTAAATTTCGGTATAATTTTTTTCCAAACTTGATGTATGATTTTCAGAAAAAATTCAGGTACCTGAAAACTTTGACAATTATGAGATGTCAACATGATTGAGAACTACTAGAACCACACAAGTATATAATGTCAACGATATTAATGCATATAAAATATTTATTCAGAATGAACATTTTCGAATTGAAGTCTGCAGACTCAAAATAATAAAGTTTGCATGAGAAATATAAAAAGTTTAAACTATTCACAAGTACATTTGAAGTGCACATGTATTTTCAGTTGAAATTACACACCTGAAGTGTAATCCCAAAGAGACAATAATGGATACATGCCTAAAAAATGTGAACTGTAAAATTGAATATTTGCCATGACGTATGGCGTGTGATACTTCATAAGACCTAACACTGGTTACGAAGAAATATATTTCTAGTGATGGATATAATAGTGCATGATAACACTTAATATGTGTTTATCTTTATTGTCATTTGAGAATGGTACTTATATTTTTAAGTCATCGATAAACTCCATATGCTTGAAGCATATAAATAGATTGTTCCTGTAGAACATAATAAGATTGTCTTAGTGAATTCTTATTGAAAGAATTATCAAGTTTGTCCATATATGAAGAAAGTCCATACATAGCTATACTTGATATATGTGTTTCTTTGTTAGAAGATATCCTCATTGTACAATCTATTGATTGACATATAATATTCTCCATATTAGGGGGAGAAAATCATCAAAAAAGGATATGATTTATGACTTTCATTATCTTGAACTATGCACAAGCATTAATGAACTAAAAGTTCAAAATATTATTTATTTGCATAAAACTGCAAATCGATTGTTTGATTGACTTATGTAGAGTTAGTCAATATGATATTCTAGCTATAGATATTCCTATTTGGATAGATGTCATAGCAAAACAAATAAATGAATTCTATAGCCATATGATTTTGATGTACACTTGAAGTGTAATTAATCTCTTGATTTTGAAAATAAAATTCTCAAAAGAGGAAAGAATTTGATGATCAAAATATTTTTTTCTAAAAAATATAGAGAAGCAAGTATTATGATCAAAATTTCAAAAATTCAATATTTTGTTTTGATTGAGCATCCTGAAGATGATTCACATGGACTCATTGGGTTATTATGTAATTAAGATCCTTTATATCTGTTAAAAAATATTGAAGAACTCTTTGTCCTAAAGTACCATAACTCTACAATTTAGTACATTAATAAACTTGTCTAAGTGCAAGTAGATATTTATTCTAATTCTTCTTTGCCCAATGAATTTTGATATGGCATTAAGCTTGCCTTTCGATATCTCCTTGAGATAATTTATCTTGAATATTGAGAAAATTCAACTCCTATTGAGATGGATATGCAAGGTATAAGTTACCTATATGATCTACATAAACTATATATTTATAGACATGTGTTGATTATAACAACCATATCTTCAATTCATGCTGAAAAAATAGAAATTTATGATTTTGGTTGAGAATATATGTGATCATGATTAATGTATTTGAGATAAATATATATCCTCTAAAGAAGGAATTCCAATTGTATTTTTAGATGATAATAAAGTTTGATATATATCAAAGGAGACACGATGAAGTATAGTTTTTTGAGATTCTTTTTACTCATGAACTGTTGAAAAAATCTGATTATTTAGTTATTTAACAATTCTATTTACTAAAACCTTACCGATAGCAGCTTTTGATTAGAAAACATTGGTTAAGAAATCTCAAAAGATTTTCTTATTAGTGGGAGTAATGATGACATAAAGAATAGTATATTCTTTTTCCTTCCTTAGAGTTTTTTTTCAACTATGTATTTATTTAGTAAAGTTTTAACGAGACTTATTCTTTATGTAATAGACATCTAAGGGGGAATATCTTAAAATTAACATAATTGTGGATGTCTATTATCTGATATCAAAGAGATAATCTCCTATCAGAAATAAAGATACTCTATCCTACTAAAAGATAGATGATAGAGTTCTATCATATCTTTAAATATTAATACAATTTATCTTCTGATTCCTCTTTATTTCTTCTTATTGATATGCATCCCTAAACTCTATAAATAGAGCTTTAGATTGATGTATTATACACATGTCTATTTATTTATTTACACTCAGAGAATCAATGAAAGTTTTTGTATTCTCTCTCTATTTTTTTTTTTAAATTTCTCTCTATATTCTTTTTATTATATTTTTCTTATTCAATTCTTTATATTACTATTATAATTTCATTGTGGCGATGACAATTGCACGCTAACAAATTCAAAACACAATGGCATTTTCCTTCTCTCTCTCTTTCTGTTTCTCTTTTTGAAATTAAAAAACGGTGTGTCGTTTTAAACTACACGGTGTGGTTGACCAGTTTTAACGCTAGTTTTCCTTCTTCTTCTTTTGTTTTCTTTTCCCTTATCGAAAGGAGGTTTTAAGGCTGGTTGACGTTGCTTTTCGTCGTTCGGGTTTGGAAGTAGACACGAAATAGGCTGCGTAGAAAGGAATGAGCTGATCATTTTAAATCTTTAAAAGTGTTTTAATTAGGCCTTGGAGTAGAGCAGGTGAAACCCTAGCTTTGAATGTTCAATTTATTTGTTAAAATGTGCAAGTAAACGTTGCTCAATCACTTTATATTGTTCGAAAATTTAAATCTTCCAATGATATCATCGGCCAATTACATCCTTTGGATGGGTATGCATACGCAAATATCCACCGAAGACCGCTATTGATTCAATAGAAAAGCTTTTACCTACTCAATTAGGCCACTGCCCGAATCCAAAACCTAAACAAATCCAAAATGTGCTTGATTATCATTGTTTTTTCTTTTTCTTTTTCTTTTTAACCTTGGCCGAATGTGTTTGGTTATCTTATTCAAAAGGCTTTGGAAAGGATTGCAAAACCCTTTTTCTTTCTTCCTACACACCAACCCCCCCCCCCCGGGCGGCCTCGAAGAGTTGCAAAACCCAATTGAACTGCCCAGTTAAAATGTTGTTATAAAATGTCCGCAACATAAAAAATACTTGACATAAAAATTAAACAAGATTATCATATTAATGAAATTTAATTCCCTTAATTTCGAATGCAGAGAGTAACATTTTCGTAAAACCAGCTTCATCTTTAAAATTCATATGAACATAGTCATATCATCAGACTATTTGCTTAGGCTTGATTTGGTTAGGAACTGTGCAAAGGGAGTAATTTCATTTAGAAGTAAAATCAAGATGTTACCACTGCCCCTTTAAGTACACAAAATATTATCCTTGCGATAACGCAAAAGGTAGTGAAGCACTACATTCTATATCTTAAGATCAGCTTGTGTATTTACAGAAGAACAAATAACACTTTCTGTCCTCGGATGATGCGACTTCAATTTGATGTTTGATCAAAGCTTGAGGAGCGACTGCATCTCCCTTGCAAATAATCTTCCACAGATATAGTTGGTTCCGCACTGCTGCTAGAAAGGCTATCATCCTCCAAATTTAGCAATGCAAGATTAATAAAAGATTGGATGTTTGTTGTTGATTGTTCACCCTCAACAGCGTCAACTTCATCTGTAGTTTTCACCTCTTGCTTCGCCCATTTGATCACTTCTGGGTCACCTTTTAGGAGTTTCAAAACCTGTTTTGAGTCAGTAAACAAGTGGAATACAAAAATTAAATTCATAGAGTACATAAATAGACATGTACTAAAATGGCTTACGATGCTGATTTGAGGTCGAAAATGGGGTGCCCGTCTTATGCAAAGTGTAGCAGCTAAGACCATCTTCTCAAGTTGATTATGGTCATGAGAATCAACCAAGCTTGGATCTAATAATTCAGTAAATTTGCCTCCCTTTAGGATTTGTTTTGCCTGGAAATATACAGGAGCATATAAGCTGTTTACTGTGAAATTGGAAGACGGGCAGTGAAAAATTGTTTCTCCTTTCACTAAAAATATTCAAGATTCCCAAATTTCGAGCATTAAGAACAACTTACCCACAAAACCAAGCTTTCTGGACCTTTTGGATGTCTATTGTCAATTGGCTTTCTGCCAGACAAAAGCTCAAGAAGTACAACACCATAGGCATAGACATCAATCTTATCAATCACTTTGCCATGGATAAAATATTCTGGGGCCAGATAGCTGCAATAGAAGATAGTGTTATCAATTGAATTCAAAATAGCAGGACTTTCTTCTGCTTTTTTGTTATTTTGTTTTTCCCAATTTTTGGCTTGAATTCATTGGGAAAGCATTGATGGAAGAACTTCTAACTTACCCAAAGGTCCCCGCTACATCAGTGTTATCGATGTGGTATGAGGAACTAGAGGACACCATAGCAAGTCCAAAATCCGACAGCTGGATAAGATAAAAAAGAAGGGGACTAAGATACAAAAATTGATCACTAAATAATAATGCATTTTAAATACATAAAACATAATTCAGACGGACCATTTGAAATGCATTTTTCAAAATGAGGAACACAGTACCTTGGGCTCAAAATCACCAGAAAGCAGAATATTTGAAGATTTCACATCCCTGTGAATGATAGGTTCAGAAACAGCATTATGCAAATGCTCCAATGCCTCAGCAACACCCAGGGCAACCTTATACCTATCTTTCCAACCAAATAAATCACCACTCCTCCTATTGTCTGTTTGAAAGCATAATCAGTGACACAAGCCATTAAAATTGTTATGGCAGTTTCTTCTATAACACAGAGATAGTCATATTACCGTGAAGATTATCTTCCAGGCTTCCTCTGGATAAAAGATCATAAACCAATAGTAAATTGTAATCCTCAAAACAAAATCCAAACAAAGAGATTATGTTCTTGTGATCTAAAGTTGTTAAGATCCCAATTTCTGAAACAAACTGCTTGACAATATATTCTGAAGGCTTCAACATTTTCACTGCCAGCTCCTTGCCATCTGGAAGAATCCCTTTGTAGACTTTACTGCTACCCCCTTTTCCAATTATGTTCTCTGAAATCACAGTGGGAAAGAAAACAGTAAACAACAAGGAATAATTAGTCCAATGAAGCACCACCGAAACAAACAAAACAACAAACAGCTTAAAAACGTCGGACAAACCAGGACAAAAATTAGATGTCGCTGTTTTTATTTCCTGATAGTTAAACAATCTACATCTTGATGAGTACTTCTCATAAAGGGCCCCCAGTTCTTTAGAAAGCATCTCCATCCCAAAAGCAGAAATTGAGATGGAAGTGGTATCAGCAAGTGGTACAAGTGCACCCTTCTCTTTTTCTAGATCTGAAGATTGAAACTTCTCATTAGCAGGTATATTCTGATCACGATCAGGACATATAACTGCAAAAGATTGCCGGCTTTGTAGTTTAAAGACCCAATGCATTGCAGATGCCTTTTTAGCAGAGGTTGGTGAGCATGACTTTCGGTTATGTAGAAGCATCTTCCTTAACAAAGCCCATCCAGAATGTGATTCAGTTGATAGCTTACTCTTAAAGGGCACCAATGCCATAGAATCATCTACTACTCCACCACTTGATGATGATAACTGCGAATCATCATGCATCAGCGAACTGTTAGAAAGACTCAGGGGACTCTTTGCCAATGTCTTCCTCCGCTTGGACCTAGATTCCACTGCATCAGAACCTTGTAAATCATGGCAATTTGAAGTGGTTGCTTCTCTTTGGAACAAGATCCTGCCATTATCCGCTGCAATAACTGAGATATCCTTACCAACATTTCTGGCACAATACTTTGCCACTGAAACTGATGATCTGATTGTATGGTGTGTTTCTGAAGTCCCAACTATTAAACTCATAGCGCCATAAGATATTGCTTCCCTGGCTAAAACTTTACGAACTGGTCTTCCTCTGCTGACCTTAAGTTTGAGATCAACCTAAATGAAATTAATTCCACCAAGATTAGGCACGCTTTATTTATCTATATAATTCCATAGTCCATATTACACAAATAAGATCAAGAATTCCCATTATTTTATAAAATTCAGAACATGACCTGGCAGTAGAACAAAGACATAAAGAAAATTGGCACCAAGATGATCATTTCAAAACAGCTTAAAGCATTCAAACTGCAGAAACACACATCTTGTTTGAGATCAACCAAAATGAAATCAATTCCACCAATATTAGGCACGCTTTATTTATCTATATAATTCCATAGTCCATATTACACAAATAAGATCAAGGATTCCAATTATTTTATAAAATTCAGAACATGACCTGGCACTAGAACAAAGACATAAAGAAAATTGGCACCAAGATGATCATTTCAAAACAGCTTAACGCATTCAAACTGTAGAAACACACATCTTGTAGAATAGTAGCCGCTCTGGAACAAATACTTCATGTTCTCAATGTAGAGGGTTAATTTTAAAAAGGCCCCTTAAATTACCTGCCACCTCAAAAACTTTACCCCTTCTTCGACTTCCTCTGTCTAACCATGCCAACACAATCAAAGAATTCCAAAAAGAAGAGAAAAAGAAAAAAATCACACAATGACAGAAGAAAATTACCTGCTTTAAGTTGCAGAAGCCTTCATAAGCCGCAAGCAACGAATCGAATTTCTTCACTAGAGAAAGCAACGTTGCTTTATCTTCTTCCAAAATTAAAACACCAAAAATATGAGAAAAAAAACAAAATAAGACCAGAAAAACAAAAGCACGCAAGCCAAAAACAAAGACAAACATGAAAACAGCAGATGGAAACGCCTCGTTTTTCACATATTCACAAACATTAAGGTCGAACTTTCCGGCGATTAGAGACGGCATACCGGTACTGGGATCAATGACGTGAAGAGCGATAACTCGATCCCCAGACTGCGCAATCTTAACCAATGCCCAAGTAAGCAACTCTCTGCTTCGAGAATCCAACTTTACTCCGACCACAACCACCGCTCCACCACCACAACATTCTCCTCCGCCACCGTCACCGTCACCGTCGACGTCGCCGTCGAGGCCACTATCCCTACTAAAATCATTATAATCACAAGTACAGTTCCCGCTGCAGTTCCGAGCTTCCCTCTTTCTCTTCCCCGCCCTCTGCGCCAACAGTTTTTTCCACTGTCTCTCTCTCTCTCTCTCTCTCTCAGGGTGTCTCAATGTTGTGGACTGCTGTGGGAATTATTTCTTCACGTTGTCGTTTTATTATCTCTGTAGGGAAATCAGAAATGATTATGTTTTCGGGAAAGAAAAGAAATATAAATAGGGATCAATGATTGGGTGCTTATGCAGACTACGGGGCCTCTCTACGACTGGCGAATCGGCGCCTTTCAGCGGCTGTGAATTGTGATCTTTTCTTTTTTTTTCTTTTTTAATGGAAAGTGGCTTTGATCTTTTCCACGCTTGCTTAGTTTGTGACGTCTCGGGCTTTGACTTCTGTTGGGGGATTTATATTTCTTTCAATTTCCTTTTTCAGTCACTTCAAATTCCATTTTTTAAATAAAAGGCCCAGAAATTCATGAATATTGTCAAAAATAGCAAATGTTTTCCAGATTTTTTGTGATGCATCAGAGAAAATTCTTTCCTGATATTTATTGTTGAAATATTTCTTTTTTGTATGTAAAAATTTGCCAAAACATAAACTCTTCGGTCTTTTTTAGTGAAATTAAATAGTCCGATGGAAAAAAATGAATAAACTCTTGAAATATTTCCTATTTTTTGAAATTGAAATTTGGTATTATTCTTTCCATTATATCAAAGTTTTTAATTAATTTATTCTTTTTATTGACAAACAAATTCTTTACATTTGCTTATCCCTTCTCTTTCTTATAATTAGAAAAATAGCCACAGAATTAGTTGAGATTTCAGGTTCCAAAAAAAAAAAGAGTTATCAGAGATTGCATAATTAATAGGCACAAGTGTATGTGGACTCTTTTGAATATAAATATTAAATTTAGACTCTATTTTTTCTTTCATAAAATTATCTAAATTTGTTCCAACTCCAAGATACTCTCTCCGTTTTAAAATATAAGATATTTTGACTCTTTTTTTCATTCTTAAAATATGTACCCTTTTGTGAATTTTAAAAAAATTATTTTTCTAAAGATTACTCTTACTATAAATATAATTCTCTCATTCTCTATTATATTGTGAAATTAATTAATGATATAATTAAAAAAAATACCCCTTATTTTTTTGTTCCTTAATCTATGCTAAAATGATTAAAATGTCTTATATTTTAAAACGGATGGAGTAATTACTTTTTAAATTAAAAAAGTAATGAAAATGCATAAAACTATTAGTATTAGCTCAATCACAAACCATTTCTCAACCTTTTATTGGCAGGAGGAGCCCCATCTTACCTTCTGATATATCAATACCTTTTTTAAAAATATTTTGTGAAATGTTAACAAAATTCTAATAATAACAACAATTCTTTTTTTTAAAAAAAAAAGAACATCTTTCACATAGAATTTGGCTCAAATCATATTCCGCAATGCCTGTCTAATATGATACTAAATTCACAGGAGAACTTCCCTTTCTATTACAATAGCTATTTTATATATGTTGTCGGGGGAAAAAAAACAAATATTCAACCCGTATGACCATACTTCACTGACTAATAACGTATATTAGGGTTCAAAGGTTTATCTATGGACTGTGTCTTCCAAAAGGGAGCATAGGATGACTAATTCAATCATATTTATGGAGAAAAGGCATAAAATGAAAGATAACGAGTTGAAACGTAAAGTCTTGCAATGGAGCGTTGTCAAAAGTTTCCAATAAGGTTGACCAAGTCTCTCACTCAATTCCGTTACCGAGTATTTTCACATGTTATAAGCCTTGTGAGTCGGAAATAGATTCTTCATTTATTGGATATAATAAACTTGAAAAAGTTTGTGTCAAATTGGAGAGACCTTGCACTTTACAATAGGTTATAAGTAGTATATAGGAATGTTGATAAGATGGTAATTTTATTGATCTACCATTCAATTCTATCCTACAACGTATAAAGAAAAAAAAATTCAAACTAGGATTAATTTTCAGTTTTGACTCCTACATAAACTCAAGAATTCTACAATGTCATCTCTAGCAAAAGATTGAGATTGTGACATAAGTTAAGTAAGGTTTCTTTTGAAAAGATGACCGGTGGTCGTGAATCTTTTAATACGTTTTTTAATATACCGTATAGTACGTTAAATTATTTTATATGAACAATGTAATTAATCCAAGTTTTTAAACTTTTCTTAGTATAGATAATATACTATAGAATATATTAGAAGAATTGAAGGCCTTGAATAATACAAAGTTTTCTTTTATAATTTACATGTCTAAAATAATCATTCCAAACCAATGATCAAGATATAACCATTCTTGTTGAGATTGCTCATATGTGGTTATTGGTTAGGAATCAATTTGCTTTAATTAAGTACTCCTTTTGTTTTAAAATATAAGACTTTTTGATATTTTTTATATAGATTAATGAAGAATATATTTTTCTTATTATATTTTTAAATAATTTATTTATTTTCCATTAATATGAAGAGAATGAAAAAATTATATTTATGAATAAAAATAAATCTAAAAAAATAATTCTTAAAATTTACAAAATGCCAAACATTTCAATGAGGAAAAAATGGTTCAAAATGTCATATATTTTAAAACAGACAAAGTATAAGATTTAGAGAAGTGATATCTCACTCTCATTTTAACTTCTTTCACTCCCCTTTCGTTCTTTTATAGTTAAAAGGACTCTAATACCCATAGTTATGAAACTAGCTAACCTAACAAATCTTTAATATACTAAATTATATGATTTAAAAAAATAAAAAATAAAATATTATAAATAATATTTAAAAGTTATTTAACTAAATTTTCAAAGTGTGTTACTATTCTCAAATTGCAGTTTTATAGCTATATAGTATATCAGGAGACCTCCTGATTTAGGCTAATAAGTTTGTTGAGATTTTTACATATTAAACTCACCGACATTAAAGAAAAATTATCAATATAATTGCGAACTTCTATATCCTTAATCATTAGTAGATAGCTAGGAATTAACAATATAATACAACATATGTATCATTGAGAGATTTTTATTTACATGGCATTCAGAAAAATGGACACAAGTTAATAGAAGATCATGTAAATTCCTATATAGGCTCTGCATTTACATTTGTGATGCGTACACCTATATTCAAGAAAGATGAAAGTCTTTCGCTCTTAGTAACTTTTGTTCTTAAAGTAAATTGGTGTAAAGAGTATTTACACCTTCAAAAATGTGCAAAATTTCTTGATACATTCAATTAGGTAATGTTGTATTAAATTAAGATGCTAAGCAATTTGCTATACTTATAATTTCTTAAATATATAACAAATAAATTTTTTTTTACTAATTTTGCAGATGGTGATCTCTTTATTAAGACATTAGAAGAGTTACTGAACAAGTACTTCAACATCTTATCAGGTTTAACTTGCTTGATTATATGTATACATCTTATGAATATGTGACATTCTAATGATTTATTTTATATATTATTATTTATTATTAAAATAATTTATATAATAAATTTTTATTATAAATTGTTTCTCCGTGCATAGCACGGGTTTTTTGGCTAGTACAAAATAGAATACTAAAATCTTTTGCTGTGATAATTTTAAAAAATAGCAGCAAAATTAAAATTCTCTATCATGTAGGATAGTGGTACATAGCTAGAGAAATTTTCGGTTCCAAATAGATGATATTTCAACCCTTTCACAAAGAACAAAGTTAGAAACATTGGACATAAAGAAGAAAACATTGGTGTTTTTGTAAAAATATTCTACTTGAAAAAAGAAGAAGAAGGATTTTTTGGGACTTTTACCTAACACAATACAGTTTAAATTAAGGGTAATTTAGTCTATTGAAAAATTGCGAGATCAATAAGTTTAATAGTTATGGATACCAAAGTCCTTTTATTTATAAAAGAACTGAAGGGGTTTGAAAAAAAAACCCAAAATGAGAATAAAAATTAAAATATCATTATCCTAAGATTTATTTTCTTCCGTCGTAAGGATAATATTTTTACTTTTAATATATATATATATATATATATATATATATATATATATATATATATATACACACGTATGTATTTGTATTTTAATAATTAAACAAAATTTCAATTATAATTTAACTCTTCTTTCATCATTAGAAAAACAAACAAAAGTATGAGAGAGCGAGAGAGAGTATTCATTTTAAGGCCTACTTGAACAGGTTCTTTAAAATAGTTTACTTTTGAAGTAATTAACAAGCATTCTTAATTATTAGAGGCAGCTTCATCAATAGATCAATAGAACCTGCTTGAACAGCTTCTTTGCTAAAATATTTTATTTTTGAAGTAATTAGCAAGCATCATTAATTATTATAGACAGCTTGAACAATAGATTCCACTACCCTATTCCTGATTTTTTTTAATTCCACTTTCACCAAAAAAAAAAAAAAGAGATATTTATGAATTTCACAGATTTCTTCTTTTAAATTCTCATGTATGCAGAACAATAAGTGTAACTTCCCATTTTCTGGTTGGTAGAGCTCTAGCTCTTAATGAGCTAATAGAATGGGTTAGAAGACATTGCTGAATGCAATTCTTTTTCTTTTTAAAAAAAACAGTATCTCTATATGAAAATTTTTGCTAACTTATACGCCAAGAGTACATGTTAATATTGCAGGCACACTTGTTAGTACGAATTGAATAACTATATATGATAGCTTAAGTTTCTAATTCCCTTAGGGTCTATTCGGTTCAAGGATTTTAGTGAGGAAAAAAAATGAGAAAAAAATAAAATATTTTAGAAAATAAAAATCTACGTGTTGTTTGGTTCACTAAAGAAAATGCTATGGAAATGGGAAATGATTTCCAAGAAACCAACTCCCTTGTTTGGTTTGTGAGATTTTTCGATAAAAATGAAAAAGTAATTAATACATCAAGATTTTTTAAATAAAAATCTCTCTATAAAAAATTAAAAATTATTGAAAAGTGTAAAGAAATAATAATTTGAATTGTTAACAATAATAACTTCCATTTAACAATCAACTTGCACATTCAAGAGTTAAAAGTAGAGCTCTATTCGACCACAAATGAGCTGAGCGTTTAGTTTTCTAACTCAATTTGTATAATAATCAAACACTGTTCGAATTTGTTTGATTAAAGTTTCGAACTTGAAATTTTGTTCAATCTCATTCATTTATTTATTCGTAAAGTTTAAAATTTGTTAGTATTAGAATTGTTTAATTTGTGTGAGTTATTCGAATAAATTGAATAGTGTTCAAGTTGAAGTTGTTCAAATAAAATAATAAATAATAATAAATAATACTAAATAATAAAGTAAGAAAATAAATTTGAATAGAAAGTTATAAAATTTGATATAAAATATATGAATAAGAAATTTTTATATATGTTTATGAACGTTCGCATTTATTTCTAAATAAGTTTGTATTCGTTCATTTAATAAAAGATTTTTTTTTTGTACTCGACTTGAATAGAAAACAAACGAAAAAATAATAGAATACGACGAGATTTGTTTGCAAATAATTGATTTGAAAAACAACTCTAGTTAGAAGTTAACATTAATTTTTAAATTGTATTTTTACTTCAATTAATTTTTTCTTAGTATTTTTTCTTTTTCTCACACTTTTGTATGGAAAAACGTTTTCAAAACTTTTAATTGAAATTTTACTCATTAATTTTATTTATTTTATTTTCTTTAGTGTTTTTCTTCACTACCAATTAAAGAAAAATATTTTCTAAAGAAAGTGCTTTCCTTTCCGAAGTAAAATCCTTGAACCAAACATATCCTTAAGTTCTCTCATTTTTTGTAAAGTGATATAAATTACCATATATTGTATACTTAATCAGTATTAACAAGCCCTCCGAAGCACACATTATACCATATTCTGAATATGTCCTTATATTAAAAGTCTACAACAGCATGGACAATCATAAAACAAGTAACTCAAAGTAAAAAAAAAAAATTACTCTTTTTAGTTTGAATCATATTTCTCTTTTCATAAACAATTTATTTTTACGATTTTCAAGATAAAAAATTCAAACTAAAACACAATCTAAATACACCTAAAACAAATGGCAATATCTTTTTTTTTTTTTCCCTTGTGGTACTACTTCTTGAATCAAACTCCTCTGTCACTTATCTTTAATGAATTTTCAGTTATCCAAATTATAAGTCCCAATCGATTATGCCCTTATCATGTCGGATTCTACGAGAAAGAAAGAAGGTTACTTAAGTAACCAGCAAAACTTGGATTATCCACGAAACAAAAATGCTCTTTTTTGGAGCCATATTCTTTACTTTATCAATAATAGTCCATCGATAGGTTACTCTGTTCTCTGTTCTACGTAGGGGCGAAATATTCCTCAGCATCAGTCAAAATGAGCCGCCCTCAGGCCTCTTCCAGCAAAAACACAAACCAATGTACATTTTTCGCATGTTTGCATAATTTTTTTACATTTAATTTTGGTTCAAATCTTCTTCCCTCATCTGCTTTTTCATTACTATAATACTATCACGTGATAATTCATAAATTGAAAAATCTTAAGAGGACTAACGTAACTTAAAACACATGACAACTTCAAATAAACGAGGGCGAATATGGGAAAGAGATTGGAAGAGAGGATCTTGAATACTTTAATTGTTCTTTTCTTTTTTAATGTTTTGAGAAATAAAAAGTAAAATTTGAAGTCTAATTTTCATGAGTTACGAGGAAAGCTCTTTAAGTCAGTATCGACTAGACAATTCCTTTAGTAATCTTCTGTGGGATTATTGTCGCCAAAACATTATCATCTCTTGGCACAGGTGCTTACTTCATAATGGACAACACTGTGGAGGTAAAAGTATGCTTAGAAGTTCTATCCTTGTCAACTGCAGAAACTCTAATTTGTGCTTTTGCTATAAGATAAATGTCAAAAACTAGCGTAAAGCGGGTGGCCCCCGGGGGATGTGTGGAGCATAAGTAATTAGTTTTATGGTATATTGGGATAGGGTTTAATTTTGAATTCGAATCTAAAATTTTAAATATAGGATTTACATATCTTCTCATAAACAATCAAACTCTTATAAAACCAAAGATAAAAATTTCAAAATCGAACTCTATCCAATCATACCCTCAATTAGCCATGCCAAAAATCTATATGCTTAACTCCCTCTTCTCAATTGGTTTTTAGTAGAATTGGGCCTCTTCTCCATTCTTTGAAACTTAAGTCCAGTTAATAAAAGAAGTTATTTAAAAAAAATATTTTAGTTTCAAGAAAACTAGAAAGCAAAAATAAATTTGAAAAGCATATGCATAATAGTTTTTCCAAAGCTTCTTCTTATTTTAGCTTAAGCTAAAATAAGAAAAAAATAAAGAAAAAATTAAAATAATTTTTAATTTAAACAAAGTTGGAAGTAAATTATTTTAAACAATTGAAAATAGAACTTATTCTGTGAAATCAATACAAATTGAAACTTAAAACATTTCAAAGAAACAGTTTCTTCCTTTTAGAATGTGGAATCGTAAAATGGATTGATTTTTGTAAGTAGAATTGACTCCAGATTTTAAAAGTTAGAGATAAAAGAAGAATGAAGTATCATTATAGAGGACAAAAGTAACCCCACAAAATGAAAAATGGAAGATCATCTCATTATGAAAATAGTTCCCACAAACAATAAATTAAAGAAAAGTGAGGGTCTGTTTTTTAATTATTATATTAAATAGAGGGTCCGTACCTGAATTTCATGCCCTTGTGTGAAATCATATATAACTTTACTTTCGCGACAAGATATTCCATGCCATAAACTTTTTTCAGAAAGAGTAAGCATTAGGACAATCAAAGAGGTTAAAAAACGAGTAGTATTTTACTTTTATTTGAATTCTTGACCCAAAAGAATATTTTTTCTAAATTTTGGTACATGTTATTTTTATTCTTTTTTTCCTTTTAGCTTTGCAAAGGACAAGCTTTTGAAATTATGCTTCTTTAGATAGTTTGAATATGCAATGCTGTCACTTTAAATGGAGATTTTATTACTCAAAATGATCAATGGGTACTATTTATTTTGTTGATTATGGTTTTTAGTGTCTTGAAAAAATTGCTTTCTTTCCTCTGCGTATGTCTATGGGAAAAGTCCTTGTAATTAACACTCACAAACTATTTATAGAAATCTCATTGTACATAAAAATTTTATTTTTATTTTTTGTGCCATTGTATTATTTTTATATTTCTTTTCTTAGATCATCTGTTACACCAATGCTAGGACTGTCAATTGGGCCGAGCTGACTCGAACCCGGCTCGTTCGACCTGCTTAATTGCAGATTCGGGTTGATATTTTCAACCTGAATAACTTTTCAAGCCGAACTCGGGCTAGAGAAGCTCAGCCCGATTTCAGTCCATTCTGTAAAAAATATATATATAAATATATTTATATGTGTATATATATTTTTGTATATAATAATATTATTATTATTATATTATTAAAAAATTATTATTATATAAAAAATATAAAAAATCGAGTTAGGGCCGGCCCGAGCCAGAGCCCGAGAGAGCCGAGCTCAGGCTTAGCAAAGCCCGACTCACTCAACCCGATTGACAGGCCTAACCAACTATCAACTATTTATGTTAATCTCATAATATCCATCAACTATTAATTAAAGTCATATTATATCCAAAAACTTACTAGAAACCACCACGTGCATAGGTGGTATTTCGTAAATTGATACACGATTTTAGTTTGTATGTACAAAAAATAAAGAAAATGGCTAAAATAAGACTTCATAAATAAATTCATGGTATTTAGAAAATTTTTTCCTATATATGTATATGTGTATATATATGTATATATACATACACACACACACAAACACACATATATATACATATCTGTGTACACACACACACAAATATATATATATATATATATATATATATATATATATGTATGTATGTATGTATATATATATATATATATATATATATATATATATATATATATATAATGACTTAATTATAGAATTAAATATTAACGTTTAATTATCAGCTTTCGTTTTTTTTAGGGGGCTTTCAATTGTTATTT
Organism: Rauvolfia tetraphylla; assembly: GCA_030512225.1. Lineage (NCBI taxonomy): Eukaryota > Viridiplantae > Streptophyta > Magnoliopsida > Gentianales > Apocynaceae > Rauvolfia > Rauvolfia tetraphylla. The sequence goes on along the minus strand of JAJQKT010000004.1, from coordinate 3,555,638 downwards.
TGTAATGACTTAATTGAAAAATGTTGTATTTGTATTACTTTCATTTTGAAAATCTGTTTAAAAATTTTACTTAGAACTCAAACTTTGTTTTCCTGCAAAGAGTTCACCTATGTATCACAAACAGAAACCAACTGTAGTATTTTTCAAATAAATAAATATTACATGAACTTTATTATTTTTAAAGTCATTCGACATGAATTTGATACTATACTATAAAAGGTTTTATAACAAAATAGTGGCTTAATTAATTGGTCATAAGCACATTAACTAAGGTTGTTACTCTGATTGTGAAATTGCTCTTTATCAAACTGAAGATCTCTGAGTTCAATATTAATCGGATAAAATGCTCATCCATGATTCCTACTTTGTAATATTACCAGATTTGTTTTCACGAAGAAAATGGTTATAAGTAACTTCCCAGAGAAGAACTTTAGCATTCCACTCCACTTATAATATTGATAAATATTTAAATTGGAATCTAGATTGTGTTGCCTTCTTTAATTTTTTATATACCATTTACTATAAATTTTGTAAAGATTAATAATAACAATTTTAAAAAAAAGAAAAAGAAAAAATAAGGCAAATATAAGCCGATTGGTCTAAATTTTTTAATAATTTTAATGATTTTGCTTGAAATTTTTCAAAACTGAAATTCATAGTTTCGTTTTGAAATATTTAGTAAAATCAAACAAACTTGAACAAAGCACAAAAGCGGGTGCCGACCCTTTTTCTTCTTTTTTTTTTTCTGTTTTATTTTTCAATTTTTTTTAAAAAATATATTAATTTTTAGTTTTTATTTTGTAGTTATGATTCTACTTTTAAAATTGTTTAAATTTTACATTATGATTTAGAATCATAATCCATTTACAATCATTTTAAATCAATTAAAATTTTAATCACAATTAATTATAATTTAGAAAGTGAATGAAATAAATGTTACGTAAAAAATTTAAAGATTTTATAAAATTTTTAAAAGATAAAAATATCAATATTATGTAAAAATCTTCCTATATCAATAAAGTTGTCATGTATTTAGTATTTATGTTTCCCCTTCTAAAAATGTTGGAGGGGAAATCTTTACTTAAACATCTAAAATCAAAGATTTTAAAAAATACTGGGAGATGGGAGTAACACTGTCAAAACTGGCCATAACTGCAGGCCGGCCCATTTATTCGCATAAATGGATGGACCTGGATATAGTTTATCTAGACCTATTTAAATGCAAACATATTTGGCCCCTCGAGCTGGTCCTTGGTTTTTTTTTTTTGTGACTAAAGTTAACTTTTAATTTAATACTTTTAAAATTATTTTGGGTCAAATATTTAATGCAATTCTAATCATGTAAATAAATGTTTCAATATTAAGTTAAAAATGTAATTTTTTTAAAAAATTTGTGATTAAAAAGTTTAATGAAATGTTAGAAACATCACAAAAAAAGGAAAGCATGCCTATGATTAGGTTGATTGACTTAATTTCATGAATCAATCCATTTATTATTGTTATAACGTTGTGTCATTTTAAATATATAAAGCTATATAAATTAGGAATTATATATATAACTAATGATAATTTTATATTTTAAAAATATTAGTGATTGATTAAAGATCATTTCTATCACAATTATGAATTTATATGATCTTATATCTTATAGAGAGAAAAAAAAATAACATCTATTAAAAAAAAAGTCTTCACCAGTGAGTTGGCTTGTTTAGCCAGCAAAACACCTGGGACGGATATGGATTGAGAGTTTCTAAACCCATAAGAAAACGGACTCAACCCCATTTAAGGATAATTTATGACGGGCAGATCAAGTCAACTCATTTGACAATACTAGTTGAGAGGGGACAATTGCTCCCCGAATCCACTAATGAGGACGGATATGGATTGAAGGTTTGTGAGCTCACGAGAAAACTAACTCAGTCCCATTTAAGGATAATCTGCTACGGACAGGACAAGATCAACCATTTGACAATACTAGATGAGAGGCGGCAGTTGCCCCCCAGGATCCACCAGCGGTTATATGGATGCTCCTCTCTTAGTTCGATTATATATATACACTAGCATTACTTTAATCAATGATGAATTTTAGTACTTGACAGGAAGTTAAATCATGGATTTTCTAAATTCTTTTGGTAAGAAAATGTAGTATATATACTCGCCGTAAACTTTCTACAGAAAAATGCTTTATTTAAGTTGTTAGAACCTTTTCCTTATCGGGGTTGAACATTAATTGTAATGGATTCATTCGTCAAATGTTGATTTAATCATTAAGACCTTACACATATAAATAATTATTTGAGAGTCTATTTACAAGGTGTTGAAGAAAATACTATCGACACCTTAGCGAAACACTAGCGCAACTTAAAATGGGATTGCGCCCAGCCTCCACACATTTCCCCGGGATGCTATTCATATCAGGTTATGCGCCCATATATGGGTGCCTTACTCCACTTTTTGTTTTAGAAAAATTTAATTTATATTATAAAATTTTGATCACAATAAATATAAAATTAATTATAAAATAATAATAAATAAAATTTTAAATTATAATAAAAAATAAAGCTCGACAATATAGAAAGAATTTATTAAAAATTTCTCACAATACATTTAACTTATAAGTTATTTCATATTATTTTATTTATAAGATTAAAAGCGATATTTTTTATTATAAATCATTAATATATTTATCTATGATTTATATTACTTACTTCTCATAAGATAATAATATATAATTAATAGATATTATGATTTTAATTATAATTTTTAATATTTTATATTTTATAACTTTAAACGTGAATTGATATTTAAAATAATAAGTATCCGTATAATTGATATGTTAATAAAATTTATTTATTTTTTATATTACTTATCATAATTTAGATAACTTTAATTATAAAAGTATAATGTTTCCAAAAAGGGCAAAAAATCTATCACGCGCGAGCACGGCGAGGAGTATAGTATTGTAGTGAAGGCCCACCATGAATTCCTCACGACTCTTCGCGGTCGTCGAGGCCCGCAGACCCTTTCTTCATTCGGGATGGAGATAAATCCAGAACTGGTAGGGCAATCGGATAACTGCCGCTGCCCACGTGTAGGTATGTAAACAGCTTCTGATGGGGCCCAGAAGTGGACGGTTTATATACGTCAAAACGACGAATTTATTTTTTACTATTTGGATTTGAAAATAATCTTTCGAATGAGCAGCAAGTTGCGAGAAGTTGAGTGTTGACTGTTGCATTGATGGAGAACTGTCGGGCGGTCCGTTAATTTGTCAAAATAGATGAGTTTATTTAAATTTATTTAAATATGAATTAAATATTTAGCCCGCAGATCAATTCGTGAGGGAGCTGGCTGACTTAGTATTTTAAAATTTTTAACTTATATATTAAAAATATTTATAGAAAAAAATATATAATAATTTTGATACTAAATTTATCTTAATTATACATTCTAATTATGTTCACAATTAAGATAGATTAGTTTAATTTAATTTTAAATAACTTATATATATAATTGATAATTATTTTTTATTTTTAAAATATTAATAATTAGTTAAATATAATTTATTTTATAATAATAAATTTATATATTTATATATGAAAAAAGATAAAAAAACATAGAGTGAAAAAAAAAGTATTGACTCACGACTGATTATGGCATGTCACGGACAAGGGGTTCTCCAACCCATGGAAAAATTGGCCAAGTCTAGCCTTCCCAGTTTTAGGCCAACCCGCAGTAGGCTGGAGGGATTCGGGCCATACTAGTTCGTTTGATTATACTAAGACTCACCACTTAATACTATTGGACGGTTGTAAATTTTTTACTTTAATTTTTATTTTTTTATAAATAATTTATTTTATAAAATTTAAAATAAAAAATTTTAAATTCCGACTCTATCCAAATACACTCTAAAATAAAAGAAAAAAAAAGAATATTGAGACTATTGCTTTGTATCCGATTTAGTTACAATGCTGGTGAGAGATTTTTTCGGTCTGTGTTTAACAGGCCCTCAACATTCGGATCAATTCCTTGCTTAATCAAATGGCCCAAGATTCTCATTCATCAATAATTATTCACCTATGAGTTTCTAATAATCGTTGAATTAATAAAATATTGACTGAACTATTAAGAGTCCCTCCAACTAATGATGAAAATATACCATCAGTAGTAGACCACATAGTCTTGCATTCACAAAGTTGTTCATTTGTTTTCAACAATAAAATGGAAAATACCTTTTTTGGCTGAACAAAAAATGGACGATACTTGGAAGGTTGATGCTGAAATCTTGCGAGGCTTGCGTTGCTGCTGACAAGTAGTTACTTCCTCCACTTCAATAAATAAAGCCTTTAAACTATTTTTGCATAAATCAAGAAAAAAAAAGGAACAATATTTTATATTATATCCTTAATTATTTCTACTAATATAAAAAAATAAGATAATTATATTTAAAGTGATGATAATTTTAGAAAAATAATTTTTAAATCTTAAAAAATTTACAAAAAGTCAAAATGTTTAAGAAAAGAATAAAGAGTCAAAAAGCTTTATATTTTAAAATAAAATGAGTATAATTCAAAGCCCCCTAACTAAAGATTGAAAATTCAACATGATTTGCATTTCTTTTTAATAAAGTTATTTTATTCTTTAGTAAGATTTAGGACTTTATATTATAATTAATTATGAATTATATAATCTTTATTAATAGTGTGACATTGTTTATATTTAAAGAAAAGAAAAAAGTTATAATTCAAAGGAAGACTTTTTTACGCTCTCAATCCGGTGACTTCAAGACACTAGAAATTGACACTTTTATGTAAAAAACATGGAATTCGTCTCAAATAACCCACAAAAAACAAAAGCAAAATTTCAATATCAATCCTATTTGGCCTAGAAAAATCCATTTTAATGGAAATTTTAAATGAAAATATACATGATGACTTGTGGACAGAATGAAAAGACAATCAAGGCCGCCGACAAATGTGTGGAGGGAACATGGCACGAGGATGAGATGTCTTAGTCCACGTTACTTCCTATGCTGAGACTATTCTAGAATCAAAACACGTGTCTTATGTCTTCTTGTTTGGTGCATGCGAAGCAATGAAGAAGAGATTTTGTACCTCCTTCCACTGGATCTATTTCCCCCCACGTGCACTGGTCGATGAGTTTTGAGAGAGAGAGAGAGTGTATATATATATATATATATATTTAAAGTTTCATAATTAATTTTTTTATTTAAATGATTCTTCTATGTAAAATGGAAAATCATCTATTTTTTCTACTTATTTTCAAGCAAAATCTATTTCCTTGTTATATGACTTAGTTTTAAGTGTTGTTATATATAGTATTTAGATATGTCATATAAAATATAATTTGATTTCATTTTCAACTTACAATCACTCTCTCTACTCGTATTCCCTCTCTAAAATTTCAATGAAAAATCTTAGAATTTTGCTTCAAATTTGTACAAAACAAATTATAAATTTAGACAAAACACGTTATACAATTAATTTTTAAAATTTTTATCAAAAATAGTTTAAAAATGATCAAAAAATTAAAATTAAAAAAATGAAGAAACTTTTATAGAACGTACAACTTCTAAGATTCTCCACGGAAGTTGCATGTGACTTTCATGAATCTCCACAGAAGTTACATTTTGTAAAATTTTAGGGAAATCATCTAGAGTAGTATTAAAAAAATTAGATTTTGATTTTTTAGATTTTATTTTTAAATGGATATCCATTTTTAAGCGTTGATTCATCATTTATTTAGTTCAAAATTTTGAAAGAACACTAAAATTGAAGATTTGAAGTAATTTAAATAATATTATTGAGATAGAGAGTAAAAGTTAAAAAATGAAACATAAAATACTGGAAATAAGAAATTAAAAAACTGAATATGATAATAGTGTAGTTGTTTCTTATCCCGGCACTAATGCCGAACTAACAATGAAACCCATTGGGCCCAAATCTTGATTCAGTTACTTGGTAGGCTTTTTTAAGCGAGAAAATTGGTAGGCTTAATGGGCTACAGAATAGGTCCAAAAGATGGAATCGCAAGATATGATAAAAAGTTGATCAGAGGGCCTATTGCAATTGGTTGCGAGATGTTACTGGTTGGATCAAGGGACTATTGCAATTGGTCGGTATACTGTAGAGTGTACTGCTATATAGCTTAAAAAGTATATGATGTATATTATTTAATATAATTTTTATATAAAAAGTACACGATACATTATAAAGTGTACTAACTATTATATGTACTTACAATGTGTACTAACCATATACACTAATAATATATATATATTATTCAATGTAGTTTTTGACTATAAAGTACACTCGAATACTATAGGTACTAATCGAAGCTTGCAGCCAAAAACCGTCAGGGTGTAGCATGATACAAAAGGCTAAATGGGATGCAACCAATTGCAATAGAACATGTTCTTTGCCCATTTCCAATCTTCATTCTGATGGACCTCTAGCTCAAGGTCTCAACTTTTGTGTTTCCAAATATTTACCTCTCAACATAACCGTATGCACCCTTTCTATCCATGATTACAAATGTCCGAAGAAGATATTACAATTGTTATTTGATTCCATTTATTGACTGTGTACATGCGCAATTCAGTATTTCTTGACTGATACCAATTTATAATTTTTCCCCACCAATTTGGTTTTGAAGTATCCCATAATCTCATTCCAAATTAGTCATTGTACGCATAAGTATGTAAAAGTACTTAGCTTAAAAATGTAAAGTCATTTAAAGTCTATAAATATCTTTTAAGGGCAAAAAGTGCTGGGACCTTAAATTATCTCGAATTCGCAATTTTAACATTCAAATTAAAAAACTCATATTTTGAACATTTGAACTTTTAAATTTTTTTGAGTTTGACACTTCCGTCTATTTGGATGTTAAGTCATTAACGAAGAGGGGTATTTTTGTCAAAGCAAAGGAGAAGAAGGTTTTAAAGAATCCATTTTGTTGACCCATATTCAATTTTCGCCCATGACCTATTTGACACATTTATTCTACCATGGGAATAAGCCTACTTAAGTGCGGTTCTGTTATGATGCAAATTCGTCCTTTCCTCAACACGTGCAGAATGCTTGCATGGCCGTCCAAACAGCCTCTCTTCTATCCAACAGTTGGGGGTGATTAGGGGCAATCTCAGATTTTTCTTTTGTTAAAAAAGAAATGTTTGAAAAATTAGAAAGATTCAAATTTTGCATCCAGTAATGATGGTATCCCATCAGTCGTTGCATTGGGTCGTCCTACCGATGCAAATGACAACTTGAGAAGCTGTCAAAAACAATTGTTCTAGTAAGTGACTACATTCAAAACAATCTTCATCCTCTCACTTTGCAATTCTCTATGTGGTTCTCTCTAAAACTCTTCTGTTTTAACAGCCAAAAGTTAGCATTATTGACCATCAACCCTACGAGAAATGGATGAGAAAAGTTCATTGTCGGAGACTAGGTTCCAATGGCGGTGTAGGAAGAGCCTAATCGTTGCCATCAACATTGCACCCCGGAAGCATCCCGAGCGAAAACAGAGGCTGAGAGCGCTTGCGAGGGTGAGATTTGATCGGCTGACCGAGCTGATGTTGTCATCCATAAGGACCGATGTCGTAAACATACTTTTAAGGCAGTACGATTGACGACGAGTGCTCTGAGAAGATAAAGAAGAAAGATGCTGGATAGTGTATGGGCTCTAATCGGGGCAAACGAAATCATTTATAATGATCGCGAAAAGATTGCGTCCAGGCATGCATATTATTTCGGGAGGGAATTGGGACTGGAATCCTCATCTAAAAACTACATTTCAGTGGCTGATATAGAGGAATCGATTGCATGCCTTTATGGGTGACAATCATTTATTCGCGAGGTTATATATTCTACTAGCCATTGCCATCATGCTTGTACCTAAAAATTCCCAAAAGGTCTGCTTGACACTATACACAAAGTATTTGTAGAACCTTGAAGCAGTCGTGAGTTACTACTGGGTGGGACATATTGTGTAGTTCTTGCACACTGCAGCAGTCGCATTTGCAAAGAAGAACAGAAAGAAGCCAACAACCTGGCGAAAAAGAAACTTGCATTTTTTGTTGGTATGAGTTTAGTTAATATGTAGAATAATTATTCTTGGGGTCATGAACAATTATTCATTCATTTGGCCTGAACAATAATTCATTTATTTGGTCTAAACAATTGTTTTGAATTACTGAACAATTATTGTTGGTTTAAACAATTATTCAAAGTATGAAATAATTAATGTGTTTGTGTACAATTACTCCGAATTGGTGAACAATTGTTGTAAATGTTTTGAATAATTATTTTGAACATTTATCCAAGCATATGTGAGGTGTGTTGAGGTTGCGTCTGGAAGAGCAAAGGGTGAGCTACCTTGCTCTTGGTGGAACGCCTACAGGGTATTAGAGGTTTGCACCTCACTGCCTCTGGTAAGGGTTGAGCTTGTAGAGGTTGGGGAAGCGGCAGTCGACTCTCAAAGGGTCTCAGAGAAGGCGTTTTGGGGGCAAAAATGCATACGTATTTGAGAAAGTTAGAAAGGATAGAATGAAGACTACATGAGTTTGAAGTTGAGGACCTGCCGATAGGTGTGGTATTTGTTGTTAAGAGGAAACAGAGTTCAACAGCGCCGAGAAATAATAAGAATGAAGGGGCACCCAGGAAGAGTAGCAAGTCAAACAGCGCAGAGTTGGGAGCCATTCAGAATGAAAGCATGGATGTTGAGGTGGCTCAATTTGAATTGAGGTCGAGAGAGCCCCTAGATGATGTGTCATTGTATCCAATAATTGAACAATTATTCTCATGTGAATAGTTGTTCACAAAAGTAAGAATACTAATTATTCTACGGATGACAAATAATTATTCACATAATTTTTTTATGCTGATAAACAATACTATGCTTTAGCTGCAGGCAAGAAAGAGGGTTAGGACAATGTGAAAGGGATTGCTAATGCCCGCGAGACAGAGGAGGAAAAGGAGGTAGGTAACATCCCTGAAGAAGAGTATGACCATTCTAGATATGAGCAATTTTTTTGGACCATTCTGGAGATGAGCAATTTTTTTGAAGGTGAATAATTGTTTCATTATGTTATATAATAATTGTTCATTACATTATACAATTACTCATTAAATAGTAAGGAAATTTATTTTACGTATCGCTACTGAGAATAATGTAGTTCAAAATGAGAAGAATGATGTAGTCGTACTTACCGAAGGTGTTTTGCCAATAAAAAAGTTGGACCAAGATGGAGTCGATGAACGCATCGAAGAGAAAAAGGAGCACACTGTGGCTGGAGAATGCCAATTAATAAGGGATAAGGAACGAATAGATAATTTTTGAATTTAAAAAAAAAATTTATTTTGGTCACTAATCCATCACAAATTAGCGAGAGATTAGCAATGAATAGCTAATTTTAAAATTAATTTTTTAATTCTAAAATTTTCCATCGCTAATCTCTCACTCGCTAATCCATCGTAAATTAGTGAGAGATTAGCGATGAACATCTAATTTTAAATCATTTTTGTAATGTTCGGCCCAGAAATATAGCCCAATTGATTAATAATAATAACAGTAATAATTAGAATAGGTATAATTTTAGAGGGCTTAGTTACAATTTAAAATAATTAATTATATTAAAAACTCTTTAGAGTTAGGAAATGTTTTGAGGGTTAGACAGACGGCTGATGATAGAGTTCTTCCAGCAATGGCTACGGACAACGTGCGTGAGAGAGTCAATACCAGCGAGGAATCGACACTGAATTCTACCAGCGAAGAGGTAGAGAGAGCATTAGAAGAAACAGCAAGAAGAACATAATTAGAGTCGAAAACTCACAGGTAAGTGATTTAATCTCTTTGTCTAAACTTTATACACACACACACACATATATGCTTGAAGAATGCTTTAATGATTTATGTTTTTGATGTTTTCTGCAAAATGAATAATTTTTTTTATGGTTTTAATAACCTGTTTAGTCGCCGAGATTATTCTGTAAAGCTATTCTGTTATGTTCTGACCCTCGTGATGAGGTAATTTTTGTTTTGTCCTATCTTGTCCTGACCACATTTGAGAGATTATTTGAAACCTATTATAGTATTAATTGTCTCTTATTCTTTATCTTTGTTTTTGTTTCATTCTATGCTATGAAGTTTATTGTTACTGATGGTTGAAATTATGTATTCATTATTTGCTCTTAGAGAAAAGTATTTATATATTTATATATCTCTACATATATCTATATATGAATGGTGATCGATTGCATAAATTGTTGTTGTTTGTTTTTGAAAAGTATTACTTGTGTTCTGAAATTCTTTGCAATGTTGTGAGCAAAAAAAAAAAAAAAAAAAAAAAAGAAATCTGATATTCTGTCTGTTATCGTTTCTGTGTGTGGGAGGTGTCTTGTGGAATGACCTGAAATGGATTTCATCTCTGTGATGTGATGTGGTTCATTCTAAATCACAAGAAAAAAAAAATGTCATTTCTATATACAATTTTTTTTGGACTATATGTAGTGCGAATTTCATTTTTCAAAATCCTCTCTCTCTCTCTCCTCCCATAACTCTCTCAAGTATTTCTTCAAAAAAATCACACTTTTCATACCAAAACAAACAAATTGTGTGGCAATATAGCAATGAGCAAAGATTCTACGAAGGATTCTCTCGAGTTTGAGGTAAAAAGTTACAAAATTCTAATTAAATTGGCATTTGTATAGTTTTTTGAAAATTGTGGCTAAGTTTCGCCATTGAGTGGCGGAACTGTCCGAAGAGTTCCGCCACAAGGTAGCGAAACTTAGCCAATAATGTCGCCCAACCCAGGCGAAATTTCTAGCCAACTTTCGACAGAATTTGTTGAAATTATTGGCAAAATTTCGCCAAAATTTGGTGAAATTTAACCACTAATTTCGTCATGTTTTGCGACAATCGGCCAATAATTCTGCCAAAACCTGGCAAAATTTGGCCAATGGTTTCGCCAGTTTTTGGCGAATTATTGGCCAGATTTCACAATTTTTTTAAATTTTTTTGTGATAATCACTTATGTAGTTGTATTATTGTATTTTATATATTTTGTAATTATATTATATGTTACATTACACATCGTAAATAGTTTTATTGTTACGATTTTTGTTATCTTCAAAATAATCAACACACACGTAATGTAGTAACTGACATTGGACAAATGCGATATATGCATTGTAGGAACACTGAAAGGATCGGAAAGCCAGATTTCATCGAGCGCTTTACAAGGATGGCCAAGGCCCCTCATCGTCGTGAGATTCGTTTGAAGAATTTTTTGATTTTGACCAAATGGAGGATTTAAGTCGCTATTTAGGCATGCAAGATATATTTTTGAGTAAAGAGGAGTTAGTAAAGTGGGCGAAGACAGCAGCATTACAGGTGAGGACCTTGTTGATAATTGCTCGGTCGAGAAAAGGTGACGGAACGGGTGACGGCTTTGTCGAGCTTAGGTGTGAGAGAGGCGGAGCGTACAGAAAATGGAGCAGAATCGGAGGTGCGGGCCAAGAAACGAAAGTTGAAGGGTAAAAAAAAATGTCACTGTCCGTTAAAACTGATGGGTAGAGAGCATTACGAGGGGGCGTGGAGTCTTGTGGTAATATGCGGCAAGCACAATCACGAGCTCGGAGTCTGACATGGTCATGCCCTCGCTGCTTTCATGACAGAGCGGGAGATGAAAATCACGGAGAAAATAAGCAAATGTCACGTTCAGCCTAAACGTATTCTAGATCATTTGAAACGGGAGAACCCGAGAACCGTTGTTAGGTATGTTTGCTTGTAACAAATATATTATCCTCCTTACTTGAGCATTTACTCACTTGTTTTAAATTTTGTAAATGTGTCGTATAATTTTTATATGCATTGTAGAGCAAAGACCGTGTATAACGCTCGACACAAATTAAGAGCGGCGAGTATGGAAGGTCGGACAGTCGTGCAACAACTCTTCAAGTTGTTCACCGAACATGGATATATCCATTAACTGAGATAAATAAGTAAACATATATTTAAAATTTAATTAAATCAATGTAAATTAAGATTCAACTAAGATAAACTACGATAAATTAAATTAATATAAACTAAGATAAAGTAAACAACTAAGATCTACTGTGCAATAAATTAAATTAAACATACATCGTCGATCACCGGAATAGGCAAACTAAATGTTTAATTTCAGAAATAATGAAATTATTAAGATATAATTAACTTAATTATATCTACTATACATGAAATTAATTTAAAATGTATTACATGAAAAAAAAATTCTGCCACATAGTCCAGAAATTTCGCATAATTGGCAGAATTCACTCCCAGAATTCTGTATGAATTTCGCCAATTTTTGACGAAATTCACGGCTAGAATTCCGCCAGAAGTTGGCAGAATCCTTGGAAAAAATTCTGCCAATTTCTAGCGAAATTTTGGCCGTGAATTTTGCCAAAAATTGGCATTATTTAGCCAACGAATTTCGCCATATTTTTGGCAAAATTCGATGGATAATTCCGCCAATAATTTGATGGAATTAGTTGGATAATTATACCCAAATTGGGTACAATTCTACAATGGAGTTGTACCCAATTTGGGTACAAATAACCAGCAAATTCCGCCAGAGGTTGGCAGAATTTGCTGGTGAATTCCGTTAACTGTTGGCGAAATTCATTGATGAGTGGCGGAATTCATGAATACAATGGCCGACTTCAAAATCGGCCATTTCAAGATCGATTTTGAAGTTTTTTTTAATGTAAATCGATGTAAAATGATGAGTAATTTGATAAACTAATCTTTTAACGTAAAAGTTTGTTGTCGTTATTCGTAGATCTGAGTTTTTTAGCCGAAATGCTTCAGAGAATTCTAAAATTTCTTTGAAATTAAAATAAAATAATGAAAATTTTCGCATTACATATAGTAAAAAAATTGCGTTTAGCAGCCCCAAAAAAAATTCTGATATGTATTTCAAGGAGGAGTATATTTTTTTTGGAGGCTAAGGAATCTATTTTGCCTTGGTGGTCAACCACTGGAAGCTTCCCGTAAATAGCTTCGACTATTTTGCAAAGGTGGAAGCTTCGGTTTCTGCTTGGTTACCCAATGTAGGCAGGTGTCTAGCAGGAAACTCATTTTTGGAACTTGCCCAGCAGAATGCTGAGCCAAAGGGTGAAATCGGCCCAACAAAGAGCTGGGCTGGTTGCTAACATTTTGCTGGCCAGCAAACATCATGGGCCGAAGCCCAGTAAAGCTGGGCAGTTTGCCCAGCCCAGTTCTGGGTTTATAGCCCAGCCAGCAACTGGGCTTCTGCCCACCAGATTCACGGGCTACCATTTGAGTTCAGCCCAATTTTTTTTTAAAAAAATATATATTGAGAGATTTTTACTATGTTTTGAAAAAAAAAAGAATACATATTATTATTATTGAACTTTATTAAAAAAATTTACGAACTTGATTTTATCTTATAGAGTAAAATATGTACATTTTGAACATTGTTTGAATAAGGGATTTAATTACTTATTGAGTGATATCTCACCTCTTATCAAATTATATTTTAGAGAACGATTTTGAGGACTTCAAGAGTTTCGACTAGGAATACTAGGGAGCGATTTCAAGAACTGAAGGTAGATTGCAATTTCTCCAAGAGTCGGTTGATATTGAAAAGTAGTATTTGGGATAGTTTGTAATAAAAAAATAAATAATTTGAGATATTTTATTTAATTTTTTATGTAATTTAAAATTATTTAGTACTTATTTTAATATTATTGAATTCATTTAATTAAGTTAGTATTCTCTGATGGTAAGGACCTTGTGTTTCTAAATTTCAATTCAGAAATACGGTCGTATTGCGCTTCGGTTACTAGGTCTTTAACCTAGTTTGGGGGCGTGACAATTTTTTTCATTTTTGAAATATAAGCCGTTGCTAATTCTCCACAACAGATAGATAATTTTAAATTTAAGAAAATTTTATTTTTGAATTTCTTCCGTTGCTAATTCCTAGCTAATTAGTGTGTGATTAGCGACGAACAACTAGTTTTAAAATTAAAAAAAATTTTACTTCTAAAATTTTTCCGTGGCTAATCCCTTGCAAATTAGTGAGGGATTAGTGATAGAATGAGGGGTTGAATAATTTCAAAAAAAAGATTGGTATTCAAATTCCATAATTTGTCGCTAATCCCTCGCTAATTAGTGAAGGATTAGCGATGGAATAAATGTTTGGAAAATTGCACAAAGTCAGCTTTCAAACTCTCATTTTGTCGCTAATCCCTTGCTAATTAGCTAGGGATTAGCAATGGAATAGGGATTTGGATAATTGCAAAATGATTGGTATTCCAATTCTATAAACCGTCGCTAATCCCTTGCTAGTTAGCGAGGGATTAGCAACGGAATAGTGGTTTGGATAATTGCAAAAAGATTGGTATTAAAAATTTATAATCTATTGCTAATCCCTTGCTAATTAGGGATTAGCAATGGAATAGGATTTTGAATAATTGCAAAAAGATTGGTATTCTAATTCTATAATCCGTCGCTAATTAGCAATGTATTAGCAACGGAATAGGGGTTTGGGTAATTGCGATTTACATTCCATTGCTAATCCCTCACTAATTTGCAAGGGATTAGCAATGAGAGTGAATTTTTACATTCTCACTTCTTTGTTGTGCGGGAAATGTCTAGTTTTTAAATTGATATTTTTTTAATTTTGAAAATAGCTAAAAATTAGCAACGAAAAATTGAATTTTTAATTTCCTGCTTCTTTTTTGGCATGTGACTACATATCCATTGCTAATATGTAGCTAATTAGCTACGAATTTATAACGAAATTTCAAATTTTTAGTATTTCTTATATTATTTTTGGTTATATATTCCATGGGTGATGTAGATCAGTAAATAATTGATACTTCTTTATTATATTATATTTGTGTATCATAATAGTTATTTTGATTAAACATAGATTGTGTTTGTGATATCATACATCTATAGTTCATAAATTTAACATGTATGTATAGTATATATCATTCATATGTCGGGAGAAAATATGTTGTAATACGTATAGGATATATAGTATAATGTAGCATATTATAATTTATAGAGCATTCATTGTTCTTTGCTTTAATTACTATATTAACAAATGGTAACATAAACAAATGTTTATATTACTTGGTTTAATTAAAATTGGTTTAATTTTAGAAATTATTAATAAATCTTCCTAGATTGTCCTTGCTAATCCATGGCAAGGTTTAGGAAAGTATTAGTTGTGGAATCTTTGGTTTGCTTGAAAGAAACATATTTTTTAAACATTCTGTCACAAATCCGTCACTACTCTTTCGCCAATTGGAAAGGGATTAGCAACATACACCCATTTGGAAAACTAAAATATACTTTTAGCTATCCGTCGCGAATCTCTTGCAAATTTAAGAAGAATTAGCAACTAGATGAACCCAATTTGGGTAAACAGCGTGAAGAATGCGTTGTTGACGCATTATTAGAATGCGTTCTTGGCGCGTCAATTTTGTGAACCTGCTAAATGAACGCATTACGGTTTATTTTGTGTATGAACGCTTTACGAACATACGTTTTACAATGTTATTGCGATTTTACTTATTTAACGCATTGCAATTACTGTTGAATGCATTTCAATAATGTGTTATACTTCTAAGTTTAACAGAAAATGCTAAGTTCTTGTCCAGGTCTATTTCTATGCAAACTCATCAGTAAAAAAAAAAAAAACATTCTCTCCCCTCATCCTCGAATCTGGTCAAAATGTTTTCAAGTTTCTGATTCTAGATATTGTTCTTTGCAATACAATGCCAATACAAAATTTGATGGATGTCAGTTGCAGTTAATCATCAAGATTGTAGCTACATTGCTTGCCAATTTTGGGTTATCGATTGTGGCGAGAGTTCCATATAATTTCACATAGTAAGAACTTGCTGCGATTCTTGGTTTTATTTTGGTGTTCTTTTTCTTTGCAAGATTATTTGTTGATTTATGCTTGTCTCAGGGTAGTATGCTAGTAATTTGTGGTGTTCTATTTGCTACATTTGTGGCTTGAGAATTTTTTGTTCTTTTCCTTGCTTCAGAACTCATTTTGGTTGGGCAAACATAAATGAATGGATTATAACTGAATGGATCCCTGGCCGTTGGGCAAATGGGACTTCCCAAGTTCAATTTGAGGTTATTGCAGGTTAGTGTAGAAGCAAATATCCCTTCCTATTGCATGCCGTTTCTCTCAATTCCCATTCAATTATAATCCTATTGCATGCACTATAATTTTGTTAATTTTTGTTTGATTTTGCTAGTAAAATGTCTGATTTTTAAATTTGTAGAAATGTCTAACAAAATAATAGATAACTTGAGGTAAGAGTTATATGTTGTGAGGAAAATAGTCTTGAATTCGAATTTGCATGGCAATTATTGCAAGTAGAAATGAATTTACATAGGCCCACCTTCAAACGCATCCAGTCTTGGTTTTGTTTGTTTCTGTTCCATGTGGTAAGATAAACCTTTGCTATGCTTCGACTGTCTTAATTGAGAACTTTTGAATAATGTTATAGAAAATTTTAAAAATTTTTTAAGGCAATGTTGCTTAATGTAGATGGATGACCGTAGTTGGATCTATGGGAGATACATGCAAGGGATCAAATGGATTACAATTGAATATGAACAAGGGGTAAGGTTTTATTGCCTATTTTTTGTTGAAAGGTTGGATGTCATGTCTAGATGTCCATATGCAAAATGTAAGATTAGACTCACCTATCTCCCGATGAAGTAGAGATGCACTTGAATATATTTGGCTTTGTCCCTGATTATTATTGTTGGGAAAGTCATGGCGAGGCTCTCACGCAGGTGCAGCCTACATCCACACCAATTGGTACCTTTGTCCGGCCAGCCTCAGTTAATCAATTGCAGTAGATGGTAATCGATGCAGTTGGTGGAGTCCATCATCTGTTGATGTCAAGAAGCCACCTAATGCAGAAGCTAAGAGATTTTATGATATGTTGGAAGCTGATGACACTCCTATCTGGGAGGGATGCACAAACCACTAGTTGTTATCAGTTGTTTCTCGGTTGTTAAATATTAAATTAGAGAATAATATTTCAGAGAGATGTTTTAATCAGGTGATGCAACTGATGAAGGAGGTTTTGCCAAGAAATAATAGGCTTCCAGATGACTTATATCAAACAAAGAAGATGGCTCTAGACGTTGTTTTCCAGTTCAAAAGATAGATGTTTGTCCGAATAGTTGTATGCTTTACTGGAATGATGATATAGATAGAAATGATTACAAGTTTTATGGTCATGTCCAATATATGTCAAAGAAGAAGATCGAGAAGAATAAATAATATAAGGACGTTCCTTTCAAAATGATTATAGAATGGGTTGAAATAATCTTGGTTCAATTGTCACCAGTGGTTCTTGACCTCGAATCACCCATATAGGAAGGATACAAAGTCATTCAAAAAGGATAGGGGCTGTGAGATCTCCGTACCTATAAGGCGAGCTTCTGCAGATGAGATGTGGTAAAGAGTGTGAAATTTGCCAAAGATAGTTGACATAGTAGTAGAAGTTGGGAGGGAGGAAGACAGAGTCATCTACCACAATTGGGCTAAAATGAGCATCTTTTGGAATTTGCTGTATTGGAAAACTAATCTAATTCGCCATAACATAGACGTCAATCATAATGAGAAAAATGTCTTTGACAATGTGTTCAACACTGTAATGGATGTAAAAGATAAATCAAAAGACAACGTAAAAGCTCACCGTGTTATTGAGGTATATTATGACAGACCTGAGTTACATGTTATTAGTGTCGGTGAAAATAAAGTTTCTATTCCAAAGAGACTTGTTCTTGAGTGGGTGAAGTATATTTGACTTCCTAATGGATATGCTTCTAATATGGGATGATGTGTTGATTTGAAAGAACCAAAAATGTTAGGAATGAAATCTCATGACTGTCATGTGTTTATGCAGAGACTTCCAATTGTGTTAAGAGAATTTCTTTCGATATCAATATGGAACATTATAGCGGAGTTAAATTTTTTCTACCGTGACTTGTGTTGCCCTAAATTATCTGTATCTCATATGAAGAAATGGGATAAAAACATTGCAATTCTCATTTGTAAGTTGGAAAAGATTTTTCCGCTTGGGTTCTTTGACTTGATGGGAGCACCTTTTGCTCCACTTACCTTATGAAGCTAGGGTTGCTAGCCCTGTTCAATATTGATGGATATCTCCATTCGAGAGGCAAATGTTTGCTTGATAATGTATAGTTTTCAATTGCTTTATTTCATGCCTGATACAATGTATATAAGTTTATTATTGATATTTTAGGTTCTTGTAGTGTTTGAAAAATAAGGTTAAGAATAAGGAAAAGGTTGAAGGATCTATTTGTAATGCTTACTTAATTGAAGAAGTTTTGACATTTTTCTCTTATTATTTTGAGCTCCACGTGCACACAAGATATACGAGCATAGCTCAAAATGATGAAGGTGTTAGTGAAACAAATTTGCATGGCCTTAGTTTGTCAATATGCAATATTTTGGGAAGGGTGATTGGACAAATTTGAACGAGATATCTAACATCGGAGGAATTTAAGGTAGCCACGAATTTTATCTTTCTCAATTGCGAGAATCTGCAACCGTTTATTACATAAGTTTGCATATTATACTACTACATAAGTCACGTGTTACTTTAATTCTTGTAGACTTGTAATTAGTGGAATAATTACTATAAAGGAAATTCAAGGCTGAATTACAAGCCGTTGCACCACATATAATGGAGAAGGAATTCGATAGGAGATTAGAAGATGAGTTTCCGGTATGGTTCAGAACGTACGTAATTCTTCCACTTGCCTTATTTTTAGGTGTTTTTTAATTACCACCCGCAGTTTATGCCTAACATGTAATTTTGTTATAGGTTTACCATCCTGAGAATCTTGTGACTGACAAAAATCTTAAAAGCTTGGCTTGGGGCATTTCGAGGCAGGTGAAGTCTTTTTATGGGTACTTCATAAATAGTTTTAGATTCCACATATACGGTTACAGAATGGGAAAGAAAACTGTCAATAGTAGAGTTTGCGTTAGAGGCGGAGAAAAAAATATGGGTGACTATTATTGAATCTTGAAGGAGATTATTGAGGGGCAATTCCCTGGGACTCGCTATCAAAAGGTTATCTTATTCAAGTATGATTGGTTTGTTGCAACTATTAATAGAGGAATAAAAGTGCATTCACAATTTAAAATTTATAGACATTAACTACAAGAGCAAGTATCCAAAATATGACCCATTTGTGTTAGCTCAACAAGCCAATCAAGTATATTATGCATCCTACCTAGGCTACAAAAATAACAAGTCTGATTGGACAATCGCCTACAAATCGAAAGCTCATCACGTAATTGATGCACTCGCAGTTGATCGACCATATCAAGAAGAGGTGGATGACTCGATGGCTGTTAATGTAACCAGTGAAGATGAGATAATTGGTGGATTTGCAAATGAATCGGAAGAAGGTGAGATAGTAGATGTTAAGGAATTAAGAGCACAAGTGGATGTGGATATGGATGTAGAATAAGCTAATTTAGAAACAGATTCTCCTTCAGATGATGATTTATTAGAGGAAAAAAAATCAATAGGATTAGTTTCTTTCAAACGTGAGCTCTAATTTTAGAATTTGAAAAATATTTTTTTTGTATTCATTGATTTAGAATCTAACTTGTTTATTGTTATGTGTGTTTGGATTATGTCTACGGGACGAGCACTGCCAGAACAATCTGAGACTGAGGATGATCATACTCCGTCCTCAAGTCTGAGTTCGCGGTTACGCAGTTCGCTACCATTGCCTTCTCCGGACTCGTCAAGCCAGTAATAGACCCCTATATCGATACCTTCCACAGTGCATCTGTGCCCAGAGCAGAGATCTCAGAGACACGTATTTTGATTCCACTTGATGGTGACAGGTAAGTACTATCTCTTTTTGATTTTTTTTGACTTGGTACACATTGAAGCTATCAACATTGAAGTTCTGTTTAAGAAGGCTCTTTGTCAAAACATCTAATGGTTAACAAGGGTAGAGGTATCAGAATATCAACTTGTACTCATACAATGCATAATTGCAACTCTCTTCAATTGAAATTGTTTAACTAAATATTCGTTTTATTGAAATAATTTCTCCCCATTGATGGAGGCTGTTAGAGAGATATCACTTATATTTCAATGACACTACACTGCGCCTTATGCTAGATTTACAAATATTCCTGCAGATATGCAGAACATGTGGTTCGACTTATAGACTATAAGTACAGAAATATATAAATTTCATTCTTTTTATATTGTAAACATTGGTTTTAGTATAATTTTAATAGCAACTATGTAACGTATGTTATTTTATCCAATGGTTTTGCAGAGTCGTTTTAGGTGGAATAAGAAGTGGAATAAGAAGTGTTGTGAGCGACTTTCAGACCAGCTATGCAAGGCTCAGGCTAAGTAAAAACCTTCAAATTAGATTTCTCAATATTATTGGGAGCAGATGTTACAGGAGTGGAGAATTGAGGGGTTTTAGCACGTTTTCTCTACTGCTAAGCGGAATAGAGCTGCTGCTAGCGGCACATCTCACACGGGTGGGTCTATATCTTTTACAGAGTATGAGAATAGGATGGTAAGTTTAATTACTTTACACTTTTTAAACTAGTTTTTAAATATTTTCTACAAAAATAACATTTAGTATTTTTGATATTGAAATTGTAGCAGAAAGAAAAAGGTGATGACTTTTGTTATGTGGAGTTATTTGAGAAACTTCACACTTTCCAAAGAGGGGGGGTAAGTTTGTCAATGAGAAATCATGACAAACGTTGGTACGAATCAACTGTCTTTTATAGTTATAAAATAGCTATTATAATTATTAATAATGATATAGAGTTTTCATTTTTATTTCCGCAGGATAATGTTCAGGTAATTAAAGAACATTATTCTCAACCAGAGTCCGAAAGTTCTATGACTTCTGGTCAACCAATTGACGAGAAGTCACTATTCCTTGAGGCTGGGGGAGGCTTCAAGAAGAATCGTGTCATTGGATTAGGCTCTAAGGGATCGAAGGTCAAATGGAGGTTAAATTATTCTTCTACTTATGAGAAGTAGTTACTTCTTCATTGTATGATGTTAGCCATATACAGAAGAATTTGGATGATGAGAGAAAGATGAAGTAGAAAGTTGAGAAAAATGTGTGACAAAAGGTACAAAATATGACAGATTACTTATCGTTTCTGTCACAAACTCTAAATTTGTCTCCACCTCCATCACTTGGCTGTGATAATGATACCAATGATGAGGATGATGATGACTACACAGTTGACCTGCTAGATCACCATCCTCTATCACCATTCTTCATCCCAAGGCCCAACAGTTCCACCACTGCCACCTCCTTCAACTCTAACACCGGCATCTGCCGTGAAGGCTAATTGATATATTAGAATTTCATTTTGCAAATATATGATTTTGATTTGATATTTGATGCTTTACAGATATTTTATTTATCGCTTTGTATTTGTAAGAATAACACTTTTATTGCTTACTTATTCACATAAATTTTTTTAGAGATTTTAATATTTGAATTTTTATAGGACAACTGTATATAATTATTTAAAATATATATTTTTATTATTTTTAAAATGTTTTAAAATAATAACGATGGATTAGAGACGAAAATTATTTTTAAAAATTAAAATGCAAAAAATGTGTAGCTAAGCGATCGTAAATTAGAGACCAATTTGCAAGGGATGAAGTTGCAAAGAAATAAAAATTATAAATACTTTAAAAAAATAATTATCCGTCTCTAATCTGCTACTAACTAGTGACGGATTAGCGACGAAAAAATATCCATCAAATTTAGAAAATCAAAAAGTGGTCGCTAATTACTCACAAATTAACGATTGATAAGAAAATAAAATATTAATATATTAAGAAAATAAATCCATCGCTAATCCGTCGTTAATTTGCAAGGAATTAGCAACTATTTTTAAATTTTTCTAATTTTGATTTAATTTTTCCATCGTTAAGTAGTTCGCACTATGAGGAAATAAGTTTCCGTCAGAATTAGCGACTGCTGTATTAGCAACGGACCCTTCCGTTGCTAATCCGTCACTAAGTGAGTTTATCGAGTCCGTTGATAATGCCGCATTTTCTTGTAATGTAAAGCTATCCATGTTGCTAGAATTTGACATATCTAATCTTGGAATGATGCACTATTTTCTGGGCATTGAAGTTGTGCAATATGCAGCTAAAATTTTTATCTCTCAAAATTAGTATGCACAGAAAATTTTGGAGAAGTTTTAAATGCAAAATTGCAACTTTGTCAGCACACTTATGGAAGTAGGTATAGGCTTGTTTAAGATTCCGAATGGAGAAAAGTCGACAGTCGAATTTATTGGAAGTTTGATATATTTAAGTGCAACAAGACCTGACATAATGCATTCTGTAAGTCTTATAAGTAGATACATGGATAGTCCAAATGACATTTATTTTTTACCTACAAAAAGAATTTTGCTACTTGCGAGAAACTACTAATTATGGGTTGTTCTACAAAAAATATGAGGAGCTAAATTTATTTGGCTTCTAGATATTGATTATATGGGAGCACTTCTAGTTATAATTTCACGCTTCGTTCGGGAGCTATTTCATGGTCGTATAAAAAGCAACTTAGTGTCACTTTGTTGACTACTAAAGCTAAATATGTAGCTGCAATAACTTGTGCACGTCAATCGATTTGGTTGAGGATATTACTTGAAAGATTGGATTTCAAGGAAGGAAAAGCTACTGCAATTTATTGTGCCAATAATTATGCAATTAAACTCTCCAAAGATCCCATTCTACATTGAAGAAGCAAGCACATAGATGTCAGACATGACTTTATAGATTTCAAGATCACATTGCAGACATATGACGAAGCCATTGAAGTTATCTTTGTTCAAGAGGCTAAGGAGTTTACTTGGGGTCTGTGCATCTAATTAAACTGAAGTTAGAAAACTTTCAGTTTAAAGGGAGGAAATATTAAGAATATGTCGACTATGATGTATCTATAGTCAACTATGCTAGCGGTTGTTGTCAGATGATTAAGTCAACTGGTGACTATATCTGTATGAATTTATTTTTGTTTTACCTACTATTTAGGAGTTAGTGGAGTTAGTGGGGTGTCTTTAAGAGTTAGTGGAGTGTCTTTAGAAGTTGGTAGAGTTAGTGGAGTCACTTGTAGATAACAGGAGTTACTAAGTTTTAGGTCCTACTTTTTAGTTTTTATCAATTAATTGTAACTCTATAAATAGAGCATTTATAGTTGTATTTTGTGTGTGTTAATGGTTAATGATATCTGAGATATTTTCTCATATTTTGTTTATTACTTTTTCTATTCCTCCTAGATATGATGTGTCATGCACATGGTTATAAGAAAAAAGAAAAAAGAAATAGAACCATAAGAGAAATTGAATATTATAAGAACACGTGGTAGTTAAAGAATGGTAGGAAAAAGAATGTGGTATGGATTTGGGGAAGAGGATTGAAATTGTGGGCCAACCTAAACACCAACTCCCAATTTTCTCAATGGTGAAGCTTTCGTAAATTTATTTCTTTGATTTTCTTATAATTGAATGTTATAATTGTCTATCATAGAGTTATTGGTGAAGAATATTTCAATAAATTGATTGTTTCCATTGCAAGCTTGACGACAGATCTTTCTCTGATCTCCAGTGTGTAAATGATGATATCACTACAGCCTCTACTATCTCAAATTCAGGAGTTTATTGTTGGAAGGAAGGAGAACTGCTGGAAAGTCATAATATTTTATTGGTATACTTTTATATTGATGTCGATATGGTTGGCTCAAAATGTGTTATATAAAAACTCATAATCATACGCATGTGTATTTCTTCTAATTACATGGATCTCATTATACCCACTAATTATTTACCGAAGTCTCATTTATATTTAAAAACTCATTAAAAAATAGCGTGTAGTAGATAACGTTCCGTAAATTGACACTGAAGAATATGAATAAAATAAGACTCCTGTAAATAGTTTCATAATATTTAGAGAAATTTTCTCGAAATACATACACACACACATACATACATACATATATATCCCTTCCCTGACGGAAATTATATAAACACATTCATTATTCCTTTTGTAGCTATTATTAGTTTATTGTTGCCTTTCGTGTTATTATGCATACATCATTTAAGAAGTATGCTATTTTCACAAAATATGATAGATGTAAGAGCTCAAATTTTACCTAAAATAACATATCCTAATTAATGAAAGTATCAAAAGATTCGATGATTTGTATCTTTTACATTTAATAAGTTTTTATCTCCTCCATGAAGTTTTCTTGGGTACAAGATTGATCATATAGTTATTGTGAACAAGCCATTTCTCCATGGTTAATCACATTACTGGTAATTTGGAAGTTTACAAAACACTTAGAAGATTATGTTAATTATTTGAAAGATATTTTATTTGCTGAATAGGCACATACAGCAGTTTGTATATGTCATTATTTTCCCAGAAATATCAATGTCTATTGTAGAAATCATAATTATATAAAAAAAAACAGTGAATATTCCATTTAAATTGTTTGTTTGAGATCAATAGGTGAATATTGCTCTTAGACTTATCATTCAGAAGCATTAGACAAAGCGGTAACTCAATCAATTACAATCACCACTTACCATCTCTTTTGTCACGAAAAAAAAATATAAAAGCATTATTTAATTAATTTGGCTAGTTTCTCTTTTGGAAGTGTAAACTTGAACAACCTGTTATTCAAAATGATCGAACTTATGTATGATGTGATTGAAATATCAAGTCATTTCAAAGGAAAGAGATTTTTGTGGATAGTAAAAGATCAATTTGAATTCAACGTTGGGACAAAATCTTAATATGATATTACTTTACAAAAAAATAACAATGAAAAAAATTTTATTGCTAACTAAATCAATAACCTTTTCTGAAAGGAACTAACCAAAGTCAACAACTAATATCACACATTCAGAACATGAAGCATAGCCCATAAACACACGCACTCATAAAACATATGTGAACAGAAAGGAACCTTAACTACATAAAATATAACATAAGAGCTAAAGCTTAAGATCCAAATCAAGATCAGATGCTTCATCTTCATTACTGTTTAGGGGCAGATCTCCTAACCCACTTGGCATGCTTTTATTTGCAAATCTAGAAGATGATGCAAGAATAGAACCAGCAAAATCATCGTTTGCGTTTTGAATAGTGTTCATCCTCATCGTATCATAGGATTCTTGGAGATTGCTTGCAAATGGTTGTGACCACCTATCAAGGCCAAAAGGATAGTTATAATCTGAGGAAGACCACCAGGGGTGTGGAGGCTTTCGAATTAGGGTCTCAGGCGTAAAGTTTGAGTATGGATAGTAGGGATATGATGCATCCACATCTATTACTCCATCTCTTCCCTTCACTAGTGCTCGCTCCTGTTTGTGAGCATTTTGATGCCCTCCCAAGGCTTGGGAAGTAGAAAATTCTCTCTTGCAGAAGCTGCATGTGAAAACCCTAGAATCCGATTTTCTTTGCTCTTGTGCTTTGTTGTTTCTTGATTCACTGGCAAGAGAAGAAACCTTACTTGAGGAGTTGAAAAGATTGAGTTCAAGATTTGACCAGCCACCCAAATCATCGTTCGAGAGCTTGAGATCAAGGCGAACCCCGGAGGTTGATTCATATCCTTCTGGCTCAAATTCTTCAACCATCTTTTCTTTCATCTTCCGTATCTTCTTGTCCCTAACCTTGGTTAGGGGCTCAAATGTTGCTGAGGCACTAGAAGCCTCAGATGGGCATTCGTCCATTCTTGTTTTCTCCATGGGGAATGCTACAATTTGGCAGAAGCAATAGGAGGAGAGCCCTTTAAATATAAAGAGAGCTAACGTTGAAAACCTAGTAATATGGAAAGAAATCATTTTTGCAGAACACATCATACTATAAACTTAATATAGGCTTCTGGATATAAAGTTTATCTCGTTGATGAGTAGGCATGACCATGGGATATAACTTCCATGCATAAATTTGTGATGTTTAATACAGCTATAAAAATTCACATTAATTTATCTTCATATATATAAACTCGATTCTGGCATGTGTTTCAGTTCTTCTAAGTTTCTAGTCATTGAATCATAAAGTTTTTCCTAACAAGATGTGGTTGGGATCCTTCTTAATTATAAGATATTTCTTTTATGCCATTGAATGTATACTTGTAATCAATTTAGACCAGCAAAGAAAGAAATTTGTCTCTTTAATGACTTGGCAAGGTTATCGGCATTTTCTCCTTATGTACCCTTTAAATTGAAATAATTGGTAAATTCATAAAATTCTATTGTTAATCTATTACTTAAATGTGCATTATGAGCTTGATTCTAACATGTGATTCACTTCATCAAGATCTGAAGTCATTGAATCATAAGATATTTCCGAATGATGATGGGGTTGCTTGATATTTTGCCTATTAAGAATTCCTTTTCAGGTCATGTATATAGATTTATCTTTATAATCATACAGCTTCCATAAATGAGCAAGTTTATCTCAATGACAACTTGACAAGGCCATAGAAGCAAACTCCTTCTATGTTTTTTTTTTTTTGATGAATTATAATATGTGTTATATGCTTGAGTTTGACATGTGATTGAATTTCTGTATTGCTGTCGACCCACGAAACATGTCCAATTCTCAAGTCATTTAATACCAAATTTCCTTTACCTTCATTCAATAAAAGATTTCTTGTTTGTTAAGAGTTCTTTTAATCTTATTGGATTCATAAATGCTTTTATGGTACGTTTAATATGTGGGAATTGAATGACATTTCTAACTTTTTTTTTCATTCCAATATTTAGTTTATAAAATTAAAGTAGGAATGAAATTTCCTTTGAAAAAGCCACTCTAGAAAGAAGTGGGAAATGCCTTTCCTTACCAAAAGCTAAGAAAAGATATTTTCAAGAAAACCTAGAACGTTAAATAAATATTTAATGGCTATTCTCCCTCTCTTTCTCTCTCAAATAAAATTCAAAGGATTACAAAAAATTTAGTAAGAGAACCACTTAAAAACCTAAATAAAAATCTAGTCATCTTGGAAAATTTTAGCAATACATCGAAGGTCTTCATAGCAAGTTTGTTCCTTTACTTTAATACAAAGTAACATTTGTTTTATGATTGCATTCAATTTTATAAATAAAATATGTTAAAACATTCGAAATAGATATTTGATCATTTTAAAGTTTTAGTATTAAAGTTATTTAAGTAAAAGTTTGTGTATGACACATTTAATTTGATTTGATCATCATTGTATATTTCTCATGTATTTTTAAGTCATATTATTCAAAATCTCATTCAATT
Organism: Rauvolfia tetraphylla; assembly: GCA_030512225.1. NCBI lineage: Eukaryota > Viridiplantae > Streptophyta > Magnoliopsida > Gentianales > Apocynaceae > Rauvolfia > Rauvolfia tetraphylla. The sequence continues at coordinate 3,528,231 of JAJQKT010000004.1, read as the reverse complement.
CTAACATTGAATAATAATTTTATCAAATATAGAAAATAAATCACCATTATGTTTCGATTTTCCTTCTCACATGATGAATGGAAAGAAGATTAAATTTCATTCTCGGTGGAAATGGATTTCATTCTGTTTCATTTCAACGCACCAAGCATAACGATAGAATTGCTCAAAGGAAAAAAGCAAAAGAAAAGAACAAAGGAAAATTGGGAAGTACAAACACAAATTAGAAATGTGAGATTTTGAGTTTAGTTTATTTCATTTTTTTAGCTAATAGGGTTACAAAGTGATTTTACCTTGGCTAAGGGACTGTTTGATAGTATAATTTAGCATTTAAATTTAATTAATTAAGTACGGTGTGTTTGATAATAAATACTATTAATTCTCTTTTTAAGCACAATTGACAATAGATTTTGTAAATAACTTAATTGTTTAAGACTTACTTAATTTCAATTATAACTTTTAAATGGAATCAAAGTGATTTAATTTTGAAATCTGAATATGCTAATCGATTATTCAATCATTATATTCTTTTATATATATTCTAGATTTTACTAAAATAGATTACAAATAATTATTTCAAAAAATAGAAATTTATTACCTTTAAAATAAAAATATTAATATTTCGTTAATTAATTTTTTAAATAACTTTTATGAATAAAAAATAAAAATAAATTGTCAATGACAAAACTATTAAACCTTTTATTCTGTATTGCAACAATAGTATAAAATAAAATCAATATCCATTATTTGTTGACGATAAATAGTTTTTAAATTTTATTTTAACAATATAATATTTCAAAAGGTAATAATTTAAAATGGTGGGACAAAAAGATGTCTCTTCAACATTTTAATCAAGCAAAAAGTACAATATAAGATTTTCAATTTCAGAAATTAGTGAAAAATAAAAATCAAATATTAATTAATTCAATATTTATATTATTCCCATTTCAGCTTTCAAATTCAGTATTCATGTTTAGATTTCAAAATTCAAAATTTAAATATTTCAAACTTCAGTATTCAAATTTCAATTTTATCAAACATGTCCAAAGACAAAACAATGCAAATTATTCCAAAAACAAATTAAATTGGGCAGCCAAATGCAAGTTTTATAAAGTTTCTGGGCATTTTTATCCCTCAAAAAACTCAAAAGAAAAAAGAAAAGAAAAGAGGGGGCCGACTTAGCTATCAATCAGCCCCTGCCCTGCCCCTTCTTCTTTTCAGTCTTGAATTCCTTCCTTTCTTCTGCCTTATTTGCCATTTCTTTCTCCCCTAACATCTCATATTACAATAAATCTCATTACGTAAAAGATCCGCAACCCAACGGGGAACTATATGAAATGCTTTCAAAACCTTGTTCAGAGGTGCCAATATGGAAGTAAATGTTGCAATAACGTAGCTTTTATATGTTTTTAATCGAAGTGATATTTCTAATATGCTTGTAGAGATTACAAAGCCTCAAAATTACATTATTTTTTTTGGAAATCACTTGTGATATTTGCTGCATATTTGTTGTAAATATTCTTGTATATATCAATATGTTATATTATTCTTTATGTTGTTGAGATTTAGTAGGAATAGCAAACCTGAGAGATAGTAGGAGTAGGAAAGCTGATTTGGACGAGGGTTTGCTTTGTATATATTATGGATGATTGAATGCAGAAAGGTCAGTTGTTCCGCTTCCACTAAAGTTTACATGGTATCAGAGCAGGAACAATGAGCACTAGTCAGATCAAAAAGAATATCGGCAAGGATGTCGGTGCTTACTAAAGTGATAATCTCAGAACAGTGATTACATATGTTCAATTATGGGAAGACAATTATGAGGAATGGGCTATGGTTGTACGAAAAACTTTGAGGGCGAAAAAGAAGCTGGGTTTCATCCACGGTACCGTACAAGTTCCAGACGAAGATTGACTGGAATTGGAAGTTTGGTAGACAATGAAATCAATGGTTGTACCTTGGATTTTCAATACTGTCGAGCCAACACTGATGTCCACAATTACCTATATGGAACTGGCAAAAGACCATTGGGATGACATGATGCAAAGATTTTCCATTGGCAATGGACCTCGTATTCAAGAGTTGAAGGCTCCTATTGCGAATTATCGTCAACAAGGCAATTCATGGCAGTGGACTATGGCCAGTGGCAGAGCTATTAAGGTGTCGAGGGCGGCCTTGGCCCTCCTCCCCCAAGATTTTGAGAAAAACTTTCAATGCTATATGTATTTTGAAGATAATTTATATGTAATTTTTAAAATATAAATTATTACCTATAAAAATTAATGTTTGTAGACTTTGACTTCTTTGTACTTCTTCTTTCTCTTAAGTTTTGTTTTATCTAATCAAATGTTAAGTTAATTATTTTGTAAAATTTGATAACTACAAGATAATTAATGCTTTATTGTCTTTTTTAAACAAGTTAGTAATACGCACGAAAATAGTTTTGTAACAAATAGTTAAATTATGATTTTATTTTTCTAAATTTTTATTTTTTTATAAAATAACTTTAACTCTCTAAAATCACTAGGTGATAATATAAAATGACATTTAGAGACTTCATCATATATGAAAGTTAATAAAACTCTTGTCTTCTTGCCTCAAAAGGATATCAAAAGAATTAATCTACGTAGTCTAACTCGAAATCTCATAACGTATAAAACAAATATCTCAAATAAGTTAAGATTATAAATGAAAAAAGTGTATTATATTTTAGCTCGATCCCCTCAAAATTAAAATCCTTGCTCCGCTATTGACTACGGCCAAATAAAGAAATTATGGGATGAACTCGCTAATTACAGGTGAATTCCTATCTTTTGGTGCAAAAATTACAACTGCAATATCACCAAATAGGGTTGTCAATGGGTTGAGTCTTGCCCGGACTCGGCCCGATAATCTCGGGTCCGGGATAACATTCATACCCATTTATCTGGACGCGATAGTACATATTCTAAATGGGTACGGTACGGTCCACAAAGTTTCGGATCCGATTACCCGATTAAATTTTGAATAATAAATATTTTATATAGTTAAATTTTTTATAACCGTTAGATGTGTTTGATCTAACGGTTAATTATCTATAAATTTATATTAAAATATCTTATCGGGTCTATCCAGATTCGAACCGAAACTCTATATTAAAATATCTTATCGGATAATTGGGTCGGGTCTCGGGTCGAGTCTAGTACCAATAATAGTCAATCGAGTCCAGGTCCAGGACAAGATGTCTCGGACCTGTTTGGATCCGTTGACAGCCCTATCACCAAAGAGTTGATTAAATGACAGGAAGAAGAACATGTGCATCAGTTTCTTACGAGACTGGATGAACCTGTTTTCAGAATAGTGTGCTCCAACATCTTGAGCATGGCACCAATTCCCAATGTGAATCAAGCATATTCAATGGTAATGCATGAAGAGAGGCATCAACATGTCTCAAGAGGAAATGAAAAATAGAATGAGATTGTGAGTTTCACAGTTCGAACTAGACCTGGAACGAGTATTATGCAAGACAAAAAGCAAATTGTTCTGTTCGGTTTGTCGAAAAACTGGACATGAAAATAAAGATTGTTTTCAAATCATTGGGTACCCTGAATGGTACTAAAGGATCGAGCCGGAAAAGTTGCTACTAAAGGAAACAGTAGAGGAAGTAGAGATGGTGGCATAGCTGGAAAATCAATTGGGCGTCAAACAACACTACTGTTCAGCCAATCATTGCCAATCTGCCCAAACTACACCAATTGGACCCAATGAGCTGGCATATTTCTCTCAAGAAAATAATGTTGTGGGGTTTCTTGGTCTTACTCAAGACAAGTGGAACACGTTGGTCACCCTTCTCAATAACCAGAATACAAATTCAACTAACAGGTAATCAATCAAGGAGATGAAATGTTTGGCTGTTGGACTTGGATATGGGTGCTTCTCAACACACGTTGGACAGCGGAATTTTCTACAAGACTTGACTGAAATTGTGCCTTGTCCAATGGGGTTGCCGGATGGATCCCACGCAATGACAAAACACCAAGGAATGGTAAATTTGGGGCAAGCTAGAAACTCCAAAGTGTTTTATTTATGCCGAAATTGTGTTGCAAGCTAATTTCTATTTCCCAGTTATTAAATAAGAATTCTTGTATTGTTGCATTTACTAATTTGGTATGTGTGATACATGACAGCATTTCAAGGATTCTGATTGGTGTGGGTAAGCAGAGAAATTAGTGTATTACTTTTGCCCAATAATTCAAAAGACGGTTCAACCAGTAAAGAAAGGTGACTCGTGTAAATTGTAGTTGATGATATTATATTTTAGTCATTATTTAGAACTAATTTTTTAATTATTTTAGGGTCAATTGATAGAATTTATGGCTTTGACTAGTTTTGATGAATTAAATGTTTATGCATTTAGTATGAATTAATTAAGATAATTTTATTTATAAAGTATAATTTAGTTAGCTAATTTTACTAATTATAAATACAGAAGTAAAATGATAATTTGAAGAAAAAAAAGGACGAAAGAAGAATTATTTGAATAAAAAAAGAAAAACAACTTCACCGTGCCATTCGGTGAACAAACTTGAGTTTGACAAGGATTGCAATTTGAAGAATAAAAAGAAAAATTCCAAAATTATTTTTAAATTGAATAAGGATTTAGAATTCAAATTGAATTTGAATTCAATTAGAGACCCCTATATATAGGCCAAGGATCTTTGCAGCAAGAAGAAGACAAAAGGACAAGAGAAGAAACGGGAGAAAAACAAAGGAGACCAAGGAGGAAAGAGGAGTTGACCGAGAGGAAAGAAAACAGAGAAGGTCTTCATCCATCGGGCTCTCCTTTTTTTTTTAAATTTTTTATTATTTTATGTTAATTAAATTTATGACTTGAATATTTAGATTATAAGTAACTAAATCTTTTATAACTAAAACCTTTGATGAAGGTAGAAACTCTTATGGATTTAAGTAATTTCAGTTAAAAATTGTTTCTTTTATCTCGATTTTAGTTAATTGTTATTATTATTCTTAACGTTTGTAATTTTCTAGCTAATTTTTGCATGCCTTTAAATTTATTTTAGTGACTGAGAAGTACTAGATTAAACTGGATCGTGGTAATAACAACACATCGTAAAACTGACTAGAGATAGATTCACTTTCTTTGTGTGATTTTTAATGAGTAGGAAACAAACGTTAGGGAATTTCATAGAGGTGTTTGCGGCGTTGATAATTAAAACCACGTAGAGATATTATTAGTTTGTTAATTAAAGTTAGTAGCTTTTCACCAAGAGATTGAGTCTAGCTTAGAATTAAAAATTCTACAATTAACAAAGTCGAGAATTAATTTAAAGAAATTAATTATTTTTTATAAGAGGAGTAAGTTGGAGTTGGAGTGTCTTAGTCTATTCATTGCCATTGATTTTTAATTAATATAATTATTGATTTTTGTGTTTATTATTAGTAGCTATTTTATTAGTAATTAGTTTTAAAATAAAATCATATTTATTTTGGTTTAAGTTGGGTTATAAGTAAAAGATTTTTACAGTTAAGTAAGAATCCTCGTTGGGATAATTTGTACTCGCTACTTTATTACTTGTTTGATATTTGTGCACTTGCAAATTTCATATCAAGATCCATAAAATGACTTCTTCGTCTGAAATTAATGCATTTGGATCTCACTTGCAAATTTAACATCAAGTTTTTGGTGCCGTTGTCGGGGATTATTTTTATCTAATGTAGAATTGAATTACTAAACCTAAGTTTAAACTTAAGAAAATAAAAAAATCAATAAAAAATATTTTTGCTTTTCTATTTTTTTGGATCATGTTTGGTGCATGCATGTTCGTAGTTCCTCCAATAAAGAGCCTTTGATTTACATTCCTAATATTGAAAAGTTCACTCGTCACAGCAGGAGTGAATTTTATAAGAGAAAATACGAGGAGATCATTTCACCAGCCAAGTCTTCAAATTCAGAGGATGGTTTAGAATTCTACTATAGCACTGAAGTAATGGAGAATAATTAACCTAGGGGTATGACTTTGAAGAACTACACAATGCCAAAGAAGATAGAAGGCATTTCTCCTGCCATCAACTGTCTAGGGGTCACTGCTACAACTTTCAAGATTGAGCCAGCATTCATCCAAATGGTTCTCAAACTTTTTGACATAAACAACCGCAAGCACACATATCAAACTTTTTGGCAATCTATGGCATTTTTCAAATTGGTGGAGTACCTGAAGATGTAAAAAAGGATAATGCTCTTCCCTTTCTCTTTAAGGGATAAAACTAGATCATGGCTAAACTCTTTTACCACAAATTCTATTTCTAGTTGGGACTAATTGCAAGAAGCATTTTCAGATAAATACTTTCCCTAATTAAAACTATTCAGATGAGATTTAATATTTATAATTTTGAGCAGGGTCCTACTGAGTCTTTACATGATGCAAGGCAGAGGTTCAAAGAGTATCTTAGGTTATACCCTAATCATGGAATGACGATAGGAATGCAGGTACAAACATTTTATAATAGATGCAGAGAAGAAGTTAGATAGTCATTAGATGCAACTAGTAGTGGAGCATTCATATATAAAGAAGAGCAAGTAGATAGTATTAGATGCAACTAGTAGTGGAGCATTCATGTTTAAAGAAGAGCAAGCTGCATGGAACTTGTTAGAAGAGATGGCCTTGAATAGCTCTCAATGGTTTAACCCAAGAGCTCTTCTCTCAAAGAAGATTGTTGGAGTGGCAGACATGGATTCTACTGCAGTAACAATGGCGCAATTTGATGTGATAAATAAGAAGCTAAATTCTTTTAGCGTTGCAGCCATCAATCATCACTGTGAAATCTATGAAGGAAATCATTCCACAAATCAATATCGACAAGGTAATATGGTGAATTCTTTCTTGGATACTAATGAAGTAAATTTTGTTGGTCAGACAAATAGAATGAATGTCACGTCCCGAACCCGGACTAAAGACCCAGTACCCGAAGCGCAACACGACCGTGTTCCTGAACTGAAATTCGGAAACACAAGGTCCTTATAATCATAGAATACTAACCTCATCGAAACTAATCCAAATAGTACAGAGGTAAATACTGAATAATTTCCAAGCACATAAGAAGATTTAATAAAATATCTCAATTTTTTTTTTATTAAAACAACCCCAAATACTACTCCTTAATATCAATCGACTTTTGGAGAAATCTCGATCCACCTTCCGTTCTTGATATCTCGCTCTCTAGTATTTCTCGTCAAAATTCTCAAAGTCCTCCGAATCGTTCTCTGAAATATAATCGGATAAGGAATGAGCTATCACTCAATAAGTAATTAAATCCCTTCTCCAAACAATGATCAAAATATTTATACATTTATAGAGTTAAGTTCTTGCAAATAATTTTGTTTTAAAGGACATAAATAGAATTCAGTGATACTAAAATTTTCCTTTAAAAGTTCAATAATATATATATATATATATATATTTAAAACAAATCTGGGTTGAGATCAAATTCCAACCCATGAACTAATGGGTAATAATATAATACGTAACTAAACAAATTGTTCAATTTATTGGGCCTTGACCCATAACCTTTGTTAAGCTACATATACATGGCTTATTAGCCCAGACCATTGCTGGCCCAATTTCCAACTTCAGCCCAGCAGACCACAACTACCAACCTGGACTTCACTGGGCCCAAATACTTTCACTAATCTAGTATTCTCACCAATTCAGCCTTCTGCCGTGCAAACACCACAAATTTTTTTTTTTTTTTTAAATTTCCCTTCATTCTATCATGATTGATTTTGGGCCACAAGACAGAGACGATTTCAGCGTCACTGCCCACTGCAATTCCACCACAATTATTCTCTGCAATTCATACAGAAACACCACCCATTCACCTAATAACAATAATCAAATCACAGAAATCCTTCTTTCCAAACCATCTCCACAAAATACATGTCAACTTCGTCAGTTTCAGCCAGATCAACAGTAAAAGAAAGAAACTTGGATTTTCATCCAATTTCAACCACGGAACGATAGAAGGATAAAGAAACAACGTAATGGATAATTAATATGTAATGGGCTCCAAATAAATTTCCTAGGGTAATCGGGACAGGACAGAACAGAAATTTCTCATCACGAGGATCAGAACAGAATAGAACAGAACAGAATTACTTCACAGGATATTCTCAATGCCCAAACAGATTATTAAAATCATAAACAAATAATCTATTTTACAAAATATTATAGACATAAATCGTGCACGCATTATTATTATTATTATTATTATTATTTTTAGGTTAGTATGAAGGGATTAAATCACTTACCTGAAAATTTTCGATTCTAAACTATGTGCCTCTTGCTATTCCCTTCTAGCGCTCTCCCTCTACCTCTCCGCCGGTAGAATCCGGTGTCCGTCCCTGGCCGGTATTGACTCCCTCACGCTCGTCGTCAGCAGCCGCCGCTGAAAGAACCTTTTGTTAGCCGTATATCTAACCCTAAAAAGGTTTTCCTAACCCTAATAAACTTTTTATATAACTAATTCTTTTAAATTGCAACTAAACTCCCAATAACATAACTATTCTATTTATTATTATTTTCCCCAATCATGACTTGGGCCATGAATTGGGCCGGATTTTACATTCTACCCCCCAAATAAAAAGTTTCGTCCTCGAAACTTACGAACCTTGTTCGATGAAGAGGTGTGGATAATTCTTCTTTACTTCTTCCTCCAATTCCCACGTTGCTTCCCTTGAAGTATGGTGTGACCATTGAACCTTGACATAAGATATACTCCTACGTCTTAATACTTGGTCCTTCCGATCTACAATTCGCAATGAGTACTCCGCATACGATAAGTCTTCACGCACATGCAATGGTTCTTCCTCCAACACATGCTCGGGGTCTGATACGTATCGTCTCAGTTGAGATACGTGAAACACGTCATGGACTCCTGATAGGACCGGTGGTAAAGCAAGGCGATATGCAACATCTCCTACCTTTTCTAGGATCTCGAACGATCCAATATACCGCGGACTCAATTTACCATTCTTGCCAAAATGCATAACTCATTTCGTTGGTGATACTCGTAAATATACTTTTTCTCCGCACTCAAGGTTTAAAGGCATTCTCTTAAGGTCAGCCCAACTCTTTTGCCGATCTTGTGCTGCTTTAAGCCGTTCTCGAATTACTAACACCTTTTCCTGAGTAAGTTGTACAAGTTCCGGACCAGTAATCAATTTCTCTCCTACCTCATCCCAACAAGTAGGTGATCTACACTTCCTTCCGTACAAAGCTTCATAAGGGGCCATCCCTATACTAGCTTGATAGCTATTGTTGTACGAAAATTCAATAAGCATTAAATAGTCTATCCAATTCCCCTTAAAATCAAGGATACAGGCTCGCAACATATCTGCTAAGGTCTGAATCATTCTTTCAGATTGCCCATCTGTTTGAGGGTGGAAAGCAGTATTGAGAGCTAGTGTAGTCCCCATTACTTGACTAAAGCTTTTCCAGAATCGGAAGACGAATCGGGGATTCCTATCGGACACGATACTTATAGGGACTCCATGAAGCCGAACTATTGTCTCCATATACAATTTAACTAATTCATCCATTCTAGCCGTAACTTTCATAGGTAAAAAGTGAGTAGATTTCGTTAACCTATCCACAACCACCCAAATAGTATCCTTCCCACTCTTCACTTTAGGTAACCCCGTGACGAAATCCATAGTGATATGTTCCCATTTCCACACAGGTATCTCTAATGGCTTAAGCAAACCCCCTGGGCGTTGATGTTCTATCTTCACTTGCTGACACACTAAACACCTTGATACGTATTCTGCTATCTCTCGTTTCATCCCACTCCACCAAAAATATTGTTTTAGATCCCGATACATCTTAGTTCCACCGGGGTGGATCGAAAGCCGGGAGTTATGAGCCTCACTTAAAACTTTTCTTTTCACCTATGCACTCCTAGGTACACAGAGTCTTCCACGAAACCACAAACTCCCGTCATTATGAATTCTAAAGTCAATTTGAGAACTTTTTATCACCCCTCCTTTTATTTTCTTCAGTTCCTCATCATTCTCCTGAGCAGCTTTGATATGTTCGATTAAGGTTGGTTGCGCCACTAGATCCGCTAAGTATTCCCCAGTCGACTCTATTGTCTCGACCCCTAACCTTTCTAACTCAAAAGTTAGTTGCTTCTGTTGCGTAATCAAAGCTGATAAATTTCCTATAGTTTTGCGGCTCAGAGCGTCAGCAACCTTGTTAGCTTTTCCGGGATGATAACTTATTTTCAAATCATAATCCTTAAGTCACTCTAGCCATCGATGTTGCCGCATGTTTAATTCTTTCTGTGTAAAGATGTATTTCAGGCTTTTATGGTCAGTAAATATTTCGCACTGCTCTCCATACAAATAGTGCCTCCAGATTTTCAAAGCAAAGACGACTGCCGCTAATTCCAAATCATGTGTCGGATAATTCTGCTCATAAGGCTTCAACTGTTGTGATGTATACGAGATCACGCAATCATTTTGCATTAAAACACATCCTAACCCATTTTTCGAAGCATCACTGTAGATTGTAAATCCCCCCAATTCAGTTGGCAAGGTTAGGACTGGTGCTGTAACCAATTTTTGTTTCAGAGTTTGAAAACTCTCTTCACAAGCTGGACTCCAAACAAATTTGATGCCCTTTTGTGTCAGCTGAGTCAAGGGTGTTGCAATTCTCGCAAAATTTTCTACAAACTTTCGATAGTAACCTGCTAATCCCAAGAAACTACGTATTGCAGTAACATTAGTAGGTCTTGGCCAATCTACCACGGCCTCTATCTTCTTGGGATCAACCGATATCCCAACGTCTGATATTACGTGTCCTAAAAATGTCACACTTGTCAACCAGAATTCACACTTGCTGAGTTTAGCGAAGAGTTTCTTCTCTCTCAGGGTCTGTAACACAATTTGAAGGTGTTCAACATGTTCTTCCTCAGAAGAGGAATATACCAAGATATCGTCTATAAAGACAACGACGAACTTATCCAAAAATGGCTTGAATATTCTATTCATCATGTCCATGAACGCTGCGGGAGCATTTGTCAACCCGAAAGGCATCACCAAAAACTCGTAATGCCCATAACGAGTTCGAAACGCACTCTTTGGAATGTCCTCCTTCTTAATTCTAAGTTGATGATACCCTGACCGTAAATCAATTTTAGAAAATACTTTGGCCCCCTTAAGTTGATCAAACAAATCATCAATCCTAGGTAGCAGATATCTATTCTTGATGGTGATTTTATTAAGTTCCCTGTAGTCTATACATAGTCTCATACTCCCATCTTTTTTCTTAACGAACAACACTGGTGCTCCCCAAGGTGATACACTTGGTCGGATAAATTTCATATCCAAAAGTTCCTGAAGTTGGATTTTTAACTCTCTCAATTCTGCAGGAGCCATCCTATAGGGTGCCTTCGATATCGGTTCCGTCCGTGGGGTCAGATTAATCTCAAACTCAATCTCCCTCTCTGGAGGTAACCCTGGCAATGTTTCAGGAAATACGTCTGGGTACTCCTTGACTACTGAAATTTCTTCTAATTTCAGACTATCTATCTTTTCTTCAATTGCATAAGCGAGATAGCCAATACAACCCTTTCTCAACAATCGGTAAGTTCGAACAAAAGAAATCACATGTGATGTGGTACGGTACCCTGTTGCCCTTTAGTTCCACTCCGGAAAAAGAACTCCTCTCTCCCCGGAATAGCAAACCTTACTTTCTTTCCCCGACAATCCACAATTGCGTAGTTCCTAGATAACCAATCCATTCCTAAAATTATGTCAAAATCTCTCATGGGAATTTGTATTAGATCTGCCATGAGTTTCTTCTCCTCAATTCCTAGTGTTACTCCTCGATGCACGTACTTAGAAATTAATATCTTATCGCTAGGAATCGACACACGGTACGGCTCATCTAAGGGCACAGGTTCCAATTTGAGAGTCTTAGCAAAGCTACTAGAAATAAAAGAGTGCGACGCTCCGCAATCAAATAATACATAAGCAGGTACAAGATTAATTGATATTATACCTGTTACCACATCTTCCGCTGCTTCCGCTTCTTCCTCAGTGAGTGCGAACACTCTAGCATTAGATTTTTGTTGTGGGTCTGTCGGTCGCACAGGGTTTGGTGCTGGTAAAGGACATTCACTAACCCTGTGTCCTATCTTGCCACATCGAAAGCATGGACTGAAATTCCATCGGCACTCCCCACTATGGACTCGATGACAGGTTCTACATTCTCCTAGTAGCGCTCCCGTGGACATATTAAGCGGAGGTGGTGGTCGCCCCCTATTTGCCTGTTGGAATCTACTTGACGTTCCTGCCCCTTGACCCTGACGGTTCACAGGCCTCGGTCTTTTCCTGTCGCGTTCATCATCACCTCTTCTAATTTCTGCCTCCACTCGAAGACTCGTCTCGTAGGCCTCCTCAAAATCTCGAGGACGCACTGCTGCCATCCTTGCCCTAATCCTAGGATGTAATCCTCGAGTGAACCTTAGCACCTTCATGTTAGTATCGCTCATGATCGCCCTAGCGTATTTTCCGAGGGCATTAAACTTTCTAGCATATTTTGACACTGTCATATTATCCGCTTGTACCAAATCAAAGAATTGACTTTGCTTCTCCAACCTTAGTGTTTCCGGAAAATAATAGTCCAGAAACACTTTCTTGAATGTTTCCCATATCAGGTGGTGTCCTGGTGGTGCATAAATTGGTGCTGCCGCGCCACTCCACCATTTTTCCACCTCACCCACTAGAAAAGGTAACACTACCCTTGTTTTCATATCATCTGGTACGTCCATTATATCGAAGTTGAGTTCAACCTCCCGAAGCCATTTCTCAGCAGCTTCTGGGTCAGCACTCCCTACGAAGGTGGATACGTTTGCTTTCTTCATCCGTTCGTAGATAGTCCCAGCACTATATGTGTTCCTTTGGACTAGTGATGGAGCCTGTTGTTGCTGTTGTTGTACTCTCTGCTGGTCCTCTAGTATACGTTGTTGATTCTGCACTACTTGGGCCAGCAGATTAATAGTAGCAGATAGTTCTGGTGGAATTACAGAAGGAGAAGCCCTAACAACTTCAGGTTGGTTAGTTTGACCCTCCTCAGTCCTTCCTTGAGAACGAGTTCGTCTCCCCCATTGGGCAAGAGGTACTTCTGTCTCTTCCCTAGTATTATCATTCACTTCAGGTACCTCTCCAGCTTGCCCACGTCGATTGCGGTTCGCCATCTATACATTGATGTATGATTATTAACATAAGTCCTAGATCGATATCCTAATAATACTATTAAGTGTAATATTAATTGTATTATGGTCGATAATGCGAAACTTATAAGGTAACAATTCTAGTAAAGAGAACTTGATATCTTATTTCATAATTTAATTCCATATAGAGTCAAACAAAAGTACGAAATGAAACAAAACCCCAATAGAACTTCAAAATAGATTAGGCATGTTTCTTATAATCCAAGTGACCCATCAGTACTTATTTGTAACAACTAACTAGCAAAGAAAATATCTAACTAATTTCCAGTGACAGTTGATCCGGTATCCGACATGTTGTCATTCTCTTCCTCTGGCTCTAATAGTTGAATCATAACGTTCAAGGCATGATTTTGCTCCCTTAGTTCATCTCGTTGTTGTAATAGTTCTTGGTTCATTTGTCGATACCTATCTCTATCTTGAGTCATCAATTCTAATCTTGCGTGGCCCCGATCTCTATCCTCTCTAATTTGTTGCAGTGTTGCACGGACTCGATCAGCCTCATCCTTTATTCGGTCGCACTCAGGTTTAATAGTGTCTCTCTCCCTAGCTACATGGTCTCTCTCACGTCTAGCTTCGTTTAGATAATAATCATAATATCTATTATCCTTTGATGCTTGTTCTAGGTGCATATCCATCACCTCCAATCTTCGCCTTAACTCCTCGTACTTCCACATTGGAACAAGGGTATTATCGGGTTTTCCATTCCCAACCATCTAATAAAATAAAATAATAATAATAATAATAATAATAATAATAAGATAAAATAAAATAAAATAAAAATTTTAGGGTCACTCCAAGAAATCTATAGATTATATAAAATATATACATGACTCATCGAAATTCTTATTTATTTATTTATTTTTACTAAAACTCTATCCCAAAGATCTAAACCTAGGCTCTGATACCACAAAATATCACGCCCCGAACCCGGACTAAAGACCCAGTACCCGAAGCGCAACACGACCGTGTTCCTGAACTGAAATTCGGAAACCTCATCGAAACTAATCCAAATAGTACAGAGGTAAATACTGAATAATTTCAAAGCACATAAGAAGATTTAATAAAATATCTCAAATTATTTTTTTTATTAAAACAACCCCAAATACTACTCCTTAATATCAATCGACTTTTGGAGAAATCTCGATCCACCTTCCGTTCTTGATATCTCGCTCTCTATTATTTCTCGTCAAAATTCTCAAAGGCCTCCGAATCGTTCTCTGAAATATAATCGGATAAGGAATGAGCTATCACTCAATAAGTAATTAAATCCCTTCTCCAAACAATGATCAAAATATTTATACATATATAGAGTTAAGTTCTTGCAAATAATTTTGTTTTAAAGGACATAAATAGAATTCAGTGATACTAAAATTTTCCTTTAAAAGTTTAATAATATATATATATATATATATATATATATATATATATATATAATAAATCTGGGTTGAGATCAAATTCCAACCCATGAACTAATAGGTAATAATATAATACGTAACTAAACAAATTGTTCAATTTATTGGGCCTTGACCCATAACCTTTGTTAAGCCACATATACATGGCTTGTTAGCCCAGACCATTGCTGGCCCAATTTCCAACTTCAGCCCAGCAGACCAAAACTACCAACCTGGACTTCACTGGGCCCAAATACTTTCACTAATCTAGTATTCTCACCAATTCAGCCTTCTGCCGTGCAAACACCACAAAAAGTTTTTTTTTTTTTAAATTTCCCTTCATTCTGTCATGATTGATTTTGGGCCACAAGACAGAGACGATTTCAGCATCACTGCCCACTGCAATTCCACCACAATTATTCTCTGCAATTCATACAGAAACACCACCCATTCACCTAATAACAATAATCAAATCACAGAAATCTTTCTTTCCAAACCATCTCCACAGAATACATGTCAACTTCGTCAGTTTCAACCAGATCAACAGTAGAAGAAAGAAACTTCGATTTTCATCCAATTTCAACCACGGAACGATAGAAGGATAAAGAAACCAGGTAATGGATAATTAATATGTAATGGGTTCCAAATAAATTTCCTAGGGTGATCGGGACAGGACAGAACAGAAATTTCTCATCACGAGGATCAGAACAGAACAAAATTACTTCACAGGATATTCTCAATGCCCAAACAGATTATTAAAATCATAAACAAATAATCTATTTTACAAAATATTATAGACATAAATCGTGCACGCATTATTATTATTATTATTATTATTATTAGGTTAGTATGAAGGGATTAAATCATTTACCTGAAAATTTTCGATTCTAAACTATGTGCCTCTTGCTATTCCCTTCTAGCGCTCTCCCTCTACCTCTCCGCCGGTAGAATCCGGTGTCCGTCCCTGGCCGGTATTGACTCCCTCACGCTCGTCATCAGCAGCCGCCGCTGAAAGAACCTTTTGTTAGCCGTATATCTAACCCTAAAAAGGTTTTCCTAACCCTAATGAACTTTTTATATAACTAATTCTTTTAAATTGCAACTAAACCCCCAATAACATAACTATTCTATTTATTATTATTTTCCCCAATCATGACTTGGGCCATGAATTGGGCCGGATCTTACAATGAATGATTCATATGCCTTCACATACAACCCTGGATGGAGAAATCATCCAAATTTTGGGTAGAGGGAGAGTCATCAAATTGAAGCATCCCCTCCTCAACAGGAGAAGAAAACTGACCTTCAGGATGTCCTTACAAAGTTCATTGTGCTTACCACCAACAAGTTTGTAAGTATCGAGAACGAGAATCAACAAATAAAAAATTCTCTCAAAGTAATGGAAGTAGATAATCAAAATATTAAGGCTTCTATGAAGAATATTGAGGTACAAAAGGGGGTATTAGCTTCAACAATATTTAGCAAACCTCAAGGAGGTCTTCCAAGTGATACATAAAGGAATCCAAGAGACTTAAAGGCTGTCACTTTGAGAAGCGGAAGAAACCTAGAAGAGGAGCAAGAAGTGAAGAAGCAAAAGGAGAAAGGAGAGGTGAAGAGCAAGCAAGAAGAAGTCTCAAATTCTTCACCAAAGCTCAAGGAAGGTAAAGGTAAGAAGGGTCAGGAAGAATTAAATAATGATAATATTGATTTAGTTCCCTTCCTTTCCCCCAAGCTGTTAAGCATCATTACTTTGATTCTCAATTCGAAAAGTTTCTTGAAATATTCAAGAAACTAGAAATTAATTTACCTTTTGTAGATGCTTTAGCACGAATGCCATCTTATGCAAAATATTTAAAGGATATTTTAGCTAGCAAGAAGAAGCTAAATGAGTTTCAAAAGATCTGTTTGAATGAAGAGTGTTTAGCAGTTCTTCAAAAAAAAACTTCCACCAAAGTTAAAAGATCCAAGGAGTTTTCAAATTCCTTGCTACATTGGTGACGTTTCATTTTACAATGTTATGTGCGATTTATGGGATAGTATCAGTCTTAAACCTTACTCTGTTTTTCAAAAATTAGGTTTAAAAGAAATTAAGACCACTATATTTCTCTACAAATGGCTAATAAATCTATTAAATATCTTAGAGGAATAGTAGAAGATGTTCTTGTTAATGTTGATAAACTTTACTGTCCTGTAGACTTTGTTATTATTTTGGACATAGATGATGATTCAGAAATGCCTTTGATTTTAGGGAGACCCTCTTTGAATATTGGAAAGACTTTGATTGATATGCAAAAAGGTGAAGTAATTTTAAGGGTTGAGAATGAAATTGTTAAATTTAATGTATTTGATTCCATGAAATAGTTTCTTGATAAAGAGACTCTATGTTTTGTTGATGTAATGGATGTTGTAGTTCAAGATAATCTTTCTTATAATATTTCTGCTGATTCTGTGGAGATTTGTTTAAGACAAGCAGCTACTGAAAATCACAGGAAAGAAGAGGTGATTGAATCAGTTTTTCAACTGTAGGCCAATGAAGTTTTTGTGCCAAGAGGACATGAAAAATTTCTGGAGTTAGAGTTGAAAAGAGATCGTCTGAAGCCAAGCATTAAAGAGCGTCCAACAGATATAGAATTGAAGAAATTATCCTCTAATTTAAAATATATTTTCTCGAACTTGATGATAAATTACGATATAATTGTTTCTTCATTTCTGGCAGGTACTCACGAAGAAAAATTGATAAGAGTCTTGAGAGCACATAAAGGAGCATTCGGTTGGCAATAGTCTAAAAGGGACAAGTCAAGTCCATCTACATGTATGCATAAAATTCTTCTAGAAGAGGATCATAAGCCATCAAGACAACCCCAAAGGTGACTTAATCCATTAATGCACGAGGTGGTGAAGAAAGAGGTCATCAAACTATTTGATTTAGGTATTATATATCCCGTCTCTGATAGTGTATGGGTACGTCCTGTCCAAGTAGTTCCTAAAAAAGGTGAATTCACTGTTGTTCAAAATGATAATCATGAACTACTTCCCATTAGATTGATTAAGAGTTTGAGGGGTTGTATTGATTATTGTAAATTGAGTAACATCACCCGTAAAGATCATTTCCGCCTCCCTTTTACTAATCAAATTCTTGAAAGATTGAGTGGTCTTGCTTTTTATTGTTTTCTTTATGGCTACTCTAGGTATACCTAAGGATCAAGAAATAACTACTTTTACTTGTCCTTATAGTACTTTTGCATATAGAAGGACCTTTGGGTTATGTAATGCTTCAAGGACCTTTCAAAGATGCATGACTACAATGTTTCATGACTTAGTTGAGCATTGGATGGAAATATTTGTGGATGACTTTTCTGTTTATGGGGATTCCTTTGATGATTGCTTATCTAACCTCAATAAAGTGTTGCAAAGATATGAAGAAGCTAACCTAGTTTTGAATTGGGAGAAATGTCACTTTATGGTGCAAGAAGGTATTGTACTAGGTCATAGAGCTTCTTATCAGGGCATTGAGGTTGATACAGCAAAGGTGGATGTCATTTCTAAATTGCCACCACCATCAAACCTCATAACTTTGAGAGATTTTTTAGGACATGCTGGGCTTTATAGGCGTGTCATTAAATATTTCTCTAAAATTGCTAAATCTCTCAGTACTCTTTTTTGAAGCGTATGCCATTTAATTTCTCTAATAATTGTTTATAGGCTTTTAATATCTTGAAAGAGAGGTTAATTTCAGCACTAGTTCTAATAGCTCCCGATTGGTCCTTACCTTTTGAGCTCATGTGCGATGCAAGTGATGCGACAGTTGGAGCATGTTTAGGACAAAGAAGAGAGAAAATATTTCAACATATTTATTATGCTAGTCGTACCCTTAACCCCACCAAGTTGAATTATGCAGCTACTGAAAAAGAATTACTGGCTATGGTTTTTGCATTTGATAAATTTTGTCCTTACTTGATAGGTGCTAAGGTAATTTTCTATATAGATCATGCAGCCTTGAAATACCTCATTGAGAAAAAGGAGATCAACCCAAGATTGATGAGATGGATCCTTTTGCTTTAAGAATTCAATATTTCTATCAAGGAAGAAAAAGGATCTGAGAATGTAGTTATAGATCACTTGTTGAGGCTTCAACTGAAGAATGATGATGGAGATATTCCTCGTTAGGAAGAGGAGATTAACGAAGAATTCAAAGTTGAAACATTGATGAGAATTTCTGAAACTTGTTGTTCGATTTCTAGTTGCTGTCCTCTTAAATCTAAAAATTCTAATTTTGATGCTTTTAATGCAGATTTGTCTGAAATCATGGCGACTTCATTTAAAAAATTGCCATGGTATGCTCCTATTGCCAATTATTTGGCAAGAATGTACATTCCCACTGAACTTAATTATCAACAAAGGAAAAGTTTTTCATGATCTTAGGAATTTCTTTTGGGAAGATCCCTTCTTATTCAAAATATGTGCTGATAATATTATTAGAAGATGCATACCCGAATGGGAAATAAATGATGTTTTGTCACATTGTCATGACAAGGAAGTAGGAGGGCATTTTGGATCCCTTATGACTGTTCAAAAGGTACTTGAATATGGTCTTTATTGGCCTTCTTTGTTTAAAGATGCTTTTGAGTATGTGAAAAGATGTAACACATGCTAAAGAAGTGAAAATATCTCTAAGAAAAATGAGATGCATCTACACAGTATCCTTGAATGTGAATTGTTTGATTTGTGGGGTATTGATTTTATGAGACATTTTCCTGCTTCTTTTAATGATAAATACATTCTAGTTGTTGTTGATTATGTATCTAAAAGTGGGTTGAGGCAATTGCTACTCCTACTAATGATGCTATGATGCTTGCTAAATTTTTGAAGAAAAATATTTTTTCTAGATTTGGAACACCTAGAGCATTGATTAGTGATGAAGGTACTCACCTTTGTAATAAACAACTAGAAAATTTGTTGCAAAAATATGCATCATAAAATTGCTACTCCTTATTGTCCTCAAATTAGTGGGCAAGTTAAAGTATGTAAAAAAGAGCTTATAGGAGTGCTTTCAAAACACCTATTGGCATTTACTTGTTGAACTAGAACATAAGGCATATTGGGCCAAAAAATTTCTCAATTTTGATGTGGATATCACAGGTGAAAAGAGGCTACTTCAACTTAATGAATTGGATGAGCATCGTTTGCATGCTTATGAGAATGCAAAACTTTACAAAGAACGAACCAAAATTTTGCAAGATAAACATATTCTAGTTCATGCATTTAAAGTTGGTCATAAAGTTTTACTCTATAACTCTTGCTTGAGGCTTTTTCCAGGAAAATTAAAGTCAAGATAGTCTGGTCCTTTTGACGTAGCAAAAGTGGGAAAAAGTAGTGCAGTTTCTATCACACATAAAGAAAAAGAAACATTTCTTGTTAATGGTCAAAGGTTGAAGCATTATTTTGGAGATGGAGTACCTTTACGTCGAGAAGCTTTGCTTCTCAAGACTTTCCCTAAGTCTAATTGAGGCAAAAAGGAAGTCAAGCTCGAGACTATAAACAAGAACTACTATTTAAGTTTCTTTGCTTCTTCTTGATTTTTTTAAAAAATTTTTCACAAAAAAAAGTAGTTTTTACTTATGTACTTTCTTTAATTTATATGTGGGTTTTAGCCTAAGTGGAGCTACCATACACCTTTGAAGATTGGACCTTCTTGGATGTTTCGCTGATTCAGCTAAGTCTCTTAACCCTCTTTGTGTTTTCTTATATTTAAACATTGAGGACAATGTTTATTCTTGAGTGGGGGTTAGGAATTTTGCTACTTCTTTTTGAAATTTTTGAAAATTTTTCAGAATTTTATGGTGTAAAACTTTATTGTAAAATTTTTTTTGAAAATCATTTGAATAGTAAGTAATTAAATCTTATCCCTTAGGAGTTATTGTGATTATTTGTGTATGTCAATTGCAAAGTAATGAAAGGAAATTAACCTTGCATAATGCCTTTGTTAATTATTCTTAACTGTGAAATTTAAATTATTTTTATTGACCATGATCTTGTGAATTGATAAGATATTTAGGCTTTATTAAATATTTGATTACACTCTTTTTTATCACAACAGCACACTAGAACTTGTTTTATTACATGCTCGAAGCGAAATAGAATGTTTTTCTGGTTTACCTTAGAAATGATGGTCATATGCCTTCTTTGGACCATTTGAGCCTTTCAAGCCTACCTTTTGAGTTTTCCCTAGTACCTTTTTTTTTGCCTTAATGAGTAAATTTCTTTGTTCAAAATAATTGATATTTTAACTCTTAACCTTGTAGGAAGCTTGATTCGTACTTCAACTCTTTTGTGCTCCTTGGGATTGGGATATTAAGGTTTTTAGAGAAAGAGAAAATTGAGAGGGTATTGAAAAGAAAAATCGTGACTTACTTTGTATTATTGTTTTGATAAGAGAGAAAAAAGAGAGGAAAAAATTTGAAAAAAAAAAGAAAGAGAAAAAAAAGAAGAAGAAGAGAAAGTATATAAAAAAAAAAAAGAAAAGAAAGAAGGAGTGTTTATTGTAGGTCATAGTTGTAAAATGTCCAAAGTTGATGTATACATGAGAAATATATGAATTTGTAGATAATAGATTTGGAATCAACTTTTCTTTGCAAGCTCTCTTCTCATGATTTTGTCTCCTTATATCTTTCGTTTGTTAGCCAATTCCCTAACCTAACGTTACAAGCGCTAAAGTCCTACATAATCTAAGTGAAGCCAGAGTACCTCAATTAGTAGAGAGTGTGTAAGATTACAAGCTTATGGTTGTGTAAATCTTCAATGCATATTTATGTGGTTATGATTACAAGGTGTTTATTGGGTGTAAAATATTGCCTCGACATTGAATCAAGAACTTGGTTGTGGTATGTTTCAAAAAATGTTTCTTTCAATTTTCACAGTCAGGTTGCATTAACATTGTTATTACTCTTGGTTATTTATCCATTAATCTTTCTACTTGATGCATATGGATGATCATTTTCATTTCTATGGGATGAGGAGGTTGATTACAAGATGGAGGATTCCATGTCTAATTTCTCACTTAATTATTTAAAGGCCAATTGATAGAATTTTATGGCTTTGACTAGTTTTGGTGAATTAAATGTTTATGTACTTACTATGAATTAATTAATATAATTTTATTTATAAAGTACAATTTAATTCACTAATTTTATGAATTATGGGTGCAGGGGCAAAATGGTAATTGCAAGAAAAGTAAAGATGAAAGAAGAATTGTTTAAAAAAAGAAAAAAGAAAAAACGCTCACCATTCCATTCGGTGAACAAAGTTGAGCTTGACAAGGATTGCAATTTGAAGAAGAGAAATGAAGATTCCAAAATTGACTTTAACTTGAATAAGGAATCCAAATTGGATTTGAATTCCGAAGAGACCCCAGGCCAAGGATTTTTGCGGCAAGGAGACAAAGGACGAGAAGAAACGAGGGAGAAAAACAAAGCAGACCTAGGAAGAAAGAGGAGTTGATCAAAAGAAAAGAAAACAGAGAAGCTCTTCATCCATCAGGCTCTTCTATTCTTTCTTTTATTATTTTATGTTAATTAAATTCATGATTTTGAATATTTGAATCTTGAGTAGCTAAATCTTTTGTGACTAAAACTTTCGATGAAGTTCGAAACTCTTAAGGATTTAAATAATTTCAGTTAAAGATTATTTCTTTTATCTCAAATTTAGTTAATTGTTATTATTGTTCTTAATGTTTGTAATTTTCTAGCAATTTTTGCATGCCCAAATTTATTCTAGTGACTAAGAAGTACTAGATTAAATTGGATTGTGGTAATAACAACACATTGTAAAATTGATCTTTGTGTAGTTTCTAACGAGTAGGAAACAAAAGTTAGGAAATTTCATAGAGGTGTTAGCGGCTTTGATAATTAAAACCACGTAGAGATAAGATTGGTTTGTTAATTAAAGTTAGGAGCTTTTCACCAAGAGATTGGATCTAGCTTAGAATTGAAAATTCTACCATTAACAAAGTCGAGATTTAATTTAAAGAAATTAATTATTTTTTGTAAGAGGAATAAGTTCGAGTTGGAGTGTCTTAGTCTATTCATTGCCATTGATTTTTAATTAATATAATTTTTTATTTTTGTGTTTATTATTAATAGCTATTTTTATTAGTAATTAGTTTTAAAATAAAATCACATTTATTTTTGTTTCAATTGAGTTATAAGTAAAAGAATTCAGCAGTTATGTAACAATCTTCGTTGGGACGATTTGTACTCACTACTTTATTATTTATTTGACATTTTGTATACTTGTAAATTTCACATGAGTGGCATTAATGTTTGGGACATCCATCTAATAGTTTACTTAGATATTTGCAAGAGTAGCCAATGATTGGAAAAAAAGAGGAGAAAACTTGTGAAATTTGTTTATGAGCAAAACAAACTCAAGATATGTTTCCTTTGAGTCATAATAAAACTAGTGTTATCTTCTCCTTGGTACATTATGATTTATGGGATCCTTCTAGTGTGAAATCCTCGTGTGGTGCTCATTATTTTTTAATCATTTTCGATGACTATTCTAAAGCAATTTGGTTTTGTTTACTTACTGAAAAATTAGAGGTTAGGCAAACCTTGATTAATTTTTGTTCCATGGTTCACACACAATTTAATACATGAGTTAAGGTTATCATAAGTGACGATGGCACTGAATTCGCTTCATTGAAATCCTATTTTGCAACCCACGAAATAATTCACCAAACCAACATAGCTTATACACCCAACAAAATGGAAAGATGGAAAGAAAACATGGGCATATATTGAATGTGGCCAGAGTTTTGAGATTTCAAGCAAATTTTCTGATGGAGTTTTGGGGAGAATGTGTTGTAACCGATGGTTATTTAATCAACAGAACTACTTTTGCTCAACTTGAGGGAAAACCTCCCTACGAAATGTTGCATGGACAGCCTCCATCTTATTCAAATGTGAGGACTTTCATATGTCTTTGTTGTGTGCATATTAAGACCAAAGATAAGTTCCACGTTTGGGGTAGGAAATATGTCTTCATTGGGTATCCATTTGGAAAAAAGGGTTGGAGAGTATATGACCTACATACAAATGAATTCTTGATTTCCAGTGATATAGTTTTTCATCAACTCCATTTTCTCTATGTGTTGGAGCAATTTGCCAAACTTGAAAATTCTCTTGTCAACTCTCCTATTTTTCCATCCACCGTATTTGCTGATTCCATAGAACACTGTGACATTAGAAGCCCGGATCTGCATGCTCAAGTGGTTTCTGATCAAACCCCTATACTGTTCAATAAGGGGAGTGAAAGTGACCAACATTTAGGAATAAATTATGGATGTGTCTCTACTGAATCACATGATAAATCACATGGTGTCTTTGATGAATCACAAACCCAAGCTAATCAATTCACCAATTCCGCCAATGAAGTTCAAGCAAATTCAGCTTTGCCTAGGCAGAGTACTCGTGCAAGAAAAGTGCCCGGAAAACTCAAGGATTATGTTTGCCATACAGTACAAGTTAAGAAACCCCACTCCAAACCCTCTTTAATCATTTGGTCTCAGGTCCGTGTCTTTATCATAGGAACTTTTCTACAAGACACAGAAATTTTTGTGCAGCTCTTAGTGGAGGAGTTGAACCAGGCCATCCATGATCCTAAATGGAGGGAAGCAATGAAGAAGGAAATTGATGCTCTTGAACAAAATAAAACATGGACACTCACCTTTCTACCTCTGGAGAAAAGAGCTTTGGGAAGCAATGGATCTTCAGGATAAAATACAACTCTGATGAAATTGTCGAACGATATACGATGAGACTAGTGATATTGGGTACTACACAAAAAGAACGCTTGGATTACAATGAAACCTTCGCTCCTGTAGCTAAAACGATCACAATTAGAACATTTCTTGCCATTGTTTCAACTAAGCATTGGGAAGTTCATCAAATGGATGTGAATTTCATCTTTTTTCACGGAGATCTAAAGGAGGAAGTTTATATGAAATTACCTCCTGTTTTCTCTTCCAATCATTCTGGATAGGTATGTCGACAGAAGAAGTCTTTGTATCGTTTGGGGCAAGGGCCACACTGTTGGTTTTCATAATTAGCAGTAGCTTCAAAGGAACATGGTTTTTGACAATCTTTTGCATATTACCCCTTTTTAACTTATGAAGTAAATGGTTTTTTTCTGTGTCTTGGTTTATGTGGATGATTTACTGATTACGAAAAATAGTTTGACTGGAATTCATTACTTCAAACGCCAATTGAGCCATATTTTTCACATGAAGGATCTAGGTGGTTTGAAATACTTTCTGGGGATTGAAGTTGCCAAAAGTGATGCAGGTCTATATCTTTGTCAAAGAAAATATGCCCTTGATATCATCTAAGAAACTGGTTTGTTAGGTACAAAACTAGTTTACAACTTTTTGCTTATTGTGATTCTAACTGGGCAACTTGTCCAACTACTCATCAATCTTTAACTGGCTTTTTTTATCTCTCTGTGTTCATTCCCTATCTCTTGGAAGACCAAAAAGCAACACACAGTATCGCGTTTCTCAGCAGGAGGCAAAATATCGTTCAATGGTTGTTGCTTTTTGTGAGTTTTGTTGTTTAATTCGTTTACTTCATGATCTTCGAGTACTAGTTTTTCATCCCATTCCATTGCATTGTGGAAACGAAGAAGCAATCCACATTGCTGTGAATCTGGTGTACCATGAATGAACCAAACAAATAGAGATCTCCTGTTATTTTGTTCGAGAAGATTATCCAGCTAGTCTCGTTTCTCCATGTCCTGTCAACACTAATATTCATGTTGACTAGATATCTAGAGCATGAAGTTTGAAAATAAGCTAGCAGTCCAACATCACTCTGATATCATGTTGAAAAATGGATTTCGGCCTAACTCTATCCCCAAAAGGTATCTTAAAGGAGAATGGATTATATAAACCTTATAATTGATTAATTATTATATTAAGAAGGCAATGTGGAATATTGAGATTATTATATTAAGAAGACAACGTGGAATCTCTCAATATGCATGTCTTACCTGCTCCATAATTTGATTAATATATGTTTCTTTCTATAGGTGTTTGTATCTTAAGTAGATACCTATTCATAGAAAAGGAGGTAGGCCATCATTTCTAGAAAAATTCATATGACTCATATAAAATCAAAAGAATGTTTTATTCCAAGACTGCCTAAAGTTCACTGGACCCATTCTTCATTTTTCATATTTCATGATTCCTGTAGGATTCTCAATCTTTTGGATATTTTATTTCACAATTGAGTCTTTTGGGATAGTCGTGGTTTAGGAGGTACCTACTTGTTAGTTTTACTTCCTTCTAGCTATTCCTTCATTTATAATATATTCTAGATTTTTCTATGGATATTATTTTATTCTGTATTTGTGGAGTTCTCTGATTTAAGACTTGAATTGAATTTTTATTTGAGAAGCTCTATTGATTTCTTGTTGTAAAATGGTCCGTGCATCCAATTATTATATATATGATGATGGTTGTTTGGGATTTTGTAGGGTTTATACATGATATGATGTAGTTTGATTATAAGTTGCATTATACTTTAAAACAGGAAGTTGATGATTCATTTTTAGAAAGGTTTGCCTAAGAGTGGATTGTGATGAGAGAAGTAGTTATTTATAGATTTCCTCTCTGTCTCTCTCTCTCTCTCTCTCTCTCTCTCTCTCTCTCGCTTTCTCTTTCTCTCTCTCTCTCTTTGCCTATCTATGTAAAGGAGGAGGAGCAAGATGAGGGGGAAAAATATTTGAGGTTGTAAAAGAATCCTTAACTTGTTGGCTACAGATATTTAGCAATTGAAAGTTGTGTAATTCCGTAGGTTTACAAGTACTTCAAGCTTGATTACATCCTTGCTTCAACAATATGAGTTGCAGGGTATATGGAAAATTATTCTAATCAATAACATATTTATATGTGCAAACAATACAATAATTAGCCTTTAAGAAAAAAAAATTATATCTTTATTTTGTTCTTCACGGTTATTCTTGTTATATTGATTGCATATAAAGGTTTTCTTTTTAGTACAATTATATATATAGTTTATTACAAGACAAGGCAGTGAAAGAGTTTGCTAAAGAGTAGGTCAAAAAATAAAGAGAAAGTTTAGAATCAACCCCTGAGTTACATTTGGTGTACAGGAATACCTATTTTAAGTTTTTAAAAGTAATTTTTTATGTAAAATTGAATTACATACTTATATAAACAACTCTATAAAGTAAATGATGTAATATTATCAAGAGAAATAGAATAGTTATGAAATTATCATTTTCACCCATTTAACTTTCTCAACATCGTCAATCTTAAAGGAAATTTAAGTTATTTTAAACAGTGATAAAATAAAAAAGAATAGAGAAATTATATACCTTAGTCACTAGTTATTTTTTTAATTAAGCGATTCACGTTGCAATAGAAGTTTTTCATGGCTTATAAAATTTTGAGATGGACGTTAACGTACTTATTCTTCGAACATTATCACTTAGCTAAAAATATTTAATGTTTATTAGACTTTATTTAGATTTCTAACCAATTCTAAATAAATGAAGAATATTGTCCTGTTCATGAAATATATAATTTAAAAGGATATAACTTCATGTTTTTATCACACTAATATATTTGAGGGCCATAGAGCTGTAAGTCTTATGTTCCACCAAACGTTTACAATGTGTTTTGTCCAAGTATTTAGATTTCTCTTTAATCGCTCACATGACAAATTTTCCACTTCTAATCCTTTTTATTTGTCAGTTAGAGCAAGTTCTCTCACCGGATCCTCTAAGCATAAAACCAAAATTGAAGAAGAGAGTGTTTAGACAAAAATGTTATTCCTTCCGTCCCATTTTATTTGACATTCTTATTATATTGGAACGTTTCAAAATAATTGACACTTTTGATAAAAGAAAATATTTTAATATATTTTATACTATTAATTAACTATTAACCCTACTATATATTATTTTTATATATTTAAATTTGACATAAAGTACCCGCTGATACACATGTTTCATACTTTTATAATATAATTCAAACTTTTGCATAAAATTCTGTACTCGATCAAATATTGTCAAATAAAATAAAACAGAGAAAGTATTACATATATAAGCATGTGAAAGGAGTATACAAATTTTGTTCAGACACTACAACTAAATTGGTGGCCATGACCATATTAGTGAACAATAAATAATTGAACTTATAAAAGTTTAAAAAAGAATAATTTAAAGACGTATAGCTAAAAGGCAAAATAATTTAAGGATTAAATGTGAGTTTTTTTAAAAAAAAATAAAGAGCTTGTTGATTACATCACACTAAAATAAAAAAATAAAAAACAGCCACCCCTGCCTTTGCCATCGAGGTTGGCATACATCCGCCCCCGTTGTTGAGTCCAATAGCCTCACGACGGTGCCCCCTAAGGGAGTTGTTTAGGGAGCTGCCAGCCACCTGATTCTCCTGCGACTGAATCTTTCCTACTTTTTTGGGTTTTTGCTCAGATTAGTCTTTTTTATATAAAAAAAAAAAGCACTAAAATAGACCAAAGAATAGAGGTGAAGCACTATATTGGACATAATGCCAAATGAAATGACGTTATACCCAGCCCTATAACGCTATCTCGGGTGGTGTTATAACTTTTTGTTATGGCGTTATAGCAAGGCTAAACTTCAGTTGATCCCACACCATTTTGCAATCAGAGCTTGCTCTTACTTTGTCCCAATGCAGTGGCTTGAATTTTGGTTTTAGGGTCTCTTCGTTCTTATCGACACAGACATTCGGATGGTCTTTTACCTCAAATGTTTCCTCCTCCTTCTGAACAGGTTCCAAGTCAGAAGGCAATTGAACTGGTGAAATTGGCGTGGGACTCTCCACTGATCTGGGTTGCAAAGGTGTGATCAACGCTGGAGGCTCATATATAATATTCCTAGTCAGTGGAGTAGGAGTTCTAGGACTTTCCCAGTGTTTAATGGGCAAAGGGGGAAGGGGTGGTGGCGGAGGCGGAGGCGGCTGAGCAGAAACTAGTGGTTTAGGTGGCTTGGAGGTGGTAGGCTATAACGCCCTGAAATGTCTACGTATAAACTGATCGTATTCAAGAACAATACCTTTTGTTGCATATTAAACCAAGAAATACTGCATATTAATCCCATCAAGAGAGGAAAAATGGCGGAGACGGACTTATTTCTAGGGGTGTTCAAAAATCGAACCGGACTGAATAACCGAACCAAATCTTTTGGTTCGGTTCGATTTTTAAAATTATGTGTATTTCGATTCGGTTTTCGGTTTAGGTTATCGAACCAAAAACTGAATCGAAAAACCAAAATTTTAAAAAACAAATACAAGAACGCATTATGGTAATGAGTTCTTTAAAAATAAATAGAAGAACGCATTATGGTTATGCGTTCTTGTATTTATTGTTTAAAAATAAATACAAGAACTCATTCCCAAAATGCGTTCTTTTATTTATTTCGGTTTTAAAAAATAAAAAAAACCGAACTGAAAACTGAATAGTAAAACTGAAACCGAACCGAAAATCGGTTTGAACACCCCTACTTATTTCTTCTTTCTCTGAGGAGTCTACTTCTGATATGTAAAAACTTGTATATGATTGTAGGTGAAGCTATCAAAAGGTCGTTATTTTTCAAGTATTTGACTTTCATCACAATAGATGACCCTGTTTTAACGAAAGTTTGGTATTAAGTTTGGAGGTGGTAAGTTATAATGCCATTTCAAATGGCATTATAGCTTGAGATGGCGTTATAACATTGAGCATAACGTCATTTCATTTGGCGTTATGTCCAATATAATACTCCACTTCTATTCTTCGGTCTATTTTAGTGTCTTTTTTTTTTAAAAAAAAGATTAATATAAGTAAAAACTCTATTTTTTTGGGAACCAGAAGGTTTCCTTCAATTTCATACATTTTTCCTTTTCTTTTGTTTTTTTCTTTTTCTCGGGCAACTTCCATGCATTTTTTATTTTTTTCAAAATTTTTTATTCTCCTTGTTTTAATTTTTTTTAGTTCTCATTGTATATAAAATTCAATTATCTCTTAAAATTATTTGAAATAAAATTAAGTGAAATTAGATATATTTTAAAATGAAATCAATGTTGAAATTAAAAATTCTTTAAAATTATATCTTTAGTTAATATACATTGTTTATTATCTATACAATAGATATTGTAAAATATTTTAAATAATTTTGAATCTTCAAAATATGCTTAAATTTTATAGAGAACATTAAAAGAAATTTTAAAATTTTTTTTAAAATAATATGAATAAATAAAAGATCTGTAATCAGAAAATGTAAAAAATAAAGTCAACATTTCTTTTTTTTTTTTACCTTTTTCTTTTTCCTTTTTTGTCTTTTTCTTTTTTCTTTCGGAAGAAAACGAACTGAATATTCAAAATAATACAAATGGGGGATAGATCTACTCCAAATTTTACATAGGAAAGCGAAGGCAAATCCTTCCCGCGTTAATTTGACAAGCAAAAGCTACTTCCTCCACTTCGAAATCGAAACCCTAGCATCAGCAATTCTCTTCGCTCACTCACACCTAGATCGATTCCAACTATGGTCACTTATATGAACGTTTCTGTGTTTGATTAATCTGTGTATCAATGGTGGAAATGATGGTGAAGGTGTTTAAAGGCATGAATGTATTCATGTCGCGAAACCTAGTGCCTCCGGAGCTCTTCGATTCGCTTCACGACGCGCTTAAGCTTAATGGAGCTCAAGTGTTTCTTTGCTGTGATCCCTCCCGCAACGCTCCCAATGATTACCACGTTATATCCTCTCCTGATCATGTAATTTGGATATTTTTCATTCTTTACTTTTAGTTTTCGCTTCCTTTTCTTTCGATTACCACTGCATTTTGATTCAAATTTTAAGTAAGTTTATTGATTTTTGTTCTTCTTTTTTTGAAATTTTAACAGGAAAAGTTTGATGATCTTCGGTCTAATGGGTGCAATTTGCTCGGTATGAAGTAGATTGTTATTTCATGTTTGGGTTAATTTACTTTTCATAAACTTAAGTGTTGTATTGAGAATTCTTGAGTTAGGACCGTTTTGATTTCTATCTGTCAGATAGGGTATTTTTCTATCACATTTTCTCTTGAGTTTGCTCTGAAATTGTCGTCTTTTCTCTAGTTACCAAGTGAAAAGATTAAGGATAAGAACTGAAAAAATTATTATCTTATCTTTTTCCTCTTCCTGATTCTGTGAATGTGCGAAACTTAAAAGGTAAGAATAAAAGACTAGAGAGCTCCTTGTGGGATTCTGTAAACACCATGCAGACTAAATATGCCATAGATTTTTATATGGATCGATGGAAATTAGCTAGGCTCTGATTTTGAGTTTTCTAAAGTGAATCAAGCGTTTTACCTCCCCTGTATTGGAGAATAATGGGAACACAAGAAATTGATTTCCCTTTTTCCCTGGGGGTTGGGGGCACCAACGTATTTGTTGCATGTTCTTAGCTTTGTAGTCTGCAAATTTCTAATATTAGCTAATTGTTTCACTTGACAGGTCCTCAGTGTGTGCTTTCCTGTGCCAAAGAACACAGACCGCTGCCAAAGCAGGGATTCACTTGTTGCCTTGCAATGGATGGGGTTAAATTACTTGCCTCTGGTTTTGAGATGGATGAAAAGGTATAGCTATCATTACTATGACAAGTGTTGTTCCTTTCAATCCTTCAATGTGCCCAGCATTTCCAAATTATAATATGGGTGAACAGTGTTCTGATAATGTGTTTATGTATCTTGGTTTCACTACACTGAACTTTCCTTGGGGATGCTTGCAGAAACTGTAAAGAAATAACTTAATTGTTAAGCTGCTACATTTCTGTCTTTTGAAAATAATTATGCTGTCTGAAATTCTGAATCTTTTTATCAAATATGGTACAATGTCTTCTTAACATCTTCAGCTATACAACAAAAATAAAACATTTACTGTCCTTTTGGTTATTTCTTTTACATTTATGTGGATCAGAGATTCCAATAAATTTTTGGAATTCTATAGTACAAGTACACACATATTAATGTGAGGATCACATACTATATTTTAGAATTTAAATAACCGTATCCAAAATGCTAGGGATAATTTTGATAATTTCTCCCCGTGAATTCAGTTTGCTCCTCTTTGTATTAAACAATTGTGGTCCTTCGCTGCATTTGAATTGGTGTTCTGTTTGAAAATTTGTCTTAATTTCCGGAAAAAGATGGATTTTTTGTTTCTGCTTCAATTTTCAGAATGAAAATCAATCCAAATACACCTTAATTCCAGAGTAACTCAGTTATTTTATCTAAAGGTTTTGACTATAAAGCTTCACTTTCTTGACGGCAATACTTTTTCATTTATACTAGGAAGATGGGTAAATAGATCCTAATGAAACTTGAGAGACAGAGAGAGAGATGTGGCAATAGGTTGTAACAAAGAGGAAAGCAGAAGGAAAAAGAAATAGACACTGGGAAGCACAAAAGTTAGTCTAGTCAGATGGGGTAAAGCTCCTGAAAATTCACTTAGTGACAAGTAATAACTTCATTGGTTGAGATTTCCAATAGTTCTTTAAAATACAATTCATTAACCATTGTTTTCTCAAATGCAGTTAAAGACCACTTAAAATTTTCAGTTTTAAGCACCTTTTAGACTATCAAACACCCCCTTAGTTATAATGGCGCTGCCATATGATGCATGCTGATGCTCAACTAGAAAAATTTCTGTTGGTAATTCTTTTATTTTCTGAAGATAATGGAAATAAAAGAAAAAACAAAATAGAGAAAGAGTTAAGTTAGACAATAGAAGGTTCTTCAAAGCAGTTCATTCTTGTTACTGTACATAAGATTTGAGTTTTTGTAGTGATCTATTTGCCTTATCTGGATTCTTTCTTCTCTAATTCCCATATTCTAGTGTCATAATGTGGATCTGTCTGATGATATCACATTTTCTGTTCACATAGTTATTCCTTTGCTTTTAAGTTCCGTGTTCTGGTTCTTCTTTGTTTCCATTAACTGTGTTTTATTTAAAATATTTTGAATTCCCTCTCTGAAAGCATGTCTTTTAGGCTGAGATAGGGAAGTTGGTCGCAGCGATGGGAGGAGTATTGCAAACGAAGGCATCAATGGATGTGAACTTTGTTATTGGAAACAATGTTATGGCTGCAAAATATAAGGTTATCCTTCTCACTTTATTTGGTTATTTGTAGGTTTCAATAACAAGGTTTCATTACTCATTCAAAAGAGGGTATAAGAAAGCAATTGCAGTAGTTTTTTCATGTTTTCATTGTCCTCTGTGCTTTACGGTGTTCCAGATTTATCATTCATGGTCTATACACTGGTATATTTTAGTTGGATATAGTTAACTTAGTTTTTGCAGAATGTTTAATATATTTTTTTCTTTTACTTTGTTTGCAGAGCCATGCATTACTCATTCAAGCTTCTCTTCTATATTTTACTGGAAAAAGTTCTTTCCTGATGAAACTTTTCTTGGATTATCCAGATTCATTCAATTAAAGAATTCAGATTGAGGCTTATAGTTAAACAATAATGTTCTAAAAAGTAATTGCCACGTTTGTTTAAGGAAGGGGATTAATACTTAAGACTTTTATTCCTCCTTTTCTTATACTTATTTCTGTTTTGAAGTATTTTTCCTGATAAGTGAATAATTCTAATTGATTGCCAAGAAAGAAAATTTGGTTTCAACCAGATATTATTTAGTTGTAAAGAAGGTGGGAACTCCAGTTCCTGTATTTTATACATCTGTGGTAGTGGACACAGATATCTCATTAAACTTTTCTTGTAATTGAATGATGAAAGCCGAATAAGAAGAGTAGAAATGAATGAGGACAAACTCATTGGAAATGTCTCACACAATGGTAAATGAATTTGATCCTACGCTTTTCTTGAAATTGAATAATTGAAGCCTAAAAGTTATGAGTAGAAATCTATGAGGACAAACTCATTGGAAATGTCTGATGTATTAGAAAATAAATTTCATGGTAGGTTGAAACATTCTAGAGAGTGCAATCTTTATTTGGACTCCCCTCTAAAGATTAAAGTTATTACCAATGGAAGATAAAGTTTACCCCTCAAAGGATGAGTTGTTTTATATCATGCAAAATCTCATTTTACTTTTGAGCAATAAAGTTTGAGATCACCATTTGCATTTGTTTCTTGAATGTAACAGCCCCAGATTTGGAGTACTTTACACTAGAGTAATTTATCCTTGATAACATAATACGTATCTTAGTTTAAAATCGAAATATCTGTAGGATATGCAGACTTCTCAAAAGAATAACTATTAATTGGTTATTGTGAAGTTCATGTAGATGTTGGCTAACTTAATCTTAATCATGAGATTGTTGGCAGCAGTAACAACACAGGGAAGAATCATCCTAGAGATGTATGACGTCCTAGTATAAACTTTACTCTGTTAGGGAGTCACTTCAAAGGGAAAAAAGAAAAAAAAAGTTCTATTTGACCATTTGGTAGATTGAACATTTGGATGTCCTTTGGGTCTTATGCTATACCATTGATTTCTATAGCCTGAAAAAAAGAAAAGGAACACTTTCCAATTTGTTAACTTCACTTCATTCAGATCCTCAAAACAAGTTTGCGGGTTTACTTGAGCTAGGCAACTGTATGTCCGTTCTCAATCAGCTCTGCAATTCGTATTCTTTCGGTCTTATTCTGAAGAGAATATATTGCATCATGTTTCTGGCCCTTACTTTCCTGCCTGATGAGTTGCTAGTTTATATTGACCTTTGGCTTCGTATAGCATAAATGCTACTGGTTAAAGTAATATGTTGCTTCTTTACATTTCCATCATATTTACTCATTTTCCACTGGTTAATGCAATTTTACATAGTCATCTCCATTTTATTAATACCAAGCAATGCCACATAGGTTGTGGAATGTTTTTTACTTTTCCTATTTTTTTTCTTATTCTAATTTCCATTCACTCTGTTACTGTCCATCATCATTTGCTTTTCTAGTGGGCTTTAAACATTCTAAAGAAGCCAATCGTCACTATAAATTGGCTACAACAGTGCTGGAAAGAGCACCGAGTTGTTCCTCAGGAGTCATTTCGACTTCCTCCATTTTCTGGGTTGACAATCTGTGTCAGCAGGATTCCGGCAGGTTCTCAGACTTCAGCAATAAAAGTCAAGTTTGTTTTCTCACATTCTCTTGTTCTTTACGAATGGATATATTCTTTGTTCCAGATCAGAGGAAAGAGATGGAAAAGCTTGTCACGCAAAATGGGGGAAGATATTCTGCTGAACTGACTAAGAAGTGCACACATTTAGTCTGTGATATATCCTAAATGTGATATTATACAAGGGGATATTTGTTCTCTCTCTCCCTACATCAGCTTCATGATGTTAACCTGATAAATTTGTTGACTATTTTATTTCCTTTCAAATATGAGAAATCCACATATTCCTTGACTACACATAAGCTTCTGAAGGTGACAAGTACAAGGTTGCCAAAAGATGGGGGCACATACATATAATTACTAGGAAATGGTTTGATCAGTCCGTGGCTAGAAGAGGTAATGCTTCAGAACTTTGGCAAGCTGCATTTTACATATTTTGCATTCTAGTCTTGGTTTGATAGCTAACCTTTTCTTCCCTTTTCTATTTGGGATGATTAGCATGCCTTAATGAGGAGTCCTATCCTGTTCAGGATAGTTCTTGTTCTTTGAATACATTAAGAAAGAGGACAATACATAGTCAAGGTAAGATTCTTGGAAATTCCCAGTTATCACATGATGGGATGGATCCAGAACCAGAGTCTGCTTGGTATGCTCAGACGACAGTACCGGATCCAGATGCTGCCGTATCACATAATACATTTTCTACATTTTGTGATGATCCTGCCTGTACTAAGGAGGAAGATGGAGCACACATTTCAGAACCAAAAGCTGATGCTGCTTTGGATGGTTGTGTTGCCAATGATTCTCAAACTGAGGATAATGATTTGTACTTGTCAGATTGCAAAATTCTACTTGCTGGTTTTGATGCATCTGACATGCGTAAACTGGTTAACATGGTTCGCCAAGGCGGTGGTTCTCGTTATATGTCCCTCCATGAGAAGTTAACTCACATAGTTGTTGGAACTCCATCTGATGTGTAAGATTTTCTTGATTCTTATGGTAAACCCATCCTATTGTTTTGTACTTCAGTCGGGTTTCAAACTAATTAATGGTGACATCAACATATTCAGAGAGTTAACATGACGTACTTCTCTTATATGACTTCTTTGCTGGAAAGATGAATCTCACATTGTTCTTAAAGTTGGTCTATATTGGATTACTCTTCTGAATTGACAGTTCTTGGTGCTAGTGAGTTTGTTCAGTTGTTCAGTCATACTTGTGTGCGACATATCATTATGTTTTACTTGATCTGTGATTCACAGAGTACTCTATCATGTTGCTTAATGATAAAGGAAAGATCATGTAGTTATCCCCAAAAAGAGGGGAAAAAATAAAGATAATGAAAAGGGAACAATCAGGTGGCAACTTATAAAGATATGATACAAATATATTTGCTAAAAACAGAAAAATAAAATGGTTAGTAAAATCTGCAGTGAATTTGAATTCTCTGTCCATTCTCATATTCTCTTGACAATTTACTGAAATCCTTACATTCATTGATCTTTGACTGAGAGCGTTCTGTTAAATTGCTGAAACCCTTTCTGACCTCTTGGGGAAAACAGAGTGCAATGGGTCTTGTAAATATGGGGATAAGGAAGGTTTCTGTTCCTCTAACCTTGCATAAGCAAGACACTGTTTGTATTCCTGAAACTCCTTGGATGTGTAGAGAACTTGGAACCAGATAAATATAAACTGTTCAACATTGCACAATTGAAAATAAATATAAACTGTTTAACATTGCAGAACTGAACTCGGCAAATCATGATATGAAAGTGAATTGAAGGAAAACTGATTGAGTTTGTATCCTCCAGTATTTAGTTGTCAACTCCCATTCTGTTTCTTTTTGGGCTTTCTTCTTCACCCTTTTCTTTCTTTTCCTTTCCTTTAGTCCATTTTTATGCTCTTAATTTTTAATGGGTGACAGATTCACACTTTAAGAACAGTGTTTCTCAACAGCAATTCATGCCATTCTACATATTTTGATACGCTTTAACTTGTTAAGATTTACATAAGCAATCAGTATTATCTTGTACCAAAGTTACATGATTTTTGGTGCTGTAGCCAAGTTTTACTGTTTTGAGGTTGAGAAAAATATAATTTCTCACATGCTTAACAATTTTGCAGTGAAACAAAACAAATAAGGAATCTTGCAGCTTTAGGCATCATCTATGTGGTTAAAACTGAATGGCTTGAAGATTGTAATCGTGAAAAGAAAGAAGTTCCTGTGCTTAGGAGGCACATTGCCCATGATTTACTTCTTCCTAAAGGTTGGTTATCCGCTTTCTGAAATTCAGGCAGAGGGTTTGTTGTCTCTCTATGGATTCTGCTTAATGAATCTAATGATGTTTTATTCTTGAATTCCTTATTCTGATGTAACTAATGATTGTGTTTGTCAATAACCCAATTCTGCAATGATAGATCCAATTTCCTCAAATAAAAGATCGGGGATGGGTGCAAATGGCATGAATCAAAGATCACATCTTCAACCTACATTGCCAGATGATCATGTGTTGAAGAGTAAATCTGGATATCTTATGTCATTAGAGAAGAGAAATGAAGCAGAGGTTACCATCAACAGCAAAATCTCTCTGGCCAAAACTGGAAACATTTCTAATCAACAGCAGTCTCGTGCTTTAGATGTAAACAGTGACCTAAGGACAAAGAAGACTTCCAGCCATGATATAGAAAAGAAAAAGTCATTGAATGTATTTGACGGGAAATTGTTTTGCTTTTCTGGTTCTTTTCCTGCTGATCAGGTAAGCTGCTCTATCTGCATATTTCTATAAAGGGCTAAACATTTGATATTGAAAACATTCAATACTGGTACCCACTTTCCACTGTAATGTTTCTCAATGCTACATCTATCTTGTCTGCATGAGAATATAAGTCGCCTGTTAAGGTGAGAATGTGTCCGCACTAGTTTTTGAATGGTTAATTTTTGTGCAGTAGAGAAAGTATTCAGGTGTTGTTTAAAACTTTCCCAAACAAATCAGTCAGGACTTTGCTGCAGCTAAGAGACATAGCTGCTTGTCTTTTGGTCACCATGCATGTTAGTTGCTTATTTGGTTATAACAGCTGCTGCTAGTTGGATCCCTGGAAATAAGAAAAATGGACATATTGCCACCTAAATGGTTTGGTATTTATTGTTTCCTGTAGTGAGAAGTAATGAGAGTTTTTTTTGTTATGTTTTTCACAGTGAAAAAATTCTGGTTTGTCTAACTGTTCTATTTCTTCACAGAGGATAGCTGTATACTTAATCAATTAGTAGGCCTTGCAATGACTACATATAGGATTTTACAGAATTGAAGCAATCAAAAGCATCTGTTGGGCATAGCACATAAAGCTGAAAGTTTGCAATGATTAGTTTTGTCTTGATATTTGAACTGAATGGTAAAATTGGTGGCTGGGTTAAGGTGTACCATCTCTGTTTCTTCTCTTTGATAATTTTAATTATTTTCTCCTTTTATTTATTCTTTTGCTTCATTCTGTTTGACACTTAATCCAACTCTGAGTTTTGACTCTGTGTTATCCAGAGATGTGAGATTGTGGAGTGGGTTAATCAAGGGGGAGGAAACGTTGTTGAGAATCAGGTTGAAGGCAATGTACAGTTCATCGTCGAATCTCACGGGGTCATACCTTCTAAGCCTAATCTTTCTACAACTAAATATGTTTCAAGTCATTGGATACGATCTTGTCTGATGGTATGTATATGCTGGAAATTATCATTCACCTTCTTCATTTTTAGATGCTTCCTTCTGATCTTCCATTCAGATTTTCTAAAAAGGCCCAGAGTAGAATAATAGTGCTTTCTTTTTTAAATATGATTAAATTTTCTTAGTTTAACTAACTTCTGTTTCTTTTTGCTTGTGGATAATAATACGTGACTCTTTTGCTAAGTTTGGATCAATCATTTTCTCATATCTATAGTGGTAATTGGTAAATAAAGATCCAATAGTCACACTATCTCCCTATACCCAACCCACCCCAGAAGAAAACATGAAACTGCTACTCTGAGAAACACTGATAAAGTTCCTAATGTTCTTTTGAAGGATGGATGCTTGCTGGATGTTACCAGTCACATTCTCTACTCTCCTCTTCCGTGCCAAGTTCCTTTTCCCAGCTTTACAAGCTTCCGTTTCTGTGTCTCGCAATACGATGAGAAAGAAAGATTGCTGATAAGAAATTTGTGCTTTATTCTTGGAGTAAAATTTGTTGAAAAATTAACTAAAAAGGTCACCCATTTGTTATGCAAATTCTCCAGTGGTCCAAAGTATGAGGCTGCTTGTAAATGGGGAATACAGCCAGTTACTTCTGAGTGGATTTATGAGTGTGTCAAGCAGGTTGGTGCCTCTCTCTGTCAGGTGTATGCTTCATTCTCCATGCTTGTCTTCCTGTTGCATCTTCCTTGTGTATCTCATCGGTGTGCACATATTGATGCTTGGACAGAATAAAGTTGTTGCGCCTGGTCCATTTCTTCCAAAAGAAGTCACTTCTCAAGATCGAGAAGCAGGAGCCTGCACCATGACCCAGTATCCTACACAAGCTGGTCGAATGGTATCTGGGGAGGATGCATCTCAACTTCCTAGCCAGTCGCAAGAGTTTAGAAATGTAGAAACTGACACTTTTAGCAGAAAGTTTGCATCAAAGCTAGATTCAAAGGATTCAAGTGGTTGTAATAAAAAGGCGAGGATTTTAGATAATGATAATATGCAGTGTTTATCTTCTAATTCAAGTCCAACCAAGAACATACATGGGATAAGTCCCGTAGACCGCAAGGGAACTGAAAGTACTAGGGAAAGTTCAGCACTTCCTGATGTTGCTGCTGCTATTGAGGATTTGTTGGAGCAAACAAGCAAGGTAAGACTGTTTTCTTCTCTATCTTCTCCAACAATGTAGAAAATCTTGCTGCTGAAGTGCTAACTATCATTTTGCCTGGACCCTGTTATTAGATCCATGATCAGAAGTCCCCAGATCGAAGCGGGTGTGATAAAGGTGTATCCTTACATTTCTTGCAATTGATTCATTAATATTTTTCCTTTTGGCAATGTTTACAGTGTCTCAGTCCTTAATAAAAGTAACAGCTTTTTGCATCTGATTGTACCATACTTGGTCGAGATCATAGAGATCCTCAGTCTGCTCTTGCATTGCCTAAGCATTGGATGAACAGGTACATCATCATTTGATTTCCTTTTTTTTTTTTTTCAAACAATGGAAGAATTTTGAGAAAATGGAAAAATTGGTCCCAAAACTATGCTATTTGTCTTAACTTAGTTCTAAAATTATTTTGTCTTTGCTTTTAGGTCCAAAATTATTTTCTTTAAAAATGAAGGTCCCTGGCACCCTGTATGGGGAACTAACCAAGGTTAATATAGTCAACCTGCATAAGGAACTAACCAATATGAGTTCGTTGAGAAAGGGGGGCTGGCGTGTTAGAGATCGAATATTTTAACCTCTTTTAGTTTCTCGAGCTAGTTGCACGTGCAATGGTTTTAATTTTGAAGAAAACTTCTTTTGGGACTAAATGTGCAAATAAAATAGTTTAAGGACTAAGTTAAGACAACTTGCTTTACTTTTGGGACCAATTTTTCCATTTGCTCAATAATTTTACAATCCACTGGAATGACAGTATGTTGCTTGCAAGATAATATCCTCTAAAGCATCTCGCATAGTTTGAGTTGACCTTTTCTTTTCTTTTTTTTTTTTGTGTGTTTTTTTAACTACTAAATTTATTAAGAAAAGGAAACTACAATAAAAAGAAAATCATTTTCTGTTCTTGAGTTTCAAAGGTACAACAAGTTGCGAAAGAAATCAAGTGAAGTTTTAACTTTTTGAAGCTATTACTTTTTTGAAAATTGAGGTAGGTTCATGAGAAAAATGTAAAATGGGGCTAACTCAAGATTCCTGCACTAGCCAGGACATATTGCTACTACTCTCTGTATCTCCTTTGTCCTGTGTCTGGAATTATTTTCATGCAAGTGCATGAGCTTGTTTTTTTATCCTTTAGTCTCCTGAGTTTGTGGAAAAGACAAATTTTCATCTTTGGTGCAGAAATTCAACCTAAGATGGGAACGTTAATTTCCAGAATAAATTACTTCTTATCGTTTTACATTTTCCTTAAACTTGTCCCGGCCCATTATAATAGCATTTCTAAACTGAGGTTGCCTGAATTCGTTTTGTATTGCACATGAATAACTAAGAGCCGCCATTTCTCTATGAAGAAAGAACCGGACTACTGTGCTTTTCCTTTTCTTGTTTAAATTTCCTTGGAAGTGAAAAGGTGGATTATTTTCCTTTGCCTTCAATTTAACCTTTACCCTTTTTCCCCCTCTTTCCTAGATATTCTCATATTACACATTGGTGATTGCTATGATAACTTGAAAAGAAGTTGAAAAAACATCAAATAGTTTGCAGATGAAACTTGCAGGGACGTATTTTTCTTGTCATTCACTAGTCTTCACATAATCCTCTCATTTAGTAAACAGGGAAGCTTATCAAACACTAATTTCATTCCCATTACTGACTTTGATTCACTAAACACAATGGTCTCAGTTTCGATCACGTAATCGTGCTTCAAGAATGTCGTCGTGTTTTCTAAATTATTAATACAGAAGAGTTGTTTAAACCAAACAGATTCACCAGCAACATTTTCAACCTGATTTAATTGGCTTCGCCTTGATTCTTCTCTCTTTTGTGTTCAAGAATGTAAAATCAATAATGGGAAATATGGCCATACTAACACAAACCTCTGTAAGTGGAAGTCAAAACCAGGAACCAGATTGATTTCCTTTCTGTATTTTGCCATATTGTTTATTGTGCGAGGGACTGGGTGTGTCCTTTACTGGATTAGGGCAAGTACTGCTTTAAGTTCCTCTTGAGGGAATGGCTGCAGTGATGCATTTGAATTTCATTCCTCTTTGCAGTAAGTTGCTGAGTTGGATTTGTTTTCTGGTCTTCGATTTTGACTGAAGAGAGAAAAATTAAATTGCCCTTTATACTGAGATCTTACCTTTGCATCTATACACAGTATGTCTTTTGGGTTAGAAGTCCGATAAAACTGTAAAATTGTCATGAATTCTTGTATTTGGGCTGGTCAATGTCGCATGTCCCTTAAGCTGGTTAGGTGAGCTTCCCTGGTTCATTGATAGATATAGAACCAGAAACATTTTTCTTTCTAGGATTGCATGAAGGTGTGTATGCATGCTAACAAACTTATGACCTATCTTTGTTTCAGGCTTGATACAAAGGATGATGTCTGCAAACCTTCACGAGATGAATCAACAAGCATTTATGATAATTTTAGTGAAACACAAACAGAGTCTCAGGTTCTTGACCATATCCAACTTTTTTATGGCTTTCATCTTATTGGGACCTTGTATCGTGAAGGGTGCAGCTATTTCAATCTTCAAAGTAGTTACTATGACCATACTCTCAAGTATGGTTGTTTTGTATGTTTTTAGCATATCTAAGCTCATCTTGTATGTTTATTGTGAGCCTATTTGATCAACCCATTCATATAGCCGAGTTGATAAAATTCTTGCAGGTGGTTGGCTATGCCGAAGACTTGTCTGGCAGGCAGATGATAATAGACAGACTACGAACTAGAAGTGGCAAGACTTGATTTATGGTACTTGCGATGGACTTAATGACAGCAGGCGCTGTCCTGCAAGTAGCTGAATGAAAGAAAACAAGAGATGCTAAGAGGAGAAATCTGAAATAAAGCAGTCCATCTAAAGACAAAAAAAATTGCGGGCAGGAAAAGTATTTTTTAGGACCACCATATAATGGTTCTTGATAAATTCAGTTCCTGCAATATAAGCAAGAGGCTCTTCAAATGAGTTGAGTACGTGAACTTCGTCTTGCCGTACAAAGCAAGTCGTCCTTCAAAGTTGTCGAGACCAGTTGAATTACTGCAAGTAGTGCTTTCTTTAACTTGATGTCTTGTAAATATAATTGCAACTGATTTTATGTATTACCCCCAGGTGCTGTAACTATACCAAAAAAGCTTGTATTCCTTTCTTGTTTGTTAGTGATACCATTGTCTAAACGTCGTTGTCCTATAAACTTGGAGATTTGACGTTCTGATAACACGAGAACTGTTAGTAGCTACGGGTTGCAATGGTTCTCAGCTTTTCTTGGAAGAACTTCGGTCATCAATTCTGGGGCTGAAGGAATTACAGTTTAAAAGCATCCTTCATTGCGAACATTTCAGTCATCTTTATATGTGAATGCTTATATTCTGTTGAGATGCTACTGACTTTTGTGCTTCATTGCCAGAGGTTAATACTGTTCAAACAGAGAGAAGTGATCAACCAAGCAGTTGGCGAGGTTTCTGCTTCCACGACTCGACCTGTAATGCAAGTTTCTGATGGACGGTGATTGTAGCACAGAAAGGGTATTTATGGAGTTTCCATAAATTTTAATTGAAAGTTCTTGCTGTAGTATTCAAATTCAAATATTGTTTTTATAAAGGAAATTTAATATCATTTTTCCTTCTTCATTAGAGGTGTTATGAAATAGTGTGTTATTCCACTGAAGGCTTTTGCTCAAGTGGTGATGATGTTTCAGTCGAAACAAAAATTATCCATTTAAAGAACAGTTTAAATTGTGTTTTAAGGAAGAGAGAAATCTGTTTTATATTTAAATCAACTAAGAGGATAAAAGAGTTTTTTAAGCTTTAATTTATAGAAATGCTTCAATTCCTCGATTTATTTGGGTATTTTGGTTTATTTTTGACAAATAAAAATAAAGAAAGGGAGGATAAGAGAAGGAATTTCTTTCACCATTTTAGGCTCCATAGAAGTCAATAGAGTCCATACCCAATATTGATTATTATATTTTTGGGCAGCCTAGGGAGAACACTTCGAGAAGAGAACATTTGCAATGGCATTTATATATTTAAGATGATCTATTTGTAAGAAAAAGAAGCCAATAAGAAAGAAAGAAAAGTCCCACAAATTCAGCATTTGCTTCCGACCATATGGTCAAAGGTAGTTTTCTGCATGCTTATTGGAGTTGAGCACATAAAATATGTGCCCACACATCAATATGAAGACCACGGCAAACTGTTAGCCATTGAACCAAACTTGAAGCTCACTTGTCTTGTTCTATTTTTTGGGGGTTTCAAGAAAATTTTTAAAAAGAAACAGTTCTTTGGACCACATAATTTCATTACAACCAAAGGTGGTCCTGTTAAATAGACTTAAAGCCTGGGTTAAGTTTATCCATTTAAAATAAACTAACCTCTTTCTCTGCGAGAAGTAAGCCGGGGGTTTCATGGTTTTTTTTTTTGTGGGGCTGGGAGAGGTTTTTTTTGGGGGGGGTGGTGGTGGTGGAAGGTGGTAGGTCTGGTAAAATTTGTCTGCTTGAGTTATTTTCCCATGCGTCAAGCCTGCGGATTGGAGGAATTATATAATCCATGCAAAATGTTTTTTGGACATTTCTTTTGGTGGCGATAGACAAAATTAAGGATGGATTGAGGAAAGTGATTCGGATCCAAAGTTATTATTAGTAAGATACAAACTTTTAATTAATTGAACTATTCGTCATATAATGAATTTAGAATAAATTTATTTGTTAAAACATTTTATTGGAGAAGGGGAAAAGGGAACATGGTATTTCGGCAGAAAGGAGAAAACTGGGGAACAGAGCTGAGAATGGTGGGGAAAAAGATGCAAATGTAGTGGCTTTTTAGTAAAAAGAATTGAATAAACAATAGTGAGCAGGCAAGAAAATTCTGTCAAAAAGCGCATCTGGTTGTCAAGTGTATTTCATTCCTCTATGTTCCCAAGAAAGGAACATTATGTAAATTAAATCTACCTAACAAAAGATGGGATATTATTACTTTTTTTTCTATATATTTCTTGACATTTCAGACTAATTAGATTTTTTTAAAATACTATTTTTGTCTCAAA
This sequence comes from Rauvolfia tetraphylla, assembly GCA_030512225.1. Lineage (NCBI taxonomy): Eukaryota > Viridiplantae > Streptophyta > Magnoliopsida > Gentianales > Apocynaceae > Rauvolfia > Rauvolfia tetraphylla. Next base: position 3,483,477 of record JAJQKT010000004.1, on the reverse strand, counting down.
ATATATATTCAATTATTCCTTTTTCTATATCGAAATGCTAAAGAAATATAATGACCTTTTTCTTGGTCTTACTTTTCTTTAAATGACTAGTAGTGTAATATAATTCCAATTCTCAAAATTGATTTTAACTTTACCAAAGAGTTATAAAATAAGACGATTCCTTTTATAGATTTTAAAAATTTCTTAATATCTATAAAAAGAAAGAATGAAGAAAATTTCTGAAATGAGAAGTCTTGTTTTTATATCTGAGAGTATAATCAAAATTTTTCTTTTTTCTAAAAATTTAATATTCATAGTATATTAAAAATAACGAATGTATTGACAATATTAAGATGCATTTAAAGGGATCCTCCTGTCTCCCCTACTTCTTGTCCCTTACTTATTCCCCTTTCTCTCCACCCCATCCCCACGCTCTCCCCTACGAAACCCGTGTGGACATAAACCCCACTTATTAGGCATTCACTAATTCGAAGGAATTTGTCCGTTTGACTTGGTAGAGAAAGATAGGAAAGTTCTTTGATCACCTAAATTACTAAGAAATTTTCTTTTGATAAATTAGTAATTTATTGATAGGTTAGTAATTATTTATACGCCAGTAAAAATAATACAAATGAATAAAACTATTTTAATACGTAATAAGTTACTTCTTCTGTCTCAAAATATGTGAGATCTTTTTCTTTACACGAAAATTAAAATTTTGGTAAATTTTATAGAAAAATTTTGATAGATGTCTAAAATGTTCATATTTAAAAATTCTTGGTTAGTGTGTCAAATTCAAATTTAACATTAAAAATTGACATTTAGGGTGGTTGGTTGAAAATTTAATAATTTTTTAAAAATAAAAGTACTTAAATAGTTGGTTAGAGACAAGAGTAAAATTAAAAATAAAATAATAAATAAAACTTTTATATAGAAAGAAAATTTATATTTTGAAACAAACGAAAGTAGAAAGTATACTATATATTTTAAAATGGAGGGAGTAATTATTTTATCAATATGTGCTTTTCTCTTAGTGTGTGAAAAACCATTACCTATTAATAAGTTTAGCCTAAATTGCTATATTACCTTGTGGATTAATGAGGTTAGCGATAGGCTTATGTGTTAAAGAGATTTATCTTTGTGACAATTTCAACAAAAATTACTTTTAAAAAATGAAAATTTTTTATTTTTTTGTTGCATCTAAAAATAAAAAATATTTTAGGCAAAATATGTTAAATAATATAATTGTTTATCTTATGGAATGGCATTAACTGTTAGGACAGAATATTAAATGGTCAGTAGTCTTAACACAGATTGATTATCATAGAAACAATAGCAAAATTATTGAAAAAATTCTTGTTCACATGCCAAGAGATAAGTTGGGGTAACATTCTATTAGATTCCTATTTGGAAATTTTATAAAAAGTGAATTTTTTATTATAAGAAAATTTATCCAAAACAATTTTAGTTGTCGGTTTTTGGAAGTGAACAATAATCAATCTCACTAGTTGTGACAAAATTGTTCCACTTTGACACCAAGCTTTTTAGCCTCAAATGTACAAAAAATAAAAAATAAAAATTTCTAAAGAGTTTGATCTTATTAATTTTTTTACACTCTAAATCAGACATTCTATTCTTACAACCAAGAAAACGAATCGAATAAGATTGCATTAAACAATTCTTACATGCACAAGACTTTGGTTGAAGTGTGGGCCCCTACTACCCCACTTTTTCATGAAAATTTTAGTTTGGTCTCCGTCAAAAGTAGCCGTTACACCTCCCGCTGCCCCCACCCCCGTTCCGATCCCTTAGCAACGCTTACGGAATTATAACAAAATCTTTCCACCAAGAAATCCGTGTTTCTTGGCTCCTAAGCCCATTCTTCAAACCACGCTCCCCACCTTCTCGCTTTGAATTCTCTGTAATATTTTCAATAAAATTCTTTTAAAATTTTTATTAAGATCTATATTTTATAACAAAAATACAATGTTATCTAAGGGCAACCGGTTAAGAAAATCTTTAACGTTTTAATATGACTATGTCAATATCATCGTGTTTAATCTTAATCAATATGACTCTATTCTGTATATTATAGAACCATGCTGCAAGTCTGCAACGTCTCTCTTTTTATATATGCATCTCTTTCTCCTAACTCCTGTTCTGATACTGTGATATCCTTCTCTCTCTCTCTCTCTTTTTTGCTCTGCTTTACCCCTCTCTGAGTTCTTGATACGAATAACCCTTTCTGCAGTTTACTATGAAAATGAAAGAGTTGTTTAATCCAACCGATTCTTCAATCTTGGAAACAAAACCATCAACACCATTGTTAACATCTTCAACAACGAGTAGCAGTGGCACGAGCAGTGAGACTGATGAGAGCCCAGCAACGTCTCGCAGATTTGATTTTCAGGCTCTTAAGGTGATGATTCCGAGTTTCCACGGTTCTAATTTTCATTCATACAAATCATTGGCTGTTCTTTCTGGTCACATTGGTACGGTTTCTTGTTTAGCTTTGTGTGGAGAATTTATTCTAAGTGGTTCACAAGGCAAGGATATTATAGTGTGGCAGCAGCCTGATTTGAGGCAGTTCACCAAGTTTGGATCAGGGGAGGGCTCTGTTAAGGCCCTTGTCACTGTTGGAAATAATGTTTTTACTGCACATCAGGACAGTAGAATTAGATTTTGGAAGGTGTCGAGAAGCTCTGAGAATGTTTTTAGGCTTGTTAATAGTCTTCCCACCACCAAGGATTACTTGGGGAAGTTCATGAAACAGAGTAATTATGTCCAGACCAGACGGCACCACAAGCGTTTGTGGATTGAACATGCCGATAGTATTTCTTGCTTGGCTGTGAGTAATGGGCTAATTTACTCGGGTTCATGGGACAAGACTCTTAAGGTTTGGAGAATTTCAGATTTCAAGTGTTTGGAATCGATTAAGGCCCACGATGATGCCATAAACGGTTTAGTTGCAAGCAGGGGAATTGTTTATTCAGCATCAGCAGATGGAAAAATCAAAGCCTGGGGAAAGGAAGAAAAGAACACACATTCTCTCAAGGGTATCTTGGAGGGTCATAAGGATGTTTCTTTGAATTCTGTGGTTGTTCCCGAAGATGGAAGTCTGGTTTACGGAGGAGGATCCGATGGATACGTAATGGGATGGTTAGGAAACAAAGATTTTGATAGCTGGAAGGTGATTTGTGAGGTGAAAGCACATCAAATAGCTGTTTTGTGTATGTGCTCAGTGGGGGAATTCCTTTGCAGTGGATCAGCAGACAGAAGTATTGGCATATGGAAAAGAGAGATCAATGGCGGCCTATTTAGAATTGGGATCATAAAAGGCCATGAAGGGCCAGTCAAGTGCCTGCAGGCATCACCAGGATTTGTTGGAGGTGGATTCATGCTCTATAGTGGAAGCCTTGACAAAAGTCTCAGGGTTTGGTGGGTTCCAAAGTACACTTCTGCGACAGAGTACTCGTCTCCAATTCAATGTGAAGGGGAAAATTCCCCATTCTTGTTGTCAAGTTAGATCTTTTAAAGTCAGAAGTGAAGAGCCACTGGTTTCTTTTTTTTCATTCAGTGGCTTCTGTGCTTTTTGAGGTTGCTTATTTTGTTTTTGTCTTGTCAATAGTTCCTTTCAGGGTGTAATTGTTGTTAGTATAGGAAAAGAGGCCAAAAGAAGCCTCAAACACACTATGTTTGTTTTGAGTTTTTGTGAATTAGAAGATTATATGGTCGTGAGATTTTGTGTATGTGATACTTAGGATGAAACATAGGACTCATAGGATTGATTATTGTTTTTGTTTTACATTGTTGTCATACATGTCTTGTTGTTCTTCGGTTGTAATTAGGTCTTTCAATGACTGTAAACAGTTTGTTCCAAATAATATTCTTTCTGTTAGTTTTGACAAATAGTGCTAAATGAACAATTTAGACATATCTGCGGTTTCTTGCAGCAGAGTACCTTAATTTGTACAAATGTTGGGAAAAAGTAGTGAGGATTGGATTCAAAATTTTGGCTTGATGAGGTATACTTTCAAACTTGTTTCTGGGGTTTTTTCTATTCAAGAGATAGGAGATAAACTTGTTCACATTCCGACAGCAATACGGCGTAATGGCAACAATCCATGTGATTACAGTTAACAATCATATTTAGACATCTATAACTGCTTTCTGCTTGTTAACTTAATCATAGGTTTTGGGCAGGTTCATCTCTTAATAATTTCAATGAATCGTTTCCTCAATTACAGGACTGTCCTAAATATTATAGCTAATGGTTTTGTTTGTTCTGTTCTGCACAAGGGCCATCCTCAAACTTACAAAACCATAATAGCATTTGTTTAGTGAAATTGAGAGAGAGAGAGAGAGAGAGGGGAAAAAGCAGATAATGGCAATTAGTATAAAGAAAAAGGTGTTACAGATAAACCAACTCACCTATGGAAATGTTTAATTAGGTTATGCTCCCTAGTGCTTGAAGATATGAAGTTCCATTTTGGATGATCTCTTCCTTTTAACACTTCTGAAATCCAGCTTGTATTTCCACTTTCCATACAATGAAATTTGAAGGTTTAATACAAAGTCATTGACGTGTCAAAATGAAAATATCTAAGTTGTTTGCACCTAATCAACTAAACAATTCAAAGAAATGAATCACTAATCAACTAAATAATTTACATGTTGTGTTACATGACGTGAGGTTATTTGTGAAAATGTATAAAAACGCTTGTGAAATTCTAAATAAATTTGAACTCATTTAATCTTGAAGACCTTTGAGTCCACTTAATAGAAATTTAGGGTTTATCCATTTGAAAGAAGTGAATTATAGAATTCCTATTGAGATTACCAAAAGTGAAGCCTTCGGGAAGCCATTTGTTCTAAGTGGTTGGTGCAGGCATGTTTAAGAGCAAAGTAAGTCAAATTTCCTCAAAATTCAAGAGTTCCAATATTTTTCCAAAAAAAAAAATCTCTTTTGATATACTGAATGAAGTGAATGTAAATCGAATCTTGAACATTTTCTTGAATACAAAATATTTCTATCAACTAAATTATTATTCCACATATTCAAAACTTATTTATTGTAGGAAATATTCTTTTAAAAAGTAATATAGGGGTCCAACATCTTGCATGCATGCATGGGTTTGAAATATTCAAAATTTCACCGACCAAACTCTGTTTTGTAGGCTTTGCATGGCATTGCGTGCAAATAGAGCATAACGAGGCCAACCACTGTTCGTCTCTCCCCTGAACTTGTTTTATACATATATAGAGGTAATGGCATAACGAGGAATAGTATCTGGACCGTGAACTAGATGGGATTAACAAACAAATTGAGATATTCATTTTGGTGGTGAAGTTGTCCATGGAGATCATCAAGTCTAGGGTTGCACCGAGGGGCTCCCTTCGCTACCAAGCTATTTGGAAGGAAGAACAGAGGAAAACACAAGAGGATCAGAATTCTACATTCTAAATACTGCCTATAATGCCATGAAGAATTCAAAATTCCGAGAGGAAAAGAGATTTTAGGATGAAGACATAAATTATCATTTCATTTATGGAGGAGTATGATACTCCGTTCGTATTAAAACATAAGGCATTTTAATCATTTTTTCTTTTATCGAAATGTGTACTCTTTTACTAATTTGAAGGATTATTTTTTTAAAGTTATACTCACTTATAAATATAATTTTCTCATTCTCTATTACTTTTGTGAAATCAATTAAGGATAAAATAAGAAAAATATCCATAATTTTCTTCTTACTTAATATATGCAAAAAGGACCAAAAGACCATATACTTTAAAACAAATGGAGATAAAACTGCAGTAAGTGTTTGTTATGGTTACTCAAGCAAAGGTTGTCCCATACATGAGATTTAATATTACAAAATACAATGACAAGAGTGGATGAAACAAACAAAGTGTTCAATTTAGATGAGCTTAAACATGTAAAGAGGAAAGGAAAGGACGTTAGAAAACAAACAAATGAAGCTTCTAATATTTGACTACACAAATAATGTTATAAAATAAAATTAATTATTTCATGAAAAAGTATAATCTTAAATATTAACCCTAAAAAGAAAAAGAAAATTTTGGTTGATGTTATTTTTATGAACACAGAGTTTCTTAAAAAATTCCAAAAAATAGATGAAAAACTAACCAATCTTTCAGAAAAAACTTTATGCCTTATGGAATTACAGATTTAAATATATATTCCAAAAAAAAAATCAAGGTCTAAAAATAGAAGATGGACTAATTCTTGTCTTTGTCATGGCAAACATGATGACACAGAAGAAAAATTGAATTATATATTTAATTCACTCCATTTTTCATTTTCTCAATTTTGATAACTTCCCTTGATTTCTTTGGATAGGAATACAAACCTCGAAGAGAAGCAAAGGTTCTTTAATTCATCATAAAGAAAGGGATCCCATATGTCATTTTTCTATGTATGCTACTTTGATATGCCATCACTTTAGATTCTTCTATAGTTACCATTCTTATAAGAGAAGAAATCATGGACATCAACCTTTGTCCTTCGCCCCAAGCTTTTCCCGCGGGGGAGAGGGTGGGGACGCGGGGGAGGGGGGGGGGGTTGGAGAAAGAGAAATGGATAAACACCTTGTACATTTCGTACCTAAGTCAAAAGGGAGATGTAATTAAGAAAGGAAAAAGAGAGAAATGAAAAAAAAAACTTTTATATATTCATGGGATTTAAAAACAAAAGATTGGGAATCAAATTTAATTGACACACACATATATATATATATATATATATATATATAGTAGAAAAAGTAGAAAAAGTAGAAAAAGAAAACAAATAGTAGAAAAAGTTTAGAACAAGGTCAAGGAAAACAATAAAAATTTATAATCAACGGCAAATTTTTTATTTAATCTACATAAAAAAGGATAAAAAAACTTTATATTTTAGAACGGGGGAGAGAGGAGTAATACATACAACAAATAAATTATATAAATAGATAAGAGATAGAATTCTTATTACTCAAGCACACAAAAGAGCCTAACAGATGGGATAAACGTCTTAAAAGTCATAAGTGGATACATTAGTGTCCCTTCTCCAAGGGAAACATCATTCAACTTGATTATATCTATATATTTGTCAATTTAGTATAAAAAAATTCTACATTATTGATTGTCAGAAATGATCTTCCTTTTTTCTTTTTTAATTACGGGAGAGAACTAAGGAGTCGGATAAATTAAGCTACGCAATCCCCTGTTGAACCAGAGCTAAAACTGTTGCTGCTTCTATTATTGAAACCTAATTCAGAAACACTTTAGAGTGGGAAAAGGTTGAGGAACAACAACAAACTGATCTTTACGATTGCAGAAGAATCTGTCCCTTTGTTGTCTGCTCTTATTGTTATATTCCATATTTTGTTTCCAATTCACAAAGCTTAGGGTGTATTTGGATTGGATATTTAATATAAATTTTTTTACTTTAAATCTTACTTCCTCTATTATGAATAATTAATTTTTATGAAATTAAAAAAATTTTAAATTTAAATTTAAACTTTATCTAAATATATTCTTACCCGTGTTACATACGGATAACTACAAAAGTCCTAAGAAAAGTTAAAATAAACAAAGTACTACGGCAAGAAGCTGAAATGAGCAAAAAGAACCGACAATTAGGCCATATTATTCCCATCTTACCTGGCTATTAGCAGAAAAAGAAAGGAAAAAGTGTACAATCAACATGCTTCCATGGAAAAGTAAACACTAGAAAATGAAAGCAACCCTAACTTTTTCAAAGCTTTTGGGATCCAGCGTCGAACAGATTGTATGAACGTGATTTATTTATAGAATGTTACAAGTCATTTTCAACGCTTTGATTATTAGAGGAACTGAGAATTTCAAGGCTACATATAGAGGCTCCATGCAGCATAGAGAACCTCAGTGATGAATAAACTCTGCCTTTGGATTTTGTATTCATAAGATAATCAATTTCTGATAACAAGGAATCAAGCAATAGGCATTTCCAAGTCCAGTTACAGATGAGAGTTGGATGGAAACAAAAGTTACTTACAAATAATCTATGCTTTTTAGGCATTTCATAATTAGGAAAAATAGTTAATTTGGTTTCCCAAGCTAGGGTCTCTTTATCGTTTGGTCTCATAATTATTTTTCTAACCTTCATATATTTAACACATTGTCAAAGTAGTCTCGCTATTACTCTTCTCGATAAATTTTCTGCTGAAAACAACATGGGCGAGTATGCTATATTTCTATGAGGGCAGGCATATCTGTCCAAATAATATACAAAAACTTGAAAATGGCATATTTTTACAAGAAGTTACTAACTAACTTTAAGGACCAAATTGATTATTTTTAAAAAATTTTTAATATTAATTGGATAAATATGCCCTTATAGAAATGGCATGAGCTTAGTACATGTTATTTTTTTGCAGAAGTCCGCTGAAGAGATAATGACGAAATCTCTTAAGAAATATGTAAGATATTTAGAGATCTTAAAGCTTTAAAAAATTGTAAATCTAAACCGGAGACCTTAACTATAAGACTAAATTAGTCAAAATTTTCAATTTAAATTCTGATCCATTTTGGCAGTTCTGAGCCTGGCAGGATTAACACACCATGACAAATATGGGCATTCTCTTATTATTATATATGCCGTTAATTTATATAACTTACATCAAAATACCACCAAAAGCCTAATTTGTCATAGTGACAGAACATTTCGCACTACTCTTTCTGAGTATTAGGTTAATGATTTCACTAACGTAGTTGTCTGGAACAAGAGGATGTACTTAATCCAACACTGCAATCTACTAGCATTAAGAATCTAGAACTCTCACCGGAAAAGAAATTTCTGAAGAAGAAGCGAATTTCATTTCTGTAAATTATGCTAACAGAGAAAATCACCTTTAGTTATGTTTATTGCAAGCTTAGGTCATGCAAAGTCTGTGCTTTGTTGGAGATTTTGAATAACCATAACAAGAGTGGAAACAAACAAAACACTCCAATCAGATCCACTTTACACATGTAAGGGGGAAATACTAAAGAGCAAAGATCGAGCTTAAACATTTGAGCATCTTAACTAAATTTATATGAGAACACAGAAAAGAAGAAGATGATGATGGGATACTATTTTCACAAAAGCAATTCAGAGTGTACATTTTGTCTTTGCCATTGAACTGATATCTACCAACTTAAATGGAAAAAGCAAGTTTATTCTGGAAACTTGTCTGGTTTTACCATTTTCCTTGGGATCCCCATGATGAACCAAACAAAGAAAATGAATGAAAATTGAATCCATTTTTCATTTCACAAGGTTGCTTTGCAGTCAGTACCATAGGGATTGGACCACAAATGCTGAAGTGTAGGAAGAATTCTTTGATTCGTCTCAAAGAAAGGAATTGTTAAACTGTATCCTGGCAAAGCAATATACCTACTCTATACAATATTAGTCGGCATTTTTTAGGAAAAGAATTGAATGACCTTTGTCTTTGACCCCAAGTTTTTGGTGAGTGGGTTTGTGTGTGGGCGGGGGTGGACGCGGAAGGGGGGAAGCGAGGGGACTCAACAGTCTTGGGACTACAGTTGGTAAGCACTTCGATAAAAGAAACATTTAGTTCATAATTTTATTGAATTCTTAAATATTATGCAGTGGCTGTGAAAACGGTTGAAGTATATAGCAATTCTTTTAATTGTATCCCAAGTCAAAGAAAGGTTACATGAATAAACAACAAAACTGTGAGAATGAATGTTCAACAAGATTGACATAGATGAATAATAAATGTTGGAGAAAGAACGAGCAGAAACAAGGCCCTCAAAAGGAAAAAAAAAAAAAAAAGCAACTAGCTCCGAACTAATTTTGACATCTTGTTGCCCTTAGAGTTATCTTTTTTAAGGAGTGAATTAAGCATTAGAGAATTTTTTTAGAAGATGAAAAGTTAGTTAGATTATTTTAGAGTAATCTAATATTTATCTAGAGAAAATTAAAAAGTTAGACAATTGAAATTTGGTCGAATAGGAGAAGATATCTTAGTTCAAACACGCCGCCAACTATCCTCCTTATTCACGGAAAAAGAAAGGAAGGTCAAGATCCCACATTTAATTAAAGATCTGAGATCATCTCCATATCTTTGCAAAATAATTCAGAAAATTTCTAGTATGGCCAAAAAGTTGAGGAACCAGAAGGAAGTCATCCTTAAGAGAGCAAAACAATCAAATCCCTTTGGTTTGTCTGTCCTTATTTTCTATTCTACATTGCTGTTTTTGTTTGCTAAGCAAAGAAGAGAATTGTTATATGAGGACAACTCCAAGTTTCCATCCCTTGAGCTATAAAGAAATAACATTTTAACATCATTTAAGAACAACAACAGGGCTGAAATTTCGACTGCCGCCACTGAATGACAGACCTATAGATTTTGCTTCTTGGTTCATACTCTTTAATTCCTTTGCCATTCTATAAGATGGAAGAATGACATCAATCAAAACATGCCAATGAAAATATCCTGATGTGTCTTGATTACCATTATGTGATTAAAGATGAACTTCAAATTGATTAGGTAAGTTTTAAGATAGAGATATATAAAGGATCTGTGAAAGAGCTCCATTCCGACACAAGATGGTTCCCTAAAATTTTACTCATGTCCAAGGCATCGAGACGATAGAGCCAGGGAAAGAACTCTAGATCAGAGGCATTCCTAAGCAACTATAGAAATTTTCAAAAAATAAAGAATAAACATGGACGATTGAATTAGAGACTTTTTACTTCAAATTCTGAAAAGGAACTACGAGGGGCTGCTGTCTAACTTGTTTACCCTAACAAACTTGAGGAACCGGCCAAAAAGTGCAAAGTTACGACTTTTCAAAGACATGCTTCTTCTAGAAGAGAATTATTTCACAAGTTGCCTGTTAAAATAAACCATAGTTATTTGTTTGAACTTTGGACTCTGAAGGTCTCAAGAAACTTGCAAGTTAATAATTAAGTGCTACAAAGAGTTGAAAAGAAAGAAAACAAACCAACTATTAGGCCAAACTAACCATTCTCACCTGCTGATTATCGGAAAAGGAAAGTGAAGAAGGACAATACAACATCTTTGTTTAACTTTCAACTAGTTTTGTGGAATATGAATGAGTAGAGCTGCAAAATGAATACTATTGAGAATTACAGCAGCCCCAACTCTTTTAAGCCTTAGGGGGTTTCACCAAATCTTTAGTATTAAAATATGCAATTATTCACTTGGGCATTTGACCTTAATAAATATACCAAATCTTTTCCTTGCAGCATGTTGCAAGTCAATATTTCAACCTCCATTGGATTGTATAGTAAAATGAAATAAAAGGTCAAATAATCAGTTGCTTTTTGTGGTTCTTCTATGTGTAAGCACCGTCGTTGGACTATGGTGTTTTTGGAATCCGCTTGCAAGAAAGAAAGCAGCAACCAGAAAGAGATGTAAAGATATTGTGGGCTGTGCTAAACCAAATGACCTATTGAAATGCCTGGATTTGCTCACTAGGGCTTAAGGATATGAGGTTTCGTTTTTGAGAAACTTTTTTGTTTTGGACATTGCCAAATGATCTGTCTGAAGCACCATACATCTTGGCTTTTGCACACTATGCAAAGAATTTGCTTTCCTCTTGTGAGTTCTCGCTCAGCATGCAATAAAATGACACACTTCCAATCAGTTAAGCAGTCCAAGAAATGGATCAGTATGTGAGATTCCTTGTCGGTTCGGTAGTGAGTGACTCAACGTGGGATGTTTCATTCAACAGTTTTGTCAAAAACCAGTTTTAGTAGCAGGTTTTTATAATTTGGGTCCATGCTTACATTTTTATGCGAGTTAAGGTTTACATGTATGTTTGAGCTCAGCTCGATTGGGCTCAGGCTAAGCATGTAAATATTAATTCAGTCTCAGAGCGAGTCAGGGCAAACTTGACTCACCCAGCCTAATTAACAAGAGGAGAATCAGCTCAAACCCTAAAATTATGTTATTCAAACGTCCATAATCAGCACAAAGTTTTCCGTTAGGAAGATCTTAAGAACTATGTGCCAGAAGGGTAAAGGCTCCATTCTGTTAACTACAACTGTTGTACTCGGAGCACATTCTCATCAAATGCTATATTGCAAAAACGGTATGGTTTACCTCAAAATGGAGCTTCAGCCTCTTGCTCTTCCGATGTAGGAACGTTAAAAGTTTGTGAGTACAAGATGACATCTTCCTGGAATTCTCGATGGTCTCATCTGTTGCATCCGAATCAATTTGGTTTAGAACCCAAAATTCATCCATTACAGCTATCAACCAACCTGATCAGCTTAGCGCGATCAGAACAATTTGAACACAGCAAAAGTGCAGCATGATGTGCGAAGAAACTGATTGATTGCCAAGAGAGCCTAACAGTTTCAGGAAGAAACTGATTGATTGCCAAGAGAGCCTAACAGTTTCAGACATTGGACTCAACCAGAAAACTGGTTAAAGGCTAACTTCGTTACATCTTTTCAAGATAGCAAGGCCCATCTTTCAGGATTTTTGGTTCGCATTCAAGAACTATCACCTGTGCTTGGAGTAAAATTCTAGCTCTTGATGCATCTGCTAGAGAAGCCATGACGATGTAGCCAGGAATAAGATATTTGAAGGAATTCTTTACCAGTTGTTACAACCTTAGCGAACTGTTCAACCCAATTCTTCCAGCACCATGATGCGGACGGAGATTCCCTTGCATTCATTCCTTGAATGGCCATTCAGAAGAAGTTACAGATATGTAAACTACAACGACTAATCTAACCGATAATTGATTTACCAAGCTGATGAATAACTGGAAAATAAAAATTTAAAGGAAAGATATGCATCCTGAATCATGAATTGGTGTAGTAACCCTTGAGTAATCAAGAAACATTACAGAAGTATATGAGAAAATGGAACGTGTGTTTCTTCCTCTATACAAATTAGAAATTCAATCTCTAACTGCATTACACAATACCAAAAGTGCCGATTACACCGAAATAAAGTTATCTTATAAGCTCTTGAAAATATAAATATTACAAAATTCCTATATATCCTTGATCCTGATTGCAGTAGAAGTCATATATGCACCAAAGCCCGTCTCTAAAGGGACAGTCGCAAGTCACAGGTTTTGTTCCACGGAATAGTCAAGTGTATAAAGAACGGAGTTGTTATAGTTGCTTGTAGAAGAGGACATAAGCTTGGTCGTGCAACACTTTGCTAGTGCTAATTGCAGTGACAGATGAATCATCAAACCGTAACCACTGACCATCAGAGCAGCGGGCATCAGCAGTATAATGTCCCTTTGATGCTTCCCTTCCATGATGGGTTATTGAAGAAACAAGCTCATATCTTCGGCCCTGATCAAGTTAAAAACAAGGAGATTTGAAATAAATCTTATTTGCAACTAACATCATAAATATTTATTTTAACGTAAAGGAAGCCATCTCTTCCCTGATATAAAACTTCTGAAAATTTACTGTCCAAGCACTGAAGTTTGTCCAAGGCACCAATCCCTCCCATTCTTAGTTGTCCCTCTTTAAAGTTCAAGTAGAACCGGTAGAAATTCAAGAGAAATAAAGATTCTAGCACCCCATGACTTCCAATTAGTAGTATACTGAAGTTGTCAACCCAGTCACCACTTGTATAAAAAGGATCATCACACTCAGAGACAACAAAAATCATTTTTCTCGAGAGCAACATCATGAAACTTTAAGGATATCCAGTCTAGATAATTTTAAAAAGAGATTTCAGATTAAAGTAACTTGTCCTCATTATATGCAAGACTGTAAACCTAATCTATCCTCTAGTGTTTCATAAACGCAATAAAATCTTAAACACGCCATAGTTCTTTACCCCAATCCTGGAAAGCTAGTACCATCTTTACTTGTACATAAAAGTCACATGAATGTTACCCCCATTGTGATGAAAACCAAATGCAGCTAAGCATACAACTAGGTGGGTAATTTTAGCTGAATTGACGACAATCCAACTTAAAGGGAACAGTTGATCCAATACAATCCAACAAATTTAATTAAATTATGATTTTAATCAATCCAATCAACATATCATTACCTCAGTAGTTGCAGAAGCAAGCAAATCACGGCGAAGGACCAGTTGAATCGGAAAGCGCACTGGTTTAAGCAATTTGCTGCTTCCATGGCTTCCATAGGTAAACCGCTTCAGATGTAAGATCATTATCTGGGGAAGTGCCTGTATGGTGACAGATTTTCTGGCGGCAACTACTCCAGCCTGAAAATATTTTTCAATAACGAAATTAGATCACCAGAAAACCAACGAAATCTCTCATTTCTTTTCTCTTTTTTCCCTCTTTAGCATCAGTGTTGCACGACAGAGGTGAACACGAGAGACAGCATAAAGCAATAATTAAACCAATGTACACATTGGACAAGAGAAAAAGTCATGAAATCATAGAATGATATTTTTCTTCTGCAACACCAAGTTAGTTACCATTCCCTCTGTCACTTAAGAAGTCAGCTTCTTAAGTAAAGCTTTTTCCCAACCACATATGATAGGCATAAACTTTGAAAACGAGAGCCAGACCACTCTTCAGTGGGCACATCGTGTACTCACCCTTTTTTTCCTTTTCCAGGTACCAGAACCATATTCAAGCAACTCACACAGTTCGTAACTTAAGCATGTGGCCTACATCGTTGGAAATTACCCAAAAAGCATGCAATGCAAGGCAGTTTCTTTTTGGGTAACATGGACCATTTGAACAATAATTATTGTTGATAAAGAAGTAGCAACTCCCAAGCACAAGATATCAGGACAGAGAAAGTGTTATTAAGCAGAAGACAAATTAAACTTTTGCATACCCAGTGTAAGATTAGATACATTAATCAGGAAGCACAGGTGGAGCATGTGTGTGAAATGGACTCATTCAACTCATGCTAACAAGTGACTCTGCAAGAAATTTTTTTGGTCAGTTCAAAGATAGTTTTACTTGCTTTTTTCCCTTCCGCTTCTATTTTCTTATACAAAAGATGACGTATAAAAAGTAGCACAAAATTTAGTTGATGCATAAGCATCAACATCCTAGTCTCATCTCTTCAATTTCTGCCACTGAGTTTAGTTAATTTATCAAAATCTCAGGTTCCTGTTTCTTAATATTTAATACCGTAATCAGACTACATATTTCTCACTGTTGAAAAAGATCATATTGGTCCTATTTCTGCAATTTTAGTTAAACGGAATTTACCCTTATAATCTCTTTCACTTCATAAAACTATGACAATTCATGTCACAGAACCAAAAAAGAGTCCTGGAGGAAAAAGAAATTAAAAAAAGGAAAATGAAGTCCAAAGACGCCAAGAGTTACGGAAGATTGGAAACACAATTTAACAGCATATACAATTGCAAGAAATCATATGCAGCCACCAAAAAAAATCCATCCAGAGACACTCAAAGTTACCAAGTGAAATTTAACAACTTGAAGAAAGTTAACACCTGTCTAAGCTAAAGAGCATATACGTAAGCTCTTACATACTCTTGAAGAAATAAAACTGAGTATTTAAGAGAAATCCTTGAGAATGCAGCACCTCAATGCACTAAAATATATTTATTAAAAACAGGAACCACTTAGAGCAAGATTCCTACCTTCAAGTTAGGACACATTTCCAGAATTTCAAAGTAAAGACACCCAAAGAGGTTGTGCCACATTTTTTTTGGCCTCTTGCCACGTATTTTTCCAGCAAGGACAAAATATTCAATTACAGTAATAAAAAACAGTACATCTTACCTTTCCACTTGATGATGTTCGGTACTCCTCAAGCATTTCTGGCGCAGAGAATAAATGCAGAGCTTCTTCAATATTATGGACAGCTTCATGTGAAATATCAAGATGGAGAAGGAGAAATGGCTGAACAGTGACAGAGTCTTTATTTCCTGATTCACATGAGAGATGTAAAATAAATACCGGAACAAATTGATTGCAATTAAAAAGAGTGTTTCAAGGGCAGAAAGGAAAGCAGGAAAATAACCAAAAATCATATTACAGGAATTACTAGAACTGCTACACCAGAGCCAATGCATGGCAGACAACAGAGGACAAGAACAGAAAATCTCTCTCTCCCCCTCCCTCCCTCTCTCATTTTTTGAAAAACTTACTCAATTTTTTATTTTCAGCTGGTTTGTTATAGATGATCACCATGGCTCATAGTATAAGCTAGAGCATCTTACCCAGCAAAGTTAGACTCAAACTGATCAGAGAAAGTCTGAATAGCTTCTTACAATGTAGGCGAAGCATAGAGAAAAGGTTTTCTTCCAGAAGAGAGAGAGAGAGAGAGTGAGAGAACGAAAAAGGGTCAAA
Source organism: Rauvolfia tetraphylla (assembly GCA_030512225.1). NCBI lineage: Eukaryota > Viridiplantae > Streptophyta > Magnoliopsida > Gentianales > Apocynaceae > Rauvolfia > Rauvolfia tetraphylla. Next base: position 3,467,187 of record JAJQKT010000004.1, on the reverse strand, counting down.
AGCCATTGCACGGCAGACAGCAGAGGACTAGATCAGAAAAGGTCTCTTCCTCGTTCCCTAGCTCCCACAAACATACAAACAAGCACCCATATGGAGAAGCAGAAGAGAGACACCCAAAACAATGTAAAACTACCTAGCAACTAATGTGAAATGTAATTCTTAATATTCAAATATAATTTCAGCATTCATGACATAATTTAACAGCATGACCGTAGCAGGCAAGGCTCAATTTGATTCTGATTTTATCATATTGCCAACACCCCATACAAACAACTCTACAAAATGTAAAACGAGAATCTCATATGTACTATTGACTTGATTTACATTTCAATGATATAGTTTATCTCAATTTGGTGGCTTTGAACTATCAATAGTGCAGTATACCATTATGGTCTACAGTATTTCCTTTAGCTTGATACAAGACAGATAGGTCCATCTCCTACTCATTTATTCTCTGCAAGATGTGTGAGGAAGAAATTCATGGGGTAACATAGTTTATTTCAAGAAGTCTGTCCCAAAATCACATTAGTTGTTTGGCTTCCTTGTTAATGAGGCTAAACACTTTCGATAGATTAAGAAAATAGTGAGGCATACAAGATAAGATGCATGGTTCTTCCTGAAGCTAAAAGAAACTATAAACCATCCTGTTTTGTGCCATTTAATACCAAATATCAACTGGTTTGAGGAAGATAATACTGGATGCGGGACGGCTACAATACATTAGTTCAAAAGATAGGCAGAATACCCTTGCCTATCTATTCTTCTATATGATAATTGGTAAGAAATCAACAAATCTACTTCCAAGATACTGTGGTGCTGGAGTTGTGCCAAGAAGCTTTTTGTTTCTGAAATTGTTTTATGAGCTGGAGGATGACTTCAAGAACCAGTTCTAATCAAGAACTTTCTATGAGTTGCAGGCTAGACTAATCAATCTGCTACAGGGATATACAAACTTTCACTTGAAATAATTCTTTAGTTGGTACTTTTGTAATACTACATTGTGGTAATTTTGTTTGGTTGTGTGCAAATAAACGATAACTAAGATCAGTTAAAATACATAATCGCTACTTACTAGACTCTACACTCATAGCCAATAATTTAGAACCCCCTATTAACAAAGAGATAAAGATAGACTCAAAAAATTGAACGCAGTAAGAAATAAATTTAAAAGAGTATCATAATTTGGTCAATATAAATTTCAGTCAATGGATCAAATAAATTAAACAAATCAACAGCTGTCATACGAAATTCAATAAAAAGGAACAAGAATTTTGTTACCTCTAGCCTTCACAACACTTCGCAACTGTCCCCCAAAAATTGAACTTAGTTTTGAAGGAACAAAGTTTTGTGTTCTTGTCACAGTAGATTTGTTCTTGCGGCCAACAGTCTCCCATTCATCATCTTCAGCTGAAGATACAATAGACTTTCCCCCAGTCAAGCTCGATTGCCCTTCAAGCTTGAGCAATTCATCATGCATTTGATGTATGACAAAGCTTAGAAACTCCTGAGCATCTTCTTGCCTAAAAAGTATGAGAAGTATTTAGTTTCTCCAGATTATGAAACTACGGCTTAAACTTCCAAGACAAACCTCTTGCATGTGACTGATATTAAGAAAGATCAATTATATTTGCAATAACTTGGAAATGCACCAAATAATTGATTTTGCTTGTATAAGGGTACATAAAAACTGACGTGATATTCTAAATGCCCTTGCTTTCCAGAATAAAGAATACTATACGGAAAAAGGTGCCTTCTCAAACTTCACTTTAGAAGCTCTAAGTTACCTATTTCTCGAAAGCCCCCAAGAAATAAAGTAAGTCAACCATTTGCCAGAGATAAATTTCATTAGTTATTCTCACCTATTAGCTCCTTGGTTATATTTTGCACTTTCATCTGATTTATGCTAATCTGTAGAAACCAAAGGAGCAAGGTAGCAAATTCGTGTATATCTCTCAACTATTCTAAGAGTCTTCAAAGAAGATATTCGATTCTGGTACTTCATGCACATCCCAGAATAGAAACACCATTCAACAGAAACAGAACCACCACCCGTAAAAGAGCTTTGCATATCTCAATTTTAATAAATAATTTCATACATTGAACAAATGGAACCACAAAATCCCCCCCCCCCAAAAAAGAAACGAGATGTAAATCCCAAAGCATATAAGTTAACTATTCGGAAATAGGAAAAGAGAAAAACATGTTGGAAATATAGTGCAACCTTGGTCTTCCTGAGATGCTGCAGGGCACATCAGGAGTAAAATTTTTAAGGACAACTTCAAACATGGCAGGACTGAGGGGCCTAGCAATTCCAGGTGAAGTAATGTCTTTCTTCTTTATGTGGCTGCCAGCTGGCACACCAAAGTCAGCAATAAAGTTGGCAAATGCAGCTAGAGTTGGAAATCCAACCTATAAATTTTAAGGGAAAAAATCAAAAAATTAACTGACCACACATACAAAGATAAACCAAAAAGCAATAAACAGATAAAGCAACAAGAGGGGCAGAAGGACACTGTATCAGCACCTTCGGGATATAGCGCATCCTTAACTCCTGTAAGAGCTGAACAAATGGAGAGCAGGACAAGAGAGCCTGTAACGTTGCATTAAGGAAGCACAAATTTCCCCAGTTGATTAAACCACGAGGTACTAGGTCGAGAGGTAGCATAGGCCCATCAGATGCCCTCTGATGAGCCTCTTCAAACTGCCCAGCGGCAAAGGAATAATTTCCATTGGAACTCAGTTCCTTTGAGCCTAAGACATTAAGATCTTGTGGCAGCGAGTTATGGGATTTATTTTTTGCTTCCTTTTCATCCCGAGATACATGTAATCTTGCAAAGTCCAAACTTTCTACTTCATTCGATTCTTTATTTCCATTGCCATAGAAATTAGCAGATTGAGGAACAGTTCCATTTTCTTTCAAATCTCTCCCAGTGACATTATCTGCTGTGCCTTGAGCAAGGCCTTCACTTTCCTTTTGAACATTAGAGGAATTCAAATCATTTGGTCCTTTGAGAGAGCCAAACTGAATGCTAGGTCCACTGCTAAAACTTCCAAAAGAGAATTCAGTCACAACATTCTTGGAATTAACTTGGGTCTCTTTCTTTTCTCCAGTTTTTTCATTGTTGCTAGAGGATTTGTTCAGGCAAGACTTGGTTTCATCCTCAGTAAATGAACCGAAAATTAACACCTGAAGGAGGATGATGGCAACATTAAACAACTGTCAGGAGAAGAGAAGAGAATGGAAATTCAAAACAAAACCCCAAAGAACAAGGTCACATTGCAAGTTGCAACTACGATGACATATTCTAGAATGAATCCAAACCACTAATCCCAGAAATGCAAATTTCACAGAATCATAAAATTACAGTTCACTAACCACCCATACTAAACCCCAGAAGGATAGCACCAGACTTGAAAATACTTTTCTTGAAATTTATTGCTTGAATGACTTTCAGTCACCGAAAAATGCCTATTCCACATTCATCTGATGTTCACAAATAAAATATCTATCACCCAGCGGCGGTAAATAGATAATTCTAGAATCAAATAAACTAACCAAAATATTCAATAATCCCAAAATTCCAGAATTAAAGGATTAAAAGCAATATTATGACAATTAGCGGTTATTGTGAACTTGAGCTTTCCTAAAATTTCAATAAAGAAAGAAGCGAAGAAGGAAAATTATATACTCCAAAATGACAGAGTTTTTTTATTGAAAAATCAAACATTCCACAACCGGAAGAACAGAAAACGTTTGGTAATAATCAAGAAAGTACTAACCTTGGAATCACCCATGATGTAAACCGAAAAATGAAGGGTTTCAACTGGGAAGGGTGCTCTCCTTATCAGACGAATAACAAGAAGAAAACTGGTGTATAGAAAATTTATGAAAGACTAAAATTTGTTGACAAAACTGAGTTGCAGAGACCTGAGAGGTGCATACGATTGAAGACATGAAATAATAGGGGTGAGAAAGAGAGAAACAGCGCATTTAACAAGAAACCTTTCCCCTCTGATAGCTTAGTTGAGGGTCTGATTATCAATGGAATCATCGACCGGTTATAATCCCAAAAATGGAAAGAATTCTCACGCACAGGCACACCGAGAAGAAACAGAGGATTCTCTATATGTCTCTGTGTGCGTTCAACACTATAAAACCACTGGAAAGAGCCCTTTGTCCTGTGGTTTAGATTTAGGTTTAGGTTTCTCATAAGAGAGGAAGAGGTGCCAGCCAATGTAAGGGGTGCTCAGAAGCATTTTGTTTTGGGGGCAGTCCTTCGTTTTTGTATTGAATTTAGGGCAAGTCCTTGTATAAGCAAATCCCTCGTGCCTCCCATACAGCCCGTACGGGGAGGCTCATTTTTAACTATTATGTATGAGTATCAACCCACTTTTCTTCTTTATTCAAATATTAAAACTTATCCTATCTTCTAGGAATTCAATGTATAACTCTATATATTAGTGTTAGAAATATAATGAGTGATAATTTTAAAAATAATTAATATGAGTTAAAACAATTTTAGAATTAATAAAAGAGACATAAAAATAATAATAAATTTATTAATTTAGTTATATTAACTAATTTTTTTTAAGTTATGTGAAAATAAAAGTGAATATATCTTTGGTGCAGGAACAACGTGACAACTTTGGTTCCTTCTTGGAAAATGCTTGATGGCAAGAGTTGTCGTATTTGTATGCATGTAATAAAAAATTTCATAAGGTAATATTTTTTTTTTAGAAAACAGAAAAAGTGGTAAGTTTGAAAACAATGGTGAAGTTTTCGTCCGTTCAAAATTTTTTTATCTACAAACCATTTTAATTCATCTTTTTGAAATATTTTAGCTAGATCTATAATCCATAAGCATGGTTTTTCTTTGATCTCTTTAGATTGAAAATTGTTTCGAGCATGGTTTTTCTTTGATCCCTTTGGATCGGAGATCGTTTCTTCTTTTTTCTTTAGAAGATTAACTTTTATCTGTATTAGATATGAGTCCCTCCTCAGTTTTCCATCTCTATCCCAAGAAATCCTTTTGAATTGTTACAAATCATCAAGTAGCACAGTCAGCAGAAGCTTGCAAGTCAGAAGAGTTACCAACATATAAGCAGTCAGCAGAGGAGTGCAGGTTAGCAGAATTAGAAGCATGCACGTTAGCAGAAGCAAGATCAATGCAGAATGTCCAGTCAACTGCAGCATGCAAAGTCAATGCAAGATCAAAGGAATGCGGAATTAGTAAACACACTGGTGACATTAGCAAATGTATAGGTGATGATAGCAAATTCAGCAAATGCCAGCCAAGATACAGCTAGCATCCGGTTCAAGTTAGTTAGGATTAGTTTTGGTTGCATTTGACCGATTTTCATAGTCTTAGTCGGTGATCCTTTCACCGCCTTTCATATTTATTTTGTTTGTATATAAATAGCATTGTATTCCTTGTAAAGTTAGTAGAATCAATAAGAATTCCAGAATCATTTTCTTCATGGTATCAGAGCTCTCAATTCTCTTCTGCGCGGCATTTCCTTGTTCTTCATTTTATTGATTCTACTGAGATTCAGTATTTTCTGTTTTGCATCTTGTGATTACTTCTTTGATTTCAAACTCTGAGTTGATAGATTTTCTAATGGCGAATTTATCAAATCATGAGTTGCCACCGTCAAATCCTTTTCATTTGGCTTCAAATGAAAATCCTTCTTTGGTTCTGGTTTCACCAGAACTTGATCAACACAATTATCATTCATGGAGTCGTGCCATGAAAATGGCATTGATTTCGAAGAATAAGCTAGGTTTTGTTGATGGTTCAATTGTTACTCCAGCAAAGGATGCAGTGCATTACAAGCAATGGGAACAATCAAACAGCATGGTTTTGTCATGGATAATACGTACTGTTTCTACTTCAATCAAACATAGCATACTTTGGATAGATTCTGAATATGAGGTATGGCAGGATTTGCATGATCGTTATTCAGATGGAGATTCCTATCATCTTTCTGATCTAATTGAAGAGATTCATGCACTGAAACAAGGTAATAAGTCAGTGAATGAATATTTTTCTCAACTTAAGGTCTTGTGGGAGGAAATGCTTATGCTTAGACCAATTCCTAACTGCACATGTACACCAGCCTGTAATTGTGGTGCTTTTAAGACTGTGAGGGAATATTTTGATGATGATTATGTAATACGGTTCATAAAAGGATTGGATTCTTCCTTTGATTCTGCAAGGAATGCAGGTACATTCTGGGAATTCTCCTGTTGCTCCTCAGATTAATCAAGCAACAGTCATGTCAGCAAATTTTGATAATCCAGAGTTGACAGAAAATGTAGGTAAACTTCATGGTAATAATTCAAAGTATTGGATTTTAGATTCTGGTGCTTCTGATCATGTTGTATGTTCACCTTCTTTCTTTTCATTTTGTATTCCAGTTTCCAAACTTTTCGTTACCCTACCTAACAAAGTTTCTATTCCAGTAACTCATAAGGGATCTGTTTCTTTAAATCCACATTTAATTCTTCATGAAGTATTGTGTGTTCCATCTTTCCATTTTAATCTCATTTCTGTCAGCAAACTTTGTATACAAAATCATTGCTGTACAATTTTTCATTCATCAAAGTGTTTGATTCAGGACATTGCAACTATGAAGATGATTGGATTAGCTGAAGGTTGCAATGGACTATATTTCCTTCCTCTAGTTTCAGCTTCAGCTACACTTAATTCTCCTAATCCAGGCTTTATTTTATCTGTTCCTTTTTCTGATAGAAACACTTCCAATTCTTCTAGTTCTGTTTCTGTTTGTAATAGTTCAGCTAAACCTGATTCTTTGTTATGGCACTATAGATTAGGTTATTTGTCTTCTCAACGACAAAGTTTACTGAGTTCAGCTTATAATTCAGTTTCTAAATCTTCTGAGCTTGTTTGTTCTATTTGCCTTCTTGCTAAACAGAAGAAAAATCCTTTTCCTTTGAGAACTTCTCAGACAACTAGATGTTTTGAACTAGTTCATATGGATATTTGGGGACCATATAAACAGAAGACTGTTTATGGTCATAGATATTTTCTTACTATAGTTGATTATTACAGCAGATACACTTGGATTTTTCTTCTCAAAGAAAAATCAGAAGTTAAACCTCAAATACAAGCATTTTGTGACACAATTTTCTCAATCCATCCAGATCATCAGATCAGACAATGGTTCTGAATTTCATCTTCCAGATTTTTCTACTTAACATGGTATTGTTCATTAGACTTCTTGTGTTGAAACACCTCAGCAAAATGGACTTGTAGAGCGAAAACACCAACATATTCTTAATGTTGCTAGAGCATTGAAGTTTCAATCATGTTTACCTTTAATCTGCTGGGGTTTCTGTGTGCAACATGCAGTATACCTTATTAATCTACTTCCTACTCTAATTCTTCACAATTATAGTCCTTTTGAATTTCTCTTCCATAAACCTCCTGATTACTCACATTTAAGAGTGTTTGGATGTTTATCCTTTGCTTGTACTCTTGAACATAATCGAGGCAAATTTGATCCCAGAGCTAAAAAGTCTGTATTCTTAGGTTACTCTGTCAAAAGCAAAGCGTATATTCTTTTGGATTTTTCTACCAGGAGCATCTTTGTTTTTAGAAATGTTTAATTTTATGAACATATTTTTCCTTTTTCCACTTCATCTAATTCCTTTTCTACTCACTCATCTTCCACTGATTCTTCTTTCACTATTCCATCTTACATTCCTACATTTTATGATAACAATACAGAATCACATACTTCTCCAGCTGTGTTTACTGATATTCCATTAGTTGATCACCAACATTCTTATTCTGATAATTATGTTCCTCACACATCTCCAAGAAGATCCAGCAGACAAAAACATCCACCTGCTTATTTGAAAGATTATGTTTGTAATGCCCTTCCTCCTTCTCCTCATTCTTTGATTGATGTTCTTACATATGAAAAGCTAGCACTTATAAAACTTTTACTTTGAATGTCACCATGGATGTTGAATCTAAAAGCTATGCAGAAGCTATTAAACATCAGGAATGGAGAAATGCAATGCAAGCTGAAATAGAGGCTTTACAGGCTACTCAAACCTGGAAGCTAGTTCCTTTACCTCCTGATAAACATGTGATAGGATGCAAATGGGTTTATAGAATCAAGAGGAAGTCAGATGGTTCTATTGAAAGGTATAAAGCCCGGTTAGTAGCCAAGGGTTATACACGGCAAGCTAATATTGATTATTTGGAGACCTTTTCTCCAGTTGTGAAGATGACAACTGTAAGACTGGTATTAGCCATGGCAGTTGTTAAAGGTTTACATCTGCATCAACTAGATGTGAATAATGCATTTTTACATGGTGAATTAAATGAAGAGGTGTATATGAGTATACCTCCTGGTTATCAGGTTTCAGACAGCAATTTGGTTTGCAATTGGAGAAATCATTATATGGTTTAAAGCAGGCAAGCAGACAGTGGAATGCAAAGCTTGTTTCAGCATTAACTTCTCTTGGATTTACACAATCCTATTATGATTACAGTTTATTTGTTAAATCTGCTGACAATCATTTTACTGCCATTTTAGTCTATGTAGATGATTTGATCATTGCAAGTAATGATCTTGTTACAGTCCATACTGTCAAAACTACATTACATGATCAGTTCAAAATCAAAGATTTTGGAGCATTGAAATATTTTCTTGGTCTGGAAATTGCAAGAAGCCATACTTGAATCAATCTATCTCAACGAAAATACACTATTGATCTACTTCAGGAGACAGATTTTCTTGGTTGTAAGGTAGTTTCCACTCCTATGGATCATAGTATCAAATTATCTCATGCAGATTCACCAGCTTTGGAAGATAATCGATATTACAGAAGTGTTGTTGGTAAATTGCTTTATCTTACCCTTAGCAGACCTAACATTTCTTTTGTTACTCAACAATTAAGCCAGTTTCTTGATGCACCAACCCAGCAACATCTAATGGCAGTTCACAGAGTTTTAAGATATCTAAAAGGCACTGTGGGTCAAGGCTTATTTTTCTCAGCAAAGAATGATTTAACTCTTAAAGCATTTTCATATTCTGATTGGGCAGGGTGTGAAGACACCAGATGTTCAGTCACTGGATATTGCATTTTCTTGGGGCATTCTCTGGTTTCCTGGAGAAGCAAGAAGCAGCCTACCATCTCAAGAAGTTCAGCAGAGGCTGAGTATCGTGCCATGGCTGTTACAGCTTGTGAATTGCAGTGGATTGCCTATTTGATGCATGATTTGTGTCTTCCTTTATCTAGTCCTATTCCTATGTTCTGTGATAACCAAGCAGTCTTATACATAGTTGAGAATCCTGTTTTTCATGAACGAACCAAACACATAGAGATTGATTGTCATTTTGTGCGAGAGAAGTATCAATTGGGATTGATTAAGCCTCTTCCTGTTTCTTCTTCTCTGCAGTTAGCAGACTTATTCACTAAACCCTTGTCTGCTCCTTCTTTTTATCAGCTATTGTCTGAGTTTGGAGTTCAAAATCTTTATACCAAGTTTCACTTTAGGGGGTGTTACAAATCATCAAGTAGCACAGTCAGCAGAAGCTTGCAAGTCAGAAGAGTTACCAACATGTAAGCAGTCAGCAGAGGAGTGCAGGTTAGCAGAATTAGAAGCATGCACGTTAGCAGAAGCAAGATCAATGCAGAATGTCCAGTCAACTGCAGCATGCAAAGTCAATGCAAGATCAAAAGAATGCGTAATTAGTAAACACTCTGGTGACATTAGCAAATGTATAGGTGATGATAGCAAATTCATCAAATGCCAGCCAAGATACAGCTAGCATCCGATTCAAGTTAGTTAGGATTAGTTTTGGTTGCATTTGACCGGTTTTCTTAGTTTTAGTCGGTGATCCTTTCACCGCCTTTCTTATTTATTTTGTTTGTATATAAATAGCATTATATTCCTTGTAAAGTTAGTAGAATCAATAAGAATTCCAGAATCATTTTCTTCATGAATTGCTACATTCAAAGGATCGAGTTTATGCAAAGCTTTACTTGCATATAGTGCTGAATTCTTGTTCAAAAGGCGCCGAAAGATGTTCTACTATTTATTTGTTTTTTTATTATTGTACTCTGTCTCTATTTAGGATTTCTGAAGTTTAAATTTTTTCCCATTGCAATAGGTATTGAGGATACTGTCTCTTACCGATTTGTGTAATTATTTTCTTTTGTTTAATAAAATTACTTATTCAGCAAAAAAAAAAAAAAAAGGAAGATAGTGGTCGGAATAAGCTATTCCAGTTTGAATTCCTTTTCCTGTTCAGCAAAAAAAAAAAAAAAAAGGAAGATAGTGGTCGGAATAAGCTATTCCAGTTTGAATTCCTTTTCCTGTCTTCCAGGACTTCCTATTATGACTTCCATAATAGTAGTTAGGGATATTACAATTTTATCTCTAAAGTTTGTTTAGATTACAAAAATAAATCTTATTATTTCTAAAATTATTTATTTACCCTTAAATCTATTTAGAAAATTACAAATTTACCCTTTGATTCACTAACCCATTAATCAAATGATTGACTAATGAATATCTTATAGAATTAATATAAACGATTAAAATTACCTTTCTAAAATTTGTGAAAGTTAATGTATTTTATGTATTATATATTTTATTTATTACAATACAATTGTATTTTATAAACTTTCATAATTTTGTGAAAGTATAATATGGAGGATATACTTCATTTGTTATGAAAACACAAGATAAAAGATACGGATCTTTTAGTAAAATAAAGCATAATATACTACAAAAATAACTTTGATAAACTTTGGACAAGTAATTTTGAACTTTTAGGTTAATTTTATGATAGATCCATTAGCCAATTATTAGTTGATTAATAATAAAGATTAAAATGTTATATGATTTCTAAATTAAATGGTAAATTGATAAATTTTTAAACACTTTGGATGATAAATATGTATTTTCACAGTTTGGATAAAACTCAATAGTAAATATGTAATTATCCCTATGAATTATTATGTTTTTGTTTTTAGAGGAATGTCTTGTTCTAACTAATTCAGTTCTCCAAAATATAACATGAGAGTTGCACATGCAAAACACTATTAGAAACCACTATGTTGGTGGATAACATTTCAGTAATTGAAGGATATAGGTAGATTGAAGCTCTCACAAGTAGCTTTTGGGCATTTTGAGGGACTTTTCCTTTTAAAATAGCTTTTTCTTATTGAAATTGTTAAAAATAAGAAAGTTATTTTAATTTTAGAAATAGTCTTTTTCATAAGCATATTTTTCAGTAGTTTAAAAAAAGTTTTAGCAATCAAAAATAAGTTTTGCAGTAGATCTAGATTTAATTATAATTGATTTATCTCTTCTTGTTAATATATACTTATGAACCTTATAAATAGGGTTATATGTTGAACTATTACATTTACTCATATACACTCTTAAAGAATATTAATAAAATTCTTGTATTATCTCTCTATTTTCTCTCTACAAATTTCTTTCTATTATCTTCTATTATAATTTTTTTATTTGTTCACTAATATGCACCAACAAATTCATAACATAGTCATATTTTATCATACCATTTACATAGACTATTATTATATTACTATCGGGAATGGTAGATGAATAATACTATATGAGTTTTTTTTTTAATTAAATTCAAGCAAATTATCCAAAAATTACAATCTTGCCATATTTTTTAAAATTTATTAACTGTAAGAGAGAGATGAGAGATAATTTATTGAAGTTTATATTTATACTAATTTTTATTTAAATATAAGTATTTTAAAAAAACACAATATAGTTAATGCAAAAAGATTCATTAAAGTTAGGGGTGCTCATTCAGATTTAGGTTCGATTTTTATTTGAAATTTCAGTTTTTCGTTCGATTTTTTAAAAAAATTACAAAATCGAATTAAAATCAAATTTTCAGAAAATCGAACCCAAATATTCAGTTTGGTTTAAAATCGAGATTAAAAAAGGAAGAAAAAGAATGCATTTTGATAATGTGTTCTTGAGGCATTTTTATATTAAAATTTTAATTTTAATACAAGAACACATTACCGAAATGTATTCATATATAATTTTTTTAAAATTTTAATTTTTTGATTCGGTTTTCGATATGAGAACAAAAATTGAAAACCGAACAGATTTTCACTGCAATCTGAAAAACCTAATTGAATCGAACCGAAATGTTAAAAAATCAAATCAAAATATGTATTTCGATTCGGATCGATTCGATTTTTCGAATTGCACTTCCCTCTAAGACAAGAAATCACTAGAGCTAATGCTTCAATTCTTGTTCCATTCCTTTTCTTTCCCTTTTTTAAAAATCAAAAGACATTAATACATCTGTCTCTTTTCATTTCTCTTCTTCCATTTCCCTCAATTCAAGCAGTTCCTAAAATTGTTTTTCCTGTTTTTTTCTTCTTGTTTTTGGGGGAGGCCCTTAAATACATAGTACCTATCGTTATGGTTTTTTTTTTTTCGCTCTTAATCGAATTGTTTTCTTTCCCATTGAGAATTAACTTTTGAATCAATGCTATACGGCACAGGTGGGTCAATATTACAATGAATATGAACTCAATGAAAAACTATCGCACAAGTATGTTAATGTTTTTGACGACTCACAATCACCGGAATTTTTATTATTTGTGTCATTTCTTTCACTCCTTTCAATTAACTCAAAATATATATGTTAATAATTTTGTTTTTTTTTTGTCTGTTTTGTTCTTCTTTTCCTCGTTCTTCTTCCGATGGATCTAACATATTTAACACCATTATATAATATCTTCTTCAACTCACCAACTACTACTATCCTTAGTCTTCCTTTTTTTAAAAAATAATTAAAATACTTCATTCATATAAAAATAAAAGAGATTATATAAATGGGTTAAAAATATATAGTAATAGGTAAAATATCACATTTTAAATATCTTGGGGTAAATAATCTATAACAGAAAATAACAAAACAAACACATTCTATTCTTCTATAAAGGCACGTTGATCTTTTTCTCTATGTCTTTCTTTGAACAGTAATTTAAAAGACTATGAATATATCAGTGCCCTTAAAGATTTGGCCAAGATTCCAACTTCGCTCTAATCTGCCAGAGAGTGGCCAGATTACAGGTAAGGGGAGCGCCGGAAAGAGAAGAAAGGTCCTTAAGTCTTCCTCTTCTTCAATAGATTTACTATAATTACCTTCCACTTCTCCTCCTCCTCCGGTTGCAGTAGATACCCGTCCTGACACCAAAAGAGAGTTCATCTAGTGAGCATTCCTTGTTAATTTTGATTTGAGTTTTGATCGGTTTCCTCACATAAGCGACGGCCAACATCAATGTATGGTTTCCGTTACAACTTAGCAATCTCTAGAGATATTGGCATTTAGAGTTTGTTTAGTTTAAAGATTTTGTTCTGAAATAAAAAAGAATTTTTCTTTTTTAAAAAAAGAAAAATTGATTATATTTTTCCTTAAATAATTTTTACTTTTCTTATATATATATATATATTTTAAATAACTATATTTATCAAATTTTAATATTAGCTTGATTTTGGCAAAGAGAATTATGCAGTAAACACTAGTAATCATTTGCAACAGCAATTTTATCTATTTATGACATTTGTTTAATTCTTTAATGTCGCTTAAATTATGCGAGTCAAAGTCTAGGTTTTCAAACTATCCTTCTTTATTCTTCCTCCTTCCAAGTCATGAAAGGACAAAAATATCTTTGAAAATTGCAATATTGTTATGAATTTAAGTGTTGACAACGTAAAATTAAAGTAAAAACGTTACTCAATATGTTTGGAAAATAATATAAAACTAAAGAAAAGAGAAGATATAATATAGAGAGAGAAAGTAGAATTCAAGAATCAAGACTAATGTGTCACATATAATTAATGTCATCATATGACCCTATATATAGGCTCATAATACAAGAGTTTATGGAAACCTAAAATCTAATAGGGAAAATAAATCAAATCTAATTAGAAGTCATATTTTGGAAGTTCAGTTCTCTTCAGGAAACTGACTAACATGAACATCCACATATTATTTCATAACACTCCCCCTTGGATGTTCATAACATAAAGAATATGCCTCGTTAAAACCTTACTAGATAAAAACTTAGTGAAAAAAAACTCTAGTGAAGGAAAAAGAGTACATTATTCTTTATGTCATTATTACTCCCCTTGATAAGAAAATACTTTAAGGTTTCTTAACCGATGCTTTCCAATCAAATGTTGCTATCGGTAAGATCTTAATGAATAGATCTGTCAAATAATCAAATGATCAAATTCATTGCACATCAATATCACATCTCTTCTGCAGCTTGTGAGTAAAAATATGCTTTATATTTCCTTAGATATATTCCAAACTTTATTATCATCTAACAATACAGTTAGAATTCATACTTAGAGGATATAGATTTATCTCGAATACATTAATCATGATCACACATATTCTCAACCAACATCATGAATTTCTATTTTTTCAACATGAGTTGAAGATGCGACTGTTATAATCAACACATGCCTATAAATGCATGGTTTATGTGGACCATATAGGTAATGCATACCTTGCATATTCATCTCAATAAGAGTTGAATTTTCTCAATATTCGAGATAAATTATCTCAAGAAAATATCAATAGGCAAGTTCAATGCCATCTCAAAATTTATTGGGTAGAGAAGAACTATAATAGATATCTACTTGCACATGGACAAGTATATTCATGCTCTAAATTGTAGAGTTATGGTACTTCAGGACCAAAAAGTTCTTCAATATCCTTTAATAAATATAAAGGATCTCACATATAATAACTCAATAACTATTGATGTGCTATGTCCATGTGAAACATCTTCAGGATGTTCAATCAAAACAAAACGTTGATCACAATACTTACTCCTCTAAATTCTTCTGGAAAAAAAAATCTTGATCATCAAATCCTTTTCTCTTTTGAGGATTTTATTTTTAAAAATAAGAGATCAGTCACGCTTCAAGCGTGTATCAAAATCATATAGTTATAGAATTCATATATTTGTCATGCTGGGACATTTATCCAAATAGAAATATCTATAAGGAGAATGTGATATTGACTAACTCTACAGGAGTCAGACAAACAATCAATATGTAATATTATGCAAATAAACAATATTTTGAACTTCTAGTTCATTAATACTTGTGCATAGATCAAGATAATAAAAGTCATAAACAATATCCTCTTTTAATTGATGATTTTCTCCCCCCTAATATGGAGAATACTATGCCAATCAATAGATTGTACAATGAGGATATCTTCTAATAAAGAAATACATATAGCAAGTATAGCTACATATAGAATTTCTTCATATATGAATATACTCGATCATTCTTTCAATAAAAATTCACTAAGATAATCTCATTATGTTCTACAGGAACAATTATATGCTTCAAGCATATCGAGTCCATCAGGGACTTCAAATATAAGTACTATTATCAAATGATAACAAAGATAAACACATCTTAAGTGTTATCATACATTATTATATCCACCACTAGAAATATATTTCTTTATTATCAGCGCCAAGTCTTATGAAGAATCATACGCCATAACTCATGGTAAATATTCACTTTTATAGTTCACATTTTATAAGCAAATATTAATTGCTATCTCTTTGATATTACACTTTAGGTGTATAAGTCTTGGTGGGAATACATGTATACTTCAAGTATATATGTGAATAGTTTAAACTTTTTATATTTCTCATGGGAACTTTATTATTTCAAGTCTGCAGACCTCGATTTGAAAATCCTCCTTCTGAATCAATATATTATGTGCATTAATATCTTTAAGGTCATATATTTGTGCGGTTTCAATAGTTCCCAATCATGTTGAGATCTCATCATTTGTCACAGTTTTTAGATACTTGAATTTCTTCTGTAAATAATTTATCAATCATGTTTGGGAAAAAATTCTGCTGGAATTTAAATCTCATCGACTTAACATATCTGACCATCATAAGTCTTACTCCATTAAGGAGTTTGTATCCTTGGAACCGACTTATCGACCACATTTCAGTTGTGTCTCAAATTTATTTATAGCGGTAGATTATCCTTCAAGGACATAAAATATATTCTTTGCCGGATATTGATCAGTTAATGTACCCGGCTATATAAATTATCCTTTAAACTTCTGGTTCAAGGTATCTTCTATGAGGATCAAAATAGAAGATCAATATGAGATACATACTAATATCTTTATCCAGCCTCATGCCTTCTTCTCTTTATATTGGGATAACATATTCAATATTAATAAAATATGAATCTCTCCCTTGAGATTCGGTCCCAACATATTTGATAATTTCTTTAAGAACTCATCTCATTACATTTGTAGTAGAGTAACATACATAGTGCATCTCTAAATTTAGGATAAAAAATATTCGGTTTCTGACCACAGACCAACTACTATGAGGAGAATCAAAATGTGTTGGCAAAATATAAAATAAGTACTAATATATCACAATCATGAATATTCTACAGGATGTTCAATATTTATCTCAATACAACCAGTATTATTAGGACAAATTATGTCTTTGGGAGAATATTAAAACATGAGCTCATCATCAATAAATTGTGCAAACTACAGGTTGCAAAAACAACAATATTCATAAGACTATTTGTTGATGCATCAACTAATAATTTCTCCATATTCATCCCAAAATAACACATTTAACCCAAAGTAATACTAGTAACTTTTAAATAAATAAGCAGTCCATAATAAATTCATAATCATTCTTTATATTTTAATGATTCGGGATGGTCTAACCGGTCATGCCAACTAATAAATTATTTATCAGTAAACTTCAAGTTTACTCAATATTGCATCTCAATTTCATAATTCTATACAATATAAATCAGGAGAAATGAATGATGGTATCTATAATTGACATATATTTTATATCATAATGGTAATGCATATGCCTCAAAATTTCATTCATCCAATGTCTTGATATACTGATAATATAATCAAGGCTCAAAAAGTTTTACGAGACTATATAGAGAATGATGTATTACAACAATTGACCATTAGGTGAAGATCTAGTAGCTCTTCTGGAGCTTTTAATCAATTAACTCTTCTAGAATTATTAATCAATTAGTTCTTCAGGAACCTTGCACTACCATTTATACTTTGGACATATATTTTAAATTTTGTCTAAATAAACAACAAATATTGTTTATACAAATTGTATCTTCACCATTCTTGATCCAAAGTAAACTAAAATAATATATAAATACTAGAATGTAAATTTATAGTATTAAAACTTTTCAATAATAATCACAAATTACAAAATAGAAATTTAGCAGTTCGATCATTTAAAATTTGATTGACATTCAAAATGCTAAAACTCTTTCTGGATATTTAAAAGAATTGGCTACATTCACATATGTCATATTAATATTATCGACACAAGCATCATTACTATTAGTAGCATAATTTTGGAAAGTAAAGAATTATCAATAATTAATAGATATTCATAACATGCTTGATGTACTAAAGATACGTGACAAACTTTCATATTGCATCAATAACATGTTAGAATTATTACTTTCCCTTTTTTCTTCTCATTATTTTCTCACTTCTGGTGAGTATCTATTTACTAGGGATTTAATGAGTCATTCTTATAGTATAAGAATAAAGTGCATTTCTATTAGCCGCGATCAAAATCTCGTACATAAATATATTATAATTTTAATATCATTCACTTCAGGGAATGGCATATAAATATTTGGTCAACCGTCAAAATATTTTATCCAGGATTTATTTAGTCTCAGAAGATAAAAATTCAAAATTCTTTTGAAAAAATTCTTCTCGATATTGCTACTACAGGAGCATGTTAGAGATATGAGAAAAGAAAAATCTTTTATACTGATAGACATAAAATCTTTTAGGCACACTTATAACAATTCATTACTAACATTTATATAACAGTTATCTTCTGGTGATTGTATATTTCATTCACAAATTGCTAGTAATCAAGTGACTTTGATGCTTTGTATTTCTTAAATAGTATCTTCAAGACCCACAATATTCAAATACATATATTTTAATCGCCATGATTATATGGATTATTCTTATCATATCCGCATTTATGTCCACCGCTTTGACCATGACTACGACCTCTTCTAGGGTCATAACCATTGGTTCTAATGCATTCACTCACAGATTTAAAGTAAACTCTGTTTTGGGTAGAATGACCATCTTCTAGTGGTAAAATATTTCTTTTAGATCCTTCCACAAAATAAGTGGATTTCTCACGGTAAGATATTTCGCCTTTAGATTCTCATGGAAATAATGGCGGAGAAAAATCATGACTTTTATATGATTTTGAGATAATGATGTATTATTTTCAACAATGGTGTCTGGCAAACCCATTACATCTTAATAAATTTAAGTATCTAGTGTCTATGACATATAATTCTTTCTATAAATATCAAGAGTAAAAAAATGAGTTTTAAAAAATTTGCCATAAGAATTCAAAGATATAAAAAATATATCTTTTTTCTATTGATTAAACTCTCAACTTCGGTGGCAGAGACTCGTGCTTTCTTGCCCCCATATAAATTTCAAAGATGCAGTGGTAGAGTCTCGTGTTGATAACGTGTTATAAATTTAAGTATTGGCAATGCACAATTAAAGTAAAAACATCTCTCAATATGTTTGGAGAATAATATAAAATTAAGGAAAAGAGAAGATAGAATATAGAGAGAGAAAGTAGAACTCAAGAATCAAGACTAATATGTCACATATAATTAATGTCATCATATTACCCTATATATAGGCTCATAATACAAGAGTTTATGAAAACTCAAAATGTAATAGGGAAAGGAAATCAAATCTAATTAGGAGTCATATTTTGGGAGTTCTGTTTTCTTTAAGAAACTGATTAATATGAACATCCACATATTATTTCATAACAGATACGGATTTGTAACATAACTTTGATTACTGAATTCTGTCATGACATTTATAATTTAACAAATATAGTTATTTGAAAAAAAAATTATTGTATATAAAATAGTAAAATAAAAGTTTTCGATTAAGAAGAAAAAACAAAAATATAATTTAAGGAAAAAGTAGCTTATTTTTCAAAAAAAAAAATATCCTTTGGATTGGTTGAGAAAGGTGGGAAAAATAAAATGAGGAAATTAAGAGAGAAAATTTATCTGAAGATGTGGAAGATCTTTTTCCACTCAAAACGTCAGGAAAACTAAAATCTAAAGGAAAGGTAAAAGACAAAGCGCATGCAGCATCCCTTCATTATCTTCAACGTCACCCTCAACTCTCTACTCAGATCGATCAATTCTTCATTTTCTCTTCAATCTCATTCCAGAGCTTCTAATCCAAATGGGAAGTGACCACCATCTTCAAGCCATTATCTAAAGTCTTCAAATTGCAACAAACTTTCCTCTATCGCTACCAAGTCACACCCAGATTTCTCAAAAAAGCCCTTAGCAAAAGCTGACTATAAGTCAAAGACTCTCATTTAATAGCCCACTTAGAAACCTGTCTATTCTACCCTTTTTTTTTTTTTTTTTGATGAATATGTCTTTTTGATACTAGATTTAAAAGTATGTTTAGAAGGAGTTTCAAATATTGATATTTATCAAATTAATTTATATATGGGATAATATTGCTCATGAAGGAGATGATATAAAAGGTACCTTCATATTTTGTTATCTTTTTTTTTTTCATCTTATTAATTAAGAGAACAAGAAGAAAAAGAAAAATTCCAAAATAAAGAAAAACTCAAAAGGCAATTTTCTACCCCCTTATTTGTTATAGAGATAAATAAAGAAAAAGGAAAAGTTTATATTGATTAAAAATAGTTCTAGAAAAGGTAACATGAATGTCACATGACAGATTCCTATTAGCCTCGAGTGACAACATCTATGCGAAGGGCACAATCTGTTGGGTTCACATGTTGAAGGGGGAAAAGATCGTTAAAACTTGATTCTAGACAGCTTTAGATGAAGAAAAAGGGGATTCGAGTTAGATTTGAAGAAGAAAGACTTAAGAAGAAGTAATTCTTTGAAATTAATTAATATGAAAGATGCTTTTTATTTAAATATTTATATGAATGGTGTTCTATATTTAAATTGTAGAAATATTTTTTTAAAAAATTTTTATCTATTCTTTAAAAACTTGATTTGGACTTGTACTTTCAAGAACTCATTTACTCTATAGGTTCAAATCCTTTTAAAAATGCTATTGGATGTTCCAATATATTTTTGAATCCAAGTGTTTTTGAAGTCCAAAAAGATAAAATAGTTTTTCTTAATCATATTGTGAAGCTTTAACTTCAAAATATGATGGTTGACAGGGTTGTCACGCAAAGTTGAGAAACTTGATTTTGAAGATGGTTTTGAATCTTGAAACATGTTTTGAAATTTTAGTTTCCATATTTTTAAATGTTGAAAGATTCAATTTTAATTTGGATCCCTAATGACGCAGGGGCAAAAATGGATCTGATCCACAATTAAGAAATCTTTGATGTTGAATGCGACTTTCTGCTATACTCCTACTTACCATTTAAATGTTTTTATTTTTAAAAAACTATTAATTTTTCGATTAACCTTTTAAAAGTTAATCCCTAATGTTGAATTTGTATTTGAAATACTAATAAACTATTTTTCTGTGAAAAATTTTAGACATCTATTAAAAGTTTTTATAAAATTTATCAAAATCATAATTCTTATATAAAATGGAACTATAATATATATATTTTGAAACGGAGAGAATAGATTCACATTTATTTATTTTATTTTTGTCAAAATAGATTCAAACCATACTATTGGTTTTCCAAGTTTGCATTAATTCGTTTCGTGTTGTCGTACTTTTTTTTAAAAAAAAAATATATGGAAAGGTACTTAATTTTCCAACTTAAAAACGCAAAGTGCACTAGAAATGCAAGCATAGTAAATACAATTGAAAGTCTTCATCAAATAGAAGGTTCAAGTATAGCAAAAAAAAAAAAAAAACCCTCAATTCCACCACTATTATTTTTTTTAAAAAAAAAACTCCCTTAATTCCACCCTCTATTTATTTTATTTTTTTCAAAAAAATTCCTTAATTCCAAATTAGTTATGAAAATGAAAGAAAGGTAAAGTTGTTAAATAAAAAACGGGTATAGAATCTCCGTAAAACTTCTTAATTTGTAATAAGATTCTTTGATTCTTCTCCTTCTAAAAAATACTGATACGAAGGCTTGATAGTTTGATTTCAGATTGAATTGATTTTGATGATGAACACTAGATTGTCCAATCCTTAAGACTCTTTGTAACATGTCAGATAAAGATCATGAAAACACTTCGAAGAACGTGAAAGTGAAAAATGACTTAAAGAGTATTTGTTGAAGACTTCTTGAAAGTTCTCTTCTTCTAGAGTCTGTTTGAGCTTGATGCCTCTTCAGAATGATGTTTTAACCTTTAGGGGACGCACCCTATTTATAGAAGGCGAGAGAACCCATGACGCATATTGAGGTGACTCAATCATTTGTTTGAGAAGGCTCAATGAATCATTATCTTAATTTGATTTGATTTTAAGCTCAATTTATTATGATCAAACTTTGTTATTTCGGAGTCTTAATATCTTCAGTCAAATATTTATTTGGGCTTTTACTTCAAGTAATCCCCATTTAGAACGACTTTGGACATAGCCCAATTTGAATGGGTTAAGAATGATTGATATTTTTTTTATTTAATTTAAATAACCAAAACTAAAAATATTTAATTTTTATTTAATTTCAATTAGATAAATTTATTTATTTTATTCTAAATTTTCTTTATTACAAATGTCCCGCTTCAAGACTAGGATAAATCACTTGGTCAAAGAATTTATAGATGATGTTTGAAGTACTTCGAACATGATTTATGTAGGTCAAGTATTTGGAGCCCATTAGAATTCTTGAAAACTCATATCTAGAACAATTTAGTAGTTTCTAAAGAAATTCTCGCCAGTCAAATCTAAGATTACTATTGCTTTAAAAGTTTTCAACACTCTTCCTCTCAAATTTATACCAGCATTTGTCTTATTTTCTTCACAGCAATCTAGAAACTTTTTCCAGCTTGCG
Organism: Rauvolfia tetraphylla; assembly: GCA_030512225.1. Taxonomy (NCBI): domain Eukaryota; kingdom Viridiplantae; phylum Streptophyta; class Magnoliopsida; order Gentianales; family Apocynaceae; genus Rauvolfia; species Rauvolfia tetraphylla. Next base: position 3,445,088 of record JAJQKT010000004.1, on the reverse strand, counting down.
ACTTTCGAGAGTATTTCAATTTGGTTCCTTCTTCTTCTTTTTTAATATATATGCTCCGATATTGCATGCCTGTTTTTTCTTTTTTTTTAAGCGTCAAAACCCGTCCTTTGATTTACACAATCCGTAAGCTTTTTTACATAGAAAGTTGACTTTTGCATTTTTTAAAATCTAAAGTAGAAGCTTTGTACATTCCGCAATCAGGTTTCAATTTTGTACATCCTTTTTGCAAGACGTGAAGGATTGTCTTTTAACTATTGAATCGGTTTAAATCTGATCCAACGGTTGAGGCTCATGCAGGACACATAAAAAATATTAAAATAAAAAAATTAAAAATAGGTTAAAAATAAAAAACTTTTCTTAATTTCAATCTTGTCGTGACATAAGTTTTAGCATGTCAATATCAATCAACAATTGATCCAAATGAAAAAGAAATAACTATTTCTTTATTTCTTCCTTCTGCCTCCCTCACTTGTCTTTTTTCTCTATCTTTGTCTTTCTTCCTTCTCTTTTCTTCTCATCCTCCTCCTCCGCAGATTGAGTTATAGCGAGCAGGTATTCAGCTGATGGTCAATCCAAATCCTACCACAACTCAAGTAACCTCGTTTGTCTACAAAGGTATGCTTTTTATGTGGAGTTTGTCTTTGCTGTATGTTAAAAAGATACAATATATCTTCATCTTCTCGCTTTAGAATGCGTTAGCATTTCTTTACACTTGTATGAAATAATTACTCCACTTCTGATGAACTTGTCTTATACTGAAGGCTGAACGTGAAGCTGCTCGTTTGCAAAGTATGCAGGTCGAAACGTCAGGCGTCTTGGATCCTGTAGGACATGAAACTTCAAAGAAAGGTAAGGAGAACAGCACGGTAATAGAGGGGTGATGTATAGAGAATAATTGTTCAAAATGTTATGAACAACTGTGAACAACCAAACTGTCTAGAATAATTATTCAGAAGTTTCGTAATTTATGATCTGGAAAATAATTGGTGACAATGCAACGAACAATTGTTCAAAATGCAGATGTTGCAAAGAATAATTGTTCCCATTTAGAAACTATTTGTCATATATATGCAAAATAATTATTCATTAGGGGATAAGTATTTAATAATGCTACAGGAATGTTAGAAGAAATGAAGAAAACAGAGTTCACCACTTTGGAGGATACTCACCGCACAGGATTCACCACAAGGATCATGTATGAGAAAAGACAGTCCAAAACAAATAAGGTTCATTATCATAAGTAAGGGTACAACAAAGAAGGATTTCGAAAAAGTAGCATATTAGACCCAAAGAACATCAAAACAATCGATTGCCACATTGACTCAAGCCTTTTGATAGAGTGATCAAGAAGTGAGAAGAGAACAGGTTGCAATGCTTACATACGATTGTGGCTTGATGAGGCTAGGGGTGTTTATGTCATCATTGATTAAGTTGTAGACCATAATCACGAATTGCATCCAGTACAATATTGTAACATGTTGAGATCTAACTGACGTGTGAGTAATGTTCAAGGCCTAGTGGCTAAACTGAACGAAGATGCTAGTATCTAGTTGAGATCTTCCTTCGAAGTTATAGCTTTAGGAGTTAGGAGCAGAACATGCCTTGATTTCCTTGCCACTGATGTTAATAATCACCTTGTTAGAACAAGGCAAAAGGCAATAGCGTATGGGGAAGCCACCGCTTCGCAAGAATGTTTCCGGTACCAAGCATACCTAAACCCTTCCTTTTACTATGAGATCCAAGTGGACAGTGAGGAAAGGATTGCCAAAATATTCTGGGCAGATGGGAGAATGAAGTTGGACCATGGCTTCTTCGGTGCCGCAATCACATGAATACAACTTACTATACAAATAAGAATTATTGCCCAGTTGCTACGTCCCCAATAATTATTCTACGCGGATTGTGTAATTATTCATCACCATCTAATTGATTATTAGCCAGTTGGTTCATGTAGAATACTTGTTACACATTCAGCAGAATAATTGTTGCTACACTATCTTGAACAATTGTTTGTGTGTGTGTGAACAATTATTCATTAGTGATACTTATTTTTTCAACTCTCTTTGTGGGTTTCAACCATCACTATCAAAGTTGTGCCTTCGGCTCTGCTCTTATGTATAATGAAACGTCAGAGTCTTTTGAGTGGCTGTTGAGGATCTTCTTAAGGTGCATGTCTGGTAAAGCACCTCAAACCATATTTACGGATCAAGATGTTGCTATGGTTGCCCCAATTAGCTCAATTTTACCATTAATATTTCATGCTCTATGTATGTGGCACATAAAACATAATGCATAGAAAAATCAATCCTTTCTGTATACCCCACATTTTTTTGATAAATTTTGCTATTTAATGTATGATGTTGATGATGAAGGGGAGTTCAACGTCGTTTGGGGTAAGATGATAGAGCAATGGTTCCCTAAAAGACCCCATAAATGGTTGGAAAGGATCCATGCAGTATGTAGGCAAAGGTTAGTGACTTGGGTTAAACAGCATTTCATGATAGGAATTATCATTACACAGCTGAGTGAATCATGGAATGGAATTATGAGAGGTTATTTAAAACCAGATCATAACCTGATACAGTTCTTTGGGCACTTGAACAGAATGGTTGAGAGTATACGTGTGGCTAAGAAGATACAGAGTTCTTATGCCAATGACAAGTTGCTGAATAATTGTACAAGACACTCTGAATAATTATTATATTTATTGAGACATAATTATTTTTGTTGCTTCGTGCCAGGCTGCCAAACAATTGTTCGTGACACTCTGAATAATTCGAATAATTATTATTATCACCACCGAACAACTATTGTATTTATTGAGACATAAGTGTTCTTGTTGCTTCATGCCCACTTGTCAAACAATTGTTCGTGACACTTTGAATAAATTTTCTACTTCTTTAAATAATTATTATTATCACCGTTGAATAATTATTATATTTATTGAGGCATAAGTGTTCTTGTTGACTTCGTGTCAGGTTGCCGAACAACCATTTTGCGAGTAGTCTAATGATATGCAGCGTTGCAGAATAGTATATCCCAAATATGTTTGCTAAGTCTCGTACGATGTTCGAATACTTGGTGGAGGTGGTGGCAAAAAACGACGATGTCCAAGAGAACGTGATGTATGTTGTTGTCAAGCATCTCGGCTGCAATGAGGAAGGACGGTTGGATGAACGGTTCGTGCGGATTGATCTAGTCATTCCAACTCTTGAGTGCACATGTTGCTTGTTTGAGACAGTTATGGACGTGTTCGGGTCTATATACAATAACAAAATGAAGTCACTCTCAAAATAATATGTTATACACAGGTAGACCAAGAGAGTCAAGCGTGGTTTGGAGTTCCCAATTACAAGCTATATTGGAGAAAAACCTTCTACATATGGTGAATGATGCCAATATTTGACCGGGTGAATGGTTCTATTGGCAACATGTGTTTGTATGAAGAATGATGTGTATGGCATTGTTATGGCCGAGTTATACGCCATGATCGCTGAGGCGAAGCAGATGCCTGCCTCATCCGGGAGAAGTGTTGTCTATCAGCGAGACTTATCGTCTAACCCAAGTAAAACAATTGTTTTATTATCGTAATAATTATTCTATATACACAAGAAATTGTGAATGCATCGGGGCTAGGGGTTAATAACAATTATTCTTTCATGCAATTATTACTCTATCGGGAATGACATAAGACTTGGTGTCACCGGCTAAGACAATCAAATGCAGGAAGAATCCAAATTGATCATGGAAGCGGTTGTAGAGCTTGATGGAACAAGCCAAATAAAGGAAATGGCGGCATTGAAAAGGCAGCGTAATAGGCAACAAAATTTAGTTGAACTAGACGATGGTGCTTCCAATGCAAGTGTTGACCATCTTACATGTTACGGTATTAAATTGCAGCTTTCTCTGTAAAGTGTAAATTATTATAATAATTATTCAAGAAATATGTATCATTTCAATTGTTCTGGTCAAGATGAACAATTGTTCGAAAAAGATTATGGAAATTACGCCAAGTGTTGACATCGTCTGCTTGTGATTGCTCTTATTCAGGCATCTCATCACGCTGAACTATTGTAAATTGTGGCCCAAAAACAATTGTTCCTTAAATTTGAACAATTGTTCAAACGAGATATTGCAAATAATGAAGAATATCGCCCTCTTCTGTCGTAGATTGCTCAAAAGCCTATGCAAGTCACGCAGAATAATTGTTTACAACAATTATTCACTTTTGTGTAAACAATTGTTCAAAAATAATAGTACAGTTATTTGTAATAGACATTGCAAATAATGCTTAGTATTGACCTTATCTACTCGTGAGCAGCAAATAGTTGTGAACAATTATTCTGTTAACTATCTCAAACAATTATTACATTAAAGGAGAATAATTGTTCTAGTAATGTAAAACAATTACTTATAATGAACATCTAAAATAACATCATCTTTCTTGACCTCTCTTTACCCCTTACCTTACTGCACAACCCTACTGCCCTTTTGTGTGGAGGCGGTCCCAAGCTCATCTTCTAGGCTTTTGCCTTGTTGTCCATGATGTCCATAACTAGTTTCAGTTTAAATTGATTGTCTCCATCCCTTCTATCTTTATAACTAATAAGTCCAAATGGAATATCTTCCTCTATATTAGGTTTCACCCTATTCTCCAAATATACTCCATCAACCTTATTCCTGACCTCGCTTTATTTTCTTTTTGGAGTCAAGTCTCCATACACAACTCTAATTGGATGGTCCTCTTTCTCGACGTCTCAAAGCATTTTTTCAATCTTTTCTAGCTTTCTCTGATTCTTGCACATCTTATCCTCTACCTAGGGGTGTTTATATAGTCGGTTTGGAGAAAAATCGGATTTACCATTTGGAGAAAAATTAATTTTCCTAATTGTTTTCCAAAAACCGAACCAAACCTAATAAGCATTAAAACCGAATTTTCTCGAGAAAATTTGGTTTGGATAAAATCGAATTATATGAAAATAAATTAAAATTTTGAAATGGTAATAAATAAAGAATCTAGTATATTTTTAACATATTAAACTATTTTTAACTAATTAAACGACTAAAATTGTACAAGTACAATAATGATTGAATTACATAATTAACTAAAAATCTTGTCATTCTCCTCTTTCTTGGGCACTTGACTTCTGCCCAATCCTTTTCAAAGATCAAGAATTGTTGATTCATGATCATCCTTATCAAATTTAACTTCCACCACTTCAAGATATCGAACTCATGCACCCCCTCTTTACTCTCTTCTCCAAGATATTTGTCCAATTCATTCTTATTATCAATCCCTCCCTCTTTCTTGTGCAAATTATACTGACGTCTACTATCGATATTGAAAGTGATTGTTGTTTTATTTGAATTGCATTGGTAGGGTTATTGTGTGGGTTTTTCATGCAACTGTCTACATGATTCTTCAATGTACTAGTATCATGCTTGTAAGAACTTGCAGAATATTCAAACTAACAATAGTTGCAAGAAGCTTTTACTTCTCCAGCATCATTTGTATACTTTGTGAAATGATCCTATACTTTAGACCGAGACTTCATTGGTTTTCTTTGCTTCTGTGTGCCAGAATTGGAGGAATTAGATTCCTGTTGGCTTGGTGGAATACTAGTATAATTTTCTTCATTCATTTGAAAACTATCTGCTTGATTTGTCATCCTTCAAGTAAAAAGGAAACTAATTAACCTAAACCAATCCAAATAATTTAAAAAAAAGGCAGAAAAGAAAAGAATCTGCATAAAACATCATCTTCCATTCTATTAGACGTAAAGAACCACAAGTGTCTAGAAAACACATATGTTTTTTGATGCAATAGAGCTTTTAATCATGGTTGAGTTTCAAGCCACATGATTATTCTTCTTGCATATATCATAATAGATTTGCAGTCATGATTAAGAGCTCCACCTGCAGTCATGATTCAATAGTTTTAACTATTTTTAGATGATCTTTTCAACTTCAAAGCTATAATCTGATGGAACATGCTAGCCTTCACGATTCAAATAAGTCTATTTGTAATAATTAAAGAAAACATTAAGATCTTCTGAATGGGAAAAAATGAAGTCCAAGATCCTTATCTTCTGAAAGGATAAGAACTTGACTTTTTTTTCTTTAAAATTTGTAGCACCCTCAAAATTATTTTTATTTTCTTTTTTACTTCTTTATTCATCAATGGAGTTTTGTCTGACGAATGTTAAACAATGGAGTCAATTTTGTGGTTCTATGATCGAAAAGGACTAAAGACAATCTTTTCGTGTTTGATGTTGATTTGAGTAAACAAAGGGGATGGACTTTGGATAAGTAAGAGTAAATGGTTGTGGCTACTGTACATCTTATTTTCTTTTTTACTTCTTTATTCATCAATTCAATCATTTCTTAGTATAATTAGACAAATGAAGGTTGCCGATGGAAATCAGAGAGAGGAGCAGATTGACAAGAAATTAAAGCGGCAACCATATTGAAGAAGATAGATTCATCAAGATAACAAATATCTCTTAAGCAAATAGAATAGGATATTGGCAGCAAGTGCATATGAAATGACAATCTATGTACAAAAATAAAATTATGGAACAAAAGAATGAATGAAACTCAGTATTCAGTACAACTTCTCTATAACATAAAAAATAACTAGAAGACAAGATAACATCTGCTGGTTTAGTCATATAAAATGGATCTTTGCATTCAGTCCAAATGTACTTTTGTTTCAATTCTTTTAGCTTCGCCACCACAAAAAGAATATACCGAAAATATACAGGAACAAAAGGAATATAAAATTGTGGCAGAATTGTTAGATGATGATAGATTTGGCTTTGTACTTGTGAAATTAGCTTTGCATGTCACTGTTTGAGTGCTTTCTCAAGATATGCGCAGAGAAGACGAGTAAGGCAAAGACAGCAGAGAAGACGCAAGGTGGCAGAACAAAAAAATTGGTTTGCTATTACCCATTAGGGTTTAGCCTTTAGGGACAAATTTTTTTTAAAAAAAAATTTTGGTTTCGATTCAGGTTCGGGTTGGAGAATCTTCATACCGAACCCGAACCGAATTAATATTTTGGATAATGCAACCCAAACCAAACCCGAAATTATACCCCTAATATTCAAACTGAAAACTAAATTATTATTCAGTTCGGTTCGGTGTGTAAATTTTCTCCGAATTATGCACACCCCTACCTCTACCCCTTTCCTCTCAAGGGAGCTCTAGGCGTCACAGCGAGTCATGACTCAAACTTTTTTTGCAACTGCACTGCCTATGAGATTAGTAATGCAAACCTCAGACATCCTACTCGGGTTCCACTACGAACAAGATAACTCATATTTCACCTTTTCATTCAATACTTCCAGATACCGCACATGAGTTTGAAAATTGCAAATAGGTTTAGTCAGAATTTAGACAATAGTTTCTCAATGTAAAGAATAATTAGCCGTCTCAATAATTATTAATCAACATGAACAATTTTTCAAACTACACAAAACAATTGTCCTAGTCCAACTGAAAAATGTTTATATCAAGTTGAATGATTGGTCAAACTCAATTGGATAATTGTTCAACCTCAATTGAACAAGTATTCAATAAATTGAACAATTGTTCATGACAAATAGAATAATTGTTCGAATGTAGGATAACAATCGTTCTATTAACGTTGAACAATTATTCACTTGCTTTGAATAGTTCGCACTAAACTAAAGCACTTAAGTGAACAATTGTTCACATATGCACTTAAGTGAACAATTGTTCACAATATAGTTAATTCAATAGAATAATAGTTCAAGCTCGCTGGAATAATTATCCAAAATTGATGAAATAATTGTTCACAATAGTAAATGTCCCCAGTTAGGCATAAGTACCAGCAATAGATGCATGTTCCCTTCTGGCCATCTTGCTGACTTCTTCTTATTCTTCAAACAAAATGATGCAACCCCTTCAAGCCAAAACTTTCTAACGTGTCTTGCCCAATTAAAGCTCCCAATGGCTTCAATATTCTTGACATAATTACCGTAATATGTCATATTTATCTTCATAGAGTTCTTTAGAGCCAACATTGTACTGATTACCAGCAGTACATACAGCTTTGCAAATGAGTGACTGTCCCCCTTAAATTCCTATACCTTTTCTTCGATTTTATCTATCGCAACATAATTTTTTGATGAAGGCCCTAGTCAAAGGTTCTTAGATCGAAGTTGTGTTTGTTTTCTCTGCAAGGGAAACAATCAGGTTTGCTCCCCTTGGTAGCCAGTAAATCGGGTCTGCATCCTTTTTTGTTATCTTTAACGGTCGATCATTAGAGAACAAAAGGGCCTCAGCTGTTGAATCTAGCACTTAATGACTATCTCCATAACATCGGTCATTAAGTTTGTCAGCCGAAGCTTTGTTAGACGATCAAAGCCTGTCTTGGCAAGAGCTTATTCTTATGATCATAATGGTGTTGCAGTGATTTAATTACAACAGCGGTGGAAGAAGTTTTACACCTAAAATGAGACCTACCCATAGATATTTTGCTGTGACGGATGTAAGACAACGAAGGAGATCACGCGAACAATTGTTCAAAGACATTGTGAGAGAGAGAGAGAGAGAGAGAGAGGGAAGCTGAAGATGGAAAGTTAAATGAAGGAAGGGAAGAGAAAGAAAGGAAAGCTGAAGATGGAAAGTTGAACGAAGAAATGTAAGAGGCAAAATGAAGTGATGGCTTTGAACAATTATTAATGACTGTCAAGTCAAGTCATTTTCTGGCCAGCGTTATCGATGCAAAAAATTGTTCAGTTTGATCCATGGCGGGAGTTTTTGATTTTTACTTGTCCTTTCTTGTTGCAAAGATGAGCTTGTAGAAAGAATATGGAAGCTTCCCTCTTATGCTCCAATGCATGGGCGATTTGCAGGATCATCACTTCCATCGAGTAAGACCGACTTGCAAGGCTTAAAGTTACTCATGATAAAGAGAACTCTACGTACTTATTGCAAAGCCTCATTCACGAGGATATCTCCGGGTTTGAAAATTTTCAAACTCTTGGTTGGTGAATCATCTCTAGCGAGGCACAATGGAGCGGCACGCTAAAACTCAATGGAGAATTTTGCTTCATTGAAAAATATTAGAAGTGGCTCAAGGTGGTACTTGCTCGCAACAAGAAACTTCTTGAAAAGTATTCATTGTACCAGGTATTATTCACAACACTCTTCACTTATGATCAAAATTCCAACATGGTTCAAGCTTTTTGTGACCCCTTTCTTAAAATCCTGCTTCTCTCTTCCTTTATTTGATCTTGAATAGGTGCCTTACCTCTATTCATGGTAATGCTTAGCTCCATATCATGCGCGGGAGTAGTTAATTCTTCAAAGTTTCGAGCATGATTTCCTTCAGAATATATTGAAGTCCCTAATATATGCCTCCAATGCACATCTCTATAGAAGACAATTCACTTAGGCGATCTCTGTAGGTAAGACTCACATTTCTCTATTTATTAATGTAGTCAATCACGGGTTCCTCTTTCCATTGGCGAGAAGTGGTCAATTCCATCATGCTAACAACTCGGCAATTGCTATATAAGAGAAAAATTCTTACTCGAGTTTTTCCCAACTATCAATCATTCCAGATTCTAAATCAGTGCACCAATCAAATGCATTTTGCTTGAGAAAGAGCAGAAATTGCTTCATAAGAAGATCTCCATAGGACCCACCATTATTGCATGTTTCCATAAAGTGAGCCACATGCTACTTGGGGTTTCCTTTTCCATCAAATTGTTGAAATTTTGTTGGTGTGTAACCAATTAGCATATTGTCGATCCTCTGTGTGTAAGGTTTAGAATATGTGTTGGTAGATTTGTTACCTTCTTCATACTTCTCCTTGATAGCTCCTGCGATGAAATCTTTTAGTTGATCAATCGAAATCAATTCGTCGAAGGATACTTGGAGATTTTGGATCCTCTTTGAAGTTTCATCTTAAACCTTTGGCTTCTTTGGAGGAGCTTTACTTGTCTCATTGCTTCTTTCCAAATGATTCATCAATAGAGTAGTAGATTACTCTTGTTCTTGAAAGCGGTTTGCAAGACTCTCTACCAGTCTGGTAAGGTAGGCCAATTGTTCTTCAGTGCTACAGGTACTGATCATCATTACGGGAGCCATTAAAGAAGCAGTGGAATCCTCTGCCTAAGAAGAGTTTGATTTCAAACTCTTTTGAGGCATAGAGTCAACACTTGAAACTTTGTTGGGGTCGCAACTAGCAGCGGTCGATGCATCTTAGACTTCTTTATGAGAAAGTGCCATTACTTTACTTCTTGTCATCACACTAGCTTGTGAAGTTTGGGAAGTTACATCATAAGCAACTTCCTTGATATCAACAGTCTTGGAACGAACAGATTTGGGGTGGTTGTTCTTTAGAGCCATAGGCTTGATCTTGAATTTGAAGTCAAACATGACTCGAACTTTCAAAGAGAAGAGATGGTCTCACTAGGCGTGCTAAAATTTGTATACAACAAAATTCAAGTTTGAAAAATAGACAAGAAAATGGCAACAAAATATTTATTAAATATTAAAAGCGGATACAAAATCTCTTTAAAGCTTCTCAATTTATAAAAAAGTCTTTCGATTCTTCTTCCTTTAAGAAACATCGATACAAGGGCTTGATAACTTGATCTTGGATTGAATTGATTTCCATGATGAACAATATATCGTTGAATCCTCGAAGCTTTTGTGACTCTTCAAATGAAGATCATGAAGAACACCTTGAAGAATGGCTTGAGTATTTGTTGAAGATTTCTTGAGAATTCTCTCATTGTGGAGTCTATGTGCAGCTTGATGCTGCTTCAAAATTACCCTCGACTTTAGGAGATACTTTCTATTTATAGGAGGAGAGGAAATCGTGGGCTGCTTGTTGGTGAAGTAACCCATGACCCCATATTGAGATGAGCAAATCCTTAGTTTCAGAAGGCCCAATGAATCATTTAATGGATCTTAATTTGATTTGATTTGGGACTCAACTTATTAGGACCAAACTTCTTTATTTTGGAATCCCATTACATTTAGTCAATATTTATTGGGTTTTTACTTTGAATAAGCTCAAACATCATTTAAAAAGACCTTGGATTTAACCCAATTTGAATGGTCCAAGAATGATGGCATCTTTTCTTTTATTAAATTTAAATAATCAAAACTAAAAATATTAATTTTATTAGTGTGGATTAAATAAACTTATTTATTTTTTAAAAATTTCTGTCCACAACATCAATATCAATGATAAGTACTTTTGGCCTTTCTTGATACAAATCTATTTGGGGAGCATCTTACAAGAGAGAAGATTCATTAAAATTGGTTTGCTTCTTTTCAATTTTTATTTATATTGGACGAAGACTTTCTTTCTTTCCTTCCCTTTTCGTAAAAAAAAAAAAAAATCAATCCAAATTCTAAAATCGTAAAACACCATCTCCTGTCCTTTCTTCCTATTTGCTTAATCAGAACAGTGTTCAATTGAATTTTTGCATCAAAGAAAATCAGAAAAACTGGAAAGGACAGAAAGGGCAACATCAACTGAGTATATATATATATACACACGCACATACACACACGTTGAATTCTCCATACATTTCACTACAAGCCATTTTTGTCTTCCCGTCTTGCCGGTGTCTCTCTGAATGGCGGGTCTCTACTCTTCTCTCAGAGCCCAACCACCGTCCTCCGCCTCCGCTACGGCATTCCACCAGTCCTTTACCTCCAAGCTACTCCTCCTCCTCACTCTTCTTCCCTTGACGCTCGCCCTCTTCGCTTTTGTCCTCCAATGGCGTGGTGGGGGAGTGGACGATCCCATCTCTAGGTGGTCCCCGGAAGAGTCTCACAAGTTTCCCGGCATGGATAGCTCTCCTTTAGCCACAGTAGGTGGGCACTCCTCGCACTCATCGGATTGCTCTTCACTTTTGGGACACGGAAACACGGCATCGTTCCCGTATTACAGGGACTGGAAGCACAATTTTGAAGTGGATCTTAGGCCCAAGGTTTGGCCCTTTGTTTTGAATTTTTGGGTGTAAAATACTTCCGGGGTTTTGTGCTTTTGGCTGATCTCAAATGGGTTTTGTTTGGTTTTGTGATTCGAGTTGGTTTTGCTGGTTAATTGAAGTCTTGTTGGCCTTGTGTGGATAAAGGAACATCTGAATCACGCTTTCTGCATTTTTCCTTACCTTAAAATACTGTGCAAAATTTTCATACTTACATCTTTAGGATCAGTTCAGTGGTTGTTAAAGCTATTTCTTATTTTCTTGGTTAATCAATTGTAAATACTCTCTTTATCATGTTAAAGGACAAGTTGAAGGCGAAAGAATTTTTCAATCTATCTGAGCATGAGGCATGTGCTATGCAAATAGGTGTAAGAGGGTGACTAGATCAAGATCCATGTGAATATATTTGTTCCAATATCTTTTGAAGCTTGGAAATAGAAAAGAAACGGTTCTTCTGAAAATTTTTCTTATTGCCTTGTAGCACAGCCAGCAGCCTTAAAATTTTGCAATGTCTTCCCTTTTAAATATCTGATGCTTTCCTTTCATTAATTACTAATACTCATCTTGTCCTTTCTTACATTATTCTTCTCATTCCATGGGTGTTAGTTGCAAATAGGATCACCAAATGACAAAGGGATTGTTGAATAAACTTGTTTTATTCTCTCTTGTGCTCTTGTCACAAAGTACACAAGATTTCTGTGATGAACTATACCATTTTTTTAGCTAAAGGCCCTTGATATTGTTGCTCTGTTCTGATGATGATATCACTTATCTTTTCCTCTTTTTATTTTGTTCGTATTTGAGCTTCAGAAGCATGGTTTTCCAATTGTTCTCCTTTATATTTAAAGCCATGTGCATCAGAATGAAATAAATTTAATATCATGGTTTTGGGTTGCTTAAATGGGGAATTAACAAAATAGTTAACTTATTGAATGTGCAGATATGCATTACAACTAGTACCTCTGCGGGCTTAGAGCAGATTCTACCATGGATGTTCTACCATAAAGTTATTGGTGTCACCACATTTTTTCTTTTCGTGGAGGGGAAGGCTGCTTCTCCTGCGGTATCTAAAGTCCTTGAGTCGATTACTGTAAGTCTAGTTGCTTTATTTAACTTCTTGTTTTTCAGTCCTTGGTTTCTCTTTTCTCTTCTTGAGATGGCATTAGGGTGCTCTTGTATGGCAGATTGTCCTTGCAATCCAGCTGCATTTACTGTTAGATACACTTCTTTCTTCCTGGCCCTCCTGGAATTTATAAGGTTGATAAGGGAGAAAAGGTAAATTTATAACAAGTGGAGAGGAAAAATGAAAAAAAGGAAAGAAAGAAGTGGAACAGACACCCAGCGTGATTAATTATTGCCTTTTGACCTCCTTTCTCATCTTGGAGCAGTGAAACCATGCCTAGCCGAAGAGTGGCCTTGGTCTCTTTGGGTTATGTAGATTCTACTCAGGCATTTCAGTTTTCTCCTTCTTCATTGGATGCAAGTATTTTTTTTGAATTTCACAAATCAAATAAAAGAAAAAGAACAAGTTGAAGGAAAATAAAATAAAAAGAAAGGAACAAGAGATTCACCCAAAAAATGGGGGGGAGGGAAGAAGAAAGAAACAAGAGGAAAAGATAAATTTTCCCAGCGTGATTAATTTTTGCTGTCTGACTCATCTTTTTCATCTTAGAGTGGTTGAATCATGTCTGGTCCAAAGTGGGCTTTGGTCTCCTGTGTTGTGTAAATTCTACTTAGGCACTGTAGTTTCCTCCCTCTTACTTGAGTGCAAGTTTTTTAATTTTTTTTTTTGAAATAAAGTTTTACAAGTATACTGTTAAGGTCCTCCATAGCAAAGTTATTTGTGGTTATATTTTTCATTTAAAATGTAGAAGAAGCTCACACTAATAGCAGTAGAATCCAAGTTAATTGACCATGAACTCCCTGTAGGTTGTGATTGAAATGTCTATATGTCTTCCTTCCAAAAGTTCAATTCAAAAAATTAGTTGCAATCCAAGCTCGCAGTTCTGTTTCCTTTCTTGTTAATTTTGCACAAATCAGTTGCAATCTGAAAAAGTTCAACTCTGTTCCAATTCTTATACCTATACCTTTGGTCCTTTTGCAAACTTTCTTGATGGTTGAGGATAAGGAACTCAATTGTAGTCTGCAATCTGTCTTTCTTTGGAGGGATGTATCCTGACATGTCATTTCTTTCTATTTTGAAGTAATTAAATTTGGACTCTGCATCTTATGCAGGGAGTAAGAGTGATATACAGAACTAGAGAGCTTGAAGAGCAACAAGCTAAGAGGTTGGATGCATCAATAATCTTTTTAAATAGATCTTTCCCATTTAATGTTTACGTGAATTTACATGGACTGGAATTCTTTGATTCTTGAAGTTACAAGGAAGAGCAAAAGAGAACTAATGAAATCTGTATTCATCTTGTAACTTTGTTAATGGATAATGGAACTATATGTGTCCTGTAGTAAAGGATTCCTCTGCAGATGAAGGAAGAAGTTCTTCAAATCTTTGACAGATGACACAACTAGTCATGTCAAGTTCATCAATTTCGCGAGATTCTTTATAATGTAGGCAAACAGCATGTAGAAGTTTCCCATTACGTACTCTTTTAATTTTTATCTGTTTGCTGCTTCAGCCGGATCTGGAATGAAACATGGTTGTCAAGTTTCTTTTACAAGCCATGCAATTATGAGCTTTTTGTGAAGCAATCTCTTAACATGGAGATGGCAATTGTTATGGCAAGGGTATGTGCGGTTCTCTTATTGTCAACTTTGTTACTTGCTTTTCTAGAGTAAATCATGTTTATTGTCTTGCTACTGCATTTAGGAAATCTTTATAGTTAAGCTTTAGGAAAGTAGAGTTCTGGCCATTAGAGGCTCCTATAAACTAATAAGAAAATGAGGAAAGTAGAGTTCTGCATGAAAATTCACATTTAAGTAATGAAGTTTCTCTTTTAACATGAAGAAAAAGGTAATGAAAAATTATGTTTGGCCATTGAAATTATCCCCTCCTACCCCAACCTTCCCACCCGAAAGAATAAAAAGATTCTAAAAATCATTTTCTTTCTAGTGGCTTTAAGCCCATTTTCTAACTTATTTACTTATTTTAAAAGATTCAACGGCAGCTTTATGTCCTATTTTTATATGTTCTCTCAGTTGTTAAATGATGAATGAATGGAAAACTAATTGTCAGCACTCCTAACCTCCCTTCCCCCAACCCCCAATTGGTTAAATATGGGTAGCGGGCTCTATAGGCTTCAAATTTTTGTTAGCCGGTTTCAGGGACGTAATTTTTAGTAAATAATCAAGGTTTCTCATAGTATACACATTTAGATGGTGGGATGCATGCTTATTTAATAATCAAGGTTTCTATTACTGATCGAGTTTGTAGGACTCTGGGATGGATTGGATAATTCATCTAGACACTGATGAATTACTACATCCAGCTGGTGCCCGGGAATATTCTTTGAGGCAATTGCTGCTTGATGTTCCTAGTAATGTAGACATGGTTGTGTTCCCAAACTATGTAAGTTTTTTAGTCTTTTATAAGCATTTGTTCATTGGTAAACCATTTTGCTATTGCATTTTTGTCCAAAAACATCAACATGAAGTACAGTAAAGGAACAGGGATGTTCTATTTAATTATTTTGATCAAGCATCAGGATCATTTATTCATGTGTGATTAACTATTCCAGGAGAGCAGTGTTGAAAGGGATGACATCAAGGAGCCGTTCACTGAGGTATTGATTGCTTTTATATCTAAATCCTTTTTATGAATTTTATTAATCCAATTTCACATGGAATCTTTCATTATCATTTAAATCTATATTAGCCGAACAAGGAATCTGAAGATGTTAAAACAGGTTTTTTATATTAGTTCTCATTAGTAGTTTTGCATGTATTGAAGTTATTTTCTGTTTCTTAGTAATCTAATATATTGTGAGGTTAACCAAGCCACTGAGGGTATCTGTTCCTTTGTTCTTAGCTAAAGTTTGTATTTATGGTTCTGATTGAACAATTCAATTGTAGTAACATGACAGCTAAAGCTATTTACTATATTTGCATCATACATCTTATGGTTTCTTTTTCATTGTGAATGGGTATCCATGTTCAAGAAGAACTATGACCACCTAACGAAAGATACATATTTTGGCCTGTACAAAGAGGCAACCCGTGGAAATCCTAATTACTTTCTGACTTATGGAAATGGGAAATCAGCTGCTCGAATTCAGGATCATCTTCGTCCAAATGGGGCACACAGATGGCACAATTACATGAAAACTCCCAAGTATGGATTCGTCTTATCTCTCCGTGATGCATGCTTTGTTGCCTGTTTCATTGTTTGCTATAGAAGAATATGCCTTTAACCTTGTTTGATACAACAAACTTTTCAGCTCGCTGAACCTTGGATTTTATTTGCTTTTCCAAATATTGTTAATTGTTTCACTATGCTTAATGCCTCTGTTGGCTCAAACAGATTTTGAAGATGCTTTCTATTTAATGTTTGGCAGTGAGGTTAAATTGGATGAGGCTGCTGTTTTGCATTACACGTATTCAAAGTTTTCAGACTTGACCTCAAGGCGAGATCGATGTGGTTGTAAGCCTACAAAGGAGGATGTCAAGCGGTGCTTTATGTTGGAATTTGATCGATCTGTAAGTTCAGTGTATTCAGATTTTGAAAAATAATAAACTGATTCTAGATATCAATTTCTTTTTGAATTCTGATTAGAGGGTTATATTTGTTTGACAATTTACTTGGTCATCTTAAGGGAATTTATTCATTAATTTCGTTAAACATCTAAATTTATTTCTCTTACTTTTTATCTAAGTGGTAAGAGAGAGAGTTACAGAAGTTTACATGTTTCTAATGCTGTTTTGTTGATAATTATGAGAAGATGAATTTCAGTAAAGACTAGTCTATATTAATTGGACTATGGATTATAGATTGCTTAAATGTTAATTATATATTTGAATAAGAGAGGATGTTGAACTGCAACTTTCAAATCATATCATAACAAAGAGCTGTGTGGTTTATCTTTACTATGGCTATCTGGAGATTCCTGGATATAAAGTGATGCTCCAGTTATAATAATATTGCTACTTACCATTGGGCTATCAATGTTAAGCTAAGCTCACAAAACAACCACACTGACCCGCACAACAGGGGTTTTGACTGACTTTTTTAGGAGTTCAATTGGTGACTCAATTACACTTGATTGTTATGTTACATTATTTGAGTCACCTAAAACCAAATGACTAATTTCATGTAATAAACACATTTTTTACAAACAGGACTCAGGAGTATATATTTGAGTCGCTGTAATTATTGCTTGTTCCCACAAATTTGAAATGATATCCTGAAAAAGGACGATAGGGATGCTATTAGCTACAGATGCTAGAGAAGCTCATTTACTTTTCATCATTTAATTCAGGATGGGGTATGGGGAGGCGATAAGTAATCGTATACATGTTGTCACAGCTTCCATTTTAACTGCTTATTCATATTGCAATTTTGGGCTCTAAATTATTTAATTGCACTCTTCAGCAATGCTAAATGTTTCTACTGTGATCATGCAGGCATTCACGATTGCGTCTACAGCCACAGAGGAGGAGATGCTGAACTGGTAATATATGTATTAATATATGTACTCCTTGAGACGCATTGAAAGCAACTTTACAGGCATGAACTGTTTGATTTGACTTTGAAGATTTAACTTTCTTCTTCTTCAGGTATCGAGAGCATGTTGTATGGACTGACAAAACCTTGAATTTGAAGCTGTTGAGGAAGGGAATTTTAACTCGCATTTATGCTCCAATGGTAAATTGGACTATGATTTTTAATGATGTTATAGTGTCCCGTGGTTAAAATGTTAAATAGAAAGGGAACTTAAGCAAGTAATTCCTGTTAATTTCCTAAGCTGCGATTGATGAATTAATACAGAGAAAATGAGCAGGATAGTGGCTGGTCTAACATCATGAAAATCATTTCCATTTCATGTCTCATGCTATTTGATGGTACATGTGCAAATAAATACAAGCGTCATAGTAATACTAGAATGATTGTGAGTGTGAAAGGTATGAGTATTTTCAAACTTTCGTTTCATAATATACTTATTCCTAATTCGTCATTCTGCTTTGTATTCATTTCAGTCTATAATCCAAGGCTTGAGGGAGGCTGGTGTATTTAGCACTGTCATAACATCTGCCCAAGCATCTATCTCAAAGGATAAATTTTTAGAATCCATTGCGAGTAGCAATTCATCGAGGGCAGTTTCCTCCCAGTCTCTTCCTTCCTCAAGAAAGATTGGTAGGGACCAAGCGTCTCAGGCAACAGCAAGAAAAGTCTTTGATACGTCTACATTTGCTTACCATGAAGCAGCTGTGCCGCCACAATCACCCCCGGTTATGGATAATGACCGCTCAATTGAAGCATGATAGTTCTCCTGGCAAGATTGCTGCTGCTTTCTTTCTGAAAGCGTAAGATGGGCTGGAAGATTTCTTCTCTGTCTGGCAAAAAACGAAAGATTTCAGCATGCGTATCTGCAGTTGGGGTTCATTCTTGGTTCGGTTGTATGGCTATTTCCCGATCATTACCCAAGCGGAGGTGTACATTTTTCTATAGAGGAAAGAGAGGCAGAGAGGGCTGATAATTAGAGTTTTGCAAACTGGGAGAGGGTTGGTTGACAACTTGATATTGTTTGTAGGCTTCGAGATTGGATTACCATTGTTGTGTACAGAAATCTCAGGATTAACAGGCGGATCGTTTAAACTTTGGTTCTCATTATGGAGGTTGATCTTGTATAGTAGTGCTAATATATAGTTTCTATATTTCCAACTTGGCTATCCCACGTCTTTGTAGGACTTTGCTCTTCCTATGAAAACTAGGTGTAGAAAATGCACCTCAGGACTAGTGGAGATGGGCGTCTTGTTGTTTTTGTCTTATATACAAACATCCCCAAGTTTGAGGTTTTTTCCTTTGTGATCCTCTTGGCATCAAAATTTATACAAAATTTTTATTTGGAATCTTATTTTTATCTCACAAATAATTCACTTTTACAAATTTTAAGATAAATTCTTAAGCAAAAATAGAATTCTAATTTTAAAATTTAGATTCAATCACATTTTCATTTAAGACATTAGAAAAGTTTTTGAACCGTATTTACTGGAGTCTGAATTCAACTTGTTTGCGCTCAAGTTTGGTTGTGTTGGTTGATTGCTTACGAGTTTGTTAATCCGTTTCCACCCCTAATTAGATTGTTGATTACAATGGTAGAAATGCAGAGACACTATGTTTCATTTTTGGGGCCAGAGCTAATAAACATCTACAGGAATTCCTTTTTTTTAATTTTTAAAAATATACATTGAAAGGAGAATGATGTTCGTGGAATCTCAAATTTATTGTGGGATTCTAACTTAATTAGCATCTTGTCACAGTATTTATTAGAATCACATTAATTTTTTAAATACTGTTCTAACATAAAAAAATGTGAGGTAAATATTCTACATTAACATACGCCAAGAAAGTCCCGAATTGCAAAAATTTATTAATTCCCCACTAAAATGTCTTAAAATGTAATTTTTCCTGAAAATTATAATAATTAATATGAAAAATAAGAAGAAAAATACCTAATTGTATCTCATGCATACCTAACACTTTAAAGGTCTTTTATCTCCTGCATCAATCTTCTTGTTTTAGTGAATCTTTTTCGTCAAAAAAGGAAAAAGAGATAAACGCGTAAAAACAAAAGAAAAATCTCATCCATTGCTTTAGAGATCATAATAACAATACAGCAAATGTAGTGTCTACCACTAATAAATTTGAGTTGTTGGCCTAAAAACATAAGACAGAACAATACACAATACCTTTAAGAGGGCAATGTTGAGAGATTTTTAAGAAAATTACTCCATAGAAAATCAGGAAAATGGACCATCAGTTCATGTTCTCTGCAACCATGGGTGAGGGGGCGTTTCATATTCTAAGCCCCAAAATTTAGAACAAAAAGTTAAATGAGAATAGATTAGATTGAAATAAGATTTTCGAAGGCTCGGGTTTTCTTGAATTAGCAACGGAGAACAACTCTGATTATGTAGTTCTTTAAGTTCATCCTTGTTGAGACCAACACCAATACCAGTTTTTGTCAGAACTTGACACACTTGAGCAGTCTCTTTCCATGTCCCAAAAACCCTAAATGCTTGAAAAGTGAGGAACTTGTAACCATACAAATCGATGGAAGAAATGCATTTGTATAAGATAAGATGATCCCAAGTAGCATTTTGGGGCCTCTTCCCACAGGGAGTATCCATAGATCCACACGGCATCTGAAGAAAAAGCCAGCAGAGCATGTGATCCCAACAAAGCCTCTGGATGCCAAATTATTGTATTAACTAGAAAATGCATAAATGAGATTACCTCATTCTGCCCCTTTGAGACAATATAAAGCAAAGACGAATAATAATACCAAGTGACTTGGGAGTTCCATAAAGTACCCAACTTGTGAAATTCCACCCGAGAAATGCTGAAAGTCAACAACCATTTAAAAGTAGATTTTTGAATTACCTGCAATGACACAATGACCGAGAAAACGGCAAATAAAACTCTTTGTACTAGAAGAATTAATTTCAGCAGCCGTCAACGCAGAGTTCCAAGAAGAAAAGAAAACAATAGAATGAAAATAACATCAGTTCATACCACAACAACAAAACAAAATAAGATGTCAAACACCTTGATGATCTCTTTAGCCAAAGTTTCCATTTATCAAAACCTAATAAAACAAGAAAGAAAAATAGACCATGAACTACAGAGATTAGTTATAGATATTACAAGAGAATTCTTTGCCACATAAAGCAGAGCTTCTAATGGTCTTTAACAATTAGGAAAAAATACAGGGCAGATGCTAGCAAAGAAATCTTTGGCGTGAGATCGCGGAAAGGAGATCGCAAAAACCAGTAGGACATTGACATTCATCTCAAAATACAAAATTTGAACAAAATTAGAGCCAAGCTAATTTATTTCACGAATATTGAAACCATATAAAAGTTTTGGTTAACTGAATCAACAGTAAGATTCACATACACATCCAAGTATCCAGGTTAAAGGAATTCAGTTCATCAACAACAACAGCATCTCAGGTCCTCTTTCCGGGTTGGAGCTTGTGTAAAATGAGAAGGGCCAATTCCACTTTAGCACCTTGCTATCTGGGAATATATCTTATTTTGTACCCAAGCTTAAAATCTGTACATCAAAATGCACACAACATATTTCAGTGGAACATAAAATAACTTTAAAAAATTGGAGCAAAACATCAGGAAAGCAACGGGAGAAATTTGACTATAATATTTTATGGATATCTTACCAGAAAGCTTTGTCTTGGTAAGCTAGTAACTTGTTACCATTCCAATAGTTATTCACTTACCAATAGCGAATGCACGTGTAGATTAAATCACCAAAATAAAACGACCCTATCATATGTTGTGTTGAGTTGAATATTTCATTTACATGTGCATTCTCCATTAGTAAGTGAATAACTACCGAGATGCCAATAAGTTACTAACCTACCAAGATAAAAGTACTCATCTTACTCATTTGCCCACAAGCCAAGGCCACGTTTGGCTATTTCCTATTAGAGGGACCTAGATAAAAGCTTGCGTACTAAGTTGCAGTGCCCCCAAAGTACAGTAGGAACTAAAGTGGAATTAACCCAATAAGAAACGAGACATCCACATCCCTAGACACTGCTCAAGTATGCAATATGGATTCCGAAAACAGAAAGGAATAAAAGAGCCTATCAGAGTACTCAAAGTACCCATGTATGGTTTAATTGAGCTTCCTCTGCCCACCAAACCACTGTATTTTTGGAATTCTTAATTGTTCTGCTTCGCACTGTAATTCTTGTACCCATTCCTGAGGATTTCCTGCATTGCGTTTCTAATGGTGGCAGTCTGTTTGAACTTTTAATAATAAAATTTTACTTTATCAAAATATAAAAACAGTTAAAACAAAAAAGGAAAAAAAGGGCTTCCTGTGTTTTGAGTGGAAAGTTCAAACCTTGACCTTTTAAAACTAGTACAAATCCAGTGATAAAGTTGATGAATAACAAGTTATAGAAATAAGATCATCAGATTTTTACTGCCATTGGGCCTGGGAACTCATGTTTGCATGTTCTGAGAAGTTATTAAGCAACTCGTGTGAGGTGGTTAAAACATAGCACGAGCAGAGGTTTTAGGATCCAGATTCGCAAACATAACAAATGAAGGCAAATAGAGATTTCAGTAAGACAAATTTCAGTTTAATCTGCGATTCTCACCAATAACCAAACTTGTTTACTTTACCATCCATTATTCTTACTTTGCTTTTGCCTTTAAATGCTCTCCAGGATACATTCAAGTATGACCATCTCACCTGAAACAGAAGTCCTCCCGTCCATTGCTGGAATAAACTGATTATATTCTTGTGGTACCTCTCCCTCTCTCATGCACATACAAATCCCTGAACAAAAATTAATGATAGTTGTTTTATGTTAATGGAAATAGTATGGTCATATTAAAATAAAAAATGAAATGGAAACTAGGTAGGTATGTCCATACATTCACACATGTTGACCAGATGTATGAACAGGTGATTCATTTACCTGAATTCCCATATGTAATATAAGCACATCAATAGATCACTCTGCTTTTACTTCCACCCCAATGGAAAACCTTCTTTCAGAAAACATGGAGTCCACTGTCTTCTTGCATATGAGCAATAAGAACCTAAAGATGATAAAAAGTTAAGATTGGCAGTGGTCAGGTAAATCTTAAGAAGATTAGAAAATTAACTACAATATATATGTATTACCGGTAAAATGCACTGAAAAAGACGTGTCCATACTACCTGAGTTATCATTCTTAACCAGATAGAAGGGTTGAGCCCTTTGCTTTCAACTTCCTGTCTAGACCAAAAAACTTCAAGCCAGATAACACCAGATCTGCTGTCTTCTTTTGCATGTGTTCAATTAATAACTCATCATAAACGATAACATCAGCTTCACTTAGAAGACCGTGCTCTCTCAAACTTGCAAATACTTTCCTTGCTTCTTCAATTGTTCCATGCTTGCACATGCCATAAACAATAGCAGAACATATAACATTATCAGGAGAACAACCCTGTTCCATCATTTCGTTTAGAACTTCCATTACCTTCTGCACATCATTCAATCTGCACACATGGATAATAGAGAGAGTATATTTGAATTCCAAGGGTCCACTAGCAACATTTGCCAAGCAGTCACGGATTAACATCATAGCTGCATCAATCTCCCCTAATTTACATAGCCCTCTAACAAGGTAGCAGTATGCATTGACAGAAGGAATTAAGGATATCTCTTTTATCCTATTGTAGCATGTACATGCCTCGTGTACATCTCCAATGTCAACAAAACACTGAATGGCTATACTATAAGATAATGAATCAGGTTCAAAATTTGAATTATTCAATTCATGGAATAATTTTAATGCCTTGCTCACCTCTCCAATCCGGTGCAAAGCCTCCATAAGAATATTGTACATCAAAATGCTACTGTAATTTTTATTTTTCAAGATTTCAAAGAATTCTAAAGCCATTACCATTCTTTCAGGCTTTTCCACCATAAAGGAGAAGAATTCGGATAGATCTTTAATAATACAAAAACCCAATTTTTGCATCTCCTCAAGCAATCTGCAAAATTCATTTATCCTTTTTGATTCTGCGAAGGACACCAAGATTGGCTTAACAGTAGAAAAGTCTGGCTGCAGATCCTCTTGAATTGTGACCTGAAAAAGCTTATAGGCTCTATCAACTTGCCTTGCACTGCAGAAACCCTCAATCAGAGAGTTATATATCAACAAATCAGCCCTATATCCCGATTCCATCAAATCCTTCAACAAATCATGAGCTGAAGAAACCTCCCCATCAGCCACAAATGCTTCAACCAATGACCTGTAAATTGCCCTGTCTATCAAATATCCCTTCTCTTTCATTTCCTTAAAAAACTCATATGCTTTCTGAACCTTATTCCCTTTGCACAAACCTGATACTAAGGTTCCATAAGCCATGACATCTGGTTCAATTCCATCCCTCTGCATTTCCTTCCAAATCATCAAACAGCCATCTAGACGACCCTCTCCAATCAAGATCTTCACCATTGCCGTATAAGCAAATACATCTGGTCTGCACAAATTCTTTCTCATAAGACCCAAAAACTCAATAGCTTCATCGATTAGTCCTGACTTGCACAAGCCCTTAATCAAAATCATATAAGTAATACTCTCCTCAGCCAACCCGTCCTCCTTGAAGTCCTTGTAAACAGACATAGCCAAATCCAAATGATCAGTTTTTACAAGGGCATCCATTATTCTATTGTACAAAAATACTCTTGGTCTCACGCCAAACTTTCTCATTTTCTCATAGACATAGTAGACTCTGAGACCTCTGTTTGCATCGGAGTGCATTCTTATCAAGATTTCAAATTGCTTCTCGCTAGGAGGCTTCCCTTGCATATTCATAAGCTCTGGCACTTGATCAGCGGCCCGAAATTGATTTGTCCGATTCAAACAATAGGCAAATGCATTATAACAAGAAAAATCATGCCTGTAGCCTTTCTGCTTACCTGTCCAGTGACAAACAACATGAATCTATAAATAAACAGAGACCACAGATTTACTATTAGTAAACTCAGTTAAGTATTAAAAAAGGGCACTTTAATACTGTTGGATGATTTTGAATAAGAAACTAGTACAATTTTGAACCCATTAACTGAATTTATCCAAAAAGTATTTTCTTCTTTTCCCTCATATTTTCCCTTTCTGAAGTCCTATAGAAATTAGTCAATAGGATGCTCTTAAACAAGAAAATTCAATTTAGCATAAATGGATTGATTCTCCACAAAGCCATTATTCAGTTTATCTAGAGGCAAATTCAAAAGAAATGTCAAGTATTCCTCAATAACCCATTACACATTAGTACAGACAAACAAAAAACCATATATGATATTAAATAATAATCTAGAAATACATAAACAAAATTGATGTTTCCTAATTACCAATTAGAACTAGGAGGAAAGAAAGTCTTCTAAGCCTTCCTGAAGTGCATAAACTGTTGAACATAAGACTGAAGGAAGGCCTTGACCTCTTGTCTTACAATACCAACCAATTGAACAATGTTGATAACACTACCACAGAACTATAGAACTTGAAAGCTACCAAAGAGGGTCTTTCTTTGATAAATCCTTTCTCTCTTGCCAATGAGAAACATATATTTATCTTCCGAGAAGATACATATCGAACATATGGATGAAACAAAAAATCATCAAGCCATTTCTTTTTACTTGCTGATAGGTTGAAATAAGATAAAACCCTTTAAACATTTTTACAAACTAACCAAATGCCATATCCCTAACTGTTGATCGCAATTTTCAGTGTAACCACGCACCTTTGTTTATTTATTTACTTTTTGCTGAGAGGGACAGTGTTGTAATCTATCATCATCTACATGCTAACAGGGTCATGCAAATCTGTTCAATCAACATATACTTGCCCTTACGAGATACCCTAAAGGACCAAGAAAATTATAAGTAGAGATATATCAGACTGAAAATCCACCAATGAAAAATGTAAAGTTAGGGTAAGCTCCTAAGACCCCAGCCAATAATGTGCAATCATATGCTCTTCAGGTTGCATATGGGTGGCCTCAATCCCTTAGAAAGAAGGTTCATTGATATCTATCAAAGGCCTCCATGTTACACTAAATCCAACAGCTTCCTACAACTTATTCCTTCTGTTAGACCCACAAAATGCAGCTTTTCTGAGTGTTTCTTTGTTCAAACGCAGGGATAATTTCGAAGCCAATATCATAAAGAGAAAAAAAGAAAGCACTACCTATAATTTCAGACACTTCCCATTTCCCATAATTATCCTCAACAGGCGACAAGTCTTAAACTACATATAAGATTGAACACTCTGGATACTAGAAACAAGAGCACCAAAAAGACATTCCCAGAAACAGCGACAGCACTCGCAGAGGATTAACAATAAAAGACAAGGCCTTACCAGCCCAGTGGAAGAACTTGGTGGATAGCCTGGGATCAATATCAGGTACTTTAAGAACCTCCGCCACAAGCTTAGGCGTCACGCGGCGAAGCTTATTGAGGTCAGCCACCACAGAAGGACCCCACTGCCGGTTCCTTCTGAAGGAATCCACTATGAACCTGGCAACAGGGGATAAAGTCTGCGCCACAGAGAAGAACCTCTCTGCCGGGTCCTTCTCATTGGATCGTGTCGGAGGCAAATCCGGGTCCCACTTCGTAAGGTCTACAGGAGGATGATTTTGGGGTGGGCTTTTGGCGTTGGGGTTAATGGTCTGGCGGTTGGTGAAAAGGCCACCGCGGACGGTTGGGCGGTTCTGGGTGGGCTTCCGGTGGCCGTAGAAAAAGTAGGGTTTATCGGAATTGGTTATGGCAGTAGGAGGTGGAGATTTGGGTGCATTTTGAAATCTTCTCATCGTCTTCTCCACATCTCCTTGAATGGAATTTTGATGCTTAGCACCCTGTTCTTCTTTTTAAGTGCACCATTTCATTCCCAGATTGAAAAACCAGTAAAGTAGAAGATGGACGGGGATTTTTTAAACCTTTTTTCCTCTAAAACATTTTAAAAAGGATTCCACGAAAAAGGAAAAAAAAAATTTCTCGGGTGGATCTTCTCTTACGTTTCTCCCCGACGAATATAATACTATAACATAGTTTTAAAAAAATAAAAAATATAAAACTTTAAAGAAAATAAGAGAACTCTAACAAATGAAATGATGGGTCTTTACTAATGGCCCTCTTTTTCAGAAATGCACTTGGAACTAATTGGTATCAGTCCGTTTCGATTCTGAACGTGTTTTTTTGTATTACGTATAGGATCAATTTTTGACTGTTAGATTAAATTTAAAATGTGATCTAACAACTATCAAAATTTTATAATTTTTTTTAAAAATAAATGTAAGAGGCTCACGAAATTTGATCTAACGGATCAGATTCATTCCTGAATGTGTTGCAAAATACACGTTTAGGACCATAATCAAATTGAATTGGTATAGGAGGTGTGTGAATAACTACAATGATGTATATATATATATATATGTTATATCAATTATAATATCATATGAAATAATATTATAACTTTAATATAATAATAACTTATATAACGCCATGCAAAATGGGGTTATAAATTTAACGCAATAATACTTGTATAGCGTAATATAATATGTTGTTATATACTTTTGATTGATAATTTTTTATAGCGCATAACTTTTTCAATTTGTCTCTTATCCTTTCACTTTATCTCTTTCATTTTTTTTCCTTCTTTAGTTTTTATGTAATCTTTTCTTCCGTACTTCAACTTATAATTCCTATAATACTTTGAGCCCGAATCTATCTTTAAGATATGCTCCTTGACCATAAGCAGCAAGCATGTGTTATGTCCTTTAAATACTTTATGCATGCGTTGTCGTAGTTCTGTGTCATCACCTAAACAAACGCGACTATAAGATGGTGTTTCCGAAGATCACTTGTAACTCCCTCTTTCTGAAGATCGCTTGCAACACTCACAAACTTTCACTTACGAAATGGCGCTTCCGAATCCAATAAGAATGTTTTTGTTCTAGGATAGCGAAATCAAGAACGATAATCATGAAGCATTCTTCACAAGAGTAGCACAAAAATATTAGATCTTTAGGTGCAAAGTCTTCTATAACGAATTGGTACAAAAGATATTTGCGATTAGAAGTATGGATCCGACTTCTTGGTGCATCCGTATGATTCTACGGTGGCTATACTTTTTAACAATTCAATAAGGTTTTCTACCGCCCCTATTGGCTTGAATTATGAAGATCAAATGGATCTCTTATGGGATATCCAACTAGAGTTTGGTTGAGTTGGCATCCACATTCTTGTGAATTTTCAATCGGTGCAGGTACAGGAACAACACGAAGGGGATATTGCCATCGACACGAGTGGATATTTTGAAGGGCATCAATCTGCTGACTATCACCATACTCCTACCGTATACGATTCAATGGTGGAGATTCATATGAGACAGGTAATGCAGCTTGTGATATCCAAACTGATAATGTTGTAGGAGTAGTAGTTGCTGACTCATTAGGTCCAACTTTCGATGTCGATAGTGATCCTGAGTCAGAAGTCCCAGCCGAAGTGGAGGTCGAGAGTTCAGATGAGGATGAAGAGCAGTCAATTGCCCAAGCAGAAACATTCCATTCAGTGGTCACACCATATTCATTAGTACAAAGCCCTACAGATTGGTTGTAGCAGCCACATCTCAATAGATTGTCGAACGTACGAATGCTTCCAAGATATGGGATCGAAAACATATTGTTTCAGGACAAGAATGAAGTTGTATATGCAATTAGGAAGTGGTCGATCCAGATGGACTGCGAGTTCATAGTCGTGAAAAGTAAGTCTGACCAATGGGCTGCAAAGTGCTCACATTCAACTTATGAAAATATATGTTTCTGGTACATCCGCATAATAAAAAGAACTACACATGATATGCAACAAATAACCGTCTACAATGTAGAACACACTTGTCTTGTGCAGATGATAGATAACAACCATCGGAACATGTCAGGTCGCTACATTGCCAGACACATCACCCTGCTCATAAGCGTATACCTAGAAACACCGATGAAGCGCATTATAAAGGAGGTTCAAGTCTAATTTCAGATTGAATATATTTATAAAAAAGGATGGTATACCTGGAAGGCTACAATTGAGTTGTTATTTAGAGATTGGAACTCAATGTTTGCTATTCTTCCATAGTATATACAAGTAATACAGGATAGTAACCCGAACAATATTGTTCGTTGGCACACCGTTCAAGCACATCGACACAGATGGTGTTTAATTTTTTATTTTAAACATTCGAACCTTCAATAGTAGGATTCAAGCACTGCCGTCTAGTTATATCCATAGACGGGACACACTTGAGAGATGTTTATAAGGGAGTACTGTTAATCGCAAGCGGATAGGATGACAATAATCATGTTTACCTTATAGCGTTTGCGATTATTGACGAAGAGTCTTTAGCAAGTTGGAACTGGTTCCTCAGTCTTCTTCGGGAATATATGGTCAATACTTGTCCAATTTGTTTGATATTTGATTGCCACAAGGGTATTTTGAACTCAATTAGCCAATTATAACAGTGGCAATCTCCTTACGCTTAGCACAGATTTTGCCTATGCCACATAAAGGCTAATTTCAATCTAAAATTTAAGAACAGAGAGCTAAAAGGTTTGATGTGGCAGGCGGCAACAACAACTAAAGTTTCAAAGTTTAACTGCTTGATGAATGAAATTAAAAGAAGGAATTTAGAGGCATTCAACTGGCTTGTTGCAATTCCATTAGAGAAATGGACCATGTTACATAAAAGTGGCTATTGATACGGAATTATGACTACAAACTTATCGGAATTATAACACACCAAAAGATATAACGCCAATGGCGTTATTTCTTTTGGTGTGTTATAATATGGCGTTATATCTTTTGTGGGTCATATAACACCATTTCATATAGAGTTATACTTGCATAATGCCATATGAAATGGCGTTATGGCCATTCTGGTACGCCCCCATCTCACTTAGGCCCATTTTAGGAAAAGCCCTGAAATGGCATGAGTATTTTTTGGTGTTGGACATGTGTTAAGAATAATTTCTTTTTTTTTGTTGAAACAACGAGGGTATTTGGAAGAAAATATTTTAGTTGATATGATTTTTGTGTATGAGAGCATAAGTTTTTTCTTTATTGTATAGTAATGTATATTTATCGTAGTATAATCAATAGAAATAAATTAACCGCCTCATTTTCATTGATTATTATTTTTTAAATTTGACAATTCATCAATTTCATATATGGAACTTTGAATAGACTGACAAACAAAAATTGTTCTAAATTTGAACTCAAGTTATTACTAAATAAAATCATTTTCTTATAACAAAGTACTTAATCATTAAACTATTATTCAAAAGAGGTACTAAATATAATAACTAAAATTTCTAATCAGATGAAAACTTCATTTTCAACCTTCTATTTCTCTCTTGTTCTCTCATTCTCTCTCTATCAGCATAGTTTGCAAGGGCTATATTAGTATATCGCCCTTGTAATTTTATGGACAAAAATAAGATTGCTTAGAACTTTTTTTTAGATGAGTGAGTCGTTTTCTGTGTAAAGTTACTGTAAAGAATGAGCTGTCTCATGATTTTTCACAGGAATTGTTTTTTCTGTTTTTTAAAAAAAGAATTAAAAATAAAAGGGGTGCGCATACGAAACCAAAAATGCCATTTCTATATATAATTTTTTTTGGATGAAAAGCATTCATTTTTTAAAACTCTCTCTCTCCTCTCTCCTCTATATTTTCTCTCAACTCATATATCACAAAAACTAATAAATTCATCCAAAACCACATCAATTTTGAAGTAGTAAGACAATGACCAAGGATTTGACAAATGATTCTCTCGATTTTGAGATAAAAACTCTTTAAATTTTTATTAAATATACAAATGAATTGTATGTTGAACATTCTGTGCAAGTGTCGCTACTAACTGGAGTAATTTTTCTGCCAACAACTAGCTCAACTTGCATGCAAATTCTGCCAATAGTTTGCTCAACCTACATGCAAGTTCCGCCAACTTCTAGTAGAAATTGCTTGCAAGTTGAGCCACCCAAGTTTCGCCATTTTTTGGTGCAAATTGCATGCAAGTTCCGCCACTGAGTGCTTTACAGGGATGATGAAAGTCCTCATCATCGGAAGATTCATTCGAAAAATTCTTCGATATTGACAAAGTCAAGGATTTGAGTCATTTTTTGGGCACACGTGATATATTTTTTGAGTAAAGAGGAGCTAATACAGTGGGTGAAGGCAGCGACATTGTAAGTAAGGACCTTGTTGATAATTGTTCACTTGAAAAAAAGTGATGAAAATGGTAATTGATTCATTAAATTTAGGTGTGAGAGGGACATAACGTACCGAAAGTTTATTTTTGCTCTCAAGGATCAGGCAACAGTAGAGGTGGGAAATATAGAGCGAAAGCCTAAAGGTACAAAAAAGTGTCACTATCTGCTGAAACTCATGGGTAAAGAGCATTACCAAGGAGCGTGGAGTCTTGCGGTGATATGCGAAAAGTACAATCATGAACTCAGAATCTGGTACGAGCATTCACTAGCTGCGCAGATGATGGAGTGAGAGTTCAGAATCATAGAGCAAATGAGTAAATGTCAAGTTTTGCCTAAACATACATTAGATCATTTAAAGCAAGAACTCGAGGACAGTTGTTAGGTATATGTTTCGGTAACAGCTTATTAATGCTCCTTACCGGTACGTTTATATATGTGCATTAAAAATTATTGACAATATGAATAACATATGTTTTGTTGCTTGTTGGCACAGGGCAAAAACTGTGTACAATGCTACACATAAGTTAAGGGTGGTGAGCATGGAAGGTCGGACAGTGGTTCAATAACTTTTCAAGTTGTTCATTGACAATGGATATATCCATTGGCATAGAGTTGAGCTAGTGGTTGAAATTCTGAGTGACTGTGTTTACACTACAGATTCATGTACACTTACTCATTCGTATCTATTTGTGTTGATAATGGATACGACATACAAGACAAACATGTACTTTATAATTTCAGCATAGAAATAAATGTTCCTTAGTTAAAAATATATGTGAAATTTTGTTCTCATTCGTGTGTGTAATAATTAATTTGAAATAGGTATAGTATGCCACACTTGGAGATCATCGGCGTTGTGCTAACAGGTTGAAACATTCTCATTGTTGGCGCTTGGATGAGCACTGAGCAAGCGGACAATTACTAGTAGGACCTCTAGTGCGTTCAGGATATATTCGACATAAATTGCCCCTCAAAGTTATCGTGACTGATCGAGAGCACCAATTGATACATGTCTTGGCTGATACATTTTCCAATTCTGAGCACATGTTGTGGCGGTGACACATTTTGAAAAACATTGAGCATCGGTGCTATAAGGCTTGCGGTGATAAGGTGGTCGCCGAACAGCTCTCGAAAGGTACGTGGAGAAGGTTAGTTGATTGTCTTACAGAGGAAGAGTACCAAGCATGCAGTCGTTATGGTCAAGATTAGGGAATATGTTGACATATCTAGATGAGAGATTGTTGGATTCTTGAGCAGTGTCAGTATGTAGACAACTACCATATTAGCATGCATCCGATCTTGGGTCTCTTATGCTACAGAGCCACTCACAAGGCACTGCAGATCATTTTAAATGTGTGGAATCATATGAACAAGATACAACACGACATAAGTGTTTGCTACTGCTGGCTGAGAAATAGTCATGGACTTTCTTGTGCTTGCGAAATACTAATGCATATGGGCACTAGACATCCTTTTGTTGTTGATAATTTGCTTCTATTTTAGAGCGCACTTGACTTCTCGATGCCTACCTCACATTATCTGAATCATTCTATAGCATACCCTTATGATGATTTACAAACAATTCAAGACTTTGAAAAATTGATAATGAAGAGGAGTCTCATTGAACTGTGATATTTTGTGGTGCAGATGAGTTAGATGTTATTTTTCTAAATACAATGGTTTTCAGGAACCCCCAGCCCGGATGACAAAGGGTCGACTAAATAGGGACTCGACTAAAAGGGAGAAGTTCCATTGGGAGTATATACAGATTTCTAGAAGTGTTTTTAAGTGCTCGTTTAGAAGCAGTAGCAGGTCTATAGGCCATTCTTCGAGCTGGGACCGTAGGAGGGACATTCTGTATTATGGGACTTTTGTACTAGTTAGATTATTGGGACATTCACCGGCCCGTCCCTAGATTCGATGGCTCATATTACTGGACATGGGTTGAGGTATCATGACAATCTACAATATAGCATTTGTTTGCTTATCTCGGTCACAGTCTTGGACGTCTCTACCTTTCGACTCACAAGCTGAACATGTAAATGCGATTATGGTGACTGGCCTGCTAGAGGACACCGATCATTTTATTGTGGTAAGTAGTTGCACGGCTTACTGCATGCGTTAATTTTTTTAACAGAGTAATCAATTTAATTTTTGGCCTACCTTCGCAGTTCCGATTAGAGGATGGATTTCCAATGCATGATATGCATTCCTCGTGGGATCGCTACAAATAGTATTTAATAGCAAGTGGGACACCCGTTGCTTGAGAGTATTGCACATTGGAGGTTGTTGGCGAAGTCATGAAATTGTTGTATGTTGTAATTAGTTTGCAAGTAGTTAGTAATTAGTTAGTGATTGTTTTATGTTGTAAATGACTCTTTTTATGTAATTCTTAAACTGTATTGTAATGCATTTGCGATATGTCCAGAATAAGAGGAGAAAATAACATATGAAATTCAAAAGTTGCCAATATATACAACATATAAAATAATAATATATGTATACAAAAAAAAGTTTGTATTGAAAAAAAAAAGAGAAACACTAGCTCAGCTACTTGACGCGCCACCCCCATTGACCCTTGGTAAAGTGCACTCACTGTCGCGTAAGATTTGTTGCACCTCACATAGAACAACATCCTTCTACGCCTGCATCATCTGGTCTATGTCACACACTAGCACTCAATGTAACATATTTCATCTTTGTAACAAAAGATACAAACTATTACAAAGTTATTCAAAAAATTGTTTTAAGAATAAATCACTGCATCATAATATTCTAAACGAGCATTTCTTAACACTGTTTCGGTGATTGGTGCATGTCCAGGTCAGGACATTCACGCAGGCATAGTCTCTGGATTATGGATAATCGAATATGTGTGTGGCAAGTACCATGCCATGCATTCTGCAGGCTGATGGAGGCACCATAAACAAGCCCAACTATCTCCTACTGATTATGTGAGAGTCAAATTGCTCCAAGATTTGCTCGCAGAAGCATAGATAGCTTTAAAATGTCAATATTCAGTAAGCCTCTAAGGGATTTGGACTATATGAGATCCAACAAACCTGCCAATTTTGGTATTAAAAATTATTAACGACTAAAAAGAAAAATGCAAACGTTAATGATGTATTGCTATAATAAACACTTACCTTATAGGCCGTCATGTCATCTAACAAACTTTTTTGGTACATTCTCACACCGCTAGAATAGTAAAATGTAAGGGTGTGTCTCACACAAATCTGTAGACTACTATGGCACAAATACAAAAAAGTATAGATATATCCATGTTTCCAGAAGTGTTGTCGTTCCGCCTAACTACCTGCAATCTGGTTTGAAAACTGTCCCTAGTCGACGGTACAAGTATGCAAGACATCCCGCTCCCCCATGCATACTCCTTGATTTTCTCGACATCTTTTTGGAACAATCAGTACTGATAAGGCATCTGGTCCTTACCGTTGTTTAGGAATAATGTGCACCCGATCAAGTACTTCAGGTACCCTTAAACACAATCTTAGGAAAAATGTGATCTGTTGGCGATATAGTCTTACAGGACAGGGAATATAATCCCCCAATTATCCATCTAACTATGGACGTGCACCTCAGGCATACACAGAGTGAACACCACGTCTTTAATGATTTTCACATTTCCAAAATTTTGTAGGAGGATCGTTCCTGTCACAAGGATGACAAGTATTTGTACCACATCATAGAGGGTGATTATCATCTCATCAACTGGCATGTGGAATGTGTTTGTATTTGGTTGCCACATCTTCACGAACGCCGATATAAGCGGACTCTTTTGTCATGCGAAGAAACACTTAAGCAAATGCTCCAGACTACTACCAACCACAATCGCCTCCACTGCAGCATCTTTCACTGTCCACCTATCAAGATATCCTTGTATGATAACGTAAAATTATTTCATATCTTATTTATTTTGCATATTTAATGAATGAGAAGTATGCATAATTAACAACAAAGATATGTATCTCACAATACTAGATGTTACTAACTACGTGACTCGAAAAATGAAGGGATCATAGATGGATCCTATAGACCTCCATGTATGGGTTCTGTGGGGCTCCACTCCTCAATTAGGTCGTGGCATCCACTGCGCTTGCGCGTGGCAGCCGGGCTACGTTGTATATTGGTGGCTGGCAGTTGCCTAACACTAGAATCCAATCATTCTTCGTTAATGATCGAAACCCGTTCATCGATGGGGCGCCAACGACCCGCAGACAACCATACTAGCTAACACCGTATAAAAGTGGACCCGTCAGTATATCCTGCCAAACTAAAACACATGCACCAGAAACTAAACGAGCTAGGTTCCCTACCCCTGCAGTAACACGACGTAATAATCCTTGTTACGATCTTACTGAAGACTATTTAACTTAATTTAATTTACAAATATTCAAATTTCAATCTAATAAATTCCTAATAACTGATACATCTAAATAAAAGTGGATATGAAATAATGATATATTTGGAAATAATAAACATCACATGAAATTGACATTTTTAATAATATATAATTTTATATAAAAATTAAAATATGATATTATTAACACAATAATAATTCATAATAACAGTAATTGATATATCAAAATAATACCGTAGTAATGAAATACTCATCAACCAATACAATGTAAATGTAAGTTAACAAATTATTGACAAAAATTGCACACGAATTGTACCTGCTTGTGGTACAAACAATCAGGTACAATTTGTGTACCAATTCCGCCACTATTGAAACTAAATTCTGCCAGTTTGTGATGGAATTGGTGTAGCAAGGCTACCCAATTTCAAAATCGGCCACGAAACGGTCAATTTTGAAGTCTTTTATATGTGAATCGGCCTAAAATTAGATATAGTTTGATAAACTAACCTTGGTTCGCGAAAAAATATAATCGTTATTGACAGATCTAAGTTTTTCCATTTCTAATACTTTAGAAAAACTTATGAACTTTTACAAATGAAATTGAATAATGAAAATTTTTTACACTATATTTAGTCCAAAAAAACCGTATATAATATGGCCCAACCAAAAATTAGTATGCAGATGGGCAGTAATTTGCATGGGCACCCATTTTATTTTTTAACGAGCTTTTACTTTGTAGCATTTTTTTTAAAATAAATAATTATTTTCATATAAAATTGACTTATTTTGACCAATCTCGAAGCGTTTTCAAGTTACATTAGTAAAATAATAAGTTAATTGATTATTTAATTAATAGAGAAAAGAAATATTAAATCTTATTACTAGTGTAAAAGCCTATGCTATGCACAAGTATTAACTTTTTATATATAGATTTTGTTTCTCAAAAGTTGGTCATGTGCAAAATTCAAGCACTTTTTCCTTGGACCATCGTATAGGTGGTCGAATGAGAATTGCTTATGTATATTTTAAAAAATTAAAAATAGACTGCATATGTAAAAGTAATTAAAAGACATATACAATTGTTTTTTCATTTTTTATATATAATATGCTACTTCTTTTTCCTCCTAAGAGGATTAAAATTTTTCATTAAACACATAAATTTGTTCATGGTTTGATGACTATGTAATTAATTTTAAAACACAATTTGCTTCATTGTTGTAAATTTTTTATTGAATACATTTCAATATTTTCAAAATATATTAAATATATATTCAGTTTGAATTGAGATGGTATAAAAAATATTTTAATCCGATCCATTTTAGTAGGTTTTCTAAAACTTAATCCAAATCTAATATTTTTCAATCCAATCCAACATTGTAAACTATAATTGGGTTGGGATGAATTGAATTGAATACTTGGATTTAAATTCTTTATAACAACCCTGGTCATTATTTCGCGGTCTCATATGGATAATAGAGATTAGAGATTCCAGAGGTAGGGGAAGAGTTTGTTATTTTCTAGCTTACGAAAAAAAGAGTCTTAC
Organism: Rauvolfia tetraphylla; assembly: GCA_030512225.1. Lineage (NCBI taxonomy): Eukaryota > Viridiplantae > Streptophyta > Magnoliopsida > Gentianales > Apocynaceae > Rauvolfia > Rauvolfia tetraphylla. Next base: position 3,408,221 of record JAJQKT010000004.1, on the reverse strand, counting down.
TTCTTGTCTATAGTCTTTTCCAAAAGTTCAGCTATAGAAGAATAATCTAAATGATATAACTAAGGTTCAGTTTTGATTGTCGTTATCACATTTCTCTCTTGCATTGTTAATCTTTTTAAAAACTTTTGCAATATGCATTACATAATGATGCATTATAATAATGCATTCAAATACTGTTATTTCTCTCTTGCTCGGTTAATTTCTTTTGACTTTTTATGAGACTTTTGCCCTGAATAACACATTACACTAAGCGCATATTTTGGGTTCCATTGATAAGTTTTATCATAATGCATTGTTGCATTTGTGGGGACCTACAATGGCCAATTGAAGGCATAACGATCATGAGCCTATCATTTTTTAAATTTCCCACCAATTAACAAATTATGGTGTGTTCATATAATTTGATATTTGCCACGAGAACCATATTATCATAATGCATTTTCTTCTTTTGGGAACCAACATTAGATAAATGAACGCAATATCATTTTTTATTTACATTGTTTAACCTTTGTTTTGAGGGGAGAAGTTTTTGGAGAGCTCCCCCATTTTGTTCTTCCCTATCACCATCCTTTCCACCTGTATCCACCAACCTCTTCTCTCTCTCTCTCTCTTTCCACTGATTTTCTTTTCCTTCAGCCCTTCCCCCTCTTCTAGAGCCTCTTTCTTCTCTTTTTTGTTTCCCCATCTTCTCTCTCTTTCGCAACAACTCCATGGATTCGCTTTTCTCTCCACTAACTAAAGTAATAAAATATTCATTAGAGCCGTTTTGGTAGGGGTTTTCAGTCACTTTGTTATTCTTTGCACTGAGGTAAGTTCTAAAGAAATTTTCCTCTTTACTTTTTTTCCCATTGAAAAGTTGCAACTTTTTTTCTCTTAATACTTTGAGATATTGTATTTATGTTTAATTTTTTCCCCATTGAAATGTTGTAACCTTTTTACCCTTAATGCTTTGTGTTATGGTGTTTCTGTTCGATCATTTTCTTCATTTATTTTGTATCTAGAATTTAAAATTTTTTCTATCAATCTTGTTTTGGTTTTTCTCTTAGAAGAACACTAGATTGTTTTCTCTATTTGTTTCTTGTGTGCTTAATTATTAAATATGCAAGGCACATTGGGTTAATTGTTAGTTATATTTATTGATAATTCTATTTTTAGCCCGTTAGAGGTAACTTTGACTCTGTTTTATTTCTAATAATAATATTTTAGGTGCCTTATTAAAGATAAGCCTTTTATAAAAGGGCTATCTTGATGAGAAGACATGTTAGGTGATTGTTCTTTTTTATTCCCAATACTCTTTCATTATTTTTTTGTTTTTGTAACAAATTTCTAGATTTTTTATTCCAGGTAGGTTGTCAAAGAAAATATTTAGGAAAACAATAGTACAAGTAAAAAAGTAACTCATAAGTCACTACTTTATTTCCATGCAAAACTTTTTCTGCTTTATTTTGAATCAATATATTGTCATTGATTCATATGCATTATATGAATTTAAATTTCAACTCATTTTATTCCTTTGTTAATGTAAATTGTTTAGATTTATAAATATGTTTATTTTGAAAATTGAATATTGAACTGATATATGTGTCACTTTTAATGGACATGGAGCTGGATACCTTTGGTTTTCTTGATTCTAGATGGTTTTGGTATTTTTCTTACTTCAATGTTCACTAGTGTATAGCACTTAATTCATTCCACTTTCCACTTTGGATATGGAATTACCAGTGCTTGCAAAGATCCTTCTTTGGCATCTGAAGCAAATTCCTTCTGATCCAGCTGTATTGTTTTGCTTACCTGATCAATTCTACAGTGCTCAAATTCAACATTGTAAATTTGTGCAATATGTCTGCGTAGTGCCTCATTATTTTGGTTGTTAACTAGGAATTTGCGGCCTTGCTTTCTAAATGATCACCTTATTTTTCATATTCTTCAAGTATTGTAAATGTATAACTTATGATAGGAAGAAAGGATTTTCTATTATACTGATTGCAAGATCCTCAACCTTACTTGTCCATTGGTTCTCTCTAGGTACCAACTTGTTTGTCTTTGTCTTCAAACTTCTCTGGTGACATGATCTATAGATTTCTATTAGCAGGCTTAGGCTCCTTTCAAGGCATGGTAACATGTTTTCACTACTTCATGCTCCTTGATGTCCCAAAAGTTTTAGTTTTGTGAAACAAATAATTGAATGGTATCATTGAGGCATCAACCAGGTTGGCAAAGCCCATCCATATCCTTTTGGCATTATCATGTACAATTTATTCTTATGCTACTTTGAATATTGTACTTGATTCAATACCATGCCGCACAAAATGCTCTTCATCTGTTGGATATTTTCTTTTGCTTTTGCAAATTAAACACATCTGGAAATCTCCTAAACTGTTGCAAAATTTACTTCACATCCAAGTTCTGTTAGGCATCATTGTTCTTAGTTTAGACAACCATATGGGCTCTTGGAGAGTAATAGCATACCTTTCTTACTATCTTATTCATAACTATATGAACTGAGAATGTTAAGATCTCTATAGACATGCAAATTTGAGTGATCCTGCAGGTGAATGTTTTATGGACTCTCACCTAATAAAGTGATAGGATTCTATGTTTAAAGTGCATAGCACAGTCTTCTGGCTGAGAATGCATTCTTACAAGTTGGTAGACTATAGATGTATAGATATAATTCGTTGAATAATTGTACTCTAAAGACACTGTCTCTTCTGTTTTTGGTTCTAGACTACTATCTCATACTTGAAAGAAGATGGTTTGGCTTGTGTGTGGAGGAAATTTGAAAATACTTCATCTTCTATTTTTTGTTGGAGTAAAAAATTATTAGGGTAGTTATTAGTTGAAGGGCTTTTGATTTCTGCAACATATGAGGTAGTATTCGTTAAATCTTGCATGCACCTCTCTTCTAGATAAATTATGAATTATTTTTAAGAATAAGATTAGTCATTCTTGGAATTATGAAAATATATTCATCGAAATTATATCTTGCGAGATTCTTAAACTCACAATGTTTGGTTTATATCAAATGCAACTCAATCGCATGTTATTAGATTCTCTGTTTCAATATATTTATATTATCTTGGCTATTAAGTAGTATTAAATTAATACAAAGGTACTAGAAATATAAGATATATGCTCTAAAGACACATAGATAATTTGTTATACACATAACTTGTAACTGTATCTTTTTCTTTCTCATGAATTGTGATTCCCGCACACAAATACACACATGAAATGCATTTGTCATATTTTAGGGTTTGGTGAATGGATTGATAATGGATTTTGTTGTGTTTTATTTCTATGCCTTTATACTCAATTTTATTACAATCTCTAACAATTTGCACACAAACACTAGGCAAGTGCACCTATCGTTATGAGTAGTACAATGGCAAGTAAATTCAAATGTCGTATCCATGGGGGTGGTTAAATACCATTACTCACTTTTACTCCATTGTTTAGCCTACCAAATTTGTTTGAGAAAATGGTTGGAATAATTACTAGGAAAAGAAATCTAACTTAACTAATTAAACTAGCTTAACTAATCTTTGTTTGCAAGAGAGAATTCAATTGAGAAAACAATACTTGGATGGTTAATCCCCCCTAGAATTACCTATGTGATAGAAATGTCCCTTGGTTGATAAATTTCACTTCTTATGTTTGATGAAATTCCAATGATAGAACTCACTCTATCTTTAGATGAAAGTTCTCTACTCTTAGATTAATTAGTTGAAATCTCTTTCTAACCAATTCAACCCAAGAATGCATTAAGAATTGTGAATTTCCAATTAGATTTCTCTAATTATCAAGAAGATGTTTAGGTTTCTATCTCTAGTTAACTAAATCATCTTCATTGTTTGTGTATGGTCTATTTCACCCTTCCTTTCTCAATTCCAAGTGAAAATTTCCAGATTATGAATCAATTGTCAATCACCCTTCCTTTCTCAATTCCAAGTGAAAGAATTCCAGATTTTGTATCCTTAATCCACTCAATCAATTCAACCATTCAAACCCACAAACAATTCACAAGAAATTTGAATTCAATCAACCAAGGAAACAATTCATTCACATAAGTAAAATCTAGGGTTCATACCCATCCAAGTATTCGAAAGTTTAGCTCATCAACATATTACAAATCAAAGAACATAAAACAATAAAGAAAGAGGAAGAATTGCTCATTTTCATGGTTGAAATCTCCTCTCTCCTTCAAGGTTGAAGTTCTTCACGATTTGGTTGAGCAAGTTGCAGCTTTTGTCTAGAATCTTCAGGGTGGATGTTCTCCTTCTTCAAAGATTCAATCTTCTCTCTTGATTTCTCTTGCAAAGATGAAGATTTGGGATGGGATTTGACTAGGTTTTTGCTATTTTCTGGCCACTCCAGCCCTCTCTCTCGTTTTTGCCCTAAAGGGGTATCAAAATCTCCCCCAAAAGAGAGAGAAATGCAGCTTAAAAGCATCTTCAGATCGACACAAATGGCGCCACTTATATCACACCAAACGGCGCCGCTTGCCCCCAGTTTTGGTGCAAGTTTCTGCTGCCCGACTGTGACACTGTTTTGAATTCTAGGTGAATTCAGACCACCAAATCGGCTGATCTAGGTCTTGATGTCTTCATGAAAGTTGTATATAAGGACATTATCGTTCCACAGAGATTTTAATCATATCAATTGGGCATCTATAACTCACGATATGATCATTATACCAAACTGTGTCAAAAATGGAACCCAATTCAGAACAGGTGAGTTTGTAGCATAAGTAGGGTAGGCAAATGAACTCCGATTGACAACAATTTTACCATTATGAAAACTTAAGAATGTCCTATATAATTTTATAGAATACCACTTTTGCATTTGAAATCTTCATAGAGGTCAAAATCTGACTTGAAATATGTCTACCAGTCTGTTTTTCCTCTGCATTTCTCTATTGTTCTTCATTGTGTAAATTTCCCTTATTTGCTTCATTTAATTCCAAATCTTCAATAATATCACCTAAAGCAAATAAGAGATAAAGGGAGTATAAATGGTGATTAAAACACCAAAATTTAACATAAAATCAAGCTCAAAATGATAATTATATGAAGCACAAATATAGAATATCAGATTTGCATTGATTTTGTGTCTCATTACTGATTGATTCAATTATAGATAGAGAAGAAAGAGAAAGAGCATTAGATATTGCTATTGCTGTTCTTCCAACCAATACTAGATTCACTGTTGAAACATAATTGTGCTTTTTGTGAATTTCAACTATTGTAAATTAAGCATTTATTTGGTATGCAAAGTTGCAATATTTTCCTTCCTTTTTTTCTTTTGTTTCCACTAGTTTTTTGAATATTTGCCTTGCAATTTTAACAATGTTTCAATATATTCTGGATGTGAAATAAAAAGAATGTACAGAAAAATGTTGCCATGTACATACACAAAAAAAATAAATAAATAAAAGATCTATTAAAGGAAAGCTTTTTCAAGGGAATTGTTTCTTGATTTTACCTTTCTAGGAGAATACTAGCCATGTTGCAAAATTTGTCACATAAGTGTTCAAATGATTATATATTAGGTACTTTGAATGAACTATGATCTACAAATGAATTGCATTAGCTTTATGATAAGGGTAAAAGACAATGAATGTGGTTTGTTAATTTGACTGTGAATTTTGCTTTAACTTCCACTTGAAATATTCCTATAATCAAGAATGCAACAAGCTTTGATGCTTATTTTGTTAAGAAATTTAAACTTGATTGTAAATAATATTACTTTTACTTTTCGTTTTATTTTAGAGAAGAGAAAATAAAATCTTATTCTAATATTTGATTCCATTTCATTATATTATACATATAAAATTAAAATTGTACTAGTTTAAGTCCCGCGCGATGCAAGGTATTTTCTTTGATGAAAATTTGTAATAAATAATTTATAATTTTATGTTTAGTGTATTTTTTATGATTAAATATTTTTAAATATTTTTATTCAATCTAGTCTAGAACATATTTGGAACGAAATATTGTAAATAAAACAAAAAATACATATCATATATTTAATTGCCAAGTTATCTATTTCATTTTATGTTGAATAAAAAATATTTAATGAAGTAAAGAAGTATTAAAAATTTTGAGCAGCATTAAAATATAACAATAGAAAATTAAATAGAGGATCATAGTATTTGAGCAAACTCACAACATTTATGGGCCAATAAAGGCCCAAACTATTAAGTTGCAATTACTCATTAGAATAATTGAACAATAAAGGCATATCGTTTAAGCATACTCACAACTTTTATGGGACAATAAAAGCCCAAATCATTAAGCTGCAATTAGTCATCGACCACCCCACACTACCGTGTGGAAGTAAATTTTAGCTAGAGAAAAAAAAAGAAGACAAAAGCCTGCATCAATAATGCGAAGGAGTTTTAAAAAGAATACTCTATCTTATAATTTTGTGATTAACATGGTGCTAGTGATTTTTCAAGTTATTTTCTTTCTTCTGTTTGTGGCACTTTTTAAGTGTGCTTCTGCATTATGATTAAATCTTACATTTATATTTTTTGTATTTTTGTTTCTACTGTAGCAGGAACTGCGAAAGGAGAGCAAGAAGGATGCTCTACTTGTATAAATTTTTTAGTCAATAATCTGAGCCAAATCTTCTAAGGTGAGCTCAAAACGTTTAAATATGTATAATAACTTCAAATTTCTGTAAGAAATTTGGTCAAAATTACTCTTGAACACTACTCTTTAGTGGAACCACAGGCATGCTATTTTGATTGTGCGTGCATTGTAATTATGTTTTTAAAATGCTCCTAGTGATTTTTTACTGATTATTACTCAAAGAAGTAATGCAAACATATTTCTAGTGATTTTCTTTTTCTGTTTGTGGCATATTTTTGCTATATTTCCTGTTTAAATTATTTGATATTAGATTTCAATTCGTTAAAAATGAAAGAAGTAATGCAAACATATTTATATTGATTTTTCTTCTTATGTTTGTGGCATGTTTTTGCTATTTTCTGGATTTGTGATGAAATCTTGCATATACATTTTTTATTTCTATTTTTATGTTTGCTCAAAGGTCCTATATGATCTTTTGTTTGAGTAATTTGATATCAAATTTCAATTACTTATACATTACAATTATTATATTTGTTTAAATTATTTGATATTATATTTCAATTATTTATTCATTAATTAAAAATTATATACAGAAGATGAATAAGCTATGTCGCTTTGTGAGGCTGATTGAGCATGATAATCATTTAACAATATTGGTAAAAATCCAATTCTTATTTTTTTCTATTTGTACATTATATAACTACTTAACTATAATGTGAAATTTTAATAGAATTTATCACAACAAAACAAATAGGAAATTCCAATATTACGCGTTGAACGTATAGGAGGTAGTATGTCAAACATCATGCACCTAAAGAATGAAAATGGAGACAATTGGACTGTTTACATTAAAAAAATACAAAGCAAGAACCACATGCAAAAAGTTCTGCAACAATTCATGAGAGAAATTAGAATTGTAAAGGGAAAGCATCTTCTCTTCGAGTATGAAGAGAAGCAGACATTCAATGTATAAATATTTGGAAAGAACTCAATGGGAAGAAAGCCAATTGTAACTTGGCAACGTGAAGCTCAAGTAAGAGGATCAAAGAGCAAGAGTTAGGGATCTATGAAAATTATTTTATGTGTTTCTTTTTTCTTGTATTTTATGTGTTTTAATGCTTGTACTTGTTGTATGTTCTGCTTGTGATTAAGACGATTGTAGTTGAAATAGTATTTGCTTTATGCTTTTAAAGAAAGTGTTAGCTGCTTTGAGTGGGATAATGAGTGCTATTATTTTTGCTTGAATTGGTTGCACATTTGTTTCTTTGATCAATGATGATTCTTTTGTTTTTTTGGGAAAAATGCATGTCGTAGGATTATTTTGTTGTTACTTGTATGATGGATACTTAATTTTGGGGTGTCTTAGTTCTTGTGTACCTAGGTTGAGGTGAGGATTTTGATTGTAATTTGAATATGTCTATGCAGGATGGGGGACTGGTTTGTCTTTGCAGAAAACATAATTAAGGAACCTGTTGCTGTTAATCATTATATCCTTCGTGTGATATCTCTTTTGTTTTTATGTTATATTTTTGTGATGTAATGTTTTATGATGAGAGTTTAAAGTGTGTGAGACTTTAAAGCTTGGTGACATTTACAAGCGAAATATTTAGATGTTATCACTATCAAGCTTTATTTTGTGTTTATTTGAACATATTTGTTGGTTATATGTTGTTTTCGTGATGCAGTGATTTTGTGTATGATGGTGTTAGCTTAGATAGTCTTGTAACTCAGCCTGTATTATGAATACAGTCGGTCCCAAGCCCTGATTAAGGAGCAGGGAAAGATTTATTCTGTTACAACTGTTAAGCATTGTTTTGTACTTGTTTCAAAAGATGATACAGTATCAATATTTACAAGAGTACTTTGTCGAATATTTACGTACAAAAACATATGATACATTTGTTATGAAGCTGGTTTTTCTATTCTGATTTCAGCTTCTTTGTTGGATTGATATAGATTGATTTTGTTTCACATTACATATCTTGATACTCTAGGTCATCCAAACTTCGTGTAAAAGATTTGACAACTGATTTTCACGTGTTGAAACCTGAATTGAACATATAGTTTCATTTTTATGTCATTTAACAACTAAAATAGAGAGGTTGCTACTGTGAAAACTTTTTTACCTTTAGTTGAAGTACTTTATTGGCTGTCAGCATTGTCTATCAGCATTTGTTTGGGAGTTATTGTGCATTGTTTAGATGATTATATTGGTAAGGTTTGGATTATTACCTTGGTTTTACTGTTAAGGCTTCTTTACAAGTGATACATGGAAAGTTGTGTCCAATGTTTGCTGATGTAGATGAAAAGTAATTTTTACATGTCATATACCAAAATTTTTGTTACAGATTTATTATTGAAATTTGTGCTTTGACCCATATGCTCTGCATAACAAGTTTTTATTGCTTAAGCAATTTGTTGTGATTATTTTTTGTGACTAAAATTGAACTGTATTTTTTGTTTACCTTTTCTGTTGGTTGAATTTCAGCAATGAGGGTTGTTGCTTGTTGATCTTGAAGCACAAAACTTGGGTTGAATTTTGTGACTAAGTGATCTGCAACAATCTTAAGCAATTTTTGTTCATTGTTCATGGCCATGTAAGTATCTTACTTTTATGCTAGCCTTTATATAAAGATTACAAGTGTCCTATTGCTTTTTATTTAAGCATACAATCATAGAGTACACAAGTGTCATATTGTGTGTTTTTAATTGGTATTATTAGTAGATAATTACAAGTCATAATAATTAACAAATCACAAGTATTCATGAATAATCTAGAATCAATAGAAAAAATATGCACAATCTATCATATTAATAACCATTCATGAATAACCTAGAAAAAAAATTTTAAAATCATCAAAAAAGCTCATGGAGCTAAAGAGCATGATAATGATGCAGTTGGAGCCCAATGCAGTATTCAATTGCATTGAAACAGATGAACGCATGAAAAAACTGAACGCATATCTATCTTGCGTTGTTTTTTGTTTGAATTAATCAACTTTGGCCTCTCTTCAATCTTAGTCATCCCAGCGGTTGGGATTGATTTTACTATCCAACGGCTGAATTCAGTCGAAGATAAGGACAAAGCAAAATGAATTGCAACTTAAACAGGACCCACCAATGACTGAGATTGACTGATTTCAGCATCCAAGGGTGCAATTTTTCCTCGACAAAGCAAAATCATTGTAAATCCTCAACAAGCCTTTTAATAATGGGTAGATTATATGTTTATAAGATTACTGATTAAATCAGTGATCAATGCCCACACGTAGCTCGGAAACCTTCTACTAGTGAATCAAAAGAAGTAGTTGTTGGGTGTTGGATTTATGGGTTTAAAACATAAAAAGCTTTTCATGTTTTAGGAGGGCAGTTTAGGATTTTTAGGGTTACTTTACTTGGGTCAGTGTTAGTTGGCTAACAGCCGAGTGCAAAATGATATTTTATAATTTGAATGTTAAATTTGTAGTTTCATAAAAAAAAAAAGACTGTTAAATTTGTAGTTTTGTTATAAATTTGTTGATGCACAGTCGTTGTCGGCACAGCAAAATCATAATACTAATATAGAAAACTTAATAAAGAAATTATAATATAGAGAATAGAAGAAAAATATGGAGAGAAAATAGAGAGAAAGAACAAGAGAGCTTTATTGATTCTCTGAGAGTAAATCAATCAATGAATGAGTGTATACAACACCTCAATCTAGAGCCCTATTTATAGGGTTCAGGGGTACATCCAAATCAGAATAGGTATAGGGAATCAGAAGATAAATCCTATCACTAATCAAAGATATGATAGAACTCTACCATCTATCTTCTGGATAGTTGGCGTATCTTTATAACTCTGATAATGGACATCCATAATAATATTAATTTCATAACACTCCCCCTTGGATGTCCATTGCATAAGAGTATGCCTCGTTAAAACCTTACTAGATAAAAAAACCCAGTGGGAAAAACTCTAGTGAAGGAAAAAGAGTACACTATTCTTTATGTCTTTATTACTCCCCCTGATAAGAAAATCTTTTAAGATTTCTTAATCGATGCTTTCCAATCAAATATTGCTATTGGTAAAGTCTTAGTGAATATATTTGTCAAATAATCAAATGATCAAATTCATTACACATCAATATCATATCTCTTCTGGAGTTTGTGATTAAAAATATACTTTATCATATCTCCTTAGATATATTCCAAACTTTATTATCATCCAACAATATAGTTGGAATTCCTTCTTAGAGGATATAGATTTATCTCGAATACATTAATCATGATCAAATATATTCTCAACCAACATCATGGATTTCTATTACTTCAACATGAGTTGAAGATGTGGATGTTATAATCAACACATGCCTATAAATACATAGTTTATTTGGATCATATAGGTAACTTATACATTGCATATCCATCTCAACAGGAGTTGGTTTTTCTCAATATTCGAGATAAGTTATCTCAAGGAGATGTCAATAGGCAAGCTTAATGCCATCTCAAACAAGTATATTTATACTCTAAATTGCAGAGTTATGGTACTTCAGGACCAAAGAGTTCTTCAATATCCTTTAATAGATATAAAGGATCTCACATATAATAACCCAATAACTATTGATGTGCTATGTCCATGTAAAACATCTTCAGGATGTTCAATCAAAACAAAATATTGACTTTTCAAAATGTTGATCACAATACTTGCTCCTCTAAATTCTTCAGGAAAAATATCTTGATTATCAAATCATTTTCTCTTTTCAAAATCAAGAGATCAATCACACTTCAGGCGCGTATCAAAATTAAATAGTTATAGAATTCATATATTTATCCTGCTAGGACATTTACTCAAATAGGAATATCTATAAGTATAATGTTATATTGACTAACTCTACAGGAGTCAGACAAACAATCAATATGCAATATTATGCAAATAAACAATATTTTGAACTTCTAGTTCATTAATACTTGTGCATAGATCAAGATAATAAAAGTGATAAATAATATCCTCTTTAATTGAAGTTTTTCTCCCCCTAATGTGGAGAGCACTATGTCAATCAATAGATTGTACAATGAGGATATATTCTGATAAAGAGATATAGCAAGTATAGCTACGTATAGAATTTCTTTATATATGAACATATTCAATCATTCTTTCAATAAAAATTCACTAAGATAATCTCATTATGTTCTACAGGAACAATTATATGCTTCAAGCATATTGAGTCCATTAGGGACTTTAAATATAAATACTATTATCAAATGATAACAAATATAAACACATATTAAGTGTTATCATGCACTATTATATCCACCACTATAAATATATTTCTTCGTCATCAGTGCCAGGTTTTATGAAGAATCATACGGCATAAATCATGGCAATATTCACTTTTGTGGTTCGCATTTTATAAGCAAATATTAATTGCTATCTCTTTGAGATTACACTTCAAGTGTATAATTCCTGCTGGGAATACATGTACACTTCAAGTGTACTTGTGAATAGTTTAAAACTTTTCATATTTCTCATGCGAACTTTATCATTTCGAGTCTGCATACCTTGATTTTAAAATTCTCAACATATTATGAGCATTAATATCTTCATATACTCGTGCGATTCTAATAGTTCCCAATCATGTTGAGATCTCATCATTTATTATAGTTTTCAGGTACCTGAATTTCTTCTAGAAATAATATATCAATCATGTTTTAGGAGAAAAATTTTACTGGAATTTAAATCTCCTCGATTTAACATATATGACCATCTTAAGTCTTTGCTCCAGTGAGGAGTTTGTATCTTTGGAATCGACTTATCTACCACATTTCAGTTGTGTCTCAAATTTATTTGTAGTGGTAGATTATCCTTTAGGAATATCAAATAGGAGCATTCTTTGCTGGATGTTGGTCAATTAATATACCTGGCTATATAAATTATCATTTGAACTTCTGGTTCAAGGTATCTTCTATGAGGATCAAAATAGAAGATCAAGATGAGACACATATCCAGCCTCATAATTTCTCCTCTTTATGTTGGGGCAACATATTCAAAATTAACAAAATACGAATCTCTCCCTTGAGATTTGCTCCCAACATATTTAATAATTTCTTTGAGAACCCATCTCATTACCTTTGTGGTGGAGCAACATACATAGTGCATCTCTAAATTTAAGATGGAAAATATTTAGTTTTTGACCACAACCAACTACTATGAGGAGAATTACAATGTGTTGGCAAAATACGAAATTAGTGCTAATATATTATAGTCATAAATATTCTGCAGGATGTTTAATATTTATCTCAATACAATCAGTATTATTAGGACAAATTATGTCTTTGGGAGAATCTTAAAACATGAGCTCATTATCAATAAATTTTGCAAACTACAGGTTGCAAAAATAACAATATACATAAGACTATTTGTTGATGCATCAACTAATAATTTCTCCATATTCATCCCAAAATAACACATTCAACCCCAAGTAATACTGACAACTTTTAAATAAAACAAGTAGCACATATAAATTCATCATATTAGGAAATTTCTGATTCCATAATAAATTTATAATCATTCTTCGTATTTTAATGATCCGGGATGGTCCAACCGGTCATGCAAACTAATAAATTATTAGTAAACTTCAGGTTTACTCAATATTGCATCTCAATTTCATAATTCTATGCAATATAAATCAGGAGAGATGAATGATGGTATGTATAATTGACATATATCTCATGTTATAATGGTAATGCATATGCCTCAAAAGTTCATTCATCTAATGTCTCGATATATTGATAATATAATCAAAACTCAAAAAGGTTTACGAGACTATATAGAGAATGATATATTACAACAATTGATAATTAGGTGAAAATTTAGTAGCTCTTCTAGAGCTTTTAAGCAATTAACTCTTCTAGAGTTATTTGATCAATTAGTTCTTCAGGAACCTTGCACTACCATTTATACTTTGAACATATATTTTAAATTTTGTCCAAATAAACAACAAATATTGTTTAGACAAATTGTATCTTCACAATTCTTGATCCAAAATAAACTAAAATAACATAAGAAAGTAGCAATTCGATAATTTAAAATTTTGATTGACATTCAAAATGTTAAAAACTCTTTCTGGATATTCAAAAGAATTGGCTACATTCACATATGCCATATTAATATTTTCGATACAATAATCATTACTATTAGTAGCATGATTTAGGGAAGTAAAGCAATATCAATAATTAATAGAGATTCATAACATGCTTGACGTACTACAGGTACGTGATAAACTTTCATATTGCATCAATAACATGTTAGAATTATTACTTTCCCTTTTTCTTTCTCATTATTTTCTCACTTCTGGTGAGTATCTATTTAGTGGGGATTTAATGAGTCATTCTTATAGTATAAGAACAAAATGTATTTCTACTAGCTGCGATCAAAATATCGTATATAAATATATTATAATTTCTAATGTCATTCACTTCAGGGAATGATATAAAAATATTTGGTCGAGCGTCAAAATATTTTATCAAGGACTCATTTAGTCTCAGAAGATATAAATTCAAAATACTTTTGAAAAACTTTTTCTAGATATTGCTACTACAGGAGCATGTTAGAAATATGAGAAAGGAAAAATCTTTTATCCATCACATTACTAGTGATATTTCTCCTTATAACTTTAATTAAGGAGAATTTCTAAAAGTAATAAAATTTTTGCATACTGATAGATAAAAATCTTTTAGGCACACTTATAACAAATCATCACTAGCATTTATATAACAATCATCTTCTGGTGATTGTATGTTTCGTTCACAATTTGCTAGTAATCAAGTGGCTTTGATGCTTTGTATTTCTTAAGTGGTGTCTTCAGGACCCACAATATCCAGATGCATATATTCTAATTGCCATGATTATATGGATGATTTTTATCATATCCGCGTTTCTGTCCACGGTTGCGACCATGACTACGACCTCTTCCAGGGTCAACTTCGGTGGCAGAGAGTCGTGCTGATAACGTGTTATAAATTTGTTGATGCACAGTCGTTGTCGGCACAGCAAAATCATAATACTAATATAGAAAACTTAATAAAGAAATTATAATATAAAGAATAGAAGAAAAATATGGAGAGAAAATAGAGAGAAAGAACAAGAGAGCTTTATTGATTCTCTGAGAGTAAATCAATCAATGAATGAGTGTATACAACACCTCAGTCTAGAGCCCTATTTATAGGGTTCAGGGGTATATCCAAATCAGAATAGATATAAGGTAATCAGAAGATAAATCCTATCACTAATCAAAGATATGATAGAATTCTACCATCTATCTTCTGGATAGTTGGAGTATCTTTATAACTCTGATAATGGACATCCATAATAATATTAATTTCATAACAAGTTTCATAAAAAAAAAAAGAATGTTAAATGTGTGCGGCATCTTTGTAGTTTCATAAAAAAAAAAAGAATGTTAAATGTGTGCGGCATCTAGTAAATGATGAAGTCCAAAACTTAACACTATTATTATATACATTTTTATTATATATAATTTAAAAATAAAATATTTCTTTAACTTCTTTTTTTCACTATCTCACATCTTCTCTCTTTATTATCATGAGAGGATAGAATTATTTTATAATTTTTGTCAAGAGATCCGAACTAGTTCATAATTAAAAAAAAAAGAGTCAAAATTAATTAATTTTTTATTGTATATAATCAAACTCAAAATTGTATCGCAATGTCTAAACTGGTTTTTACTATAAAGTTAATTTCTTACCTTTTTTTTATTGAAAATGTTAGAATGAAATATAAATGGGAGGTCTAGATTAAGAAGTTCTGATTAAAAATGGATTCTTGTTGATTTGAAGCTATGTGGAGGTAAGTGGACAGGACCTCTTCAACTGTAATAGCAACTTAAGGGCTACATTTCGTAACCTATGTGAATATCAAGGAATGGAAAAGAAAAAAAAAGAAAAAGAAAAGAATAGGTAAGACAGTTCTCAGTGTTATAATATTCTCCAATTTTCCAAATCAGACTAAATTTGGTTGACCATTGGTTTCAGACCCTTGCATCATCATGCCTTTCAACATGAAACATAAAAATTGAAAAAACGAAAGGGTGAGAATTTCCAGAATGAGGAATTCTGAATACAGAGCATTCAACAGCAATACAATCAAAAACGGCTATGGACTTACCCGCCTATAAGTTATCTAATCAAGTCAATCAGAATAATGTTGAAATCTCAAGGGAGAAAACTCAAAATATAGGATAATATCCCTTAGATTTTGAACAATTTGAGCATAAAATGAAGCCCAGGAAAGTACTGCAAATATCTGCACACGTTTTCAGTTCATAAAATTGGGAGAGGTTGACCTGATCATGGGATGATTTTGTCATCGACTATTATGCAGCCAATATGAGCAACCTTGCTCCAGTCTTCTCCTTTCTCGAAGTCTAGACGTGGTTCCAGCAACGGACACTTGAGAATTTCTAGCCTAGAAATGCAATCAGGCAGGCCCTCTTCTGGTAATGACTTGAGCTGTGGGCAGTTAGCAATCCTTAGAGTTTCAAGACAGGTCAGGCGTTGCAGTCCCTCATAGTCTAGTATTTCCAGGTTCTCATGATACCATAGTCTTAGAACACGAAGACTGCCAGGCAGTAACCAAGTCTCTGGAAGTGGTTCCTTGTTGTCTGTGACATGGAAATTGAATTCTCTGAGAGAAGGGAGCCTCTGCAAGGCCCATTCTCTCCGGTGGCTCACAAGCTTTACGCAATTGGAGATCGTGAGTGTTTCCAGCAGAAAAGGCAAACCCCCTTCGGGAAAGCACTCTATTTCAGGACAGGACCTTATGTACAGAGTCCGGAGAGATGGAAGTTGCGTCTGCATCCTTTCTGGCAATGATTTCAGCTTCGCGCAACTGTTAAGTGAAATCTGGCTTAGAAAAGAAGCATGCAATCCTCCATCAGGGAAAGATATCAGATTATCACAAAATGCAATTTGCAAGGATTGCAGGGATGTCAGGTTTTGATTCCTGGGAGGAACTGAAAGTACTTCAACATTTGAGCAGTTGCTAATTGTTAGATTCTGCAGCTGAGGAAACAATCCTAGCGACAGATCTTTCAGGGAATCACATGCTGAAGTTATACTTAACTCTTCAATTGACTCGTGATAGTTCTCAATCATCTCCTTTGTCTGGAGTTTCAGGTTCCAGCATCTCACGATTTCTGAGTCTTTTCAATTTACTCGGTAAGTGAACCTCATAGAAGACGAATCTGCTATCTTAAACTCCTCAAGACCAGGCAGTTTTTTGAATTCTGATGACAATTTATCCCATTTTGGTATGTAAGAGCACTTCAATTTTTCGAGAGAAGAGAACCCTTCAAACAGTTTTGTACTCATCCAACCTTGGGATATCTCCAGCTGTGGACAGAAAGAAATCTCAAATATTCTTACTGAGGAAAGGTGATTAGGCAACTTTCCAATCAGTTTGGGACAATCAATTATGTAAAGCTCTTCAAGGCTTGAGAAAACTTCATCTTCTGGTACAAACCATTCCTGCCATTCCTGCATTCTTTCTATTCTAAGTACCTTGAGCGATTGAAACGGTCTCTTCGCGAAAAAGTCCCCATAAATTTCTTCTCCCACTTTTGATACTTTACTCATTCCTGAAATAGTGAGAGATTCCAAAGAGAGTAATTGCCCAACTGGAGGCAAGCAAAAGCAGAATTCACAGTTGAAAAGGCTTAATGAAGATATTTGGCCAAATGAATGATTTCCTAGCCACTTTGGAAATCTTATCCCAAAGTATCCATGAATTCTGATATGCTTTATGTTTGAATGAGGTTGTAGTTTCTCGAGCACATCTTCTACAGCTTGAAAATCACTAGGATTGGATTTCCAGCTTAAAATCAACTCCTTAATGTGCTTCTTGCTCTTCATTTTAGCCATTAAAGCTTCCCCACTGCTAACAACATTTTCTAACCCTGAGATGGCCAGTTTTCCACCAAGATCACAAAGTTTGCCCAACTCTTGTATTCTTGACCCACAGTTCTTGCCTGCAACAAAAGCTGTTAAGATGTGAAGGTTGTCAAGCCTTCCTATATGCATTGGCATTTTCTTCAATGGAACTCCAGTTATATCAAGGTGTCTCAAGTTAATGAGTTTTGTCATTTCTTCGGGCAACTCTTCAAGACTACGACAATGAGTCAACAACAAAGTCACCAAATTGTATAAAGTGCATATCCAATCCGGTAATGTTCTGATCTTTGTGAAGGACAAGTGCAGAAAGCGTAATTGCTCTAACTTGGAAAAGGAATGAGGCAACTCAATGATGCTCGAATAACGAGACAACGATAGCATCCTCAAGTACCGAAATGTGGGCAGAAGGTCATGCAAGACTTTGTTGCTAAGGGTATTAAATTCATTTCCACTGATTGACATTGGCAGGAATGTCCTTAAATTCTTGGCTCCCCTTAAGAATTTGAATCTCTCAAATGCATCATAATTGTCAATGGTGTATGAGAAATGTCTCACCTTGGCTGGCATATCATGCCCTGGATGACGGTCCTCTAGCCTGAGAAAGTACTTCTTGGATATACATTTAGCCAAATCATTGACAAGGTCATGCATAAAAAATCTCCCATCACTTGACTGCTGAAAGATTGACCTGAAACAGAGCTCACGGACATATTCATCAGCAATATCTTCAATTCTCCTGTTGTTTTCAGGGTTTTCTAGAAGATCATTAGCTGTCCATATGAAAATTAATTCCTCCTTTCCGAACTTATAACCTTTATGAAACAAAGCACAGTAAAGAAAGCATCGTTTCAACTGGTAAGGCAGATGATTGTAGCTTATTCTCAATGCTGGTAAGATGTCATTCTGATCCTGTGGCAAGTCCCATATGTTACTACTCAAGATTTCATCCCATTCTGCCACTGTAACTTTAGATTTCAAGAGACCCCCAAGTGTTTTGATAGCCAGCGGCAAACCTCCACATTTCTTCACAATATTCTTACCTGTCATCTCAAGTTCAGGAATCATGGGATCCCTTTTTCCAAATGCATGTTTCCTCAATAGAGACCAGCAGTCTTCCTCTGACATCAAATTCACGTGATAAATTGGCCCATTGCACATAGTAAGAGCTGTACTTTCATAGCGAGTTGTGACTATGATCCTGCTTCCTTCTCTTGCAGCTTTGAAAGTGCTTGTTAACCTCTCCCACACACAATAGCTAATATTCCATACATCATCAAGAACAAGAAGAAACCTTTTCTTGGTTAGGACTCGTTCCAGCTGCACTTGAAGTGAGTTAAAATTGTCGCCAGAAGTATAAGATGATACATTGAGTTCCACTAGGAGTGTTTTCA
Source organism: Rauvolfia tetraphylla (assembly GCA_030512225.1). Classification (NCBI taxonomy): domain Eukaryota; kingdom Viridiplantae; phylum Streptophyta; class Magnoliopsida; order Gentianales; family Apocynaceae; genus Rauvolfia; species Rauvolfia tetraphylla. The sequence continues at coordinate 3,389,285 of JAJQKT010000004.1, read as the reverse complement.
TAGTATTGACAGCATCATACTCATCTGAGATGTAAATCCATGCTTTGGTATCAAAGTGTGCCTTCACCCTATTATCGTTGTAAACCAACTGGGCAAGGGTAGTCTTACCAATGCCTCCAAGCCCAACCAAAGAAATCACTGCAAAGTTGCAGTCTCCATTAGGAGCATCAGATAACAGCATCTGAATGATCCCCTCTCTATCGGCATCTCTACCATACACAGCACTGTCATCAACTAAAGAACTTGAAGGGAGTCGACGCGGATGATTTTTGGGCTTCCTTTTGGAGAACGATTCAAGATTTCAAATTGTTGTTCAAATTCCGTTAATGTATCGACGGTCAGCTCTATCTTGGGCATCACTCCCTTAAGAAACTCATTACTCAAACATGAAGTGCGAGTACAATCACTCACCTGCTTGGTTTTGGTCTGGAACTCTGCTTCCACTCTAACTCTCAGTGCTTCAGTATTGATCTCAGCAACCAAGTCCTCAGCCATGAAAACAGCATCCTGAAGCTCCTCCACCCATTTTCTGGCAGCCGGAAACCGAGCTTGCTGATCTTCTGCATCATCAAGAACCATCTGAACAGCCAGGAGATTCGTCTGAAGCTTCTTCAGGATTCTGAAATCATGCTTTCTTTCACAAAACAGGTTCCAGAACCAAACGATCACACACCACCTGGAGAACGGCAGAAAGAAGAGCTCCCACTACTTCCATCAATCTTTGCAATATGAGAACTCTTCTATTTGTATTTACAACTTGTGAGAGTAAAAATCAGAGCGACCTTACAGTTATTAGAAATGGGTGCTACTTTTCAATCTAGTAGAACCCAAGTCAACAATGCGGAAAGTCAATACTGTAACAATGACCGCAAAAATCTAATCTTTTTCTAGTTCCATGGGATGTTTCTTCACTGGTTCTTTGCATTGCTAATGAAGCTTCTCAGGCTGCCAAATTCCATGAAAAACCAATAACTTATAAAACCAAAAGAACTGCACAAAGAATTTTTAGTTAAAAAGGGTAAACTAGGAGAAATACTGTAGCTAACCATAGATTACTAGTGAAGAACTAGAGAAAACCATTGAAAATTGGGTTAAAATTTTAGTTTTGGTTGATTCCACAAAATTTCTTCCAAACTTCTTGTATGTTTACGAAGAACACTAAACAAAGGAGAAATAAAAAATTGATAAGCACCTGAATTCAGCAAGCAAACAATTCACTTGTAAACAGTGGCAGAGCCAGGATTTTAATTTTGAAAGAGTCGAGACAAAATATAATATATATATTTTTTATTTGTAGTTTTACCTTTGGGATTTTTTTTTCATATTTTGAGATTTTGAATAAAACTATAGAAATTAATTCCTTTGAGATTTTTTTAAGGCACAAATTTTATATATGATGAAGTTTCTAAATCTCATTTTATATTAGCAACTATACACTTATTAGAAATGGATTCTTTTCTAGTTACTCTTTCAATCTAATAGAACCCAAGTCAACAATACGGAAAGTCAATACTGTAACAATGACCGCAAAAATCTAATCTTTTTGTAGTTCCATGGGATGTTTCTTCACTGGTTCTTTGCATTGCAAATGAAGCTTCTCAGGCTGTCAAATTCCATGAAAAACCAATAACTTATAAAATCATGTTAAAATTGTAGACAAAAGTGACAATATGAGACCACCTTAGGATATGCTTTCCTCATGTTTATTATGAATTACAGATTGTAAAAGAGTGTGAAATACAAGAGTTTCTTCCAGTCACTTTGCTCTATTTTTCTTTTATGGTATCAGAGCTTAATTTTCGCCTAGAGTAAATTCCTTCTAGGGTATGTTCTATTACTTTGCTGTTTTTTTTCTCATACAATGGCAAAAGAAGATAATACTTCTTCCAATCTTTATTTTGTGTTTCATAATGAGAATCCTTCAATGTCTCTTGTCACTGTGCCGTTAGCATCAAACAATTACCATTCTTGGTCTAGGGCCATGCAGATGGCATTAGAATCTAAGAACAAACTGGGTTTTATTGATGGCAGTTGATATTCTATATTTGTGCTTCATATAATTATCATTTTGAGCTTGATTTTATGTTAAATTTTGGTGTTTTAATCACCATTTATACTCCCTTTATCTTTTATTTGCTTTAGGTGATATTATTGAAGATTTGGAATTAAATGAAGCAAATAAGGGAAATTTACACAATGAAGAACAATAGAGAAATGTAGAGGAAAAACAGACTAGTAGATATATTTCAAGTCTGATTTTGACCTCCATAAAGATTTCAAATGCAACAGTGGTATTCTAGACAATTATATAGGACATTCTAAAGTTTTCAGAATGGTAAAATTTGTGTCAATCGGAGTTCATTTGCCTACCCTACTTATGCTGCAAAGTCACCTGTTCTGCATTGGGTTCCATTTTTGACACAGTTTGGTTTAATGATAATAGCTTGAGTTATAGATGCGCCATTGAGGTGATTCAAATCTCTGTGGAAAGCTAAGATCCTGATCTACAACTTTCATGAAGATATCAAGATCTAGATCAGCCGATTTGGTGGTCTGAATGCACCTAGAAGTCAAAATAGTGTCACATTCGGGCAGCAGAAACTTGCACCAAAACTGGGGGCAAGCGGCACCGTTTGTCTCAATCTGAAGCTGCTTTTAAGCTGCATTTCTCTCTCTTTTGGGGCAGATTTTCATACCCCTTTAGGGCAAAAACGAGAGAGAGGGCTGGAGTGGCCAGAAAACACCAAAAACTCACCAAAACTCTCTCAAATCCCATCCCAAATCTTCATCTTTGCAAGAGAAATCAAGAGAGAAGATTGAATCTTTGAAGAAGGAGAACATCCACCTTGAAGATTCATGAAAAAAGCTGCAATTTTCGCCATGCTACAGTGAAGAACTTCAACCTTGAGAAGAGAGGAGATTTCAACCATGAAAATGAGCAATTCCTCCTCTTTCTTTGTTGTTTTATGTTCTTTGATTTGTAATATGTTGATGAGCTAAACTTTTGAATACTTGGATGGGTATGAACCCTAGATTTTACTTATGTGAATGAATTGTTTCCTTGGTTGATTGAATTCAAATTTCTTGTGGATTGTTTGTGGATTTGAATGGTTGAATTGATTGAGTAGATTAATGATGCATAATTTGGAATTTTTGTTCACTTGGAATTGAGAAATGAAGAGTGAATGACAATTGATTCAAAATCTGGAAATTTTCATTTGGAATTGAGAAAGGAAGGGTGAAATAGACCATACACAAACAATGGGGATGATTTAGGTAACTAGAGATAGAGACCTAAACATCTTCTTGATAATTAGAGAAATCTAATTGGAAATTCACAATTCTTAATGCATTCTTGGGTTGAATTGGTTAGAAAGAGATTTCAACTAATTAATCTAAGAGTAGAGAACATTTATCTAGAGATAGAGTGAGTTCTATCATTGGAATTTCATCAAACATAAGAAGTAAAATTTATCAACCAAGGGACATTTCTATCACATAGGTAATTCTAGGGGGATTAACCATTCAAGTATAGTTTTCTCAATTGAATTCTCTCTTGCAAACAAAGATTAGTTAAGCTAGTTTAATTAGCTAAGCTTGACTTCTATTCCTAGTAGTAATTTCAATCATTTTCACAAACAAATTTGATAGGCTAAACAATAGAATAGAAAGTGAGTAATGATATTTAACCATTCCCGTGGATACGATATTGAATTTTCTTGCCATTATACTACTTATAATGATAGGTGCACTTGTCTTGTGTTTGTGTGCAAATTGTTGAGGATTGTGATAAAAATTTAGTATAAAGGCTTAGAAATAAAACACAATAGCAGTCTCCCTCGTCCAAGAACGGATGATCCACTTCTAAGCATATGGAAACAGTGTAATAGTACCGTCTTGTCATGGATTATAAACTCAGTGGAGAAACTAATTTCTCAAAGTGTTATGTTTATGGAATCAGCCTCGGAGGTTTGGGAAGATCTACGGAGTCGATATGCAAAAAGAGATCAAGTGCGACTCTCAAATCTATTGCAAGAGTTTCACTCCATCAAACAAGGTACTCTTGCTGTAACAGACTATTATACTAATCTAAAGATTCTTTGGGATGAAATCAGTATTTTGCATCATATTCCTCATTGTACCTATGATGTACAATTTCTTGCGGTGGATATCGAACTATGCGGGGTTATATGGAGTCGGATCATTCTATTAGGTTCTTGATGGGATTGAATGACAATTTCTCTCATGTTAGATCTCAAATTTTTCTGATGAATCCTTTCCCCTCAATTAAGGAAATTTTTAGTTTGATTATTCAACATGAAATGCAACTCCAATCACCCTCTTCAGTGATTTCTAGGGAACCATCTTTGTTGGGTTCACCTATGAACAGTACCAGTACTTTACCTGTTGTACAGACAAACTCAATACATGCTAATGCTGTTCAAATCAAAAGGTTTGGAAATTTTTCTCAGAAACGAACTATTGTTTGTACTTTCTTTCTGTGGAAAAACCGATCATACCCATGAAAAATGTTATAAGAAACATCGGTATCCTCCCAAAGGAAAAAGTTCATCATCTGCAAGCATCAACCAAATTTCAGTAGACGGAAATCTTGGTGTTTCAAGTCCTGCTCCTCTCATTACTCATGAGCAGTATAACCAATTGATGTATTTGTTGCAAGATCTCAAGCCTTCTGTTGCTACCTCTATGGCTGATGCTTCTTCGGCCTATGCTACTAATCATCATGCCTTAGCCTTCACTGCAAATTCTGCTGGACAATCTGGTAAGAACACAAGTATCTCTTTAGACACACCTTTACTGCCTTGGATTGTGGATTCATGTGCTTCAAATCATATAACATGTTCCTTATTAGTTTTTTCTGCCTTTTATCCCATTTCTGATCACACCATTTGTCTTCCTGATGGTTCATTATTTCCAGTTACAAAGAAAGGAACTGTGTGGGTAACATCGTCCTTAATCTTACATGATGTCTTCTATATTCCATCTTTTCATTTTAATTTACTATCCTTGAGCCAATTATTCAAGAATCTAATATTTATGCAATATTCCAATCTGGTCTATGTTTTCTTCAGGATTTAGCGAAATGGACGATGATTGGATTGGCTAGGGAAAAGCATGGACTTTACTTCCTTTAATTAGCCAACTTTTCCTCTTATTCCTTGCCATCTATTTCACTTGCAGCTTCTATTTCTCATAGTACTCTTGAGCACTTTCATAAAGATCAGCTATGGAACTACCCGACTATGCCATATTTCTAATTCTGGACTAAAGCTTTTGCATGATATAGACTCTTCAATTAATATTGTTGATTCTCCACTTTGTTTAATATGCTCTTTGGCAAAACGTGCTTCTTTTCCTTTACATGAACACTCTACTTCTTCTTGTTTTGATTTGATACATGTTGATATTTGGGGACCGAGTAAAATTCAAAGTGTTCATGGTTATAGTTATTTTCTTACCATTGTGGACGATTTCTCTCGATACACTTGGGTTTTCTTAATGAAGCAAAAGTCCCAAACACGTGAATTTTTGCAATCTTTCTGTACATTTGTCCAAACCCAATTTCACAAGACAATCAAAATTATCCGTTCTGATAATGGTATAGAGTTTATCATGCCTGAATTTTATAATTCAAAGGGCATTATTCATCAACAAAATTGTGTTGAAACATCTCAATAAAATGGGGTGGTTGAGCGCAAACATCAACATATTTTAAATATTGCTCGCGCCCTAAAATTTCAATCTTCTCTTCCTTTAACATACTGGGACTACTGCATTCAACACGCTTTCCTTCTCATTAACATTACTCCTACTCCCTTGTTACAAAATAAAACTCCCTCTCAAATTCTATATACCAAAATTTCTCCTTTTAAATCCCTTAGAGTTTTTGGTTGTCTGGCATTTGCTTCTACCAACACCCAAGGACGTTCTAAATTTGATCCTCGAAGCCGAAAATGTGTCTTTATAGGATATCCATCTAGTACTAAAGGTTATTTACTTCTTGATATTCAAACTCGACATATATTCACTTCCTGGAATGTTATTTTTTATGAAAGTATATTCCCATTTTTTAATTCATCTTCTATTGGTATATCTGATCATTCCACTTCAAATCCTCTTGATAATTCTATTCCTTTACCAATTCCAGTTCTTGAAACGTATTCTTTTCCTATATTTCCGTCTCCATCCACCATACCATCACCAAATGATTCTAGAATGCTTTATTCTTCTAATCATGATAGTCATACTGAAAAATGTTTCTCTCAATCTTCTCCTTCCACTTTAGTTCAAGGATCCTCCTCTCAAAGCATCCCTAGGCGTTCCACACAAATTAGGCAACAACCTTTATATCTTCAAGAATATGCTTGTAATATGCTTCAAGATTCCACTCCTTCTCCTTCTGTTTCTACACCCTATTCTCTATCTAAATTAATTGGTTATGATCTCTTGTCATCCAAACATAAATCCTTTGCATTAAACGTGTTGACTACCAAGGAACTAGTTCCTATCATGATGCTGTTTTGCAGGAAAAATGGAGAGATGCTATGCAGCAGGAACTTACGGCTCTTGCTGATAATGATACTTGATGTTTGGTTCCTCTCCCTAAAGGCAAGAAACCCATTAGTTGTAAATGGGGTTTTCAAATTAAATATAAGGATGATGGTTCTGTTGAACGTTATAAAGCACGGCTTGTTGCAAAAGGGTGCACTCAACAGGAAGGCCTTGATTATGTAGAAACCTTTTCACTAGTTGCAAAAATTACCACAATACGAACCCTTGTCGCTGTTGCTGCTGTCCGTGGATTATACTTAGAGCAATTGGACGTCAATAATTCCTTTCTCCATGGCGATCTTGATGAAGAGGTCTTCATGCAACCTCCGTTAGGATATTCTTGTCCTTCGGGTTTTGTCTGTCGATTGAACAAGTCTCTTTATGGTTTAAAGCAAGCTAGTCGACAATGGCATCATAAGCTTACTCAAGCTCTTATTTCACAGGGTTTTTCTCCTGCTCATAGTGATCCGAGCTTATATCTTCGAAAATCCCCTTCTTCTTTCATGGCAGTTTTAATCTATGTTGATGATCTTATAATTGCAAGTGATGATATGTGTGCTATTCAATCTTTCAAGTCATTTCTTCATCATTCTTTTCGCATTAAGGATCTTGGTAAGTTGAAGTACTTCCTAGGCTTGGAAGTAAGTCGTTCCTCTAATGGCATTAATCTCTGTCAACACAAGTACACACTTAAATTGCTTGAGGAAGCTGGTTTTCTTGGAAGCAAACCTACACCTACTCCCTTGGACGGTGCTTATTCTCCTTCAGCTAGTGATTCTAACCTGTTATCTGATGCAATTGGTTTCCGTTGATTAATTGGCAAGTTGTTATTTCTTATTCATACCAGACCAGACATCAGTTTTGCTGTCCAATGATTAAGCCAAATTTTTGACAAGCCAACCATCTTAAATTTACGAGCTTGTCATCGTATTCTTCGCTATTTAAAGGGTACACCTGCTCTGGGTCTTCATTTTTCTGCTCAGACATTTTTATCTCTTACAACTTATTCTGATTCTGATTGGGCTACTTATCCTAATATACGAAGGTCTGTCACCAGATATTGCATGTTTTTAGGATCTTCCTTGATTTCATGGAAGTCCAAGAAACAACCTACTATGTCTCGAAGTTCCTCTGAAGCTGAATATCGTGCTATGGCTTCTGTAACTTGAGAAATTCATTGGTTATTATATCTTTTACAAGATCTTCATGTTCCTCAACACCAAGCCATCCATCTTTTTTGTGATAATGATAGTGCTCTTCATATAGCAGCCAATCCTGCATTTCATGAACGTACAAAACATCTAGAAATTGACCGTCATCTTGTTCGCAAAAAAGCTCAAGCTGGCCTTGTGAAACCACTACCTATTCCTTCCCATTCTCAAGTTGCGGACATCTTGACCAAAGCTTTGCATTCTTCACGCTTTGCTTTCTTGGTAGACTGTCTTGGTCTTACTAGTATTTATCCACCGACCGGTTTGCGCGCGCGCGCGTGGGGGGGGGGGAGGGAGGGGTGTTAAAATTCTACACAAAAGTGACAATATGGGATCACCTTAGGATATGCTTTCCTCATGTGTATTGTGTACTTTTTGATATTTTTACTTCATGTGTTGTAAACCTAAAATAGGAGTAGTCGTACAACCTCCTAAATTTTTTCTTTTGTTTTTTGTTATATATATATTGTAATACTTACAGATTGTAAAGGAGTGTGAAATACAATAGTTTCTTCCAGTCACTTTGCTCTATTTTTCTATTAAACCAAAAGAACTGCACAAAGAATTTTTAGTTAAAAAGGGTAAACTAGGAGAAATACTGTAGCTACCATAGATGACTAGTGAAGAACTAGAGAAAAGCATTGAAAATTGGGTTGAAAATTTAGTTTTGGTTGATTCCACAAAATTTCTTCCAAACTTCTTGTATAGAAGACCACTAAACAAAGGGGAAATAAAAAATTGATAAGCACCTGAATTCAGCAAGCAAACAATTCACTTCTAAACAGTAGCGGAGGCAGGATTTCAATTTTGAGGGGGATCAACGTAAAATATAATATATATTTTTTAATTGTAGTCTTATCTTATTAAATTTTTTTTTTTACATATTTTGAGATTTCGAACAAAACCACACAAATTAATTCCTTTGAGATCATTTTGAGGCACAAAGACAAGAGTTTTATTAATTTTTATATATGATGAAGTTTCTAGATCTCATTTTATATTAGCACCTAGTGATCTTGGAGAGGTAAAGTTATTTTATAAAAATATAAAAATTATTAGAGAAATAAAATTATAATTTAATTATTTAGAACATCTTTGTTTGTTACAAATCGATTTTTGTACGTATTATTAACTTGTTTAAAAAAAAAAATAAAGCATTAATTATCTTGTAGTTATCAAATTTCACAAATAATTAACTTAACATTTGATTAGATAAAATGAAACTTAGGGGAAAGAAGAAGTATCCCATAAAGAACTTAACATTTGCATATTATACCTTTTTGTTCTTTTGTTTAGTAATCCCAATTCCAGAGTTTCAAGAAATAAAAAACTGCGTAAATGAAAAATTGAAATGTCCAAAAAGAAAAGAGCAATGTAATCTGCAGGTTTGGCGAACCTTAGCGTTGGTGATTAGCGACCAAAAGAGACCTTTTGTCACTGAAGGTCAATTTTCTTGTAATGTAACACGAGAACCAAGTTAGTTGATTTTCACATAAGTATAAAAATTAAAATGATCAAGTTTCCAGTTCGTCAAGAGTACTCTATTCTTGATCTTACGATCATCACCATATATTCGATCAATAGGATTAGAAAGATTCCTAATTAAAGTTGGAGGTAAGTCATCTAATTGACTATAGTCATTTCTAAACTTGTCAAATTCCCTTGCATTTTGAAAGAAAAGTTACAAAGTCATATTTTTCATTTGGAAATCTATTGCCAAGACTATAACTAGATAGAATAAAATGTTGGAATTACTTAAATTCCCAAGTGAATCATGAATAATAGTCAAAAACTTGTTATAAAAGAGGGTTATGGATCATTTAGTTTAGAAAATGGACATTTAATTTCACGGAGGGAGGCATTCTCAATACCACAAGTTCTAATTAGTTTCAAATTGAAAATGAAAAAATTCATGCATTTCAATTGAATTAGGTTAATTGGCTCATTATTTACCATGGCTAATTTAGATGGTTAACTAGTAAAATTAAGTTAGCTTATATCATTAATGAAATAGACAATCAAGTGTTTTTTAATAAATATATTTACTATTTTTGTATATCAAATTAGCCATAGAAATACCATATGTTGTGTTATAGAATCGTTTAAAGTCAAGAAATATTCATAAGTCAATTATTCTTATAAGATTATTTCGTTATATATGTTAACAATGACATTTTAATTTCCTTTACACTATCAATATATTCACAAACATTTTAAACTGCATTTAACTTTGTTCCTTTTGTTTTTTTTTTTAAGGAAAAGGAGCAATTAATTTATATCTACTATTACAGTAGAAGTGATTACAGAGGGAACTGTTTCTATCCATACATTTGACGGATAACTTTGTTCCTTTCCTTGAAATGAGCTTTTCCGTTTTCTTTAATTGGAAATGGGGAATGCCTTCTTTTTCTCTTTGCTATTTTTTCAATTGGAAACAAGGGTTGCCTTTTCTTGCCGTTGTTTTAATTGGAAACGAGGGTTGTCATCTTTTTTTTTATCTACGTTTGAAACAAATTAGAACTAGGGCTCTTGAAAATTTTGTTGTAATCATTTTATATATTAGTCATAGAAATACCATATCTCGTGTTATAGAATCACACAAAGTCAAGAAATATTCATGATTTAATTATTCTTATAAGATTATTTCATTCTATTGAAAATGGCATTTTGATTTCCTATTAAACTATCAATATGTTCAAGAAAATTTGAAACTGCAATTAAATTTTTTCCCTTTTTTGAAATGAGTTTTGCCATTTTTTCAATTGGAAAGGGAGGATGTCTTCTTTTTCTCTTTGCCGGTTTTTAGTTGGAAACAAGGGTTGCTTTTCTTGCCGTTGTTTTAATTGGAAACAAGGGGTATCTTTCTTTTCTCTCTACGTTTGAAATTAGTGAAAACGGTTAGTCGATACCTCTATATGCGTTTACTTGTACATGCTATTCTAATATATCAATCTTTCAACTATATTCCTACCGATCTCTTCTTTGTATAAGAAAATGTAGCTTTAGTAACAAATTTTAGCTGCGAAATGAATCAAGTCACCAAAGACGTCCTCTAATAACAAAAAAACATTTGTCGCTACTAAGGTAAAAAATTGGTGAAAAAAATCTAATTTCCTTATTAATGATGACCATTTGATGACAAATTATAATCATCAGCGACAAAATTTAAATTCTTTACTAAATGAAAGCATTTGGTGACAAAATTAATATTTCATCACTATTGGTAACCCCTTTGGTGGCAAAAAATATTAGAATCAGCAAGAAAATCTAAATTTCTTGCCAAATGATACCCTAAGGTGACAAAACTTGATTTCGTAACTCATACTACCTATTTGGCAACAAAAGGGAAAGGGTATATCGGCAAGAAAATTTAACTTTTGGCAAAAATTTTTAAATTTCCTTGCCAATACATGATGATAAAACTCTATTTCCTTGGTGAAAAAATTTCAATTTCTTCACAAAAGCATTGCAACAAAACCTATATTTCCTAACCAAAAGGATACATTCTGATAACAAAATAATAATTTATGAGGCAAAAGTTACTCATTAGCGATAAAAAAATTGTTTTTCTAGCTTATCTTTTTCATCTTTCCAAACAATTTCATAGTTGGAAATAATTATTTTTCTCACTAATATATTGAATAATAAAGCATTGCTTTATTATTCGCCAAACTTTTAAATTTATGTTTTCCATAATATATTATATATTAAATTTAAACCCTAAACTTTTTCTTATTAATGTTTCTATTTAATCCTTATATGTAATTGATTGATTGTCCTAAAGTTAATTTTTTTAATGGGGTTTCATCACTATTGGTAACCCCTTTGGTGGCAAAAAATATTAGAATCAGCAAGAAAATCTAAATTTCTTGCCAAATGATACCCTAAGGTGACAAAACTTGATTTCGTAACTCATACTACCTATTTGGCAACAAAAGGGAAAGGGTATATCGGCAAGAAAATTTAACTTTTGGCAAAAATTTTTAAATTTCCTTGCCAATACATGATGATAAAACTCTATTTCCTTGGTGACAAAATTTCAATTTCTTCACAAAAGCATTGCAACAAAACCTATATTTCCTAACCAAAAGGATACATTCTAATAACAAAATAATAATTTATGAGAAAAAAGTTACTCATTAGCGATAAAAAAATTGTTTTTCTAGCTTATCTTTTTCATCTTTCCAAACAATTTCATAGTTGGAAATAATTATTTTTCTCACTAATATATTTATTGCTTTATTATTCACCAAACTTTTAAATTTATGTTTTCCATAATATATTATATATTAAATTTATACCCTAAACTTTTTCTTATTAATGTTTCTATTTAATCCTTATATGTAATTGATAGATTGTCCTAAAGTTAATTTTTTTAATGGGGTTTCTTAAGTTTGTAAAAGTAACATATTAACACCGTAGATTTTTTTCATTATTGTATGTTTCAATTAGTTTAGTCATTGTTTGATACGACCCTTATTAAGAGGTACAAGATATAATTACTATATACTCTCTCTATCTGGAATTAAAAGTACTCTTTTTGACTAAATAGAAAAATTAAATAGAGTAATTTGACTATAAATAAATTATTATAATATTCTTATTAGTTAAAGAGGTTAATGGTTCGACTCTTGATATACTAGTAAAACTTAAGTTCATTAAATCAGGGGACTCAAGGAAGGCAGTGGTAGGCCCACTATGTTAGTTGAAAGAGGGAAGTGGGCATTTAATTTTCGACATTCTACAAATGAAATATGGATCTTCAATGTAGATTAGTAGGAGAATTTATTTGTATGGAATGATAATCAATATGTGTATAAACAGTTTTTTAATACACATAAGACTATATATATAAAAAAAATGTATACTTGTAAGGCTATATATATACATATCTAAATATGTAAGGTACGAGTGTGTGTATAAGTAACTTTGTATATCTCTTTAAATATACGTCATTATATATGTAATTTCTTTATAATTATTTTGAGAAATTAGCTATATTTACTCTTAAACTATTTTTATTTTTCTCTACTTAACTAAAAAAATTTTATTTTATTCATTTTATATGTATGAATTTTTTTTAAACAACTATATCTGTCAAAATTTAAATGTCATGGTAGATTTTGACAAGGGAAGTCATGTTGCAGGCACGAGCCATCATTTTCAATGTCAATTTTGTCCATTCATGGACATTCCATCCATTCTTTAACTCCATATAAATTATACATGTCAAAAACTAATTAGACCTAATACCTCAAGTGCAATAAAATTGGAGCAATAAAGTATTATTTTCTCAACTTTCAAGCCGTCCTTCTCCATTTCTTCTTCTTCTAACCCATGCATAGATAATATTGTCCTTGAAAATTGTGGCACGTGTCTGTAGCATAATTTTTATTATCAGATTCTACCACAACATTCATAATTTTAGAAATACAAGTACTCGAAAAAAGTTCATATACATAAAAAGATAAAATAAAAGTTTTTGGTTAAGAAGAAAAAAGTAAAAATAGGTTAAGGACCAAGTTAGCCGATTTCTCTAAGTGTTTATATATTACACATTTATGGATTATTATAACTTTTAATAAAAAATAAAAGTTCATACCCATTTTGTTAGAAATAATAATAATAAAAAATGTTATTAGAACATATTAGGATTTTAAGTTTTATTCCTTGAGAATTAAAATCCTTCTTCAATTTTAAAGTTTACATAATTTTCATTAAATAAGTATAATATACACATAAACATACTTTAAATATAATAAATACGAAACATTATGCAACTAGCCACTTAGTAACGTAGGTTTGAAACTTGCAATGCACAAATAAATATTGACATCACACATGCGCCATCGTGCAGCCCTAACTGTGCCTTGTTAGGCATGTGCTTGGACGCCGATGAGCTCCGGCAGCCAGAACTAGGGGGACTTTGAGTCGGTTCACCAATTCTGGTTGGCTTGGGTGACAGTGGGTGTAGCTTGGCCCAGTATAAATTTTTTTTCTCTTTGTATTTTTTTAAAACAAGCAAAACTTTAGTGACAAAATTTTATTGCGAATGAGGAGGACATTAGCAACAAAGGGGCTTCTAGTCTAGTCAACGATCCAGGTTGGCCTGGGTGGTATTGGGTGTATAATGGCTTAATATAGCTTTGTTTTTTGCATAGTTTTAGTGACAACTTTTTGTTGCGAATAATGACATTGGTGACAAACAAACTTCAAGTTTGGTTGCTGATCTAGATTGGCCTGGAGTACCAGTTGTGGGCTAGCCTAGATAGATTTGTTTTCTGTATTTTTTAAAAAAATCTTTTGTGACAAAAAAATTTTGTTGCAAATGAGGAAGGCATTGGTGACAAAAATTTGGAGACTTCTAACGATGAAATATTTTCACGCCACCTCATTTACTTTTGTCACCAAAGGGCAGCTATGTGGCGTCAAAAGATATGTTTTGTTGCCAGAACCTTGTAGCGACAATGAATTGAAAATAAAATAATGACAAATTTTTTTTCTCACTAAAGGCCATTAACCACCAAAAAGACCTTCAGCAACAAAAACTTTTTGCCACCAAAAGTCATTTTTCTTATAGTGGTTGCAAGAACCATGTTAGTTTATTTACAAATAAATACCAGAGTTAGAATTATATCAAGTTTCCAGTTCCATCTAGAGTACCCTATCCTGATCTTACAAGCGGAACTATATATCTAATTTAATAGAATTAGGAAGGTGCCTAATTGAAGTAGGAATAAAGCCTCATCTGATTGATTATAGTCACTTCTAAACTTCTCAAAGCCTTAAATTTTGAAAGAAAAGTGTGAAGTCATACTTTTTAGATGAAATATGTTGCAACGATTATAAATAGATAGAATTAAATATTGGTATTGCTTTAAATTCTCAAGTGAATCATGAATAGAAGTCACAATTTTGTTATACTTAATAAATGGTACTGAATTAGTTAGTTTAAGAAAGTGGGCATTCAAATTCTCATGAAGTGAGTAATTTTCAATAGCACTAGTTCTAATTTGTGTCAAATAGAACAAGAAAAAAAATCAATGCGCTTCACTAGAAATTGGTTAATTGGCTTATCATTTACTGCGGCTAGCTTAGATGCTAACTGGTACAATTACATTACCTTGTATCATTTACCTAAATATGACCCCTTGATACGTCTCCCTAACACTAGGTTGGTGTATTATAAACTCAAAATTTGTCATAAATAAACAATCAAGCATTCTTTTGTGAATATATGTATTGTTTCATTGTATATATATCATGCTCGCTGTCATTCTATACATCAGCCGTAGAAATACCATATTTCGTGTTATATAATCACTGAAGGTCAAGAAATATTCATGATTGAATTATTTTTATAAGATTATTTCATTCTATTGACAATGGCGTTTTAGTTCCTTCCTCGTTACACTATCAACATTTTCATGAACATCCAAAATTGCATTTAAATTTTTTCCTTTTTCTGAAATGAGTTTTGCCATTTTTTTAATTGGAAAGGGAGGACGCCTTCTTTTTTTCTTTTCCACGTTTTTAATTGTAAACAAGGTTTGCCTTTTCTTGCCGTTTTTTCACTTGGAAACGAGGGTCATCATCTTTTTCTTTCTATGTTTGAAATGAGGAAAGAAAAGCGGTTATTCGATGTGCTATATATATGTCCACTCGTTCTTACTGCTTTCATATCAATCTTTCAACTACATTTCTGCTGATCTTTTCTTCTATAGTTTCGCTCTCTCTCTCCCTCTCTCTCACTATCATTCTCACTCTCAAGATAATCTTTCTATACTTCCATCTCTCTCATTCTCTCTATCTCTCACTCTGTCGCTGTCTCTCATTTTTTCTTATTTTCCTTTAGATAAACTATCAAAGCTTGATGGACAGCAGGAGGGCATCTCAGAACCCAAAGGATGATGGCAACCTTGATGCACACCCAAAATCATTCAAACTATTTGGGCACTTAATTGAGCCCCATGGGTTGAAGAAGAATGAAGGTGGAAGTTCTAGTAGGACATACGAACCAGAAGAAGCATACAAAGGTGTTTACTTAGGTCCCAAAGTTTTGACGAAAAGTGACACTGATTCGTCTAGTAGGCTGCTATTGGGAAGAGACATGGTGTATTCTGGAATTATACCATTCCTGGATCAACCTCGTGCTCGACGTTGTGAGACAGTGGACGGAACAAGAGTAAGCATCCATGATCTGGACACGAAGACCAACCATGAGCTGGTTTTGAAAATGTGGAAGAGTAATAGCTTTGTTTTAACAGGCAACTGGAATAGGGACTTCGTGAAAAGAAGAAACTTGCAGAAGAGTGATGAGATTGGTCTTTATTGGGACAAACTCAACGCTAGATTAAATTTTACTGTCTTGAAGAAGTTTGAGGAATAATTTATTCCCCTCTGAGCATTAGGAATGATTTGAGTTGGTCTCTATTCTTAATATGTTTTCCTAAACTTTCTTGTGCCTAAGTTAGTGTTTTGTGATTATATCATGGTTTTTATGTAGTGTTAAGTGAAATTAGTTTAATTTTGTATTTCTATTGTTATTTGAAATATATTTGAGTTTTGAATAGTTCTTTTACATAAATCATTGCAGTATGATGGCAACTATTTTGCACTAATCTTAGCATGTTTTGCAAACCCTAAATTACTTTGTGTCGTAAAATTTTGTATTTTTTATTAGAATTATTATTTTTGTTAAACTTTTGATTTTCTTTTCTACATTGTATTTGAAGCATGTTATCAATCATTGCTCTCGTAAAGGATATATATTTGCATGTGAATAGGCTGTGCGAGTTTGTTGCATGCATGTGCATGAGTTTGAAGAAGAACAAAGGCAGAAGTTCCAATAGGACAAATGAACCATAAGAAGCATACTGAGACGTTTACTTAGGTCCAAAAGTTTTGACAAAAAATGATACTAATTTGTCTAGGAGGCTAATAGTGTATTTTGAAATTATACCATTCGTAAATCAACCTCGTGCTCAACGTTATGAGACAGTGGATAGTATAAGGATATAAATGTCCATGATCTAGGCACGAAGACCAACCATAAGCTAGTTCTGATAATGTGAAAGAGTAATAGCTTTATTTTAACAGGTAATTGGAATGGGGACTTCGTGAAGAGTAGGACACATTCAAAAGAGTGAAGAGTGGAGAGATTGGTCTTTATTGGGACAAATTCAATGCTGGGTTAAATTTTACTATCTTGAAGAAGATTTAAGGAATAATTTGTTCCCCTCCAAGTGTTAGGAAAGATTTGAGTTATTTTTTGTTTTTAATATGTTTTTCTAAACTTTCTTGTGCCCCAGTTAGTGTTTTGTGATTATATCATGGATGTTTTTATGTGTTAAGTAGAATTAATTAGTTTAATTTTGGATTTCTATTGTTATAAGAAATTTGTTTTAGTTTCGAATAGTTGTTTACATAAGCCTTTATGATATCATGGAAACTATTTAGCACTAGAGCTTCAGCTTGTTTTGTAACCTCTAAGTTACTTTGTGTCACGTAAAATTTTTTATTTGGTATTAGAATTATTATTTTTGTTAAAATTTTGAATTTTTTTTGTTTTTTCGTATTTGACGAATGTTGTTATAAATCACCGTTCTCTTAAATGATATTAGATGTGAATAGGTTGTGTGTGTGTCTGTTGCATGTATGTGCATAAAGCGTGCAAAACTAGTGTCACTTCAGTTTAAATCATGGATTAGAGTGCCTATAAGGACTTCTTGTATGTATTCTAAAAGGGAAAAAGAATTAAATAAAAATGAAAAGGAAAATGATTATAAATGCCTTTCAAATATTTTAGTACCGTACTAATTTGTTTTTATTTATTTTAGATGCAAAAACTATTTTTATTTCGACCCCAGATAGTTGCTTCTAGTAAACGAAATCATAAAGGTGGAACTAGCCCATGTTTTAGGGGCGATACATTAATAATATCACTCAGTTCCCCTCCAAACTCGACAGATTCTAAGGCAAAGCGATCTTAGTTGATTCAACTCTAGATAGATATAATTAAGACCTGAACAAATAACCGATATTATTTTTGAAAGGTTTAGAAGACTTACATTGAATAGTAGCATATTAGGAGTTTATACCGCTCAAAAGATCCATACTCTTGTCCCTATGTTGTTCAATTTTGCAGGTGAGACATGAATTAATTGCACAACAGGAAACTATTGAATTATATATCACAACAGAAATTATTGATTTAAACAGCTTCTTTGAAATGCACTTACCTGTATGTCTCACAACCACAAAGTTCCATTCGTGGATTTGCTTTAGTCCATGGCCTCTTAGAATGGCACAACTTGAAGTTATGCAATGTTAAACTACAGAAGAGGCATTTTCTATGGAACCCGAGTAAATTTTCCAATTGATTGACTACTTTGGAGCTATTTTATTTGCATTTATTTTTTTGCGTGTGAACTAAATCTTTTGTATTTTGAAAAGAAATAGGTTTTATATAAGATTTTCATCCGAAAATGTGTGCGTGTGTATATGTTTATATGTATATTTTAGCTTTGCCATGCACCCTCGAATTTTTTCACTAGAGACTACCAACTAATGCAATGGCAAGACAAAAGCAGAATAAATATACTTTTTCTATATAAAAAAAAAACCAAACATTGAAAAAAAAGCACAATAGGAAAAAAAGTCAAGAATATTTATACCTACTTTTGACATAAAACTTATATACATTTTTCCTCTAACTCATATAAGTGTTTGTCTATCTATCTACACATATATACGTATCTTTTATTTTTTAAATAAAAGGCAAATTTGTGTACATGAAGACACATGTATTATTTTCAATCTGTTGCAAACTTTTATATGTTAAACTATGAGAATTCAGTAGTTTATATGTTGGAAAATCTTCCCATTTAACAATATTTAACTCTTCAAAATTTTAAACTATTTTAAATCTAGTAAGATTGATGTTTTCATAGGTTGAGAAAATATTCATCATTTTGGATTTAAATGTCAAAAATATGTGTGAACACAAATCCTCTTTGTTAAAAGCTAATTAAACCACAAGGAAATTAGGAAATTTCAACAAAGCAATTTCCTCATAAAAGAGGAAAATTCCATTGGTAAATGACTTTAGCAACAAACATGACTTTGTTGCTAATCTATACTATTATAAAAGTATAGGGTTAAGGTGATTTAATGCTTTTTGTTTCTCTTTTTTTAGATGGTCTAAAATGCCCTTGAATGCTCTAATTAAAATTCTCTTAAATGTTACATTATTTTATGAGACGATACTAGTTATTATTATTTAAGTGTTATGCCATTTTATGCAAAAACTTTTAAGTATTAAAGAGATAAATGAGTTACTAGATAGAAACTCCAAATATTAAAACAAAATAACTATCATTGGGAAATAGACCACTTAAAGAGAAATGGATTCTCCTGAAAACAATAGATAAAATTATACTCAAGTAATAATTTCTCAAAATTAATAAAATGAGAAGTGAATATTGTTATTTGCTTCCAAATGGGAAGTAGTTTTCTCCTTTACTAGTTGTTACTTGTAGGAGATAGTGATTAGATGTGTTGGAATACTATGTAATTATCTTTGTATAATTATGCTTATTGTATTTTAGGAATGATAGGATCTTGAGTAATCGACTACTGGAAGTATCTTTTTTGTAACTTTTCTTTTCCTAATAAGTTGGGATTTTGTATTATTTAAAGGGGTTGAGCCCTTTAGTATAAAATGAGACATTTTCACATGTATCAGAGCCTCTAAGCGAACCCTACCCATCCTATCGTTTTCTTTAACAAAGCCATCTTCCTGATCATCATCACATTCTACCATGAGCAAGTCAGATGAGGGAATTATAATGGAGAGGATGGAAAACATCATTCCCACAACGGACCCAAATTCACCTTATTTTGTCTCCGCGTCAAAAAATCCAAGCACGTCCATTGCCCACTATATTATTTGACGGTGAGAATTTTAATGCTTGGGCCTCTGTACTAGAAAATAATCTCCAAGCAAAGGTCAAAATGACACTCGAAGGGACACTTGCATGTCCAAACAGTCTAACGCTAGCAGCGGCATGGCATTGACGCAATTCTTATGTAAAAAGGTGGATTATGTCTTCTTTAATAGAACTGAAGTTTCTAGGGCTGCTAACGCATGCCTAAACACCTATAGACATGTTTATCATTCTCAAGACGAGGTACGCTCAAGAGAATGGACCACTGATCTATCAACTTCGAAGAGTGATCCAACTTCTCAAATAGGGCACCATAAGTGTCACAAAATATTTTGGGCAACTCCAGATGCTGTGGGACAATTTGCAATTGTGTGTTCCAATTCCAGTTTGCTATTCTGAAGAAACTTCTAAGACACTAATCCAACAAAGGGAGGATCGGAAAATCCACCAACTCTTGATGGTTTTAAATAGTAGTTTCGGAATAATGAAAAGCCAAGTACTAACACGAACCCTTTCCTAAGTTTATATAAAGTGTTTGCTAATGCAATTCGAGAAGAACATCATAAAACTGTAACTGAACAGGAAGTAAAGGTAGAAGGAGCTGTTTTCTCGTCAAATCAGGAATCCGACCCATTTGTGATATTTGTGGCAAATTAGGCCATGAAAAGAAAGACTTGTAGGTCTTTACATGGTAAACAAATTGATAAAAAGAGCAAAGAGTGGAATGGAAGGCAAGCAGGGAGAGGCAGAGGTCGTGGTGGCAGGAATACAAGAGTAACTACTCAACGACAATAGAATTGGAAACCAAAGCCCAAAAAAAAGGCACAACATTAACAGTTGTAAGCAAAAGTGCACACATCGACAAAAGCAACTTGCGAAAAATTACTTTGGAGATGGCAAACATTTTGAAGCAGGGACGATCGGGTAAGGCCGTGACTAGTAAGAACCATATTGTTCCATAGACCTTAGATAGCAGCACAACTCATCACACATGACTTATGATAAAGCCGTCATCCAAGGACGTAAAGACTCTGCATAAACCAATTCATATAGGACTACTGGATAGTTCTACGTGACAGTTACCTAGCATGAAAAAGTTCCAATACATTCCAATTTTATTCTGCCCAATATTTTATATATACTGACTTTTACTTATAATTTGTTATCCATCCCAAGATGACCGAAGAATTGAAACTATCAAGTAACTTAGTTCAATTCTTGTGTTATTCAGGAATGCACCAAGAAAAGGATGATTGGTATGGGTGAGGTTTACCACCTTAAAAGCACGGCACACACTAAAGCAACCTAACCGAGTGTCTCCTCTGATGCTCCAATACGTAGTCTTGTGATGACTGGATCAATTCTTATGGATCTCAGCCCAGACACTCTTTCGTGTCACCTTCAACCAGAAGCAATTACTATTCACCACCTAGAAACTCAAGAAATAAGAGGTGTAGGGGAGTTATGCTAATCACACCATGATAGAAATGTAAGAATTTGGTCTTCATTAAAAACCTTAATGTGGCATACTTATTATAAGTAGGTATCATATTTTCTCCTATCTAAGTAAATCAGGTAAATATAATAAAGATATGATTGGTTATAATTTTAGAAATATAATCTGGATATTTTTTTTTATGGAAGGAAACTCTAATTGGTATCCATCATATCAGGGTCTCTAGCCTAACCTATATAAAATCTGTGTAACACTATCAATTCAAGGGGTTTTTAAGGTCAGTAGGTATAGGCTTGAAAGATTCCATACAAAACAACTTTTGCATTTATTTTTGCAAAAGATTTCACTAGTTTCTGTTTGAATTCTATGAAGTTTTTTGTCTTATTCTTTGCCTTCAAATAAATTAAGTTTTTGTTGTCAATTAGAATTTAGACAAGAAATTGGATTTACAAATGATTTTGTTCCATATGAGAATTTGCAAGTTGATGAACTAGTCATGGTCTATGAACATCTTTAATGCTTCATTACTGTTGACCAAATTAATTTGACAAAATATGATCTTTGTCAATATGGATGGCTTCAATTCTATATTGAAAAGTTTCAATTTTGTGTTACAAGTTTATGCCAAAAATTTTATATATAAATTTAGGGTAAGGATATTTTATTCCTTCCGTTAAAGCCTTAAACTTTTAGGGCATCAAGATTTTTTCAAATAGTGTCTCTATAAAGTCTCTTTGAACTTGGGACATTTATTTATTTTATTTCAATTCAATGACATTTTTCATTATATTCCTGGATTATATTTCAAAAAAAAATATGTTATGAAATTAAATATGATATGATTAAATCTCATGTCCCTATGTAATCTTGTACAAATTAACATCTAGTTAAGTTGATTTTTCAGATAATTATTTGTGATGTCATAAAACATATTTATATTCGTGTCAACTATTTAAAAGTAGTCAAAGCATCCTAAGCACTTGATACATAAGGATTTTAGTCACATAAAGCTTTGGTGACTAAATAATAACATCTATGAGCTAACAAATAATTTTAAAGGCATATTGATTATATTTTGTGTACATACAAAAATCTTGTCAACATAATGATAGTTGGTGTTTTGGAGGTGTTTTCAAGAATGCAACTGCCTTATGTATTTGGGAGTAACCACAGCATCCCAAGTATTTTAAAGTACTAAGAATTATTAATCACATTAAGTTTCGTGATCAGTAATTATCAAAACAAATGTTTTATTATGCACCTCATTTATTATATGTATGTACACTATTTTGATTTTGTCAACATTAAGATAAATTGACAAATTTAAGAATATTCTTGAATATCATTATTGAGGTTTATTTTATATCATGTGCTTAGGAGTACCCATAATATCTTGAGCATTTGATACATAAAGATAAATTTAACCTCATAAAGTTAAGAAGTTGAATAATGACATTTAGAATAATGGTAATTAATTTATTGAAATAATAACTTGGCCCCATAGGGACATTATTATTTTGATGAGATTAATTGAAATAAGACTGCAAACTAGACATTTAGAAAATTGTCCTATGCCCATAGATACGGATGATTTGTCTTACCAGTTTAGTTTATTTATCTTATTATAAAGTATTTTGGTAAATTCTATTATGGTTGGTGGTTTTGACACATCAAATATGAGAATTTACTTTTGAATTGACATTCGTTGATTCATTTACTGATGGTTTTAGATTCATATCATTAATGTGTCTTTATTCTTGGTTATGTCTTTTTCCTTGATTATAACTTGGAAATTTTCTTATCTTACAATTTTAATGTTATTTTGTAACATCCTTTGCAATGAATATTTTTGGCATGCACAATATAATATGAGTGTGCATATGTAAAGGATAAGATTTGATTACATGCTCCATTTGATTTTATGTTTTCAGTCATTGTTGATATTTCCTGTTGGTCTCTTTCTTGTGTTCTCATAATTATATGTATGCTTGTACACACATAAAGATGAATGGTTAATTATAGAATCTTTGACCATGTGTGTTAAGAGAAATGGAGATAATATAAGACACATAAAGTATTATTCTTGTCTTATGATAAAACAAAATATTTATAAATAGGTAAAGTATTCTAATTAAGAAAATACCAATGTGGTTTAATGATATTTCATAAGAACAATGTTGGAATGCTATAAAGAAACTTACCTTCATTTGTTAAATGACTCATAAAGAAATAATCTCATTTTGTAGTCCATTTTATGGAATCTGATAACACAGGGAAATTTTATTTTGTAATCCATTCGCCAATTTTAAGAAAATAAAATTTATTTTTATTAAAGAATTCATTTAGGATGCATTTGGGTGAATGGGGGTTTAGAATCAATTTTAAAATATTATTTTTGAAAAATATATTCCATGAGCTACTATTTTTGAAATTTTATTGCAAAGTTAAATTGCTTAACTCTTCCTTCAATTTTGAATTTCAAAAATATTTTTCAAATATTCAAGTCAAACCCCACTCATATATTAGTTTTAATCCTACACAATAATGTAATTGGCATAAACTATTGTGTTTTCATTTAGAGCTCAACTATTTTTGACGTAAGTATATAGAAAGTTGTAAAATATCTCTGTAAAGATTACTACATGAGGAAAGAAATCCTTAAAGTTCAGAATTTCTTCGATTCTTTTAGTAATTATTGGGATTGTAGAAGGTAAGGCATACCCATCAAGATTATTGAAAATGTCAAACAGGTCTTGAATCGTATGAGATCATAAGTGTTTTTTATGCTTTTATTTCTTTCATGAATAGTGAGAGATATCTTATATCATTTTTTGATAGTTATGCATAATAAGGTCTTTTCTTATCCTTATTTGACAAAATTGAAATACTTGATGCTTCAGACGGTTTGAAAATAAGGAGAAAGGAAGAAATAAAAGATGGAATGGAACATTTCGTAATATTTTATTTATTTTCACAATAAAGTATGCGGTGAGATTTAGAAATGAAACTATAATTGATTATTGTGGAAACAGATCTTGTTGTAATTTAAGTTATCTCTACCTTTAGAAAAGTTTTAGAACCACTTTTATGTACATGATGAGGTCTTTTTTTTTTTTTTTTTTGAGTTATCTTTGCAAGAATGTTTCAAAACCACATCTTTAAGGAGTACACATATGAAAGTTTTCGAACTGAGGTAAGGAATTTGAAACCCTTAATTGATGAAATTGGATAAGGATAATAAGTGGTTGTTTATTTGATATTGTTTCTAACTCCAAAGGGTTTAAATTTATTGTCCTTTTATACTCTCCATCTAGTGTTTCAAACTCAAAATGAGGATTTATTTGAAGAACCACATAAAGAGAACCCTTTTTATTTCTTCCATTGATTAAAGATTTCAAAAATAGTGAGAGTTATATGTTCTTTATGAATTTAGATGTTTAATCATTTTGACTAATTGTTATACATTTGATTTTCTAACTTTTGTTTTAGAATGAAAATAGTTCAATTATGTTTTTCATAAGTCATGAATAATTTGGACTCTATTTTTGGTTCGATGCCATAAAGCATTGCTCTATTTAAGGTTAAAGTTAAGTCTAAATCTTGTTCAAATTACTAGAGTTAACCTCTATTAGTGCATACTAATATTAATCATTATAGTTTATCTAGTAATGTTGAGTAGTAAAGTTAGACTTATTTCTCAAATTTTCATTTAAAGGGCATCCATTGTCATGAAAATCTTATTTTAAGTTTTAATGAAGGATTCTATTAGAGTATTCATAACATTGTAACACATTTTGATATAAAGTTACTTTTAATATATATGAAAATATTGTTTGAAATGAATCATATGTAATGGAGAGTTATACATTTGCATGTATAAAGGTTTTAATAAATTTTGAGTATTCATTTTGCAAGATAATGAAAATCGCTATATGTTTGAAATTGCTTCTTCAAATGGTATATCTAAAGTTACAATATTGTTTCTTCATTTTATTTTGAAGTGTGTTGTGTTTTATTTCTATGCCTTTATACTCAATTTTATTACAATCTCTAACAATTTGCACACAAACACTAGGCAAGTGCACCTATCGTTATGAGTAGTACAATGGCAAGTGAATTCAAATGTCGTATCCACGAGGGTGGTTAAATACCATTACTCACTTTATACTCTATTATTTAGCCTAACAAATTTTGTTTGTGAAAATGTTTTGAATAACTACTAGGAAAAAGAATCTAACTTAACTAGTTAAACCAACTTAAATCTTGCTTGTAAGAGAGAATTCAATAGAGAAAACAATACTTGGATGGTTAATCCCCCTAGAATTACCTATGTGATAGAAATGTCCATTGGTTGATAAATTTCACTTCTTATGTTTGATGAAATTCCAATGATAGAACTCACTCTATCTCTAGATGAAAGTTCTCTACTCTTAGATTAATTAGTTGAAATCTCTTTCTAACCAATTCAACCCAAGAATGCATTAAGAATTGTGAATTTCCAATTAGATTTCTCTAATTATGAAGAAGATATTTAGGTTTCTATCTCTAGTCACCTAAATCATCCCCATTGTTTGTGTATAGTCTATTTCAGCCTTCCTTTCTCAATTCCAAGTGAAAATTTCCAGATTATGAATCAATTATATATCACCCTTCCTTTCTCAATTCCAAGTGAACAAAAATTTCAAATTATGCATCAATAATCCATTCAATCAATTCAACCATTCAAACCCACAAACAATCCACAAGAAATTTGAATTAAATCAACCAAGGAAACAATTCATTCACATAGGCAAAATCTAGGGTTCGTACCCATCCAAGTATTCAAAATTTTAGTTCATCAAAATATTACAAATCAAAGAACATAAAACAACAAAGAAGGAGGAAGAATTGCTCATTTTCATGGTTGAAATCTCCTCTCTTCTTCAAGGTTGAAGTTCTTCACGATTTTGTTGAGAAAGTTGCAGCTTTTTCCATGGATCTTCAAGGTTGATGTTCTCCTTCTTCAAGGATTCAATCTTCTCTCTTGATTTCTCTTGCAAGATTGATGGATTGGAAGAAGAATTTGGTGTGTTTTCTTGGTGTTTTGCTGTTTTCTGTCCATTCCAGCCCTCTCTCTCGTTTTTGCCCTAAAGGGGTATCAAAATCTGCCCCAAAAGAGAGATAAATGCAGCTTAAAAACAGCTTCAGATTGACACAAACGGCGCCGCTTATATCACACCAAACGGCGGCGCTTGCCCGCAGTTTTGGTGCAAGTTTCTGCTGCCCGACTGTGACACTATTTTGACTTCTAGGTGAATTCAGACTACCAAATCGGCTGCTCTAGGTCTTGATGTCTTCTAAAAGTTGTAGATCAGGATCTTAGCTTTCCACAAACATTTGAATCACATCCATTGGGCATCGAGAACTCAAGTTATGATCATTATACCAAACTGTGTCAAAAATAGAATCCAATGCAGAATAGGTGAATTTGCAGCATAAGTAGGGTAGGTAAATGAACTCCGATTGACACAAAGTTTACTATTCTGAAAACTTCTGAATGTCCTCTATAATTGTCTAGAATACCACTTTTGCATTTGAAATCTTCATAGAGGTCAAAATCCAACTTGAAATATATTTACCAGTCTATTTTTCCTCTGCATTTCTCTATTGTTCTTCATTGTGTAAATTTCCCTTATTTGCTTCATTTAATTCCAAATCTTCAATAATATCACCTAAAGCAAATAAGAGATAAAGGGAGTATAAATGGTGATTAAAACACCAAAGTTTAACATAAAATCAAGCTCAAAATGATAATTATATGAAGCACAAATATAGAATATTAAAGTGCATCATTGTTAATTAATATACCTTAAGGTTAGTGGGAGTAAATAAAGTTTTTTACTCTCATACGCTGATATTTATTTTACAAAATTTGGCAAAATTATGTATGTGACTTTTGAGTAAGTTTATATTTTGAATACCAAATATAGGAGTCTTAATTGTAATCTCTTGTATTATTTGCATAGAGATTAATAAAGGATTGTAAAGAACATTTTATCAATATTTTTGTGACCCAAATTATAGTATTCTTATAAAGTTATATAAAATGTTGCTTATTACCCATGCTTGTCACATTTAAGATGATTATCTGTTTGTTATAATACATTAAAATAAAAATAAATCCAAGGATGCTAAGATGGTATCACAAGCATATAATTTGGCATATTGTTCGTCGATTTTCTTTTAGCCAAATTTGTGTTATTCAACTTTATTGTTCATTTTGAGCAATTTATTTTTATAGTTGAATAAGCAGCTTGACATAAAGTTTCTTTGCCAGTTTGAAACAAGTGGCTATTGAGTATAAAGTTATAGAGTTGAAATTTTAGTTTACCGGCTGATTTGTTACTCAACTTTTATAACTCAACTAGCACATAAAGGTATTGCTGCACTGATATTATTTGTCTGGACATTTGAGTAATTTTACTCAAATTACTATACACATAAAGTTAATGTATAAAGTTGTGATCCATATTGGATCTATAAGGTTGGACTCTAAAAGACATATATCACCACAAGAAAACAAGGAATTAGCGACGGACAAATCCGTCGCTAATCCGTCGCTAATCGCTAATTAGCGACGGAACCTTCCCTTGCTAAATAATGAGTCGCTAATTGCGACGGCAACATTTTCCATCGCTAATTAGCGACGGATTTGCGACGAAAAATAATATATTTAAATTTTAAAAATAAAAAATTAATGTTAATTTTATGAAATTTAATTTTATAAATTATTTTTAAAAATCGTCGCAAATCCGTCGCTAAATTTTGGTCGCTAATTTCGGTCGCTAATCGCATATTTTCTTGTAATATATTAAGTTTGTTAATAAAATTTAGGGGCTTCATTAGAAGATGTTTTACTTTGTAATACATGGAAGGAAGTGTTCAATAGAAGAACATAACCGCTATGATTCTTATATTACATTTTTTGATTAAGTAACCGTTACATAACCATATTGCAATAGAGTGATTGTAAAGTTAATTAGCCATATTTTGAATTTTTTCAATCAATCATAAAGGCACTTACATGATTATAACATGTGGGCCAAATGACAGAATGTAAGAATTTGGTCTTCATTAAAAGACCTTAATGTGACCTACATATTATAAGTAGTTATCATATTTTCTCTTATCTAATTAAATCAGGTAAATATTAATAAAGATATAATTTTTTATGATTTTGAGAATATAATCTAGATGTTTCTTTGATGGAAGAAAATTCCAATTGATATCCATCATATAAGAGTTCGTAGCCTAGCCTATATAAAGCCTAGGTAGCATCATCAGTTGAAGAGTTTTTAACATTGATAGGCATAGGTTAGAAGACTCCCATACAAAACAACTCAGAGATGGAGGAATCGAGACCGTTCAAATCAAGATATTATTTTTACGCAATTACTTGAACAATCATGATTAAAGATACGCACTTTAATTTTTTTTGCTGCGAGACATATTTTGGTTCATGTCTATATTAAATTTCTTTCAAGAAAACCTTCCATTCAATTAAAGGATTATATGTACCATGTTATGGCAGAACCTCGTCGCCTGCCCTCACTCTAATCACCTTTCCTACCTAGGTACGCTTTATTCCCTTAGTAATAACTTATGCCACGATACTTATGCCACAATCATTTTTCTTCCTCTCATAAGGCTTTCCTAGCTACTATATGCTCCACCCAAAACCAATAGCCTATGAAAAAGCAACCAAACACAATGAATGGCACAAAGCTATGAAGGCAGAAATTGATATCTTGGAGAATAATAATGCATGGACATATGCAAAGTTGCCAATGAAATCCAAGTTGGTGTATAAAGTTAAATACCAGGCTAATGGTTCCATTGAACACTACAAATCTTGACTCGTTGCAAAAGGTTGTTCTCAAGTCAAGGGGAAACATTTTACTTAAACCTTTTTGTTGGTTGCTAAGATGACTACGGTGTGTTGCACTACTAGAAAAAATGGGATTAGCGACGGATATTAGCGACGGCCACATTCCGTTGCTAATTTTGCAACGACTTAGCAACGGACAACAAAGCTTTGACCAAAAATCCATTTCGTCGCAAACTGGCCGCTATTTGCGACTGATTTGCGAGGGATAAATAATTTCAGTTTTAAAAATAAATTTTATAATTCAAAAATACTATGCATCGCTAATCCCTCGCTGATTAGCGAGGGATTAGCTGACTTTACTGCATTAAATTTTTAAAACATAAAATTTACAAAACCCTAAACCCTATTCCATTGCTAATCCGTCGCTAATTAGCGAGGGATTAGCGACGGTAATAATGAAATTTTATATTGTGTAATTATTAAAATGAAATGTACTATTATCATTGCTAATCCTCGCTAATCAAAGTGAGGGATTAGCGTCTGCCTTATTAAAATTTTTAAAACTTAAAATATAGAAACCCCTAAACCCTTTTCTCGTTGTTAATCCCTTTGCCGATTAGCTGAGGGATTAGCGATTTGAAATAATAAAATTTTATATTCTGTAATTATTCAAATTAAATTTACTATAGTCGTTGCTAATCCCTCGCTGATTAGCGAGGGATTAGCGACGGCGTTATTAAAATTTTAAAACTTAAAATTGAGAAACCCCAAAACCTTTTCCGTTTAGCGACGGAAATAATAATTTTTATATTCTGTAATTATTCAAATTAAATTTACTATAATCGTTGCTAATCCCTCGCTAATCAGCGAGGGATTAGCGACGGCACTATTTAAATTTTAAAACTTAAAATTGAGAAACCCCAAAACCTTTTACGTTGCTAATCCCTCGCTAAGCAGCGAGGGATTAGCGACGGAAATAATAATTTTTATATTCTGTAATTATTCAAATTAAATTTAATATAGCCGTTGCTAATCCTTCGCTGATTAGCGAGGGATTAGCGACGGCCTTATTAAAATTTTAAAACTTAAAATTTAGAAACCCTAAACCCTTTTCCGTTGCTAATCCCTCGCTGATCAGCGAGGGCTTAGCTGACGGCAATAATAGATTTTTTAAAAATTTTTTAATTTGCGAAATTGAAACTTTTTTCCATTGCTAATCCCTCACCGATTAGCTGAGGATTAGCTGACTTTGAAATAATAATTTTTTATATTTTGTAATTATTCAAATTAAATTTACTATTGCCGTTGCTAATCCCTCGCCGATTAGCGTAGGGTTTAGCGACGACCTTATAAAAATTTTTTAAAAACTTACAATTTAGAAACCCTAAACCCTATTCTGCTAGCTAATCCCTCATCGATCACGAGGGATTAGCTGACTGCATTAGTAAATTTTTTTAAAAATTTTTAATTTGTGAAATTGAAACTCTTTTTTCCATCGCTAATCCCTCACTGATTAGCTGAGGGATTAGCTGACTTTAAAATAATAATTTTTTTATATTTTGTAAATTGCTTACATTTTTAAACCCTTTTCATGCTAATATGTATTTATATCATATATTGTTTATATTTGTTAGAAGAAAAATATATTGTATTAAATATAAGTTATATTAGTGTAGTGTAATATATTATAATTTTTATAGTATTCATTATTCATTACTTCAATTACTTTTTTCTAAAATGGTGTACAACATAAATTATTTAGAATAGGTGTTTATATTACTTGGTTTGAATATCAAAAAATTATTGATAATTCTGCCTAAATTATTCTAGGGTACTCCAATGAAGATTGAGGGATGTATTAGTTGTGAAATTAGAATTTAATTGGATTGAAATATAAATTATTGTATGTAGTGTGAGTTTATGTCGCTAATCCCTCGCTAATTAGCGAGGGATTAGCGACGCAAACTTAAAGACGCATCATAAGAATGCGTTCTAATGGAGATAGTGACGGATTAGCGACCGCTTGTCAATGAACGCATTATGGTCGGTCGTTGTTGACGCGGTAGTGGAATGCGTTGTTACCAAAGCCGCATCCGGCCTACGCGTGAAGGACGCATAATTAGTATGCGTCCTTAGTTTTTACACCCGCCGACCCTATCTGGTAATGCGTTTTCCTTCGTTGTTTCTCGATTCCAAATTGCAGTACAGTCTGCTTGGTCTGCAAAACACTGAACCAAAAAAACCCTTCCCTCCCTCATTTCCCGCCTCTTTCAAGCAGAAATCTGTGAGTTAACAAGCGAATTTTTTTGGAGCTGCAGTAGGTAAAATTTGGCGCCTTCAATTCGCTGATTGAACGGTGATTGATCTGCGATTCTTGCCCTCGGCATTTTGAGGAATGAAGTTTGCCCATTTCGCTATTTTGCCGCCTGCCCATTGCTGAAGATTGAAGGCGCGTTTTGCCGTGTATGTGAGGTATGAGCTGGCTGCTTCTTCTGCTGTCATTTCAATTTCGATTTGACTTCTTCTTGTTCCTTGCTTCGGTTGGGTTATTGCATCTACTGAGCCAAGTTATTCAAGTTGTTTTGAGCTTTAGTTTCGCGGTGAAACATATGATTTGGGTTATTGTTTTTGTTTGAGGTTTTGTTCTGTTGTTTTATGCCGCCTGCCCAAAATGAGTTTTGTTCTGTTGTTTTATGCCGCCTGCCCAATACATATGCCGCCTGCCCAAAATGAGTTTTGTTCTGAAACTGTTACGGTTACAGAATTGGAGAAACCCCAGGCTGTTCATAAGCTGCATTTACGATAAGATCCAGTGAATTAAGTGATTGTCACACTAAAACCATCAACTAAATAGTTCAGGTGAAGGATGCAAAATGTGATAGCCAAATAAGATGCAGTATAAAGCTGCCATCATTGGCATAGGCACGGATGCAAAAATTGCCCCAAATTTTCCTGATTTAGAAAATCAAGAATTTAAAGACAACTTGAAACTATTTCAATACTTATTTGTTCACAAAGTAAAGGAATTCTAAAATATAGAATAGTTCAAGTGTCCTCACTAGGTGAAACCATAAAGAAATATTAGTGTAGTAGTATACTAACTGTACCTTTCTTGGCTTCACAAGCTGTAAAAATTATTGAGATTTTGAAATAATTGACAATTTACATTTAAAAACTACTTTAGCATATTGATATGATCAACATCATGTCTAATGTTTACAAGAGTAGTGGATAGAATGTCACTAGAAGAGAACAAGACTGAGGCATTCTGATACCTAAGATGGCGAAAAGAATCATGAAGGCATTTT
This sequence comes from Rauvolfia tetraphylla, assembly GCA_030512225.1. NCBI lineage: Eukaryota > Viridiplantae > Streptophyta > Magnoliopsida > Gentianales > Apocynaceae > Rauvolfia > Rauvolfia tetraphylla. Next base: position 3,356,922 of record JAJQKT010000004.1, on the reverse strand, counting down.
AAGGTGTGATACCATGGCAAAGAATGCAAGAAGAATTACTCAAATAGCTTTTTTATTTCCAAGGATGGAAAATAAATATCATGAGAAAATTGAAATCTTAGTTGTTAAAACTTTGGAAACATGTTCTTGAGTGGCCTCTTTTTATTCTTATGCTAATTTCTTATGTTAATTTCTCTATTTAACCGGCAAGTTGCATTTTGCATATTTTTTAGTTGATTCTCGAAATTTAATGTTTTTTAGATAAGGATTGGAATTTAATGTTCTCTTAGGTTTGTGCAATCTACAGGAAGGAATTATATGGTAATTTATTATGTTTTTATAGTATGTGGTGTTATAATTTTATCTTCCGTTGTTGTGGGAGTGAATTTGGAGTGGCCTTTGAGCCTAGAAAAGCCTATTTTTTAGGGGAGACTCTGTCAAAATTTTCTTAGCAATTTCTTAATAGATAGTGTGTGGATAATGTTGTAGATGGATGATCGTAGTTGGATGTACAGGAGACACGTGCAAGGGATTAAGGGGATTACATTAGAATATGAGCAAGGGATAAAGGGGTTTATTGCCTATTGTTTGTCGAAAGGTTGGGCATCATGGCTAAGATGTCCATGTGCAAAATGTAAAAATAGAGCTCACCTATCTCCGGATGAGGTAGAGATGCACTTGTATAGGTTCGACTTTGTCTCTGATTATCACTTATGGACAAGTCATGGCGAGAATCTTACACCCAGGCAGACCTCACGTGCACTGTAGAGCTAGCACCTCTGCTCGGCCGGCATGCAGCTAATCAATTGCAGCAGATGGTCATAGAGGGAGTTGGTGGGGAGTTTCTGACAGACCTTCCGTCATCTTCTGATTTCCAGGAACAACCCAATGTAGAAGCCAAGAAATTTTATGATATGTTGGAGAAGGCTGACTCTCCTGTATGGGACTGGTGCACAACGCACTCATTGTTATCGATTGTTTCTCGATTACTAAATATTAAGTCGGAGAATAATATTTCGGAGCGGTGTTTTAATCAGGGTGATACAACTAATGAAGCGAGGTCTTGCCAAACAATAATAAGCTTCCAGATGACTTATATCGGATCGAAGAAGATGGTATTCTGGGTCTTGGTTTGCCTGTTCATAAGATAGATGTTTGTCCGAACAGTTGTATGCTTTACTGGAAAGGGGATATAGACAAAAAAGAATGCAAGTTTTGTGGTCATGCCTGATATATGTCAAAGAAGAAGATCTCCAAAAATAAACAATATAAGGATGTTCCTTTCAAAAAGATGTATTACCTTCCTTTGACACCCAAACTCCAGAGACTATTTGCATCTAAAGCGACAGCCGAACATATGAGGTGGCATGCAGAAAGTCAGTCGGAGCCGGGAGTTATGAGCCATCCAAGAGACTGTGAAGCTTGGCACCATTTCGATCAGACCTATCCTGAATTTAGCGCGGAAATTCGAAATGTTTGTCTTGGTCTATGCACCGATGGGTTTTCACCTTTCGGGATGTCGGGAAAGCAATATTCTACTTGGCCTATTATTGTTACTCCTTATAACTTGCCTCCTTGAATGTGCATGAAAGATCCAGTGATGTTTCTCACAGTAATTGTCCCGGGGCCAAAGAATCCAAAACATAAGATCGATGTTTATCTACAACCTTTGGTGGATGAGTTATTACATTTATGGTGTAATGGAGTCCCGACCTATGACATTTCGTTGAAGCAAAATTTTTAAGATGCGTGCAGCACTTTTGTGGACTATTAACGACTTTCCCCGCTTATGGCATGCTAAGTGGATGGAGTACAAAGCAGAAGATTAGCTTGTCCTTATTGCATGGAGTTGACAAAATCATTTCACCTGCAAAATGGGTCAAGCAATCTTGGTTCGATTGTCACCGGCGATTCTTGCCCTCCGACCACCCATACAGGAAGGATACAAAGTCATTCAGAAAAGATAGGGGCCGTGAGAGATCCATGCCCATTATGCGAGCTTCTGGAGATGAGATGTGGGAAAGAGTGTGCAATTTTTTCAAAGATAGTGGACACTCGTTTGCTGAAGTGGGGAGACACGCAGTAGAGGAATCTATCACAATTGGGCCAAGAAGAGTATCTTTGGGATTTACCATATTGGAAAACTAATTTGATTCGCCATAACATAGATGTGATGCATAATGAGAAAAATGTCTTTGATAACGTGTTTAACACCGTTATGGATGTAAAAGGTAAATCGAAGGACAACGTGAAAGCTCGCCGTGATATTGAGATATATTGTCATAGGCCTGAGTTGCATGTTATTAGTGTTAGTGACAGGAAAGTTTCCATTCCAAAGGCTAAATACTCGCTAACACCGGAACAGAGGAGACTTGTTCTTGAGTGGGTTAAGGATATTCGACTTCCTGATGGATATGCTTCTAATCTGGGAAGATGTGTTGATATGAAAGAGTTGAAAATGTCAGGAATGAAATCTCATGACTGTCATGTCTTCATGGAGAGATTACTTCCAATTGCATTCAGAGAACTTCTTCCAATACCAATATGGAATAGCTTAACGGAGTTAAGTATTTTCTACCGCGACCTGTGTTCTCCTAAATTATCAGTAGCTCGTATGAGGGAATGGGAGAAAACTATTGCAATTCTGGTTTGTAAGCTAGAAAAGATATTTCCACCTGGGTTCTTTGACGTGATGGAGCACCTTTTCGTCCACCTGCCTTATGAAGCGAGGGTAGCTGGGCCTGTTCAGTACCGATGGATGTATCCATTCGAACGGTAAATATACCTTTGATAATGTGTCCTTTCTCATTTGCTTTAATTGTCGTGTGAGGTAATGTACTTTTAATTTATAAATCGATATTTCGTGTTCTTGTTCCGCTTGAAAAGTAAGGTTAAGAATAAAGCAAGGGTTGAAGGATCGATTTGCAATGCTTACTTAATTGAAGAAGCATCGACATTTTTTTCATATTATTTTGAGCCTCACGTGCAAACAAGATATACAAGCTTTGCTCGAAATGATGAAGGTGCTAGCGAACCAAATATGCTCGGCCCTAGTTTGTCAATATGCAATACTTCGGAAGGGTGATCGGGCAAATCCAAACCGAGATATCTAACATCCGAGGAACTTAAGGCAGCTACAACTTATATATTTCTCAATTGCGATGAATTGCAGCCGTTTATTAGGTCAGTTATTAGTATGCTTATTAGGCAATAATATTGATGAATCTTAAAGCGGTGCATTAGTATGCTTATACACTAATCCTCACAATAAGTGATTATTAAACAGAAAATTCAAGGACGAATTACAAGCTGCTGCACCACAAATTACGGATAAAGAAGTTGACAGGAGATTAGAGGATGAGTTTCCGGCATGGTTTAGAACTAATGTAACTGTTACCCTCCCATATTACTTGGCCTAGTATTTTATAATTTGTCGTTCCTATTTTCTGCCTTACTTACTTACTTGTTACAGGTTAACCGTCCTGACAATCATGTTAGTGATAAAAATCTTAAAAGTTTGGCTTGGGGCCTTTCGAGGAAGGTGAAGTCTTTCCATGGGTACTTGATAAATGGTTTTAGATTTCACACGTACGATTACTGAAACGGGAAAGAAAACCGCTAACAGTGGGGGTTTGCGTCAAAGGTGGAGAAGAAGATACTGGGAGACTATTATGGAGTCTTGAGAGAGATTATTGAGGTGCAATTCCCTGGGTCTCCTTGTCGAGTGTTACCTTATTTAAGTGTGATTGGTTTGATCCAACTATTAATAGGGGAGTGAAGGTGCATCCAGCATTTAGAATGGTGGACATTAACTAGTAGGGAGAAAGTACCCAAAATACGATCCATTCGTGTTAGCTCAAAGAAGCCAGCCAAGTATATTATGCATCCTATCCAGGGCTATAAAAAAGAACAAGTCTCGATTGGATAGCAAATGATGCAAACCCGAAGGCTCGTCACGTAATTGATGCACCTATTGTAGATCGACCATATCGAGGATGAGACCGACGATTCTATGGTCGTTAACGTTTCAATTGAAGATGAGATGATTGGTGGACTTGCAAGTGAATCGGGAGAAGGCGAAGTAGTAGCTATTGAAGAATCAAGACCACAATGTAACGTGGACGTGGTGGTAGAAGACTCGATTCGGATACTGATTCTTCCTACTGATGATGATATGAGAGATGATTTATTAGATAGTGAAGAAAATGAACATGATTAGTTTCTTTTAAACGTGAGCTAATATTTTTACAATTTGATGAAAAATTTATTTCATATTTGCAATTTTTAAACTCTAACCTTTTTATTGTCATATGTGTTAAATCGTATTATGTCTATCGGGTAGAGGACTACCGAGAGCAGCCTCGAGGGTAGAGATGATGGTACTCCGTCTCCACTTCCGGGTTCGGGCAGATACGTAGCCTACCACCATTGCACTCACCATCATCAATAGGACAACAACGAACACCTACATCGATACCTTCGACAGCTGCATCTGCGCCTGGGCTAGACGTCTCAGACACACGAGTTTGGATTACACCTGATGGTGACAGGTAAGTGCTATGTATTTTTAAATATTATGTGATTTGGATAACATTCAAGGTATTCCTAACTTGTGTATTTATAAAAAGTTAACAGCTTTTTTTATCGATGCGTTCCCGCTTAATTTAACAAGCTTCTCCATCAAATTTTGTAATGGTTAATTGAATATCCGCTGTGTTGAAACAGCTTTCTCCCCATCGATGGTCGCTGCTAGAGAGATATCACCGATATTTCAACGACATTACACCGTGCCTTATGCCGAGTTTGCAGATATTCCGTGGATGTGAGGAACATGTGGTTTGATTTATGGATCGTAAGTATCAAAATATCTAAATTTTATTCTTTTTATATTGTTGAGATATATGTTAATATAATCATAGCTAGTAACAATCGTTTGGACATATTTTCATTTAATGCTTTTGCAGAGTCATTTTAGGTGGCTCCCTCGAGCATAGCGATCGATACTGGATATTTGGAATAAGAAATGTCGGGAGCGACTTTCCCCGACTCGCTTATGCAAGGCTCGCGCTAAACAAAAACGTCCAAATTGGATTTCGCTCTGAATTTTGGGAGCATATGCAACAGAGTGGAGAACCGAGGGGTTTTCAACGCATTTCTTCCGCAGCCTAAACGGAATAGAGCTGCTGTTAGTAGCACATCTCACACGGGAGGATCTATATCTTTTACGGAGCATGAGAATTGAATGGTACGTTTTACTAGTTTACAATTTTTAAACTTGTTCTTAAATTTTTTCCTACAAAAATTAATATTTGTATCTTTCATGTTGAATTTTTAGCGGAAAGAAAGAGGTGATGACTTTACTTACGTGGAGTTATTTAAAAAACTTCACACTTTTCAAAAAAGGGTCAAAGCAGGCGAGTTTGTCGGTGAGAAGTCACGACAAACTTTGGTACGAATAAACTATCTTTTATACTTAAAAAATAACAATTGTAATTATTAATATTTATACAGCTTTTATTTCTTATTTCTACAGGATAATGTTAACGCAATTAAGGAGCGTTATTCTCACCCAGAGTCTGAAAGTTCTGTGACTTCTCGTCAGGTTCTTGACGAGAAGTCACTATTTCTAGAGGTTGGGGGAGGTGTCAAGAAGAACCGTATCTTTGGATTGGGCCTCGAGGATCGAAGGTCGGACTGGAGGTTGGATCATTCTTCTACTTCGAGGGAGTACCTATTTCCTCGTCTCACGATGTTATCCAGCTACAAAAAAGGTTGAATGACGAGACAAAGATGCGGCGAAGGTTGAGAAGAAGTTAAGGCACGTGCAACAGTAGTATGACAGATTATTTATCATTTCGCCACAAACTTTGAATCTCCTCCGCCTCCATTGCTTGGTGGCAATGATGATACTCGATGATGACGATGATGATGACTACACGGTTGACCCACCAGATCACCATCCTCCTCCCCAAGACCCCATGGATTCGCCACCGCCATCGCCACCGCCCTCAGCTCCGACTCCGGCATCTGTCGTCAAGGCTAATTAGTATATTAGAATTTTAGTTTGTAAATGGATAACTGTATTTGATATTTAATTTTTTTCAAACATTTTATTTATTAATTTAAATTTGTAACAGTATTGCCTTTTTCTTGATATTTATTCACGTACAATTTTTTCAGTTTATGAAGTTTTAATTTTTTAATTTTTACAGGATAATTTCATATAAATAATAAAAATATTTAAAATATATATATATTAGCGACGGATTAGCGACGGATTAGCGACGGATATTAATTATTTTTTTAAAATATAGCGAGGGATTAGCAACGGATTAGCGACGGACGGTTAAAAATTTAAATATTTTTCAAATTAAAATATTCATTGCTAATCCCTTGCTAATTAGCAACGGATTAGCGACGGATATTTTTAATTTTTTAAAAATATAGCAACGGATTAGCGACGGAGATTTTAAATTTTTGTAAAATATAGCGACGGATTAGCAACGGATAGTTAAAATTTAAATATTTTCGAAATTTGAGTATCCGTCGCTAATCCGTTGCTAAATAGCGACGTATTAGCGACAGATTAGCGACGAAAGATTAAATTAAAATAAAAAAATAAATATAAATTAGCTATCGAGATTGCGACCAACTAATTATTTGTCGCTAATACGTCGCTAATTAGCGACCGATTAGCAACCGATAATTAATTTTTAATTTAAATATAAAATTATCCGTCGCTAATGGGTTGCAAAAAGCGTCGCTAAAAGGATAGCCCAATACTTTGACCACTATTTATTTCGGACGCAAATCCGTCGCTAATTGCGAGGGAAATGAGCTTCTGTCGCAATTAGCGACGCCAATTTTTGCGACGGCCCTATCCGTCGCTAACTGATATTTAGCGACGGATTAGTGACGGATATGTCCGTCGCTAATATCAATTTTTCTTGTAGTGTTGCTCATTGGCTTTGGTTGTTGTTAAAGGATGGAGCCTTCACCAAATATGTGTCAATAACACTTTCATACATGGAGAGCTAAATGAATAAATTTACGTGGAACTATCTCTTGGTTTCAAAACTCCTAAACAGACACAATAATTTTGCCTCAGAAAATCCCTAGGTGGACTTCGATAGGCAAGAAGAAACTAGTTTCTTAAGCTAACCGCCACACTTCAAAGATTTGGGATCAAACAATCACCAACAAAGAATTCTCATTTTGTTTGCAGGTAAGGCAACATTGTTCTCGCTCTTTCGTCTATATGGATGATGTGGTTCTTACAATTAATGATTTGAAGAACTGTGAAGAACTTAAACAGTTTTTTGGTGCCAATTTCAAAATCAAAGACTTAGGCATGCTAAAGTATTTCTTAGGGATAGAAGTGGTGCATTCTTCAACAGAGCTCTTTCTATGCAAAAGAAAGTATGCATTAGACATTCTTATAGGGTATTGTTTGTCTAGTGCAAAACCGAACATAACTCCAACGGAATAGCAGCACAAACTGTCAAAAAATCTTGGAGAATAATGTGAAGATCCCAGGAGATATAGACAGCTTGTAGGGAGGCTCTTGTATCTCACCATTAGAAGGCCTAATATCACATATGTTGTTCGCATCCTTAGTTCATGCAAAATCCAAGTAAAAGACACAAAAATGCCACTTTGTGAATAGTTCGGTATGTGAAATGAATTTTTGGTCATTAAAGCCCTCCTAGTGATGGACTTTGTGAAGTGGTTACTAATGGTATAGTTTTAGGGACAAGAGTAGTGTTTTCACAAAATATGAAACCTTTATTGACAATAATTTTTGTCACGTAAAATAAAAATTTTGTCACTAATAATCGTATCCAAAAAATGATTAACAAAATAAAGAATTAAAAAAGGACATCAGTGACAAAATAAAAAGTTTTCACTAAAGCATGAGAATATGAAGTTTTATAGACAAAAAATAATTTGTCACTATAAAGAATGGAAACATGAAAAAAACTAAAGAGAATACTTCTAAAGAGTCAATGGCTAAGCTTGGCGTGAGCTAGTACTAGGATTGGGAGCACACGTGTAAGAGGAGCTCGTAGTTGGGTATAGATGCACTTTAGCGCCCTTGCAAAATGTTCGGCATAATGCCCCAAAAAAGTATATCAGTAAAATTTGTAACTTGATGCCAATATAAGGCACCGAGCTTATTGGGTCTGATATCACATATGTTCTTCATATCCTTAGTCAGTTCATGCAAAATTCAGGTGAAAGACACTACAATGACATTTTACGAGCAGTACACCATTCCAAGGGTTGATATCACATATGTTGTTTTATATCCTTAGCTAGTTCATGCAAAATGTAGGTGAAAGACGCTAAAATGCCACTTTGCGAGTAGTTCATAAATGAAATGAAGTTTTGGTCGCTAAAGCCCTCCCAATGATGACTTTGTGAAGCGGTCACTAATGATATAGTTGTAGGGACAAGTGTGGTGTTGTCACAAAATATGAAACCTTTAGTGACAAAATTGTTTTTCACAAAAAATAAATAAATATCACTAATCGTGCCCATTTGTAATTAATAATCATATCTGGAAAATGATTAATAAATAAAAAATTAAAAAAGATATCAGCGACAAAATAAAAAGTTGTCACTAAAGCACGAGAATATGGAGCTTTATAGACAAAAACTAATTTGTCATCATAAAGAACGGAAAATAGAAAGAAAAAAAAAAGAATACCCCTAAAGCGCCAGCGGCCAAGCTTGGCCCAATCTAGTGCTAGGATTGGGTACACGCATGCAAGAGCAGCACGCGGTCGGGCGCAGGTGCGCTTGAACACGCCCCTGGAAAATGTTTGGAATAATGCCCCAGAAAAGAAACATCAATAGGAATTGAAACTTGATTCCCAATATAAGGCACCGCGCTTTAACTATTGTGCTGCAAGAGTTCTTATGTTGATTTCGAACAATTTTTTTATTTAAGTAATTAGTATACTTGAACTATTCAATAATGTAAAAAATATATGTATATATATGTATGTATGTATAAATAAGTTGAATAATTTATTTTGCTACTGTAAGTTATTTGATTGAATAATAAAACATGTATTCAGTTTGCTAACTTAACTAATATTTTTCTTTCTTCAGTTAAGTTTAGAACAAAATTTTAATTTTTTATTATATATATGCAATATATATATATATATATATCTATGCATATATGCATAACATATGTATCCATAAATATAGATATAATTATTTAGTACATTAGAGACACACACACATATAGATCTTTTACATAGATAGATATACTATATACTGCAAATATTTTATAAACTATCATAGGCTTATTATATATACTATATATAGACATATTTTACATACTATAGAAATTATTTATACTTTAAATATAGTAACATAATATAAAATGTATAATAATATGTACTTTATGAAATACATATAATATATAGTGTATTCATATCCAATAAATATGTTTGTGTAAGTGACTTCTAAACACCTAAACCCCAATATTTTTAAACATAAGTAATTGGCCCCTTTAATTCTGATAAATTAAACATTTAGTCCTATAATATTTTCAAGATAGTCCCTACAGTTTTCACATTACTATTTTAACTCTCTAGTTGACATTTCTTTTCAATTTAATTCTCAAATGTTGAGGGACTATTGTTTCAATTAGTTTTGGACCAAATTGAAAATGTATCTAAATTATGGGGGTAAAATTATTAGTTTCTTAAAATTTGGGATTTAACGGCTTATATATATATATATATATATATATATATATATATATATATATATATATATATATATATATATATATATATATATATATATATATATCATATTTTATGGACAATGTATACATATATATCATGTATGATGTCATTATTCGATTCAACCTAAAAATCAAACCGAAATGAAAATTAATTTTCTTAAAACATATTTTATTATTTTATTTTCTAATTTCCCATTTGTTATTACGTGAATCAATTTTTGGAATACGTTTATCTAAGGCTAGAAGATAACTCATTTTTGTATTGTGCTTATGGAGCAATAGAGAAGTTCCTCTTACAATTTTTTTTTTTTGCTGGTCCTTAGAAATTCAATTTGAAACCAAAACAAATCGAATCCCATTAATTTTTCTTGATTTGATTCAGTTTTCAAAAAAAATTTACAAAATTGAATTAAAACTGAATTTTTAAACCAAAAATCAAATGAGCACTCTAATATTATGTACTTTAAATATAAACTATGGTGTATACTATTTATATACTATGAACAAAATAGTGTGTGTGTGTAGAATATATATATATATATATATATATATATATATATATATATATATATATATATATATATATATATATATATATATATATATATATATATATATATATACGTGTGTGTGTCTATATTATTACTATATTCAAAGACGTTAGTAAATTAATGTATTAATTATTGGGCTCTTGGTCCAATAATTAAAATATATATTTATTATTTATTTAAAAACCAAATTGTTTTACATATACGCTATCAGTTATATGAACTTATAACTATGTATATATTAGATAAGTATAATACACAAAATGTGTCTGTGTGTGTGTATAATGTACAAACCTTGGGCCAAATCTTGTTTTAAAAAAATGTTTGAGCTATGGCCCCAATCTCAAAAATTCTATAAAAGGAAAAAAAACAAAAGAAAGTTTTAGACCATAGTTCTAAATTAGACCTTAGCCTTATGTTTTTTTTTTTCATTGATAGAAAATTGAATGTTAGGCTTTTACACTATTGAAGATTGATTTTACGGATAACATACATGTATTATTTTTGTGAAAATATATAGAAATATTATCTTAATGAAAAATATTTTGGAATACATTGATTTCATCGTTAAAACGTTAAACTATTTTATTCCTATATAATATATATATATATATATATATATATATATATATATATATATATATATATATATATATATATATATATATATATATATATATAATATATCAATTTACCTTAAAACATTAAATCTAATTTAATTACCATACAGTTTAGCTACAAACACAATATCCTACATGTAAACTATAAAATATTACATTTAGTGACTGATAATTTGCCACTAATACATAATATTTTACATAATAATGACAAGAATTGAAATATTGTCACCATAAATAAGGTAGTTAGTGATGACATTTTCAATGTTGTCACTATTTCTATTCTTGCCTTTCAAATTGGGTTAGTAGGCAAGTTTTAGTTACAATATTTTGTGACAACTTTGATAGATGTCACACTAATTTCAATCAGTTCTTATTTTAGGGACAACTTTTTATTTTTGTCACTAATTGGCATTTGTTCCATATTTTTTAGAAATAATTATATATTTTACTTAAACTATCATCACTACTGACATCTTTAATTTAGAGAATTTAAACTCCACCAACTATGGATTTCACTATTAACTTATTTAATTACTAAAAATATTATGATAATTTATTTATAGCCACACTACTTTTCTTACTATTTATTTTAAGTCAAAATAAAACATTCAATTTCAAATAGAATGTGTATTTTTTATTGTTTTATTATTCTCCCTTATGATGAGGCATGCATTTTGCTAAAAGATATGCCTTTCCCCATAAAACTATTCCAGCATAATAGGGAAATCAATAGCGACCAGTGGCTTTCATTGCCAAAGCTAATGTGAAAACTAGGAAAAATAAAATCTTGCACTCACGCTTCAAATAAATGGAAGAAACTGCTCCAGTGCCCCTAGGCCACATGAATGGGATAGGCGCATGCACACCAAGTGAACAATTGGATTTGTAACAAAAATTTTTTGCAAGGAAGTTTCTATTTTGTCACAAAAGTCTCGCACAATCAAGAATGATTCTTCGCGAAAAGTACTTTGAGAAGAAATTTTCATCACAAAATTTAGAAATTGGCCTACTAGATGTTTGGCCAAAGAAATGAAAAAAGAAATGTATTAAATAAACTGGGGAAAACAAGTTGGTACAAAACCAACGCACAACCGCCGGCCACCTTTGAATATAACTCATTAAATAATCTATAGCTTACAAATTATTCTCTCTCTTTTCTCTCCTTTGAACTCTCCATTTATTATGAAATAAGTTGTGTGTCTTCGTATTAGTCAATTTCTTGAAAAGAACTAAACTTCTAAAATATGACTTCTAGTCAAATTTGATTTTCTTTTCCTATTAGTTTTTCTATGTTATATGTCAAAAAGATGCAATCTGTCTTCTCCCTCTCGCTTTAACATGCACAGAATGAAAAAGGATTAGCATTTCTTTACACTTGTGAGGAATAATTACTCTGCTTATGATGAACCCGTCTTATACTAAAGACCAAATGTGAAGTTACTCATGTGCAAAGTATGCAGGTCGAAACATCTGGCGTCTTGGATCCTGTAGGACATGAAACTTCAGAGAAAGGTAAGGAGAATAGCACAGTAACAAAAAGATGATGTATGGAGAATTATTGTTCACTCTGTACTAAATTATTGTTCAATGTTATGAATAACAAAATCGAAGAACTGTTGATGATGCTCAAATAATTGTTTAGAAGCCTCATAAGTTATCATCTAGAAATAATTGTTGGTAATGCAACAAACTATTGTTCAAAATACCAATGATGCTGATGATGCAGAGAATAATTGTTCCTATTAAGAAACCATTTTATATATACATGCAGAATAATTGTTCATCAAGGGCTGAGTATTTAATAATGCTATAGGAACGTTGGAAGAAATTAAGAAAACAGAGTTTATCCTTTTGGAGGATGCTCATGAATTCTATAATAGCTATACTCACCGCACAGGATTCGCCACAAGGATTATGTACGAGAAGAGATTATCCAAAATAAATAAGGTTCACTATGTCAAGTACGAATGCAATAAAGAAGGATTTCAAAAGGATAGCATATTAGACCCATAGAACATCAAAATAGCCTTCTGCCACATTGACTTAAGACCTTCGATAGAGTGATCAAGAAGCGAGGAGAGAATAGGCTGCGGTGCATACATACGATTGCGGCGTGATGAGGCGAGGGATGTTTATGTCATCATCGATTGGGTTATAGACCATAATCACAAATTGCATCCAGCACAATATTGTTATATGTTGAGATCTAATCGGCGTGAGTAATGTTAAAAGCTTAGTGGCTAAACTGAATGGAGATGCTGGCATTCAGTTGAGATCTTCCTTTGAAGTTATGGCTCTGGGTACCTGGAGGATAGCAAGCCTTGGTTTCCTTGTCATTGATCTTAAGAATCACCTCGTTAGAAGAAGGCAAAAGGCAATGCTACTTTGGAAAGCCACTGCCATGCAAGAATATTTTCGGTACCAATCATACCTAAACCTTTCCTTTTACTATGAGATTGCCAATATATTCTGGGCAGATAGGAGAATGAAATTGGACTACAGCCTCTTCCGGGACGCAATCACATTTGACACAACATACCGTACAAATAAGAATCATCGTCCAATTGGTACGTCCCGAATAATTATTCTACGCTGAGTGTATAATAATTTATCATCATCTGAATGGTTATTGACAAGATGGTTCGTATAGAATAATTGTTACACATTTAGTAGAATAATTATTATTGCAGTATATTGAAAATTTATTTTTTAACATTGCATAATTATTTAGTTAACTATTGAACAATTGTTTGTGTGTGTCTGAACAATTATTCATTACCGATACTTATTTTTCCAGCTTTCTTTGTGGGTTTCAATCATCACTACTAAAGTTGTGTTTTCGGCTCTGCTCTTTTGTATGATGAAACGTCAGAGTCTTTTGAGTGGCTGTTTAGGACCTTCTTGAGGTGCATGTCCTGCAAAGTACCTCAAACCATATTTATGGATCAAGATGCTATTATCGATGCCGTAATTAGATCAATTTTACTATAACATTCCATGCTTAATGTACCTGGCACATAAAACAGAATGCATAGAAAAATCTATCCGATCTGTATACCTCCGTAGTTTTTTGATAAACTTTACTATTTAATGTATGATGTAGATGATGAAGATGAGTTTGACGTTGTTTGGGGTAAGATGATTGAGCAAGGCTTCCTCAATGGGCCCTATAAATGGTCGGAAAGGATACATGCAGTACTTAAGTAGCATCTTGATCCGTAAATATAGTTTGAGGTGCTTTGCCAGACATGCATCTCTAGAAAATCCTAAACAGCCACTCAAAATACTCTGATGTTTCATCATACAAAAGAATAGAGCTGAAGACACAACTTTGGTGGTGATGATTGAAACCCACAAAGAGAGCTGGAAAGATAAGTATTGACAATGAATAATTGTTTAGACACATACAAACAATTGTTCAATAGCTTGCTGAATAATTATACAATGTTAAAAAGTAATTTTTCAATATATTACAGCAACAATTATTCTGTTGAATGTGTAACAATTATTCTACACGAACCATCTGGTCAATAAAAATTCAAATGATAATAAATAATTATACACTCTGCGTAGAATAATTATTCAGGATGTACCAACTAGACGATAATTCTTATTTTTACGGAATGCTATTGCGTCCCCGAAGAGACCGTAATCCAATTTCATTCTCCTATCTATCCATAATATATTGGCAACCCTTTCCTCACTGTCCACTTGGATCTCATAGTGAAAGGAAGGGTTTAGGCATGCTTGATACCACAAATATTCTTGCACAATAGTGGCTTTCCCACACATCATTGCCCTTCGCCTTCTTCTTACAAGATGATTCTTAAGATCAGTGACAAGGAAACCAAGGCCTGCTCTGCTCCCGGCAACCAAAGTCATAACTTCGAAGGAAGATCTCAACCGAATGTTGGCATCTTCATTCAGTTCAGCCACTAAGCCTTGAATATTACTCACACGCCAATTAGATCTCAACATGTAACAATATTGTGCTGGATGAAATTCGTGATTATGGTCTACAACCCAATCGATGATGTCATAAATACCCTCACCTCATCAAGCTGCAATTGTATGTATGCGCCGCAACATGTTCTCTCTTTACTTCTTGATCGCTCTATCGAAGCCCTTGAGTCAATATGGCAGCCGGTTGTTTTGACGTTCTTTGGGTCTAGTATGTTACCCTTTCGAAATCCTTCTTTGTTACACATGTACTTGGCATAGTGAACCTTATTTGTTTTGGATCATCTCTTCTTGTACATGATTCTCGTGGCAAATCCTATACGGTGAGCATAGCTATTATAGAATTCATGAGCATATTCCAAAGTGGTAAACTCCCTTTTCTTCATTTCTTCCAACGTTCCTACAATATTATTAAATACTCAGCCCCTGATGAACAATTATTCTATGTATGTATAACAAATGGTTTCTAAAGAGGAACAATTATTCTTTGATCATCAATATCATTAGCATTCTAAACAATTGCTTGTTGCATTGTCAGTAATTATTTTCTAGATGATAACTTATGAGGCTTCTAAATAATTATTTGGTGCATCATCAACAGTTCTTCAATTTTGTTGTTCATAACATTCTGAATAATAATTCAATACAGATTGAACAATTATTCTCCATACATCATCCTTCTATTACCGTGCTATTATCCTTACCTTTCTCTGAAGTTTCATATCCTACAAGATCCAAGACGCCTAACATTTCGACCTGCATACTTTGCATATGAGCAGCTTCACGTTCTACCTTCAGTATAAGATGGATTCATCATAAGCAGAATAATTATTCCACACGTGTAAAGAAATGCTAATCCTTTTTCATTCTATGCATGCTAAAGCAAGAGGAAGAAGACGAATCGTATCATTTTGATATTCAACAAAGACAAACTCTACAAAAAAAAAAGAAAAAAAAAGACTTTTGTACAGAAACGACATTACTTAAGTTGTAGTTAGATTTGAATTTTTCATCACGCTGAATATCTACTCGCTACAACCTAATCTTCAAAGAATGATGAAAAAAAGAGTTGTTTTTTTCTTTATTTGGATCAACTGTTTGACATTGATATGTCTCAATTTTTATCAGGATAAGATTGAAATTAGTGAGATCTTTTAATTTTTGAATGATTTTTAATTATTTTTAATTTTAATCATAAATTTCAAACGTTAAATTAAATTTGGACCGATTTAATGACTAAGTGACAAAAGCACGTGCATGACAGTAACCAGTAGCCCATACCCTTTAGATGAAACTGTCAATCTTCACATGGCGTCGTTTAATCCTTCACGTAAAGGCTATGCAGAAGTACTATAGGCTCGTTGAATCCTTGCTTCTTGCATTTACTATTTGGGTTTAACAAGTTGGACCCCACATTCTAGTGCAGTCTCATCTTTCGATTATCACCGCCCGAAATACATGATCAAGGTGTCCAGTCCAAATAAAGGCCTCGCTATTAAGTTATTTATACTTGATTGCTTACATTTTTGCATATTGAACATTTGAACCCTCCCTCGCTCCATTCCCCAGTACCCAGCAAATGGTTGCATTTTTTTTTTTTTTTTGAGCCTGCAGGAAATTTTTAATATTTTATTTATCATCACAAGTAGTTTACTAGGTGACACGGAAAGAAAAAGACAGAACGAACAAAATTGATTTTAATAAAAAAAATTATTAAATTGAATTTTTTTGATATAATTTTTCTTCAAATAATTTCACGAAAATGACGTATCTATAACCTGTACACCCTATATTTGGAATCATTTCAAAGTCTTGCACGGTTGGCGGACTCTTAAACATGCCAAATCCTGAGGGGATCATGTCATCGTGGCCAGCAACTCGGGCTGGACTTTGTGTAAAATTGTCGACCCCAGTCCCCGGTTGGGCGGGACATGCATGATTATCCTTTTCTTCTTCTTCTTCTTTTAAGCAAAGATTTCTAAGAATTTAAATTTTTTTACTTTAAACTATTTAAATACTTATTAATTATCTATAATTAAATTTGTAACACTTATTTATATTTAAATTATGAATTCTATTTAAATTGACTTTTTTTTGACAAAATAATAATTTTCAAAAATTTTTTATGAATATGTATTAAATAAATAAAAAATTAATAAACTAAATTTATTTTTCTCAAATATAATATCAAATATATAGATCTAAAGAAATTAAATCATAAATATAGAAAAAAATTAAAAAAGAGAGAGAAAGAAAAATAAAATTTTAAAAAATTAATACATTATAATTAATAATTTAAAATATTATAATAAATAATTTTATCAATTAAAAAGATTAATTATAAAATTCACATTTAAGTAAGAAATATATATATTTTAGTAATATGTGTTTTTATTTGAGATTTTAAAATAAAAATATAGATATTTAATTTTACCTTGCGATATACCACGTGATCATCTTTCAAAATGCAGTGAATGCTTCTACGTGATGTGAACGGCCAAAATGCTTTTGATGCAGTTAATTGCGACCCATGACCGGTTACGTATAATAAAACCAATGGATATCATTGACAAATACAATGCACCAAAACGCTGATATTGATATTTACCAACTTTGGAATATCATAGCTATCAGTGGAAGTTAACCATTATCACATTTAAAATTAACTACAGACAAAACTAAAGTATTTTTAATTTTTTTAAGTTATAAAAAAATTACGATTTGAAATAAAGCTTTTCAGGTTGCCAAATACGTACTAGTTTCTACGCTAGTCGGTCCAACAATCCACGAAATGTAAACGCCAGCTATCATTACAATTATCCAAAATGTGCTAATTCTGATGTAAATAATATTTTTTTAATAAATCGGTGGCAATGACCTTTGCCAAGAATCTTTGTATAAGCCCTACCAAGTGCTCCAATTATTTCCGACATCCTTTTCGACAATGGGTGTGGACATTTTTCGTGATATAACCATTGGTACAGACTCTACCGACGTACTCCATGACTTCTTTCCTCTCTTGCGAGTGTACAATGACGGTCGAGTTGAAAGATTTCTGGGCAAAGATGTTTGTCCTGCATCTTCAGACCGAGAAACCGGTGTTCAATCTAAGGATGTCGAAATTTCGCCAGAACATAATGTGTCTGCAAGGCTTTTCCAACCCAGGAGCGCCAAACAAGGTCAAAAGCTTCCACTCTTGGTCTACTTTCATGGCGGAGGCTTCATAGTTGAGTCTACTTTCTCTCCTCTATTCCACAACTACCTCAACTTTCTAGCTATGGAAGCTGAAGTTATGATTGTTTCAGTCAATTATCGACTAGCTCCAGAGCATCCTCTTCCGGCTGCTTACGAAGATTCATGGCTTGCGCTAAAGTGGATTGCTTCTCATTCAAACGGTCGTGGACATGGAGGGTCTGATGCATGGCTTAAAGACCGTGCTGCTTTTGATCTTGTCTACTTTGGAGGAGATAGTTCTGGGGGAAACATAGCACACAACATGGCCATGAGAGTTGGACTGGAAAAATTGGATGGCATCAATCTTGTTGGAATGTTTCTAAATTGCCCTTTCTTTTGGGGGAAGGAGCCAATTGGTAATGAAAGAGCCATGACTGATTTGAAGAAGTTTATGGATAGCCTTTGGCCTTTCGTGTACCAGGAAACAAGTGGGCTTGATGATCCTCTTCTAAACCCTGCTATGGATCCTAATCTACTGAAACTCGGTTGCAAGAGGGTTCTGGTTTATGTTGCTGAGAAAGATATCTTGAAGGATAGAGGCTGGCATTACAAAGAAGCTCTAGGGAAGAGTGGATGGACCGGAGAGGTTGAAGTGGTGGAGGTTGAAGGTGAATATCATGTATTCAGTGTTCTTTCGCCCACCAGCGAAACATCCAGATTGATGCTGAGGAAATTAACTACTTTCCTCAAAGAGAATTGAGAGAGAGGACCGCAGAACATTGCATCTGAAAATTTCTTTTTTCTTCTTTTTTCTTTGTGATGCAGAATAATGAAGTTTGTAATGATTTACAAACTAGTGAATGGCATCATTGATGAAGGATTATATTATTATTGCTCACTATGTTTTAACAAAAGATATGGGTAAATCAAAGAGAAAAGGTAAAGTGATGATATAATGTTAACCATCTATTCTCTCTTGTTGTAGCTTTTGGTCTTAAACTGCCTAAGAAGTGTGTTTGAAAAAGATTGTTTTGAAATCTAATACAATATTCTTACTTCCAACAACAGTAAGAAGTAAAAAAAGTTTTTAAACTCCATGCCAGATAACTTCACATACAATTTTTTTTCCCTTCAGATTTTGAAATCTAAAATTAGAACTGAAAAAATAATCAAGAAATAACTCAAACACTTTTTAACTTAAAAAAATATATTAAATATAAATTATTTAAAGCAATTAAAAATCGACCTATATTACCTATATATACTGTTTGATGTGACATAATGACTAATAGAATTAGATAAGGTATACCAATTGCCAATTATATATAGTAGTAGTACCCCCATATAGCTCTGTTTAATTTACTTTTTAGAGCATTAGGGGCTAGATACTATCCCAACTCATGCAATCCCAATTCATCCACAACTGATGACATCAACCAATTAACAAAGTATGGTGCATCCTGTTGAATATCCAGCCATCATTGTTAAAAATTAACATTGTTAAAGTTTGAAAGCTACAATTATTGAAGTTTAAAGATTACACCGGCCAATCATCAATTTTAAAATTTGGTCACCAACCAACTACCTTATTTTAGCTATAAATAGAAGACTTTCTCTGATGAGTTGTAATTAAAATTCCCAATAGAGGAATTAATCCCTAGAGAGTTAATAGTTTTGAGAGTTTTTTGTAAATTCTATTCTGTTGATATAAAAGGAAATTTTATCTCATATTTGTGTGTTTCTAAAACTTATTCGATCCTGAGTATTTTTACCTCAACAAGTGGTATTAGAGCTTTAAGTTTTAAGCTCACCGGAGAAGCCACCGAAAAATTTCTGGAATTTTCTACTTGTTCAAATCGTGATTTTGAACATACCATTGGATTCCTTGTATCAAGAAGAGCACAATGCAATTTTCAGAGGCAAACATTTGAGGTCCGAAAAGATCACAAGAGAAAAAATAAGATTGCTCTATTTCTCTAAATTTCTGCATTTTCTGCTACATCCAGGCATCGTGAGCAAGAAGACACCTAGTCAACATCCAGGCATTGACATGTCATCATCCACGTCAGCACAGTGGTTGCCACATCAGTACCAGTCATTTGCCACATCATCACCAATTCAGTGCCACGTGGCGGGTATTCGGAAAATTTTGTTATATTTTTATAAAATTATACTTTAGCCTCTAAAGTCTTCTGAAATTAAAATTTACTCCTAAATGTTTCTAAAATTACAAAATTACCTCAAAGTCGGAATTGGATAATTGAAGAGTCAAATCCACCTTTTTCGATTGTTCTAGACTAGGTTAATTTTTAGTAATTCAACTCAATTTTTTAAAATTAAAATGAAAGAATCATTTAGAGTAATGATTGAACTTATGACCAACAATTATACATTGTGGAAACTTCGGATAGAAGATCTCCTTAGCTGTAAAGACCTCTATGATCCCATTGAATTGAAAGGTGTCAAGATTGATGAATATAAGGAGACGGATTGGAAGAAGATAAACTGAAAATCTATTAGTCAAATCCGGCAATGGATTGATAATAGTGTATTCCACCATCTTGCATAGGAGACAGAGATATATGCTCTTTGGAAGAAGCTCAAAAATATATATCAGTCAAAAACTGCTCGGAATAAGGCCTTGTTGATGAAGCAACTAGTCAACTTGAAGCTCAAGGATAGAACTTCAGTTGCCGAGCACAGCAGTAAGTTTCAAAATATGATAAATCAATTGCCTTATATTGAGATGCCACTTGCAGATGAGATTCAGGCACTCCTTCTAGTCAGTTCTCTACTTAATAGTAAGAAAACACTTGTGGTGTCCCTTAGCATGCCTATGGCAAAGTTACCATGCCTATGGTACAAGATGCCCTGTTCAATTAGGAAGCTAAAAAAATGGACATGGGCACGAATCAGATCCATACTCTTGTATCGGAGAATCGAGAAAGACAACTTGGGAAGCAACAACAAGGAGGTAGAGGCAGAGGCAGAAGTAGAGACAAAAGTAGAGGCAGATCCGCTAATGGCAAGAAATCAACCTACACATGCCATCATTGTGGCATTGAGGGTCACATGAAGAAGAACTGCTACAAATGGCTCGAGTAGCAAGGCAAAAATAGTTCTGAGTCGAAAAACAAGAGTGGAGAAACAGTAGTCTTGACGATGTATACCTTCATGTCTCAAGTTCAAAATGGGTGGTAGATACTGCAGCATCCTACTACTTGACTCTCTACAAAGACTACTTCACAACATACCAAGTAGGAGACTTTGAAAATGTGAAGATGGGAAATTCCACTTCCTCATGAATTATAGGAATTGGTGATGCCCAGATCAAGAAAAACATTAGGAGCACCATTGCACTGAAGGATGTTTGACATGTACTTGATCTTCAACTTAATGTTCTTTTAGGTATAGCTCTTGACAAATAGGGTTATAATAACCACTTCAGTAAAGGCAAGTGGAAGTTGTCAAATAGCGCTTTAACAGTCGCTCGAGGGCACATTTACGGTACGTTGTATAAGACTTATGTAAAAATATGTACAGGAAGCCTCAATATTGTAGAGAATGAGAATTCTCATAATTTGTGGTATGAGAGACTAGGCCACATCAATTAGAAAGGGTTATCTTCTCTAAATGAGAAAACCTTATCAACATTCACAAGGATGCTACTATTAATCCTTGTAGTCATTACTTGTTTGGTAAGCAACATCGAATCTCTGTTAACATTTCATCAACAAGAAAATCAGAGCTGCTTGATCTGGTGCACTATGATGTTTGCGGTCCCATAGATGTTGATTCATTAAGAGGTAATAGATATTTTTTATCTTTTATTGATGATGCTTCTCAGAAAGTATGGATGTATTTCCTTAGATCGAATGACCGAGTTTTGGATTAATTCAAGCAGTTTCATACTATGGTGGAGCGTGAAACAGGAAAGCAATTGAAGTGTCTTTGAACAGATAATGGGGGCGAGTATACTTTCAAGATGTTCAATGCCTACTGCAGGAGTTATGGCATTAGACATGAGAAGACAGTTCCCCGCACTCTGTAATATAATGGTGTAGCTGAACTGATGAATCGTACCATTATGGATAGAGTCAGAAGCATGATGATCAAGGCAAAGCTGCCAAAGCTATTCTGGGAGGAAACAGTAAGGGCTACATGCTACTTGATCAACAGATCGCCATCAATACCACTAAATTTTGAAGTTCCGGAGAAACTGTGGTCTGGAAAGGATCCAACATACTCACACTTGAGAGTTTTTGGATGTTTGGCGTATGCACATGTATCCAGTAAGCTCAGACAGAAGCTTGATGCGAGGACCACTCCATGTATTTTCATTGGCTATAGAGATGAAGAGTTTGGATACAGATTAAGGGATCCAAAAGAGAGGAAGGTGATCAGAAGCAAGGATGTTGTAGTTCATGAAAACCAGACAAGAGAAGATATTGGAAAGCCTGCAATATCTCAGGAGTCAAGTTTTGACACTCAATTCTCAGATGAAGGACTAGTACCTTATATGATCAATAATGATGCAATGCTAAAAGACATGCCAGAAGCAGATGAAGAGGAGGAAGAAGAAGGTGTTGAGCAGGAAAAGACTCAACCTACATCTCTAGAAGTTTCAAAACCATTACAAGGCCAAGATGATGGTGAATCTTCTCAAACCGCTCCAAATATTCAAAGATCTGAATGAGGACGGATTCCTTCTACGAGATATTCAGATTCTGAATATCTTTTGCTCATTGAAGATGGAGAACCGGAGAGTTTTCAAGAAGCAATATCTCATATGGACAAAAAAAAATGGTTGCTTGCAATGCATGAAAAGATAGAATCTCGGCATAAAAATCAAACTTGTGAGATCATCAAACTTTCATATGGGAAGAAGGCATTGCGAAATAAATGGGTGTTCAAGCTGAAGAATGATAGCAACAAGAAGATGGTGAAATATTAAAGGATTCCAACAGAAGAAATGATTTGACTTTGATGAAATCTTTCCACCAGTTGTCAAAATGTCATCTATTAGAGTTATACTTGGCTTGGTTGCAAGTATGAACCTGGAGCTTGAACAGATGGATGTGAAGACAGCTTTTCTTCACGAAGATCTAAAAGAAAAAATCTACATAGAGCAACCAGAATGATTTGAGATTTCAAGTGATAATCTTGTTTGTAAGCTTAAGAAAAGCTTGTACGAATTAAAGCAGGAACCAAGGTAGTGGTATAAGAAGTTTGACACTTGCATGGTGAGACAAGGGTTTGAGAAGACTGCTACAGAAGAGTGTGTGTGTATCCAAAGATTTCTAGACGGGAATTTCATTGCTCTTTTACTATATGTAGATGACATGTTGATCGTGGGACAAGACGCAATGAAGATCAATCACCTGAAGAAAGAGTTGTTTAAGTCATTCGATATGAAAGACTTAAGACCAGCTCAACAAATTTTAAGAATGCATATTGTTCGAGACAGAAACAATCGAAGGTTATCGCTATCACAAGAGAAGTATATTGAACAAGTGCTAGAAAGATTCAATATGAATAATGCCAAACCAGTTAGTATTCCACTTGCAAATCATTTCAAGTTGGATAAAAGTGCATGTCCCTCATCCAAGGAAGAGATTGGAGAGATGTCATCAGTATCATATTCTTCAGCCATTGGAAGTCTGATGTATGCAATGGTGTGTACAAGGCCCAATATTGCTCACACAGTGGGAATGGTAAGTAAAATGGATTCTCAAGTACCTCAAGGGTACTACCAAAATGAATCTTTGTTTTGGGGAAGTTGATCCAATCTTGGAGGACTATACAGAAACAAATATGGCCGGTGATCTTGATGGGAGAAAATGCACATCAGGTTTTCTCTATACTTTTGCAGGGGGAGCTATCTCATTGCAGTCAAGATTGCAAAAGTGTGTTGCTTTATCCACAACTGAAGCTGAATATATTGCAGCCTCAGAAGCTGGCAAAAAGATGTTGTGGTTAAAGCATTTTCTTCAAGAACTTGGGATTAAGCAAGGTGATTACAAGGTATATTGTGACAGTCATACTTGGGATTAAGCAAGTTGATTACAAGGTATATTGTGACAGTCATAGTGCTCTGGATTTAAGCAAGAACTCTATATACCATTCCCGTACAAAACATATTGATATTCATTATCATTGGATACGTGAAATGATTAAGAAACAACTATTGAGACTAGTAAAGATCCACATGAAGGAAAATGCAAGAGTCATGCTTACAAAAGTGGTTACACGAGATAAATTAGAGCTATGCAGAGACATAGTTGAAATTTCTATTAGATGAAATTTATTTCAGATGTGGCTGGAGGGGGAGAATTTTTGAATATCCAACCACCATTGTTAAAAGCCACCATTGTTGAAGTTTGAAAGCTACCATTGTTGAAGCTTGAAGTCACCATTGTTGAAGCGCCAACCATCAACTTTGAAATTTGGCCACCAACCAATTACCTTATTTTGGCTATAAATAGAAGGCTTTATCTGATGAGTTGTAATCAGAATTTTCAGTAGAGGAATTAATCCCTAGAGAGTGGATAGTTTTGAGAGTTTTTTGTAAATTCTATTCTGTTAATATAGAAGGAAAATTTCTCTCATATTTGTGTATTTTTAAAACTTATTCGATTCTGAGTATTTTTACCTCAACACATACAGTTCAATGTTATTTTTGCATACAGGATAGACATTATCTTGGAGCTCACAGGGTAATTGTTTTGGGGTGACTTTTGTAGACGGTCAAGGCAATATCCAACTTGTGTTTGGATGATGGGCGTTAGAATCACTACAAGAAAATACAGTTTTTGGGATGGCAATTATGCGACGAAATATCTGTTACAATATTGCCAGAGATTTACGAAAGATCAAATTAGATAATAAAATAGCAACAAATAATAGTTTCGTCACAAATCCGTAGCTATTTGTTACGAATTTGCAACGGATAACATTTTCGTCGCAAATCCATAGTTATTTGCTACGGATTTGAGACGGAAAAAAAAGTAAAAAATAAAAATATTTATATCTTTAATCACAAATTCTAAAGATATTATAAAAATATTATTATTTAATTTTTCACAAAATTGCAACGAATTTGCTACTGATAAAAAATAAAAATAAATAAAAATATATTTTTTTGTCACAAATCTATCACAACATAGCAACAAATTTGAGACTGATTTTTTAGAAAATAAATAAAAAATTATTATTATTTTATCCGTCGCAAAATTGCAATGGATTTGCGATGAATTTTTTTCCTTTTGTTTTGTTGCCTTTTATTTTTTTATTTTATAGTTGCCCCATGTTGAATTTGTGAGGTATGCATCATGGTGTTCTTAAATGTTCTATTTCATTAAACATAGACTGCATACAGTGCATGTGTAATGTATATTACTATATATTGTTAATGTATATATAGTTTGGAAGAAATATAAAGGAACCAATGCACAACTTACAGTGCATGTCTTGATATAACTCTTGATATAACTTATTTATTGACTATTTTGAACCTTTTATATAGGACACATAGAAGTATATTGTAGATGCATATAATACTAATAGTTTTAACTTCCATAACATATAGTATTATATAAATATTACACTAATGTATTGAGTACATATATTATTTCAATACGAAATTATACAATACACAATTTATTCTGATATAACATATTTATTTATTATAATAACACATTATACAAGACATGTAAAAGTGTATCACATATATATACATATAATAGTAATAGCTTTAATTATTATGAGTCATTAATATCTAATACTATAAAACATAATATGGTAATGGGGTGAGTACATTTGTTAGGGCCACATTTATGATAATTTAATATATAATTAATAAATACAAATTATTAACAAAACTTACTTCTAAATTTATTCAATATTTAGGGAAAAAAGGAAAATATCAAAGAAAATAATTAAAAATTAAATCCGTCGCAAATACATTGAAAATTCATCGCAAAATAGCTACAGGACTGCGACGAAATATGAAATTTTAACTGCGCAAATCAGACACCAATTTAAAATTCAAATCCATCGCAAATTCGTCGCTTATTGGCAACGATTCCACGACAGAGTTGTTACTATTTAAAAAATTGAAAAGAATAATAATAAATATTAATCTGTAGCAAATCCATCACAGAATACTGATGAATTTGTTACAGATTTCTAATTATTTTTAAAAAATAAAAAAATAAACGATATCCTAATTAGTGATGAATTTACGACGAACTATTAGCCGTTTTAAAAAATATAAAGAATATTCGTCGCAAATCTATCACTAATTTGATTTGTGACGGATTATTTTAAAAAATTAAAAAATAAATGCAGTTTGTTGCTAGTTAGTGACGGATTTGTGACGAAATTTTCCGTCGCAAAATACCTTAAGTTATAAATTCTCCAGAGTCTAAATCATTTCATCGGAGAGAATAAGATTATGTAAACACTTATTCGAAATCTCACTAGTTAGATTCCATTGTGGAAGACACAAATTTTTCTTAAGAAGTTACCATGATTCCCATAATATCGTAAAAATGGGATACAAATTTTTTACTATTATTTAGTATCGGCAGTAGATCTGAAAAAGTATCTAAAAATATCAAATTTAGATATTTATACCTTGTCAAAGTAAGGAACTATATCATATATGTTTGAAATAGATTCTATTTTGAGAGAGTTAAAAAAGGGTTTTTACTCAGTTTAGTCTTATTTTTTGGAAAAGGCAATAGGATGGACCGGGTTATAAAGAAGAGGTACTAGACTGGACTTAACGCCATCTATAACACCATCCGAGTCTATAACGCCATTGGAGATGGCGTTACTATAACGCCATCTCCAATGGCGTTATAGACTCGGATGGTATTATAGCTTTGCTATAACGCCTCCCACAATCCCAACCTGTCATTTTCGCCGGTCCCCCCATCGGTCTTCCCCAGGAGCTGCTATCCCACCTCAGTGCTGACTCTCTCCAAGCGTCCGCACATTTTCTCCGTCGACCACCCACAGTGACAGTGGAGGTACCTCTTCCTTCCAAGGCATTATTTTTTTTTTCTTTTGTTTGTTGTTTCTTCTTGCTTTCTCTGCTGATTTTTGTTGCTTTTCTACAATATCATTCTGTCTGATCTTCTTGATTTCGCTAGGGTTTTTTTTTTTTTGACAACTTTATTTTTTTCGCTAGTTTTTATTTTTTTCAGCAGCTTTTTTTTGCCAATTTTTTTTTTTGTTTGCAAGTTTTTTTTTTTGTTTTGCTACTTAGTCAGCTCTTCCTTTGATCTAGTTTTCTTTATTCATTTTTTTTTTGTGCATAGCATCTTGTTCTCTTGCGTTGGTCTTTTGATTTTTTTTAAGTGATCCGAGAATGAATAGTTTTTTAGTTTATTTTGAATTAATAGTACAAATTTAAATTTTAATATTTGAGTAAGTTAATTTTAAAGAATTATTTAATTTTTTATTAATATTTTATTTTTATTATTTAAAGAATGTGTTTATAGTTAATTTTAAAGAATTATTTAATTTTTTTTATTAATATTTTATTTTTATTATTTAAAGAATGTGTTTCATTAAATATGTGTTGTTTATAATTTTTTGTTAATGTTAGTTAGAATATCTTAGACATAGTTACTATTTAATATAATGTTAATATTTTTTAGTTGACATTAATTTTTTAATTAGATAATCATATATCCTATAAATATATAAAATATATAATTTTGCTTGATAAAAAAGAAAATTTAGAATAAAATTTTTAAAAGTTAGACAATATTGGGACTTATTAATTTGAGAGACATTGAATGGACAGAATTGTAGATGGATGCCAGTAGAGTTCTTGTAGTTGTTCATCCCGGGCTAGTAGATCCGAGTTTGCTAATCAGACAGTCGGAGCATCAGTCAGCATTAGTATGGGAGGGATATAGGGAGAGTTTAAAGGAACCTTTGAGAGTACGCCGCTTTGACTGTATATTTTATGATGCATATTGTGCAACTCCGACTAGAGTTTATGAACTGATAGATAGAATCGGGTTTGGAGAGTTGGCTCGAGTCGGGTTCAGGTCCGTGAATCACGCACTAATCACGGCGTTGTTGAGCGATGGTGTCCGGAGACGCACACTTTTTATTTGACGTGTGGTGAGACTACCATTACATTGCACGATGTAGCGATCTTGTAGGGATTGTCAATTGACGGTAATCTGGTGATCGGTCCTCCGTACACTCATTCTAAATTTGAATGGACTGAGATGATTGATAGACTTCTCGAATTTAGGGTTAAGCCATCTAACGTCATTGGACACAAGTTACGGAAGAAACCTCTAGAGGCATTTATTATGAGACTAGTTGGTGATCATCCATCAGAGCAGGATTGTGTGCGATTGACGCGTGGACTGCTACTTATGCTCATGGGAGGTCATTTACTCTAATCACCCAAATAACTAGATACCATTACGTTATCTACGTCTTCTAAAGGATTTGGATAATGCCGGGTCAAATAGTTGGGGTAGTGGTGCAATTGGATACTTGTATCGGTACCTATGTGATGCATTGCTAGGTGATGCACGAGAGATTCACAGTCCTATTACCCTAGTACAGCTGTGGGCATGGAAGAGGGTCCCATTACTGCGGCCTGCTAGACTTCAGTCCCGTGTACCCATCCCTCCACATATAGCATACAGGTCTCGCTGGTCCATGCCATTCGACGCCAGTATATTACCGATACACGTGCTACTGACATACCAGGATCAGTTGGATGCGATGTCTGATCAGCAGTTTCATTATCATATCCATAATTTATTACTTAATTTATATGATTAGTTGATTAATTCTTCTTGTAAGGTTACATGTATTTTATCTACCGAATCTTTCCCTGTAGATGATATCTGGCGGACAGAGGTCCATTTAGTTTGCTTTGAGATTATAGAGTGGCATTTACCGTGGCGAGTGATGAGGCAATTCAGGTTGGAGCAGTCTACACCTCCTGCGAGCGACACTCGTTAAGATTTACATCGTTATAGGACTCGTGGGACTAGTGGGCATGACTGGCGGAGAACACATTCGTCATTGATTAGCATTTGGGCTAGTCACAAAGATTACATGGTTAATGGTGTTTTCGCATCCTGTATCAGCGTCGCCCGACTGAACTATATGGAGTGGTATCGTGCCCGAATGCGATTACTAGTAGGGAATTCCATGCACCACCGGAGGGTTGTTGAAGGGTACAATACCACTGGCTCTACTTCTACGATACTGGTTAGTCTTATATTTTGGTTCAATTTATTTTTAAGTTAATTTTGAAGTGATATTTTTGGGAATAATTAATTAGTTTGTGTTTGTAATTCTTACAGGGTGCGATGCTACAGCGGTGTATGAAAGTAGCGCGATAGATGTCATGTTATCGGCCCCTCCTCATTCCCAATCCGTATTCCAACGTATAATAGACCTGTACAGTAGAAGCCTGGTAGTAGTTAGAGATGTCATTGGCTGTGGGACTATACACTGTGGAGCAGATGCTGCTACCCTACCTTTTCAGCGACGTCCCCGGGATTGGATTCCAGAGCGTTGAGCTGTAGGCATTCGATGAGATGTCAAGTGTCGAGTTGAGCGTCGATGGCAAAGGCAGCCAGTGTCTGGTGTCGAAGATGTTGCAGCTCAACCTCCCAAGGACGCAGCTGACCTTCTCGAGGACCCAGCTCCCGAGCACCCTCCTCCAAACACTAGCTTGACCCTCGAGAAGCCATCTGTAGACTATTACCCAATTTTTACATATCCGATCACCGGACGATGAGACATTTATGTCACAGGTGTTTGGGGAGCACTTGACTCCATATACACAGTTACGTAGGTCGACCCAGACCCGTTTCGGCCGTAATGTACATACACCTTCAGATTGACAATAGAGTTGTCACTACTATTTGTTTATATTGTCTTCTTCCTTCTTTCGGTGTTAACTATGGTTTTTATGTATTTTCATTTATTGTATTGCTAAAACTTGAATGATATCCCTTTAATTGACTCTATTTTGCTTTCAGTAATTTTAGTTGAATTGAGATAGTTGGAAGAAAACACGAAAACATAAATTTGTTGAGAACTAAGGCAAACAAATACATTTCAAGTCTGAAGAGTACATAATTCTGGAAGCATAACATTATTTTTAAACTTAGTAGCAATACATGTAAAACAAAGCAACACTAACTACTACTCGGGCCGGCGGAGGCAATAGCTTGAAATATCTTCTGTTATGTCCAACTTGATGGTAGTGACTGCATCTTGGAGGAGAGTTTGGATTACGGTAATATATGTTGGAATAGAACCGCGTTGTTCTGATCTGGCCTCGATTATTCTTCATATTCCTTCCTTCTTCATCCCCATTTTATCTCTATCTATCCCTCTCCCACCCTTTTGTCTCTCTGCAAATCTCAAGTTGCAGGGGAGAAAAGGTGTCATCTTTGTTCAACTTACCTCTGGCAAACCAACCACAAATGGCAGGTTTCAATTTAGTTGCAAAACCTCTTAGCTCATAGCTATGAATGAACTTCTCCAACAACATCTATAGTGCAAGTGGTTGTTGAAAGTTTCGGCCAAAACTAAGTTTAACTGTCTAATAGAGTTACGGCTATCAAATTTGATGACTGATATTGTGAAGACGGTCTTCAAGCAGTATGAATCAAAAGCTAAGGCTTTTTGGCTGCCTAATGATTGAATGGTTCGAATTTCAAAAATGGATGCAAGTAGAGTCTACGGGCTCCTAAGGGAGCAAACCTGATCGTTTTTTCTTCAAGTAGAACGACAGAGAAAAAAGAGGTTGCTTTGATGGTAAAGAACCTCGGACTCATTTCTTCATAAAAAAACTATGTTTTGATGGATGAAATCAAGCAAAGGTTGTTGGAATTTTGGGACGACAGCCACTCATTTGCAACGCTCTATATTCTCTTGGCAATAAGCACAATTATGACTCCAAAGAACTATATGAAGATCAACATGACATATTATGGTAAAAATGTGAAGAATCTTAGAGGCATTGGAAGCTCTAACTAGGCAAAGCACGTTCGACAGTTCCAACTTCAAGGGGCGGAGGCATTTTTTTTGAAAACCAAGAAGAAGTCTGCATGACACTCAGAAGAAAATATCCACTTGTTGTTGGTATTTATGCCCAAATGGAAACAACTAAGCTAACTGAACAATTATTTTGTTGATCAGTTGAATAGGAACAATTGCTCAGTTAAATAATTATTCACTTGAGTAAAAATAATTGTTCAGTTGAGTGTGAATAATTGTTCTGTTGAGTAATTATTGCTGAATAAAAAAACAACAACAATTCTAAGTTGAACAATTGTTCACATTGAAGTGAACAATTTTTCAATTGACAGTGAACAATTATTCTATTGAATATTTACTCGTTTGATTCTAAACACTTATTCAGTTTTGTGTGAATAATTATTCAACTAGACAATTATTGTTCAGCAACAATTATTCACATTCAACTGAACAATTGTTCATACTTAAGTGAATAATCATTCAGTTGAGTTCTTGTATCTAAACAATTGTTTAGTTGAGTACTTGTGTTTAAAGAATTGTTCAGTCTGGTGTAGACAATTATTCAATTAAACAATTATCTGCTTGAGTTTGAACAATTATTCTCTGAATTCTGATTAAGCTAAGTTACAATTCCCAGCGCAGGTGCGGTATTTTAAAGTGGCGAGCGGAAAGATAAAGGACAACTTGCCCTATTAGTGGTGGAACCCGAGCAGGGTATCTGCAGCTTGCGTTGTCATCCCATGCAAAGTGAAATTTGTTCAACAGTTGGAGACGTGCCTACTTTTGACACATAAAGGTCCCTGATGAGGGAAAGGATGGAGGCAAAGATACGCAAGTATCAAAGGAAGATGGAAAAGATTGAAAATAGGCTTCGGGAGCTTGATAAAGAGGACTGACCTCTTGGGGTTGTGTATCGATTACTGACTCCAAAATGAAAACTGGCTGCTGTAAGGAGAGAGGAAGCAGGAGCATTTGAGAAGAGGATGAAACCTAACACAGTGAAAGATAAGGATTATGTGCCGCTAGAGAAGGATATTTCTGCTTAAAGAATTTGGGCCATACATATGCCCTAATCCCAACAAAAACAAAACTCGGCAACAATACTATTGCTATATATAATTTTTTAATTTATTATTCGCAATATGTTTATATTTTATTTTTAAACTTTTACTCTCTATTACACTCTCTGTCTCTAAAATCTTACTTGAATTGCCTCAAATCTTTAATTTTTGTGTTCATATAGCATCAAAAGGTTTCTCAAGAGGAAGAGGATTATCTTAACAAGATGGAGAAGGCTTTCTGATGTAATTGCAGCTGTTGTTTTGGATATTTTGAATTTTTTGAAAAAAAAATATGTTTATATATTCAAAATCAAAACTTCCAATCGGAAAAGTTTCTGCTCTTAACAAAACGTCTTTTACTTTCAAAACATCACTTTCTTTCTCCTTGATCTCACATGTTCCTTCAAATTTAAAATCCCTTCCCATCTCCAAACCAAGAAAATGAAAAGAGAAAGCTAAAAATTTCAATTTTTACAACATTTTTTATTTTGTTCCTATGTGATCACATCGAAGTGAAGATAAATAAGACATCTTGTGCGCTTTGTTTGTGTATTCTATATTGTAAATGCTTCTTATGCTTGGATATAAACTTGTGCCATTGCCTGTGAATTTTTTCGCTTTCTCCTCAAAACTGCCGAAATTTTTTACTACCAAAATGAAACCAAAATGTTCAAGAAAATGGGGGCATGTTACGCATCACATGAACAAAAATTATCTAGTATCAAAACTATTGAGTTTTCTCTCATATCCTAGCTGCTTCTTTTTCTTTCTTCTATCTCTCTCCTCTAGGTATCTTCACTAAAGGTTTGTAGATAATTGAAGGACATGCTCAATATCCTTTGAAGTACTAAAAGAATGAAGCTAACAATGATTTAAGCAAATAACCATATAGTAAGCAAATGAAACACATGAAGCATACAAATTAAAGTGTTTTCTTTGGGCAACGATTCTAACTAAAAGTGATATTGATTCTCATTTAGCAAGTTATTCTTGCGAATAGTTTTGGTACTCTTTGGTATTGTACCTTGCTCAGACCTCCCTCGTTCTTGGAGTTGCAAGGACAATTTTATGTGCAAGATAAATGTTCGTGATCAATCATGATTTTATTCTTATCCAATGTTTCGAAGAAGATTCCACCGGTCGACGATAAGCTTCAATTTGCTTGGAAAAGGTACACAATTTTAGGAGTAGGTTACAATTGCAGAAAAGAATTGTAAGATATTCAGCATGATCATTCAAAAGCTTACACAAGGGATTGCGAGAAATTAGAAAACCTTTCATGACTTAACAATATAGTTTATCTCTAAGAAATAACAACATACCTTCTACTTACTACTGTAATTCAAATTAAAACAGCATTATAGTTTCTTTTTATGTACATATTTAGAGTTTTGCAAATGTAATGCTACGGTATGCTATAATGGAATAATTTTTCTAACTTTTCTTTTTATTTTAATGTTTGATTTTTATAATTAATCTAGAAAATTCCTTGGGAAAGGCCATTCTAAGTAGGAGTAGGAAAAGCCTTGCCTTGCCCGCATGGGCAACTCAGTTGGTTCCTGGGTGGTAAACTGGGAATAAAGACTTAGGATCGAGTCCTGGCAACCGCAGGGTAGGAGTTCCACCCAAAGTGGGTGGACTCCTTGTGGGCACCAGGCACTGGTCCTCCCACTTTAGGAGCTGCTGAGTTACCATGATTTACCCTTTCACAACTTGTCGGGCCAGGGTGTGGGGGCCCTGTGGGTGAGGGATTCGCCTTTTGGGAACAATGAAAAGCCTTTCCTTACCAAAAGTTAAGAAAAGGCCTTTCAAGGAGAATCTAAAAAGCTAAATAAATATTGAATGACTATTATACCCTTCTTTCTCAATTTTATCTTTCTCTTTCTCTCTTTTTTTTTAATAAAATTTGAAAGATTACAAAACTTTAGCAATCTTTCCAAGAGAATCTAAAAATTCTAAATAAAAATTTAGTCATCTATGAAAAAATTTAGCAATGCACCGAAGGTCTCCATAGCAAGTTCATTCCTTTACTTTAATACAAAGTGAGATTTTTTTTTATGATTACGTTTAATTTCATATATAAATTATCATTCAATATTCAAAATAGATGTTTAATGCTTTTAAATTTTTATTGAAAGTTATTGAAATGAAAGTTTGTGAATGATGCATTTAATTTTACCTTATTATTATTGTATTTTAGTAGGGTATTTAAGTCAAACTATGTAAAATCTCATTCTATTCTAATATTGAATAATAATGTTATTAAATGCAAAAAAAAAGGAATCTTCATTTCATTTGACTTTTACTTCCTGACGATGAAATAGAAAGAGGATTCTAAATTCATTTTGCGAGGAAAGAGATTCAAGATGGAAAGGAATTCCATTTCGTTCCATTCCAACATATCAAACATAACATAAGTGACTTCATTTTGTAAATAGATCATGAATTAATTGTATTTCTCAATGTTCTATATTTCCATTTGGATAATATGTTTTCAACAAGGGTAACTAATTGTACTCCATTCATTTCACAACACTATAGGTGAGAAAATGCAGCAAAGAATGATTTGGCTTGGTGTGCTACTTTATGATGCAATGTCATATTGCTAGCTGTTGATTATATATGGAGGGCTTTGGCTAATTGATCAACTGATTGGTTGTTTTTTGGAAAAATGTGGATTTAGTTTTGTGGTTGTTTAGGGAGGGTTTGGACAATTGAAGGGCTGCTACCATTTAGTTACTAGTCAATGGCGAACTACATGTAACCTTAGGGGAGCCGTGGGCCCCTCCCATTTTTTAAAAAATGCTATTAGGTGCATATTGTCAAAGATAGTTGTGTTAATAGAAACACAATATACATAAGCTTGGCCCCCCAAACTTAAAAAAAGAAAATGTTAGTTATATGTTACAAATTATAGTAGTGAAATAAAATAAAATTAATATAAGAATTTGAATTTGTTATTTTTTTTCTTTCAAGAGTTTTAATCTAAATATTATCAATTGTATATACAAGAAGAGGAAAACAATAACGAGGTAATTCACTTAAATTTTTGTTTTAATACTTTCTTTTACATTTAAGTATAACATTACTATATAATCGTTTTTACTATATACGGTCTAAAAATTAAATATTCTTCAACTATTTTCTCTCCATCTCACAACTTCTCTCGCATTTTCATTTAAAATTCTAGTAACTTAATGACTATACAACATAATAAATTGTAAATTTACACTAATTTTCTCAATTTTGAAGTAAAAAAATTATTAAAAAATAATTTTTTTAACATTCTGAACAAGTTCCTTAATGTTTTGCAGAACTTGCACAGTCAGATATAGTTTTTTATCAAAGTTCTTCCAAGACTGAACTCGTTCTAGAGTTCCTCCCATTTTATTTCAAAATTGAGAGTCAAATGCAGTTTTTTATCCAATTACACAGTATAGCTCGATTTAATGTGATACTCACTAATTTTAATGAAATTGTAGAGAGAGAAGAGGTTGGGTAAAGAAAAAAGTTAAAAATTACTTAACTTTTGATTGTTTATAGTAAAACTTAAAACTGTATATAACACTCTTTTAAGTATAACTTATGCCTAAATAGTAACTCCCAAAAGAATTTGCCCGCCCCCCCCGACACCTCCCCCTGCCCCGCCCCCACAACATTCAATCTTGCGTCCGCCCCTGTCACAGGTTCCACAACTACAGTTAAACCGTTTTAAAAGATGTTGAATTGTTATATGAATATATATTAATGTATATAAATACTTGGATTTAGAAATTTCTTAATTAATATGTTCAATTAGATAATTGTTTCCAAGTTTAACCTTTAATAAAAAAATAGAAAGCCATTGGCTAGAAAGGATAAAAGGGGGAAAACAAGTACCTATGTGCATAACGATACCTAAAAGGCTAGTATAGAAATTATTAAGAAGCCTTTTCCATATTTCTGCAAATATGGAAAAGGAAGCTGAAAGAGAAAAGTCGGGTTTGGAAAAAGAAAAATAAACAAGGCAGGATTAAATTAGTTAATGATAGCGCTAAGGAAAAATTATATAGTTTTAATTAGTTTTAATTAATGATAAATATTGATAATGACTAATTCATATGCTATTTGTGTGATATGATTTTTGATTAAGAAGTAAAGAGTTCTTATTGCCTTTGAGCTAAAAGTGCTAAGGACAACTCAAACGTCATATGAATTGAAGGCTTTGAAGACTCTAGTGTATGTTTATACTTGCTTAATAGGTATATTCTTGTAAACCCTACACTTCGTGTTCTTGGAATCTATTGAATGCATAAGACAGTACAAAACTTGTTTTTGAATCTTAAATTGAATAATCTTTGAATTACTATAAATTGCTGGTGCCCTTTGCTCTTCCTTGTGTATTACTTTATCACTATGTTTATTACATTCTCATTGAAACAATTAAATATAATCTTTCGAAATCAAGTTCATAAAAAGAAAATAGTTTTTGAAAATTAGCCAAAGACTAAATTCAACCCCCTCTTAGATCTTTCAATTAAGAAAACAAATAAGGCGCCGTGGGACTTGCAAAACATGTTTTCCTGTAAATGTGATCACAAATGGGAAGCTCTATGATGGTATATAAGATCTTCTTCCTATTAAGTGTAATTTATCAATCATTTGGGTTTGACATTGTTAGTCTAATTAATCAATCAAATATCTGTACCTGGGTTGAGTTTTTGTTTAATAATTTTTGTCTTAATTTTTATAAAAGTGAAGTGTTTGTTCAAGAATAGGTAAATTTAAAGCGAGAAATTTGTATTTATTTTCAAGATGAGAGATTGGCCAAGGTCATGTCATGTCATGCCATGCTTGACTAGAATCTTACCCAGCATAAACTTGTAGTCTTCTGACCGTATACCCAGTTTTTACCTTGCTTATTAAGCTTATCTTCAGCCATTTTCAAATAGTTTCAACTGTATTACCTCTTCTTTTGCCTTTAGCTCAACAGAATCCATTCTGCAGAGCATCCTAAAGATTAATTTTCAAGAAATATTGAACAATCAAAGCATGCAAGCTAAAGAGGAGGTCCTCTTTTTGTATTCAAGTAAAGGAAGACGTTGGGAATAGATTTACAGCTCAAAGGACAATTCTGAGTAACCATAGGTTCTTGGGGTTGCTGTTCAACTTGCTACATTGCAATTGTGATTATTTTTTATTTATCAAATTTTTTTTCTAAGCTTTAAAAATTCTCTCAATTTTCTTTCTCTAAATAATATTCTTAATAAATTTTTAATCTATTCATACATTTAAAACAAAATTAAAAATAAAAACAAAATCTTAAAAAATGAAATACAAGGAGAATAGCCTTCTTACACAAAAAAAAAAAGAAAAAAAGTTATTTTCAAGTGAAACTTTCATCTGATTCGCCAAGAAATGAAAAAAAAAACAAAAAACAAGTTGCAGAAGAAAAGCGGCCGCTGACAGTGTTGTTGGGTGCCTGTGGGAGCCACCTCCAAGGGCGTCATCAGGGGCACCCCTCAGCGGAACCTGACGAGGTGGCTCCCAGTTGCCCCCGTCCCCGTCGGCCGGCAAGGGCCGCTGTGCCCTGTTCCTTGCATTTCCTTCTTCTTTTGTTTTTTTTTTTTTAGAAGAAAGTTCCCCAAGAAGAAAATAATTTTATTCTTTTCTTATTCTTAGTAATGTCAAAAAGAACAATCCGCTTTGGCCCGTCTCAACTCGTAACGAGCCACTATTTTAACAGGATGAAGCAAATTGGCCTGTTTTTTCACGGATTGAGAAACTTCCAACCCATATCGACTCTCTTTTTAAAAATAAAATTAAATTTTATGCTATATTTTTTTCTATCTTTTTTCTATATTATATATAAGAATAAAAATCTATAATTAGAATAGAAAGAATCTTTGACCAATCACCAATATTTTTAAAATAAAAAAAGATTATTAATGATATATATTATTCTTAATATGAATAAATTTATATAAGAAAAATATTTAAAATAAAATTAAATTAATTAATCTTAATTTTGGTTATGATTAAAATATATGATGTAAATAAATTTGATTTTAAGATTATTATGCATTATACTTTTTTATAATATTTTTAATATAAAAGTAAAAAAAAATTGACCTGCTCCATCTCGCATTGGATCGTAGGTTAAACGAAACGGGCTAATTTAACCTCCTATTTAAACGGACTTAAAAAACTAAACTCAAGCCCATCCACACTAATACTTATTCTTGTTTTCTTTTTCTTTTTTTGCATTCTTTTTTTTTTCTTTTCCTTCTAGGGGAACCTAATACTTATTCTTGTTTTCTTTTTCTTTTTTTGCATTCTTTTTTTTTTTTTCTTTTCCTTCTAGGGGAACCTTCTTCTAGTTCCCCGTGTTCTCATTTTTTAAATTTTTGTTTTTTCCATTTTTCCTCCTTTGTAAGATTTTATTTTTGTTTTAGATTAAATAAAAGGTTAAAAGTTTTTTAAGAATGTTGTTAAGAAAAAATTTGAGAGAATTTTAAAGTTTAGAAAAAAAATTATAAATAAAAACAAACACAACGCAGTCAGTAATTTAAAGAGCTACAGTTCATTCAGAAAGTCACCCAACACAGTTTCAATGGTGTACATAGCATATCTTTCCTTCTACAGGTAAAGAATTGTAATTTACAACCCCAGCATAGCAAACCAATTTAATGGGAGAATTTTTAAGCAAATTTAGTATACCAGTAATCTCATCTCTTTCGTCTTCCCCAAGCGTAAAATAGCATAATAGTAAGTGAAAGTAATCTGGACCGATTTCCACTAGCTTGCCGATCTTTGAGGTCCTAATATTCGAAGGGTAAAGAAGCTATTGCAGGGGTTTGAAAAAGCATGCAGTAGTACACTTCCAGAAACAAGGCCCGAAGATGCATAATCACATGCAGTAAGATAACTAATAGTGGCAAGTGAAACAGGGAAAAGATGGAAGAAGGGCAAAGTTCTCTGTAGTATTCAACTTCAAACTCTGGTGGTGACTCAGGACAATAAACCAGTAACATATCCCTTCGCCACATTCATGAAACTGAATTAACTAGTAGTCAAACTAAATGCATCAGACGTGCCAACCGTTTCCCCATAAAGAACCAACAAAAAAATTAGCAACTCTCAGTTTTAAACATGTTCCTTTTCAATAAACACATGAAGTATTACAAAATCCAAAACCAATATCTCGCCAAAGGCAAACTTAGATGACACATGGGTTGATAAGAGATTCGTAAAACCCACAAAAAAATACCAGAGGCTGGAAACAGGCAGACAAGGTACATGTAGATTACAAATAATTTATCTATGCGGGTCAAAAAAAGGCCCAACAAACAACTCTATACCTTTTAAACTGATCGAGACATTGGTTATGCTTGGGAGGAAGTGTTTTGTACATGTGCTTTCTTCTCAAACCTTAGAAATCAAACCTATTGTGATATTTTTCCTACTACCACTTCTGCGCTGTCATATCACCTTGGAACCTAGAGGTTTTATACCTTGATGAGTGCTGCAATGGACCTTCCCTCTTCCTGTAACCGGACTGTATTGCTCTTCCCCCTCGAAAGGATCCTCTATATTTTATATTCTTTTCTTGTTTGTTTCGGATTTCTGGCTGTTTCCAATCCCCAGAGTTGTTCCCATATTCTGTCCATCCTCTATTACCACAAGAGACGCCAGTATGTGAAGGAAAGCTTCTTTGCCATGCATTACCAGTATCTACGGGATATTGTTGCTCATGAGAAGTGAAACTACATTGTTTCCAACCCCTGGACCTATTATCAACACGTATCCAACTTTTATCTCCAGCACTTTTATTATCATCTGTAGACCACTTGTTATAGGATGACTCTTCTCTCCACCCCGAAGACTCTTCTGGACAACAATTCCAACCTTTATTCCACAAGGACTCATCCGCTACGCAACTTCGTTGCCATGGATTTAAGTCCTTTGAATTTGTAGAATTAGCATTTTGATCCCAATGAGTACTGACACCCAGAGCAGGAGTCTCAGCAGAACCTTCGCAAGCATTACTTACATCTTTTGAGTTTATCGACTCAGAATTCTGACCCCAGTGAGTTTTCACTCCCTCTGCAGGATTCGCACCTGCAGAACCTTTCCAAGCATTATACTTGAAGGAATCATCGAACTGAGTGCAACTTTGTTCCCAAGGATTGCTTACATCCTTTGAATTTATTGACTTAGCATTCTGACCCGAATGAATTCTGATTTCCTGAGCAGGACTCTCACCTGCAGAACCTTCCCGACGATTATTCTTGAATGAATCATCAAACCCAGTGCAAATTGGTTCCCAACTGTTACACGTCAAGGATTCATCAAATTGAGTGTGACCTTGTTCCCAAGGATTGCTTACATCCTTTGAGTTTATTGACTTGGCATTCTGACCCCAGTAAGTTCCGTCTACCTGAGCAGGAACCTCACGTGCAGAAGTTTTCCAAGCATTATTTTTCAAGGATTCATCAAACGGAGTGCAACTTTGTTCCCAAGGATTAGTTACGTCCTTTGATTCTATGGATCTGTTACTCTGGCCCCAATTATCCTTCGGAGGTCCTACTTCCTGAGCAGGATCATCAGGGTTGAAGTATGCCCCGTCCAATTCTGAGATCAGTTTAGGATCAATATCAAGGTTCCAGTTGATTTCATCAATATACATATCTTTGTCAGGAAGGGGGGTCTCATACGGGAGGCAATTTATCTTTTCCCAGTATCTTGTTTTGGCATCATGGAATGCTTCTTTGCCAGCAGAATCATCCCACTTGGCCACATTATCATAACAATACATATAATGTTTGGCAGCCACAACCTTCTTCCATGGAACTCTTACTGACTTGCAGAATTCTATCTCCCAGGATGAACCACTCTTCTCCTGAATTGCTTTACAGAGGTTACAGTTTTTTTTTAATTAAAAAAAAAAAGAAAAGAAGAAGAAGAAGAAGATCAGATTTCTAGAAAATGAAATCAGTTTCAAAAAACACACAAGAAATCTAACTCCAGACGGGATCAGATGAGATTTCACTGTCTATACGTAACAGCACATCTTAAATATGTAATTCAATGGAAACCAAAAAAACCAAAAAAAATTATCAAATACGAATAAAAGGTTTCCTAAAAAGAATTGTTCTCAAATTAAAACAACATTAACTAAAGGATAACCTATATATTCAGTTTGGGGAAATGCCACTGCAATAACCTCGTACATTTATTAGAAATGGCACAAGAATCACTTGAACTACAAAAATAAGAAGGCTTATAAACTCTCCACAATCTAGTGCATGACATCAGTCAAACGTATCCCTTCTGAAGATATATATATTCCAAATTACAAATTCTATAACGCACTAGATGCTTCATTGCACTTAAATCTTTAATTATATCATTTAGACAAACAAGTACAGTCAAAAAGCATTTAGGAATAGCTAAGAGAGAACATGAGGATTGAATCTTCAATTTGAGCCAGTGGCTTATCATCAATAAAAAGACAAACATTTCCTTTTAAGCTGAAAAGTATTCCCCATAAACCACATCAATGCCTCCAGAAGATCAAAGGTCATCCTAATTTCATTCTGTTGAATGCTTTCTTTGGCCTTATGTGGGTGAAAATAATGAAATACAATATTTAATAGCACATAACTTTGTAAGATTTGCAATCTTCCGCACTACTGGTGGTTCTTATTATGGTATAACCAAATGCAAGGCCCTTTCGTCAACTTCCTGCAATTTCTCCTCAAATATAAGCCTTCTTTTTCCTTTAAAATCTTCCAACCACTTCTCCTTTCTGTATCTATTTTACTTTTCCAATCTTTTGACTATGAATTTGTTCCCACCTCAAGGACAGGAGTGAAATGCTGGCACCAAAATGTTGTTACCTCTAAGAGGCACATAACTTTGAATCTTAATTGGAGTTAATAATGATTACAAAGAACTCCAGAGTAAGAAGAAAGTGTTTGTTAGCTCTAAAAATAAAAAAATCACATACCTTCCATTTTTTAAAAGCTTTTACAGGACCTATATTATTGTAAATGAGTGTCCAACTAACCATCTTTATCTATTATGTGCTAAAATTACAGGCAATTACCACTGTAGTTTACAATTGGTACGTATCTTAAACAAACATTTTCTCATTCCAAGTCATAGTAGTTAGAGTCGCATATGTCATGCTTCTGGAGCAAGAAGTGCTTATCCATCTCCAGCTTTTGAATTAGTGTCTTCTTTTAGATCGAAGTGCACCAAGAGCTACAAAAAATAAACATATATGTGTATGACTGGTCAAAATCTTTTTCTTCTTAAACTTGAATTTATTATCATACCCAAATCCAAGAACTCAAGGTTGCGCAAAACAGATTCAGCATAAAATATAAAAAATAAAAATGCTGACAAAATGGGCCAGTTGGGACTCCTCAGAAAAAGGATATCCTCTCTCTCTTCTTTTCTCATCGCTCTCTCTTTCCCCTTCTCTTCCCCTCCTCTGCTCCATCTGGTTCCTCTCTTCTTTAATCACTATTTTTCCTTTCCTCCACTCTTCTTCTGTGCCTAGAAAAATCTTTGCACTCTTAACTACACTATTCCAAGTAACTAATAACAGAAAGGGACACAGAGCCTTAAGTACTATGTTCCAAGTAATTAAGAATAGAAAAGTGCTCCAGCAACGCCCTTTTACTATTAGGAAGTAGAAGTATTTAATTTGGAATCAAGTTGATGCAGGCCAAGACCCATAATAGTTTAGGTATATTCTGTATCTAATAAATTAGAACCCTAGGGTTCTTAGTTTCCTCATCAGCTACTTTCTTCGAAGACAAGAATCCTTGTTAAGGTAAGATACCAGGGTTTCTAGCATTCTAAATTTAGTTTTTATCTTCTACATTAATAGGATATAGCCTTTGGCTTTGCGTTCCCTCTAGGACCTCAGGGTTTCTTAATTAGCCCCCTAAAACTAGGGTTCCTATTGGTTTTTCCTCCAAAAGCTTCTAATATGAATTGAAGGCCCTCCCCTCGCTCCAAAGCATTTGAATGCATCACATGTACAAAGAAGATTCCCAAAACATTTAGTGACTGAAAGAGATTGTTTTTCATTTTCAATTCTGGCACACTATTTCCAGTTACTTTCATTTGGACCTAAAAAGGAAGATAATGTGTAGATTTAAGGTAATATATAAGATGTGCTAAAAATCCATACGACCAAAGGTATATATTTCCAACTAACATGTCACCCTGAAGCAACCGAAAATTCACTTTTCGACTACTTCATTGCTACCTTTAACTACTTTTTAAGAATAGTGTTCAATACTTAAAATTTTCATTCTCACTAGTTCCTTGTAATCAGTATCTATTAAGAAAACAGATACAGAAACATTTGCTCCTGCCAGAAGCAGCCGGGAAAGATTGACAAAAAATAGGAATCCTAGTGCAACATAATTGGAATACAAATAAGTAAACTAAACATTTAGAAAAATCACACAGCAAAGCAACTAAACTTCTTTCACAAAGTTGAAGCAAAAAAAGCAAGGTGACTAAACTTGTTTCTTGTTGAATGTTGCATAGCATACCACTTATTAGACAAAACCACAAGCAATTCTTTTGGCCATGAATGTGATAAGAAAATCAAATGCCGTGTTGAATCCAGCCAAATATTTATCTAACATAGCAGTGATAGCTTAGAGCAATTAGGAATAGATTCACCAGAGGTTTCTGTTAAAATTCAAAACCAAATGCAAAGAGAAATAAGGATGGAACAAGAGAAGAAAATGACTAAATG
Organism: Rauvolfia tetraphylla; assembly: GCA_030512225.1. NCBI lineage: Eukaryota > Viridiplantae > Streptophyta > Magnoliopsida > Gentianales > Apocynaceae > Rauvolfia > Rauvolfia tetraphylla. The sequence goes on along the minus strand of JAJQKT010000004.1, from coordinate 3,313,003 downwards.
GCATTGTTATATTTAAGTGCAGATACTCCATCAACCGAATTAACAGACTTGATATCCATTTGAATTTGTTTTTTCCCCGGTTAAAACCTTCCTGGGACATCATAGACCACCTAAAATTACTAATCCAGAGAAAGAACCAGGAATCACCATGCTTATGGCTGTGCCACTCCAGTTAGAATAAATTAACATCTCAATAAGATATTATCAAGTTCACCAGAATGTTACGTTTCCAACCAATGTAGCAGAGTTTATGGATATCTATCCTTCAAGCACTCAATTCACTCAAGAATTCAGACTGTATAAGAAAATCTTTAAAGCAGATCAAATCCAAATTCATAACTATCCTCCTTTCCCCTTAACTCCAAAATTGCATAGCAGCTAGCTCTGAGTATAAACGTTTACAATAGCAAAACAGGGAAACAAAGCCCCCGTAACTCCAAGTCTTAAATTCGCCTTGCAATGCATACAAAATCAAAGGCATCAAGTAATGCTTTCAATTGGAGAACAACATCAACGTGCGACAACAAACACACAATTCTTGTTTTCCTTTATTCCTTTTAGGGTTTCAATTCTAACACCCTTTGTAATGAGGCGTGAATCATTTCCAACATCAATCAGAAACATCAAGAAACAAAATCTGAACTTTGCTCCGAATTCAAAGAACTGAACTAAACACCAAAGAAAAAGGACAACTTACACAGACCCAAAAATACACATCAATCCTCCACTTAAATCATGAAAGAGTTCCAACTCAAGATAACCAGAAATCCAATGACAACCAATAGCATCAAGAACAAAATTAAAAACCCAATAGGAAAAGAGAACAGAAATCATACGAGGAGGATTCGCTTGAAGGTGATGGGGCGAAGGAGGCGAAGGCGGGGGTATTTCATAGTCATAATCCCGATACTTCTTGCTGTTATTTCTTCTTCTTGGTACCCATCTCCTATCCCACTTCCCCATTTTCCAAGTTCTTCAAGAATCAAAATCTATGGTACAGTAGAACTTGGAAGCGTATGGCGGTGGGAAGAAAAACTGCAGTTTAGAAAGACCGATAATCGCAGGAGACAGAGGAGATGCATATCAGTATTTATGTACGACATAGGAAGCGTTGCATCATATACAGTCGCCTTTTTGGATTCTCACAAGATCTCGGACGCAGAGCATCCGTTAAGTCTCCTTGAAAATTCCATTTGTTTCATTCTGTTCCTATTACTAGCTTCCTAGGGAAGGATCTGATTGTCAAAGCATATGTCATGGGGAGACCCCACTTACGGGTTACCACTATAAGAACCGGCAAGCAATACTACTACTTCAATTTCATAATATTAACTCTATTTATACATTTTATTTATTATATAATATTTACTTTATTTATAATATTAATAAATATTTAAAAATTTTTAATATTATTCTTATTTTACTATTAATATCTCAATTTTGTTATAAAATTAGTGTTATACTTAAACAAAAAAAAATAAAGTAAAATAGATAAATAAATAAGAGAGAAAATAAAGACGAAAGAATAGTAAAAATAAAATTCTTTCTTCCCTTTTCTTATCTCTTGTCATCCATGGCTTCTTCTTTACGTAGCCATAGAAGAAACGCTTCATTAATTAAAAATAAAAAATTAATTCTTCTATTCTATATTAATAGGAAGAGGAGATAAAGTTTAGATTTCAATTTAAATGAAATTGTAAGACATCTATTTTTACTTTTGTGTTTATAAATAATATGTCTTGTTAAAATCTTATTATATATAAAAAATCTAGTGAAAAAATATTTAGTGAAGTAAAAAAAATATATTATTCTTTATATTTTCTCTCCCTGTTGACATGATTCTTTAAGATCCTTGAACGTAAATTATCTTCTTAAAAATTGCGGTTGGTAGTGCCTTTGGAAACAAATTCGTCAAATTATCACATTAGTGAATCTATTGCATATCTATGTTACCTTTCTTTTGGAGCTAATGAGTAAAGAAGAATTTGGGTGTAATATGTTTCTTCCCATCTCCTTTGATATATCCTTCTTTCAGTTGAGCTATGCAAGTTGCATTATCCTCATATAATGTAGTAGGAATTTCTCTCTCAAAGGATAAATCACAACTATTTCGGATATAATGAACTATTGACCTCAACCACACACACTCTCGACTTGCTTCATGAATGGCTATTAATTCAGTATGATTTGAAGATGTGGCTACACTGTTTTGTAGATCTCCATAATATAGCAATATTGCCACATGTAAACAAATAGCATGTCTGAGAACTTACTTTATGTGGATCAGATAGATAACCGGTATCTGCATATCCAACCAGTATAGATTTTGACTCTTTCAAATAAAATAATCCGAAATCAATTGTCCTCTGGAGATATCAAAGGACATGTTTGATACCATTTCAATGTCATCGAGTAGGAGAAGAATTGTATCTTGCTAACAAATTTATAGCAAATGATATATTTGGACGTGTATTATTTGTAAGATACATCAGTGCTCTAACTGTATTAAAATATGGCACTTCAGGACCAAGTAATTTTTCATCATCTTCTCGTGGTTGGAATGGATCTTTAGAAACATTCAGTGACTGAACAACCATTGGAGTACTTAAAAAATGTGTCTTGTCCATATAAAACTTTTTTAAGACTTTTTTAGTATATGTTGATTGATGAATAAGGATTCCATCTTCCAAATGTTCAATTTGTAAACACAGACAAAACTTGGTTCTTCAAAAATCCTTAGTCTCAAATTCATTTTTCAAATAATCTCTTATTTTCATAAGCTCTTTAAGAGTCTCAATGAGATTAATATCATCAACATGTATTGTAATAATCACGAAACCTGATTCAGACTTCTTGATGAAAAAACATGGGTAAATCGGATCATTTTTATATCCAGCTTGCATCAAGCTCTCACTGAAACGATTATACCACATTCTTCCAAATTGCTTCAATCCATACAAGAATTTTTACAATTTAATGGAATAATTTTCTCGAGTGCTCGATGTACATGCTTAAGGCAAATACTTCAGGGATTTTCATGTAAATTTCACTATCCAGATTTCCACATAAATATGCAGTAACTACGTCCAGAAGATGTATATCAAGCTTTTCATGTACTGTTAGACTTACAAAATATCATAATGTAATTGGATCAATCATAGGAGAATATATTTCCTTATAATCAATTCTAGGTATTTGTGAAAATCCTTGTGCTACAATCTGTGCTTTATATCTCACGGCTTTGTTTTGTTCATTTTATTTTTGCACAAATACCCATTTATAACTAACTTATTTTACACATTCTGGTGTTCGGACTACTAGTATAAAAACCTCACTTTTTGTAAGTGAGTTTAGTTTCTATTGAATCGCATCTTTCTATTTCAACCAATCAGGTCTATGTCGACATTCCTCAACTGATCTTGGTTCAAGATCTTCTTTATCACTTAAAACATCAAGTGCTATATTATATGTAAAAGCATCATCAGGAATCTTATTTATTCGATTTCAACTTTCACCTGTAGCAACAAAGTTTATGGAATTCTCTATATTTTCATTATTTCTAGAATCATGAACATTAAGATTAGAAATCTCTTGGTCTTTTTGTTCTAACTCTTCGGGAGGAACACTTTGATCATTTAATCCTCTTTTCTTTCAAGGATTTTTATCTTTAAATCCAAAAGGTCGGCCACGGTTCAGGCGTTTTTTAGAATCAATAACTACAAAGATTACATTTTGTCCTACTAGAACATCTATTTGAATAGGAACATCTATAGTTGGAAGATGTGATTTGGTAACTCTTCTGAAATCTGCAAAAGCATCAGGCAATTGATTTGCAATTCTTTACAAATGTATTATCTTTTGAACTTCAAGTTCACTAGTGCCTGTGCAGGGATCAAGATGACTCAATGATGATGTTTTCCATGTAATGTCTTTTTTCAACTGCTGATTTCCTCCCCCCTAATATGTGCAATAGTGTTTCATTAAAATGATAATCAACAAATATTGCAGTAAAGACATCACTTGTTAATGGCTCAAGATACCTAATGATGGAAGGAGAATCTTATCCCACATATATCCCCAATCTTCTTTGAGTACCCATCTTGGTGCGCTGATTTGGAGCAATTGAAATATATATTGCACACCCAAATATTCTCAAACGTGATATATTTGGTCCAGAACCAAAAGTTAATTGCAAATGAGAGTACTTTGATCCGAAAGAGGGAATAAGAGCCATATATCCTTCAATATAAATAAAAATTTAAATAATTTACTTTTTAAAATAAAACTAAAGAAAGATATTGATATTTATTGTAATATGAAAATCACAAAGTATTATTTATTGTGAAACTAGTCATAATTAATAGAAATTTATAAAAAATTTAAATGATGAAAATAAAAGGATCAAGTCTTCGGGACTTGTCCATCACTAATTAGGTGATCAACCTTTCCCTCTGGATGTTCAAAGAAATCAGTCATATCCAAATGAGTCACATCAACAGGGATATCATCATCATAATCATTTTTAGTATGTTGGGAAGTAAAATTTGCCTTAGCATTTTTTATTTTTCTTCTTAAAGGATGCTTGATAGAGGTCAACAAGATGTTTGGCTGTACAATAGGTACGAAACCAGTGTCCTTGCATTCCGCATCGATAACATATATTCTTACGATCTGTTGGTTCAATTTCTTTCCCTTTTCTTTTCTCATTCCTTTTTTATTTTGAGAAACTTTACTTGTTACTATGAGAATAGGACACAGCCACGACATCAGCCTCTTCCACGGCTATAAACCTAGTCGCATTCACTTTAGGGAATGGAATGGAACCAATTGGTCTGGCTTCATAATTCTTCATTAATAATTCATTATTTTGTTCAGCCACAAAAAGATATGAAATCAAATCAGAATACTTTTGAAAGTCTTTCTCTTGATATTGCTACTGCAAGAGCATATTCGAGGCATGAAATGTAGAAAATGTTTTTTTCCAACATATCAACATCAATAATGTTTTCTCCACATAATTTCAATTAAAAAGTAATTCTGAACATGACTGAATTATAATCATTAATAGATTTAAAATTCTAGAGTCGCAAATGCAACCAATCATATCATGCCTTTTGAAGGACTATTTTCAGGTGTCAAATCTCTCTTTCAAATTATTTCACAAAATAAGTGGATCTTTCACAGTAAAATATTCTACATTCAAATCTTCATGAATATGATAGCAGAGAAAAATCATAACTTTGGCACGATCTTGATTTGATGCTATATTATTTTCTTTAATGATGTCTCCAAGACCAATTACCAATGCATTTAGATGTATTTCAGCATCATGCGTCCAAGATAAATAATTTTTTTAAGTAATATCAAGAGCTACAAACTCAAGTTTAGTAAGATTAGCTATGGAAATAAAACTTATAATATAAAAGCTTAGCTTCATCTTTAAATATCAAAAGTAGTATAACTGTTTTTCAAATAGCAAAAAGTAGAGACCCGTATTGATAACATGTTATAAAATTGATGTAATACTTAAACAAAATAACAATAAAGTAAAATAGACAAAGAAATAAGAGAGAAAATAAAGATGAAAGAATAGTAGAAATGAAATTCTTTCTTATATTTTCTTCTCTTTTCATCTTATAGCTTCTTCTTTATATAGCCACAGAGGAAACACTTCATCAATTAAAGATAACAAATTAATTGTTCTATCTTATATTAATGGGGAGAGTGGAAAAGGTTTAGGTTTCAATTTAGATGAAACTGTAGGACATCCATTTTTACTTTTGTGTTTACAACAAATTTCTAAATAAATACACTTAATGCATTCTATAAATAGAAAAATATATGAATCTTCTTATTTTGAATTATACAAATTTTAGTGGTTTCTTAATCTTTATGAAAGTATCAAGTAAATCTCATATTTTGAGACAAGGGAGTATTGTTTGTTGGCAATTTTTGTTTGAAATATTGAATTCAAGCAGTTTGCAAGTTACTCAATAGGACGTTTATCTAGTGTCTACTTTCAAATAGTATTTGCTAGTTTTTTGATTAAAAAAAAAGGTAAATTTTTTGAGAAAGAATACGTAAAATCTAAAGAAAAAATTTATATTGAATTTTATAATAAAATAAAATTTAAATACTATCCTAAGAATTTATAATTAGGTTTCAGTTTGAAAATTTTTGCACTATATCTTATATCCTAAGAATTTGTAATTAGGTTTCAATTTGAAAATTATTTAGGGTAAACAATTCAATTTGCCCTTAAACTTTACTTAAAATTTGAATTTTGCCATTCAACTTTAAAAAGGAAAATGTTTGACCTTAAACTAACGTAAAATAGTATTTTGTTCTATTCCGTTTTAATTTATGATGGAATGACTGTTACATGACCACCACATAATTACTTGAAGGGCAAATTTGGAATATTAAATAAAAATTATTTGAATTCTTTAAAAAAAAGACAAAAATAACATGATGTCACATATTATTTTTGAAGATTTATCTACACATCACATTCCTCCCAAATTGATCCTTAATAGGCGAGGAACTAATATCGATCTTTATAATGATATACATTTTTTTAATTTTAATGCTTAAGAACTTAGTTAGCAAAAAAAAAAAAAGAAAAAGAAAAAAGAAAGAGCAACATAACAGGTGGAGGCAACCAAAAGAATAGATTATTTTTGAATAAACAACTAAACTGAAAAAAAAAAGAAATCTTTGAACAAAATATAACAGGTGGAGGCAAAAATATTCAAATAAATTAACCAAAAAAAACACATGTTTCACAAATGCAAAATAAGACCAGCAAAAAATTGAAGAAACTTACCACATATACTATACGGATCATGATAGATATTTCGATCTCTGATATTCCAAGCCATTGCAAGATTTTTTTTGCGCTTCTCTTTGGTTTAACCGTATCTACATATATTGACGGAACATCACAAGTTTGCAGTACTTTGGCACTCAAAATTGTTTCTCTAAAGTGAGAATATAGGAGGAAAAGAAACCTAGTTAAAGAAGAAGATAATGAGAAAAGAGAGATAGACATTGATTTTCTCTCTAACTGTGACTTATTGTTCTTTATATTATTTTTGTCTTTTTTTCTTTTTTTAAAAAGAATAAAATAATTTTTATTTGATATTCCAAATTAGTCCCTCAAGTAGTCATGTGGTGGTCAGGTGATAGTCATTCTATCATGAATTAACGTTAGAAAACAAACATAATAGAACAAAGCACTACTTTGCTATAGTTTAAGGTCAAAAATTTTCCTTTTTAAAGTTAAATGACAAAATCTAAATTTTAAGTAAAGTTTAAGGGCAAATTGAATTGTTTACCCAATTATTTATTACTAGAGAAGTGAAACTAAAGGAGAAAATTGTGGGTTTCACAATCAAGAGCCAATCGAAATCAATGCATTTTCACAACTGAGATATGTTTTTGTCGTATATTTTTTACTAATAAGATACTGATCTTTTTATTCTTTTGTTTCATGCAACAGGTGTTCTTTTCTTTTCATCTTCACTAACGTACTAATTTAATTCAAGATGTCTTAAGGTGCAATTAGATCACTAACATAATATATATTTCACATACCTTAAAAGGTTATATTGGAAGAGTTTTTGGATTGTGTTTGATTGGGAGAGTTTCTGTCTTGAGTTCCGTAAAAGTGAATTTTTTGTGAGAGTAGAAGTGAGACCTAATTGTGTATTTGGTTGGGTCAAACATTATCCAAATACTCTCTAAAGCTCTTTGAGGCCAAAAACAACAGATTTTGTCTAGTTCAATATGCATAATTCTAAAGCATATAAGACTACTACTCTTGTTTTCTAAGTTAAACAGGAGAGTGATCGGTGTATTTAGATTGAGTTCTTTGGATCTTACTCTTTTCCTTATAAATAATTCGATTTTATAAAATTTAAAACAAAAAATCTCAAACACAAACAATATTCAATCCACTATGTTGATTTATTTTAAATTATTGGTAAGTATCAATTAATAACTTTTCCTTCTTAGGTAAGTGAAAAATCTTGGTTTAATGTATATAATAGGTAAACAAAAAACAATAGTATGTATCTAAAAGCTTGTATATAGTAGGTACATTTTCATAGTAGGTATGCATAAAAAATCTTTTTCCTTTCTAAAGGATCAAAAAAGAGGTTTAAGTGGTGAAATGAGCAATTTTTACTAATAGGTTAAGCATATGTTTGTGGATGATTGGCAGTTATGGGTTGTAACCAAGAATGATGAATAATCTATTTTCATCATTTTTTTTTTTGTCAATATGACTTTATACGAGTTACAACCTGTCACAATATTTTCTTTCTTTTCTTTTATTGAGTTGCTAAAATAGTATAGCTACTACTCTTTTAGGACAAACAACAAATCCAAGTTTTCCTTTTTATTTTTCGTTTTATTTATCTTCTCTCCCTCCATCTTCCTATCTTCCATAGCAACCGCCATCAACATCACCGCCTACATTCAGCATCGGACATCCCTCAAAAGAGCATGCTAAACTCCCCCTTTAGCAGATACCAGACTTGACCTTTACGCATAAGTATCCAAAATCGAATCGAGTGGATGATAAATTAGCTAAAGAGGGAAGGAAATATATGATCCTTCTCATTATGTACTATTTATTTTGAAAAATGTTAAAAGTGTATCTTATAACTGTTTTTTAAAAGATGTTATATAAATTACACTGACTTAAATAATTTAAAAAACTTTGTATTTTGATCTTTCTTCTATTTTAACTCTCTCTATTTTACCAAAAAAGAAAAATCCTCCAAATGAATTAATCAACCAAAACAAAGGGCAAGTTTTGTTTTGTCCCCCCGACGCCCACCTTCCCCAGCCTACTAAGGATTATCGAATGAACTCTTGGGTAAACAATTCTCTGACTTCTAACCTGCAGGGTCAAAATGTACCTCCCAAGCTTCTAAAATTACTGACATTTCTTTAAAAAAAAATTAAACGAGTTCCTTTAACTACTTTATCCGTTTTAAAATATAAGACGTTTTAATCTTTTTTTTAAATATTTTGACATTTTGTGAATTGAGAAATTAGTCATACTTACCTTTCAACTATTATGACTTTTTTCTTCTTAACTAAAAATTTTTATTTTAATGTTTTATGTACATAATTTTTTTTTAAACAACTATATCTGTCAAAATTTGAATATCGCGGTGGACTTCGACAAAAAAGAGCCATGCAACAAGTACGATTATCATTTTTAATGATAATTTTGCCCATTCATGACTTTTCTTTCATTCTTTTACATTATCTAAACTACATGAGTAAAAAAGTCAATCGGCAATAAAATAGCATTTCCTTAATTTTCAAGCTATTTTTCTCTATTTCTCCTCTCTTTAAGTCATTAATAGATAAAATTGTTCTTAAAAATTGTAACATGTACTTTTAGCATGACTCTCTTTATCGAATTCTGTTTCAACATTTAAAATTTAATAGATATAGTCATTTAGAAAAAGTTTACATATATAAAAAGTTAAAATAAAAATTTTTGGTAAAAAAGAGAAAAGTTAAAATAGTTGAAGATTAGACATAGCTAATTACTCCTGCAAAATTTAAAGATTACTTTTTTAAAGTTTCCCTCACTTCAAAAATAATTTTTTCATTCTCTATCACATTAATAGAATTAGTTAAAAATACAATAAGAAAAACACACATTATTTTCTTTCTTAATTTATACAAAAACAAATACTATACATACTCCTCCATTTCAAAATATCAAACCTTTTGAACTCTTTTCTATTATTAAAATTAAACATTTTTACATATTTAAAAATTATTTTTAAAAATTAATATTATTGTAAATATAATTATCTTTTTTATTATATTAATCAAATTCATTAAAAATATAACAAAAAGGTATACGTTTATTTTTTTCTTCCTTAATTTATGAAAAAAAACTAAAAAAACTTATATTTAAAGGGGGCTACTATATGCTGTATTTTTTTGGACTATATGTAGTGCAGAAAATTTTTATTATTTTATTTTAATTTTGAAGAGTTTTTAAAATTTTCTGAAATATTAAAGCAGAAAATTTTAGATCTACAAAAATACGACAAAGAATTTTTGTAAAAAAATTAGTTTATCAGACTATTCATAATTTTACATCGATTTACATAAAAACAACTTCAAAATGGGCTATAAAAATAGTGGATTTTGAAGTTGGTAAAAGTATCTACAATGGCAGAATTTGTACTGTAATTTCAGCACCTTCTGACAGAATTCATCTTTGAATTCCGTAAGTTTGCGGAATTAATGAATCAATTGTACCCAATTTGAGTACAATTACTCCACAGATTTCGCCGAAATTTGCGGATGATATTAACTACTCCATAATGTTGGCTTACTTTGAGGAGAGTTTGAGCCCCACTTGCATATTTGACATCAACAGCTCTACCTTGTCTCTCTCTTTTTTTCATATGTATTTTGACTAGTAATCAGCAAATTAAATTCCAAAATTATTCATTTTGTCCCAAAATTATGCATGGGTATATCATATTTTTGCCGTGAAAACATGGTGATTGGGACTATTTGCTTTCAAATAAATAGATTTAGAATGAAAATAAAATTTAAGACTAAGTTAACATAATATAAATAATTTTGAGACTAATTTTGTCAAGTACTTGTATTTTAACATTTAGATGATTACCCTAGATTTTTTTCCCTTGATGGAAGGGGCAAAAATTAAAAATAGGGATGGTGGGAAAAAAAAGATGTTTTTTCCATAAAATTTTTAAAATTAAATTTTAACGGATTGTCAAAACTATGTAGCCATGGGTAATACTATAAGGGTAATATTGTTTTTATTGGTAGAATAATATTAGGAAATTTGTATATCCTTGACAAAACTCCAAACTATATGGTAAATACAATATAACATATTCTCATAATCATATTCTTGTCTTGTAGTAAAGAATTTTTTTAAAAAAAATACACATCTTTTTAAGATTGCCAAAATGTGCAATTATTAAAATATATTAAATTTAGAAAATTCATATCTTATAGTAGAAAGAAAAAGAAAATACATTAAGTAATCATCCTCACAATTAAAAGAGGAAAAATAAGTAATGATCATTTCAATGTTTTACACTCAACTTTTCAGAGTTTTTCCTCAGGTGAAAACATGAAATGGGGAGGGACTCGAAGTATATGTTATATTTATTAAAGTTATATTTGAATAGAGTTTAGATTTAAAACTTTTATCTTGAGTTTCGTAAAAATAAATTATTTGTTAAAAAAATAAGTCTCTAAATAAAAATTTTATATTGAATTTTGCAATAAAACTAATTTAACCATTCTCTTGAAATAGTACCTTCACGTATTATTATTGAAAATTATGTTTTTTGGACAAATTTCACTAGCTTTTGACTAAATTATTAGGTCATTTTTGTCACTTTGTGGTGCAACTATATTGCATGTTGCACCTCTGAATGGCCAAAGTTACCTAAATTTTTCAAAAAACGATATAAATAAGAGTTTAATTAAAATTTAATTACTTTTTATCTCAAATTTAAAAAAAATCTTTGTGAAATCCTTACTCATTACCTTATTGCAATTAAATTAACCTATTTTTTAATTAAAAATATAATTTTTTTATATATATAAGTTGAGAGAACTTCAGGAGGAGAGAGAGTTTATAAAAAATAAAAAATTTTCACACTATATATAATTTTAAAAAATTACATATAAAAATAACGTATTTAAAACATTAAAAAAAAGTGACCATTGAATGTGCACAGCAAATGTTACCAAAGAACTTAAGATGGAACTAAATAGTATTTTAATTTAAAACTTTTTACTTTAAATTTTGTGAAAAAAATTTTTGGGAAAGAAATAATATGACCTAAAATAAAAAAATTACATTATATTCAATAATAAAACCCAATCTAAATACACCCCTTAATTGTTCCTGTAAGTGTTCCTGGTAAGGGTTGGAGTACTCTAATGCGTTTGAGATACGATATATTTGAACATGTTTGGATTTGTGCTCAACCAGGATCCACCTCTCCCTCTACGAACAAAATTGCCATTTTCAGTATCAAAACAAGAATCCCCTAAAGAAAACCAACCCACATACACCTTTTCTGGTTCCAAAAAGTAAACTGCAGTAACTGCCTTTACAAACAACAAGATCTGCCTTTACAAACAACAAGATCAGGTGAATGAACTTTATAACAATAATAATAGTTATGCAAAATAATAATGACCTTTATAAGAAAATAATTCCTAAGATAAATGCATCTAAGCAGCAATCATGCATAAAACAAAATTGATTTGTGAGTACCAAAGAAACTTAGGAATAGAACACAACTCATAAAGATATAATACCTCATCTCTATTACTATTACGTCTGGCAGTTTCTGAAGAACGGAAGAAGGAACAGTGTGGCCATGTAATCAAAATTGCACTCTTTAATTCATTTCCTAGTTCCTACAGGTGATCAAAAGCGAGTTTTCCTTTTACGTGCGGTGTATTTTGAATCTGGAGGGACAACGTTTCCCTTTCTTCTCATTTGTTCCTTCTTCTTTAGTACCCATTCTCTTCCCTTCCTTTTCTTGTTTAATTTTTGCTTCTTTCGAGGTCTGTGTCTGTCAGATACGCAAACCTGCATTTTGAAATAAAAAGCTTTAGCATACAAACATACAACCGAAAAGAGGGGAAGAGGCATGGCAAATGGCTTGTGAATTTCAGTAGTCTACCAAATAACAACATTCAGCTCAAAGATAACCATTATACTTAATGCAGAATCAAACATCAGTTGGACACTCACAGTCTGGTTTTCTTCATCTTCACTACCATCTTCATCTGAACAACTCTCCTCATCTTCGTCTTTTCCTTTAGGAGTAGCAGTGCTCAGAGATGGCGGACCACAAGTGAGCACCAAGTACTCTTTTCTTCTTTTGGAACTGTCACAGAAAAGAGATTCAAGAATTGGAAGAAACAAGTTTCAGAGGATATCATTTATTATGCTGAAAGAATACAAGAAACGCCCAAAAGGGGGGAAAACACAAATGTAATGACAAAGAGGAAGCACTAGTCTTCTAAAAAGCAGAGACAGTCATAGATAAAGTTTTCTTAGACTATCTTCTGGAGAAAGGGAATACAAAGAAGTTCAGCGCATTTAACCAAAATCAGCCACCAGCTCCACGATAGAAGAATCATCTCTTACACAAGATTAAAACCTTTCCAGCGGGTCTACTCTCATTTATTTAATTTAGTCAAATCTTCAAATGCATTTGAGGGCAGTAAGAAAAAGACAAACATTCCCCTTTAAGAAGAAAGGAACATCCCTCATTGACATCATAAATCTGCAAGATTATATATCTGAAGAATCATCTTATCCTACAAAAACTTTTTCATGGACTAGATTTGGATTTGGAATGTCTTCTTTTGTATTGTGAGGTGAGAATAAAGTTAGAGAATGGTATTGAACATGGATATTTCTTCCCGTCCCAAAAATCCAAATTAGATTTACCCACCCATTCTTGAGTACAAGAAATGACCCCACCAGTTCTCTTTCACCCAAAAAATAACAATAATAATAAAATTAGCCGAAACTAGACCAATTTAAGTTGCTAAAGCATTTTTACCCTTTATCATATTTTAAATTCCTCCCCCCCCCCCCCCCTTTTCTCTTTCTCCTCCTCCTTTTGCAGTCACCTCTTTCCTTTTGTTGCGTGGCCTTATCAAAAGCCACCTCCTCCGCAAATGGTGAACTAGTTCCAGTTCAATTTTGGCCTGGACATGGAATGCTCAATTTCACCTACAGTTTGTCTCATCGCCAGTTCATGCTTCCGTAAACATAATTTGTTCTTCGCCAAGCATTTCTCTGCAGTTGGATCGGTCATGGAAAAATTCACATAGTGACCTCGATGTGAAGTGTGATTTAGTTAAAAAGGTGTCAGATTTTTATGAAAACTAAGAAAGAAATGTGGTTCCTTTAGAGTTATTCATGAGGATCGACACAGGAGAATCAGGTATCAATAGGCCACTTAGGATGTTCGGTGGGAATGAAGGGATAACTCTTGTTTTGGAGAAGTTGAAATAGTTTGTCAAGCAACACGTCAAATTTGGTGGTTTGCAGGGGGGTGTGCAGCCACAGCTAGAGGTGGTCTCTGAGACACAATTTTGTGAGTCACATCTGCCGATGGGCTATGTTGTGAGAAGAAGATGAAGAAGAGAAAGAGAAGCAGAAAGAGAAAGGAAGGAGAAAAAGAAAAGCAAAATATTGTTAAACAGGGGATATATACAACTCTTTTTACATTTCTTGAATGGATAAATGTAATTCACCAAAAAAAAAAGGAAAGAGTGGATAATTTTAACAAAAAAGCAAATTAACTTTAAATTAGATTTGGTGTGGGATCACCATCATTGAAGATTAAAAATAGGCAGAATTTTCTAATTTCACATTGAAAAAAATGGGAACAAAGATTTTTCTTATTTGAAACGTAATCCAAATGGCACATTTCCTTTTTTTTTTCCTTGGTTGTTGTGGAGGGAAGGTGAATTATAGGCTATATCAGTAATTATGCAAAGATGCAAGAAGCAACCTTCAGATCAACTGACGCTCAGTTCAAGTTAAACTGGCCTGAACTCCGTTTACTTAAGCGAAGTTCAGAGCAGTAAGCAGCAAATAGCTTCTCCCAAATGCCAATTGAAAAACCCGAGCTACCTTTCTTAAGGCCCAATATTAATAGACTTCTTTTCCTTGTTTAAGTAAGAGATCATTTTACTCTAGAGAGAAATTTAGAGCAAAGTATCACTTGCTGATTAAGGCTTGGTTGTTGTTGTTGTTAATGTTGCACTACTTGCTGGCTGGAAATTGTGGAATTCAGCAATCAGATACTGGAGCAGTACATCTCGTCAAAAGAGGAACCTGATAATCCCAATATTGTAGTGATAAAATTTTAAACTTCTTCAAGTTGGTTTATTACAATTCACAAACAGTTAACCATGTCCAGGTTACGGTTTCCCATGATTTCCCAACCAGTGGTAAATTCCACTATTTTACTCCCTACAGTTTACTTTCCTATCCCCAGTTCTAAAAGCAACGCACAAGGTACAGCATAAGGTGCATTACTTTCAATCTTGAATAGGGCCATATTATAATCTGGCCAGCGAGCCACATTTATCAGATATTCCTTTTATCTGTGACCTTTTTATTCTCAGTAAGGAAAGCTTAACTACAGGCTGGGTCAGTCTCAATTACCTGTGTGGGAAATCAACAACTATACCACCAGCAAATCCAGCTCGCATGGCATAACTTAGGATCAATTCACGTTGGGTGAGATTTTCAGGATATACTTGCAATACTGCTCTTGCACCCCTTGCCAAACATCTGTACAATGATTCAAAAAAAGCCCTAGAGAAAATATACTCCCAGTCAAAAATATTACAAGAAGAATTTGGTTAGCCACACCAACATAGAAGTCAAAAACTAGAATGAACATACTTCAGTCTTTTCCTAGGTTCATGAGATGACTTGTCAGCATTACACAGCCACTGCTTGTCCAAATAAAATGTCAACAGCAATAAGCAATGGGTAAGAATGAAGTGCTAAAATGTGCCTGGAAAGGAACAAACCTGAACTGCAGAGATACTAATGGCACCATCCAATACGCCAGGTCGAATGCCTAAGCCCTATAACATAATAGACATGCATACTGTTATTCTCTCATAATAAAAAATAAAAGGTACGATAAACTTGTTCCAATCTTACAGACACTGCTGTTCCCACAGTAGATATCTCCTATTTTAAGAGCTAGGATATTCAATTTAACTCACTCAAAAGATAAATTTTTGAGTCAGCACATGTAAGGATTTAGCATGTGACATAATAAAACTATTATTCTTACCCTAATCCTTTTTCTGTCTCACTGTTCTGTTTTAGAATTCAAGCAGCAAATTCACCTTATAAAGAAAAATGTTCAACGGATCTTGTTTTCCTTTTACTTAATATGTAAAGCTACAGTAGAAAAGTACTTTAAACACTAACAAATGCAAATACACGACAAGGCCTCTTGTTTTCCTTTTTCTTTTTCCTAGGGAAGTTTGTCAAGAACAAGGTTAGGTCTCTGATCATGTTTCAGCCACTAAGCTCATCTTGGAAAGCCATAAGACAAGGACTACATTGATTGAAGTGTTCAATCTACCATTGAAAAAGAATCACATACTTTTCCAAAGTATATAAACTAAAGAACAATCCAAACTCATAACATCAGAAAGCATCATCATGCATTCAAATGTGTCAATTCAACTCTTTCCTAATTTTGACTTCATTTCTGCTCACGGTATATCCGTCTATGAACACTTTAAACACCTATAATTTTCACTATTAAAAAGGTTTCTCAACTTGAAAGTTGCCTTTTATGATTACAGAATTTGTCTAAGACAAAACTCAAAACTGTTGTGGAAGAGAAGGAAAGTGATTTATAATTGTCCACAGTCTTAATCCTCATTTAAAGGGCTAGTACCAAAAAGGGGATATTAAAATCCAACTAGAAGCCAACCATAAAAGTTGCATTAGGACATAAGAAGCTAAATGCAAGACCACCCAAGATACTTCCAGGATTAGTTACCTACCTGACCCATGTCAGCTAGTATCAGATCACCCTCAGCCTCACGTTCCAAAGCTACATCTGCATTTGTTATGGTCACATTGTTGAGCATCATGAAGGGCATGGAAGGGGGAAAATGGTTTAAAACCTATTCAATTAAAGACCAAATTAACATACCAAGCATTGATTGTGATATATCCAAACCAATCCAGTGGTGTCCATTCTCAGTTAAAGTCTCACCACTCAGTCCTGAACCACAGCCTAGAACATGAAAAGAAAAAAAATTAGAGTTTGTAGATCCAAGGATAAACAGAAAGAGAATAATAAAAGAAGACAATTATAAAATACAAGTTCCATCAGTTTTTTGGAGGAAGAAAAATTAGAGGTGAGATGCAAAACAACTTCACTCTCTGAGATGCTAGTTCTAATGCATATAAGTTAGTATAGTTCAATTGCTGACCCAGGCTACAAGGCCCTCTTCAGCCTTCTAACAACTTGAAGCATGAGAGAAAGCAGTAGTTTTAAATTTTTAGAAATTTAAATTTCCTATTAATATGGTTAAAAGCAATCGTGCTTTTCTTCTTCAGTCCAGGTCATTAAAAGTGGTTCACTGAGAGAATTGGAATATTATTTTTTACAGCTTAACATAGTGAATTTAACTCAAGCTGATTCCAAGAAGACAGAGTTAAAATTCATCTCAAGACATGTTTCAGAATTCAGAAACTCTCAGCATTATTGACAATATGAAACAAGTTCTGCAATAGTGCCCACCGTCACCAGGTCTCGAACATATTAAAGGCTCGTGGAACTAGCTAACAGTACAAAGAAATTCAAGGTTTCAATTTAACTCGACGTGCTTGCTGAGCTAGTTCAGCAACCATATGGTAGATCAAAATGTCCCACACAAACTCTAGTTCAGTTTAACTTCAAAAAGTCATTGCTGCTTTATATTGCCAGAAAATTTGGAGAGGCTCTCTAATTTAAACCCCAAAGACGTTAGCAAGTGGTTTCTTGTTGAACTTCCAGAGGTTTCTGTGTTGCAATGACCAAGAAGATGTCAAAAGTTTCACAAACAATAGTTGAACTTGAAATTTTGCAGTTCAAGCACTTATAAATCATGCACAACGATTAAACCACATGGACATTCATGTGCTAATGCACATGAATGTACGCAATAAATTACAAGTCCTTTGAAGGTAAAATTACAACAAAACTCTCAATGAGCACAAAAGAACGCCAGCAAGCAGAAAACTGATGGTAAACTATAGTCGTCGCTAAGGTTTGCCATGTATTTGATACAAAAGAACTTAATTTTCACACAGCTATGATGCATATCAAATATCTAAAGATATACGCTTTCTTTACGCCGATTGGCTACTTTACCGATATCAAGAATTAATCTAGGGATTCCATCATCCGGAAGCGCAAGCAGCTCCAATGCTCTCTCTGACAATTGTGCCTTTTCCAATAAAACCAAACAAACACAAAATTTTACTATCATATAAATTCATAATTCCACATAAACAGTATCTTTTCATGCATAAATAAACAAAAATATCGAACAGTCGTTTTCCGAAAAGCACCTGAATTTCGATGATACGAGAGGAGGAGGTGTACTTCCGAGCTTCCGCGTCATCGTAGAATATCTCCGGCGGCGCTAGTAGCTCTGGCCTCGACGCCATTTCTTGTATTCAATTTTGAACTGTATTTACCACTCAAAACTTCTGCGTATTTGCTAGAATAAGAATTGAATTCCAGATATAAGAAGAAGATATAGTTGCTCCTTCTTCTTCTTTTTTTGTTGGAGGAAAATATCTCAAGTTCTCACACTAAGCTATAGCTGCCATGAGCTTCAAGACTGGTTACGGTAGACTGAGATAGGGCACCCTGCCGAGACGAGAAGGTATTTGATGGGAATTTTGGATATGAGTCCTTGAGGTATTGCATAAATACATTTTATCCCAAACATATTTGAAAAGTTCAATTGGACCTTTTGCAGTTGTTGTTTGCTTGCTTGTTATCATTTGAGAGAGAGAGAGAGAGAGAGAGAGAGAATTCTTTAAGATTTAGGGAAGAATTTGCTAACAATTGATTGAAAATACTATCATATAACATAAAAATTTTTATTTGTTAATGAATATAAAAAATTTATTCAATGTCTTCTTTCTTCCTTGTCATATTCTATTTATTTCTGTCACAAGAATCACATTCAAATGCAAACATATATATATAACTTTTTAATCCCAAAAATTAGATATCTAACATATTGTGATTCAAAAAAAAATTTCCTTTATAATCTTTAAAGAATTTTTATTTAGCTAATAAGGTCCAAAATGTCAAGTATATATAACATGATGGAACATATTAGTTGAACCTTATTAACTGAACAAAAATTCTTTAAGGACTACAATGCCAGAAAAATTTTTGAAATCGTAACATGTCAAGTACCTAATTTTTGTACTGAAGTAGTCATATATACTTATATATGTTAATAAAACACTTTTACTCTCTTTCCTTTCCTAAAAATTTCAGAATTTTTTTTAGAATTTTAAATTTTTTTTACTAGATAGAAAAGTTATTATTGATTAATATTTAAAATTTTAAATTTAAAATTTTCAATTCTTAATCCCACTTCCCCCATTAAATCCTCTAATTTGTGTTTTTCTTACTTATTTGTGTTTTCTCCTTCTATATCTTCCATGCCTTTTTTTGTTTTATTTGTATTAAGTACAATAATATATATTTTCAATTATTTTAATATAAAATTAATAAATTTTTATTTTTTTGACAGGTTTTAAAGATTCATATATTCCCACAACTTCGTTTTAATCATAAAGCTTTTCTTTTTTTCTTTGAGTGGATGATTTTAAAATATTTATTTATTTAGTCTTTGATATATATTACTCTATTTTGATCATTCATATGCTAAAATTTAAGGACAGAAGTATCTAATTTTCTATTAAAATATTTTGCATCAGAACATGCATGACTTTGTAGTATATTGGATATGAAATGTATATTTTTGAAATTTTTTTGGTCATTTCATCAAGTGGATTAAAAGAAAGAAATAATTTTTGTAAAGTATAATAAAAATAGTAACACTATGATTTTTTTTTTTTTGGTGGATCAAAAACACTATTTTTTGGAAAATTTTTGAGCAATGTCCTGAGATTTTTTTAATTTCAAAAAAAATCTTTCTTTGAGGTTTTAATATAAGATACAAATATCTTTATTTTTTAAATTATTTACTTTTTAGGAATAGAGAGAGTTAACGAAATGGAGAGAAATTTTAATATTCACTATATTTTATTAAAAATATATTATATTTTTTTAGCATAGGTTTCTTTAAAAATTAGTGTAAGAATATCAAAATTAAAATAAGTTTACTTTAAAGTTTTAATATTAATAATTTTTTAAATTTTGATTTTTTTCGTTGAGGGGATGGGCTTGGAAAATACAAAAGAGTATGATAAGATTCAACAAAAAAAAAAATGAATGATAAGTAAGTATGGTATATCAACATAAAATTAATACTTTATAAATCATTAATCTTTTTTGAGAATTTTTAATGAAAAATTGTATATAATTTTATATAATATGAATAGTTTATGTTATCGTATTTGACAAAAAATTTTCTTTGCTTACTAAAATAAATAGTTTATATTGTAATAATTTAATTTTGGATGAATGGAGTAGTACAGAAAAGAAATTGAACTAGATATTATAATAGTTTTTTCCTTTTAAAGTTTGATCATGATAATATTTTAGGAACATTTTGTGGTTAAAGTATAATTAGTTAATTTTAGGAACATTTTAGTATTACAATTGTTGTTTAAGTATTTAATTTCTTTTCTTTTTAATTTTTATAAGTAACTTTATAAATTAGTATTTTAAATTTTAATCATTTCACCCTTCGTGCAGGTATCTTCACAGAGGAAGCTTCAAGTTTTTTTTCTTTTTCCTCAAAGAGCTCATAGTTGTTTAAGTATTTGATTTCCTTTCTTTCTAATTTTTATAAGTAATTTCATAAATTAGTATTTCAAGTTTTAATCATTTCCTATTTCGTACAGGTATCCTCACCACGCGAATTTAAGTTTTTTTTTTAATTTTTTTTGAAAGAGCTCATAGTTGTTTCTTTCTAATATTTATAAGTAATTTCATAAATTAGTATTTAAAGCTTTAATCATTTCAACTTTCGTGCAGATATCATCACCAGAAGGATTCAAGTGTTTTCTTTTTTTTTCAAAGAGCTATAGTTATTTAAGTATTTGATTTCTTTTCTTTCTGATTTTTATAAGTAATTTCATAAATTAGTATTTAAAGTTTTAATCTTTCACCTTTCATACATATATTTTTATCAGGTAGATTTAAGTTTTTTTCTTTTTTCTTCAAAGAGCTCATAGTTATTTAAATATTTAATTTCTTTTCTTTTTAAGTTTTATAAATAATTTTATAAATTAATATTTAAAACTTTAATCATCTCACTTTTTTTGCAGATATATTCACCAAGAGGATTCAAGTATTTTTTTCTTTTTCTTCAAACAACTCATAATTGTTTATGTATTTGATTTCGTTTCTTTTTATTTTTATAAGTAACTTTATAAATTAGTATTTAAAATTTTAATTATTTCATCCTTTGTGCAAGTATGTTGGGGTGTTTCTTTCTCAATTTTTTATTTATTCTTTATTTATTTAGAATGAAAAAGAAATAAGGTTAGGATTTTATTGTAGTATGTTGGGGTGTTTCTTACTCAATATTTTATTTATTCTTTATTTATTTAGAATGAAAAAGAAATAAGGTTAGGATTTTATTGTAGTTTTTAAATACACATAATAATATGTATGTATAATTGGTTTTTCAACTTTTTCCTACTATTACCTACAATTACTTCTAAGTGAATAATTTTTTTTATTAAACACATAAATTTGCTTCATAATTGTAATTTTTTAAAATATATTTCAGTAATTATTATTAGAAATAAAAAATTTAATACCCGTGCATAACACGAACTATTATGCTAGTTTTTCTTATATTAATAAAATATTTTTACTCTCTCTCCTCATCTAAAGCTTTACAGGTTCCATTCTTAATTTTCAAAATTTTCAAACTTTTAATTACTTTAAAAATCTCCCATTGGTTAAAAAGATTTTTGACATCTTTAAAAAGTATTATCAAACCCAATCTCATAGTTTCAATTGAATTTGTTTACATATAAACTTCCAATAACGACCCACTCGTTCTATAGCTCCTAAAATTAACTAGCTCTTTGACCCCACGTTTAATGATCATAATTGTTACAAATCACGCTAATTGACTCTCATTGCAACTCCAACCCTGTAATCTTACTTCTTATCTCACTTAAGCTTAATTTTTTCCATTCATTCTTTTTCTATTTAATTTAGAATTTTTCATTTAATTTTGTTTAATCAATGCTCATCAACTTTCACCAAAGCTCCAATTCTATCCTCTTCCTTCCAATCCTCACTAAGGGAAGGTAATTTTAAAAGAAAATTTTCATAAGAATTTACCTGCTTATTTTTAAATTCTTTTGTAGTTCTATGAAGGTAATATTCACTAAATAATGCATTTACTTTCCCATAAGGGCTTCGTTCATTCTTATATTCCTTCTCATAATCTTGAATAAATATCTTTTTTTTATGCGATGTAAAATTCTTTTGAAAATATTTTGAATGTCTTCCTCCTTTCTTTCCTATCCATGTGGCAAGAACTCTACTGGGAGAAAAAGCTTCCCATTATACAATCATGGTGCACCTGATAAGTTTGACAAAGCCCAATCACCAACCAGCCAACAATGAATAGGTGTTAAAAAATAATGATAAGGGTATTTATTAGGGTTATTACGTTAGTGGTACAGGAGGCATTTTTTTCCTTCCACTTTTTTCGTTATCATTTAGATATTATTTCATGAATGAATTTTACAATTTTTGTTGATCACATAATGTTTCAAGCCACTTTATATTGGCCAGTTTAAGCCTCAATTTTAAATTTAGTACTCTATGTTTCCAAGGAATTAGGTTGGTTAATTTTTTGAAGGGCAAAATTAAAATGAAAAAAGATTGTTACTTTGTCCAAGCCACTACAATGGTTACTTTTTAATTGACACCTTCCTTCATTTGTTTTTTCTTTTTCTTTTTGAATTTTCTTCTTTTGCTTAGCCATTAGAATTATTAAGTTATAATTTTCCTCATTTCTATCTATTTTTCTAATTTTACTCATTATTTTTCTTTTAGTCATTTCTAGATCTAGATCTTTTTGAGTTAGCTTCTTAGGCTATCACTGGAAGTCTCTTCATTGTTTTTCTTCCATGGATCCTATATTGGCCTAATTTTATTTTTTTGGAGTTTTTAATTTTTAATAAGTATTAGAAATGTTTGATTGCTTAAAAGGCTTTACAAGAATAAAAAAGAAAATTTCTATAGAATCTACAGGCACGTTCCAACCTTTTAACCCCAATCGAAACTCTTCTACTACTATAAAAACTCTTCGACCACTAAAAAAACTAACTCTCACGTTCTCACTACTTTTACCACTATACAAACTGTTTTAAATAAATTTAAATTCACGTTCTCAGTTCAACCGATACAAACTACAACTTAATGCTTTGAATTGTTTCAACTCTATTCAAAAGATCTCTTTTATTCTCCAATTTGGTAAGATAGCTTTCCCTCATTCAACCTTTAATTAAAAATTTTAGTTTTAAAATTTTGTCTATTTTTCTTCATTCAATCTTCAATTTAATCTATACTTTCTGTAATTCTCATATAACAATGGCTTAGCAATTCTCATATTCTATAATTATTATATTCTATATTGGCAGTTCCCATTAGCCATTCTATTATTTTTTGATTCTCATATTTTAGCTTTTCCTTGTATGCTTTCTGATTCTCATATTTTTTCCTCGGAATTGGTGTTTAAATTTTGCCATATTTGCTTAGTGCGAGACAAAATTTTCTACAATTTAGATTTTGATTTTGATTACAATTTGTATTTTGATTTACAAATTTATATTTTGACTGTTGTTCTTCATTTTGCAAACCAGTGGGGCTCTAGTACTTACATTGGATTTACTGTGATAAAGAAAAAAATGCCTCATGTACCACTAACGTAATAACCCTAATAAATACCCTTATCATTATTTTTTAATGTTGGCTGGTTGGTAGTTGGGCTTGGTCAACTTATAGATGCACCATGATTGTATAATGGGAAACTTTTTTTTCCAATAGAGTTCTTGCCACATAGATAGGAAAGAAAGGAGAAAGACATTCAAAATATTTCAAAAGAATTTTACACCGCATAAAAAAGATTTTTATTCAATATTCTAAGAAGGAATATAAGAATGAATGAAGCCCTTGTGAGAAGAACAAACGTGCAAAGTAAATGCATTATTTAGTGAATGTTACCTTCATAGAATTACAAAAGAATTTAAAATTAAGCAGGTAAATTCTTATGAAAAAATTCTTTTAAAATCACCTTCCTTTAGTGAGGATAGGGTTGGAGCTGTGTTGAAAGTTGATGAGCACAGATTAAACAAAATTAAATGGAAAAAGAATGAATGGAAAGAATTAAGCTTAGGTGAGATAAGATGGAAGATGATAGGGTTGGAATTGCAACGAAAGTTTTTGACCGTGATTCGTAACAATGACAATCATTAAACGTGGGTGAAAGAGCTAATTAATTTTAGGAGTTATAGAAGGAGTGGGTAGTTATTGGAAATTTATCTTTGAACAAATTCAATTTAAACTATGAGATTGTCATTGATAATATTTTTTAAAGATGTCAAAAATCTTTTGAGAAATTAGCAAAAAATGCCCTCAAATAATTTTTGACTAGCCAGTAATAACTAAAATCTTTTTTGTTACACAATTTATCTCTAATCTATTTTCAGGGTGTCAAAAGTACCCTCTCATGGCAGAATCCGGTAGAGTGGGAGGGCGTACTTTCACGTGGCAAGGCCGTGACTCAAACTTTGAGGGCAAAATTGTCACTCTCTCCTATGTCTTTGCAACTCGTCTTCCCCTTTCCTTTCACTGTTATGCAATCCGAATAAAAATGCATTCCTACTGAAGAACCCAAATTGATTTTGCAGAGAAATCAGCTGCCGAGGTTCATTTGAAGCAAAAAGGTCAAAGACTCTGCCCCAAAGAGATGAATAACAGGGATGAGCTCGAGCAGATCTTCAGCTTCAAGGAGAACCAATATTGCCAAAATAGAGAAATCATCAAGGTTCTGCCATTGTCGAAGGTTGGTAGTCACTCATATGTCGTGGACAAATGCCAACCCATGCAGAAGATTCAATGGGTGTGAAAGATATCAGGTAACTTATGTATGATCCCCATAGAATTTCAAGCTTTAGTTGTTGGAATATTTTAAGCAACAAATTTATTGGAATCTTTCTGCAGTCAAATAGATGTAATTTCTTTGAATGGGTTGACCTACCAATGTGTGAAAGATCAACAGTGATAATACTCAGGTTCCTGCGAAGAATAAGAAGAACTAAATCAGAGCAATTGAAGAAGGTTGAAAGAATAAGATGGTGCTGCAAAATTTTAATAATTTGTTGTCTCATCTTGCTTGTAATTGTGGCAATCAAAGAGATGCAATTGCCATATTTGCTTTAGGTGCATTGTAATTGGGTTGAAGGATGAAAATGAATTGTGGTATGCAAACTTAGGTGTTTTTCTTCGTGTTGGAACTGAGAATTGATGGATGATCTCTCCTTAACTTGCCCCCTTCCATTGCACTCGATTCCAAAAATTGTTTTATGCAGCCCTTGTTCTCCATTTTCATTTATGTGATCAGTGCCTTGATTTATGCTTCTTTGGCATTTCACACACTGTTTAGCATGCAAGTCTAGTTTGCAGATTTTATCATAGCCTAAAAATTCATTTACACCAATATGTACACATAATGTAGCATTCCATGCTGGATTTGAGAATCCAAAATAATGAAATACGTAGACATAAAATGCTAAATTCATAGATTCAATTGGGTAAGATGAAATGATATCTCAAAACATCATATTCCAACATAGAAAATACTGAATCCAGAAATTCAGTTCACAAAATTTGAAATTAACAAACCCCAGCAATGCATTTCAAAGTTCAAAAGGCAGTGCATTTTACAACTCAGTTGTTCACATCAAACCAAAAGTACCAAAATAAAGCCTAACTATAACCATTCTACAATCTATTTCTGAGCTTTCACATTCTTTCTTCTTCAACTGCATTGGAACATTGGTTTCCAAGTTTCACTATACTTGTTTGGCTTGAAATGTCTACCTCTTGTTGAATTGTCACCTGTAACCAGAACAAACAACAATAAAACTTGTGCTGGAATTACCGTCTTTGAAGTAGATAAAGTGCAAAGATTTGTCAACTTACATTAACTGGATTTTTAAAAATTTGAGAGAATGAAGCATGTTGGGAAGTTGCATGTTCACATGTTCACATGTTCTTCTGTTGTGGCCCAAGTTACCATATTTCCCACATCTATTCATATTCATGTGATGAGAAGAGGGATTGGTTTCACTATCTATATTTTGTTCTACATTACACAACCTGGCATTGTAACCTAGGTTCCCACATTTCCTTCATTTCAGTGGTCCAAATAAGGACTTTTTCAGTTTCTTCACTCTACCTTCTTTTGTCCTGGCCATGTTAGCTTCTTCAGGCTCTTTCTTCCTCAGTTTTTTGGACCTGCCTCGGAGGGTTAATCTTTTGGGGGGGAAATGGCTGTTTTTTCCCAGTTCTAAGCCACAAGTTAGGCCCACTAATAGGTTTAACTGACTTTACATACACCCTCATATATGTAGAAATATGGTAACACTCATCAATATAAATTTTAGCATCCTCCCCTTGGGATGTAATGGCACTCATAACATGTACACAGGGTATTCCACACAGCTGCCACTTCCTACATGAACATGTATTCCTATCCAAATCAACTGCATATTTTTCTCCACTCATATGTTCAACTTGGTACATCTTTGAACCCGTACCTCTTGGGATGTAATCTACAAACAACATTTTCAACTTCTCGACATACTTCCTAACCTTTGGGCATACCAGACCTTGTTGTTTTCCCATCCGCTCCCTTTTCATTTGATTTCTGGTCATTAGGTATGTCATAATGCTCTCTAACAGTGACAGTATTGGTCTAGACCTTGCTCGTAATATTATGTTGTTGAAACTCTCACACAAGTTATTGAGTAATAAGTCACATTTAGTGTGTGTTTTGAAGTAGGCCCTAGATTATTGTGCTGGATTTATGTTCTTAACTAACCATTCATGTGCTGCCTCATCTAAGCCTTTTAGGGCAGCCATGTTGTCTAGGAAACTATTAGGATGACTAGATCTAGCACATGCCCACAACCTATTCTTAAGTGCAGTTCTAGTAAAAAAAATTTTAAAATTACTATACAAATGTCTAACACAAAACCTAAGTTCAGCCATTGGAAGCAAATCTTGGATAGCTTGTATCAGTCCTTGCAATAAGAGAAAACATGTTAGTAGTATCAAAATAATTCAGAAGTAACAATGGTAAAATAATGAAGCTTACTTTTTGCTTATCTGAGATCAAAGTTAAAGTTTCAACATCTGAAATGCACAGATATTCAATCAATATTTCTAGAAACCACCTCCATGTCTCAGTATTTTCTATCTCACATAAAGCAATAGATATAAGCAATAAGCAGTTATTGGGATCAACCCCTACCGCAGCTAGCAAGACTGGTCCATGTATCCCCCTTCAATGAGCTCCCTGGCTCTTCTTTTTGTTTTGAAAAATGTGTGCCTTGAAATATTAATGTTGAGCTCTCTATGGACCTTCCCTATAAATTCGACCATATCTACCCCTTTAATGCTTCTAAAATCTTCAATATACCTCTTCTCAAGGTATTTAGGACTGATAATCCTAGGATCATGTGTTCTGCCGCATATGCGCAACTCAGCTAAGGTTTTTATCTACCAATTAGTAGTAGTCCCACACAAGGAAGTATGAATCAACCAACTACATGTGTTACTCTCACACTTTGCTGAAATTCTGCATTTGTCACTCTTAATAATCTTGATTTTCTTGCCCAGTTTAATTGAATGCTATTTTATTGCTTCAAGTAGTTGCCCCTTACTTTCAAACAGCTGACCATATTTAAACTTGGGTAGCTCAGCATCAATTTCAGGTCTGAACCTTTCTGCTTTAAAATTCTTGTTCTTCTGCTATTTTTCATTCTCACTATCTGATGAGGTCCCGCTATTCAAATAATCAGAATCATAGTCATCTTCACTGCCACTCTGAAGAGATGCCTCAACAGGCAATGTTTGACTGATTTGCTTGGTTATACCAACCTCCTTATGACTTTCACCTGAAGTATGACAAACAGTCTCCTTATGGCTATTAATACTGCTCTATATCTCAGCCTCCTTCTCATCTATTTGAAACTCAGAA
The DNA here is from genome assembly GCA_030512225.1 of Rauvolfia tetraphylla. Classification (NCBI taxonomy): domain Eukaryota; kingdom Viridiplantae; phylum Streptophyta; class Magnoliopsida; order Gentianales; family Apocynaceae; genus Rauvolfia; species Rauvolfia tetraphylla. Next base: position 3,284,953 of record JAJQKT010000004.1, on the reverse strand, counting down.
TCCACAAATGAAGTGGACTCAGATGATTCCTCATCTTCTTCACTGGCATGGTAGTCATGATCATCCTCACTACTATGTACATCTTGATTTTTAGGATCTCCAGTTTCAGCTGCTAGGGTTGCCACCTCAGTCCCCACTGGAGTGCCTTCCAAGTGATCAAAACCTACAAAATCTACTCCTATACTGCCACCCTCATCAGAAAAATTTGCAGAAGGCTTAACTGGATCCACACCTTCTGTAGTGCCTTCCAAATCCTCATCATATGCAGGGTGCTGTTGTAAGGTGTTGACTACACTAATCCCTGCATCTTTCCTTTGCCTCTTCCTAGGTGTTCTTGGCCTAACACATGTACCCTATTGGACAACATAAACCTCAGCTGTCCCATATGAACCCTGCTCTGATAAGAGTGAAACATCTGTTTCAGATAGCACTGGCATCAAATATGTAGCCCCACTAGCTCCTTTTAAGTCATACCAACACTCATTCATTCTTTTATAACCCAACAAACTAAAACACAACTCCATATTAACTAACCCAAATCTATCCACATTACAACAGTCAAAAAAGTCTACACTGTCATCCTTATATCTTCTATCACTTTCATTGACAACTATTTTACCTCCATGGTAAACATTTAGAGTAAAGTTGCCAGAGCCCAAAGCTGGTATTATAACAAAAAATAAAAATATTTACCTCAAATTACTCCAAATACATGTGCTATTTCTGTTAAAATAAAGTTTTACTTCTAAAAAATTTTCTACCCAACGTAATTATTTTGGTCAATAGTAAGGATACACATAAAAAAATCAGTCATCCTGTTCGAAATCAGGAAACAGGCAAACATTTTCACGAATTGGGAGACAAGAAGAAATTAAAATGATGACCATATATAGACAAAGATATACAGATTAAAATTTTCTTTTCTAGCCCACACTGTGCCAGCTTGTTCGAAAATGCACATGGCAAACAACATGCCTTCTTACCTCTTTCAAAGCAAATATTTTTTAAAATCTGGTTATGAGAAAAACTCATCATAAGTTGGATTTCACGTATCTCTTGACTCCTCTGGTTATAACCTCATTGTTGTCCACCGGCCTTATCTTAGTTGTGCTTCTTTGCCAGCCCTCAAGATTAGGGCACACGTATTCAACATAGAAAGGTAGATTTTCAGAGAAAAGTGGATTTTAAGGCAGAAGGTTTGAGTGGGGATTATAGTTGGATAATGGAGCTTAGGGCAGATGAATTCAGGCGAGTTTGGTCGTTTGAGAGATAGAATGAACTGTGATTTGATTCAGATTTATTGGGTTGGATAACCCATCAAAGACGGGTTGCAGAGAGATAGGAGAGAGTAACAATTTTGTTCTCAAAGTTTGAGTCACGGGCTTGTCACGTGAAAATACACTACCACACTCTGCTGGATTTCGCCGTGTGATGGTACTTTTGGCACTCCGAAAATAGATTAGGAATAAATTGTGTAACAAAAAAGATTTTGGCTATTACTGGCTAGTCAAAAATTATTTGAGGGTATTTTTAGCTAATTTCTTAAAATCTTTTTAACCAATGAGAGATTTTTAAAGTAACTACCAGCTTAAAAATTAAGAATGGAGCCTATAAAGCTTTAGAGGAAGAGAGAAAAAAAAAGTGTTTTATTAATTATATATATATATATATATATATATATATATATATATATATATATATATAATTAATAAAACACTTTTTCTTTCTCTATGTGTGTGTGTGTTTATTCTTTTTAATTTTTCATTCATATTTTTTAAATTTTTTCATATTATTACATCCTTTCATTAATGTAGTCATTTACATTATATAATGACAAAGATTTTATTAAAAAAATTAATTGGCACAAATAAGAGGATTGTTATAACAATCAAGAAACAAAAGAAAAAATGAAAGCATGATGAAAATTGTTGAAGGGATTTGTTAAATATTTTAAAGATTATTTAGTTTTTAATTCATTAAATACTTCAAAACCTTTTTATTTTTTGCAAAGTTAGTTTTGCTGATTTGGAAGGGATAAGGCTCCCCTCCACCTTACTTCTGCTCACTCTGGCCGTCTAACCAAATTTCATTTCTTTAAATATCTTCCCATTTACTTTCTTTCTCCATTTACCCCTTTCATTCACCTTAGCCAACCATAATGTAAAAAAAAAAAAAAAAACACCAACAGTGATCATAAAATGCAAGACAGGAAAGTCACGGATAAAAGGAGATGCGTCCAAAAATTGCCTCTATTTGATACCATATGAATTTATCGTTCTGCTCTAATTCTAAAACCTCAAACCCAAACGAAAGCCCCTGAACTCCAAAAATGATTTCAAACCCAGTTCTAGCAGCACGGAAATCCTCATTGTTGTACCGTTTGGCGTGTTTCTCTCGCAAACCCACTTCGCAATTCAACACTAGCTCCCTAATTCCGGCTAACCCACTTCACAGAAGTGATGGCTACAGAAGCTGTCATCGCTCAATTTCTTTAACTTCAGTGACTTTTGGGTTTAAAGATTTAGGAAGGCCCCAAATTAAGTTTAAGAAATTGGGTTCTGATTCTTTTCGTGTTTTTTCGGTTTCTAATGGAGGCTCTGGTGGAGGGAGTAGTGGGTTTGGGGGCTCAGGTGGAGGAAATTCTGGCGAGAATGCTGGTGGCAGCGGCGGTAGTGGACGAAACTGGTCACTGCTGTCATGGTAAGGCCTTTTCTTTGTTTATGTGATGGATGAAAGGACCTGCATTTTCTTGTTGTTGATTATATTTTTGAATGGTTTTCTTTAGTTTTAGAATCATTGACAGTTTACAACTGCAAACTGTTAGATTAGCTTATACATTTAATTGCATTTGATGATTGTTGGAAAATTGACGTGCGAGAACAGAAAAAACTAGTCACGAGAAGGATAACTGCAGCTGCTTTTCGTTGAATAGTGAATTTGTGTTTTCTAGAGTTGTATTACGATACCAAATGTTGAATAGTGAATATTGAGGTTATTAAACAAGAAAATAATTACATCAAATACTTCATCCGCCAATAGGATGCTGTGCTTGAATAATATATGGTGATAATGTTTATTTCAAGCTGCAAGTTTAGGGATCATGTAACTTACTTGCAGCTTCATGATTAAAAATTTTTCTATCTCGTTGTTTCACTTTTTTTTGTAGTGAACTCTTTAACAAAAATTTTCTGAGAGAATTGATCTGGATTTTTAAATCTGACAGAATTTGTTTCTTTCTGTTGTGAGCTTGAAGTTGAGTCAATATACTACTACTCCAACTTGAGGTAATCTTCAATATGCTTCAGTCCCAACTTGAGTTAATTTCTTTTTCAGGTATCTTTCTCTTCTTGAGAAATATCCAGTCATGACAAAAGCTGTCACATCTGCAATTTTGACTTTTGTTGGAGATTTGATATGTCAGGTAAGTTCTTATACGGCCTGTGGTTAGAATCAGGTCTCTGATTTGATTTGGATGCATTTGAATTCGTAATCAGCAACGCTATATTTTCTCTTTTGGAAGTGGACAATTTTGAAGAACAAAGAGTACTGCTGCAGCATTCTTTGCTAACTTACATGAATTCATAAAATTGGCAATTGAATCTTCAGAGGATGTATGGAGCATTATGCGTATCAAGGCAATTCATCATATATTTCTATGAAACCTTGCACAAGTTTGCGAAGGCCTCAAGTATAAGGAAACACAAAATGTTTCATTTCTTCAACCAGTTAAGATCCAGAAAATTACATGTTTGGTTAGATCTGGAATGTGGAGATGCTATGTTCTGGTAGGTAGAATCAGCACTATCAATTAGGATGTCATCAATTAACTCATGGGGCCAATATGCAGCTTTAATTAATAAAGATGCTTCTATAAGTATCTTGTTTCTGTTTTCTAATGGCAGTTGAGATTGGTTGAATCCATAATAATAAAATTCATTTATATTCAGATACTGATGGTTTCTGAGCATATCTATGAGATCCAACTTTTAAAGGACGAACTGCTTCAGAAATTTGTTTCCAAAATGTGCATCATTTTAGAATTGTGATGGCATGATCTTAAGTAAGATGCAAGCTAGATTTGGTCTGATGCTTGTCTGGCATTTCTTCAAATTCTTGATTCTCTTAAGATTATAGCATGTTATGGGAATTCACACTTTTATTTTCCATTTAATTGCATCTCGTTTTGGCTGTCATTTTTTCGGATTTTCATCATACACAAAATGTGTTTCAGTTGTAAGTTCATTTTTTTGTGGTTTCTTTAAACTAGAAATTACAGAAGTATTTATTTTGTTGGTCAAATTTTTTTTCTTTTTGACAACAAAAACTGTATGATTCTTTGCCCTTGTTGTTGTTGTTATTTTATGACAAGAAATTCCAGAATTATTGATTTTATTGGTCATTGTTGCTTTTATTTTGATGACAATCATAGTATGATTTTTTTGCTTTTGTGAAAAATCTGCAAATATTTTAAGTTAGCTTAACTACTGTTCTCTACTTATATGCCTCAGCTTGCAATTGACCAAGTACCTTCATTAGACTGGAAGAGGACATTTCTGTTCACACTTTTGGGACTGGTCCTGGTGGGGCCAACATTGCATTTCTGGTAATGGGATCAATGGCTCCCTTTAATCATGCACATACACTTTATATTAGAAAGCATTTCCAGTTCTTCCTCACCTTGTCTTGATCTACTGTTTCTTGGGATGCAATGATTTGGAGAATAATAAATGTTCATGTAAATACTGCACAACAATTGCTCTTACTGATGAAAGGAATGTAATGTAAGCTGTAGCTTATCAATTTGATAGAGAAAAGGAGATTTAATTCATGGGCATGCCACATTAATTATTCTTCATGACCATATTCTTCTGGAAAAACATGGATATAATGTTCCTTTCCTTTTTAATTTTGGTTGTGAAAGCTTTCAAGTGTGCCCCTCAGGTAATTTCTGCTAAGATTTGTTGGAAAACTTTATGTAATATATTAAACTGTAAAGCTAACTGGATAACCATTGCAATTAGTTGATTCTTTTTACAGTACCTTCCATGGATTGTTCAATAAATACAGCTTTTCGTTCTCTTAGGTATCTCTACTTGAGTAAATTGATCACCAATCCCGGAGCATCGGGGGCCTTCATACGGCTTCTACTTGACCAGGTGATTCCTGAGGCTCTTACACATAGTTGTTGCTTTAATATGTATGCAATAAATTTTCCTGATACTATGACTTCTATGAGAGTAGTTCTTACCTGAAGTTCTCCTGCAGTTTCTTTTCGCTCCTACTTTCATTGCCGTTTTCTTATCTACTTTAGTAACATTGGAAGGAAAGCCACAGCAAGTGATCCCAAAGCTTCAACAGGTGTTAATGGTTACGCCCTTCATTTTTTTCTGTGTAAATGTTAGCAATTCATTAGTTATTTTAATCCTGAATCTCTCTTTCTATAGGAATGGTTCTCTTCTGTGCTTGCTAATTGGCAACTGTGGATCCCTTTTCAGTTCTTCAACTTCCGATTTGTACCACAACAATTTCAGGTTATAAGGGCATACTTGTTTTTCTTTACCTCCTTTTTCTTTCCGTTTTGGTAATCAGATTTCAGTGAGGTAGTATTGCTCTCTGCCTCTTTCTAACACCATTTCAAATCTGCAAAGGTCCATATAAGGTGTGCAAAATGTTTGAGGTTTATTGAATTTCACTTGAAGTCCTAAATGTAGCATGTGGCTGTAACATCACTTGGAAGATTGTCCAACATCATTGAACATGCAGAAATCATGTCATGAGAAATATCTAGACATTATTATTGAGTGGAGAAATTTTGTCAAGATATAGTGGGTCTTGGTCAAAATGCGGTAGCTTAAGGGTTAATATTGGAGTAATTGTAACTATGGAATTGGTGAAAATGTGATGCAAATGTGGCATGGTAAAAATTTGATGTTAACGATGATCATTTCAAAGAGTTTTGAGATTTAAAAAGCATGAGAAATGCACCTTTCTCTCCTCGAGAAAAATTCAGAGCAGCAACTAATAAGAAGGGTTGATGAAGACAGGGTGTCTGTCTTTCGAGGGATATAGACTGTTGTTTGTCTGGTTAAACTTGGATTCTTCTGTATGCTAGTACATTTCTATGGTGTATCATGAAGTAATCCACACATATGTCCAGGTTCCAAGTATCAAAAAAGTTAAATTATACAGTGAATAATTGCCTATTTCCAATTACCTAAAGTTAGCCAGGGGAATAACTACGTATTCTGTGGTTTATCTCTTTTTTGGTCATGATGAGTTCAACTTTTTATGCACTTAGAGCTACTTGTCCGGTTCCTAACTTATTAAGAAAGTTGTTTATGAAACCATTCTTTTTCTCCCAGAAAAAAAAACTATCTTATCCTCTTTTGGGATATTAGTTATCCCTCTCTCTCAGTTTCCCTCATATTATTTCCTTTCAGTTTTATGAGTTGTGCATTAAAGCTTTATTTATTTTTGTTTTGCAGGTCCTTGCTGCTAATTTTATTGCTTTAGTGTGGAATGTGATTCTTTCGTATAAAGCTCATAAAGAAGTTCTTGCAAAATAGGTAAAACTTACATCCTTTTGAATGAAACATCAGTACCTATTGTAGTTGGAATGCTCTTAGAAGATCTACGACAGAACAGCGTGGTTTGGATTTCTGGACAGTGCCTGTCGGGCACTTGAGAGATGTTCATGTACTCCGGTGCAGTTCTTGACTCCTATTTTTTATCTCTATGTTAAAGTCTGATTAAACTATGGCTGAGCATGTTTCTTCGAGTTCACAAAAAGCTTCTTATTTGATTGCTCTCTTACTTTTTGATGATTTCTTAAGCTTCATCTTCATCGATAAGCTTGTAGATTTTCAATTGCGGTTAATTGCACAGATTGAAGTCTATTTTGAGGAAGTTCTTTGCTGCCGCCTAGTTGACCAAAGGAAGCTTGTGCTGGAAGAACGAACTAAAAACAACTTTTGTCAATTCAATTTGTTTTCAACCTAAGAAGCTCATAACTTTAAACTGAATGAAATTCAGGAATAGGAGGAATATGATTATAGCAGAATCAATTAGTTATCGATTGTTTTGAAGTTTTACAATGCTCTTTTTTTCAAGTTTATCATGAAAGATAAATCTTGTGATGCTTTTACTTTGTAAAATTTATCAATGGTTTTGATGAGTTAAAACTGATGTGACAAACTTTCGTGCACTGATACTACCTTCTCTCCATTCTTTTCGAATTTAGAAAAATGAAGATTTAGGTTTTTAACGAATGATAAAGCACTCAGTTTCTTTTCTATCCCGTTAAAATGAAAAGGTTGGCATCAGTTTCTTGTCTTTCCCATTAAAATAAAAAGGTTGAGATTTGTTTTCCAAAACTTATCCCTGTGGTTCTTACTTCCAGTTATACGACAGAAAAGCTAGGTGCAGCCCAAACGCACTTAGCTGTCTCTAAGGATACTTGGAGAGGTGACCGACTGATGTCGGATACCATAGAAGCCATAGAAATGAGAGCAAGAATTTGATCTTTTGCTTCTAAAATTTGACTTGAAAGCTTGGGTTATTTAGGTCTGTTTGTCTTTTACATATCATCTGGGATCATAACAACTCTTGTAATCCCCTCAGATTTTAGTTTCATGAATTGCTCCTCAGATTTTAGTTTCATGAATTGCTTAGTGGATAATCCAAGTCCCAGTTAGTTCTTCCTGTAGCCCAAATGAATAGCAGAAGTGTATTCATTCCTTACAATTTGTGTTTATGCTCAGGTTTCTGCAGCAGTTCAACTGATAGCTGAGGCACAAAAAATCGATATATTGGGCATGAAAGCTGTTGCAATCCTTTGGTTTCAGAGTATTTGCAGCTAGTAGTTTTGTGCAAGTTTGTTGACGGTCACTCTGTTGCTGTTATGCATAGAGTGGACTTAGGTCATGGAGTTCTTAAACTTGTCCCCGAGTAGGCTGATTGTAAGGACTATGCAGAAGGGATTATTTTATATCTTGTAATAGTATTCGTGTCCTAAAAGAATTAAAATTCACTTGTGGAGTAGATGATTCATGTTGTATAACGCGTTTTCTGTTGCAAGTAAATTACTGTTTCATCTTGGGATAGCTTTTCCATGAAGTGCTTGCTTTTATCTCATATCCCGATAATAGAAGAAAATTCAGAACTTCATTCCTAGCTCTGATCTTGTTTTTCCTGAATTGATGTTTCTGTTTGAAATGGGTGCGCTTATATCATGTACTTCGTTATTTCAACTGTTGAAAGCTGGGACTCGGGGGTTGGTTCACTATTGACAGCGTTTGTTCTCAAAGAAGTAGAAGGGTCACTTAGTAGACCAATCATGCGCATATTCAATGAAGTTTTTCTTGATTAGAACAAAGCATGAACTGATCCTTACAACAGGGGAAGAACTCTTTTATCAAAGATTTCTCTGTCTTCCTACAATATCACACCTGATTAAACTTCCAATAGTTTTCATCACCATCTTTACATCCTCCCATCTGTTTCCATCTGCCAATTTCTTATACAAATAGCTTTCAAATGTCATCCTCTGTACATACTCATCACCACACAACTCCACCAATGCCTCCCTTGCTGCATTGCTACCATAAAACACTCTTTGCAACAAATCCAAAAACCTAAAAGTAGTTAAATACTTCTCATCCCATTTCTTCAAATACTCCCTCTTCAAATCAGCTTCGCTTATCATTCTTTCTCCTCCCTCTGATGCCCTAACAATTGCCTCCCCACACATCCTTCCACTCTTTGCTGCAAAATAAATCCCTTCACCTGAACATTTGGTCACGTACCCCGCTGCATCTCCCACCAATGCTGCCCTCCCTCGAACCCTAACTGGACGAGGATGTTCTGGGATTGGGTGAGCCTCTACTTTAATTACTCGACCTCCTTCAATTTTTGGCATAACTCTTGTTCTGATACCATGTTGAAATTTCTTGATATTCTTTTTCAAGCAAACTGTTCCTGTCCCTACGGCCACGTGGTCACACTTTGGAAAAACCCATGCGTAAAAATCCGGTGAGACGTCATTTCCTACATACATTTCTGCCAAATTTTCATAATACCACATTTTATCCTCCGGCAGTTTAATCCGTTCTTGGAATGCAATAGCACAAGTGTAGTCTCCAGCTTTTATGGACTTAGCCACCTTACTATTTGCCCCATCAGCACCAATAACAACATCAACAGCAAGGGTTCTTTGGGAGTTCTCCATGTTGTAATGAATAATGTACGGAGAGTTTTCGGATAAGGGAACCTCCACATTCTTGACAAGAGCTTTTACAAGGGTGGCGCCTCTAGCTTCAGCACGGCGGCGAAGGAAGTCGTCAAGCACTTCCCGGCGGAGCATGGAAATGAACTCATGAGGTGCAAGGGTTTTACCAAAGTCCACAGAGAGGTTAGAGGGAGATATAATCTTCATACGGGTAACTTTACGGTCTATGAGGTGAGTAGGGATGGAAAACTCATCCAGCATGCATAGTGGGATTGCACCACCACAAGGCTTAGCAGTGTTGGGGCTGCGTTCAAAGAGGAAGGTCTCTACACCACCAGCAGCAAGAGCTTCTGCCGCCGATGAGCCCGCTGGTCCGCCTCCAATAACCGCTGCCCGGAGCTTGCTGCTGATGGTGAAAGTAGTGAGTTTTGGATGGGGTTTTAGGGAAGGGGTTGGAGTTTGGGGTTTCAGTGCCTCAGTGAGGGAGTGGAGTGGGTGAATAAGAGGGGATGGGATTGCCATGCTCTTGATGGTTCTTTGAGGTAATGCAGTTGAGAGTCTTTAGGGTTTTGACGATGAGGAAAGTGGAGAAGATGGTGATGGGGTTAGATTTAAGCTTACGCTACTTGGTTTATTGGGGAATTAAAAATGAAAGAGAATCTTGAAAACTTGTGCAAAACTGTTGACTAAGTCCATGATGCTTTCAAGTATGTGGTGTTTTGTTTCTTTTGATTGAATAGATTATTGATTTCTGTTGTTTTTTCCTGTATGTTTGTTGTGAGCCAAAGTGAAGACGAATCTAGTGTTTTTCTTTCTAGTTCATGTTATTATTATTTAATTCTTTTTAAAATATAAGATATTTTTATATTTTTTTACTTTAATATTATTTTTTTAAAATTTATCTTCGTTATTAATATAATTCTCTTATTTTTTATTATATTAATAAAATTAATTAAGAATATAATAAAAATATTCTTTTTTTTTCTTAATTTATAAAAAAGTAATAAAAATAATATTTTATTTTAAAATTACATTTTACCAAAAATAACAGTGTGATAAAAAAGTGACAAAAATAATATTTTATTTTAAAATTACATTTGACAAAAAATAACAGTGTGATTATGATGCAAACAATGTCTTTTTTCAATGCATATTGAATATATCTCAACTATCAAATTTTATTTCAACAATTTAGAACTCACGTATATATTGATTCTTGAATAATTATTCAATTATATAATAAATAATTTACGTGTAAATTTTTAATTACTGAATTAAAATTCGATGATAGAAAATTTATTGCACGTGTTAAAAAATTTTTCTATCTAACCAAATTGTCAAAATAGTGCATTGGTAGAGGCAAGCCACTTGCTCCCATCCAATTCGGTAGTCACTACTATGCTCCCATGTTTGCATAGAGGGCAGAGAAAAGAGAAAGCATTTCAAGGTCTTTATTTCTCTCTTTTTATCCGGACTAGGTTGGTAATTATGTATTTGAAGTGTAGATTTTTGAAGTTTCCAGAAAGGTGTTTGATGAAATGCCTGAGAAATATGGTGGCTAAAAAGACATTTTATTAAAGTATTTGCAACTGATATCCTCTAGATGTATTTTGTTATCATTTTTTCAATAATTAAAATACTTCATTTATAGAAAAATAAAAGAGATTACACAAATGGCTTAAGAATGCATAATAATAAAGAAAATACCATATTTCATATATTTAGATGGTTTATCTATAAAAAAAATAAATAAATAAACACACTTCAATCTTATATTCGATGCCTTATTTATCATTCTTGGACGTCACTGGAATAGATAACTTAATTCCATTATCTTCTTTGAGCAAAAATTTGAAAGACTCTAAATATATACGATTTTAAAAATTACTTAAGAAGGAGATGGAAAGTTGAGGATTCACCCAGACCTAATCGGAATACGAAAATAACTCAAACAAGGAAGAGTGTGAAACATTAATGTAAAAAGATTGGTTTTAAAACATGTCATTGGACTTTAAATTCTGAAAAGAATATCACCATAATTTGTAGATAAAATAGAAATATAAAATATTAAAAATACTATTAAAAATAGTAGATCTTGCCAAGATCACACCTCCAGCGACTGCCAGAGCACCGATCTGGCGCAAGGAGGAGATGCAGAGACGCCGAAGAGAAGAGAGAGAGGGAGAGGGAGAAGAGAAGAGAACAGAAGAAAAATCTTGCTTCTGTTACGATTGACGTAACAGATGGACTGCATTCCCTAGGAGAATAATCAATAATCACTTTGTTTCTCACATGCAATTGCGCATCATCAGCTTTTCGATTAGAAAAACAAACAAACAAAAAGCATCTTCAGCTCCTCATTTTCATCTTTTTATGATCTAATGGACTGAGGGGAGGTGAAAATGCCAATGGACAAAATATGAAGAAGACTTTCAGAAGGATCTTGCAACCATCTTTTATCTTCTTCCATCAGAATAGCCATTTTGTCCGCCACTTGATTCTCTTGTAGCAGCACATGCATGAGTTACCTCCGAGGTATATGCTGCAAGAGAGTCCTGTAATCATTCAAAATATGAGTGTAGCGTCGACAGTATTGTGTGTTGATCAATGTAATAACAAAATGCTAATTTAACTTTTTTCTACGACAATAGAAATGAAAACAAGAGTCAATTTGAGAGTGTCTTTCAACCTCACTATACAATTCATAGTTGCGAGGCACTGTGTACTTACAGCCTCAAAGGTAAGCAAATGAATCGGACCAATGCATGACAGACGGAATACTTCAACTCCTTGAATAGGAACGACAGTAATTTTTTCGCATTTGACTATAATAGTCCTTTCGATATTAGGGCTGTAATCGAATAGAGCCCTTATCGAATATGTTTGTGTTCCAACATTTGGGGTGCATATTGATAGACTTTTGTCTGGATAAGAATGTAACCGGTGTATTTTTTATTTTATAAAAAAGTTATTTTTACATATTTTAAGATAAAAAATTTTAAATCTAATTTATATAAACCCTTCAATTTTTAGACTTGAAAACTTGCAAATAAAATAATATATTATCTGATATTTTTATCTACTAAATTTTATTCAAGCTTCAAATTTTCAAACTGAATTCAAACTTTAAGAATTTTTGGTCTAATCGAGATCGAGCTCAAATTCGAGCTTGGTCTAAAACTCATCGAGTTCCGCTTCAAACTCATTTGCACCCTACTTATATATATATATATATATGGGAACAAATAATGGGGCTTTGTAAGTAGTAGATGATTTCCTATCATTAAAGTATTTTCCCATTACGCGGAGCCCCAGCAAGGAAGATGTTAATGCTTTATCCTTTGGGTAAAGAAATACTAATCCCTCCTTTTGTTCATTTTATATTGGATTTGTAACTCCTTCTGATGTATTAAGAAATAAAAAACCATGTTTGAAAATTAGGAATATATGCCTCTACAAAATTTATGTTCACAGATGATGCATTCTTTTTCTTTTCTCTTTTTCCTAATAGAGATGAATTTTTGTTAGCACTGTCAAATAGGCCGACCTATCGTTGGCTAGCCTTAAGCAGAGCGAAACCGGTTGGGTCCGTTTATTGACGGGTTGGCCTCTACAAAATTTATGTACACAGATGATGAATTCTTTTTCTTTTCTCTTTTTCCTAATAGGGATAAATTTTTGTTAGCACTGTCAAATAAGCTGACCTGTCGTTGGCTGGCCTTAAGCAGAGCGGAACGGGTTGGGTCCGTTTATTGATGGGTTGGGATATGGCTACTCAATATCCGTCTATAGGTGGCTAGCGGGGTAGGTTTTTAAATATATATATATATATATATATATATATATATATATATATATATATATATATATATATATATATATATATATATATATATATATATATATATAACTTCAAAATATAATATAATTTATATTTTTTTTACCTACTTAACATGAATAATGTTGTTTCATGTTTTGATTAAAAAAAAATTGACTGGTTGGCCTGCCCAACTCGCTGTAATTCGCGGGTTGGTTAGGCCCCCGTTTAAATGGGCCTAAACCAGCTAGGTCCAAGCGCCGCTTAATTCACTGGACAAACGGGCTAGCCCGCTGGCCGCTGGCCCATTTGACAGTGCTAATTTTACCTCACTTGTTTCTTAAATACCTTCCCATATATGACATATTTGATAAAGTAATTTCTAAATAAAAGGGTTTGAGATAATAAAAGTTTAATTGGTAGTCAAGTATCTATCTCACTCGTTTTTCTTAGAAATCTTACGGTAAGTTGCACACTGAAGTACATATAAGGAAAAGTTTTTTTAAGGAAAGAAGCTTTGATAAGAAAAAAAGTTACACAACTTTTTTAGTACAAAAAATTATACAATTAAGAGAAATATAACTCATATTAATAAAAAAAATTTAAGAAACGAAAACAAAAATAAAATAGTTAAATATTAAATATTTGTTTTGTTTGACAGATATAATTGTTGTGCATGAACAAAAAAAGAAACAAAAATATGGATGCAATTTTGCTTTTCATTTTTCTTTGAAGCCTAAAATTTTTTAAGGAAAAAAAGTGAAAAAAGGATTAATCTCAATTTCATCCTTAAAAATGCGACAAATTCTCAAAAAAAGGACTCAAATTCATTCCGTCCCAAAAAACCCCCGTGAAATTGTCACGTAGGTCTCAAACAAGAGCCTTTGGCATTGGCCATCTCCAATCTAATAGCACGTATAAAACAAATTGAGTCAAGTGTAAATTTTGAAACTTGAAAGAAGGAGTGCCTGCTCTACCCTTCTTCTTCTTTCCTCATGACTCTACCAAACAAAAAGAGTCAATTCTTAAACAAATGCAAATGGACATATTTGTAGGAACAACACTGGTGCAACTACAATAAGAATGTGAAGGAGAGGAGCTCATGGACCGATCTTAATCAAGATCATACTTTTAAAGCATGTGAAAATAATAATACCTGTAAGGCTTTACTTAGATCAAATATGCTTTTTGATTTTTACTTTGTTCCAACATGTGAAGTTGGGATTTTTCTTGCTCATGGGTGCAAAAATGGCAAATTAGCATGTTTTGTCCTATATGTTTTATTACTTGGTATGTTAAGTCCCCTTTGAAAGTTTTTAATTTTTATAGTCCCTATTATTTTTTCGAAACCAGTGATGAGGACTTTTGGCAACTGTTACGGCAGTTTCCGGCCAAATTTTACACAACCTTCTCACGTGAGTAGATTCTCAGGGGTAAAAAAGGCAAAACAACACCGAATTTCTTTTTTAAAAAAAACTCATACCCGCCATGTGTGAAACAAAAGTCGGAAGCAGTCATGATATCCTCCAAAATTGAAGTTAGGGCATTTTCACTGAAATTTGAGATAGCAGGAGAATGAAAGAGTGAAGAAGATCGAAGAAATTCTGTTAGAAGAAGAAAGCAAGGCGAAGTAGCTTTGGCATTCAACCGAAAGAATCTGGAGATGGCTTCTAATGGGCCAATGCGATGCTTTTGTGGAAATGTCTGTGTGAAGAGGACTTCGTGGACCAATCTGAATCCGGGAAGAAGATTTCTTGGTTGCCAGAAGTACGGGGTAAGCCATCTGAAGTGTCTGAAATGCATTAAAATTTCTAGGGCTGAGAAATTTTGAATAATTTTTGAGCTCACCTTTTGCAGGAGATGGGTTGCTGTGGATACTTTTCTTGGTACGATCCTCCTATGTGTGAAAGGGCAATAGTTGTTATCCCAGGTTTATTAAGAAAGATCAGGGAGTTGGAAGCTGATAATGAAGCAGAAAAAAAACGAGTGAGGAAGCTGTGGATCACTGTGATGTTGTCTTGGTTTATCATGCTGGCAATGTGGGTTGCCACAGTGTGAAATTAGTTCTTAGGTATTGGTGCAGAAATAGACTTTGCAGTTTCAAAATTTCGAAGCACATGAAGCAAATGTATTGGTTATTATACCAGTTATGGTAGTAGAATGGCCAGGAAAAAGCATTGGCCATGTTATGGTTAAAGATTTGCCTTTTCATTAATTAGTATTATTATCTTTCATCATTTTCAGTTCAGTATCTTGTTATCATATATAGACAAATTCAACAGAAGGATAACAAATGCATTTAAAATGCTTATGCGACTTTATTTCTCTTGTAACTGAAGGCAAAAATTTACAGAAGTTATGTATTTAACAGCCTGTCAAACAAGAAAACCCTGAAGAAGCTTGAGCTCAGTTCTGCAAATCCAAAAACTGCCTAACATGTTGATACAAGGCATAAAATCAAAACACAGTAACAGCTAATCAGAACTTCGTCCAGGCTACAGTCTATCCTAACTGAAGGCAAACTCTAGTATCATGAAGCCAAATAAACATGATATGCCCCTCCATATCCCCTTAGGCTCAATCTTCCTTTCGTAGAAATGTTTCACATGTTCTTCTCGGATGCAAAGATGCCCCTGATTTGCTGCATTTGGCCCTGTTATGGCCAACCTCCAAACACCAACTGCATCTAACTTGTCTTCTTTTTTTGTTTGTTGTGACCTGTAATTAAATGACTAAAGTTAAGTAATGTGTTAGGGATACTAATTTGAACTAATCCAACAGTTAGGACAATACCTGTTCGGCAGCATTATCAGCAGACCCAAAGTCTTCAACAGTTTGTGACTGTAAAGTTTGTGACTGTAAAGTAACAGTTGATTCCTAGGTATATGGTATTTCTGCTTCACTCTGGTGTTCATTTACTTGGCCTGAAGTTCTCTCTTTATGTGTTGTAGTGTTTTGAATTGAACAGGTCCTTCTATTGTGCCCTAATGCACCACACCTGCTGCATTTGTTGACATTATGCCCATAGGTATTAGTGGGATTATTATCAACCCTGCCTTCTACAGTAGGTATCTGATTATCAGTTCCAGTTATGCACTTCCTTCTGTTATGCCCAACTTGCCCACAAACAGTACACTTTTGATTCCAAATGGTCGCCTTGGACATCTTCTCAACTCCATTAGGTCCAACCTTGGACCGTTTCTCACCAGGTTCCAGTCTTCTCTGTTTTTTGGGCCTCCCAGGTAGCCGTAATTTGGCTGGAGGTTGAACTGGGGGAATTCCTGTCCTAGGCCAATTATTTGGCCCATTAATTGGATAAATAATTGGTGCATATGTCCTAGTATATGCTGATAAACTATAGCATTCATCAACATATTCCTCTGGATTTTGACCATCCATACCAAGAGCAGCAACTGCATGTGTGCAAGGTATTCCAGAAATGTCCCACCTCTTACATGTGCATGTTTTTGCTCGAATATCAACTGCAAATTGCTCTTGGTTGGACTGCCTGACTTGAAACATTGAACTACCAGCAAATGAAGGGTAACAGTGTGCAGATTTATCCTTCACTCTTTCTAGAATCTTTGTTATCCGGGGACATATCTTACCCTTCTGTCTACTGATCCAGTCTCTCTTTGACTATTGTCTTAACATAAGATATGCTCGTATACGTTCTAACATACCCAGGATAGGCTTACTTCTTGCTCCAATTATTTGCTTGTTGAAGGTTTCACTGTGATTGTTGAGTAGGATATCACACTTGATGGTATCCCGGAAGTGTGACCGCGTCCAGTGAATGGGACTTGTATTCTTCTCTAGCCACTCATGTGCACTGGGGTCAAAATCTTTCATCCTCTGCATTTCATCTTCGTACTTGTTCTTGTAAGTTGCCTTTGCACATCTCCACATCATTTCCTTCAGTGCATCTCCTGGGTGTAACCTCTTGAAATTGTTGTGAAGATGTCTCACACAGTGTCTATGCTCAATTCCAGGCAGCATTGAGCCTACAGCTGGGATTAAACCCTGCAAAGCTAGAAATAGATATAGAGTAAGCAATTTTGTTGATCAATTAATAATATGCAGAGATAATGTACATGTTATTAACTTTTGTCTGTCAGATATAATGCACCATTCTTCTGGTTTTTGCATTCCAAGGTCTTCAGTTAACCCTTGGATAAACCAGGCCCACGAATCCCTATTTTCAGACTCCACAACAGCATAAACAACTGGAAAAATCCCATTATTTGCGTCTATCCCAACAACTGTCAACAACACGCCAACATGTGGACCTTTCAGGAAGGTCCCATCAAGTCCTATTACTTTTCTGCACCTTGATTTGAAGCCTTCTCTTAGAGCTTGAAGGCACACATACATTCTTCTAAAAACAGTAGCACCTGCTCCCTCGGTATCCACAACATCCAAATACACCACAGACCCTGGGTTACTCCTTCTCAGCTCTTCACAGTAGTACCACAACAATCTTTACTGATCCTTGTATTTTCCCTCAATAAGCATCCTTGCTTCAGCCCTTATTCTATAAACTTTCCATTCAGAAATATTGACATTCAGCTCTCTGTGTATCTTGTCCCGAAATTCAGCCACATTAACTCCATTTTCAGACCTAAAATCCTCTAAATATCTCTTGGCAATATATTTTGCATTAGCTAGCTTGTGATGTAATGTCCTTGAACAAGAGTGAACCTTTTGCAATCCCCTGATCTGGAATGTAGGTGTTAAACCTAGCTTGTGTGCATACAAGAGCCATTCACAGTTCTTAGCACTGCATGTAGCCCGTACTCTCTGTGCATCATTTTTTTTGAAGATAATGGGTCTACCATGCTTAATTCCATGCTCAATTATTGCTGCTTTTAACTCACATTTACTGCTGAATATTATTCCTGCAACAAACTGTGGATCTTTCATGTCCCTTTCAGGTTTGAACTTTGGAAAATTTTTTATCAATCTTGCAGACCCATCTTCATCTGAGCTTGAATGAGAGTGGAAGAATTCTTCATCAGAACTGCATACAGAAGCAGATTCTTCATCAAAGTCATGCACTTCATCCCCATTAAATAGTTCAACCTCACGTTCAGTCATGTTTGCTGACTGATTTCCTGCATTGGCTGGTTTTTTCAGATTTTGTTGTTCAACTTCTTGTTGTTTTCTCTTACACCCCTGCCGCCTCCTCACCTCCAAGGATACATTCTCATCAAAGTCTTCAAGTCCTTCATCTACAAACTGTTCAAAAATCTGATCATCACTGCTACTTGCATCAAAATCAGAATCATGAAAACTATCCCCATCTGAAGAATTGTCTTCAACATCATCCCACAACGGCAGGTTTTCTGTCCTACATTCAGTTGAAGTTGCAGTGTGACCCTTTAATGTGTCAACTGTTACACTTTGCCCTACAGGTCTTCCAACGTTTGTTACAAGGCCATCTAAGTCTGGTTCAACAATATTTACGTGGCTTGTATCAGTTTCAGTTTCACGGTTAATAGGATCATCCACATTACTACAATGAACATTATTTATCCCACCACCAAAACCAGCACATTCACCCACATCAGAATCACCAATAACACTTCCTTCATTTGCATCTGCTGCTTCATTAGCCTGATTCTCAACCTCAATACTATCCCCATCACCTATTCGTTTGACATCTCCAGACTTTTTCAAAAATTTAATAAACTCAAATTCAGGTGTGTCCTTATCATGGCGAAAGTACAACTCCACAACACATTTCTCCTCACCAAAAACACACATTTCTTGGACATGATCTTCACTCTCCAAGAATTTCCATGCATCTCCAGTATCTATTCCCTTAATTTTCCAAAAGAAGCCAACATAGTTGTTATAACCCAATGTATAAGCCAACTTATCCAAAACCACCATGGACATGGTGTCACAGGAGCAGTAGTCAAAATGAGCAGCTTGCCCCCCTATATATTGTTTACAACCATCTCTTTCAACTAATTCCCCTCCATGAAAAACCCTTATAGTAAAGTCATTACACCAGGCTCCTACCAGATTAAATGCCAAAGGCAACAATACAAAGAGCAATTAGTTTCCCTCTAATCTGTCAGTCAAATGCACAAAAACAGTAATGAATGTGAAGGGGGACTAGGAATGTAAAACAAGCACAAGGCAGTAAGGTCCATCCATAATGAATACAAAAGCCCTTCAAAGTTAGAATTTGTTTCAGAGAGCAAAAACAGAAACATCAATCACTTTTTCTCTGTTCTACCGGTCAAATGCACAGAAAACGTACATACATGCCACTTCGAATAGAAAAGCAATTTACTGACAGAAATTATCGTTTGAAGCTAATAAACAAACATAGCCAGCAAGTAGGATTTCAGAAACTTCGATTAAAGGTTACAACTTTATCATCAACCCTTAACATTTTTCGGATGAAAATTAACCCCACTCATGCGCACTTACCGTAACGAGGCTCCTCCTCATTTGGTTGCCTAAATTGCATCATCAAACGAACCATTCTGCCCTTGGAGTGACGAACCTTCAATCTTATTCGATTTTCCCTTTGCCTGCTATCTCAGATTTCACTGGTTTTGCAATTTCAGTA
This sequence comes from Rauvolfia tetraphylla, assembly GCA_030512225.1. Lineage (NCBI taxonomy): Eukaryota > Viridiplantae > Streptophyta > Magnoliopsida > Gentianales > Apocynaceae > Rauvolfia > Rauvolfia tetraphylla. The sequence goes on along the minus strand of JAJQKT010000004.1, from coordinate 3,265,324 downwards.
ACCAGGCCGTAACTTCAGTTTTGGGGGAAAATCTGTTTAAGGATTCCGACTTTTGTTTCACACATGGCGGGTATGAGTTTTTTTTAAAAAAAGAAATTCGGTGTTGTTTTGCCTTTTTTACACCTGAGAATCTACTCACGTGAGAAGGTTGTGTAAAATTTGGCCGGAAACTGCCGCAACAGTTGCCAAAAGTCCTCGTCACTGGTTTCGAAAAAACAATAGGGACTATAAAAATTAAAAACTTTCAAAGGGGACTTAACATACCAAGTAATAAAACATATAGGACAAAACATGCCAATTTGCCGTGCAAAAATCCAATGACTATCACTGCATCATATGGACCAACCCCAATGTGTGTAAGGAGTAAGTGCATTATTCCAGGCTTGTTGAGAAAATTGGACAAGATTGAGGCTGTCTACGATGTAGGGTGAAGGAGAAGTGATTGTAGCTGGTTTTAATTTCCTAGGGAATTTTTCTTTGATAATTTATATTTTGGAGACTATATTATGTAGATGTAGGGTTAAATGTGTTTAGAATGGCTTCTATAAGGTTAGGTTTGTTCAATTATTGTGCCTCTTGTCAAATTTTGTGTGCTAAGTCGATTATGCACAGTTTAACACAACACATACAAACAGAATAATAAGTTTGACACGAGAAAGTTGGTCACGCAGTTTGGCTCAACAACCTACATTAGCTTGGCCATACCTAAAAAAGTAATCTACTAAACTTTCTTTTACGAAGGTATAGGAACATACTCTCAATCTCCTCTAGTGATTCTCCAAGTAGACTTGGTAACATACCATTTGCCAAAGTTGTCTCAACAGCTGGAAATTCAATAACCAAAATGTTGCCTCAACAACTAGAAATTCAATCAACCGTAGTGTTGCCTTTATAATTGGAAACACGCCAATCATAACTTCTGCCTCCACCATTGTTGAACTATCATCTAGCTAGAGTCATTGCCTCCACGATTGTCAAACTGTTATCCAATCACAGCTCACCTCAACAAGATGTGTCGAATACCTTTCAACAGGATGCAACAAGATCACACTTATACTTATTGTATACAACTAACTCCATCAGCTACAATACCCTTTTCTCTTTGAGGTGGATAGAACATGAACTTGTCAAGTGCCTCCAGCATTTATTGAAGAATCAGTTTCTAACACTTGAACAGAAATAGCACACTTTAACTCATGAACAGAATAACAAGAAGATAAAGTGTGCTGTTGAACTTTCTCAAGATGAAGCCTCTATACCATGAGTGCTTGGATAACTCTCTCTAGATTTTGCTTGAGTGCCAAGAGTTCTCTCGCTATAAATTCCAAGAGTTTCATGAAAGATTTTATGGGAGTTAATTTGCTTTGCCTTGAAGCTCACATATATATAATTGCTAGAGAGTCTTGAGTTTCTTCTTCTTCAAGATTGATATCCCAAGAATATAGCAAGAAATTCCTAAATATTAGGATATCAATTTCCTTGATATTTGTGGTAGATTGATTTGAATGAGATCCTCCAAATCCTAGGATCTTCAAGAGATATTAAATATCTTCTCCTTGCTATAATGAAGTTTTGCTCAAATAATGACAACTTCTAAATAGACTCCTTAATGCCATAAGGTCTTCTTGGCAAATAATATCAAATCCTTGTTGCCAAGAAACTTGCCATAAAGAATTCCTCAATGTCATAACAGTTTCCTTTTATCTAATATGGTTTTATAGGTTGCCAGTATACTGTTAGAATGAAGCCATATGCATTAGCCACACTTGGGCAGGCTTTTCTATTATGGCTAGTTCTTCTATATAAGTCACACTTGTTCCTCGTACAACCCTTTCTAAGCTTGCCATGTTGCTGTTCCTGCTACAACTCGTTAGCTCATTCCCTCATATTCTTCTTGGGTCTCTCAAGCATTTGCCTTGTTTGTTAAGGTAGAAACTCATTCAATCTAGGAGAAGGCCAATAGGGTTTAGAGTGTGACTGTAAGTTTTGAGAAAATCAATCTTCTTTAGCCGCTCATCGACAATAGGACCATCATTCTCATCCTCCATCTCACTATTAACTCCATCTTCATCATTAGAACCATGCATGACAATTAGAGATCCTGCCTCCTTCAATGAGTTGATTTCCTTTAGGATGAGAAAACAAATTTTTGATCTAAATGCTCAATGTATACATCAAAAACCTTGTTCTTATTAATCCAGTTTTTAGTGTCCATTGCATCAGTGTCATTCTCTATACATTTTCAACCAATCCGAGGAATAAAATAATAGTGATTTCTCATATCACTACAACCTAACTACTTAGTCATCTCATTAAGCTCAATAAGAGACAGTTTATCTCTTCTATAATTATCAAAATGACTTAGCATCAATTAAAGCGTGAAGTTCATTTCAACCAACTATTTTTCCTTTTAGGAAGAACATAATCCTTATAAATTTTATAAACCCATCTACCCTGTTCTCTTGAAATCAACGGTGCAATCAATGAAAGCAACAAAGATATCACAATATACTAGGAAAATATACCAAAACTCAACTTTAATACACTGCCACAATAAGAATACCATCAAGAGAGATACCTACCTTAAATTAATTGTTTCATGATGGATTTACATTACCAATCACCTCTTTAAGAACCACAACAACTCTTCCCCTCAGCCCCAAGGTCGCAAATGGTTGAAAGTTTTCCCCCTTCGATTGTGTTGTTTCCTCTTTCCTCTCTCTTGACTCTTAATAGTGCAACTGATTGATTTGTCACCCCATTTGGATTTTAAGTAGGATTATACTAAACAAAAGACTATTTTGTCTAGCTTTTGTTAGATGTTAAACCATTTGACCTGAAGTTTGGGAAGTCTCTTATATTGACCCTGTTATATTGGAGATGATCAATGATAGATGCCCTCATTTGAGACTATTTGGGGGAGTTTTTGGGACGGAGCGAATTTGAGGCCCTTTTTTGAGAATCTGTTACATTTCCAGGGATGAAATTGAGATTAATCCAAACAAAAGTTAGGATGAGTTTACTCTGTTTCCCTTTTCCTCATCCCTCTTTTCTCAGGTCAGTGTTGTTAAAGGACCAAGGTGCAAGAAGAAGCAAAGGGGGTCTAGAGCCTTGAGGCACAAGGCGTAAAAAGGCGTGTGCTTTTTTCACAAAAGGCGCACATTTAATATAATATTATATATATTCTTGAATATTAAAAAATACAATAATAGATAATTGTAAATAGCATAATTAAATGAAACAACCAAAAACTCTAATGCCTAATCATTATAATCATCTAAATGTTTTCAACTTGATCATTCTTTTCTAAAAAAGTATTTTCTTCTTCTTCTTCTTGGTCATCTTCATCATACTCATCAAAACTATAATCACTTGGAGATGATGACCATAAAGTAGAATATGAAGGTCCAAAATGAGAAGCACTAGGTTCTTTGACCTAGATGAGTAGCGTGGTTCATTTACTTTAGCTGCCCTAGAAACCATAAATCAAATCAAATATGAATCTTCAAATATTCGATCATCATTTTTAGCCCAACAAACCATTTATTTGAATCATCAATATCATTCAAAGAAAGGGGATCTATCCTATCCTTTATTGAGTATCGACGAACTAAAGCTCTATTATAATTAACAAAGACTAAATCATTAAGTCTCTTCTGTTCAAGTCGATTTCACTTCTTTGAATGAAGTTACAACACAAGTTAATTAAAATTATAAGAAATTTAAAATGCATAATAAACACTAAAGTTATGAAATTAGTAATTAACTTACATGTTCAACAAGCTCCAATTTCACTCACATCCCAAAGAACTACAAATGAGACTTAAAACTTTAATTGCAAACTTTTGTAAGTTTGGAGCTGAGGAGCCATAAGTACTCCACCACATAGCTATAAAAATTAAACCAGATAAATCTTTAATTATACCAAAAAAGATATTAAGAATTAATCTATATATATCAATTTCATAATTTAAAGCAAATAAGTAAATATTTCTTATTTAGTTTTTACCTGGAGCGAATGTTTCCCTTGTAGAAATTGTAGTTGTCATTCCAAAAATTCCGTCATCTGCTTTATACTTTGCAAGCTCCTCCATAATTAGTGGCATTTTCTCTGGTGGTTCTAATTTCTCAATGCACAAGAGTAGCCCCTTGTTCACTTCTTTGTGACTCTCAATGCTTTCATTCTCATAAAAAAAATATTGGATTCAAGAAATAACAAGTTGTGCGCAAAGGACGATGAAGTTGGTTTGACCATCTATTATCAATGATCTCATAAATCTTCATGTATGAACTATCATCCTGGAATGCTTTTGCAATGGCTTCTTTCTCACGGTCCATAGCCTCATAAATATACCCCATTGTTGGTTTCTTCTCACTATCAACCAATCAAAGGACCCGAACTAGAGGACTAGAAACCTTCAATGCATATGCTACCTTTGTCCACTATCTTTGATCCATCACAATTGTTTGAGCTCTTTTTCCGCCAGTCTCACGTACCCACTTACGTTCTACCCATTCTGGTGATATAAACATGTTTCTCAACTTATTTTTTAATAAGTAAATCCTTGATAGAGTGATGAAAGTAGTTGCAAATCTAGTCTTTGCAGTTCTAAGTAACTCTATTCCTCCGGTAAATGTTCTCATCATGTTCAAAACTCCCACACGGCTATATATGAAGCTTGTCATGATGTTGCTCTTTGATGTGTGAGTTTGATGTTTGTTATTTTGTTAATATCCTCTAACATCAAATCAAGGTGATGAGCAGTGCATGGGGTCCAAAATATCTAAGGATACACACCCTCTAACATTTTTCCTATCAAATCAAATAATAAAATAATATTAACTTAATATAAATATTATAAATGAAAAAAATAATTATAAACAATAAAGATTTCTGCTTATCAGCCATAACATTATTAGAGGCATTATCAGTCACAACTTGAACAATATTTTCTAGACCTACTTGTTTGATGAACTTGTCAAACAACTCAAACATATAAGTTCGTGTCTTTGACTCATTAGAAGCATCGGCTGATTTAACAAACATACTCCCTTTGGGAGAATTAACCAAGTAATTTATCAATGTTCTTTGTCTTTTCTCGATCCAACCGTCCACTAAAATCGAACAACCAAACTTGCGCAAAGCATCTTTGTGAGATTGAAACTCTCCATCAATTCTATCAACTTCTTTTTTGAGCAAAGGAACTCTAATCTCATGGTAAAATGGACATTTCATTTCTCGGCCATAATCTCCGATAGAATGTATATTCTATCAAAGCTGTCATACTTGACGGCATTAAATGCAATTCCAACATCATACACCCATTGAGCAATTGCTTCACAACCACACCCTCTAATTTGTTTTTTTTAACAACATTATCTTCATCTATAGTCTTTTGTCGAGAAACTCCCATTTTTGTTGAAGATTTTATAATGAACGTATCCATTGGATCTCTTGTTCTTTGAGAGACTCCCATGCTTTTCTTGCTTCTATTTGAACTTCCACTTGCCATTTTTCTTTTCTCTCCAAGTTCAACACCCTCCTCCTCCTTTTCCCCAAAATCAAAATCATCCACATCAAGAGGTTTTCCCATGTTAAGCACCTCTTTTGCTTCTTTCTTCTTTTCCATTTGATTTTTCATTCCATCACTAATAGGTTGAGGCACAAGTTTACACTTGATGGAAATTCTAAATCCCCCAATCAAATGTTTTATTCAATGAATACCTCATTTTATCACATTTCCACAAAACTTGCACTTCAAATCATTTTTATTTTTTTCACTTTCATCAACCAATGTACAATACTCCCATGCTAGATCTTTTGCCGTTGATGCAGGTTTACTTGTAGTAGTATCCATGACTCACTAGAAATGCATAAATAAAATAAACAATGTAATTAAATAAATACAAATATATATAAATTTTAAAACAAATAAATAAATAATAAAGAGTATAAAAATTAAGTATGTAATACGCAAAAATATCTATAATATATAATTAAAATAAAAATAAATAGAATTTTTTAAAACAAACAAATGAATAATAAAGAATATAAAAATAGGTATATTATACATTAAAAAATCTATCACTATATATAATATAATTAAAATAAAAATATATAAAATTTTATAAAACAAAAAAATAAATAATAAAAAGTATAAAATAAGTATATTATTAATACATAAAAATATTGTTACTATATAAATTAAAATAAAATAAACAAAATTTTTAAAACAAATACATGAGTAATAAAAATGTAAAAAATAAACATATAATACATAAAATTATATGATTAGAAAGAACCAACTATGACTTTTCTCAAAAAAAGAAAAACCTAAGGCGTACCCACATGGCCTTTTTCTGCTAGTGACAAATCCCACTTCCTCTCGGTTGTGTGGTGACATATGACATGACAGAATCAAATATTTAAGTATGTAGTTAGTAGCCACTCATCACTTTCTCAGAAAGCAAAATCTATGGCCCACCCCACCCATATGACTTTGTCTACCATTGACGTACTATATATATGCATGTCTAGCATGTGTCTGCTTATCTGTGTCTCCATAATATTCACTAAAACTCTATAATCATCACAAGAAGTAGTTGATTTATATGCATAATGAGGATGAAAAAGCAGCAACATGGCCAACCCACCCACATGGTTTTGTCTGCCATTGAAAGCTCCCATAGTTATAAAAGTAGAGGCAATCACTGATTCAACAACTCTCTCAGTTATAAAAGTAGAGAGCTTAGACTCATTGTCTAAAATTCACACATTTCTTTATTCTTATTGTTGAATATAAGAAAGAAGGGAAAACAAATGATGAAGACAAGAAGAGAAGATGAGGAAGAGCAAGAGAAAGGGGGGAAAAGGAGAGAAAAGATGTTACATGTGGTGATCACAGCCTTGATATCCAATGGTTCCAGGCAACGATTGTACTGTGGCAGTGGGAAGTGGCTGTACTGTGGCAGTGGGTACTATATTGCAGAAGGTTTAAGAAGAATAGGAAAAAGAGAGAGGCATTTTTATTTGAGATAAAACTGTGTCTTTTCAGTTTTTCTTTTTTTTAAAAAAAATTATCAACTGTTAAAACACAGTGGCGTGCCTTGTTTGAGCCTTATGCCTCGCACCTTTTGTCATACGCACACTCCTCTCTAAGTTGAAACGCGCCTAAAAATTTAAGGCGCCATTAGCTGTGCCGAAGACGCAACTGAGGCGCGCGTCTTAACAACACTGTCATGGGTCATTATTAAATATGGTCTTTTTTCCAGAATTCATACTAAAATGGACCTGATTATGATGGGATTTTATGCGAATGACCATAATGTCATTTCATGTGGCGTCATACAACTATAATGCCATATGAAATAATATTGTATCTTTTGTAACACTAACACCAACCACGTTATCATCAGTCATCTTTTCCCGACCATCTTCTTCTTTAACTGCAACCAACGGTGGCTTGCAGCGGCGACCAGCAGCGAGTTCAAAAACAGCAGGTATAGCCTCTTGCCTTCCTCTCTCTGTTTTTTGTTTTTGTGCCTTTCTGCAATATTTCTACCTTGTTTCTTCCGTCTCTTTCACCCGTTGCCAACTTGGTTTTTTCCTTTATTGTGGCCTCCTCTGCTATAGTGGCATTACTTTTTTTTTGTCCTTTTTTCTTTAATTTTTTTTGTCATTTTTGACCAATTATTTGCTTTCTTCCTCGGGATCATTTTTCTTTCTTCTTTTCGGTCTTGAACAATTGTTTGCTTTTTGCCTTTTTTTTTTTCTGGCTATGCGGCTTGATTAGTGCAAGCAATTTGCATTTTTGCTTTCTTTCTTTTTATATTGCGATTTAAAGTTATTGTGGTGTAGTAATTAATATTTTTGGGTTTATTTTTAATTAATATGTGCAAGCTAAAATTTTTCTAAATTTATAATTTAAGTAAATGTTGTGTATATTGTGTGTGAAAAGTTGCTACGAATTTTCTTCTTCTTTATTTAAATATTTTTAGTACTATTTAGTTTTTATTATTGTTAAAAAAAATTGTTTCCATGCTTATGTAGTGTTTATTATTTTTTGGTAAATCTTACTTAGCATAACGTGAGATTCATTTTTATTCAATGTTATTTAATTTTTTATTATTTTGAAATAATTTGTTATTTAAATGTTAATATGTTCTACAACTAATAAAAAAATATTGGTTTGCAAGATAAAAAAGAATATTTAGAATCTACTCATTTGAAAAGTACTCAGTATGGAGATTTATTCATTTGAAAAGATATTGAATGTGAAGAATTGTAGATGGATGCAAATAGAGTACCTCTAAATGTTTACCTCGGGCCAATCAATCCGAGTTTACTAACTATACAGTTGGAGCATCAGTTAGCATTGATTTGGGAGGGCTGTAAAGAGACTTTAGAAAAATCTTTGGGGGTACAATGCTTAGACTGCATATTTTATGATGCATATAGTGTGACTCTGGCTAGAGTTCATGAGTTGATGATATAGTAGGAATCAAAGGATTGGCTCGAGTTGGGTTCAGGTCTGTTGACTACACATTTGTCATGGTATTGGTCGAGTAATGGTGTACGAAGACACATTTTTTACTTGACAAGTGGTGAGACCACCACTACTTTACATGATGTAGCAATCCTGTGAAGTTTGCCTATTGATGGTTATTCTGTGATCGGGCTTCCGTACACTCATTCTAAATCTGAATGGATTGAGATGATCGATAGACTTTTTGGATTCAAGGTCACGATAGCTGACCTCGTGAGACACAAAATGCAAAAAGAACCGCTGGAAGCATTTATTATGAGACCACTTGATGATCATTCATCTTAGCAAGATTGCGTACAAGGCTCGTGGACTCCTGCTTATGTTCCTAGGAAGATATTTATTCTTTGATCACTCGAACAACAAGATAACACTTCGTTATCTCCGTTTCTTTGGTGATCTAGACATTGTTGGGTCATATAGTTGAGACAGTGAAGTTCTTAAATACTTATATCGGTGCCTCTGTGATGCATTATTGGGAGATGCTGGATAGATTCACGATTCTGTCACCCTTGTGCAGCTGTGGACGTGGGAGTGGATCCCATTGATGTGGCCTGCCAGACTAAAGCCTCATGTACCCATCTCTCTACATACCATATACGGGTGTTGTTGGTCTGTGCCGTTCGACGCCAATCTATTACTGATGCACGTGCTACTCACCTACCAGGATCAAGATCAATTAGATATGGTGTCTGCCAAGGAGGTTCATTTTCATACTCACAACTTCTTACTCAATTTATTTGATTTATTTATTAATTTTTCTTATCATATTATATGTATTGTATATGCAGTTTACATGATGGCTATATGTTATTTGAGTTTTCCCAGTTCATGAAATTTGGCATGCATAGGTTTCATTAATATTTTTTTTTTGAGATAGTAGAGTGACATTTACCCCACCAGGTAATAAGGTAGTTCAGCTTGCAACATTCTATACCTCCTGTGTCTATTTCTAAGGTGCAGCGTTGTATCAATGCATTACTGTGGCGTCAAATGCAATGTATTCGGCCCCTTCTCAATCCCAGACCACCTTCTAGCATATAATAGACATATATGGTAGAGGTTTAACAGTAGTTGGAGGCATTATTGGATGTGACCCCGTACACTGTGTGGTAGATGCTACCATACTACCACCCCACAACATCGTTGAGACTACATTCCAAAGCGCGGAGCAGTAGGCATTTGACGAGGTGTCAAGTGCTAAGCCAAGCGTAGACGCTGGGGACAGCAGCCATCTTCTTCGTAGGACGACTCACCAACAAACTCCAACATCAAAGAACGTACAGACACTAACCTTACACTCGAGACTCCGTCTCAAGACTACCACTGACTACCACCAGATCCGAGCATAGATGTTGCTAGTCCCTCAGGCACAGCTGATGTGCATAATGATAACACATTTATTGCACAATTACTTGAGGAGTATGTGACTTTGGAGATGCTGCTACATAGATTAGAGAGGATTCACACCGGTTGAGATATATATACGCCTTCTGGTTGGCCCTAGATTGTACGCATCTGTAAATATATTTCCCATTAGAGTTGTTCGTAACTTTACAATTGTGTTACTTTTTCAATTTGTCATCTTCCCTTTCACTTTATCTCTTTTATTTTTTATCTTATTCTATGGCTTTATGGAGTTCTTTTCTCCGTACTTCCACTTGTAATGATGGAAACTAGTATAGCCTGAATCTATCTACAAGATATGCTCCTCACTTTGGCCAGTTAGCATGCATTGCATCTTTTCACTACTTTACTTATCACGTGGGTGTTGCCGTACTTGTGTTGTCAACAACTAAACAAATGCGGCTATATAAGGTTCTTTCCATAGAACACTTGCAACTTGCACAAATTCACGCTTAGAAAATGGCGTTAGAGAATCCCATTAGAATAATTTTGTTTTGGGATAGTGAAATTTGGAACGATAATCATAGAGCATTCTTCACTGGGGTAGCACAAAAAAGTTGGATCCTTAAGTGTAAGGTCTTTTATATCGAACTAGTGCAGAAGATATTTGCCATTAGAAGAATAGACCCGGGTACTTAGTACATCCGCATAAGGAGGAGCAACTAATTCTGCAAGCGCAGACATTCCCTTTAGTGGTTACGACCTATTCATTAGTACAAAATCTACAAATTTGCTCTAGTAGCAACAGTCTAGTTGATCGCTGCATGTACGAATGCTTTCAAGATATGGGATTACGAGCACAGTTAAACGATTGGACATCGGACAATACGATCCAATTGGATGATTAGAATTATTCAACAAAGGAACTCTGACGAGGCATGACGGTTTTGGGACAAGGATGAGGCTGTATATACAGTTAGGAAGTGGTCTATCCGAATATGCCGTAAGTTCAAAATCATGAAAGGCAAGTCAGACTAATGGATGACAAAGTGCTCACATTCAACTGATGAAAATATATGTTCATGGTACATATGCATAGTAAAAAAAACTGCACATGGTATGTGGTAAATAACTATCTACAATTCGGAACATATCTATCTTGTCCAGACGGTAGATAACAACCACCAAAACATGCTAGATCGTTACATCGCCAGACACATCACCCATCTTATAAGTATTGATCTAGAAACACCAGTAAAGTGCATTACAAAGGAGATTCAAGTCTTACTTCAGACATGATGCATCTACAAAAAAGGTTGGTATGCTCGAAAAGTTGCAATTGAATTGTTATTCAGAGATTAGAAGTCAAGCAATACAGGACAACAACCCGAGCACCATTGTTCACTGGCTACATCACCATTCAAGCACACAAACACGGATGATGTTTTCTTTTTTATTTTGGGTATTCGAACATTCATTAGCAAGATTCAAGTATTGCTGATAACTCTATTGACGGGACTCACTTGAGAGTTATTTATAAAGGAGTAATATTAATCGCAAGTGGATGGGATTCCAATAATTATGTTTACGCTCTTACTTTTGCGATTGTCGACGAGGATTTTTCAGCAAGGTGGAACTGGTTCCTTAGTCTTTTTCGAGAATATGTAGTCGAGACCTGTCCCATTTGTTTGATATCTGATCACCACACAGGCATTTTAAACTCAATTAGCCACCAACAATGTGATAGAGATTAGGTTTCAATAGGCCCTTGAGGAATTCTTGGAATGTTATCTTCTTCGTTCTTTGAAACTTAATCTCTATCAAACAGTGGCAACCTCTTTACTCCCACCACAGATTTTGCCTACATTACATAAGGGCTAATTTCAATTTAAAATTCAAGAACAGAGAGCTAAAAAGTTTGATGTGGAAGGCAGAACAACAACTAAAGTTTCAAAGTTTTACTACTTGATGAATGAAATTAAAAGAACGAGCTTGTAGACATTCAATTAGCTTACTACAATTCCATTAAAGAAATAGACCATGCTACATGACGGTGGCTACATACACAAAATCATGATTACAAACTTATTAGATTTATTGAACAGCATCTTGAAGAAATCAAGGGTTTACCACAAAAAGCTTTTGTGGAGATAGTTTTTAACAAGATAGCTGAGTACTTCAACCAATATAAGGAAGAAGCCCACAAAGGTAGACACATGTTTTCCAAAAAGATTTAGGATAAGTTTATGGCAAACTAAAACAAAGCTAAAGTACACAGAGTGGTGCAATATAATGCACAGACATGACTGTATAGTGAGTAGTCACCTATACGAGGAGACGGTAGAGGTAACCATATGTATACAGTACACATAGGAGACAAAACCTGTACTTATGGAAAAAGGCACATATACGGGTTACCTTGTTCGTATGCATTGGCAGTTTGTTTGAATAAAAGTTGGAACGGTGCACAATTTATATTGGACATATACTCTAAGGAATCCTACAAGAAGACCTTAGAATCCAATTTTAATCTGGTAGCCAATAAAAATTTGTGGCAAGAGGCACCATTTCATATGACCTGTTATCTTTCAAACATCGTGAATAATCGAGGGTGACTGCGAACCACGAGGTTTCATTCTGGCATGGATTACTATAATCTGAACTCTCCTCCAAGATGCAGCAATTGCCATCTGCATGGTCATAACAAAGAAATTGTGGCTTCATTGACTCTGCATGGCCAAATACCTCTTACTTTTGCTTTGTGTTACATGTACTCCTATTTAATTTTAATATTATATTATACTTTACGAGCTCTTATATAATAGAATAAACACAAATTTAAATTTTATGAAACACTAGTATTTGTTTATGTAACTCTTAGTTTTTCCTTCTTTTCTTTTTTAAACAATTTTTTATTATTTAATAGCATTTTTTCAAAGGACAAACTTACGCAATTGATTCACATTTTCTTTTCTCTAATGTAAAGAAGAACTTAAATTATTTTAAAAAATTTATACATTATTTAATATGGTTTTCACAATTTCGATATGTTTATGTCAACTTCCAACTTTAGCATACTAAGATAAATTAAAGATAGAAAGCTAAAATTTCATTTTAATAATTCTTGTATCTCATTTGCTACTAAGAAGAAGAGGATGCGGGAAATTAGGGACTTGGTATAACACGTTCATTTGGCATTATAAAAGCTAAAACTCGAAATGGAAATACATTATATGTCAATGCTTTTTTGAGAACATATAATGCGCTCTCATGTGGCGTTATAGCAAGCCATAACGCCAAATGAAAATGCATTATATGGGCTATCTATAACACGTTTTCATTTGACATTTTTCATTTGGTGTTATGGCTTGCTATAACGCTAAATAAGAAGGCATTATGGCTATTAACAAAACTCGGCCGCAAAAATAGACCCTTTTAGTGCCTTTTTCCAAAAAGAAGGCCAATCACAGTAAAAACCCTCTTTTCTCCTTTTTTTCCTCCTCCATCTAGACATCCTCAGACCTAGTTTGATTGGGAGGAAAAGAGAGAGGAAAAAGGGAGGGAAAATAAAAAATAAAGTAAATGGATGTTTTACTTCATTTGATTGGAGGTGAAGAAGGAAGGAGAGTAAATGTGGAGGGGAAAAGCCTCCATCTCCACATTAGCAATCCTAATCCTTCCAAAAGTAGATGGATTGGGAGGTATTTGGTCTTAAAAGGCCATTATGCCCTTAGCTTCTACTTTTATCATAATTGAATAATTTAAGAGGAGGATAAATTTATAAACACAACAAAATATCTTCCCCCTTTCACTTTCTGTACAACCAAATAAAGGAAAATATTTCTAATTTATTTCTCTTCTTCTCATACCAAATAAAAATGAAGTAAATACAAGGGTTAATTCTATTTAGTCCCTAAAGTAAGAAATTTTGTCAATTAAGTATGACATCTTTTTAAATTATCAATCAAGGGTCAAATTTCATCGGCCGACCAATTCAAATTGCCAGAAAGTGTGAAAAATCTTTTGCGCCTTTTACCTTTTTTGGATTAATGCCACTTTAATGTTCCAAACTTAAGGGTCTTGTTAATTGAGTACATTATCTTTTAAAATTATCAATTAAGAAACAAATTTCAACCTATATCCAAATCATTCGATTGAAAATGCTTAATAACCAGTTTACTCTTTAAATAGAAATTAAAATTTTAATTTTATAATTTTACTCAATTAATGAATAAAAAATATTTTTAAAAATAATTTATTAATTTTTTCTCTTAAATTTCATGTTCATCTCTTTCTTTCCTCCAACTACCACCCTTAACCAGCAACAACAGCCGTTACCGCTACTGCTTGGATTGTTTATAAAGATTTTTTTTTTTAATGTTAAAATTATCCAAACTTTTAATAAGTTAATATACAACTTATCCAACTGTTAATTTGAGTTTATGAAAATTTGTGACGGCTGCGGTTGCAACAAGATTTATGGTAGTGAGAGGAGGAATAACAAAGAAGAAAAAGATAGAAGGGAGGTAGCAAAAGATATTTTGTAATAGGGAGGAGTGAGTAGTTCAAGTAGTAGTAGTGAAGATTGATTTGGTTGTTAGTTAAGGGTGACAGTTATAGAAAGGAAAGAAATAAAAATGAAGTTTTGAAAAAAGAAGTTAATAAATTATTTTTAAAAAATAAATTGTATTTTTCTATTGAATTGATTAGTTGAGTAAAAGGATAAAATTAGAATTTTAGTTTTTATTTAAATGATAAATTGGTCATTTAAGAATTTTCAATTGAATTATTTAGATATTGATTAAAATTTATCCTTTAATTAATAATTTTAAAAAATATATTACTCAATTAACAGGACTCTTAACTTTAGAGTACTAAAATGACATTAATCCCAAAAAAATAAAAGGCACAAAAATTTTTTTACACTTTTCAACTATTTAAATTTTTTTGACTCATAAAATTTAACAATTTAAAAAAATATTATATTTAATTAATAACACTCTCTACTTTAAAGTGCTAAAATAAAATTAACTCTAAATACAAATATTTTTCTTAAAAAAATAAAATTTGTCCTTTCCCACGGCATTGTTAACCAAACTAAGCCTAGCTTCCGGTATCCCTGTTACCTTCGAGGCCCCTACCAGCTGCTGCCTCCTCTTTTTACTTCCTCTCCCTCACCCACCTCCTTTGCCGCCACCGCTCCTGCTCTCTTTCTCTCCCCTGTCTCTGTCTTTCCTTAATGCCGTAACTGCTGCTGATCCTCTGTTTCCCTTTGCAGTTCTCCTCCTGTCCTTTAATCGTTGCATCTCTTCCTTTCTTTATATCTTCTCTCTCTTTTTTCTTTTCAAGGTAATAGTGATTGACTCAGAAGTAAAAACCTCGCATTCCCTCAATGGAGTCTTTTCTTGGCTTCAGGGAAGCACTGGCAGACGAAGTTGTTTTTGACCAAGCACACTGCTTCAAATTGGTGCCCTGGATAAGCTGGGGTGAGTGGAACTTTGTGAGAGAATCTCTCTTTTCTTCTTCCCCACAGTCTGTATCCTCAGCTATCCAAAGGGTAATTCAACAAATGCAGAATTATTTGTTGTTTGTCAATGGAAGTATTTCTTTTTCCGTCTATCGTTTACGTAAATTAAAAATCTTGATTCTTTCTTAGGTAGCCACCTGGAGGAGCAGAGGATGCTTGCCAGTAGTGATTGAAGTAACAGCTGCAATCATTGAAATTCAGCAGAAAGATCCCTTTTTTAGGTGACCTTCTATTACTAAGTTGTTATATTAGTTCGTAGTACTTATATATGAATCAGTTGAGTTTTAGCTGTTCTTTTTGTAGGGATGATTTCTCTGATAGAGCTGTGAACTCGGAGGAAATGCTAGCCATGATGTATTGTATGGCAATCATGAGGTAACTTTCTCACTTTAATCTGTAAATTTTTCCACTTTTACATATTGCACCCGGTAGGCTTGAAAAGTCATCACCTAAAGAAAAACATGTGATCCGAGGAATAAATACAGAACTGAGACTGTGGTTGTCTTTATTAGGTAGAAAGGAGCAATCGCAGTGTCTGAGATTCCTCTGGTATGAAGTTTGGAGGGAGATAGATTTAGGAATCCTCACTCCTGCCTAAAGTTAAAAACCAGTGGTTTCAAATGAAATTGTATGCTTGCTTGTTGTTAATTGTTATAGATAGGAAAACCAAAAAGAAGAATTTGGTAGTCACTGCACATTCATGCATATAAATTTGTTTCTTTTATTATGTGTAAGGCGAACTTGTGGCTTGAAACAGCTCCTAGCTCGTAGTGGTTTTAGGTCATATATGAGAGAGAGATTCGAATCTAAAGATGGTTGGAGAGGAACTTGTTGTAATGGATTCAAGTGATTTGCCTTTGGCCTTGAAAAGGAAACTCTAAAAGTGTTTGAAATTTCTTCAGCAGTTTTCTGTAGCTTCTAGTTTGAATTTAAGCTTTCATCCTTCAATTTTCTCTTTTCTTCAGCTTCTATTGGACAATGAACCTTTTTAGTTCTGTTCCTTGTTTAGCTTCTTCACCATGGCAGTCAGGGGCTTAAGAATGCTTAATGGATCCTTTTTCTTGTATATAATTTCTATTTTCTTGGATCCGAGGAGAGAGGGGGGGGGGGGTTTAAGTTTTAACACAAGAACTAAATCTGATTTCTGGGTTCTTTTGTAAAGCGGCATCTTCTTATGACTTTCTTTTCCTTCCCGAAAAGGGTCCTGTAGCGAATGCACAGTGTAGCTGTCTTCGATTATTGTATTGATCCCATGTACGAAAAACGCTAAGGCACCCCCCTGCCTGTCTCACAGCTACTCTATCTCATCACAAGAACTAAATCTGATTTCTGAGTTCTTTTGTTAAAGATAAAATGTGAACCTGTAACTTTGCAACGGGGCAACTACTTTCAGATCAACTTTATCCATGCATGTGGTCTTTAACATGTTCACTTTATCCTTTTAGGTTAGTCAATGGTGTCATTGAGAAGACACGCAAGAAGACAGAGATCTCAATAGCAGAGGCAGCTAATGCTATTGGTATTCCACGCATGCTGATAGATATTCGTCATGGTCAGCAACTTTTAATTATTTCCTTCTTGTGAAATTCTAGTTCTTCACTTTCCTATGTTGCATATATTTCTTGGAGTGGTTCCAGAAGTTTTTGGATTTTCTAATGTTAAAGTAGGTCTTGCATGGAATTATAGTCTTTTTCATTTGATATCACTACATTAGTTCCTAGAGTTTCCTTGTATCTTGTTGCCCTTTCTGATTATGAAAAGAAAATTGAACATATATATTGCTCTGGCTGCTAGTTATCAATGCCTTAATGTTGTTCTTTTAATAAATTTTGTGCAAGTTGTTAATAATTGTATTGAAAGAATTTAAGATATTGCTTCGATCTAAGTCGATGCTTTTTTAATTGTAGAGGGTTCTCACCGTGATCTTCCTTCACTTCAACTTGTCCGCTTGGCATCTACAAAGGTAGAAGGTGTTCTTTGCCCATATATAACTTCTGCTCCTCTGCCAGTTTCTGATAGCTGGTTGGTGTGTTGGAAGTTTCTATTTGTGCCAGAGATGATTCTCTGCTAGGAGAAGAATGACATGCTTGAATACGTTCTGCCCTTGTGCACACTAGTAAAATCTACTTTTTCACCCTTGTGTTGGTTATAAAACAAGTAAAAGAATATATAATTAAAAAAAAAAGTAAAAATTGCACCTTTTGAAGTTTTCTCGTTGGAAAATTGAAGAGTGATATGCGTAGATAATGATCTATCAATGTACATTTGGGTTAAATGTGCTCAGATTCATATTTGTGTTTGTTATCAAGTAAAAGAATAAAGAAGGAATTATTTCACACTATCATGTATCTGTTCAGAAATTTGAAGAAAATATTATTCTGAACAAGATGTTAGCATTTCAGGCACTTGATTGGTTGAAGTCATACTATTGGGAACCTCAGAAGAATGCGATCCCAAGTGACGGTGACCTAGCGGCCAATATCAGAAAAGAGATCAAGCAGAGATTACGTGAACTGGCTTTCTGTTTAAAAGCTAAGCAGATAAACAGAAAGGGATCTTCACTAGTCAAGGGAAAACGTAAGTCTCAATTGTTGATCTTTGCTAGTGATGCTATGAATTAAGTTTGCAATCTATTATGAATGTGGCAGCTGATGTATAGTTGTTATTCTTGGGATTCCCTAAGCAGTTACATGCTTGACGTTGAGTTTCCTTTTGATTTGTTCTAATTGTGTGTTTGAATTTCCAGTCTTGTCATTTGGATAAAGTAAGTGAGATATGGGACTTGTCAGAAGATTATGCGACATCTATCTTAATGCTAGTATAAAACAATTGCTCTTTTTAAAATTTCCAATTTGGAAATAAATTTTATGAAGGTGAACTTTTTAGTGGATGCCTGTAGTGGAATCATGCCGGGATTCTACCTAACTGCCTGTGATGACTGTCGGGTTCCTTGCAGAGTAGCATCCAGTTACACATAGTTGATAGTATACTGAAATTAGCTTTCACAATGTATGGAAAAATAACTATTCACTGAATCAGAAAGCAACAATGAGTAGCAATAAATTTGTCAAAAGGAGTTGGTGTAAATTATATCAAAATTTTCTGTCCGAGACAGTGTTTATTATCGTTAAGTGTCAATGAAGAGTGTTTAGTATGAAGCTGAGGTAAAAAAGAAATTTTAGTTGTGAAGTTGGACATTTTCTTTTCCAGTTTCATTATACAAAGGTAGAAATGGTCAAGCTGAACCTTGAGATAATCCAGTCAAGTTCAATGATTTTTAGACAAGGCTAGAATTTGAGTTCAAGCTTGATTTGTGTGTTGTGATTCAATAAAAATATCTTGAAGCTCAAGCTTGATCCGAAATTCAACTAGTACATCGAGCTTGCAAGTTTGAATTTTAAATATAATATAAAATATGATTATACATTTTTATAATCGATTAATTATATATACAGTCGTATGTGTTCACTAGCCTTGGAACCGAATACACGGGTATTTAACCTTAGCTTTATTAAAAATTTGAGTTTAATATCAAATTCAAAATCAAGGTTAAGCTTGAAACATGTTCAATAATGCCCTAATCATGTACAGCCATACTCACAAACTTCATCAGATGTGGCATATGTAGCATGCAAAGGAAAAAGTGTTCGCTTACTGTTTGCTGAACTTTTGCATTCTCATTGATGTTAACCTTTATTGTGATCTGGTATTTGATATTACTTGCTATAATATTCTGCAGGCACTAAACATCTAGAGCCTCTTTGTGGTCCCAATAAGTTTCTTTCTCTTATGGCTGTGAATCATAGCCTCTCAAAAACTCCAGGTATGTAGATATATTCTTATTTTACTTTTGTACATTGTTTACTAGAGCTTTTTGCCTTTTGATTTCTTTAGTTGCAATGTCTACTTTTGATCCATGCTTGAAAAGCTTAGGTCTAATAGTCATAGTATTTTTCATTTCCAAACATGGAAACTTCAAAATATAGAATTAATTGTATGGCTTACTATTGAGACAGATTGACATTCTGATAAAATTATAGTTCAATTGCAGACTGTAGTATCAGTTTGTAAAGGTGCAAAGTTGCTAAAGTCAGGTTTTCCTCTGGCAACGTTCTTTATTTTCCCTTTGAAACACCCTGTCAGAAGGGTTTGTTATGAATTTAACTGGCGAGTAAAACCACATGACTTATTCTCACTTACTTTTTTTAAAAACAATTTAAAAATTCCCAATCTGTTAAGCTTCAATCAGCAGAAGCCTAATAAATGCTTTCAGCAACCTTTTATCCTAACATCTGATAAGATAGGTCATTGCACATTATATTCTATTAACTCTAGGTATCAAACTCTGCAAAGTTCTTCCTAATCCAAAAATAAATACCATCATGGTTCCCACAATATTTCCTCACTACTCCATTTCCATGTAGGTGAACAGCTAGAGTTAATGCTCTTTAGGCAACACTTTGTTGCTCAAGAATTGTGCTCTAATAGCAGAACTATTTAAGTAAGATTCCTATTTTCCCATAGTCCGGAGTTACGTTGTTTTCCCGTACTTGATACTCACATTTAACTTGATAAAGTTTTAGGTAACCGCTGAAGATATACTTGAATAGAGTGTGAAACATGTCTGGGATGGGAATATTTGGGCCTAAAAGATGAGTGGTTTATTTATTCCTCTTCCAGTTACGTAATATGCTTACTGATGGAGTCAAGGTCATGGCAAAAATACACTGGTGTTAATTGTCCTTATTGGGCATAACATAAAGTAGTATGATGATCCATAGGTTCCTTTGTAGTTGAAGTATGTATTTTTTTCCAGTCCTCCAAAATTATGAAGACGAAAATGGTGTTATGTTGTTATCTTGGTTACTTCTTTTACTCACTTTGCGCATTCACGAAATGTTTCTTCTACAGTGTTTTTCTTTTATGTTTGAAGTATTCATGCATATGGAGCAACATTCTTTGCATATTGTGACTTAAAAGCATGACGAAAAAATTCGTGGGGATTCTAATGTTCTGCCTGTTTTCTAATCAGGTTCCGAGAAACAGGTAAGCAAGGCGGTTAAGAATGTTCTGAGGTTATATTCTTCATACTCTATAGAAGTTGTGGATGTTCTGTTAGAACTCTTGCTTAAGTCCTTCAAATCATCAGAGTTGCACTTGGAGAATCCAGAAAGCAGTAAAGAAGCCAACCATCTTCTGACGTTGTTTGATGAATGGAAGTCAGTAATAAAAAAGTTGTCAAACAAAGAGCCAAAGCTGCTTTTGAGTCTTCTTAATGCAGTTCTTGAGAAGATTTTGATTCATGAAACTGGGGAACAGGAAATAGGTAAGCTTTTTAAACTTTTAAAAGCTAGTGTACGTATATAACTACTTTGAAAATTGTGCATATCGATGTTGTTTCTTATTTGCAGAATAAATTGCAATTACTGTGCTACCTTGTCCGAGATCATATTTTTCATATTGCTTTCCTTCTCAATTTTGTTGAGAAAGTGCTTTAACCTTAATAATTACAATTTCTTTAATTTTATGAAACTCCAGAACCCATACTACCTATTGTCCATATTTTGTTGACCTTTGGAATGTTTGTGTGCTATACCTTGGAATGATACTTCATCTGACAAAAAATGAATGCTATTCAAATATCATACACCATCTGATCCATTCACATTTGTGTATCATTGTAGTTGTATTACTCTTTTGTTCATATCGCAAAGTTTGTGCATGTAGATCTGTAATGGTATAAACAGTACAAAATATTTTTCTCTTGATGATGAGTTTTGTTTTCTTCATCAGATGAGCATATGTTGTTCCAGCATACAACTGAGTCTCTCAAAACCGAACCACTTCCTTACCTTTTTGAGTGGTTTGTCCAAATTCTTGAGTCGAGGAAACCTGCTGGTCAACTGAAAGGCACTGCAGTGGAAATAGAAGAGAACTATTTTCCGAGGGCAAGCATTCTGGAGCTTCTTCGTAAATGCCTTGTTGCTTGCTCTCATGCGAACAAACAGTTGATGACTTCTGCCCTTGTTCTTGCTGATATGCTGGGAAATAAGCTTTTAAATGATAAACTTGCGAAACTCTTGTCACTAACTATGTCTGATCTGGATGTCAGCAAAGCAGCCCCTTCTGAGACTAACCTTGAAAACTTCATTTCCCATGAGAAAGAATCCATTGATGTAGCTGCAAAATCCCTCGAGTTGATTAAACTTCGGGGAAAGAGCTCGAATATGGAGCCAACAAATGAACATGTCCCGGTGAAGACCAGATGGGCTATAACAAAAGCATGGAATCCATGTCCTATTGGTATGTTACCCCATGCTCTCGGTTCTTCTGGCTGTCTTCCAGTTCTTGATTGCTGCACTACTAACCCAGAGACATCAGAGCCATCAAACAGTAAAAATCAGCGGGAACTGAACAAATGCTCTGGGGATCAAGAAGCTCAACGTGTCGTTGAGCAGTTAGTTGACCTAAACATGGAAAAGATGAGGGAGTCGGTAGAGGCCTGTGAAGTACATGATCTGGAGAACACTTCTTCTGAAGGCATAAAGGGGCATCTGTTGATAGATGGGGTGTGGAGGAGAGTAACAGAGGAAGAGGTGCTTGCCATTGCATCAGATATAAGAATTCTGGTTTAGCAACTAGTCTTTGTTATTCAGGGGGTTTTCGTCACACACGGCGGACTGCAATTTTGGCAATTTTCAAATATAGTATAGATCAGTAGTTGTGTTATGCTGGAGAAATCCGAGCATTCTACGCCCCATTGCTGACCTGAACTACAAGCTTTTTGATTGTCTTTTGCAATTCATCCTTCAGTTAGCTTCAAATGATTGCTAGTAATTTCACGATTCGCTTATCTCCTTCACAATACCGTGTCTTGCATTGTGTTTGTAAAGTTCAGATGGGGAATTTGGTTGGTCCCAGAAATTGTCCTCGAACACAGGAAAGGTTGCCTGGCTCTATGTTCAACCACCAAGAAAGAGATCCTCAAGAGTGAAAGAAGTATCGATTTTGTTTTCCATTTTTTTTAAGCAAAAGACGTGTTTTTAATTGTGGAGATTGCACAGTTAATGATTTAAGTACATTTCAAAGTTACAAATAAGCTTACGTTATACAGGCAGAAGTAGTAACCATATTATAAAATAGAATATTAAATTTGCAGTCCTCACCTTTTATCTAAAGATCTCAGCTTTTGCACTCGCATGGCACCTCTTGAGGTAAAATGTACCAAATGGTTGTTGATCGATTTTGGAAAATCTGTGTAGGCATTAACTAGACCGTCATATCGTGGACCATTTAATATGCTCCCATTGAATGTGGAAGAGAAAAGGAAATTTCTAAATTTTGCTGTGATCATGATGGAGATTGTGTCTGGACCGCTCGAAACAAAAATTGCACATGGAGATAAGTCAATGGATTGGAAATCAATCAGCAAACAAATCCAGAGGAGTGCACAAAGTTATTGGGATGCAAGTATACGAAGAAGACACTTGAAAAATGGATTGACTCTTAGGGACTACACTTGGAAACCTCCTCTCAAGAATTGTGTCAAGCTAAATTTTGATGCAGCTTATGGGAAGGATGGATTAACAATCAGTGCTATCATTATCCGGAATGATAAAGAAGAATATTTAGGTAATTGATTGGAAAGAAGTTTACATGAGGACGCGTTTGCAGTTAAGGTAACTTCTGCCTTTCTGGCATTCAAGGTTACATAGAAAAAATAATTTAAAAATGCTATAATTTAGAAAAATTTAATTAATATTATCAGAGCCCTGAGCAGACACCAAATGGTATTAGAATGGCGTGAAAAAACACAGATTGAATATGATATGCGAATTTTAGTCAGGAATCCTAGCCGGATGATGACCTATACTTATAGATATTGTAATACTCATGCTCATAATTTCGATCATTGGGCAAAGTCAAACTGTGTAATAGAAAACATCCCCCTTCCCTTTTACTCCTAAATGCCACCACCAAAAAACAAAAGAAAAAAACTAGACCGTCATATTAAAAAAAAATGTTTGATTATTGTATATTGTTACTTTAAGTAAAGATAAAATGTTTATAAAAAGGTTGATTACCAATAGTTTTGCGGACTACCTATCACATATATTGTACATGTTTTAAAACTCTCTTTCTGTTAGAAATTTAATATTTTATTTTAATTTGATATAAAAATTTAAATTTAATAACATTATTACTTTAATAATCAAATTTAATGGTAAGACATTATAAAAATATAAATTTTAAATTTAATTGTATACAGTCAATAATAATTATTTTTAACTTTTCCGTTATAAAGGAAGAAAATGTCCAAGAGGGCGAAACTCAAGAACTCACGATAGTAGAGAGAAAATGTGAGATAGAGAAATAAATTGAAACATATTTAAATTTTAAGCTGTAAAAAAATAATTATCTATAATAATAATGTTTAGAAACGCATAGTGGTCTTTGCTGTTGGGCTTCCTTCACCAACTTCACAGGGCAAGTCCAAAATACCAGAGTCATGGCCCAAAGTTCCTCCCCCTGTAGTTGTAGCATTACCAAACCTTTGCATAAATCCTTCAAAGGCAGATCCCTTTTGCTTGCAGCACTTTTAAGCATCCAAAAGACGAACTTAAAAAAGAAACAAATATAAGTTTATTCCTATCCCTTTTAAGAATATACAAAAATAGAGTTTAATAAAAAAAGAAATAAAAATTGTTAACCAAATTGAGAACGAGTTTTCAAGAGTGAATAGAGTCCTACAGGGGCGACCTGAGAACACATTTCACTAAAATTTGAGCCCTGCAATAGAACAAGGTAATAAAATGTGATCTCATGTTGCCCCTATTGGATTCTTCCACTGCCTTCTTCTTCTCTCCAAGACATCTACAGAAAGGGAAAAGGAATAGAAAGAATGAATATGATAAAAGGAAAATGGCTTTGATTGATTGTGTTGAAGTTGCAGAGTGGCGAGGATGATGATGATGATGATGTTTATATATTGGAAATCCATTATGTACTTCTGCTCGTTGTACTTTGGCAGCAGCAATTTATGTACTTCCTCTTTTGCAAGCCGAATGCAGTACTACTACACATGTCGGGTTTGTACCGGATGCCGTAGAGCTCTCACAATTGTACTACCAATTGGTCAATTTTGCGGTTTCTAGATTATTTTATTGTAAGATTTAAAAA
The DNA here is from genome assembly GCA_030512225.1 of Rauvolfia tetraphylla. NCBI lineage: Eukaryota > Viridiplantae > Streptophyta > Magnoliopsida > Gentianales > Apocynaceae > Rauvolfia > Rauvolfia tetraphylla. The sequence continues at coordinate 3,240,727 of JAJQKT010000004.1, read as the reverse complement.
AAATTAAATTTAATTCAAGAACTACTAATATAATTTTTGTTCTAAAATATAAAGTCTTAATTTCTTTCTTCTTAAAATATTTACAAAATTTATAAATTAATTTGAAATTATTCTAATCATAAATATAATTTTTTATTTTATATTATATTAATAAAATTAATTAAAAATATAATAAAAATACTTTTTATCTTTTTCTTTTTTTATTTATATAAAAAATATCAAAAATATTTATATTTTAAAACGGAGATAGTATAATATTTCCCATTAATTGTCAGGTTAAATCTAAAAATCCCTTGAAGATGGGGGATTTCTTTTTCTTTTTTTTTTTTACATAAAATTCCCCTTTAACAGAATTGGAATAAATAATGGAGGGGGAACATGTGAGCCCGTGGATGGTTGGATATGCTTTTGAATATTTTTAAGTAATTTCAGGATAAAAAAGAAAAGAAATGACTTACGTTTAAATTATGCTTTGACTTATTATTCAGTAGTTGTATCTGTCTTTCACCCAAACACATTGATCTCAATTACTAAAGATTTTTTAAAGTTTCAAAAAAATAAATATTTTTGAAAAAAAGTGGTATTATAAACTTAAATAATATTTTTATTTTTAATAGTTTTAATAAGTAAAAATAGTTTTAAAAAGCTTTCTGCATAATTTTTCAAAAAATAACCTTTTAAAACTTATTTAAGTAAAAATTAAAAGTAAATAAGTAATTAATAACCGTTTAAAAATATTTTTTAACTTTAAAAAATTATTAATAACCTATTTTAAATAATATAAATTAAAATAAATTTTTAGTCTCGTCTTAACTTACTTATAGAACATGATATTTGCATTAGATGGCGCATAGCAACCAAAAAAAAAAAAAAACTCATAAACATACTATGTGTGTATTTGAATTATGTTTGGTTATAAAAATTTTTATTTTGAGTTTCAGTAAAGTCAATTTTTTGTGAGATAAGAAGTGAGATCTAATTATATATTTGATTAAGCCAAACACTATCAAAATAAAACCTACATAAATTTAAATTGTCTCTACAAAGAAAGAAAGCTAACCATTAAATGTAAGTCAAAAGATACGTCTGCAACTTGGTGCCGTAACTTTTTTCTAGTTTGGTACTTAATTTTGGGTGTGATTGGATATTATTTGATTTTGAGATTTTTATCTTAGATTTTGTAAAAATTAAATTGTTTGTGAGAGGAAATGTGTGTCTCACAATTAAAATTTTAATTTTAATTTTAAAATTAAACTCTGTCTAAATTCACCATTTGATTCATGAGGTTCCAGGGGGAACAGATTATCATTTACGATAATCTTACGGCAAAACAATTCGCTTTTCTTCATGAAACAATCTGCAAAGAAGAATACAACATAACCTCATGATGGGTTACTATACACGCAGTTTAAAAGCTTGCAATTCCCACTATTGTATTTTTCTCTTTTTAAGTTTTAAGCTTCTATTATATTTTATTTAATTATTATTTGACTTTTAGATTACTGACAAGTTAATAAATTACCATCATAAATTTTTTTAATAGTTGAGTACTTATCTCTATTAACTTCTGCTCATAAATTTTTTAAATTTAACGGACGTTATTTAAAAAGGTTAAAAATTTAAATTTTAAAAATTTTAACTAGTGTCTCCTTTGAAATTAAAGTCATTTAATACTCATTCATCATTCATTACCTTCCTAAAGCCTGTTAGACTTCCAAATTTCAAACATGGCATGTTTTTAATTGAGTTATTAGACAGAGAGAGGTAAAGAGAATATTTTTTCTTTAAAATAAAAAAATTTTAATACTACAACTAGTAAATTTTTATGCTGCATATAGCAAAAATGATAAAAGAATGAACCTCTTTTTCTCTTCTATCCAAGAACTCGCAAACAGGATTTGACATAAATAATCTCACATTCCCTGCTCTTCCTCTCTCTCCAAACTTACCACTATTTCTCTTCTTTCCCGAAATATAGCTCTTTTATTGAAGGAAAAAAAGAACAAAAAATGCCCTAGATCTTCTAATTTCTGCCCCAGAACTGTATCCTCCATCCCTGCCATTCTCTAAGGCTCACCGCAATTTCAAAGCTCTCTAGTAGCAGAGGTCCTCTCTCTCTGTCTCTCCCCTTCTAACCAATATTGCCATTGCAACTGCCGGAAATCGCATATCACTGTCTCATTGTCCAGTCGCCGGCAACGGCTTCTCTCCGGCGATTCTGGTACATATCACTGTCTATAACTGCGCAGATTTTGCTCAGAACTTATAAGGACATGCAATTCTGCATTACTGTATACTCACTCCAACTTCAGTAATAGTATAATCATGCATTTTCATTTTGCTCCACGAGACCAATATTTGGGCTTTCTTGTTTCTTTTAACCATTTTTTGATTTTCTTTACTCTTGCTTGCAGCAATGGTTGGGCTTTCAGTAGGGGAGAAGCATTTTATAAAGGGCGGCATTGCACAAGACCTCCGTACTGACGGCCGCAAACGCTCAACTTACCGACCAATTTTTGTCGAAACTGGTGTCATCCCTCAGGTACTATTCTCTTTTTGCTTACAACCTTTGGTTTCTTTTTCTTTTTCATGTTGTTTTTGCTTGAATTTTGTAAGTATATTTGCGCTAAATTGCGGGTTTCATGTCAAAAGGCCAATGGTTCTGCTAGAGTTAAGATGGGTGCTACTGAGGTTATTGCGAGCGTGAAGGTATTATTCAGGTTTTTTGTTTGTTACAAAAGAATTTGGCTTTCTTACATTTAATCTTTGGTACTGGTTTGAATTGTATCTTCAGATGAACTTTGCTGAACTTAGTGAAAATGTTATGCTCTACATGGTGTATTAAATTTCACAATTGTAGGCTGAATTAGGAAGGCCAAGTCCGTCTCATCCTGACAAAGGAAAGGTTTCAATATTTGTCGATTGCAGTCCCACTGCAGAGCCAGCTTTTGAGGTAACATACGTTGCTCCTCTTGTTCTCTGCTTCAGATTTATCGATTTGTAAGATGTACCTATTCAGTTGCTCTCTACAAAAGTAGCATCTTTTTATGCTATATATATCTTTTGCTTGAATTTCATTGCATGCCTTATAAAGTTTGGCAGAGGGATTGCGAACGATGGCCATGTACAGGATGCTTCTACAAATAGTTGTAGAAGCCTTGTAAAATCATGTTTTCTTCTAGTTTTTCTGTGAATTTGGTATTTCCTAGCACTTATTTAGTTCTACCTAGATCTCTGCTACTTTGTGGTGGTTTTGAATTTTGAGTTTTCCCATTGACAGAGCGATTGCTGCTCTTATCTATGTCAGATGGTACATAATGGTATACTACATAATGATTGGATGGTTGATATTTCCTTGATATAGTTTGGGTTGGTTAAAATTGCTGAAATAGCTTGTGAGATTTGAATCTGGATATTAAATTTAGTTGTTATGCTTAATGTTCAAATGAATTCTCAAAATTACAGCTTTTGCATTTTTGTCCTTATGGTTGTCTAATAAACTTTGGGACTTGCATACAAGTAGAGACACAAGCAAACACATTGCAGTAGAATGAAATATTTCCAAGAGTGAACTGATTACATATTAGAATATTACCAATGAAGATGCAAAATTTTCTGTCCAGTCAATTGAACATGGAATTTAGTCATGGATATATGTAATTTACAGTTTAATTAATAGCAGCCGCTTTATTTATATCTGACCATTATATTGCTTGGTTTGAATAGAAGGAACAAAAGCATATTGTTGTAAGCACTGTAAGTTTGAATCTTATTAACTAATAACTATATGAAAACAAAGCAAAGAAGAAGGAAAAAAAGCTCAGAATTTGAAGCTTCCAATTTAACGATAGCTGTTTTGATTTTCTCCTATTCTTGGCATGTAGTCTCTTCATTTCGTGCTCTTGGACTTGTCTTTCGTGCCCAAGAAATTATTAATTAATTTTATGCTTTGTGATTCTACAGATTGAATGGGAAAGGCAGAACGAAAACCCCATTGAAACTTCTCTAGTTTTTGCTCCAAAAAGCAATGGTTGAAAAAAATACGTATTTTCTTATTATGAGAGAGTGTGTGTATTGTTTGTGTGTGTGTGTGAGAGAGAGAGAGAGAGATAAATAGATAGAGATTTTGCGCCTAAAAACAGTGGTTGAAAAAAGTTATTATGGCTGAAAATGTTTTTGTCAAAAATCCAAGAGTTGTGCACGAGAGAGATTTTTGTGACAGGAATTTTAGTCATACGGTTAGTTATCCTATATTAAGTGTTAGTAATGACCTTGTTGCAAAATGTGTTTGTAGTGGTCTGCTTAGGTACTTGATTATGAAGCAGCATAGTTACCGAGTAGGCCAAATCAGAAAGTCCTTAATTTATTCAATTTTAAATACTTAATTTGGTTATTAAAAGCACTTTATTGTTTTCACAAAAAGTTCTCTCGTAATGCCAACCCTTACAGTGATAGTGACATGGAACTCTCTGAAGCGCTGGTGCTTTATTCCTTGCAGCAGTCTCTTGTTAAACTATATAGTTTTACTTAACTAGTTTACTGATTCCAATGGTAGTACAATTTGGACGTAAAATGATGTGAAAAATCAGTTCTTGTGCATGGGAAAGTTTCTTGCCTTTCTTTTTTGGGGGAAAGGGACAGTGTTTATGGAGGGGGGGTTCATAAGCAACAAAATTTCCATTTGTTTGTGTTTATGCTTTATATGGCTGTGATAGATAGTAGGACAGTTACTTGTTCATTAGGCCCTATAGAGGATTGTTCATTCTGATGCAGAACAAGGTTTGCATTTGTCTCACTGAAGGTTCTTGTATGGAGATATAGATATAAGCTTTCCGGTGGCTGTTCCCTTTTTATGTTGTCTTTGTATCTTCTGAAGCATAGCATCTATTTCCTTGCTGGTAACAGAAGAATGCTGGATACATGCTTGGCAGTGCCAGGGAAAGTGAACTATAATTTTCATATCACTTATAGAAATTAGATCTGTATCCTGCTAATGGGGTTTCTATTACTTTTGCTTTTGTGCTAGATGAAGGTGCCAGAGTCCTTTGTTTAATTATATCTTTTAATCTTCTAGCTTTAACTGTTTATTCAGACAAATTGCTGGATATTTGTTAACTTCGCTTCTCTTGGCTGTGAGAGGAATAACTATAATGAATTCTAAAATTATTATCAACACTGTTCAGTTTAATGATCGTCTATTCGGATGGGTTTTAAATTCTTCGTCATCATTTTCCATGCAGGGTAGAGGTGGTGATGATTTGGCCACTGAACTGTCTGTGGCTCTTGAGCGGTGTCTCTTGGGTGGTAAAAGTGGAGCAGGTACAATACCAGCAAAGTAATATCAGCCTTCCATTTTATACCTATGCCTCAGTTTTCTTTAATGATTTAGTGATTTTTTCAACATTATTGTGCAGGTGCTGGAATTGATCTAGCATCTTTGTCAATTGTTGAAGGAAAAGTCTGTTGGGATCTTTATATTGATGGTCTTGTAGTTAGCTCAGATGGGAATCTGTTAGATGCCTTGGGTGCTGCCATCAAGGTATTACAATATCTTGTTTTTGCCCTTGTTTGTTTACCTTTTTTGATGGATCCCTTGGTTTACTGAGGATCAAATGGATGACTCTCGTGATATATTTCCACAACTAAAATTAATCAGAATACTCTTGAGGAGGGCAATCTAGGAATTGCAACATTAATGGGACTGAAAGTTTTGTTCTTTTTTTTTTTTTTTTTGGGGGGGGGTGGTAATGATAGAGGCTTTTCACTTTTGCATGACCAGTCCTGGGGTTTGACTGACTGCCTAATTGATTTGCTACATGATTACTGATTTTCCAGGCTGCCTTGAGCAACACGGGTATTCCTAAAGTGCAGGTTGCTTCAGGGGCCTCCTCTGATGAGCAGCCAGAGGTTGACATAAGTGATGAAGAGTTTCTACAATTTGACACCAGTAGATTCCCTGTGATTGTTACTTTGACAAAGGTAACGATCTTAATAAATCCCTGGCATTATTAACTTAAAAAAGGGGAACAAGATTAGAGTTGCAACTTTTTTATGTCATATTGTGATCTTCACTGCAAATATTTTGCTTGGCTAATATTGCAGGTTGGCAGCCACTATATTGTTGATGCAACTTCAGAAGAGGAATCTCAGATGAGCTCGGCTCTCTCTGTTTCTGTTAATAGGGAAGGACACATATGTGGGGTAACAAAGCGAGGGGGTACGGGCTTAGATCCCAGTGTCATACTTGACATGATCTACTTTGCTAAAACGATAAGTGAGCAGTTGATAATCAAGTTGGATTCTGAGATAGCTGCAGCAGAAGCTTGTGAAGAAGATGAATCCTGAGATTTTTCAGAATCAGAGTGCTGTATGAATATGACCGTGTTTATCTGCAAAAAATTATAATTTAGCATAGAAGTTTGGCTGGACACAATTTAAACAAGGTACTAAGAGCAGCGTCTGGAGCTTGAAAAGTGGCATCATCACATATCTTTAGATTTTCAGGACTTTAGCCACGCTTAGCATATCACTGTGTAAGCAGATATTGTAATACCCGAGGAAAATGGAAGACATCTTGTACTCTTCACTTCATTTCTGACTTTGGATGTAACAATTACGTCCGATCAATTTGACTTCTTATTCGCGGTTTGAATATGAACAGAAAATATAAGTTCCAAGATTGTTTTCCCCAATATCTGCAATAAAATGAATATAGTTCTTGCTATCTTTTCATAAGTTTCACAATGATTTTTGCCATTGTCAGTCATAATATACTCTCAGGCATTTAAGAGTACAAGGTTCGGACATCTGAAGTCCACTACTGCATCGATTGGCTGAATGTGGAACTGGCTTTGAGCAGCAGTTCAGGGGGGGGCAGAGGTAATCTCAGTTTGTCGATGAACACTACGACGTTAATCTGAGATCCTTTATACTTATATTATTTGACTTGACAGGACCAGGTATGCCTTTCAAGCATGGAGATCTCTGTGAGTAATTGAGATTTCTGCTAATCTGAGTGTTGCAGGTCATCTCGCTATTGATTGATGAAATAGGGGAGAGCAGTTTGTGCTTGTGTGGAGAATTGATCTCAGAGTATGCATCCATAGGGATTGGTCTTAGCCTTGGTGAGCTCAATGATCTAGCTTTAGCCTTAGCAGATTCAGTGGCTGCCATATATGTTGGAACAGCAGGAGAACCTAGACATCCATCTTCTCCGATGGATCGCTCCCTCTGATGAAAAGATCTTCTTGGAACATGTATAGGAGAATCCAGTGCTTCAATCTGATATTGTTTCTGCAGATTTCTTAGTTTGATTTGTCGGTTGCTGAATTGCTCTTTGTTCTTCGCAGTTGAAGAAGGGAAAACTTCATCCAAGTTCTGAACATCTCTTTTAGCCAACTGGGCATCTACCCATTTTTCCAGCCAGCATCTTTGTTTTACACTAAACCTGTTTTGCTCTGATTCTGTGGACCTCTGCATATAAATACCACTAAATCTAGTGAGTTTTATAGTGTTATTCAGCAACATAAGCAAAATTTATTATACGAAATATGAGAAGCATAATACTGTTAGACAATAGGACTACGGATCGATCCTCATCCAATCCCCGATGTTATAAGAAATTAAAGAGAAAGAAAAGAAAATGAAAACTTTAATGATGACTAACTCTGTGGTTTAACCAGTATTCCTTGATTCTTTCTCTCTTGACTGCAGCCACCCTCTTGCTCATTGACAAAGCAATTGCCTCTTCTTTAGACAAAAGGCTGTCATCCCACCTTTTCTGGCTGTTTGAATCGACCTGTTAATATAGCAATAATGTTATTCATTCAATAACCATAAGAAGCTCATTACCAATATTTTCAGAACTTTAATCTCAATGCAGTGGTCATATGCAGTTCACTCTAACTTGCAAAATGAAAAAAAAAAAAAAAAAGATAAGCGACAGACTCTTCTTTCTTGTGATAAATCCTAATGGAAGCATAAAGAAAACATTAAAAATTAGAACGACTATTTAATGGATCATTAACTTATACAATATTATGTTATCTTATATAATATTACTGTTCTAAAAGTGTGTAAAGACAAAAACATATTTAAATCATTTGAGACATCAAACAAATGTTAACTGCCTATGTGACTAAGTGAATGGTCCTATGCGGGTCCTCCAATGGTACAAAAGATATTCTTCAACATGCAATGCTCCCCAAGTATGTTATCCTTCCTGCTTCTTTCTGTTCAAGGACATGAGGAGATGGTAGGGTGTGACTGGTTTGGCATGATTAATTCAGCAATATGCATGTCCTTCAATACAAGCAAGAAAAGAAAGCATATGCTTTGTTGTGGAATGGGAAACACATACTATTTTGCTGATTTGACCAAGGAAAGAAGTTGGTGATATGACCAACTTAAAGTCTCCCTGAAAAAAGGGTAAATCTTTCTTAATTTTTTTTAATAGAATTGTATTTAAAATTTTAAAAGTAATTTGTTTGTAAAAGAAAAAATAGAGTTTAAAAAAAAAATGAGAGAAAATTTGGATTGAAAATCAATCAAGTTGGCAAGTTATTGAATTAACAAAAAAAAGAATTAAGTACTTAGTATTTATAAGCAGACTTTGGCTTATTTTTATTTGCTAATAAAACAGTAAGATAACATTACATAAACTATTATCTTATTCAAGGACTTTAATATATATGGTATTTTAACTATATATATTTTCGAAACACAACCGTTTAGATTAGCAAACTTCCCTTATGTAGGATAAATGACACAATTCCTACACGGTACATTCCCCGTCATGATTCGTGAAAATGCAAAATCATGATCCCCAATCTTAATGTGGGTTCAGAAACTGGAAAAGAAAACTTGGAAACACAATAATTGATACTAATAGAGCATGGACAGTGAACTTCAATTTTCACCTACCTTGATGTCCTTTTCTGTGTAATCCTGAAACTGGTTTTCTTGATTGTTGGGTGTTCCCTTGACCATATCACATCTCTTGGCACAGACCTCACTCTGAATATTCACAATTGTTTGCAGACATTTCAGGGTGTTCATGGCTTGGCGCCTCACTGCCCAGCCGCGAATAAGGGCCTGAAGCCTCACTAGTCCCTTCAATGCTCGTAAAGCTTTTCTTGCCTGCAAAATTATCATCAAAATAATGTAAAACAGAGCAAATTCTGATCCATTTAGAAAGCACTTAAATGTTTTTTCGGTCGTTACTAAGTAATTTTTCGTAGAATTTCTCACTGTTCCAGTTTTAAGATTTATTAAACAAAATTTGACACAGTAGTCAGTGGGATTTTAGCCCGAGCTTCTTCTGCATTCTCGTTGACCATCAAAGTAAGGTCTCATTGGCCTTCCTCGTTCGAAATGTGATAAAAAAATGTAAGAGAAAGAAGATACCCTAATGAGACCTTAGTCAAGTGGTAGTAGTATATAAGGTTCCGAGTTATTTAAAAACTCAAAATCATGTTCTATTGTAATAATAGATTTGATTTTTAAGTAAAAGTAGAGAAGATTATGAAGAACTTACAAGATAACCACGAAATGCTGATTGAATTTTTGTGGCAGCCAAATCTTGTATCTTGTCCAACTCACTTTCAAGAGATTCTGTAGCAGGTTTGTACAACATGATTGGTGAAAGTTCTTGAAAGTCATTCTTGCATTTATCAATGGGAGATTGAGGGCTACAGCCACTGATCCACAATTCTACGTCAGTAATGTTCTCTTGCGGAGTTTCGAGATTAGCCGAAGTTGTAAAAACTTCCATGGCAGACTTCTTCTGCTTCTGTTCTTCTGCAACATTTTGTACTGTATTCTTGGGTGGAGATGATGGTGCTGCAGAGAGCGAGGCCAGACGTTTGTTCTTTAACTTTCCAAATATCCGTGATCTTCTTCTCTTATCCTTCTGTAAATGTTTCAAAAACCAGAATCTTAGATCAGTACAAAAATGACATGGGAAAGAATATATAGAAAGCAAATCCCCTAGTTACCTTTTCTGTTCTTGAATTTGCATCTGCTACAAAGAATCTCTTCAGCAGATTGAACAAGCTTCTCTTCTTTGCCATCAGATACCAGTAGAAAGTTCAGAGAACTTAACCATTGATTCAAGAATGGCACTCAAGAAGAGGCAGAGATCAGGAATGTACTTGGGTATGGACCCAACTTTTAACATTCTTTTAACAAAATTTTTTCTTGAATATTTCAGAACTTGCAATGACTGAAAACCACAGTTGAAATCTTGGAATCCCAAGATTTAACTGATATAGAAACAGCAATTTGAGGAAGAAAAGTGCATTGGGACATGGAAATTTTACTGCACGAATTTAGCAAAGATCAACCTTGAATTCAACGAAGAGTTGAATTATTTTATGGTACAAAGGGAGGCAGATCAGCATGAAATGTGGTGCTAATAAATGCAACATAGAAAAGAATATTTTTCTTGGCTGGGTGCCTCAAAATTTCTTCTCTTCAATGATTCAGATTTCTTCATCTTTTTGCATGATGAGTTTCATCTGTTCAAAGAGTGGGCCTTTGAATCATAAGGTGTTGGGGGAAAGGGAAACTTGTTATGAGTTATGGGAATATTTTTGATTTTACATGTTCTGCAGTTCATCTCCAACTTTATAGTTTTCTCAGTCTTATTATTAAACAACGTGTTTAAAAAAAATAAAAAATAAAAAAACATGTCCTACGTTTCTTGAAAATTTTACACGAAAGCTACTATTCTATCAGTTTAATGTGTAGCCAAATTGCTGGTGATTGGCGTCAGTATAGCTGATTGAGATTGCTGGTTTTTTTATATAACTTAGGGGATGGGACAGGATATATAATAAATATATTAAGAGGTATTTTTAGTTAATTGGGATGTTATCTTATCGCAAAATTACTTCAATTTATCTTTAGTTATGAAAATGTTTCCCTTTGTTAGTAATATTAACATGCCACACGTGTAAATATTAACATGGCACAGTGTGCAAATAGTGGTTCTTGGAAATTAGCTTTTGAAGGAGAGCAACATTTGGTGTTGTGTATGTTGGCCTCTCTTATTGTACTGTCATTTAGACAACTATGGAAGGTGAGATTAGATAATATTTGAGTTTGAGATTTTTTACTTTAAATTTAATAAAAATTAATTACTTGTGAGAGAAGAAATATGATAAAAATTTAAAAAATTGTATTAAGTTTTGTTACGGAACTCAATCTAAGTGTAGCCGAGTAAGAGATAGTACAGTTTCTAGAATTGGTGACCTCTTAAATGCATACCAAAGAATCTTGGCAAGTAGATCAATACTGGTTTTAATAGGCTTTGCAAAAGTAGGCTTGTTCATAACCTGATATAATTTAAAAGAATATCATACGATTTTTCACATAAACAACTTTTTATAAATTTATCTTTAATCTGAAATTACTGTTATTTAAAGTAGTTTGAGTAAACATATTCGTAAAACACAGTTAATTTTTAAAATTACGCTTAAACACTTAATATAGTAAGTTAACGTTAGATATATTCTTTAAAAAGTTTCTTTAATAAACTTGTGTACGAAACACGAAATTCGAAGCTTATTCCGCAACTTGACAGTGCAGCTTGGGAATGATTTCAGAGCATGTTATGGATCAAAACTAGCACAATTTTCTCATGGCTAAACCCACATCTAGGGTGGTCCTATCTAAGCTGATAAACACAATTCGTAGCACCTATTAACAACAGGGAACCATGTGGATTGGTGGCTTTGATTATAATATGCAGTACCAAGCAATACATGGTAGACTTGGCCACTTAAAGTTGCAACACTTGCAATGTCTCGCATTAGGTGCTAATACAAACTCTTATCTAAAGCACATGTAACAAGGCAAGTGTTTGAGAGATTGCACATGCAACAGATTAGACAAAACCCCATGGAAGAGCAATTGCCCTCTGGTGGGGTAGGTGGGGTGGCGTGGGAATGGGACTGTGAGAGGGCAGAAAAGAGGTGAGAGTAAGAGGAGTCCATTATTGAAGGAGGTGGGGAAATACTAATGCAGAAAAGGGTAGAAAATGTCAAGACAAAGCAAAGTAGGAAGGAAGAGAGACAGCTGTTGAGGGCCCAAGTGTTTGCTAGCTAGCCATTTGCCAAGATATATATATATATACAAATTCTCATCCATATTAGGTGGAAAAATTTCAGGGCTGTTGAAAGTTGAAACCTATTCAAGACTAAAAATGATAGAAAGGTTAGGCGTATTAAGGGGAAGTGGATTGAAAGAAACTTATAACAGCTATCATAATGATCATAAAGCCTATGCATAGTACAAAATATCTAACATTCTCATATGAAATGTATTGGGGACTTCAAATCACAGCTAGAAGTTCAGATGTTTTGTAGGATTGGTTTATTATACATAATAAATAATATTTTTAAAGTCATTCACAATGGTGTAAGTAAAAAAACAAAAAAATCCATGCATTTTCATGATATCTTGCAACTCTCCTAATTCAGTTGCTCAATTTCTCACAAAGAAGAAGGAAAAAAAAAGAAAGAAAGAGGAGTATTCAAAAACAATAGAATCACGCCATTTAAGTAATAGGATAGTATTTGAGTGCCTCACTCATAACTCATGAAATTAAAAATCGAACCTTTATCATTTAGAAAAAGAAAAACTACGATAAAATTACAAGCAAGTTAAACCCGTACTTTACAATTACGTGGTAGCAAACAGTGCAAAGAATTTGCTATGCATTCTCTCACGAGAAAAGAACTCATTATACGAGTGACTTAAAAAACATAGTCAATGTGTTTCATGCTTATAATTACCAAAATTCTCATCTTTTATCTCTTCAATTATTAGCTAATCTAAAGTTGTTGTAAGAAGGAGGCAATTCAGTTTGTTGAAAATACTTTTTATTAGACGATAGATTCTAAGCTTGATACACATTTTATGTCCTTTCTATATATACTAACATTATTTACTTGCAGTTGCACATATTAAATATTTTATTTAAATTTTTGAATAAAATTAATAATTTTAATTCTTTTTTAGTGATAGAGAATAGATGATGTTTTTATTTACTATTTAATTATTTTTATAACATCAGAATAAAATACATATGTTCTCTAATTATATACATTATTTCATGAAGATCATATAATTTATTTTTACATCTTTTGCCATTATATTTTTAATTAAATAACATTAATTTTTGACATTTTTAACTAACTTTATAATTTTTTCTGATAAGTTTAGCATTTTTAAAGTCATAATATTTTTTTTTATTTTGCAATGATAAAATTTGAGGTACATTTTTTTTATTATTTTTTTATTTATTTACATGATATTCAAATAAGACATATTTTGTTTCTTCATAAAATATTAAATAACCTTTTTTTGGTATTTCATACTATTATTTTGAAATTTTCATAAACTATATTCGTATTTAAACTCTTAAATTTCCATAATTATTCCTCATAATTATTTTATATTTTAAGAAATATTTTTTTACTTTTTACCTTGTGTTCTAATAAGAAAATATTTTTATGAAAATCACTTAATCTCATGTTGTAATATTTTAGACTTTTTATAAATTATAATGGTATTCAAAATATTTAATTACTATAATTATTTCAAGTGATTTTAATTTTTTTAAAATAGCAATGTCATTTTTCTTTTCTTTATAGAGGTTAGATAGTTTGTTTTTATATTCTATTACATTATATATATTTTGGGATAGAAAAATTTGTAACTTAAGTGGGAGAGTTAGTATATATTTATTAATAAGTAGTTACAAATTTTTCTATTATTACCAAAATAAATTAGTAGTTAGTGGGACATTCAATGTATAGTCCATATTTGAAAAAAAAAATTGTTCAAATTTTATATCTAATTTTGAGGTATTTGGACCATCAAAATGAAAACAATTCATCCAACTAAAAGATATTTTTGACCATTCAAAAAAAAAAAAAAGAAACAAAACAAGTTTAAATCTCTATGATCCCTTCCCATACTTTTAGTATAGTGTGTGTGTGTGTGTGTGTGTGTGTGTGTGTGTATATATATATATATATATATATATATATATATATAGAGAGAGAGAGAGAGAGAGAGAGTTTTGTTGAAATAAAGAAATGAAAACAAAAAAAAAAAAAATACTCCCATCACCCACACGAATGAGATTCAATTTGGACATCCATTTTGCTGAGAAACATTTCTCTGGGGCTTCTAGTGCCCTTTTTTCCTGCTCAAACCTCACTTGGCATGATGTATAAAATGACCAATATTAATCATATATTTCTCTTTATTTTTCCTTTTTTTCCTGTCTCTTTCTCTCTTTTGAAATAAGAAATAAATATTACTAGTATATAAGGAGCAATTCGATTGTTCCGCCAGAAGATAGCTATGTTTCAAGTTGAAATTGTTTTACTAGTATTATTATATTTTGTCCATCAGCCAAGTGATGACAAAATTGTAATTTAATTATTAGAATTATCCCTCATAAAGTGGGATTTATATCAGCGTCCCTAATGTACTATTAAGAAGAATGAAAAGAAAACCAAGAAAGAAACAGACTAAATTCACTAAGAGATGCATTCTACCCAATATTCTGTATTTAGTAAGAAATGCATCCTAACAGGTCAGAATGCATCAAGGTTTTTATTGCTTAAAAAAGAAAGTAGATGGCTTTCTCAAATGGCTTTTGATCACTAGAGGGTTTAAGAAAGGCAAGAAGGAAAAAAGTTTCTTCATAAAATTTAATAAGCTTATTTTTTAAATGATTTAAGTACTCAATTGCTAAACTAATACTTATTTATTCACAATTAAATGCTTATTTTTTATATAAAATAAATATAAAAGTAGATATTTAATTTTAACTAGTGAAATACAGGCAAGCGTTATTTTAACTTTTAATTAAATATGCTCGTAGATGAAGACTGAAAGCTTTGGTCATTCGAAAGACCTAATAGTCAATGGTCTTCAATAGCAGCTACTATATAGGTCTCGTTTGATTGTCCAAAGAAAGTAGGGGAGGAAAAGTAATTACATTCTTAATTTTTAAATTCATGTGTTTGGTTCTTTATTTATATTTTGAGAAAGGAATATGATTCTTCAAATCTGAAAAAATAAATAAATAAAACTAAGAAAATAAATTCTTATATGGAAGTGGTATTATAATTCCTTTCCCAATGAATCTATAAAAAAGGAAGACAAAAAATTAAAATTTAATAAATAATTTCTCCCCGTTGCATCTTTTCTTCTCTCCATTTTTATTTTGTCTTCCTTCTCAATAATTATTTTCTCTTATCACATCTCTGTAATTATTTTCTAATTAAAATTATATATCTCAACATTTTATATTTTTTAAAAAATAAAAAATTTAAAACTTTAATAAATTAACTATAAAATTATAGTTTAAATATTGTATCGTAATTATACAACTCACAAACATCATTATCTAAAGCAAAATGTTTTACAAAAAAATTATTTTTTAAAATTCAAATGCTATTTTTTTTATCCATACAAGAATTCAAAAATTTCATGAAGATAATTTTTTTCCTAAAAATATGTATTTATGAGGAATATCGAGTTAAAAGAATATAATATATGTTTATATTCTCAAAAAATGTTGAATGCAGGCCTCACTATAAAAAGAAAGTATATATTTCTGAATAAAATAAAAAAGAATGAAATATAAAAAAGATTTTTTATTGATTATAACTTTTTCATAAATAATATTCGTTTAAATTGTATAATACTAATATACTTAAGAAATTTATTATTTTTTTAAATTAATAATTTATTTATTTTACATATTTAACAAATTAGATGTAGTAATTTTTTTTTATCAATTTATAAATTATCTAAACATAATAATGTAATTTACTTAGAATTATAATCTACAGATTTATTTTATTAAGATTTAAATTTTTATACATTACTTTTTCTTCCTATCAATCATCATGATCCTTTAATGTAATTCCACTTCAATGCATTTATCACACATACCTTGGAGGCAGAAAAGGCGGTGTAGGAATTTCTGGTGTAGATGATAATAGGCCGAAAGGGCATTCGACGGACTATAGAAGCCCATGGGGCAAAATGTTGAGCGCCTATTTCAAACATAGCAGATTGGGCTTCCTAGTGTTTGTAGTTTAGGATATTACAAACTACGGCTTGGTTGGAGAAACATATATCATTTTACGTGTCCTCTTTAAGAGGATTTACATTTTTTTAATGTACGTCTTTTCCAAAGAAGATAGAAAAGAGACACGATCAGTATTTTTTGGATTCTCTCGAAAATTAATACAAAATTTTTACCTTTATATAATTAAAAATAAAAAATTTCAAACACAGACAATATACCATTCAACCCTTAAAATATTTATAATATTTATTTCACGCGTCTTTTTTATCATTTTTGCTCTCCCCCTTTACACTTGGCTTCATGATTCCTCCATTACCTGGCTCTTATTTGTAGGATCTTTGATAATATTTGATACTGCAGTCTCTTTCGCCTCCCTAGTGTGTTTACCACCATAATATGGAATCTGAAAATTTCCCAGTCGAAGCTCAAAAAAGTGAAGGTCAATGTCGTACATACTTGTCAAGCTTAGTAGACCAAAGTTCAAATTCTCCACATGACAGAGACAGCAGCCCTCTCCAAGCTTTGGTTTATGGTCTTCGATCGCAGTAATAATCAATATTGAATAGGCCAAACATTTTCGGGTGGCTTCGATGAAACTGATTGGATTCTCTCTTTATGAGTAGTTGCTTTACTATTACAACTCTCTTTGCTATTTTTTTTTTCTTTTTCCAATGTTTTGTGTCCTTTTAATTCAATTTTGATGGTTATGGAAGGACCACAAATAACCCGATAGAGAAAGAAGCCACGCTGCAGTTCGTAGAGTGGTCGAAATAAAAAAAAATATTTAAAAGACAATAATTTTTGAAAACTATATTTAATAAAATTGGTCTTCGAGGGTCTAATGTCAACTAAGATTTCAGATTCATAACGTTATTTTAGTTCAAGCTATCATACGGTACAATTAGGTGCAATGAGCTCATCGTATTCTCATTCACCACAAAAAAAGAAAGAGAGAGAGAGAGAGAGAGATCAACCTAATCTCAAAATGTTAATGCGCCAAACTCTTCTTAAACTTTAAGTCATTTTAGACTTGTTTGTTTCGTTTAGGATTGGCAAGTTAGGTAAAACTTCTAGGGATCTTTCTCTCTTTATCTTGTGTTTATTTGGCTCTAATCATTATCGTTGCCTTTTCAACATATATCTGATCTCTAGTTTGATTTTTGTGGTTGCTAAAATGTTCGTGAAAAGGAGTTTGGTATATTGTCAAGAATGATCTTAGCCTTAAAATTTGCATGGATGCAAATAATTAGAACTATTATTATGTTACATTACTATCATCTCATATGTGAAGTCTTAATTACAAAATATATTCCAACACATGACCTTAACATACATATTTATCCATGCATGGATCTAATCTAAATGGTCATGTTTCACTCAGTATCAACAATTGAAGAAGAAAAAGAGGAAGAAGACAGAGACAGAAACAAACCCCATTAATATATATACATCATCGAAAATATGCATAAAGCTACCTAGCCATGGATTCATTAAAATGGATTTGTGCAAATGAGCGAAACAACTCATACTCAAGTGGAATACAAGCAAGTCGTTGCATGGTCCGTCTAAGTCATTGGAGGTAAACGTCATAATCGCTAGACAATGAGTTTGCATGTAAGTCAATTATAAGTGTTAGTTTATTTTAAATTACGAAAAGGATATTTCGAGAATTGATCAATCAATCAACCAATCAATGAAAAGAATGGAAGACAATCATTCAATGATGGAAGTAAGCAAATAATTTGCTCATCAACATCATGTAATTTATCCGTATAGGGAATGATATTAGACACGCATTTTATTGTCACCAGTCACCACTCTTAAATGATTTTTGAGCTAAGACCACAAAAAAATCTTCAAAGAAAAAAGTCTAAAAAGAGGTGCAAAATTGAGGAGGTTATTTCATCATATCCAAAAATATCATTATAGTGGTAATTTGAATGTAAAAAATGTGAATCAATCACTCTTGGGGTAGGATTTGATAGTAGTCAAATTTGAGATTTTCTATCCTAGGTTTCATAAAAACTAATTATTTGTAAAATAAATAGTAAAATTCAAAATTAAAAATTTTTATTGGATTTTGTAACAGAATCAATCCAAATACACACTCATTTTTCAATAAATAATTTAAATTAAAAATATATACATTAATTTAATATCACGAAAGGGGTCTTGGCTTTTCATTGAATTTCTTCTATATTGAATAGATTTAGAAAGCTAGCAATTACACTACCGTCAAAATATGTCGATTCGGCCGTCAAAATATGTCGATTCGGCTATGGTAAAGACACGATTTCATCCGCATATGCATAAAGCAATTGTGGTCGTTCGATCGGCGATGGTTTGATCTAATGGCTTGGACCTCTTAGGAGTAATCCAGGAAGTAAAAATTAAAAAAAAATCTAAATAAATAGGCAAAATACAAATTTTACATGTTGTAATGATGATCTCAAATCAATCGTCCCAATGGGAATCGAAAAAACTGCAAATTATGGCTCGAGAAGCCATCAAAACAATTATTCAGACGAAACGTGCTATCATTTCCATTTCCATTTCCATCGTCATCATCTCTCTCTCTCTCGAACTCAATCTCTCAATAACTCACTCTCTCTTCAACTGTGTGCAAAGTCTCAAAAAGTAGTAGCTTTAGCAAGCATTGACCTCCAAAACAAGTTAGACGTGGCGAAGAAAAATGACTCTGATAATGCAACGTTCTAGTTCCACTCTAGAAAGAGGCACATCGTCAACACGAACCAGACTCTCCAAAAGTATCCCGATCGCAAGTAGAGATTGAGAGCCCTGGCGAAGACTAGTTTCGATCGCTTGGCAGAACTCCCAATGTCTCCCATTTTGATGCAATACAATTGGAAAAATAATGTCTTTGTGATTGATAGGACCGGAGCGTGGAGATAATAGAGGAGGATGCTAGGAGAGTGTATAGGTTGCCTATAGGAGCAAATGAAATCATTCTAGAAGATGGAGAAAAGGCAGCGTCTAGGCATGCATTTTATTTTTGATGTTGTGAATACTAATTCATGTGTGTGAATAAAAATTATTTAGAGAGTGTGAATATTTATCCTGAAAAATTAGTTTTTTTGTACGTGCAGTGTATTGAGGTTGTGCAAGAAAAACCAGATGGTGAGTTGTTTTGCTCTTGGTGAAGCGAGATTAGCATAGTGGAGGCTTGCACCTTGTTACCCTTTACAAGAGCAGGGGATGCAAAAATTAATGAAGAAGCAAGTGTTGACGTGCAAAGGGTCACAGAGCAGGCATTTTTAGAGGCCAAACAACAGACCTAATTGAAGAAGTTAGAAACGATAGAAGTAGGCTAAAGGAGTTTGAAGCCAAAGAATAGCCCATCACGCTAGCCTTTGTGTAAAGAGGAAAAGAACAAAAAAAGGCATAGGGATAATAAAAATGAAGAGGCAGTCCCTTCGGTGAAGAATGAAAGCGTTGAATTGGAGATGGGGTAGTTTGAATCGAGGGTGAGGCAACCTATTGATGACGAATTTGGGGTACTGGATATTGCCAGGGCATATAGTCGTTAGATACTCATTAGAAGGTATCTAAATCATCTAGCAAAAAACGAACAATAGCAAGCCCAACATCATCTCTTCGAGAAGTTCAGCTTTGAGGCAAATGCAGAAGCTTTCAAACAAAGACACAATGGATATGAGAAGAAGAGCATCGAAGTTATCTAAGATATGGTTTCAAATGCTTCCATAATGACAAAATCTACCATTTGATGGAGAGGATTTTCGATGAGCAGCGGCAGGAAAGGGAAGAGATCACCGGAAAGGTAGAATGAGAGAAGAAGGAAGAGAGAGAGAGGGAAAATTGGGAGGAGAGAGAGGGAAGAGTATGGCCTTTCCTCTTTGATCAATATTTGAATGAAAAGTGACATGACTCATTTCTTTTGGGTTGAAAAGATTGATTTTGAGAGAAGTTTCTTTTATTTTTACTCCCTGCATCGGGGCTCGGCTACAGTGCTGCACGTCTTTTTTTACAGGACGTGCAACACTCAATCTGAGCCGTCAGATCAGAGGTTGCAAAAATTTTAAAAATTTTCAAATAAAAATAAAAATAGGGGCAAAAAATCTGGTTCGTCAGATCAGATTTTAAATATGATCCAATGGACTGGATTTGGTCCTGCACCTATGTCAAACCGTACGTGCAGGACCGTGACTTCAGCTAGTGCTATCAAACGGGCTGACCCGCTCCGACCCGTTGCAGTGCTGAACAGATGAAAGCGGTCCCGAGACAGGCTAGCTCGCTTTGGCTCGCTGGTCGAAACCCCCGATCCAGCAACCCACTGCATGAAGCCCTGACGCTAAAGCGAGCCAACCCGTGGGTTTTACAAATCGACGTCGTTTTGTCAAAAAAGCATCAAAACGGTCGTTTTTTTTAAAAATATTTAAAAATATTTTAAAAACATCAAAACGGTATCGTTTTGAGAAAAAATTTAAAAAAAAAATAAAAGAAAAAACAGGTTGGCCCGTGTCCAGCCCGCGTTAGCCAGCGGGCTAAACGGAGCAGGCCGAAAAAGTCCGCGTTAAAACGGGCCTATATTTCTCAGGCCCATATCCGTCCGTATGCCTCAACCCGCGGGTTGAGGCCCATTTTGACAGTGCTAACTTCAGCCTTTGCATTGCCACTGAGAGGTCCAAATTGTTGGATCAAATTGTGACTGATTGAATAGCCATGCCCACGATTGATTTTTGCACATGCGGATGAAATTGGCGTCTATACCGTAGTCGAATCGAAAATATGTCATTTCAAATGAATTTACATGTGATATTGTTTATAATAAATACAAGTAGGTTAGAGTTTCATACTATATATAGGCGGAATAAATTAATAAATATTTTTTATAAGACGCAGTGGGTTTTAGTAGGCATAGCGAATATATTTTCTCTCTCATTCCTTATTTTGCCTCAACTCTCTTATTCAGAACATCCAATTATAAATAGATTTGAAGGGTTTCTTCGATAAATTTTAAATAAAATTTTAGTAAACCATCTCTTCTATTTATAAGCGTAATTTTTATATGAAATTTTTTTTAAAAAAGCCTAAAAATTAAATTTTTTACTCAATTTTTTTTGCCCTTAGAAAAAGGCCTAATATTGAAAATTCTTACATTCTTAATTCTAATATTGAAAATTATAAATAAAAAAAATTAAAAACATTTGAAAAATAAACTTCATAAAAGAAGAATCAGACGGAGCTTTGTTAGGTCTTGAGTCACTAGGGCTTGGTGAAGCTCCAAATGGAGCTTTACCCGACAAAGGGAGCTTCGCTAAAATTTGGTACGTTAAATTTATCTCAAAACTTATCAAATTTGGATTAAATTAAGAATCCATATTGCATTGATAGAATTAGAACTTTAATCTTAGTGAGGCGAGAATCTATATCAAATTATATAACCAAATTTTTAAAAGAGGTTGAGGGGGTGAAATAGGAAAAATAAATAAATAAATAAATAAATTATATATATATATATATATATATATATATAAATTAGCTCTGAATGCCACTGAAGAATGCACTTATCAAATTTGGATTAAATTGAGAATCCATATTGCATTGATAGAATTAGAACTTTAATCTTAGTGAGGCGAGAATCTATATCAAATTATATAACCAAATTTTTAAAAGAGGTTGAGGGGGTGAAATAGGAAAAATAAAT
Organism: Rauvolfia tetraphylla; assembly: GCA_030512225.1. NCBI lineage: Eukaryota > Viridiplantae > Streptophyta > Magnoliopsida > Gentianales > Apocynaceae > Rauvolfia > Rauvolfia tetraphylla. The sequence continues at coordinate 3,218,921 of JAJQKT010000004.1, read as the reverse complement.
AAATAAATAAATAAATTATATATATATATATATATATATATATATATATATATATATATATATATATATATATAAATTAGCTCTGAATGCAACTGAAGAATGCACTTACTGCTTGTCTTGCCACTAAACTTTTTTTTTATTCTTTCATTCCATTTAACTATTTTCGGGTAGCTAATTCTGCCACTCAGCTTCACTCACATGCTGAGAATTTGAGTTTTTCTTTTAAAAAAAACCAAGGGCATAATGATCAATAATTGGTTATGAATGCCACTGAAGAAGGCACGTACTATTTATTTTGTCATTAAACTTTTTTTTATCATTTCATGTCATTCAACTATTTTCAGGTGACTAATTATGCCATTAAAGAATTTAATTTTTTTTAAAAAACAATAAAGGGCATAATGGTCAATAAAGTCCTCCTTCCATCAAATTTATCACTTACCCGAACTAAATCCATTTTTATCTATTTGAGAACCCAATTTAAAACTTAACAGATTAACTTCATCAAACAGCCACAATGGTTCTTCTTCCGGTGCCATTTGTTGTAATTCTTTACTTGCTGCAGAAGTTAGATTGTTGATTTGGACCTAATTTACCTCGGCAGAAACTAAAATTGACATAATAAACTAAGACTGACACCAACCTTTGCAATGAACGCCAACGGGCTAAAATTATTTTTTGTGGATACAGATCTTACTAATGGTCAGACACAAAAAATTGAGACGGACACCAACCTTGGCAATGAATGCCAATGGGCCAAAAAAAATTTTTTGGTAGATACAAATCTTGCTAGTGATCTTCTTGTGTCAGCTATTTTGCTGAGGTAAATAAGACCCAAATCAACAATTTAGCTTATGCAGCGAGTAAAGAATTACAACAAAGAGCATCAGAAGAAGAACCATTGTGGCTATTTGATGAAGTTAATCTATTAGGTTTTAAATTAGGTTCTCAAACGGATAAAAATAGATTTAGTTCGGGTAAGTGAGAAATTTGATGAAAGGAGAACTGTATTGACCATTATGCCCTTTATTATTTTTTTTTAAAAATCAAACTCTTCAATGACATAATTAGCCACTCGAAAATAGTTGAATGGCATGAAATGATAAAAAAAAGTTTAATGACAAAATAAATAGTAAGTGCATTCTTCAGTGGCATTCATAACCAATTATTGATCATTATGCCCTTGGTTTTTTTTTAAACATTTAAATTCTCAGCTCGTGAGTAGAGCATGCTATTTTTTGCCGGATTTCGCCGTTTGTGGTGATTGAGTGGCAAAATTAGCTAATTTGAACTATGGATAATTTGAACTATGGTTAATATCACTAAACTACCTTAATATTTGGGGCAAATTTCCCTATAATATTATTTTTATATCATTTTATCCCTTATGTTAAATCACATCAGCAATCTCATTTAAATTAATTAAATATTTTATAATTTTATTTTTTTCTTAAATTTAATTTATTTGAAAAAAAGAATAGTATCACTAAACTCCTTAACGTTTGAAATAATTGTTACTTTTACCCTATAATGTTATTTTTGTATCAATAAAGTACATCAATTAAATTCTATTCAATGATTTTATTTATGTAAAAAATTCAATTGGAAAAATTTTCAATGCCAAAAAAAATTTAAAGTCAATCCAAGATAGGTTTGAAAACATAAGGTTAGGTTGAGTGGAGATCATAGCTGTTCATTAGTCAGTTTTAATAGAAAATAAAATTAAATTGGATTATAGTTCTATTTTTTAGAAAAAAATGGTTTGATTTGGTTCAATTTTACAAATTTAATATAATTTCAAATCTAATTTTTTGTTTGAACTTATTAAAATTGAAGTGATCCTAAATTGAATTGGAATAAGGAATTTTATTGAATAATTTCTAAAGTTATTTTAAAAAAGTAAATAAAAATTATTTTAAATTGAGCCAAATTAATTTATTTCAATGAAAATTTAATTTAGTTGAATTTGTATGAAAAGTTTGTAAAATCAAATAAAAATTAAAATTTCTAATCGAAACATTAATGAATAAACATAATAGAGATAAAGTTAAAATAGAAGTAAGGCATTGCTGTGAGAATGAAAATTGATTAGAGTTAAAGCTGGCAAACTTCACTATGAGAGAAGAGAAAACAAATTTCAGAATTGATCGTATGAAAGAAGATATGTTAGACTTTTTTCATAAAAAATGAAAGGATAATTTTTTTATTTTATCTCTTTGTTAAAATTGATAATCAAATTTAACGATTTATGAGCTAAGTAGATACAAAAAATAATGTTACAAAAAAAAAAATTCTAAACTTCAAGGTGACTGTGATATTGTATTGAATAGCAATAATGACATTTTAAATATTCATTAATGGCGTACAGTTACATTTGACTAACAGTTCATGAGATAAAGTGATAAAAAAGTACAATCTATAATAACAATCCTCAAATTATTTTAGTTATTGTAACTTAGTCCCATAACTCATATTTTAATATTTTTGTCCATTATTTTTAGAGAAATTTGCAAAAGCGGTCCCTAAACTATCTTAAATTTAACAATTTAGTCCTACAACTCACATTTTAATATTTTTAGTTAATTATCTTTATTTATTTCAATGTTTACATACCCAAACACTATTAATATGATGGTGACCGATAAAGACATACACTTGCATATCATGTGCCTTATTGTTGAACAACAAAAATATCCATTTAAGAATTTTCTCTCTCAAAATCTATGACATGTATGATTGAGATTAAATTTTCTTTTAACGAATCAAGTAAAAAATGAATAGGACAAAAAAATGAAAAGAAAAAAAATATTTTCTAAATTTTAATTCCTGTTCTATAGGGTTTATCATTTTATCCAAATAAAAATGATAAATCTTACAAAATAAGAATTAAGATTTGAAAAATATGTGTCTTTCTTACTCTTCTCTTCTTTTGTGTAATTCAGTTTTCCTATATTCGACAAAAAAAATTAATTTCAATCGCACATGCTATGAATTTTGAGAAGAAAAACTCTTGAACTGACAGATTTGTTCCTATACTGATAGGGCACATGAAATGCATGTATATATATATATATATATATATATATATATATATATATATATATATATATATATATATCCTTATTGGTTTTCACCATATTAAGAGTATTTGGGACTGTAAATATTGAAATATATAAAGATAATGAACTAAAATTATTAAAATTTGAGTTGGTTAGAGACTCTTTTTACTAATTATTCTAAAAATAATGGACTAAGAATATTAAAATATAAGTTGTGAGACAAAGTTATAATAATTAAGATAGTTTGCATATTGCTAAATAAAAAAATAACGTTACAAGATGAAGTGAAGATGTTAAGATAATTTTTTGATATTAATCCTTTGAAAATACTCAGAGAAATTATCAACGCATAATCATTATCTGTTATACTTTAACTATTAATTGTTTTCTATTCCCTTCAGGGACATGTGATATTAATTGTTTTCTAGACTTCTCTTACTGGGTGCCTCCAATTTGCAGCTTTAATGGTCAATTCTGTGCATTAAATTTTTCCTACAAAAAATAACTTTATATCTTACAAAGAATAAATTATCAAAAAAATACCTTATAAAGAATAAAAAATACGAATAAAAAACTAATCCAAATACACATGTTGAATGAAACTTTGATAAAGCTCTTTCAAACACGTAAAAAATATGGATGAAATACTAATAGAACATATATATTGGAAACGTGACAAATATAAGACCCTTTGGAAAATTATTAAACTGTGTCGTGTGCTAAATGTCAAAAGTCAAAAGGAAATTGGTGTGTCTCCCACAATGACACTATATATTAATCCAATGTATATTGGTCCATAGTTCTACTTTTAATAATTTAGATATTATTTTATTCATTCACAGTTAAATGTCATATTTTGACTTAATATAAAATTTAAAAAAATAATTTAATTATAAAAAATTATCATAATATCTTTATCAATTAAAAATATTAATAGTAAAATTTACATATTAGTGGTACTCAAATTTATTAAATTAAGTGAAATGAAGAATTGGCTCCCTAAAATTAATTTTTGACAAACTGTCGAATCTAGAAAGATATATCATCAATGACGCATTACACTTACGTGTGAATCTTTTCAAATCCATTTCAAACAATACAAATGCTTAAAAGAAAACCCACAATGCAAGATTTGGTGCATACCCCCCAGAAGAAGAACTTTCATGATTTCCAGCAACAAGTAGTTGGTAAGTGGTCCAAAGTTTGAAACAGGGGAAAATGGTTTGTGAAATTTGTTTCTATAAATGAAGTAATTACCAAGCAAGAATCACTTTCAGTTTGAAACAAAGAATCCATAAATTAACTAAATGGTGAAATTGAAGTCAAAAAGATTCAAATGGAGAATACCACTTTATTCGTGAAAGTGAAAATGTCTAGCAACTTTAATGTAACTATCAAGATTGCTTAAACTTTCCTCCTCTCTATAGAGGGTTCCCCAGTCAAATGGATATAGAACTAATGAATCTGTTGAGGGCACACATGGATTTGTTGAGGATTAGACGTAAGAAATATATCTTGAGAATGATATGCAAGAGATACGAAACACATCTTTTCTTTTATATTCAGTTATGTTATCAATTAGTATATTGCCTCTTATGTGAATATCAAAATTAGGATAGAACGAAAAAGAACATCAATGGAGTTAAGGTAAGACTTGTTTGTCAGTTTGTAAGTTATAAAGCAGAAAAATAGTGCATGACAAAAAGCTACCACAAAATTTTAGCAATTGCATAACTATTTCCATCAGAAAGAAGTACATTTTTTGAAAAAAAAAATCCTCATATATATATATATACACACACAAAAAAACAAGTCTCTTTTATGACTTGTCTTTTCATTTAAAATTTCTGGTTGTATCCCCCATAGCCAAGATGAGGATGAAGGAAAAGAAGATAGGACAGGGATGGGACAGGAGACCTAAGACAGGCAAGATCTCATATTCCAAATCTTTCAACAAATTCGAAAAATTGCTGGCAAAGAGAACATTCTTTCACAAGAGATATTGATTCCTGCTTAGCAATAAGGGGGTTTCAGTTAGAGAGTTGTGGGAATCTCTTCTAATATCATGTGTATTTGTCAGCTTCACCTTAAAGTAGAAGTGTATGAACTCAATTCAAATGGGACCTCACTGATCTGATGGCTCTTTAAAAGTAGGAAAAGCTATATAAAGATTGTTGTGTCCTTCAAAGGTTTGGTAAAACTAGGAATCATTGGATGCCTTAATGCAATTCTTCGAGCACATGGTTTCATATTTCTATGTTGGAATTTGGAAATTGCAAATTGCAAAATGCCACACGATTTTGCTGTTAGATTTGGTGATTGACATGTCTTCTTTCTGGGGAAACCATATCTGATCTTTGGTTTGAATGTAAAAAGTGATCAACTCATGCTTTTGAAGGGTGTGATATTTGTGGTGGAGAAGATTGATTTGATTTGATTTCATCAAAAATATTCGACCCCTTTGATTCATTGAACTTTATTTTCGTTCGTATCATAGGGATTATGGTTCTGAATATTATGTGTTCCATACATAACTTTCATAAAAGAATCATTACAATATGCACATAACCTGCCATCATATTAAATGCTTAGATATTCATTTTCTTCTTCTAGTTTTTGATATAGAAGGTGCAAGTGCAAGAAACACTATTGTTTTTGAGTTCTCTTGCTTTGGAAGAAAAATTATAGTATGAAGAATGGTAATTATAGTGGTGGGATGGAAAAGTAGAAGAAAAAGTGGAATCGAAGCAAATGTAGAAGTAAATATGAAATTTATTTCGTTTGGTGGAGCGTAGACAGCAACAGAGAAGGAAGGTTACTATAGATGGTACATCAAAATTTTAACCTTTCTTATTTTAGACAAATTATACGTTTACTTCCCTTCTATTCATAACAAAAAAAATTAAACTACAATAGATTTCCTTCCCCCCATGAATAATGGCATAGCCAAAATTTCAATTTTGAATAGGTCGAGTCAAAATATAATGTACTTTTTTTATTTGTTTAATCTTACCTTGTTTAAGATTTTTATTTTATACGTTATGAGATTTTGAGCAAAACCACATAGATTAATTCATTTAAGATCCTTTTGAGACAACAAGACGAGTTTTTTTAATTTTTATTTATGATGGAGTTTCTAGATCTTATTTTATATTATCACCTAGTGATCTTGGAGAGGTAAAGTTATTTTTTAAAAAAATATTAGAGAAGTAAAATCATAATTTAACAATTTAGAGTATATTTATTAGCTAAAAATTTATTTTCGTAGGTATTACTAATTTGTTGAAAAGAAAACAATAAAGCATTAATTATCTTGTACTTATCAAATTTCATAAAGTAATTAACTTAATATTTGATTAAATAAAACAAAACTCAAGGGAAAGAAGAAGTACAAAAGAGTCAAAGTTTATAAATATTAATTTTTATTTTACAATAATTTATATTTTAAAAATTACATATAAATTATCTTTAAAATATATATGATATTAAAAGTTTCCCTCAAGATCTCCTCGGCTCCTTAATAGCTCCGCCGCTGCTAATGAAGGGTACCCTTCACCTATCCTCTTCCCCATATCAATGCTAGACCAAACCTTTCAAGAAACAGAGGAAAGGAAACATGAGGGCTGCTGATTTTCAGTATTGGAAGAAAATGCGAACGGTGACTTACATACCAAAAAACTTTTGACCCATCTTTGTATCGAATATGCATTAAAATATTGTATTCTAAATTCTGACTATTCCACAATTGTGATTTGTGCATGCTTACGCAGCTACAAAGATTTGTCTTGAGATCATAATTATTTGTTTTATGACTTTGAGTTCCCTTTATAATTCTTTAACTGAATCTAACTAAAATGGGACAGAAAATAGTAGAGGCCAATGGAATGATATGCTGCCTGGGCTGACTTCATTTTAGTGTATAGTATATACAAGGGCGGGTTTAGAAAATTTTAGTTTTTTATGCTTAATTAAGGATTTTTGCCCCTCTACAATTATATTTTGCCTTCCAAAAATTATTTTCTCAATTAGCCTTATAAAAATAAAAAATTTAAGAGATAAAGGGAACTTAAATTAGACTTCATTTTCTTAATTTTTTAAAATTTTGTTATAGAATTTTTTTTTCTAAATTTGTTTTAAAATTTTGAGTTTAATTCTCTTATTTTTTTAAAAAACTCTCTATCTTTGTCCTTGGTTGAAGTTGTGTCTTTTGTTAATGGGCTCTTTAGTTTTATTTTTTGACTCTGATTTAGGCCTCTTTAGTTTTGATTTAAGTTGTTTTACTCTACTATATTCAAGATTTTGGTAAGAGATTTATTCCTTCACTGAATGTCAGGAAAAGAGTGATATTAACCTAAAGAAATCCTTCAAAAGAAATATTTATTTGAGAGAGTAGAAGTATATTTTTAGAAAATTCATTCATACTTGTAGTTCTTGATGACGTAGATGGAAATAATATATTAGTTAGACTAATTTTGGACAGAGTAGATGATTTATTTAAAGTCTATGTTCTATAAAGTGTAAATACTTTTATACTTTTACTTTTTCAATATACACACACGTGTATCCCATTACAAGTAAAGAAAAAAAATTAGTCTCATTCTCATGAATTTCATAGGCTAAATTTGTTTACAATAAATTTTGGCAGCTTATGGCCAAAGTCTTGGATCCGCCCGTTGAGTATATAGTTGTTGAAGTAGCATGATAAGTAATGATAAGGAATCTTGATGCAGAAACCGCAAATTGTGTGGAAGCGAGAAAACTACATAACTTTCAGAGGACTAGAGAAGGCCAAGTCTGTTTTAAGGATTGAAAGAAAGTGAGCTGATGAATGAGCACACGAAATGAGATGATGAAATGGAATGTACTCCATCTAAGATGTGCCGAACTAGGTTGAGATCTAGAGAAAGTTGTACTTTTTCCTTCTTTTTGTTTGCTTCTTTTGGTGTTACATACAGTTGAAGATTCTTTCCACTTTTGGAAGAGAAACCTATACCCTCCATCTTCACATGAACTAAGGCCAGAGGGTAATGGTCTACATTGCTTTAGACATTTTGTCTAATACCATTCATTTAGCATGACCTAAGGGGAAGGTGGGAGAGCACTCAGAAGGTAAAAGACAGTATGCGAAGATGAAGTAAGAAAACACATATCATGCGTGTAGATTGACTTACTAATCATATTTTTGTTTACCTCAAGGCCTCAACAATTTTTAAAGTTTCTCTATATAGTTTAATATATATTTTTACCTCATCAAAATTACAGTGTTTCTCCTCCAACTTTCTCCTTCTCTATTTCCAATTTCTCCATGTGTATGAATGTAGTTTCTCCGGAAGCAATCATCAATCAACACTTATTCTCCATTACGATGCTCATATTCATTAGAAACCCTATTTTCTTCCAGAAGAATGCTTCTCAAAAAAAGGGTATGCAGATGGAGGAATTAAAGCAGTATATTTCCACCAAGCCTCCATTTTTGACCATGTATTATATATGGAGACAATGAGAATGATCTCTCACATCCTCAATCATATGCCCTATTATTATTCCACATTTGAATATCTCAAACACTGCAAAATGTTGTCTGAAACCTCATAATTTGAAACTAGTGCATGCAAAATCCGCAATCAATTGCCTTTTAATAAGTTGGAAACTTCTATACATGGCATAATATTTGCTCTGAATGATGTTATATTTAGAAAAAAAGATCATTCTTCCTCCATTCTATTTTTTTTACCGTATTTAATCAGGTACAGAATTTTATGTAAAAATTTGAATTGTATTATAAAATTAATATAATATAATTAAAAGTAAGAATCATGTGAGCAATTGGGTAATTTATGTTAAATTTAAATATGTAAAAATAATATATAGTGAAATTATTAATTGATTAATAATATATAATATATTAATATATTTTTTTATAAAAATTTAAATATTTTAAAATATCTCAATATAGTAAGAAAGTAATTAGAAATGAGATGTAGAAAGTATGATTTAGCAATGGTTTTCAGCCTAACAATCCACCTTTGCATGTGCAAAAAGATCGTAATCACATAAATCATATGAAATCAGAGTCAAAAATTGAGCACATTGGACGATTCCTAGGATAGAGCAAAGAAGAAGAGGGCAGACAATGGTGGAGGCTGTTTTGACACCTTTTGAATCTCAGCCTTGGCAGTCAATAGAAGGTTCACAGATGGTAATCTTGCGGCGGCTTCAAAGTTGGAGTTTCTATTTAAATTAGTCTAACTAATCCTAATTACAATCACTGTTCAGTATTTTTATCGAGATTTTTATTGATGAAGATGTTTTATTGTGGAAAGTTATGCTAAATAATTTCTGAAAATGGAAAAAAATAAATAAGACGGGGGAATTATGATTTTCTTTTTTCTATTCTTTTTCTTTTTTTTGGGGGGAGGGGGGGGGGCGTTTTTGGACTTTGGAGAATTGGCTAAAGTATGAGAGAATAACAAACCATTTCCCACCTTATAAGTACATGCCTCATATACAGCAGCGTATTCTCTCTGTTGCAAAATATTAACTCTATTTGTTATTTTTACACAGATTAAAAATTTATAAAAATTTAAAACAAAAAAATTGCATACCCTTGTAAACCTTCATAACTTAATTTTAATTTATTAATTAGAGTACTTAAAATGTGGTAGGTACTAGTTAAACAGAAAAAAGAATGAAAAAAAAATTACTAAATTTTTATTGATATTTACAAATGAAGTAACTACCACGGGACATATGAGAAAAACAAATAGAGCCAACAGTTTAGAACGAATGGAGTAGATTAAAAAGCTAGTATAAACAACATTTGTCAAGAGTAATTTGGTATAAAATTAATACTTTCCCGTTCAAATTTTCTATATAAAATAAATAGAAAAGTGGATATTCAAATTTTGACGGAGCTGCTTTCGTTTCCCAAATAAGCAAAAAGAGCTAATTATGTGTTGAGACCTTTCCAAATAATGTTGTCTGAGACAGCAGCCTTTTCTGTCAAAATTTCTATGTATATTTTACAGGGCATTCACACACAAAGTGCGCTGGCGGTGGTGCGGTGCAGAAAAGTGGAGTTGCTGTATACACTGTGAAGAAGAAGAAGAAGAAACACAATTTTAACTTAGTGAAAATTAGTTAAAAGAGAGCAATTAGTGAATGTTAGAGCATTATTGTTTTTTGCGAATGTCCTTTTGTTTCTTAGTAGGCTGTACTTTCACTGAGTGTTTCTCTTTCTTTCTTCTCTTCTTTGTTTTCTATTAGATTTGTGAATGAAGTATTATTATTTCTTCTTTTGGTTAATTGTGGACAAAGGATTGGTGTTAGTATCCAAATAAGGAAATAATTTATTGATTTAAAACACCCTATCCCAAGTAAAGATTACAAGCCATTAAATTCTTTGCAATATTTAATTTTTATTTATATATTCTAAATAATATAAGATAAATTTTAAAAATTAAATATTATAATTAAAAATATTATTGAAAGTGAGGCAAAAGATCTTAAGTACTTATCAAAGCCTACCTTGATTAAGTTGGAGGTTCTTTTCTTAACTTTGCTTAAATTCGTGATATTCTAATTAATTTACATATATATATTTTCACTACAATATCCACAGATTTTAATATCAGCTCATTTATTAACATTAATATCAACTTTTTATATTTCTAATTAACATGAAATATTTATTTTTAAAAATTATAATTTTCTCACTTTCTATGATTGAGATAAATTAATACTTGACCCTATAAAATATTTGTTATTTAAATTTTTAATAGAATAGAAATAATAAATAAACAAAACAAAATAATATTAAAAACATGATCGATATAATTCAATGTAAATAATTATACCGTAGGAATATATTGAACTTTTTTAAAAAAAAAACAATTTTACCATTTCATAGTTAACTTTCAAGTCCAATATTAAATCGAAAATGGTGATAGGAAAAAATACATAAGAAAGAGGGGGAAATCCTGAGATATCAATTTCTTACTTTTGATTGGATTGATTTTCATTGGACAATTTGTAGACAGGCCGTTTTTATTCATGTGAAAATCACTGTTTTAGATAGCCCCAATTCTAAGAATCTTCGAAATCTTCGATTGCTAATGTAGAGAATGAAGACAAGGCATGTGGGATGCCATTGCCACCTTACAAGTTCTCCTAGGATCCTCATTGATTGTACTTTTGCGAGAGTGAGAGAGGAGGGGAGGGGTTAATCTTTGACAGAGAATATTGGTGCAAATGTGGGAAGGTTCCACCTTAAATGTCTTCGTCTTGCAAAGTTAAAATGTTATGCAAAATTTGAGTTAAACAAATTTGGATATTATGGCAAATAAATAAACTCTCTAATAAGAAGAATATATATTTTTGATAAATTACTATCTCTTCCTAACATTTTTAGAGAGGAGATCAAAGATCACATACTATTATTAGGAAATTAAAGGAAATGAGGAAATGTCTTAAAAGATGAATTTGACACTACTTCTCTAGTAAAGAAAACTTCACCAAATGAAGTTTTAAAGTATCTTATAATTTTTCGTCACTCATCTCCTTTAATTATTCAATTTATCTATTCATTACTAAAATTGATTAAATAAGAATTTTACAGATAATAAAATACTTGGATAAAAAACATAAACTGATAAATGATAATTTTTTGTTACCCACGACCCTCAATTATTCAACTCAACATATTTTTTATTTTGCTTATCTCTTTTTTTTTTAATTTCTCTCTCTCTCTCTCTTTTCTTATTTATTAAGAGTATAAAAAGTATTTTACTTTTAAAATTTTTCTTAATTTAAAAGAACCTTTATTATTATACATAAACTCAAAAGAAGTTATATTTTTGACTGAATGGAGTATATTTATATTTTACTAGGAAGTAGACTCTATATTCAATTTTCATCCTAATATTCTTTGTGTATCAACAAAAATATGTTGTTGGGGGTGTGGGGGGGGGGGGGGGCGGGGAGGGGAGAGGAAGATGGAGGGCTTGGGATTAAAAGTGGGTGAAATTAGGCTTTTTATCACCACGAGGATAAGCAAAGCAATGAGAAATGAGACAAGGGAACACTGATTAAAGTGGAATGAAAGTGGGATAGGGAACAAGATAAGCGGAATTGATTACTTCTAATCTCATAGGTTAAAGCATCTGAAAACAGTTTTTGTCCTACGCAAACAACCATCGACCTTCACATCTATCTTTTGTTTTCTTTTGTGTAAATAATCTTTCATGGCATCATGAAAAGGATTTTCACATACCCTAACGTGGCGCTTCAACCTATCAGGGCCGGCTTCATTAGTGCCATCTCACTCGATTTGCCTCTTCATAATTTGCCAATTCTTGATCTCCAATGAACCAATGGCACTCGCAAGATTATACATGACCGCGATCATTACAACACTCTTTTTGTTATCGGGTTGAATCCTGATTTTATATGGGATTAACACACTCACAAATCATGAAACGGACAACTTATAGTTATTGATGAGTTAGTAGTAATGTGAACGCATTCCATTTTAATTAGTGAAATATTAATAAGACTGATCTTATTCAATAAAGATGACATCTTCTTGAAAAGAAAGTCGATTAACGTTTACAATGACGACACATTTTCTTTGACTTGTCTCTTACGATCAAAACTACCGGTGATTACCTCCTTTAAAAATTAAAAACCAAAGCTTTTGACTTCACAAAGAAAAAGAAAGAGGTCCCATGAACACGAGGGCTTCCCAATACTTGTCCTCTGGGCTGCTCCCAGGTAGTGAACACTTTATTATCAGTAGTGCCTAACCCTTTTTAGTTTTTGCTGTAAGCTGGCCTTAGCCTTTATGATTTCTTTAATCATGGTCGGTTCCCTTCCAGAAAGCAAAAATAATTGAGGATTAGGTTTTTAACCACAAAAGAAAGGACTAGGTTTCTAGCTACTTTCCCATGTCACGCACTATAGAGTCCCATATATGATCTCAAGAATTTAAGTGAAATATCTATGCCAAATTATTACATCCTTAATTTTTATAATCTTGAAATGAATAACCAGAATCTTGATTGAGACAATGAAAAGGGCCCCATTTAGGTTACCTTGCTTTGCTGTCTACTAGAATCCACATCGATTTTACTTTTAGTGGTCCCTTTTGAGCAAATGGTTTGGAGAAAAATGAAGGCCAGTAATGACACGGTGATAAAGAGATTTTCTTATCAAATTGGTTCCAGAGAAAACTTTTTCAGCTAGTTGATAATTTATAGGCGGAAAGCAAAGATTGCCCTTCAAAAATCAAACCCAAGAAAGCAATAAAAATTGATTCTTGGCTAAAAAAAACTGTTCTACCATGTGAATTTTAACATTGTATATTCGTGCGCCAACATGGTCCTGCAGTATTAGAATCTCCCGCAATATGAAGCACTGCGCTTAAGCTTTGTTCAAGATACAGATAAGGATGCATCATGGACCTCGAAACAGTTCGATCTTTCTTTCAAAGATAAAATGATCTTCCAACAATAAGAAGCACAGCTGCGTGAATCTGTCCCGGCTACTGAGCCAAATTCAGAAAAGCATGATTGTCTCTGCAAAAGGCAGCAAACAAATTCTTATTATATTGGTGATTTTGATTTCATGGCCTATCAGAGAATATTTGCAGACGCACAGGGGGATCCATCTATGTGCAGCATTGCAAGAAAAGGCATTTTTAAAGATCTAATGTACAAAGAAGCTAAGACAAAGCTAAGATGTAATGATAGACGGTAGGATATTGGATACTCACAAAATCAAACACAAACAGAGGAATGATTCTTGCTTGTCCAATTGTTTGGGAACAAAGGCTTCAAGCCAACATGGCTTCACCTTCTTGGCAGAGATTTAATCTTTTCAAGATTTTCTTACCTGCCTTCCTCTCCATGTCCATTCTTTACCCTCCTAGGCAATGACATTGGCACAAAGAGGTCCCAACACAACCAATCATAGCTCTTCACCCTTGCAAAGCACAGAGTTCGGGAAATTCACGTGTTGCATGGACCCGTTTGTGCCATGCCTGCGAAAATGAACCAAGGCTGGCCAGCCAGTCCCTCTCATCCAATCTGAAATTAGATACTCGATGTTTGCTTTTCGACAGCAATGGCTTCAAAGAATAAACTCATCAAATCAAAGCATTTTTTTCAGAAGTACCAATAGTAATAGTAGGAACCTAAGGGGACTAGAGCCAAGAAGAGTGCACTTTTCTGGTGAAGCCAATACCTTTGTCTTGTAAATGGCACAGTTATATCTCTAGACACGGTAAATTAGAAGAGAAATATGGACATCTTTTCTTTGATAGAAAAGGTCAAGTTGTGGTTGAAACTGTGTGGAAAAGTGCAAAGATTTATGAGATCTTTCTTTCCAGCAACTTTTTTCTTCTTGGCAATTAGTGGAAGCTGAAGCTTAAATAAAAGAAACTAAAAAACAAATTCATCAAACTCCCTAGCAGGTAGGCGGTCTTCATACGGATTCTTGACACTGATGATAGGTTGACTCTGCCACCCAAATCTCTCTTTAAATTCTCTCCTCATCCCTTCACCCTTGGCTATTCTATGCCTCTACTTTTGCCTTACTCAGAGAGAAAGAAGAGAGAAAAAGATTAAAAAAGCTTTGACTCCTCTCACCTTTCCAAACTATCCAGAAGGAGAGAAACAATGAAGTACCCATCTTCTAGTTTTGTTACACAAAATAATATTCTTTTCATTAGAACTTTCATGATTCTGTTATTAAGTTGCGGAATTAGTAAACTCAATCTCTGCTTCTCCAGTGTTCCGTCTTTATTGAAGGTAATACCCCTTGAAGGGCATTTAAGTTTTGAAGCAAATGAATTTGCAGCCAGAGATTATGGCAACCTGCACCATTCCCTCCCTTTGGCAGTTCTATATCCCAAGTCTGTTTCTGATATAGCCAATACAATAAAGTATATCTGGCAAATGGGTCCTTCTTCAAAGTTGACAGTAGTAGCCAGAGGCCATGGTCACTCCATTAATGGCCAGTCACAAGCTGAGCAAGGTATCGTGATCAACATGAAGTCCCTTCAACAAAAAATGCAAGTGAATACAGGGGAATCCCCTTATATTGATGTATCTGCAGGCGAGCTGTGGATTAATATCCTGCATGAAAGCCTTAAATATGGATTAGCACCGAAGTCCTGGACAGATTACCTCCATCTAACAGTAGGTGGTACTCTGTCCAATGCAGGGATAAGCGGGCAGGCATTTCGGCATGGTCCTCAGATCAGTAACGTCCACCAGCTAGAGGTCATTACAGGTTTGTATAAGAAATTACGAGGCTCCGGTGTGGAGTAGATAAAAAATATGCCAAAGGAAAAAAGAGAAAAAGTGGCTTTTATGCAATTTATCCCATCCGATTATTTATATTATAGATAAAACGAAGGTCCAATATACCGCTAAGCAGAGATAGCTTGATTTCCAACTCTTTCAGCTCTTGCAAATTAGATATTTGATGATACAAACTAATGGATATGTGCTTTGATCAACACTTACACGTGCAGTCCTGAACTGGTTTCAGGAAAGGGGGAAGTGCTCAACTGCTCAGAAGAACAAAATGCTGATCTCTTCCACAGTGTTTTGGGTGGGCTTGGACAATTTGGCATAATAACGTATGCAAGAATCTCCTTGGAACCAGCACCTAAGACGGTAATATACACTTGCAGAAATCTGTTGATAGCATTTTGAAAGGAATAGTTCAGTTCATTAATTATGCTCAACTTTTTCAACAGGTGAAGTGGATCAGGGTGCTTTATTCAGATTTTTCCACATTTTCCCAGGATCAGGAGTACTTAATAACTGCAGAGAATACATTTGATTACATAGAAGGATTTGTGATGATCAACAAAACAGGTCTAGTGAATAGATGGAGATCATCATCTTTCAGCCCACATGATCCAGTACAAGCTAGCCAATTTGTATCAGATGGAAGAACTCTCTACTGTCTAGAGTTAACCAAAAACTTCAATCCTGAAAATGTGGATACCATAAACCAGGTGATGCATGCCTTGACTCTGTGAACTAGTTAACCTTGACTCATTTAACTCATCACTACAACATGAAATGATTCTCATATATGTTTGCTCTGTGCAGGAAATTGAAAGCTTACTATCTCAACTTAACTACATCCCTTCAACACTTTTTGTTTCAGAGGTCCCATACGTGGAGTTCCTGGACCGAGTTCGTGCATCAGAGCTAAAACTACGAAGAAAAGGATTATGGGATATTCCACACCCGTGGTTAAATCTCCTCATCCCCAAAAGCAAAATAAAAGATTTTGCCGAAGGAGTATTTGGCAAAATCCTGAGAGATACATCCAATGGCCCAGTACTTCTCTACCCAGTGAACAAATCAAAGTAACAAACTCTACTGTATAAAGTCATTCAATCAGTCAATCAGTATTAGCGGCTTTTCTTGCTTAATACGTTGATTTCAATATATTTCAGGTGGGATAACAGAACCTCATTTGTAGCCCCAGAAGATGATATTTTCTACTTGGCAGCATTCCTTTTCCATGTGGTTCCCTCATCCCCAGGAACTGAAGGCTTAGAACACATCTTAAATAAGAATAAAAGAATTTTAGACTTCTGCAAGGAAGCCCACCTCGGAGTAAAGCAGTATCTACCACACTACACTACACAGGAAGAGTGGAGGACCCATTTCGGTCAACGATGGGAAGTCTTTGCACGAAGGAAATCAGCTTATGACCCTTTAGCAATCCTTGCTCCAGGGCAGAGAATCTTTCAAAAGGCAATATCGATTTTATGACACAGATAAAATTAGGACAAAAAAGGAAAGAACAGCCTTATAGCAAAACCAAGAAATTGGTAGCAGCAGTCCATCAAAAAATTAAGGGGAGCAGTGCAAGGGAGCTCCAAACCAGAACTACTCGGTTGTACCTGGGTGTAAAGATCACTATAAGTTAAATATTTGTAATGCCTTCTTAGCAAGTGTAAGTATAGTGAGGAGGCTGAAATAACTGGTTCACATTCTACCAGGAAACTTTAGAAACTAGTACTTCAGATATAGATAATTAGATAGGTTAAATAGAAATTAAGCAAAACCAGTTTATCAACTAATACAAAGCTTTCTGGCTAACATCTCAGTCCCAAAACGCAATTTAGATTCTAACAACAGACATAACCATGAGATAGAAAACTGAGGAAAGAAGGAAACAGACAAGCAAACTGATACGTACGCAACCATCCATGTTTGAGTTACAGCCTAAAATCACACACAAAATCACATACAGCATAGCAGATCCACGTTGACTCAAATGAATATTATTTAAAAATAACTTTTGGCAAATAAAAATTGCATCAGTATATATTGTGATGCATACAATGTGATTTTATCGAACAATCAAAAATAGAAAATATTCCCAAACCCTTTTTCATGATATATCTGCTTGGTGAAATTACATTTAGGAAGTTAATCATTCCAACCGAGATGACATAAAATTTTCCTTTTCTTAGTAATTTATCTATCCTGTCTAACCAGTTCTATCTTGTTTGTGTATTTACCGTTTGCGGGACTGCATACTCCAGCTTGACATGTTAAACTAACCAGAGTTCCGAACATTTATAAATCTTTGTTTGCATATTACGAGTATGAACACATCTTGTTTGCAGAATACATAGGTGAGCCATCAACTTTCGTATGACGAAGAATAGTTTCAATAATTGATATCGCTCATAAGTGATTAATCAATGGAACAAGAGAACAAGTCAATATGAGGCACGAGATGTTTCTCCAGCCTACTGTACCGCAAGTGTTAGTATTATCACCTTCTGACAAATTTGTTTCCGAAAAGGTCAAATTACATAAAACACATTGCTAAGATATAATCAAAATATTTAAACCTTAGAACTTAGGTTCATCCTATGGTGAGTTCTTTGTCTGAATTTTTCCTGGACTTCAAGCTTCCTCATATCTAAGGTGGTCCAAGTCTTGCATAACTAGAATGTGAATAAGAAAATTACTAACACAAGGTCACTCATCACTGGAGCTCCTCCTTTGCTAGTGCAAACTGAAGATATAAAGAAGTTTCGAAATCTCAAAGCTGGAACGTGATATAGTGAGGACCAATGACTAGAACTTAAGATTATTTCACGAACAAGCTCATGATGATCAGCCAGATATGGGGTATCCTACTGAGGGCAGATTTCATAGTTAAACTTCGGTTGTCTCTTTTGGACACAACCTTTTGAAGTGAACAGATGCCTACTCTCCAACAAAACCACCTATATGGTACAGGGTTTTCTTGCTTCACCATTCAAAGTTGATTGACAAACATCTGATAGTACCTATGCAGTCTGAGGTTTCCATGCTTCGCCATTGTTTTGGATTTTGTTGCTCTAAGGGTGACAACAGCATGCAATGCTGACAGATTGGACACCAAACAAAGAGTCCAGCATCTGCCAGAACCATGGAAATCAAATCTTTTAACCATGATAGGAGATATGACCAGAAATTATCAACAAGGCTATGACAGAATATTTCATCCAATGGTTTCTATTGCCTCAGTACTTCCCCATTCTGATGTTGCTTTTTTTTGGCGACAGTAAAAGCTATAAAGCACACAGTGTGTTGGCATGACATCAAGAATTAGTTCCATCTCTTTCAAAACTACAAACAACAGATGCGAGACTGCCTAGTTTGATACGCATAACTATAGAGCATATCTCTTTTTGGACAATATATGCAAACAGAAAAGAAACTCAAAACATAAAGTGTACTACTCTAATCACAACCTGTGGATCAGGTTCAATGAACACGATTTCTATATAAAATGTATATTTCCAGTACAGTAGTAAAAGTGATATGAACAGCTAATTTATGGTCAGATTGCAATAGTTTTCTAGTTTTTTATTATCACTACACTATTTTGTTTTTCTGGCTGAATATTTATTATCACCATACAACAAAATGAATAGTTGTGCTGTATCCATCTCTATAATCATAAAATGGAAAGCCAAATAGTTCCCTTGTCTTCTGTTTTTCAAAAGCTCACATTTTTTTTTATACAGACTCGGTTGTTAGTTTCATGTCCTAACTCTTGTTGCTGGAAAAGAAAAACAGGGGCAAGCAACTACCCAAACAAGGATGTTTTATATCCTTCCAAGATAATTCAACATCTGCTAACCATGAAATAGATTATGCATGTCTTCTCCAAGTAAATTAAAAAATACTTTTTGACATATCATTTCGTCTCAGACTGGTACAAGTTGAAGCAACTTACCTGCAAACCATAATGATCAAAGCAAAACGCTTTTAAACTGCATAAGTGTTAATCACTTGTGGTAACATATCGGTGTCAACACAATGTTTAGGATATAAGTGTTCAGAAAGCTATCAGAAATCTGCTGAATGGAACTGAAAGAACGCAGTACCTGGAAAATTTAAATTATCAACAGATGCTAGAAAATTGCATAGCCAAAGAATTATCGAACAAATAAAACCTTCAGAAAGATGGAGAAAAATTTATCAGTGCTAAGCATATTTTCGATAGACAAGAAATAAGAGCGAGATTTCCCCAATTGATTTTTTCTAGATTAAAGATGCCACTGCAAGAATAAATAAGAGAACGTTTTCATAATCAATCAAATGAGAAGTGTTGTTGTCAATACCTCATTTATCAAAAGAAAGTCTAACAGCTAAACTTCAACAAATAGGGTAAACATAATTGGGAATTTAAATTGGGGTAGAAAATTTTCTAGACAAGCCAGATATTCTGAAATATTCAACAGATATATGATGATATCGGTGTCCAACAAGAAAGCTAAAGTTGACAGTGACGGAAGTGTAAGGACGAAAGGCAGACAAATGGCAATAACAAGTACCATAATCAGCAATTATAGAATCTCTATTGACAAATCAAATCCATCAACTGAAAGCTATAATAGAAAATTTAAAAAAATGCTATATGGCCACTCATGTTTGAAATATTTCAGTGAAACATCTTTCCTGCAAACAAGGCCCTGTGAAGTAGAACTGAAAGGAAAAAAATCTACCACTCTATGTTTCTCTATTGGGATTGACATATATATGAGATAACTGTTTAACTGAGTTATCATTTCACCTATAAAACGGGAAAGTAACATCAAGGTCTTGAAATGAAGCTCATAAACTTTACAAGTCCCACTTCTAAAAACCATTAAAAGGGAAGTGTGACACAAAAGCTCTCAAAGAAATGGTGTCGGTCCTTTTTCTTCTTTCGTTTTCTTCCAGTATTCTCCATCCTTCCCTGGATCATCATTATGAAACAATGAAAGTTTCCTTAGAGAAATCTCCAAAGTCCTAAGAGAATCCAATGTGCTTCTCAAAGTTTTTCAAACCCCTCTCGGATGCCTTGTAGGTTAGAAGACAAAACAAAATATACTAAAAAGTCACACTGCAAATGATTCATAAATGTCGTCAAAACAATAAAGTCTTTAGGGGTTGCTGGCCAAATGATTATATAAACTTCCTGAAAGAATAAAGTCTTTGGGGGGTTTCCTTAGATTGAAAAGGTAACCTCAAATAGTATACAAGTACTTAAAACTTCCAATAAGCAAATGATAGACAGAAACAGACTATTTATCAATCCGAGCTCCGATTAACCTAATCATTTATCAATAAAATGCAAATATATTAGCCTCAACAGAATCATGAATAACAAAGATCACAGAAGGAAGCCAAAACAAACATAATTCAACCTTTTCATGCCTTTATTTAATACAATAATAAACTAATCAAGTAAAAAACAAGGAATTGCTTGAATTAAAGCAAAATTCATTCAAGCATGCAATGAAAATCCATATCTTTGCACCCTTCCCCCACCCCCACAAAAAAAGGAAAAAAGGGAGTAATTTACCCAGAAGGTTTACAGTGATTCCTTCACGGAAAAAAACACCAACCGACTTGAATTCTGCCATTTTTGCATTCAGGTTGAGGAGGTGAACCTGCTGAGAGTGGAGGAATCTGGCAAATTCTAACCGATTATTTTGAATTGTTGAAAGGATTTGAAGGGGGTTGTATATATAGGTCCAGCATGGTATGTAACGTCTAGGAAAGTCTCGGTCGATAATTTTTAGCTCACCCTTGAAGTTTTGGGAAATAACAGGCCAACAATTGAAATATTGTTTTAAAAAAAATTATAGTAATAATAATTGGCTGGTTTTGCTATACATTTTACTAAAAGTATGGTTTCTCCCTTCTAAAAAGAAAAAAAAAAGAATAATTTTTTTTTTGAGTTATTGCAATATATTACTATCTTAAATTAAAAAAATTTTATACTTCAGTTTCCATTATTTAAAAAGACGTGATTATACTCTAACCACTAGCATTCTTGCGAAATGTGCTGATGTCAGCAATGCATATGCTCGCAAAATAACTTTCTTGCCCTTATTCCAACTCTTGCATTTTAGGACTATCAACTTAGGGAATTTTGCACTTTAGTCCTACTACAAATGAATTTACTTTTTTGTACTTAATTTGAAGCTGATTTTTTTAAAAAAAAATAAAGGCAAAATTATCTTTCAATTATGTTTTTGTCTCCTCTTAAGATTTTTCATATTCTTTTTCTTTAAAAAAACCTAATTATTACTACGACTATAGGCATCATCATTGCTGCAATTTATCATCTCCTTCTATGAACGTAACATTTCTATTCTAATCTTACCCTCTCTCTTCCTTCTCTTATTTACTCTACATAATGAAAGTCACACTCAACTGCTAGCACTATGTTGGTTGCTACACCACTACTTTGGAATGTTGCCATTAAGGTTTCTTTGCTATGAAAGAAAGAGAAGAGAAGAAAGTTTAATGTGAATGTCTTTTTCATTTTGAAGTGTATTTTTTTTCCTTGATTAGTATTTTTTATAATACTCTAGTAGACAAAAGAAAATCACATAAGGTAGTGTCTTTTTTTTTTTAATGTGGCTTTTTTGTCTACATTGAAAGACCTAAGAAAGGGGGTGAATTAAGTATTTGGCTAATTTTTGAAAACTTTTTTCCTTTTTTGAGAATATAGATTGGAAGAGATTTGAGATAAAACTCACAATAAGATATTCAAGTTAACACAACGAATTTCCAAATAAAGAGAGAGAGGAGAAAGATCACACAAGCAATTTCTAATGGTGCAATCACACAAGATCTACATCCACAACCTTAAAATCTTACTCAAGGATTTCAAACTGTTTTAGCTATAACAATAGTTATACAAGACATACTAAAGGCTTATCCAACAAGGGTTTTACTCCACAACCTATTTTCACAACAATCAAGATTCACCCTCTCAAAAGGGTTTTATATCTTTAAGAAAACCTTAAAGAAATTAATTAGATGAAGTAAGAGAGAAAGATACTATCAACATCTTAGTAGATGATAACAAATCTAGCACCACTTCATTTTTTTGTCTAGGGAATCTTGTAAATTAATTTTTTTTGGCATAAGACAAAAGAGAGTTTTTTAATATAAAATAAGTGGAAACAATAAAGATTCTTAAAGGCTCAAAAACTACTCAAAAATTTAAAGTTTATGGCTTTTATAGGGTTTGAAAATCAATTTCAATGTTCAAATAACGATTAGTAATAGTAAAGTTTGGTAGACCGAACATGGAATCCTGCGTCCGAATGATCATCTGAATTTCTTTGTTTACAAGCTGTCAGGATAAATTCAGTGGACTAAATTTGGATATAGGCATCTAAATAGTCGTCCGAATTTCTTTAAAAATTCAACAACTACGATTTTCAGTTTTGACATCTGAATTGGAGTCCGAACTATTCTAACTTTGTCAAAATGTTTGAAAATCAAGTACAACAAGTTTGAAATCATTTTGGATAATAAGATGGATCTTTTTAAGAGCTTTCAAACTACAAGCCATTATCAAGAACTTGGTAAAACATATATAATAAAAACCTTTTAAGATTGAAAACCATGTTTTGTGCTCTCTTGTAAGTTCTTTAGATTACAAGAATATATCAATTAATCAAGTGTAAACCTATGCCAAAGTCTTCAAAGCCTTCAATCTTTAGGACATGCTCTACATGCTTTAATTCTTTGAGCACATTTGAGTTGTCCTTAGCACATTATTTTCAAGGCAATGAGACTTCTTAGCTTCCTCAATCCAATAATCCTATCACACAACAATTACTCAAGTTAGCTCATATCAATGTTTAACATAGTCAAAACTATAAGATTTTCCCTTAGGGCTTACAATCTCCCCCTATTTGATGATGGAAAACTTTGATGCAAAATGTGATGGATTTTAACAATATAGTATAATGAAGCATTAATGTCATAGATGAATGATGAACAATTTGACATGATGACATAGTATGGCTCATGAATGAGCCAATAGCCCAACCAACCTTATAATCCTCCTTCCTTTCATTAAGATAAAAGATATAGCTTGAAAGTATTTAGAAAAACTTTTAAGAGAGGTTTCAGAGGTTAGAAACAATTTTTAAAGCTTCCCCTTAGATTGTGCTTATTTTTCACCAAATTTTGGACTTGAGATGTGATAAATCCAAGTTTTGAAAAATCAAATTCAAGTTGCATAAATATTCAAGATAATGATTTGATTTTCTAAGAATAAGCTTTCCCCATGTTTCTCAAACATTTTAGGGAAGACCAAGACAGTTTTAAGCAAAAATGGCAAATCATTATTTTTTATAGGAAAGTTCTAGCGTCTGAACTTTTGGTCTATGTCTGAACTTCAAGTCTAAACTTTTGGTAAAAGCTTCAAAAGGTAAAATTTTGCAACGTAATTGCTTAAAACCAATCACTCAATCATCAAAGTAAGGTGATTAACTATAACAATTATATATAGTCGTTTTGATGATCAATCAATGCTTAAAATCATATAGACTCAAGATATAAACCAACTAAACCAACTGAAAACCATCATTCTCAAAAATCAATGCTAGCTAATAGCACAGTAAACAACAAACAGTAGATTCATCATAATACTAGCAATGTCATCAATCAAATATGGGTGATGAAAGTGATGCAAAGACATAAACAAAAGAAACACAAGCTCTCAACACTAGTGTATCATCATTGAGCTTTAAAGCGTCACATAGGCTAGAAAGGCACATGGAAAGACAGCATGAGAATACATAGATTATGCTAGATACATGAACTAGGCATGGCCTATAATAATCATAAAGTATATAAACTAAATAAAAAAGTAAAGTAAGATAGAGTTAAGGAGTGCTTAGTCTTAGATTCTTTTCATTGTCTTTACTCCATATTTGTTTGTTGTGATTGTCATATTCCCTTTTAGCTTAATATTTTGTAGCAATTTTTAGATGTTCTAATCCCAGTAAAAACTATTCTATTGGAACCATTTACAACAAGACACTTGTCTTTGTTGAAGTTTAACATATATATTATCATCATATAATTGGCTTATGCTTATTAGATTAACTTTCATCCCTTCAACAAATAGAACATCTTTAAGTGCAAGCATATATTTGATGTTTAGAGTTCTAATGCCAAATACTTCATTTTTAGAGCCATCACCAAAAGTAACATTTCCTCCTTCACAAGTTTTATAATTTATCAAGACTCCTTTTTAGTATGTCATATGTCGAGAACAGTTATTGTCAAGGTATTAGATATCATTCATACTTGTTGTGGATGATACATGTGTAACATATCCTTTAAGTTCTACCTTTTTTTACCCAACTTCTCCTTTGTTTGGTTGTTGCTCTGCCCTTGTCAAACTTGGCTTTCACAAGTTTGCACCCTTGTTGCATATCTTTGATGAGTTTCAAGCAATTCTCCCAAGTGTATCTTGAAAGAGAGCAATAATCACAAATAACATGGGGCTTTTTGAATTTTCTGATGAACTTTTTTTTGTCTGCAAGTGTCATCCTCTTTTCTAGTACAATTATGTTTGTTGAAGCATTGTTACTATTGTTGTAGCTTAGGCCTATCAAATCTCTAGATGGTTCGCCAATTGACAAAATTTTATCAAGTTTTATCTTCCTTGTATTCAACATTTTGGTGTAACATTCATCTTCCACAAGTTTGTCACTACTAATCTGCAACAATTTTGCATGGTGTTGTATCTGCTATTGAAGTTGCCTGTACTCTTGTTGAAATGAATTGTTCAATTGTTGAAATTTTTTATTCTCCTCCTTCAATTTCAACCATTTTGTATACATTATCTCATATTCACTTCTCGACTTTTCATAGGTACCCTCATCATAATTTGTCTTTGAATATTCACCATCATTTTCTACAACATTGTCAAACAGTGTTTCAACACTTGAGTGAGAGGTAACAAAGTTGCTAACATGATTTGATTCATCATCATCACTGTAGCTACTGTTAGACTCCTTATCATTATCACTCCATGTAGAGTTGTATGACTTGTTTTACTTCAAATTATTTGCGCATTGATTCTGAGTGTGACCAATTTCTCCATATTCCCAACATCCGACATTGTTGCCTTTCCTGTTAGTATTCTTTGAATCACAAGGCTTCTTATGTTCTTATGTTCTTCTTCTTTTCTGACACCTTTATTAAACTTCCGTTTGTTAATCTTTCTACTTTTTCTCTTTAACATCTTGCCAAAATTTTTTGTCAACAAGACAATGTTATTATTGTCAATATTGATACAGGCTGCATCAAAACATGTTTCTATTTTTAGTACAATACCTTTCTCCTTCTGTTGAGTGCTGAGATGCATTTCAAAGCTCTACAAAGATCCCATCAGCTCATCAAGCTTTAAATCTAGCATGTTTCTGACTTATTTAATAGCAACAACTTTGGCAACAAATATTGGTGGTAAGGATCTTGAAAAGCTCATATTTTTACATAATTTAAGACTATTTTTTCATTTAGATTTTAGGTAATTGATAATATTTTCATATGACTATGATTCATTTTAGATGAATTAAGTGCTTATTTATTTGATAGATTTAACTGAAATTTTCTATTTTCAGACTATAGTTTAATTCACTTACATTGATATTGCAGAGGTAAAATAGAAATTTTGAGAAGAAGAAAAATGTGAAAATAAGTTGTGACTTGTATTGAAGAAAAGAAAAGAAAAGAAAAAATAAAAATATCAAGGAAAGAAACAAGAAATTTTGGTGAGATAGAAGGAAGAAAAGGAAGAATAGAAGTCAAAGTCTCACATGATCTCTACTATTTCTAATTTGGATTGGGAAATTGAATCCCAATTGGAATTTGGATTCAATGAATAAAAAGTGGGTACAATTAGCACCTATATAAAAGAGCTTAAGGTAGAAAAATAATTAGCATAATTGAGGAGACTAGGGTGATCACAAGGAATCGAAAAAGAAGAGAAGCGACTGAAAGAAGATGCAGACTTGGGATTTGATTGCAAGCTCCAAAAAAGTTTTTCTACTCCTTGATTTTCTTTTTTAGATTCTTTATGATAGTTAAATTCATAGTTTTGAATAATTTAATTATGAGTAGTTAAATCTTTTGTGACTAAAACCTTCGATGAAGGCTAACCATAAAACAAAGAGAAGATGTGTACAACGAGAAATTTAGCAATAAGAAGAAGGAAAAGGATTGAATAGTCAATAGAGGTACTCCCGAATATTTGGCTTATAGGTTTAATTTATTTCAATTAAATATTATTTCTTGTACCTCAATTTTGGTTAATTTGTTATTATTATTCTTAATTCTTACATTTTTCTATCCATTTTTTCATGCCTTTAATTTTATTCTAGTGGTTTAGAAGTACTGGATTAAATTAGATTATAATAATAACAACATATTGTAAAACTGATTAAAGATAAATACGATTTCTTTGCGTAGTTTCTAGCAAGTAGGAAGCAAAAGATAAGAAATCACATAGAGGTGTTTGCTACTTTGATAATTAAAATCACGTAGAGATATGATTGGTTTATTAACTAAAGTTAGGAATTTTTCACCAATAGATTGGGTCTAACTTATAATTGAAAATTCTACTATTGACCAATTTGAAAATTAATTTAAAGGAATCAATTATTTTCATATAAGGAGTAAGATGGATTTTGAATGTCTTAGTCTATTCATTGCCCTTGAATTTTAACTAATAAAAATTATTAATTTTTGTTTTTATTATTAGTAATTAGTTTAAATAAAATCAACTTTATTTTGATTTAAGTTAGATTAAAAGTAAAAGAATTCCAATTAGGTAGCACTCATCATTAGGACAACTTGTACTCACTACTTTATTACTTGTTTGACATTTGTGTACTTGCAAATTTCACATCATATCACAAAGTTTAGTACACCAATTTTTCTTCGAAATATTTTTTACCAAGTTGAAATGCTTGATTAGCAATATCACACAATTTTCTACTAAAGATGGAGATGGTTTCATTCTTTCCCATTCTCAACTCCTCGGACTGTGAGGTCAACATCTACAACTTTAATATTCTAACAATACTAGTTCATTCATATAATGTTCACAATACTTCCCACATTTATTTGGCAGATTGATAAGTTGAGATTAACTTGAATTGCTCCGGATCAACAGTAATGAAGATAGCATTGAGTGCTCTAGCATTTGTTGCATTCATCTTTTGTTCAACATCCGTCCATTCCTCCATGGGTTTTTCAATAGCAACAATCTCACGATTCATGACAGTTGGTAGACTCAATCCTTTTTGAACTACAATCCATGTATTTTCATCAATAGTGTGATTGAATATTTTCATTCGTCCTTTCTAATAGGCATAATATGTTTCATCCAGTAGTATTGGCTTGGTTATTGATTTAGCTTCCTTTGCCATAATTGTTCAAACCATCTTTCTCACAATCTCATCTGCTAAATTAATAGTCAATCAGCAACAATTGGTGGCCTTCTTTGATACCACTTGTAAGGCTAGGTTTGTGCAATCTTTATAACGTATCAAACTTAATGTGTTGAAGTTGATGCGAAAAGTTTAACATAATGCACACAAACAGAATATCAAAGTTTGACACAATAAAATTAATAATGCAGTTCAACTCAATAGACTACATCTGTGAGGCCACGCCAGAAAAGCAATCCGCTAAACTTTTTATTATAAAAGTACATGAACATTTATGCCAATCACATCTAGTGATTATCCTAGTGGACTTGGTAGATACTTTTTGTCAAAGCTGCTTCAATAGTTAAAAATTCAATAACTACAATATTGTCTTAACAATTGGAACTACATCAATCCCAATCCTACTTTCATGACTGTTGAACTATCATCCAACCACAATTACTGCCTCTATGATTGTCAAACTGTCATCCAACCACAACTTACTTTTGTTGAAGTAGTCTTAACATGATGTGTTGAACTCCTTTCGAAAGAATGCTACAAGATGACACTTGTCTTATTGTGTCACAACTGAACTTCTTCAGTCGTAGCACCTTTTTGTCCTTGAGATCAATAGAATACGAAAGTGTCAAGTGCTTCCATAGTTTATTGAAGAATCAGTATCATGCACTTGAATATAAGTAGTACACTTTAACTCGTGAAAATCATAACAAAAAGATAAAGTGTGTTGAATAACTCTCTTAGATTAAAGCAAGTGCTTTTATTAGTTGTTGAATGACTCTTTCTTAATTTTGCTTGTATTGCCGTGAGAGTTTTCTCCCAATTCTTCCACATGTTCATTTGCTTTTCTTTGAAGCTCAAATATATAGAACTACTAGAGAATCATGAGTTTCATCTTGAGCAAGATTGATATTCCTAAATTGTAGCAAGAGATCCCTACATTGTATGATATCAATCCCCTTGATATTTGGATATTTGGTGTTGATAGATTACCATGAAATCCATCAAACATTCTAATTAAATCATCTAATTATGATCGTCATGATATACCACCAAATATCTTGTCTTTACTATAATGGAGTTTTGCTCAAATAATAATAACTTTTATATTGAATCCTTAATACCATAAAATTCTTTTTGGCTGACAATATCATATCAGAGGCCTCCTCAAGAATATACTTAATACCTTTAATGAAGAATGAAATAATCGAGATTGATGGCTTTTCTCAAGTAAAGTTCATAGGAAAAAAGGATCTCTTTTATCATTGTAACACTTTTGAGTGTTTACTTTACAAATAGAAGACTGTCATTTAAGAAAAGGAGAAAATCTTAGATTATTCCTTCTGCAGGTAACAATAATTATAGAATCTCCCACTTCAGTATTCTTGATCATGGATGATAATCACTCTACACACAAAATAGATAAGAATGGAGATAATGGATTTCCTTGGCAAGTGTCTCTTGGATGGCTAGAAAGTTTGTAAAGGACGTCTATCAATTAAAACAACAACATGATACAATGCAAAATTCAGATATTAATAATTCCAATAAATTTATTGGGAAAGTTCATAATAGCATTTCAATAGTTATTGGAAAGACGTTTTTGACCCTTCATTGTGATCTTCATGATATACCAAATCTCTTGTCTTTACTATAATGGAGTTTTGCTCAAATAATAATAACTTTTATATTGAATCCTTAATACCATAAAATTCTTTTTGGCTAACAATATCATATCAGAGGCCTCCTCAAGAATATACTTAACACCTTTAATGAAGAATGAAGATAATCGAGATTGATGGCTTTTCTCAAGTAAAGTTCATAGGAAAAAAGGATCTCCTTTATCATTGTAACACTTTTGAGTGTTTACTTTACAAATAGAAGACTGTCATTTAAGAAAAGGAGAAAATCATAGATTTTTCCTTCCATAGGTAACAACAGTTATAGAATCTCCCACTTCAGCATTCTTGATCATGGATGATAATCACTCTACACACAAAATAGATAAGCATGGAGATAATGGATCTCCTTGGCAAGCGTCTCTTGGATGGCTAGAAAGTTTGTAAAGGACATCTATCAATTAAAACAACAACATGATACAATGCAAAATTCAGATATTAATAATTCCAATAAATTTATTGGGAAAGTTCATAATAGCATTTCAATAGTTATTGGAAAGACATTTTTGACCCTTCATTGTGCATTGGGTAACCTATGAGAAACTTTTAGTCATGTTTTATATTTATTTTCTAAACCCTTCTATTTTTGCATGATTTTTTCTTAATTTGAGCTTTAAAGAGGCAGAACTACAAAGAAAAACTAAAAATGGTTTGATCTGTTGAAACATTAAAAATATTAACAATCTAAAATTGTTTAAGAATTAAAAAGTTTAATCCAAAATTATTTGAGGTTAAAAATATTAACAAAATAGTTTTAAAAACAGTTTACAAAATGAAAAAAAAATTGAAGATTAAAAGAGATGAAAAAGATATTTTCACGACTAATTTAGACAATCCAAAGTACTTGAAGAGCTCAATTAACTATTCTTTCAAGAACTAAATTACCGACATTACTGTTTAGTCCAAATCAAGAAGTACAGGATCACTTATATAATCTTAACCTAATAAATTGGAGTGAATGTTATAACAAAAAGGTAAAAGGTAAATTTATCATTCAAAATTTCACTTAAAGAGAAATCAACTATCTTTGATCTTAAATTATTTTTATTTTTTCCTTCTCAAATAAAACATGATATTTTTTGAGTAATTATATTTATCAAATTATTAATATTATGTTGGAGTCTAGTAAAGAGAGACAAGCTTTAAACACGTATCATAATTTTTAAAGATATTTTTATCTATTTATAATTTAATTTAGAAAGAGGGAAAAAAGTTTAAAAATTGAGAAAATAATACATTATTATTCTAATTTTTTTTGTGCTTGAAGCAATCAATCTGATTGCTTTTGATCTGTATAACTTGAGTGATGTTAAAAAATAAAAAATATTATTAATAAATAAAATTATTATTAAAAATAATGACTCTGTTTAAAATATTATTTTTCTTGTCAAAATTTGAGATGAGATAAAAAAGTATAAAAAAATATAGTTACTAAAAAAAATTATGTACATAAAATTATAAAATAAAATTTTATTGAAAAGAGAAAAATAAAAACAATTTAACTGCAAAAATAACTAATTTCTCTTTCGCTTGATGAAAAGTGAAAACTTCAAATTATGGTAGAAGTGGAAAATAATTTCGGTAGCGTCTCGACTGTGCCTTTTCTGTCTTTCCGGACGATCCAATTGGAGGAAAAGCAAAGACGTTCTCTTTCTTCTTCTTTCTTGGAAGTAGTTGGAAGAAAGAAGAATTCGGGAAGTCCAAATCGAAAACCCACACTCTTTCCGGAAACAACCGCGTAAAATTCATACGTTCTTCAGTTCTTCACGCGAAAACCTCAGATTAGGCAATTGGTTTCACATTTTCTTTCGGGAATTTTCGGAAGCATCCCTGCTTGACGTTTCATCAGCACCGCGTGCAGTTGCATTTGTGGCGCATTTTGTCCGAGACTGAAGAAAAGGAAGTAACAAAGACTTGCTTAATATCACTGCCCTTTTCCCTCAGTATAAGGAGACAAACAAGGTGGATTTTGCTTTCTTTTTCATATTGTTTGTTTAAAAGGTTGTTTTTTGCTGACTTTTCTGGTAAGGCGGTTTACCAGGATGGAATCCTTGACGGAGTTTTCAAAGTTGGGTTCTTTTGGATTTTATATAAGGTGGTGATGATATCTTGAACATGAGACAAAACCCATGTGGTGTCTGTGATTTCTTTATGCTTTTGCTTCTGCAATTTGAGGAAAGGAGATAGAAACAAAGGCGAAAATCCGGGGTTAGTGAGGGGCTGCATGTTTGGTTGGAAAAAGTTGTTTTCATGTTGATGAAAAACCCTTTTGAAATGATCATGTTCTAGAGCTTGATTGGGTGACTTTCAGTTTGTGCTATAAAGATGAGCTTGATTTGGTGAGTTTCAGTTTGTGCTATAAAGGTTGCATCTCCAACATTGAGAAGTTTCTGCTTGGTTATCCAATGTGTGTGCAAATTGTACTGCAACAGTAGCTTTTAACTTAGATCATTGATTTGCGAACTTTAAGTAATCATTTTGAGGTTTCTTGTGGCAAACTTTATTTTTTTGGTCTTGAATTGTGCAATTGGAATCTATTACAATAAAGATGGTTGGGACTACTGAAGGGCTGAATAATAACTTGTACTTAAATGGGACAGTTCAAATGACAAATGGTTCTTTAGAAGAGAAGGTTGATGAGCTACGTCACCTTTTTGGAAAAACAGATGGTGATCCATTGAGAATTGTTGGTGTTGGGGCTGGAGCATGGGGTAGTGTTTTTGTGGCAATGCTGCAGGATGCATATGGTAGCCTTAGGGAAAAAGTCCAGATTAGGATTTGGAGAAGAGCTGGGAGGTCTGTTGATAGAGCTACAGCTGAGCACTTATTTGAGGTGATTAATTCAAGGGAAGATGTCCTGAGGAGGCTAATTAGGCGATGTGCTTATTTGAAGTATGTAGAGGCAAGATTGGGGGACCGAACATTATATGCTGATGAGATTTTGAAGGATGGGTTTTGTCTGAATATGATTGACACGCCACTTTGTCCTTTAAAAGTAGTCACCAACTTGCAGGAGGCTGTGTGGGATGCAGATATTGTTATCAATGGCTTGCCATCCACTGAAACTCTTGAAGTGTTTGAAGAAATCCGAAGATATTGGAAAGAAAGAATTACTGTACCTGTCATCATTTCTTTATCAAAGGGTATAGAGGCTGAATTAATGCCTGAACCACGAATTATTACTCCCACACAGATGATTAATCGAGCAAGTATGACTTTTTCTTCATTTTCACTATTTTATTTCTCTTGGAAGTTTTCAATTTCTGATTCTTCCTATATTCCTTAGATAGAGACTAATGCTGATGACAGCTCTGCATATCAGGTCACTTTTAGAATTATTATTTATGCAAATGAATTGGACTTCCTGAAAAGAATTAGATTGATTGGTACTCTCTTTCTAATTTATTTCTGCTGCTTTTATTTTTTGGTTTTTTATTTTTTATTTTTTTGGCAGGGGGAGCTTATCACTGGCTGTTTTAATGAATATAAGAGTGAATTCTTCTATTTGCTTATTGATATTAAGATACCTTCAGACGATGTTCTAGTGTTGATGTTGAATTTCCGAACTGCCATTACATTGAAAATTCTTAATCTTTGTTGGAACATAGATGTTTCAGTCTTGAGATGAAAAAGAAGCTTCACCATAAACCATGTGTTCATATATTTAAAGTTGTATAAATTATTGGCTGATTAGTTTTCTCCACTTGGTTGGTTATTTTATCTTTACCTTAAAAATTAATACTACAGACTTTCTTCAGTATCTCATCCTAAGTGTTGAGCTTGGAACATTGTTTCATACCTTTATTCATTCTGTTTTTAAGATGTGATTCCAAGAAACAAGTTCTGTTGCTATTATTTCAAGATCAGTGCCTCATGCATATGGCCTCCCAACTTTAGCAAATGTTTACTCATTTTTCATTTGTATGCTTTGATTAATGGGTATGATCTAACCAGGGATTCTGATTGTTTGTGCATGAAATAAATGCTGAATTTCCATTATTGTATTGATAATCTTATCAAGTAGTTCTGTATCAAATAAAGCTCTATTATTTTCCAAATAATCTATAGAAGGCGTTGCATCAAGTTTCCTTTCTGGACCTTAGAGGGTTCCTCTACATCAATCTGTTACTTTGCATTCTACTGATATCGATGTACATTTTGACCATAAATAATCAACCACTGGACTTGGGATATCTAAACAGAGTTGAACTCTTGTTGCTGGTGCGGATACATACTGTGTCACTGAGTTAAGCACTTTTCCTAGCAGTGCTAATTTTAGCTTCTTAATGAAATGTTTTCTGGAGTGCCTTTTCTTTTCTAATTCCCTTGCACTCCTATTGGGATGAAAAGTTGTACAAATCCTGTAAAATTTTACCTTTTCTCACAGAGATATTAAACATGCACATAAAAGAATGTACGCCTCATTTTGTATGATATAACTTTTTTCTATTTATTTTTTACCATGCAAAATTCCCTTTGATTAAGTTATTCTGTTTTTCATATTTTTATCATCATGTTTTGCAGCTGGAGTTCCTATTGAGAACATTCTTTATCTTGGAGGGCCAAATATTGCCTCAGAAATTTACAATAAGGAGTATGCCAATGCTCGTATATGCGGAGCTGAAAAATGGAGAAAAGCTCTGGCAAGGTTTCTGAGGCAGCCCCATTTTATTGTGTGGGACAATGGTGATCTTGTCACTCATGAAGTTATGGGTGGTCTCAAGAATGTGTATGCTATTGGAGCTGGTAGGCCCCCTACCCTCTTTATTTTTCTCTGAGTTTAATCTTCTTGAAAGGAACAAGCATTATGTTCAGATTAATTGATGTTTCCTTGTTAGAGTTCACGTCAAGCAAATTTAGGTTAGATTATACGTGTAAAGTGGTGAAATTATGGCACTAGAAAATTGCACAACTTAGAGGATTTATTTTTGTTTTTCCTTGCCTTAGGCCTTCTATTCTTGTTAAGTGTGTTTATGTTTAAATAGTTTCACTAGAAGTGTGCTGATAGAGTGCAAACTACTTGGCGGTTTTGCTGGCTGTTCACATTGACTTGATTTTGGATCTCTATGTTTCTTTCAAGATTACTAAGAATGCAAAGGGAAGTAAATTGCACCTGGAAGTTGGAAACCTAAAAATGTAAAAAACATTCGTGAAGGGCAAAGATCATCATTGGGCATGGTTATATTTTTCTGAAGTTGCTAGAACTCTACATTGATATATGTCATATTTAAGTGTAGAACCTGCATGGTTGTCCAGTGAGGCATCTGAAGCTATTAAGCTTACTCTGATGTGTTGAAGCTGTAAACCTCCTATTTGCATAGGGAGTGTTGATACACGACGTCTTCACTGATAATCAACAGTTGAGAAGTCATTCTAGATGATCTAACTAGCTTAAAGTGAAGACAACAAAGTCCAGGAACAATTGGTTGGTTACAGGGTTATATTAATTCATGAGGAAAATGCCTAAAAAGACAAGGAAACCATTTTTTGTTTTGGAAATCAGTGTTGATTCCAACAGAAAGTGGCAGCAAAAATGCAAACAGTTATCTTTTGCAATGAGTTTGTTCGTGTTCTGAATTTAAATGATTTGATATCTGAATTGATAGTCTCACCTTCTTTAAATTATCTTACTTTATTCCTTCTCCCTTTGATTGTGAATTGAAAGAAAGTCTCCCAGTCATATTATGCTTTTCTCCAGTTTAGTTCTTGATTGGCTTGAGATTAGAACAGGAAATAATCTTGGAAAAGAGAAGAAATTTTAGGCAGCACTAGGTGTTTTTTTTTTTTTTTGGGAATTTTCTTTTTGAAATGAGAATAGAATTAAAGATGTGTTTGGATATGGACTTGTTGTGGTCGAGGCACTTTTACCCCTTGTCAAAATTTAAATCTTTTGACCTTTTCTTTCCTTTACTCTTCTCCTGTTTCTTCCTTGTTCTTGCCATTGCCAGACTCACCAAGTGAATGAGGTGGTGTCTACTTCTCCATCCATATGCATCTTGGGCTGTTAGAAGGATCGCCTCCTGCTGCTTTGTAGCCGCCATTTCTTTTCGTCTTATGTTCTTCTTTCTTCTTCATTCTTCCCTCCTCCCCTCTCAATTCTCATGCTCTCCGTTGCAGCCCAGGGGCAGCAGCTACTGTTTTCGCCACCATCACCACCTTCCTTCCACTCGGGTGTTTTGATCTTATTTTCTTCTGTATACTTTGCTACTTGTTCCTCAATCCACATCATCTTCATTGCAGCAAAGTAGTGGGTACTGGCGCTGGCATCATAATATACTACCACCTCCCTCCTTTCAGTGTTAAGGAAAACACAGTTGAATCTATTTTGTAGCATGATCCATTGGGGAGAGGAAAGATAGATACCATACAAAACACGAGTGGAGCAATTGGGATGGGGGAACCAGCAAGGAATTGATGCTGAATTCGATTAAGAATGGAGAAGGAGAAGGGAAAAGACGAAAAGAGAGAGGAGGAAAGGTATAAGGAAAAGAGAGATGAAAAAAAGACAAAATTTTGTTACCACACAAGGGGTGTATAACTTTCTATATTTATTGAATGCGTAAATGTAAGAACATGGTAACTTTAAATTGGATTTGGGTTCTGGATCAAAGTTGTTGGAATCTGATATAAAAAGTTTGAATTTCAATCTGAAAATTGGAAAGAAAGAATTTTCTTTAAAGAATCCTAAATGAAAGGAATTGTGAATCTGGGTCAAAATAAACTGGTAACGGCACCTGATATTTTCTTAATTTGACAAATATATTGCTAAGGAAGACATTCACAATCTATTTGTTGGAAACCTAATATGAATATGGAAAAGAATAACTGA
This sequence comes from Rauvolfia tetraphylla, assembly GCA_030512225.1. Taxonomy (NCBI): domain Eukaryota; kingdom Viridiplantae; phylum Streptophyta; class Magnoliopsida; order Gentianales; family Apocynaceae; genus Rauvolfia; species Rauvolfia tetraphylla. The sequence goes on along the minus strand of JAJQKT010000004.1, from coordinate 3,182,558 downwards.
TTGTATGGCAGGGAATAGCTAAAGGAGTTACTTGACAGTTGAAGCTAGAGAGATTGATTACCAAGAAAACATGGTGACAGAACAAAGACCGAAGTGTACTTGAAGTTAAAAAGACTGCATCAGAACTTTGTAGAGAAAGAGGGGACCGGGGGGGTTGAGTATTTAGTATCTTAGACCACCTTTTGGTGGCACAATTAAACAGATAAAAAGAGTTCAGATACGTAGGTGTATCTCTTGGTATGGAATGCTTATAATGAATTATTGCAGAGGAAGGGACTGTGACATACTCTCTCCATTTCTAATTGGTATCTTTCTTAACATATTTGTTTCTCAATATCTTTTTCTCCATCTCTAAACTAGCTACTTTCTGATTTTACAATAAATTGTAAGATTGAATGGGCTTTTACTAATCTTTACCCATTGTTGGAATACAGTGCTTTTTTGTTGCTTTGACCTAGACATCTATGCAGCACTTGCTTTTCACTTATTTCTCATTTATTCAAAATCCTCCCTCAGAAAAACGTATTAGCCCAGCCCATGACATTTAATGTGAAAAATAAAGGATATAACTAACTGTATTAAAGGAATGAATCTGGGGATTTGAGTTGTGTTTAGGTTATCATGAGCAAGGTTCCTGCACATAATTTAAAATGCTATGAACATAGAGAAAGGCGGTGAGGACATGCCTTTTTTCTTTAAAAATAATTAAATTTTGTAGATAAGTAATTCATCTTTATTAAACCGACATGGCACATTTTCACATCAATGCATAGCTGTACATTGGTGTGTTAATCAGACTGCTTCATCATTTTAGTCTAGGGAAATTGAAACAGAAGAAACTCTATTTACTTGTCTATTCTACTGAAAGAGAAAAAACGTGATGCTTGAATCATTGTTCCCGTTTGGCTTCTCACTTGGGTATGTCATACTTCTATTTGTACTTGACAGGTATGGTAGCAGCTCTAACCAATGAGAGTGCTACGAGCAAATCTGTGTACTTTGCACACTGTACGTCAGAGATGATATTTATTACTCATCTTCTGGCTGAAGAACCGGAGAAGCTTGCAGGTCCTCTGTTGGCTGACACATATGTCACTCTATTAAAAGGTCGGAATGCATGGTATGGCCAGAAATTGGCAAAAGGGGAACTAAGCCTAGACCTGGGTGACAGCATCAAGGGAAAGGGGATGATTCAGGTACTTCTTCCACTTAAGTGGTGTTTATGCCTTTGGTGGATAATGAATCCAATTGAAGAAATGAAGGGAGAGAACACTTAGATATTCATCTTCAGATTTTGTGTACCTCTAGCTTATTATCTGGGAATGATTTGTTTCCAAGATATTGTCCTTGTAGTGTCTTATATACCTTTTATTTTTAAAAAAATTGTAAAATCCCATTCACTTCAGAAATGCTGAAGCATTCTAATTTGCATCTTCTCTTTGCTACACATCAGTTATTTGATGCAGACTTTGAAAGAAGATCCTCAACTCTCATGGTCATCTTAGTATTGCTTTTTTTTTCCTCCCCCCTTATAGCATTAGGCTTGTTAATGTACTCCTGACTTGTATTTGGAATGGATATTTAAGCATGCACTTATCTGTTCTGGTTAGACTTACATCTGTTTCATACTCTTTTATCTTATTTGTTGTGAATTTTGCAGGGTGTATCTGCTGTGAAAGCTTTCTATGAGCTACTCAGTCAATCATGTCTGAACGTTCTTAATCCCACTGAAAATAAGCATGTTGCTCCGGTTGAGCTGTGCCCAATCTTGAAGACACTCTATAAGATACTAATAATAAGGTACTTGTATTATTGAAGTCATATCATCATACATTTTCAAAAGTTTGGTCTCGTGAAGATCTACCAGAAGTACCATCTGACCTTTTAATCCTTATACCACACAGGGAGCTATCGTGTGGAGGAATTCTTCAGGCTTTGAGAGATGAAACCATGAATGATCCTCGAGAACGTATTGAGATTGCTCAAACGCATGCATTTTACAGACCTTCACTCCTTGGTCAATAGCTTTATCTTGGTTGGGATTTTGAGAAAGCTTCATATGATATGGTGACCAATTTTGTTGCATGCTGGAGGATTACTAAGTCAGGAAAATCATTCGGGCATTGTTCCCAAATGTAGTTTCTTAATTCATTAATTTTTTGCCCTTTTTGTCTCTTCTTTCCCCTGTAAATCTTCCCGATGTGGAAGTGGTTGTCAGATATAAAGTTTAGAATATTTGAGATGCTCTTGCTGTATTTACAAAGTAGTAGCTATGTGATGTTGTGGTGTGGTGCCTCTTTTCTTGCTTCTTTACTTGTATTCAGGACATTACCTTGTTCCCCTACTGCCTTGAGTACGACTCACATCCGGTTTGGGTTTGATAATGTACCTTTTATGCCGTTATACAACAGGCTGGAGAAATTTAAAAGGTTTTGAACAAGAGCTCAGGAATTAGGAAGATCTCATTCTTGAAGAGGAAATCTAATCAGTGACTTCTTTTATTTTTAATTTGATTAAAATCATTTCAAACTACTCACTTCCTCTTAAAGTTTTTTTATACTAAAATTTAGATTTAGAAAAAATTATTTTGAATTGTACAAAAAGAGTTAAAATATTTGAATTACATTCAATTTTCTATGTTTATGCGTGAAAAAGACATGAAACTTTCCTTAAAACAGCCGAAACAAAGGAATTAGAAACTCTGGTATGTGTTTTATGGAACACGCCGCAAGCTTCTACCGTAATGGGTGTAAGTTTTCATATATTTTCATCCACAGAAGTGAACTTGAAAGAAAAAGGAAAAAGGAAAAGAAAAACATGCATGCGTTTTCCGCCAGTTTCGTACATTTTTGCCCAGAGAAGTGAACTTGAAAAGAAAAAGGAAAAGGGAAAAGAAAAACTTGCATGTTTTTTCTGCCAGTTTCGATGGAAATTTCATGCAATTTCCGCCAGCTTTGGTAGAAATCCTTTTTATAAAATTTAAATCTTTAAAATTTTTTCTAATTTTTATGTTATAATCGAAATTATTTGACGCGGATTCATCACTTATTACATTCTACAATTTTTTAAAACTCAAATTTAGAAGATTAGATATATTTTAAGTGAATTTTTTGATAGAAAATAAATTTTTAAAAATAAAATATAAATTTGCTGTATATATTAAAAAAATTGTATATGCTAGCTAGTACGGCTTGGAGATTTCTACAAGATTCTGGCGGCAAACTTCCATAGGCTAATCATATGAAAGATAAATACTTGCACAATATGCAAATATCTATATCTAATCTACCTCCAAGCAAACCTGAAGTTTCCTCCGACTGGAAAAGTCTAATACATTGTACAAGGCTTTGCCAATTAGGGCCACAATGAAACATAGGCACTGAATGTTTGGTCAGTTTCTGGAATGATAGCTGGCTGGACATTGTACCACTTAGGCAACGTATCTCCTTCCAACTTCCCTCTAATCTAGTTAACCTCGTTAAGTCCATCCCTCTCACTGTACAGTCTTCTTAGAGATCATTTTTTCTGAAAATATACACCCACATGTCTGTCACTTATTGAAGATCCTAAACTTCCTGAATAGAGAACTAATTCAATTGGATTTGGAAACTGCCCACTTTACATAAAATCAAATTCTTCTTATGGCTAAGTTACCATGATCGAATCCCGCACAGTAAGCTTGGGCCAAATCCTTTCTGTTAGAACCGCCTAGAACTTGCCTGAAGGTTCAAATCATATATTAAGAGATTGTAATCTAACTAGAAATGTATGGGGTAAAATGAGTAGTTTCGCTGACCAGAAATTGGTGCTAAATTATTATCTAGGAAAAACATCTCTAATTGGCTCAAAGATAACTGTAGTTGTAGCTCTATTATTCTACTCTGTATTCTTGGTCTACACTTTTTTTCTTTTACATGTTGGTATCTTTAGCTAAGCAGGAACAAAGCTATCTTTAATCATTGAGATGCTCACAACTTCATTTTGTAGTATACAATTAGTTATGCTATTGAACTCATTACAAGTGCTTGTATACAACAGATGATCCGGATTAAATAGACCATTCCATCGCATGATTTTGTTAAATTAAGCACAAATGGTTTTGTAAACAAGAACCTTGGAACTGGGGGAGCGAGAGGAGTCTTTAGGGACCATTCAGGTAGATGGCTCTTGGGTTATCAAATTAATATACCTTATGCTACTAACCTATTAGTAGAATTATTAGGGTTTTTACTTGTTATGGACTTTTTTTTATAAAAAAAAAACACTGTAATGAACCTAAATAGTGAGGGGGAGTACTGGAATGATTGTAACGCTATTTGATATAACGTTATACCGGTATAACGTCTTATCAGATGGCATTATAAGATCACCAAGATATATAACGCTATATGGAATGACGTTATAGCTTTAAAAGCTATAACCCATTTCAAACGACTTATATCCTCCATTTGGTTAAGATTAAAAAATTCTTCAAACGAATCTGACGACGATGAAGGGTCTTGGCCATCCCTGTAAAGCGCACGATGAAATCTGGCTTTTCAGCCCTTTCGGTGTTCCTGCAATGCATATATCGCACTTGTCCAATGTCAGTTACTACATTATGTGTGTGTTGATTATTTTGAAGATAACAAAAACTATTTACGATGTGCAATGTAACATATAATATAATTACATAATATATAAAATACAACAATACAATTACATAAGTGATTATCACAAAAAATTTTAAAAAATTTGTGAAATCTGGCCAATAATTTGCCAGACTCTGGCGAAACCATTGGCCAAATTTCTCCAAGTTTTGGTGAAATTATTGGCCAATTGTCGTCAAAACCTGGCGAAATTAGTGGTTAAATTTAGCCAAGTTGTGGCAAAATTTTGCTAATAATTTTGCCAAATTCTGTTGAAAATTGACCATAAATTTCGCTAGGGTTGGGCGACGTTATTGGCTAAGTTTTGCCATTTTGTGGCAGAACTCTACAGTGGCGAAACTTAGCCAAAATTTTTAAAAAACTATACAAACGCCAATTTAATTAGAATTTTGTAATTTTTTACCTCAAACTCGAGAGAATCCTTTGTAGAATCTTTACTCATTACTATATTGCCACACAATTTGTTTGTTTTGGTATGAAAAGTGTGATTTTTTTGAAGAAATACTTGAGAGAGTTATGGAAGTAGAGAGAGAAAGGAGATTTTGAAAAATGAAAACTTTTTACATTATAGTCTAAAAAAAACTACATATACAAATGGCGTTACCTTATATGCATCTTCACCCCACACCCCAGAGCCGTCATTTTCAATTTCAAAAAAAGCAATGGCGAGGACCCATCTTCTCCGACGACTAGCGACAGTTGCAGCGTTCCAATGTGTTGCAACGACCAGTGTATTCTTGCAAAACCAGATCAGGTGATTCTTTCTTCCGCCCTCCCTCTGTTTTTTTCTTGCATAGTTCTTCTACAAATGTTTTGTAGGAGAACCTTCTTCCATTCTTGTTTCTTCTGCCCTCTTTGCCGCCCACCAATTATTTTCTGCAAATGTTTTTTCCCTTATTTTGTGTTGGTCTTCAGCTGTCTTTTTCTTTTGCCTTTCTTTATTCTTTCTTTTTTCTTCTTTTGGCTGTGCATAGTGATCCGAGAATTGGCATTTTTTGCATAGTTTCTTTCTTTCTTGTGTTGGTCTTCAGCTTTGTTTTTGTTTTGTCTTTCTTTATTCTTTTTTTTTCTTCTTTTGGCTACACACAGTGCTTCGAGAATTGGCATTTTTGCATAGTTTCTTTCTTTCTTTTTTATGTTATGGTATAGGAATTAATTTGGGTAGGTGAATAATTTATTGTTTTATTTTGAATTAGTGTTACAAATTTAACTTTTATAATTTTGATTAGGTAAATTTTGTATATATTGTGTGTAATAGTCCCTACGAAATTATTTATTTATTTTTATTATTTTTATTATTATTTAGTTTTTATTATTGTTTAAATAATGTGTTTCATTAAATATATGATGTTTATGATTTTTAGTTAATGTTACTTAGAATAACGTGAGATGTAGTTATTATTCAATATAATGTGAATATTTTTTATTTTAGAATAATTTATTATTTAGATAATGATATGTCCTACAAATAATTAAAAAAAATCTAAGTTTGCTCGATAAAGAAGAATGTTTAGAATAATTTATTTAAAAATTGGACAGTATGGAGGTTTATTAATTTGAGAGATATTGAATGGAGAGAATTATAGATGAATGCGAGTAGAGTACCTACAGTTGCTCATCCCGGGGCGGTAGATTCGAGTTTGCTAACTAGATAGTCGGAGTATAGCATCGATCAGCATTGGTTTGGGAGGGTTAGAAGGAGACTTTAGAGGAACCTTTGCGAGTACGCCGCTTTGACCGTATATTTTATTATGCATACGATGTGGCTCCAATTAGAGTGTAGTGATGGAGTCCGGAGATGCATACTTTTCACTTGACAAGTGGTGAAACTACCATTATCTTACAGGATGTAGCGATCTTGTGGGAATTGCCTATTGATGGTAATCCTATGATCAGTCTTCCGTGCACTCATTCTAAATCTGAGTAGATGGAGATGATCGATAGACTTCTTGTATTCAGGGTTATGGCATTTGACGTTGTGAGACACAAGATGCGAAAGGAACCTCTAGAGGCATTTATTATGAGACTACTTGGTGATTGTCCATTCGAGCAAGATTGCGTACAATTAGCTCAGGGACTGTTGCTTATGATCATGGAAGGTCATTTATTCTCTGATCACTCGAACAACCAACCAGATACCACGACGTTGTCTTCGTTTTTTAGAGGATCTGGACACTGTCGGGTCATATAGTTGGGGTAGTGGAGTTCTCGGATACTTGTATAGGTGTCTATGCGGTGCATCACTAAGTGATGCTAAGGAGATTCACGGTCCTGTCACCCTTGTACAGTTGTAGGCGTGGGGAACAGATCTTATTGTTGTGGCCTGCTAGACTTGAGCCTCATATACCCGTCCCTCCACATGCAGCATACGGGTTAGCTGGTTTGTGCCGTTCGACGCTAACCTATTACCGACCCATGTGCGACTAACATACCGGGATTAGTTAGATACGATATCTGATGAGAAGGTTCACTATCATACCTATAACTTATTACTCAATTTATATGATTTATTTCTTAATTTTTCTTATCATGTTACATATATTTTATCTGTAGTTTACGTAGTCGCCGTATGCTGTCAGATCATTTCCAGTTGATGATATTTGGCATGCAGAGGTTCCTTTAGTTTATTTTGATATTACAGAGTGGTATTTATCCCAGTGGATGATGAGGTAGTTCGAACTAGAGCAATCTATACCTCCTGCGTGCGACACTTGTCAAGATTTACATCGTTATGGGACTCGTGGAACTAGTGGACGTGATTGGCGTACAATGCATACATGCTTGATTAGCATTTGGGCTAATTGTAGAGATCACGCGGTTGATGGTGTGTTTGCATTACGCACCAACATAGCTCAACTGGACTACACAGAGTGGTATCGTGACAGGACGCGGTTGCTAGTAGGAAATCCAGTGCACTGCCAGAGGGTTATTGATGGTAATCATACCACTGATTCTACTTCTAGGATACTGATTAGCTTTATTTTTAGCCACGATTTATATTTTTAGTTAATTTTATTCTAACTAATATTTTTAAAATAATCAATTAGTTCATGTTTGTAATAATGATGGGGTGTGACATTGCAACAGTGTATTACTGTAGCAACAGATGCCATGTCTTCGGCCCTTCCTCATTCACGGTTCGCATTCCAACATATAATAGACCTATGCGATAGAGGTCTGATGGCAGTTGGAGATGTTATTGGATATGGACTTGTACACTATGGAGCAGATGCTGCTATCCCACTCTCTTGATAACATCCCCGCAGGCATTGGACGAGGTGCTAGGCGTCAAGTCTAGCGTCGACTCCAGAGGTAGCTCCTCCAAACACTAGCTTGACCTTCGAGACTCTGTTTGCAAACTACCACCTAGTTTACGTGGATCCGATTGCCGATGTTGTTGGTCCTTGAGGCACTACCAATGTGTCCGATGATGAGACGTTCATGTCACAAATACTTTGAGAGTTTGTGACTCCGGAGATGCATCTACAAAGGTCAATGAGGACTTGTATTGCCCGTAATATTTATACACTTTCTAATTGGCAGTAAAATTACTTCAACCTGTTTAGTTTTTTGTATTTTTCCTTCTTTCGATGATTTCACTGGTTCTTATTTTCATTGAATTTTGCACAAGTACAGAGGTCTCTAAAGTTTGCAAATATTTACAGTGAAATTTTATCTTTCTATAATTTTTGTTTGTATGTTAGAGTTGGAAGCAAACATAAACATATAAAACTTGCGAAAACTAAATCAAACAAATGCATTCCAATTTATATGATTACATAATTTTGAGAGCGTAAGATAAGTGACAGTACACGTAATACAAAGCAAAACTAATAATACTTGGTCCTGTGGGGGTTAATACCACTATAATTTCTTCTGTTATGTCCACGTTGATGGCAGTTACCGCATCTTAGAGGAGAGTCTAGGTTACAGTAATTCATATCAGAACGAAACCTCGTTATTCTCAGGCGGCCTTGATTGTTCTTTATATTCAAAAGATAAAAGACCATATGAAATGATGCATCTCGTCACAGATTTTCATTGGCAACTGGATTGAAACTGGATTCGTAGGTCTTCTTATAAGATTCCATTGAGTATGTGGTCAATACAAATTCTGCACCGTTCTAATATTTTTTTTCTACAAACTGCCAGTGTATTTCAACAAGATAGCCTGTATAGGTGCCATTTTCCACAACTACAGGTTCTATCTCCCATGTATATTGTATAAACATGGTTTTCTCTGTTGTCGCCTCGTACAATTGACTGCACACTATACAATCCTGTTTGACCATTATATTGCACCATTCTTGTGTGCTCTGGCTTTACTTTTGTTTGCCGCAAACTTATCCCAAATTCGTTTAGAAAATGGGTGTCTATCGTTATGGGCTTCTTTTCTGTGCTGGTTGAAGTATTCAACCATCTTGTTAAAAATCATCTCCATAAGTGATTTCAGTGGTAAAGCCTTTAATTTCTTCAAGACACTATTCAACGACTCTGATAATTTTGTAGTCATAATTCCATATCGGTAGCCACCGTCATGTACATGGTCCATTTCTCTAATGAAATTGTGGCAAGCCAGTTGAATGCCTCCAAACACTTTCTTTTAATTTCGCTTATCAAGCGATTAAATTTTGAAACTTTAGTTGTCGTCCCTACCTGCTATATCAAACTTTTAAGCTCTCTGTTTTTAAATTTTAGATTGAAATTAGCACTTATGTGGCGCAGGAAAAATCTGTGCTGACCGTAAGGAAGTTGCCACTGCTGCTGTTGGCTAACTGAGTTCAAAATACCCATGTGTTGATAATATATTAAACAAATGGGACGAGTCTCAACCGCACATTCTCGAAGAAGACCGTTGAACCAATTTCAACTTGCTGAAGACTCCTCGTCAACAATCGCAAATGTTAGAGAGTAAACATAATTATTGGCATCCCATCCGCATGCGATTAACAACACTCTCTTATAAACACCTCTCAAATGTATCTCGTCAATGGATATAACTGGCTGGTAGTGCTTGAATCATGCTATTGAAGGTTCGAATATCCAAAATACAAAATTAAATACTATCCATGCCGATGTGCTTGAAAGGCGATTTAGCTAGTGAACAATAGTGCCCTGGTTACTATCTTGTATTGTTTGCATATATTATGAAATAATAGCAAACATTGAGTTCCAATCTTCAAATAACAACTCAATTGTAGCCTTCTGGGCATACCATTCTTTTTTATATAAGTGCATCTAGTCTGAAATAAGACTTGAACCTCCTTTATAATGCGTTTCACTGGAGTTTCTGGGTCTACCCTTATGAGATGGGTAATGTGTCTACCGATGTAGCGACTTGGCATGTTCTAATGGTTGTTGTCTATTATTTGCACAAGGCAAGTGTGTTCTAGATTGTACACAGTTATTTCCCACATATCATGCGTATTTTTTTATTATATATGTGTACCACGAATATATATTTTCATCAGTTGACTGTGAGCACTTTGCAATCCATTGGTCTGACTTACTTCTCAAGACTTTGAAATCGCAGCCCATCTGGATCGATCACTTTCTAACTACATATACAACTTCTTCCTTGTCTTGAAATTGCATGCCTCGTATGAGTTCCTCTATTGAATCATTCCAATCATCCAGTTGGACGGCATTGTTAGATGTCTAGTCATTTAACTGTGTTCCCGATTCCATATCTTGGAAGTATTCGTACATTCGGTGATATAGTGGGATATGGTTGATAGATCTAATCTGCGGGTTTTATCCTGAAGAATATGGCATGACCACTGAATAAAATGTCTGTGCTTGGAGAATTGGCTGCTCTTCATCCGCATCTGAACTCTCGGCCTCTACATCAGCTGGGACTTCTGATTCAGGATCACTATCAACATCGGAAGTTAAACCTAATGAGTCAACAATAGTTGTTCAGAAAATATTGTCGGTTCGGATACCACGAGTTCAGTCACCTGTGTTATATGAATATCCATTGATGAATCGTTTACAGTATGGGTTTGGTGATAGTCAGTAGCTTGATACTCATCAAAATATCTATCAGTGTTTGTGGCAATATCCCATTGTCATTGTTCCTGTACCTGCACCGATCGAAAATCTAGAAGAATGTGGACACTAGGATAGATTCGGGATGAAAGAGAGAAAATTGTAATGTGAAGTACGGATGAAAGGACACCATAATCCTTAAAGTTAAAGAAAAACACCAAACAGGTAAAAAGGATACAAATGGCAAATTGAAAAAGCTGAGTTGTTTCAGTGCGAATCAAAACACGGGTTGTATAGTAAAGTTATAACGCCATATAAAATAGCATTATACGACCGTATAATGCCATTTCAGATGACGTTATTCATAAAATAACAATGCTATTTGAAATGGCGTAATGGCGTTATACAGTCGTATAATGCCATTTCATATGGCGTTATGGCTATTCCAGTGTTTCCCTTCCTACTTCAGGTTCATTTTAGTGTACTTTCTGAAAAATTAGTCCAAAAGAAGTAAAAAACCCGAATTATTAGCTACCAGGACTAGATTGTACATTGCAGTACATATGAGGAAAAATATATTGGAGTTGCATGGAAGTAGTAATGTCAAACGGGCCAGCCCGCTCTGGCCCGGAACGGTCCGTGGCCCGTTACAGTAAGCCCGCGGACTTCACAAAACGACGTCGTTTCAGAAAAAGTAGTAAAACGACGTCGTTTCAAAAAAATATATTTTTAAAAAATATTTTAAAATATTAAAACGACGTCTTTTTAAGGAAAAAATTTAAAAAAAAATTAAAAACAAAAAATGGACTGGCCCGCTTTCGACCCGCGGGATAAACGGATCGAGCTAAAAAAGTATGCGTTTAAACGGGTTTGGGCATACTAAGCTCAAACCCGCTTATACGGGCCAACCCGCGGGCTTTAGCCCGTATTGACATCTCTACATGGAAGTGTCGGAGAAGTATGAAATTTTACTATTGGTCTCCATTTTGTGAGCTTTGCTGAAATTTGGTGCTGCTACTAGATTTACAGGCTTAGCATTTAGTATTTGCCAAAAAAACAAGGTCGCGGACCAAATACAAATTTTCTTTCCGAGGAAAAATAGATTGGAATGGGGGAATGACATTTTTTATCTAATGAACTTAGGCTTCATCACCTTTGTTTGTGGGAAAGGTGAAGAATAACACAGAAAAATTAGTTAGGGGTTATAGTAGTTTTTATACTAGTTTCGATTTCAACCCTGCTTTACAATATTTTTTCTAAAAATCTTACCTTTATAAGTAGAGCGTGAATAAGGTGAGATGTTATCTGGCTCAAGACTAGTAGGGACTATTTACCGAAGGGAAAAATAAGAAAGACTAGAGGGATTGTCTCCTTAAATAGTGGTCAATTGGAAAAGGTATAATATCTCTTCGGGTACTACTATATATAATTTTTTTTACCATATAAAGAAAAAAAATTATTTTTCACTATTCATTCTTTAGATTTCTTTACATTCTCTCAAATATTTCCAACACCAAAACTCAGATATACAAAAACTACTTCAAATTTGAGAAAAATAAGGTTAGTTCTTTGAACTACATCAATTTTTTCATCTTCATGCATATGAACATCATGAAATTTTTGAAAACTTTGGGACTTAGGTAAATTCTACCATGGTAAGGGTTAAGCTCATATAACTATTTTAAACTCTGGTACCTGATAATTGAGTATCAATCTTGCACCGTGACAATTGAGGACCTAATTTTGATGAAAGTTGTTAATTTAAATGCCAAACACATTGAAATTTTCAAATGTCTTCAATGTCCTCAAGATATATTGATAACCCTATTTTGCCCATTAATCTTGGAATCTTTAGCAATTTTTCCCTCCAAAAGTCATGATTTTTTCTAATCATACCCTTCTTCATACAAAATGTGCAATTTTCCCCATCAAATATGTAAGTTTGTTTATTATTGCCCTTTTGTTAAGGGGATAAATATATACAGGTTTTTTGAATTATATATAGTTAAAATATTTTTATTATTTACTATTCAACATATAAATTTTTAAAGTTTCTCTCAAGTATTTAAAACACAAAATTTCAGATCTATAAAAAACTATTTCGTGTTTGCTCAATAAAAAGTTAATTTATTAAACTATATATATTTTTACGTATTTGTACATATAAACATTATAAAAATCAACCTTAAAATAGTCAAATTTTTAAAAAAATTGCAACTGCATTGTAATTGCACCAACAAATGGTGTAATTGCAGGGCAACTTCTGCCAGATTTTGCCATTTTTTGGCATAACTCTTAGGTGAGTTCCGCCAAAAAGTAATAGAACTCATTCCCTAAAAAAATATTTATTGAAATAATTAATTTTTTTATTATATATAAGCTAAAAAATTATATATAGCTTGTTAAAATGTTAGTGATAGACTCAACTATCGACTATTCAAAAAGCCTAAAAATCACATGAAACCAAATGTTATGGACCTTTATGTAAATAATTGTGTTGCTTGTTTTCATTCTTATTATCCCTTCTCCTTCCTCCCCTTCTCCTTTTGGCAATCCAACAATGGCCCGCAATGGTCACCATAGATTTCCATTGATGCTAGCGATTTTTCCACCACTACAAGCCATTGTCACTGCCTTCTTCTTTGATTCTCCAATACTCAACCATCTCTACCTTCGTCTACTCTTCCTACAACTAAGAGCCTCTATCTATAATCCCTAGACTTCATTATGCAACCCACCACCCTCTTTGCATACTGCCATCCCAAGAAACTTCTCCATCTCCATCTTCTTCCACCTTTGTGAGCCTTGATCACCATTTTCTTCTCCACCATTGCAAAGACCTTCACTCCTACCTTGTTCTCCTTCTCTACCTCAAACTTGAATCCCAACCCTAAATATTATGATCTCTGTAGTGATGTCAATTGCCCTTTTAACTCCCATGGCCTCCATCACCGCTGGGGAGAGAGAGAGAGAGAAGATCAGTGAGGTATCAATAGAGAGGAAAGGATAAGAAGCAAAGTCAGGGAGAGAGAGAGAGAAATGAAAAAAAAAAAGTGAGAAAACATCATGTGGGTTATTATTCGTTAGTTTCAACAAACAACTATAAGGTGCTTTTGGAAATTTACTCCTAAAATGGTGAAAATAGTTGGCAATGATTGTACTATTTTAAGCTGACATTGTGGGTCCTTATGTTTTCCATTTAAATTAACATGTTTGTCTAAATTGAGTCCTCAATTGCCATGGTATTAAGGTGAGGTACTCAATTGTCAGGTTTCTTAGAGTTTGGGACAGTTATATGGACTCAACCCAGAGTTTAAAAATTAATTTATAAAAAAAAGTTTCATAACTATTTTTTTTATCTTATGTATATTTTTTAAATTTTAAATTTTATAAATTTAGTCTATATTTTAAAAGAATACAATCTTTGCCATCAATTCTATAACGAAACTAGGCTTAAATTCTCAAGTGTTGTATATGTAAGTCTAATTTGAAGTGTAAATTTATTAAATTTTGTTTATTTCCATAAAAAAACTACACGTGAGTATTACATGTAGTCTATAATCTTAATTTAGTCTTAAATTTAATTGTAAATCATTCGATTAGTTGTGGTATATTTAAAAGAGATGTGCGTAGTTTTTATTTTTAACTATTTTAGAACGTATTATGCAAGATATAATAAATTTACGTTTCAAATTAAATATATGTGCGTTACATATGAAAATTTCAATTGCACTTTATTATAGAATTGGCAATAAAAATTACATTTTTTGAAAAAATAAATTTGAAATTAAAATTATAAATATTAAAGTTAAAGTACATTTTTAAGACAAAAAATAATTACAATTTTTTTTTATAAATTACTCAGAGTTTAAATTTCTGGGTAAGTAAAGCTGGACATTTATGTGGGTATATTATAGTCTGGTGATGTCCGATCTATTAATATTTGATCTAGATACGTTAAAAGCTACAAAGATGTGTTAGTGGAATAATGCTACCCATGTTGAACTTAGCCAGTTGTAGTTGAAGAAATATTTCGCATTGCTTTAGGTTTTAAAAAAAAAAGAAAAAAAGATTAAACTTTATTTTGCCAAAAAGCTGGGGAAGTAACTGTACTTAATCCGATTTGATAAGGCGAAGTTCAGCTGACGATAACAGAACGCCTCCAAGAAGATATATAGAGGGGAGCGAAATCTTCTGGGAGAGTGGGGAGGATAGCTATGTCACTGGTGGATTACGCTTCCTCAGAAGAAGAAGAAGATAGGGAAGAAGCAGAGCCGAAGGCTCAAGAATTACAACCACGGAAGGAAAATGCTGAAGCCGTAGAAGAAAGGCGAAACCATCTTGAAGCGGAGGCTATGGATCAATTGTCTGCCCCAAAGCTTGATCAGCCTCGGTCTCAAACTAGCACTGGCAACCGGTAATCTTCTGTTTATTCTTGAAATAGAATGAGGGGAATTAATAAATTTTTGCTTTATTGGTTATGCTCAATTTAGGGTTTCTTTGATTTTTTTTTAAGATGTATTTTTGTTTAAGTGTTACTATCTTTTTGTTGGCCATTATTTACAGAATCGGATTATTGAGAATCGAGCTGATTTTTCAATTGTTGTGTTGGTATTGCTTTTCTTTTGTTTTTGTACTTGGTAAAGTTTTTGTTAATTTCAATTGCACACTCTTATGTTTCTGCAAAATCTAAACTCAGCATATCTGTTATACTTTATTAACTTTCCAAAGGAAATGCGTCAAATGGAAGTTTTCTTTATGATTTTGATAGAAGAAACTAAAGCATGGTAGAGATAAGTTCTTTCTGTAGGAACAGATATACTCTTCTCACCGGCTAGAGATTGCAAAGGGTAATCTAGATGAATATCAAATATGATGCCTTATATAATTGTGTGATAAGGAGGTTTAGAAGGTTGCTTGATTTAGACATTTCAAGGATGCATTGATCTCCCTGTTTGGTAACAGGTAGGGTCAGCGATCATGTTTACTTCTATTGGCTATTATTAGGTTACTTGGTTTGCTTTGTTATGTGGGATTTGTTAATTCTTCAAACAATTTAGAAAGTGACTGCAATTTTATTGATTTTTTCTTTGAGGTATTTACACTTTTTCCCCCCGTTTGAAGAAGAGATATTTGCATGTGAAAATTCATTTTCGAAGTAGAAGATTGTTTGTAATGTTTTTCACTGTAGCTTAAGTTCCATGATGTCAAAAAGTGGAAAAGGAAATCGTTGGCAAATTTTGTTCTGATAATAACCTTTTGCCTTTTGCTTCTTATTATTTTGTCTATTGTTTGAGCCAGGTAAGAGATTAGTTCTCTCTCTCTCTGTGTCTTTCTCTCTCTCTCTCTTTTATGGCAACCTGTGATGCAAAATACCTAGGAATATTCTGTGGTAGTCCTTTATGTGTTTCTGTAGTTTAGTGATCCATTTATTCTTGGAGGAGATCCAGATTGACTGTCAATAGGCAAGGGGAAGACACTTCACAACAGGCAGAGCCTCCTGCCTTTAAACTTCCTGATGCTTCTCTTCTCTTGAGTTCACCTACCATGCCATCCCATCTAGCACATGCCACTGACCATTCATCCCGAGTTGCAGCTGCCATGGCTGAAAGTGAGTCAAGGAAGCGAGAGTTAAATGGAACATCCTCATCTGGTTATCCTCGAAGTAAAGTTCCAAGAGGGAATTTGCGTCACTCAAAAAACATTCCAGACACTGTTGGTGGTCATCTCCTTCCACCTCAACTTACTGGAAGGTGAGTGTGACTAACACTGATTGTTTTGGTAGAATGGTTGAAAATTGATGTCCTGGTTGATTGTAGAAGCTATGAAAGCTGAAATGCTTTATTACCACGACTTTGGATGTTGGAGATGGATAAAGCCCTGAAGTTGGAGTCCCTTAAACTGACTGTTCTACCTTGCTTCCATAAAGAAGGAACCAAAGTATCTACTCATGTAGCATAAGTTCTGTGAATTTCAGAGTCCATGATTTGTAAATATTAAGTTGGACAGGTTTTAGTAGTCTTACATTTTCCATTATTGCTGTCAATTCCTATTAAGGATTAGTTATAAGAAAGGTAAACACAAGATTCTGTACTCTGGGTCCTGGAAAATTATATGGATGCAACCTTTGTATAGAAGTCAATTTGTTTCCGCAAAGCATTAAAAACAATTTTAGTAGTTCTTAGCTATAAAAACAATCAACATCATATTAGGAGTAACAAATTACATATTTTGGTATGTGTTGATATCATAAGGGTCGTATGGTATCAAAAGTACTAATTCTAATTGGTATTTCTTCGAACTACATTCTCAAAACGAAAAAAAATTTAAAAGAAAATACTTGTGTTTAAATGTCACTGTTCTTGGGAATCGAACACTATCTATGACAGTTTCAGAAAAGGAATAAGACTCGAAATGCAGGTGTTCTGTATAAAGATTTATAAATAGTTTAATATTTTCAGAAAGGAATAAGATTCAAACAGGATGTGTTAGTATAAAGGTTTGTAAGTAGTTTAATCTGTTCCAAATTCAAGGCAAAATCTATTGCATGTAGATGTCATTAGGTTCAGTTTCTTTGCTGGGTTTTGGAGTAGTTTAATTGGGATTTTATCATGTGCGTTTGCTGAAGTTTGACTGTAAAAGTTTCAGTTGAGATCCTTTGCATTCATTATTTTTATTTTAATGGTAAACTCCTCAGTATGTTTGAAGTAGAGATTGATGCTCATCTTTCTTATTGGCTAATACGGGCTCATTAGATGAATTGGTGGTCAACTTTCTAGATTACTTACGGTATTCTAGAATATTTTCTTCTATTCCTCAAAGGTTTTAGTTCTTCCTCAAATAGAGTATGTTGTGTTATTACTCCCTGGATTTGCTTTCTTACCCCTCATTTTATTATCTAAATTATTGATGAACAGTTCTAGCATCTTAAAATGAATTCTGGTTTTTTCAGTTTTATTTTCTGGGATTTTTTCAAAATCATTGGTAATCTTGACCCATTCTTTTGATGATTTTTAATTAAATTTTACAGGAGCAACATTGTCACGGAAGACTTAAGCAAGCTCTTTGTAAAGAAAGATGCTGCGTCATCAGACCAATAGAATTCTGTTAGATTTGGAATGGTTCTAACTGTTGCATCTGTAATATGTGAAGGTGTAATGAGGATCAAATAATAACTTCAGCTTTTTAGATTGGCAATGAACTCAAGAGTTATATTCAAAGGGTAGACTGTACGTCTGCATTAACTTGTTATTTAGAAGTTTTGATGTTTCAGAGCTTGTCTGGTTCCCAGACTGGCTTCTGACTACTAGAATTTTGTAGGCAATTTGGTGGAAAGTTCGATGTAGTTATTGTAGATGTTTAAGAGAATGGTTTCCCGATGTTCTATCATCAGTTTAGCCAAGGCCTCGTAACGAAGGCAGATCTTCAGCTTCAGTTTCGATTGCATGACTATTTGAATCTTACAGTGTTCACTTCAATTGCTTAGACGTTGGAAGTTGAAGTTTGGTCAAGTGCTAGATAATAGCCTTAAAAGCGAGAAAGAAACGCCCATATCCCTATTGCCTTCTAGCCCTTCTTGTATGATTAGTACTGTCAAAACAAGCTGTAGCCCTCTAGTTGGTTCCTTTATCTGCATAAATGGACGGGTTTGGATATAGCTTGTGTAGATTACCCCCTATATGTAGTCTGCTAGTCAGTGTGGGTTGGAGTGAGTTGACTTGTTCTTTTTTTATGTATTAAAAATATTATAGAAAAAAAATGTTTGGCAATTTTAGTACCAAAATTTGTTTAATTATACATTATAATCATGTTCATAAATAAAGTTGATTAATTTAATTTAATTTAATTTTAAATATTTTTTGTATAAAATTATTTAGAATAGAAATAATATATATAATTTATGATATTTTTATTTTAAAAATATTAATGATTGAAAAAAAATTATTTGTATTCTAATTATGAATTTATATAATTATATATGATAAAAAGACATAAAAATATATAGTTAAAAAAAATTTAGGCCCGTTTTGCCTATGGATTTAGTGTGCAGAGATGGGCTGCAATGTTTTAATTCTTGAGAAAATAGATTATCTCGATTTGTTTTGTTCAAAAGATAGCTGACGATGGTTAAAGCAGATTAAGTCGTTCGATAATGTTAGGTATGATAAATAAAATGTTATTAAGATTTTTTTTAAAAAAAATTAAACGAACCTTGAATGTATTAGAAAATATACGTCCTTTTATGTTAATGAAAAATCAGTGAGAATGTATTGAGGATGAAAAAAAATTAAACGAACCTCGAATATATCAAAAAGTATACGTCTTTTTATGTTAATGAAAAATCAGTGAGAAGGTATGCAGGATAATTTCCAAGGGCAAATCTTATCCCAATCTTCATGGATTTGGGCAGTTTGATCTTCTTTCATTATGTAGATGTGGAGAGCTATAGATTCTCTAAAGCACCTGTTGCCAGGAATCTCTCCCTCATGTTGCCGCGTAACCGCGATTTTCTTTTTAAGTACAAGCAAACGTGTTTTCTATCGGACTTCTCCTGACCCCTGGGATATAGTAACTCATGTGCAAATGTCCTGACCTATAGGATTTTCTAACTCTGTCCAGATGTTGCTGGTACAGAAGATGTTTTTCCTTCTTGAGTAGATCTGGAAGGCGTTATCTGTCGAGCTTTCCGAACCCATGGGATCTACTAACCATGTGCAGGTCATCTTCAGATTGAACTTTTCTCCACTTCGGCCTCCTTTGAATGCTGTACGTTTACCCAGGGCCCTCTTTTGTCCGGAAACAATAAGCCAGGAAGCTTTGAAAGATGACGAAAAACCCAAATTGAAACGAATCAATATATACGCACAGGTTTCAGACTGATCAAGATCCTTTAACAAATGAATTGACTAATCTGCTTACCCTAGTTTCATAACCATTCTCCTCAAACCCCTAACCAAAGAATGATAAATGAAATAAAAACATGAAAGATAGGTCAAAATGTGGCTTCTAACTCGAAAAAATTTGGAGCTATGGGCATGCTTGAGAGACACAAAACACTCTTTACCTCAACCTGCAACAATTGGCAATGTATACAAGTTTTTCCATGATCAAGTCTGCACTTGTTTTTCATGCTAGGTCAGGTCCTGTTGGGAGAGGTTCGTAGCCATCGCGATTCTTGCTGGAACTGGAAGGTTCTTCCATTGGAACAGGTATGAACTTGAGCACAACTGCAACAAGCAGGCCAGCAGCTCCTAGGAGGATGCTGGCTAACCACAACTGCCAGCTTAATGGCACAGTATCTGCAAATGTACCTAAGAATTCAACTATGATTACTTGGAAAGCCACTGTGGAGACCATGATCATCATGAATATCCAACTGTCAAATATGCCGCGAAAAACATTGATCTTCTCCATGTCGCGGCTGTTTATTTCATTGAACACCTGTTCAAAGACACAGATCTCTCCAAGAAAATTAGTTGTTGGAAGCTTATATTAAACCATATTGCACAAGTCTGAGAATTTTGAAAAGCGCTATCCGTAGTTTTGGCACAGTTAATTAATCTTCCATATTATATTCTTGGGAACAACTTCTAATACGAGCTTGCTTTGATTGCTGTTATGCATATAGCAATTACCCCAAGCAAAGCAAGTTCGTCCAAACACCAGTATTGACCTGTATAGAAGATCAATCCTAGTCCTGCTAGGCAGTTGTGCTTACATTCTCGAGTATTAAGCAAACAGTTGCTCCGTTGAGGAAATACAATACCTGGCAAAAGACAAAAGTGTTGAACATTAAGGTATTGAGGGTAGCAGTAGAATTAGGACCAGTAAGCTTGAAGAGCCTTTTCCCGTGAAATCCCAGAACTCCAAGAACAACCAATTGGTAGATGCTTTGGCCGATTATATTTCTCCACATGATCTTTGTGATGAAGTAAACATTTCGCCCGATTGGTGGCCGTTTCATCAGTCCATCATGTGGAGGTTCTGTGGCAAGTGCTAATGCACCAAGAGTGTCCATGATCATGTTCACCCAAAGCAACTGAACTGCAGTAAGAGGTGCAGAGCCTGCAGTGACACATACAGTTTCTTCACTATCCGATTAGGCTAAAACGAAGATATAACAATCAGTAGATGTTCTGGGATCGTAGGAGGGTGATCACCTGAGATGCATGCTGAAACGAAGTTGGTGACAAGAGCGACAACATTCACTGTCAACTGAAACTGCACAAACTTTTGAATGTTGATATAGACAGAACGACCCCATTTTGCAACAGTGACTATAGTGCTGAAGTTGTCATCCATAATCACAATATCTGCACTTTCTTTGGCAACCTGAAATTGCAAGGGAGATATGAGCTAGCGTTAACCCGATTCTTCGGAAAAGAGAGCAAATCTGACATCAATAATAGGTAATTGAATTGCTAATAGACAGACCTCTGTTCCTGAAATTCCCATAGCTAGTCCAATATCTGCCTCATGCAATGCAGGAGCATCATTGGTTCCATCACCAGTCACTGCCACCACTTCTTTGAATTCCTTCCTCAACAGACTTACCAGTTCGTGCTTGTCTAGAGGTAAAGATCTTGCCATAACCTACAAAATAGCAGAATCATGCTTTTAGAAGGATTCTTTATCTAAATCCGGACATAATTTACTTCTAAACTGTAGGGCTCTTTCTGAACCTGCAGCTTTGGTAGTATCTCTTTCAATTCTTGAGAGCTTTTATCGCGGAATTCAGGTCCCTCGAGGGCTATACCATCATCGGTTAGTATGCCACATTCTTTGGCTATGGCTTTGGCAGTATTGATGTTATCACCGGTTACCATCCGGACAGTAATTCCAGCTGCTAAACATGTCTGAACTGCTTCTTTTACACCTTGACGAACTGGATCTTTAATTCCAACAATTACTATAAGCGTATAATTGTTCTCGGGAATAGTTTGTGAGGCTGAATTGCTTTCTAGATCCTTAAAAGCCAAGCAAAGTGTTCTAAGAGCTTCACAGGCAAAGCCGGTTATGACATTTGTTAGGCTTTTCCTCTGATCTTCAGACAAAGGCACAGATTTCCCATCCTTGTCCATCATTTTATCACACAAACCTAAAATGATTTCTGATGCACCTTTACAGAATGCTCGAAGCTTGCCTCCCGGAAGAGACACAAGCACGGACATTTTCTTCTTGTTCGAATTGAATGGTTCAACTTTTATTATCTTAAGGTCCTTCGCATCTGTACTAAAATCACCCTTAAATAGCATTCCAAACTCTAGCAAGGCTGTCTCTGTTGGAGAACCCATTACATTTGTTCTTCCATCTTTACCTCTCACAACCTCAGCACTCGTATTCTGGAAAATTGATTGCAAGAGCATTTCGAGTAGCCTTTTGGATAAAGAAGACTTGAGTTCGCTTGCTGGACTATTTCTGTCAACCTTTTTAGCTTCTCCAGAGATCCATAATTTGGATACTACCATATGATTTGTTGTCAATGTTCCAGTTTTATCTGTACAAATGCAGGTGGCAGAACCCATAGTCTCACATGCAGAAAGATGCCTCACTAGTGCTCTATCATTCATCAGTTTCTTCATTGCAAAAGCAAGACTCAGAGTTACTGCTAAAGGCAGACCTTCTGGTACAGCAACCACCAGTATAGTCACTGCAATGGCAAAGAAATTGAGCAGCTTCAGAGCATCACCTGTGGACCATCGCCTAATTTCATGATGAATTGCCTTTTCTGCAAGGAATCTGGCTGTGAGCACGCAAAATGTCAGAATGGCAAATGTCAAGCCAATCTTGCCTATAATGGTTGCAACTCCATTTAGTTTCACCTGCAATGGTGTCTCATCTTCGCCCCCTTCACTGAGAGTAACCATCAATCTTCCCCATTCGGTCCTCATTCCAACTGATAGCACAAGCATTTTACCAGATCCATCTTGAACTGTCGTCCCAGCTAGCAGAAAAGGCCTCTCTTTCTCTATGTTTACCGGCTCACTCTCTCCCGAGAGACTGGATTCATCAACTGATAAACTGTAACCAGATAGAAAAATCCCATCAGCAGGAATTTGGTCTCCAATAGATAGGTGAACAATATCTCCAACTACCAAGTCGAATATGGAAACCTTCTGCCTGCTGCCATTTCTGGTTACATGAATAAATATATTCTTCTTTTCCCTATCCAAGTCCTTGAATTGCAAAGACTGCTTGTAATCACTGATTGCAGTAACCATCACTACTAAGAAAATGCACAGAATTATTCCTAGCCCATCATACATACCTTTAGGCCAGCCTTCAGTAGCAATCCCAACACCTACTGAGACCACAGCACATACCATGAGAATTATCAGAGTCATATCTTGAAGGGAATCCCAGATAAACATCCAGAAAGGCCTTGCAGGTTTCTCAAGAAATTCATTCACTCCGAAGATTTGTTGTCTTCGTGCTACATCGTTGGAAGATACCCCGCTTTCCAGAGAAACAGATAGATATCTCGCAAATCCTCCGGCCCCTCCATGGTACTCCAAGCGTTTGATGTCATGGGAACGAACAATTGAAGAAAGTTCATCTGGATCAATGCCGAAACCAGCTTCTCTTACCTCATCGGATAGCTTATATTGGTCTACTCGACTAACAGCTGCGAATTGCAAGAAAATGAGGCCAACAAAGAAAACCGAAAGGCCTAATAGGTAACAGAATACAAAAACATTCAGTGAAGATCATACCATCAATGAAATGCAACGCTGCTTTTTGGACATACAAAGCAATTCGTATCTTTTCCTGGAAAAACAACAATACAAGATCAGAGCTGAGACGAATCAAGAAAGGGGAAGACAGGAAAAAGCTCTTGGTATTCAAAACCATAAAAAAAGTGCATAAAATTACAATAGAAAAGGTTCCAGTATATGCTTCTCTTGTCAAATGTCAAATTGGAATATATGTAGGAAAACAGAAGATTCAATAATTAATGGTGACCTCAGAATTTTGTACCTTTCACCTAATTTCTGAGTTCTCGACTCAACAATTTTTGGGAGGAAACAACTCCAGTACGCACTTTTTTCTGGTTATCTGGGCATAGATCAAAGACTTTCTAAAGCGCAGGTCTATTTGTGGTAGGACACAGAGGGTCTTTAGTTGCACTGGCAGACAAAGGTAGCAACCACGTTTCTTTTGCCTCCAAAAATATACGTTATCTATATTTACATCTCGGATTTGATTAAACTCGGGCACTTCTAGACCTTTTCGCCTACCATAAGCCTAGAAAATCTCCCTTTTTGCTAATATAAAATGCAGTAACTCTGGTATATGCCCATCTGGCTGTATCAATCAAACAACTAGTCTTACAATTTCAAGAAAATTCACAAGACTAAGGAATCTATAGATGACAGAGTTTTACTACTTTTTCAAGCCCCAGAAGGGAAAGGGATTCACCGCTGGTGGCAGTTCTGGGCACTTTGGATAACTAAACCTGAACTTACCTCTAGGATAGTTGAACCTCTCATAGAACTGAAGATGGAAGAGTCAGCAGCTTCCCATTCAATTTTAGGCACTAAAGTTTGAAGAAGTTTCTCAAATTCTTTTCTGAATCTCAAACTTAATACCAAAATTTGTATTAGTTTCTCGAATGATAAAGGTAGATGGAAAAGAATCTGGAAGCAAGAGTAAGAATTTAAGACAATTCAAGAACCGAGTGGAATTGAGCGACTTCTATATAAGAGAAAAATCAAGTGAAGTCATGTAATTGCTTCTGCAACCAATGAAATGACTTCCAAATCAAGGCCAAAAACAGTGACAACTAGACTAAGAATTGAAGAAAGAGAAACCAGTTTTATAAGAATGAAAGTAAAGAGAAGTATCTATCAATGCCAGGATTTTAGGCAGATTAAGGCTATTGATTTTTTAACGAGAATTAGACATAGGAAGCTGCTCTCCTAAGCAAACAAGGAAAAAAAGAATGTATTGGGAAAGATGTCAAAACCATGCTTATCGTTTAAATGGTTTTCATCAAATCTATTGCTTTCATGGTATATAATTCAAAACTCAGATGTTTCAACACGCTCCCCTTATCAATCATCCCCTGTAGAATACTTCCGGGAATTGTATGGGATTTTGGGGTTCTTCATTATTGGTAAATTTTCAACTTAATTTTCCTTTCCTACTAAAGCTATAATTAAAGATAATCATTTCAAGATAGACGAATAAGTAATTTTGAGATGTTATATAGCCTTATCTTACCTCTTAATGTAAATAAGGTGCGTCCAAGTTCAAAAATTTTGCGGAAAAGAAAAAAAATCTATAACAGTTTGTTTTTGGAAAGTATGTTCGCGAACAAAATTTGACTTGCAAGATTGATAGTCAAACGGATTGACAAGGAAAACAGTGTCTTTTTCATTTAGCAAACACATCAGAAAATTATGAATATGGGACTCATTCTCCTCAGCCCGGCTGCCAAAAAACAGAGTTTAAAAGTATTCTTTTCTTGGTCCTTCCAGATGTTCTTTTAGATGTGCAAGGAGCAAGACTTCATGACAAATCCCTTAGATCCTTATGGATGAACCTTAATTATGATAAGAAAAGAGATTCGTATATGAAGAGACCATAAACTAATTACTGTGATGCTTTGAACAATAAGAAATACTATGCTTTTCCAATATATGAAGAGTCTGGAATATGCTTTTTCTGAAGGTCCAACCATTTGTAAGAAAATAGTCCTATGTTTCCTAGTGAAGGAAAAAGGCAAGATGATTATAAGCAGAAGGAAAACTCAAAGTTATCGATCCAACAAACATAGGAGGGACTCGAAGGTGTTGCCTGCATGACTTGGCTAGTTCGTCTTCCATCCGAGAATGAAGTCTCTACGCTAAATCATATGAAGTAAAATGCCTTGTAGAGTTTTTGATGTCTGTACCTTAGGAGTACTTTCT
The DNA here is from genome assembly GCA_030512225.1 of Rauvolfia tetraphylla. NCBI lineage: Eukaryota > Viridiplantae > Streptophyta > Magnoliopsida > Gentianales > Apocynaceae > Rauvolfia > Rauvolfia tetraphylla. The sequence continues at coordinate 3,157,006 of JAJQKT010000004.1, read as the reverse complement.
TAATTAAAGCAAAAAAGTGAAAAATGTACAAGAGCTATCTGTATATATATGGAAAAGACTATTCTGTAACTTCAGAATATCCAAAAACACAGAGAAAAAACCGTACCATAATCCCATAAGAGAGCTTACTCCATCGTATCCACTGCCTCACATACACAGCCGAAAAGGGTGGCGTAACATAGCCAAAAGAATCACAAGATGAGAAGGTTTTTGTGGTCGAAATGGACACATTAGAGACCTAAGTTTTCTGGTTTTCAACCCTCCAGAACTTCACAGGGATTACCAGTACTCTTTCTATTCTAGTCTACGATGGGAAAATCCAAAGGGTCTGAGTCTTTAATTAAGCAACTTAAAAGAAATTACTAAGGTTGACAAAGAAGAAAAATAGAAAACTCAGAATAGTTTTTGGCTGACTTCAAGCGCGTAGATATTTTGGAAAAATAAATTAACCCCAAAGAAATCAACTGGTCATCATATTTATAGTAACCTAAGAAACTACAAGGAAAAGAAGCATTCGGAAACAGATTCCTCAAACTACATACTTAAGCTCAAAAGTCCAATACAACGTCGGCATTGCAGATCACAAAAACAAGAACAGCATCATCCCACAAGATCTTGATCTCCACAAATTGAAACGAAGAAAATCTGACCTCCTCTATATATATGTATACACACACACACACACACACACACACACGCGCACATACTGCTGATCTAGCAGGCATCTGGCTACAAATTTAAGTTCAAGTAGAGGGAAAATTAATTAGGGGTCGGAATAGTCCCAATAATTTTAACCCCATCTTTTCCTCTTATGTTTTTCTGTAGGTCCTATTTTTCCATGTAGGATGACTCAGTAATGTGGAGGGGAACTGAAGCCATGAACAGTGGGACTACCCCAGAAGAGTAGTGTCATTCTCATTCGTAAACAATAAATGTAGCTAAGAGTTGAGCAAGAAAGAATAAGAACCTGAATGTTCTTTCGTTTTCTTTCCGCTTCAGCACGTTTTGCAAGATCTGCAACCATGCGAAACCTTCTGCGTGGGTTCTTCACTAACCCAACTGCGGATCTCCATTTTCTCAAAGCTTCTTCAGGTGGTCTTTTTGACTCTACGTCGAAGTTCTTTCTTAAGTACTGTTCCATTGGCTTTCAAGATTAACCAAAACCAAAGTTTTATCAGATAGCTTCTGAACGTGTTATTAATGAATTACTGAAGCATCAGAGACTGGGTTGTTTGGTTAAAGATTGAAGAATCAAGAATTTCAATGTGAGGTTGATTTGGAGTTTATGAAGCATGTGAGGCTGCGTGTGATTGATTTCAGGAATGTTTCAAAGATGACATCCGGAAAAGGCGCCAAAGAAACAGAAAAATTTTGGAAAATGCATAGGAATAGTGGCAAATCAACCGGGTAGAGGTTTGAAAATCTAGAGGAATATTTGTAACGTTTTGGCAAGTCTTGATCTTCACGTTAGTAAGGGGACCAAAGAGAATTTATCAAATTCCCTCTCTTGAAAAAAAAAAAGAAAAATTTGTAAAATAATTCCAAAATTATTTATTTTTCCTTAATTTAGTCTCAAAACAATTGTTTCTACAATTTTACTTTTTAAAATAATTTTTCTTCAAAAATATTGATTCTTACCACCCACCTCGGCGGGATACGGCAAATTCCTACATGCCCTACACGCATGGGGTCACCCACTAAGGCGAAATTGACAATTTCTAATTTTTTTCCCCCTAAATGCATATATACACTGCTCATGTGCATCTTCAATTTTCACTAGATTGTGAAAATTAGCTATTGATGATTTTGCCCTTCGTAGATGACCCATGTTGGGTGCGTGTGGCGGAGTTTGCTGTATTCCATTTCCCCCAGAAGAGGGGTTGGGGATCATTATTTAAAAAAAAAAAAAAAAACTTGTTTTGAGATTAAAAGTATAAGAAAATATTTTTAAAACTAAATTAAGACAACATGAATAATTCTGAGGCCAATTTTGTCAATTTCGCTTACTAAAAATTGTGAATTTTTTGTTACCCAAAAATATTATAGCATTAGCTAATGCATTTAGTAAAATATGTATCTTATGTTAGAATAACATCAGTTATCATCCACTTGTTTCATTAAATAAAGGTTAATATTGTCAAAAAAGATAATAAAAGAAGTGCACTTGAACTCCTCCAAATTACAAAAAATAGAACGGTACATTTGATTCCCTAGAATGGAATGATTTTTATAATTTTTTATTTTATTCTGGTATTTGGTATAAAATTTTTAAATAGAAAATATTTTTCCACAGAAAAACTAATTTTAGAAAGAAGTGAGAAAAGATTTTTTACACCAAAACCTAAAGAAAGATCTTTACAGAAAAAATAAGAATCGTAAAAAATTTCTTATAACTATTATATCCACATATTATTTAATTAAAAAAAATATAATTTGACCTTGAATTTTACTTTATTTCTCTTAATAGTACTTTATTTTATTTTTATTTAAAATGAGAGCTTTTTTATAACTAAATTATGCTTTAATATTTAAATTATTTGATGTTTTTAAAATTTTAATATAAATTTATTTAAATGAGATTTTATAGATTAATATTTAATTTAGCCTTTTTTTTGCTGGGTATAGTTTGGTTTTACTGATACAATATGTTAATAGAGTATTTTATGTCATTTTTTGTAAAATAATGTTTCATTCTAATATTAAATAATAGTTTTATTAAATATTTAAAATAAATTATCATTTTATTCTGACTTTTCTTTATAGACAATAAAATTAATCATCTTTCTATTCTGACTTTTCTTTCTATACAATAAAATGAAAAGAAAATTATAAACTTATTTAAGTGGAAAGAAATTCTAGGTTGAAAGATATTTAATTTTATTTCATTTTAATGTATCAAATGTTAAGAAATAAGAGAAACACCAAATTTAATGCATTAATATTTTTTTTTCCTATAATTTTCGGATCGATATCATATTGATCTAACGACTACGTATAAATAATTATTCTTTTCAATAAATAATAATTGACCACATATAAACCTATCCATTAAATTATCCATTAAATTAATAAGATATTAATCTCATAACTATTCGTTCATTGCGTACTTAAAAAAAAAAAAACATTGGCAATTTAACTGAGTGAAGAAAATTGCCTACTATTACAAACTTTGACTTATTGGGCTAATCAATTTTTTTTTCATTTGGGCTGACACCTCAAGTAATCCGTCGGGCATTCAAACCCCTAGGAATCAGCTTCCAAGTTTAAAGTATCCGGCACTACCGAAACCAGCGGTGCTGGAGCTCTGGCCTAGGACGGAGAAGCAATCCATTGTCTCTGAATTCTGCAGAAATTTGAGCTGTTTAAGGTTCAAAATCAGAACACCAAAAGGTTAGCTGATTACTGCTTTTGTGATTCAACGCTTGGAGCGTTTAATAATCTAGCAAATAAATCGCAAAATCTTCTTGAATAAGACTCAAACTCACTCAGAAAATCATTGATTTTCTTGATTATCATGTCTTTCTCTGTTTCTCTTTGTTGCCCTTTTGTTTCTTAAGTATTTTTTTCCGTTGGCAATGCTCATTTTGCGGAACGAAGGAGAGGGAGTGGGGGTGGAAGAGGGAATTTTCCTTATGTTTTTCACATTCTAGTTGGTCGTTGGACTGGTGGGTTGCATATTGCAGGGTGCTTGTTTTATGTATGTCATGTGACGAATGCATAATTGTTGATTATATTGCTTCGTCTCTCTCTCTCTTGTTTGAGGTATTACAAGAGATGCCATAAATAAAGGGCCAGAATTCAGTTGATTATGTTAGTTTGGATGAGTTGAGCAATTTGTCCTGTCATTGTGTACTAACAGTTTAGGTTGGATGCAATTTCGAGATCTCTAAATTATGGTCTTTGTGAGGAGCTTAGCAGCAGGAAACGCAGAAAATGTTCATGTCACGTCTCTCAATAAATTGTAGTTTGGGGATTGAAAAGATAGTGACTGGGTTTTCAGCATCAATATATTCCAGTGTGACTGCAATTGGGTTCATTTCTCCCCTTCATATTCTTGTATTTGATTTGTGTAATGATCACAAACAGATATAAATAGGGCTTAGAGAGTGCTTGTCTTTAATTAATGTTCTGGTCTTATTGTTGCGCAGGACTAAAGAGTTTTAGTTTTAATATTTTGAACCAAATGTTTGCTGAAGATAAACCACTGTTAAATACAATCACTTGCAAACTTGGCAATGAATTCTTCTCCTTCCCCCAACCAAAAAACTAAAAATAAAAAATAAAAAAGACAAAGAAAAACAAGCACAAAGCACACAAGGAAAGTAACAGGGCTGTAATCAAAGTAGACACTTACTGCTTTCTGTTGTCAGTACCCACCTTGCAACACATATGTAGTTACAAGCACAAAAAATATCCTCTAGATGCTGTTTTGACACTCTTCATGATAATGATTGAAATGTTCCTTCAGTTTATTTATAGATGGAGGCAGAAGTGTTAGAAGCAGAAATAGTGTTGCCTACTCACCTGAATTTTAAGAAGATTCAGATGTATGAAAAGTACCCAAAGGGCCAATCTAGAGGGAGGCACTGGAAACATCTTAAGCAGATCATTCAAGCCGAGAATTATCAGAGCTATCCCCCGAATGAACCAAATTGTGAGTTCACTTTTAATGACCTTAAGCATATAGAGTTGATTAGATTAGATGATGAGCATGTTATGTCAATGTATGTTTATATTTGACCATTGTAAATGCTTTATATCTTGGTTATTTAGGATATAGAAATTCATTAGACAGTCATTCGCTTTTCTCATACTTGGTTGATGTGATGTAGACAATACTGGTTTATGAATTTTTCTGAATTTAAGCGTTGATTCATTTTTGCTATGTGGAAAATGTATGACATGCTTGTAGAGCTTCACGGGGAGGAGCCAGGATGTAAGTACTCATTCATAGATATACAGGGATTGAAATAACTTCCTCTTTTTAATTCTTATTTTCATGGTTCTACTCTTCCGAAAGTTGCATTTGATATTGGTTTATTTTTTTTTTCACCAAAAAAAGACCACACAGGCAATAACAAAAGTAGAAAAGCAAACTGCCATGGGAAAGCTTTGTGAGTTTTGATACATACTTACATTATTTGCCGAAAACTCACTACTTTGGTTAAGAAAGGGAAAAAAAAATACAAACTAAAGCACAGAACAAATCGATGAAGGAAGTGAGAAAAGCGGCCTTCGTTGTCAACTGGGATGATTAAGTTTATCTTATGCTGTAACAGTTACATTTTAATTAAAGAGGAACTGGGCTGTGTAGTTGATTTGTCTGGTGAGGGTGCAAAATTTGCAAGAATCTATATCAGGAAGTCATGCAAGAACCTGTCTCCTATTTTCACTAGAATGTCAACTCCAGATAATTTATTAAGAAAGAATTGTGAACTTGAAGTTTATGACAAATTCAAGCTAAAAACACATCCAAGCTTGAGCACCTATAGCATTGTTCATGCCTTTTTGCTCGTGTGAGACAATACTCTTTACAGTGGAAAAGAAAGTTATTCTCAATCCGAAAGGAAAAAAGAAGAACAGAATTAGTCAAAGGAAGTTCTTTTAGCTTTTCTATTAGATCATTTATTTGCCCAACGGACAATTCTTATCTTATGAGGGAATGTATCCATATTTTTATACACCAAAAAGAATAAAAAAGATCAAGTTCAATTTCTTGTCTTCTAAAACAAGAAGCCAATAGAATTTGTGGGAGTTATAATTTTGGAACCTGAATTCTGTAAGTTTATGTAAGTTCCAAAATCCAATGGTTTTGTAGCCTTTTAACTTGTTCCAATGATTATGAATATAAGATTTTGATAATCATTAGTATAAGTTTGCAATAAGAATATTTGCTTGCAGGTTTTCTTCATTAGGTGAGATACCTTTTAGAGATTGAGCTTGCATCATTTGTTATACTTTCATTTTAGTGTGGTATTTGGTAGGCATCAACATCCTTTTGCTACTTCTCTTCCTATTTGATTTTTTTTGTTTCTTCTGAAGAATACTAAATTGTTCAAATTTGTTTTGTGGATGAATATACTTATGAGTTCATTTGCGAGATATTAAAAAAAAAAAGTAATAATCTATAACCTGATGATGTATGGAACCATATGGGGAACATTGATGTGAAACTGGCATATATGGGCTTTGGAAATTTGGTTTTTCCAAATTCTACTCAACTCTTTATGGTTCTTTCTTGCAGATGTTAACATTGAGTCACCTCCCTCTATGCATCCATGCAAAAGAATTTGTGATATTACTGGCTTTGAGGTATTTGTTGAATCAAGTTATTTCAAGTAATTGGTGTGTTTGAAGGGACTAGCTATACACGTATACATTATACTCATCTTAACACTAGTAAGTAGTATGGCAGTAGTCCTCACATATTTCGGCACTAGAGTATCATGACCGGCTCACTTAGCAGGGAAGAGACATGGGATTACCATTTAGCTACTACTGACGTCAATGGCATATCATTTTCTAATTCATAACGAGTCCTCCCACCTCCGTGCCCCACCCCAGGGAAAAAGAAGAAAGAAAGAAGTAAGGGTGTAGTTTCCCTGGAATTAGAGTTTAGTCGTCCTTGGTTCTTTCTTAATTACACCTGATGTTTAAACGAGCCACGTATCTATAGTGATTATTGTATGTAGTTTTCTACTATTTAAAGGAAATTGATTTGCTGTTTAATGCCCCAAATGATGTTATATTTAAAGCAGACCTGAGCCAATTATTAGCTTCAGTTCTCTCTTTTAGTTTGAGCTTGTCATGAAAAAAGCCTAAGTAAGATGTCCCTTGATTATATCTATAACTGAGTGAAGCTAAACTCTAATTGTAAGCTGGGGTTTGACATGAGTTATTGCTAATGTACTTAGCAACTCAACTTAACGGGATATGGATTGGTTTGAGTCTAAGAGTTGGAATCTCAGAATCTGTTAATCTGACAAATGTGAAACAACCCACTCAGTTCTCAAAATGGTAAGTGACGAAATGCTGCACATGTCATGCACTGGGGACCCTTGTATTCATGATCAAGGACACATGATCACATAAATGCTGGCTTCAGATCATGCATGCCACCATCATGTTATTTAAAACTAATCTTGATGTACCTGGTCAAGTGTAATAGGGTAGGTCGGTAAGTGAATTACATTAACCGTCTACCAAGGCCAAGATTTTCTGATTTCTTAGTTTCTTTATGCTCAATATACATGGTATTTTGATCTCTAGTGTTCTCCAAACTCATATCGCCAACTTATGTTTGTTAGCAAAAATGTTGATTTCATATCTGTATTGACTTCAACTTGGTCACCATTTCTTTCCGTTGCAGGCATCTTACTTTGATCCAAGGACCAAACTTCGTTATGCAAACGCTGAGGTCTTCAAGATCATAAGGTCCCTTCCTAATGATTATGTCCAGAGGTATTTGGCCCTTAGAAACGCTGCAGTTGTTCTGAAATAGTTTTAGATGATTATGTCTCCGTTTCTCTTTTTCTCTCTTCTCCCTCTGCGTGCTGTATAAAGGGCTGAAATAGGCTATTTGTGCTAGGAGTTACTGCTAAAGTATTCTCTGTTGTATTTATTCCTCTCGTTCGGTTCCTTCAACTTGAACAAGTAAAAATAGCTCATATTGTGTCTATTCTTCTCGTTCTGTTTCTTGAAGTTGACGAACTCTTCCAAAATGTTTATTTTCAACAAAGGAAAGAGGAATTCCTCCCTTCTACTTTTGGGCATTGTGGAAGGGGGCTTTGTATGGTTAAACATTTTAATCCATGAGGTGCTAAGTCTTAATACATCATCTAAAGTAAGAGAATTAAAACTAAAAACTAAATTTAGAAAAAAATTTACCACCTCTTAAAATTTGTTTAGTTTTTTTAAAGCTAATCAAAAAATTAGACGGGGGTGTCAATAAGGGGGATGAGGTTTATTTATTTTTTGGAAGACGAAATCCTTAATTAAGTATATTTAAACAAAATTTTCTAAAAATGTTATGGGGCGGCCATATACCTTGTTGAGATTTGACATAAATACCATATCAGGCTAAGTATATATTTTTTTTTCATCACCAAGTATAAAAAATTCACGCTAGATTTAAACCTATATATCTGCGCGGGGTGGAACTAAGACCAGAAAAACTATTGTTCCAAAGTGAGAGATACCAATAAAGACCAAAAGTTGATAAGAATACACATTTTGGTGCCCAGAAAAACTAGCACTGTCAAACGGGCCGACCCGCACGGGCTAAACAGTAAAACGGGTTATAGTGGGCTGATCCGTTTGGCCCGCGAGCTGGAAATTCTTAGTCCGCGGCCCGCTACAGTAAATCCGCGGGCTAAACGGGCTAGCCCGCGGACTTTCAAAGTGACGTCGTTTTGAGAAAAAAATTTAAAAACGGCGTCGTTTTGAGAAAAAAAAATTTAAAAATAATTTTAAAAATATCGAAACGATGTCGTTTTGAGAAAAAAAAGTTTAAAAAAATTTAAAAAGAAAAACGGACTGGCCCGTGTCTGGCCAGTGTTAGTCCGCGGACTAAACGGAGCGGGCCGAAAAAACTCGCGTTAAAACAGGTCGGTATTCTTTTGGCCCATATCCGTCCATATTCTTTATAAAACGGGCCAGCTGCGGGCTGAGGCCCGTTTTGACATTACTAAGAAAAACCAACAAAGTTCCACGCATTTCAATAAAAATTTCTGAATATTGAAATGCATATGCTGTCAAGCAACGAAATCATGGGTTTCAACGACTGACAACGTCATCAATGAAACATCTAAGGGAAGAATAAGATGATCCTCCCTCTTTAAGTGCCAACCTGCTTGTCCTCTTCATTTCCTGCACCATTTTTCTGATTTCATTTTCAGGATCCATCAAACACCTAATCCTCTCTTCTATCAGATCTGCACTCACAATTTCGGGAATCGTACACTGATAATCTTTCCTGTAATCCATCTTAATCTCCACAGCCATCTTCAGATCCTTCACCAATTCAAATGCATTCACCTGTTGTTCAGAATACATTGGCCAAGTCGCCACTGGCACCCCACACCAAACACTTTCCAGTATTGAGTTCCACCCACAATGTGACACAAAGCCCCCCGCGGCGGGGTGTGACAGCACAGCCATTTGGGGCGCCCATCCGATAACTTTTCCGATCTCTGCTGTCCGTTCCAAGAACCCTTCTGGCAAGACTTCTTCAAAGTTTTCGTACTCTCCAGGAGGTTCCATCGTGCCTTCAGGTTGCGGCCTCATTAAAGACCACAAGAACCGGTGTCCACTATTCTCAAGAGCAGTGGCAATTTCCTTCACTTGCTCAACGGGGAACACCCCATAGCTCCCAAAGCAAAGGAAAACAACAGATGAGTGGGGCTGATGATCAAGCCATTTAAGAATCACGTCAGATTCTTGGTTTTCTCCCCTTTTAAGATTCACCACTGGCCCTACTGTATAGACTGGTGGGATATTTGGATCCTTGGATAGAGCTTGAACAGCATGGGGTTCTAGTTCAAGAAAAGTGTTGATTATGATACCCTTGGTCTCTCTGTATCTTTGGGCTTGATCGAGAAACAATTTGCAGCCATCTTCCTTGTCAAACATTATTCCTGGCAGAAGCTTAGCAGGAGGAGGATTGATATAAGTTGGGACAATTAAATCAACGTCTTTGTCCTTGTACTGGGTAATATCTTCGTTGAAATCATCTCTTAGGCTTTGGAGATAGAGAACAAGGCCAAGCATTGCAGCCCCAGTGGTGTAATAGACATAGCTAGGAACTCCGAACTCATTGGCAACATCAATCATGGAAGAACAGAGCATGTCTATGACCACCCCAACAAGTTGGGATGTCTCAGAATTGGAAATTTCACCAAGAAAATCTCTTTACCTATGTGTGAATCAATAAACTCGAACCAGTAACTGCTTTTGAATTCCGGAGGTATAGAGGATTGTGCCTTATCGGGTTCGACAAATCTCAACCGGGGAATCGAAGATTTAGATAAGGATTTTGTGTAGCTGTTGATCTGGGTATCAAAGGGATACTTGAGAACGAGAAATGTTACTGAGAGCCGCTCATCCTGATCTACAAGAACTTTGGCCATTTCAACAGCAGAGATTAAGTGTCCAATCGAGGGAGAGGGGACGAAAACTAACTCTGCTGTCTTCATTGAAAGATCGATCGCTTCAGAAAAATGTGTTTTTATTTCTTTAGTGGATCGAAGAGAAAATGGGGGGCTTTTTATGGCTTGAAATTAGATGGAGTTGAGGATTGAAGATAATTTGAGAGAGATCGGAGAGTGAAATACGTAGGAGTAGTGGAGAAAAATGCTTAAATTGAAAATAGAGAAAAAAGAAAAAAATATAAGAAGGCCCAAATTGGCAACCACCAGAAATGGTGCTCTGAATAGTGTCTTCTAGTTTTTTTTTTTTTTTTTAGCCTTGTGTGAGAAATGGTGATAGAGCTTTGTATTTGTAGCTGCGGTAATGGCCCTATAGCGTTTTACTTGGATGTAGAAAGAGGACGAAATTTGATTTAAAAAAAGAATATTTATTTTTAAAAACAAAAAACCCAAACGAACCAGAGTAACCTTAACAAGCGCAGGTGCCCGAGGGCAGAATTAGGATTTTTAATAGGTAGAGGGTAATTTATTCTACACTTTTAGTTGGAGGGTCACATGCCTATTCCTGAGACTTTTTGTTCTCATTCAAATGTTATACATGGATTTATTTTGTAATATAAATTTTTTATTTTATTTTTATTTTTTTAATAATTAATTTACTTTTTTAAAATTTAAGATAAAAAATTTAAATTTAAATTTTTTTTTCTCTGATATAGCAAATAGTTGACTATTACAAATAAATATTAGATTTGCAGAACCCAAAACAAAACACTCACTCAAGCTTTGCTTTTATCGGTCCAACAGTATTTTAAAATTTTCAAAATCACTTACATGTGTATCCATACGGTCATCAAATGTTACCAAGCGTTAGATTACCAAACTAGGGATACTGTAACGCGCATATTGTGCAACTGTGATATTTTTATGTCGCATCGACTAAGTGTAAGAAGAATAAATAATATATAAACATATATAAGTAGAACCATCCATTGTTAATTTGTAATATTCATAATAAATAAAAACAAGTCTGATCATGTAATTTTTTGTTAAAACTTATCAATAGTACTGTTAAATGAGTCATCGGTCGTGGGCTAACCCATTTATCAAGTGAATTAAGTGAGTTTGGACCTAGTTGGTCTAAACCAATTTAAACGCGGACCTAACCAACCTGCTCCGTTTGACTTACGGATTACAGTGGGCTAGCTTGTCAACTCTTTTTTATAATTAGAACATGAAACGACATCGTTAATGTTAGGTATGTAAAAGAAAATAAAAATAATATTTTATTTTAAGTTATATATATATATATATATATATATATATATATCACGGACATATAGACCAACTATATACTAGCCCACGAATAAACAGACTCAGCCCACTCCACTCTACTTAAGGCCAGCCCACCGTTTGACAGTGCTGCTTATTAATCTATTAAATTATTTGTAGTCAGAACTATAATTTCACTATTATTTTGTAAAAAATAATTACTAGGTTTATCAAATTAATTACAATCAAGTAAACTAATCGACTCAGGTAGGTAGCAGTAGGTACCCGCAACACATTCCTATTCTGGGGACACATTGAAACTCTGAAAGGATTATTCAATGCCTGGCAGCCTATAAATTCCTTAAGCATACGATTACTTTGCATGAGAAAGTTGAAATGTGAACTTCTAAATTATCCACCTTAACTTTCCTCGACCAAATTTCCTCCTAATAAAAAAAAAGTTTCCTCTAACCACCTCGATCTAATGAGCATTCATCCAATTTGGCTGGGTGTTAACAATATTTCTATTTTAGTACGTGCTGAATATATTTTATATTCGACAACTAAAAAATTGTTCAGCATATATTGAAAAAAAATACTATCTGTATCATACTCAGGTTGTATTCAACAGTTTTCAAAACATTTTTCCATTTTTCCAACAGGGACTTCTGTTCTAATAATCCTCCATTTTGAAACAGGGTTTGATCTAAATGCTCCGATGATGTAAGAGTTTTTTATGATTTGGATATATTACCATATGATTGTTTTATCATGTCGTTTGAAACTATCATAGTGCATCACCTCTAGAGCTGTATTCAAATATGTTAGGAGGTTGGGACAAATAAAGACAATACTACAAAATAAATGTCTCGCACTACCAGGATCAAAATGACTCTCCTAAAAACTTTGGTATTGATAAAGTGAAAATTTATCAATAACCACCTAGCGAAAATAAATCTGACAATAAAAATATTAAAAATATTATGACACCAGGATTTACATAAAAAACTCTAAAAATAGATAAAAATCACGGGTCAAATATTAACCTAAACTTCCACTATAAAAATGGAGTAACAAATTTTTCTTCTATATATACTAGAAGGTAACAACTATCCTCACCAAAATAGATTGATATCAAGAAAAGAGATAAAAAACAAACTCACAAGAAGAATGGTAGAACCTCACTCTACCTTTATCTTCTGTCTTTTCTCTCATTCTCTCTGGTTTCTTTCTTCTCTCTAGTGTCTTTTCTTCTCTCACTGGTGCCTTCTCTTCTCTGTAATGCTTGCTATTTATAGCTACAATTCAGCCGCACTTCTTGACTTATCCTTCCTCAATTTTTGGCCAAACAATTTAGCCTCTATTTTTGGAATTGACCAGCTGCACTTCTTGATTTTGAGCCACAACTTTGGACTTCATAATTTTGACTTCAATTTTGATAGCTATTTTTTTTCTTTTGAGTTGAAACTTAACAAATCTCCCCCTTTCAACTCATTGAGAGACTTCCACTATACCAGCTTCTCTTCTACAAAAGTCAAACTTTTCTTTTGACAATGACTTAGGTATCATGTCTGCACCATTCTCGTCAATGTGTATCTTTTCAAAGACTAATTCCTTTGATTCCAAGACATTTCGGATCCAATGATACTAAACATCGATATGCTTTGATCGAGAATGAAAAGTTAAATTTTTGCAAAGATGGATAGCACTCTGACTATCACAGTAGAGTTCATATCTTTCTTGCTTCATTCCTAATTTCCGTAGGAACGTCTTCAACCACAAGGTTTCTTTGCATCCTTCAATAGCTGCTATATACTCTGATTCTGTAGTAGAAAGAGCAATACATTTTTTAATCTGCTTTGCTAAGAAACTACTGCACCTCCAAACTTCATCAGATATCATGCTATGGATCTTCTGCTATCAATATCTCCAGTCATGTCTGCATCTGTATAGCATTCTAATACAGATTTTCCATTACCAAAACACAGACAATATTTTGTTGTACCTTTAAGATACCTGAGTATCCATTTGACCGTATTCCAATGCTCTCTACCAGGATTAGAGAGAAATTAACTGACTGCGCCAACTGCATGAGCTATATCTACCCTGGTACACACTATAGTATACATTAAACTACCAACTGCTGAAGAATAAGGAACCTTCTTCATATCTTCATTATCTTGCTCACTTTTAGGACATTGCTTGGTACTGAGTTTGAAGTGACCTGCTAGTGGAGTAGAAACCGTCTTGGCCTTACTTATGTTGAAACGGTCAAGAATTTTTTTAATATACTTCTCCTGAGACAACCAAAGTTTACTATTTTTTTAATCTCAAGTGATCCTCATTCCAAGAATTTGCTTTGTTGGCCCTAAGTCTTTCATTACAAAAGACTTGCTTAACTCCTTTTTTAACCTGGTAATTTTGGCAGTATCATGGCCAACAATTAACATGTCATCAACATAAATTAGGAGGATAATAAAATCACCATTAGAAAATCTCTTCACGAACACACAATGATCTGGTGTAGTCCTACGATAATCATGTTTTGACATGAAAGAATCAAATTTCTTGTACCACTGCCTTGGTGCTTGCTTCAACCCGTACAAACTTTTCTTGAGTTGACAAACAAGGTATTCCTTTCCTTTGACTTTGAACCCCTCCGGTTGCTCCATGTAGCTTTCTTCTTCAAGATCTCCATGAAGAAAGACTGTATTTACGTCAAGTTGTTGAATTTCCAAGTTCAAGCTAGCTGCTAGTCCAAGCACAACTCAACTAGAAGACATTTTAACTGCAGGAGAAAATATTTCCTCAAAATCAATACATTTCTTTTGATAGAAACCTTTCACAACTAATCTGGCTTGTATCTTGGTTTGGAGATATTTTCTTCTTCCTTCAGGTTGTAGACCCATTTGTTCTTCAAGGCTCTTTTCCCTTTAGGAAGTTTCACCAAATCATATGTATGATTGCCATGCAAGGATTTCATCTCTTCTTGCATAGCTTTCAACCACTCATTCTTACTTTCATGGTTTACAGCTTCTTCATAAGTCTCTGGTTCTCTTCTATAAGTGAGCAGCACATACTCTTGAGTACTATATCTGGTTGAAGGTCTCCTTTCTCTGGTGGATCTCCTGAGTTCTGGTTGTGGTTGTGGAACTGGTGGTATTGCTGGCTCAATTATTGGAACATCATCATTGTTGACCTGCTCTGCCTCAGCTCCCTAGTGCTCGTCATGATTGATTTATTGAGGTGCTAGTTCTAGGTTGACTGGAATTTCTGGATCTAGTCTTGGTTTATCATTTTTCTTGATGTCTTTAATGGTTTGATCTTTAAAGAAGACAACATCTCTACTTCTAATCAATTTCTTATCAACAGGATCCCAGAGTCTGTATCCAAATTCTTCATGTCCATATCCCAAGAAAATACATTGTTTGGTATTACTATCAAGTTTAGACTTTTTGTCTTTGAGAATATGAACATGTTCTGCAGCCAAAAACTCTTAAATGCTTGCAGGAGACTTCATTCCCTGTCCAAACTCTTTGAGGAATATCACCACCCAAAAGAACTGACGGAGAAAGATTGATCAAGTGGACTACTGTTCTCATTACTTCACCCCAGAAAGGTTTTGGCAGTTTTGCATGAGAAAGCATACATCTTATGCGTTCTGTGATTGTCTTATTCATCCGTTCAGCTACACCATTGTGTTGTGGAGTCTTTGGTATACTTTTCTCAAGTTTGATGCCATGACTCCTGCAATATGCTTCAAAAGGGCCTCTGTATTCACCACCATTGTCTACCTTGACACATTTCAATTTTCTTCCTGTTTCTCTTTCCACCTTGACATGGAAGTCTTTGAAAATATCTAGTACCTGGTCCTTTGACTTCAAAGAAAAACACCATGTCTTCCGGGAAAAATCATCAATAAAGGTCACAAAATATAATGCACCACCAAGTGTTCTTTCAACCATATGACATACATCAGTATGAATCTGCTCCAAAGGAAATAATTTTCTAGATGGAGGGAATTTATGAAATGCAACTCTATGTTGTTTTCCAACTAAACAATGAATACAGGATTTGAGACTTACACCTTTTACATCAAGCAGGAGTTGTTGTTTAACAACTCTCGAAAGCCTTTTTTCACTCATGTGGCCAATTCTTTTGTGCCAAAGGTCTGAGGAGAATTCTGAAATTGTATTTACTTCTCCGTTGCTCAGCTTTGTTTTCATCACGTAAAGTGAGCTTACTTTTATACCTTTAGCGATGACAAGATTTTCTTTTGTCAGCTTCCACTTTCCGTCATTGAATTGGTTTGCATCACCTTCATCATCAAGCTTGCCAGTGGAGATGGGGTTGAGACAAATATCTTACATGTCTCACATTCTTTAAAATTAGTTGACAACTGGTACTGGAATTAAGGTGAATGTTTCTAATATTGATTATTTTGCAAGAGCCATCATTTCCCATTTTTACATGACCAAGATCTCCTGGAGTGTAAGATGAGAAGAATTCCCTGTGAGAAGTAACATGATAAGAATCTTCTGAGTCAATAACCCAGTCACTGTTGTGACAGACTAGGTTAATACTAGAATCATCACAAACAAGTTGAATCTCATCATCGGCTACTGTGGCAGTTGTCTCTGAATTTTTCTTCTTGTCTTCACCTTTTGTATTGGCTCGATCTTTCTTTCATTTCCGGCATTCATTCTTGTAATGGCCCTTCTTGTGACAATAGAAGCATTCAACATCTCTTTTAAATTTGGACTTACCTCTTGATTTGTCATATCTGTTGTGGGGACCTCTGGACTTACTCTCCCCCTCTTGTGATTCTTTTCTGCAACAAGTGCTTGAGGATCTGGATTTAATCATTGATCCTTTCTCCTGGTTTCTAAAGTAACAATGCCACCTAGAGTATAATTTAAGAAAAAAAACAAGTATTTCCCAACTATCAGGAAGTAAAGTGAATAGTAAGAGTGCTTGTACCTCCTTATCTAGCTTCAGATTTACAACATCGGTGTGATTTATTAATCCTTGAAAATTATTCAGGTGTTCGAACATATTTGCTCCTTTTTTGTACCGTAGCCATATAATCTGTTTCAACAAAGAAACTTTGTTAAGACCATATTATCTTTCAAACATGGTCTCTAATTTTTTCCACATCACATCTGCTTTCGTTTCGCCTGAAACATGATTGAACACACTTTGGTCAATCTAACTCCTAATATGACCAATAGTTTTTTTATGTATTTTTGCCCATGCAACATCAGATATACCCTCTGGTTTTGCAACATCACCAAGAATGGGTTCATACATATCTTTATAATATAACAAGTTTTTCATTCTAAGCTTCCAGAATATAACAATATAACATATCTTTTACTATATTATCATCTAAATTTTATTTGTAAATCTCACTTTTGTAGATTTGCTCATGTGTTTTTTATGGGAAACTTGTGGTCAGATCAGTCTACTGGTCCTGACTCCACACTCAGTGATACTAGTACTAGTGGAGTCGACTGAAAAATGTGAGGAGTATGGAGTCAAGATCAACAGACTAGTCTAACATTAACTTTTTTCCTTTTACATTATTAGACCATAAACTATAATGATTTTTGACTATTTTAATTAGTGTCTAATTAATATTTTCATCTTGTGCAAATTATGCTAAGTGCAGTGATTTACCCGAATGTTTGCAAACTTCAAAGTGTTTGTAGTTTTTTAATTAATTTTTATTCTTTAAAGCTTCAAATTATTCTTATTTATCCTTGAAAGATTCGCTTGTTTAGTCCTTGAACTATATATGTTTCTTTCAGAGAGTCCCTCACTTTTTATTTTAGTATTCAGAATCCTTGAAAATTTACGAGCAGCATAAAGAATCCCCACCACCATCTCCACAGTAGAATCTGACTTATCCTTAGCATGAGCATTGAATATGATTCGACAAAGAGAGGTAAATTGTCCAAAAATCTCATTCCCCCCCCCATTCTATCGACCAAACCCCTTCCTCTTTTCCTCTCTCTTCAAACCAGCCCAACCTAATACTCATTCCTAAATTACAGACCTAGGGGTTGTTGCTCCATATTGTGGAATTCTTGTAATGGCTTCCAGCATAACAATGAAGTGCTATTGTGGAATGGTGAGTGTGCCAAGGACTTCTTGGACCAATATCAACCCTGGACGACGATTTTTTGGGTGTCAAAAGTATGGGGTAAGGCTGAAACTTAGTTCTTTTGCAATGGGTTAATTATTTCATTCAATAAATGCGATTTGTTGTCAGTTTTAGGTGGCTATGGATATTTTACTTAGTTTGATCCTCCTATGTATGAAAGATCTTGTCAGATTATTCTTGGGTTATTAAGGAGGAAGGAAAAGCTAGAGGAAGAGAACAAATTTAGAAAAAAGAATATGAGAAAAATGTGGTTCTTAGTAGTTTGTTCATGGATTGTGGCTAGAATGGTGTGGTTGTTTAGCTTTGGTTCTACATATCAAAAAACTTGCCTCTCTAGTGTGGATCCGCATTGAAACCATGCCAGAGGTCTTATCTTGCAAAAATATAATACTATGAGTTTAATGTAATAAACTAAATTATAAGTTTGCCAAGATGTAATGCATTTTGTTGGTCTAACACTTATTTTGTATGTAGGTTAGCCTGTTAGGTAGAACGGTTGCTAGATAACTATTAGGTAACACAATTTGAAGGAAATAAACGAATTGGGCACTTTTTCTCCGACTATTATTATTCTTTTCCACAGTTTGGTTGGCTTGACTCTATGCATATAACAATTGGAATGGAACATAGAGATGCAAGAAACAACTCAACTGAAATAAGTCAAATCTAAATTTCTAAAAATCAGTAAACAACTCACTCTAGTTAAATCATAAATTTTCAAGTTGGAAAAGTGCCAGCAAAAGTAGTAATAATCTTCAATAATGGTAATCAATCCATTGTCTAGATGTAATATACAAAGGCATGTATGTACCAAACAAGCATTTTGTCCCTATATGAACTCATAGACATAAGAAATCTTGTTAAAAAAATTCATGTGAATTCAATCAAGAGCACATGTCACCAACTACTAAATACTACACGTTGCAAATAAGTGGCCACAAAACACATGAGTTCCACAAACAAAACTAACCCTTTCCTATTTCTAGAAAACCAAAACCAAAAAACAAAACCGCACAAGCTTCTATGACCTTGTTAAATGACCTAAACCTAGTCTTCAAGTCCCATTTTAAATGCTTTGTCAACCTCCTCTTCTTCTCATACTTCTCTTATGTATTGGTCTTCTAGAGACTGTTGCTTCTGGGGAAATGGATCTTGTTTTCCTATTTCAACTGGTTCTCTAAGGGAATCTTGAATCGTTTTACGTCAAGTTCTCCTGTTACAACCACAAGCACCATATTTGCCATATTTGCTTCTACGATTAACCTCACTTGAACTAGCAATTTGGGCTTTATCTGTGCCAACTCTTTGTCTTATGCAAGTCCTTACATTGTGTCCACTTTCAGCATATAATGTAGGTACCTATACTACTCCCCTATCATGGACAACTTTCTTGGCTAATATGAGGTTTCTTCTTCTAATCAAAAGGACCCCTCCCCTCATCTAGTCCCCTTCCCTTTTTGGTCTTAGGTCTTCTTGGCATCTTCAATCTGAATGGTGGTAGAATAGGTGATATACTTATTTTTCTCCAATTATTAAGTTCATTGACCGGACAAATTATTGGCTCATGTGCTCTCAAGAAAATTGCCTTGCTGTAGCACTTATCCACAAAATCCTAAGGCTTGTATTCCCCCAATCCCATTGCAGGTAGGGGTGTTCATTCGGATTTTTTGGTTCGGTTTCAGTGGAGTAATTCGGTTTTTGGTTCAATTTCGTAATTTTTTTTGAAAATCTAATCAAACTGAATTTTTATCTTAACCAAACGATTTGGTTGGATTAAAAACCAAATTTATGGGAAAAAAAGAAAATAGAGAGCCTATTTAATGTAAAATATGCAGCTTGTTTAATGCGAAAGCAGGAGAAATTTTAAAAATTCAATCAATTAGTTTAAGAACCAAGCTACCGGCAGCAAACAAAGTATCTTGCTCTTCCAACCAAAGGAATTAGAAAATAAAAGAAAGAGGAAAAAAGAAAAATCAAAGTAAATGACAGACAATCCTTATGCACAAAGTTACCCAAGACTGCTAAAAGTGGTTAGCATCTCATCCAAAGACATTAAAAAGCTAAGATAACAACTAGGCTTGTCATCCATTAAAAAGGAATGTGCTTTTACCCCCCAACATAACGTCTTTCTTGAAAAATCAGATTTCTTGAAAAATGAAAATCTTCTTTTTCCTTGTCAGTAACCATGAAGAGCAAAACCAGAGAAACCACATCATTCCAGTTGGATGCTGACCGCTCACTTTGGATCCATATGACCATACCAAGTACCAACTACAAGATTTTCCAAACCAGATATTCATTTATGACCAAAGAAACTGGAGAATATATGCAGAAGGTAATATCAATCATTAAAACTCATATCATGATGCAGCAAATAGATAAAAAAGACTATCTAGAAATGATATGTTCTAACATGAATAATGAAGTAGCAGCTCAAGGGACGAAATAAAGAACTTCATGAATTAGACGAAATCTATCACAAGAAAATGCTGACAAACTTCAGTCCCTCTTCCATAAAAAACCATTTACTTTATAAGTTTAAACTTCAAAGGTTGAAAATGGTTGATTCATGACCCAAATTTGTAAGTTGTGGAAATTAAACAAAGAAGAAGTCAATTAGTAGCGCAAACAAAAAAAGAGTATAAGATAATATATACAAAAAAGAAATTAAACAAGGAAGTAATAGACATAAAGAAATTACCAAAATCCATTTTTTCAAGAGTATCAATATCCTCTTAAATAGAAACATGATAGGCTTTATTCCTCATCCAATCTTTGGCACACATAAGGCATTGCGCCATCCTAAGAGTTAAAAAACTCCTACATGTGTCAAGAACATGCTCTCTCATACTAAAAGCTAATTCAAAAGCAACTGTGGAAACAGAAATAGCAAGAACATCTCAAGCCATCTGAGAAATTATAGAAAATCTAGGGGCATTCAACTTTCACCACTTTAAAATTTCAAATCCATCTTATCCCTTTCTCTTTTTTCTCCAACGTACTTATCCAATTCATTTTTGTTATCAACACCTCCAACCTCATTGATGAAAATATCATACTCACTTCTAGTGTCCACATCTAAATTTCTCCTCTTCAAAGGTGGTCCACTTAGTTCTTTGTTTTGCTTACTTGAAATTGAACTAGATGATGTACTAGAAGATATATGTGGGGGTGGTGCATTGGGAACTTGACTTGTATTTAATTTCTTATAATCCTCAAATAATGCATACGTTACCTTTGTAACAATATCAGTGTTCTGGGGATATATCTTACTAACCACCCATTCAATATAATGTAATTTAAAATGAGGATCAAGAATGACTGCATAAAAAATAATGAAGTTCAACTTTTCGTTATTCTTCCAACACTTGCATTACTTCATTTTCATGCTCATTGCTATTTCACTCAACTCAAAATCATCACTGTCTTTCCATGCTCTCAACCGTTTCACCACATCACTGAGTTCACAGAGAACTTCATTAGAAGTTACATATAATGAGTCCAAAACCCGTAATGTGAGTTCATAAAAGCGTGACAAGAACTTCACACACCATGAGACATTACTCCAATCCTCCTCATTAGGCAACCCACTACCATCCTCATGTATCAAATCAAAACTAAAACGTGGAAATGTTTCTTCAAGTCTTTCGAAAGCTTTCATAAGAGTCAAAGCAGTGTCTAACATCAAATAAGTTGAATTCCACCTAGCGGGAAGATCTAAGTACAATAGCCTCTTACTATCTAGTTTTTCCATTTCCACACATTCCTTAAACGTTTTCAACCTACTTGGTGATTGCCTAATGTATCAAATTGAAACCCGAATATGACCAAAAGAGGGAGAAATTTCTCTCAAACCATCAACTACAACAAGATTTATAATATGACTAATGCATCGTACATGCAAATGCTTACCCCAAAGTAAACTAGTATGCCAATTCCCCTACCTTTTCCTCAAATAACTGACTGTAACATCATTTGAACTTGCATTGTCAATAGTAATTGTAAATAATTTATCAATTCCCCAATCAAGAAAGCATTTTTCAACTCTTTTACCAATGGCTTCACCTTTATGGCTATCTATTGGGTAGGAATTTAAAATTTTCCTGTACAAGAATCAGTAGTAAGACTAACCCTTTAAGCCTTATGCCTCAAAAATTCCCTCAATTTTACTTTTTCTTCTACACGTAATTCATAACAATCCCCAGTAACAGTAGCACGAGAAGGAATTTGAAAAGTGGGGCAAGCAACAGACATGAAGTGACGAAATCTCAGTTTTTCTACAAAACTAAATGGTTGTTCATCCACAATTATCATATATGTACATGCTTTTCTAGCTTCCTCTTGATTAAATCTCCAACTAATTATGGAACCTGCCATACCCCTTATCCCACCATGAGCAGAAGTGAGTGGTTGTTGCTTTATCTGTGATTGATATGTCTCATTGTTGTAAGGGTTCTTCATATAACCTTTCATGTGGTTTTTCAAGGTCGTTGTTCCATTTGTAGAGCTATGGACAACATATGATGTATCGCAAGAGTTGCAACGTGCTCTCTTATCTCCTTTTTCATTTGTAAATTTTGTGAAATGTGACCAAACTGCAAATCGAGAGACCATCTGTTTTCTTTGCTTGGGCTGTTTTTGGGTGGCATTGAAATCAGTCAACCCTTTCCAACTTGGTAGCAAGCTCATATTAGATAGTTTAGTACTTCGTGGTTCATTCTCAACAGGTAATGGTGAACTATCCACTTGATCCGATATCCTATCAAGAGAAAACATTGTTGTTTAATTCAAGTAAGCAAAGGTATACACAGAATTAAAAAATTACACACTTACAAAATTCAGCCACACATTGGTTTGTGACGCTGAAAACAAAATTACAGAACTACGAATAAATTTTATAATTTCAGAATTACAGGAAATAGAACAGAATTTGAGAAAACAAAAAATAGAATTTGAGAAAATAGAATTTTGGAAAATAGAAAATAGAATTTCAGTAAACATAAAATAAAAAATAGGAAACTGAATTTTAGAAAACAAAAAAATAATTTCATAACAAAACAGAATTTCAGAAAATAGAAAACATAATTTTAGAATAGAACAAAATTTTAAAAAATAGAAAACATAATAGAATTTCAAAAAACAAAAAATAGAATAGAATTTTAGAATTACTAAAAACAGAACAGAATTGCAATCTCTAAATCTGATAGGCCGTGTAAGAAAGAAATCAAAGGACTTCTTTTGAACTTATGATTCCATTGTTCATTCAATCCGGATCCTATTTATCATTTTCTACAGCATTTTCTTAATTCTATAACATGAATGTTATAGAGAGATACAAAAGATTCAAAGTATTTTTCGTGTCCTACTTGCAAAGCTAACAACATGTGAATACTTATGTGTGTAGGTATGTGTAAGATAGAGTTGCAGATCGACCAACAATGTCAGATATCATATGCGTGCTCAGGAATGATATGATTTTCAGGATCTTCTGAGAAAGCCGGCATTTTTGAGACAATTACTACTGATGATGCAGGTTTATCTCTGATGAAACATAGAGATCGTTCAAGAAACACTTTGAAAATGTTAGAATTATTTTCCAGATAGTGTTTGACAACAATATCCTTTTCTTTTTCCCAAAATCAAGAATTACGCAAGAACCAAATTTGCAATGTTACCTTAATCAGTACGGTAGAAGAGGCCGGAGGTGAGTAGCGGTGGTGCCTCAGGGGTGTGTAGCGATGTCGGGAGAGCAGAGAATGGAGAAGACCGGGAGAAAGGATTGGAGCGGTTGACTGGTTGGTGACTCGGTGGAGATGGCAAAGAGAATCAAGAGAAGAATGGGAAAAAGTCTGAAATCCCTAGGTTTCTTGCGAAAATAAACTCATTATAGTAATGTGCTCGAGATTTTATTTTTAGAAAACAATTCAACGCATTATAAATATGCGTTTTTTAATTTTTTTTAAATGTACTTTTTCGGTTCAATTTTCGATATGATAATAGAAATCGAAAACCAAATTTATTTTCCTAGAAATTGGGAAATCCGAACCGATCTGATCCAAATTAATAAAAAACCAAACCGAATTCACAAATTTAGTTCTAATCGGTTCGGATTTTCGGTTCCCACTAGATAATGAACACCCCTAATTACAGCCACTGCCTGTCTACAAGTTATGTCACACTGTTAGCCCTAAGGGCAAATCTTATAGTTTTGATTAATGACAAACATTGATGATGTCTAACTTGCACATTAAATGTGTGATAGGAATTTTGGTTACAAAAGCTAAGTGGTCTTATTGCCTTAAAGTTATAGTGCTAAAACAACTCAAATGAACTCAAGTGGTTGAAGAATGAAGAGTATGTCCAAGAAGTTGAAGGCTTTGAAGACACTTTTGTCTAGGATTTCTTTTACTTAATAGGTCTATCTTGCAAACCCTACACTCCTTTTGTTTGGAATCTAAGTAATGCATGTGGTAGCACAAAACTTTTTCTAACTTGATTATGAGCTTTGGAAGATTTTGATCTTTCTTGAAATACCAGTGTTTGATAATTGGTTAGTGCTCAAAAGTTTTTAAATGACCTATCTTAAGTCCAAAATGATTTCAAATTTGTTGTGGTTAAGTTTCAATGATTTGACAAAGTTTTGAAAAAGTTCGAACTCCAATTCAGACATCCAAATAGTACCTTGGCTATTGAATTTCTAGTAAAATTCTAAAGACCAATTCAGATGTACAGATTCAAATTTGGTTGACTAAATTATCCTTGGTAGCTTAGTACATAATAAGTTCGGATGACCGACTCAGACGCAGTAATCCCGATTTGGTCAACCGAATTGCATTGTTACTAGTCGTTATTTGAACGTTGCAATTGAATTTCAAACCTTATAAAGGGTCAAACTTCAGATTTTTTTATAACTTTTGCATACATTGAATACCTTTTAATTCCAATATCTTGAGAAAACAAACAAACTATCATTTGTCTTATGCTACATGTAATTATTCAAGATTCTAAAAGCAAAAGTGAAGTAGTGCTATTATTTGTAACCATCCACAAAATTTGTTGGTAAACTCCTTCCTTATCTTCCTATCTTTTTGTTTATTCAAGGTTGTCTAGAAGACATGAAACTTTTTGGAAAAAAGTGAACCTTGATTATTAATATGAAAAAGAGGTTGTGGAGTAAAACCCTTGTGGGTGAATGATATTCTATATTTGTTGAAGATTGGTGTTTTAATCACCATTTACACTCTCTTTGTCTCTTATTTGCTTTAGTTAAGTTTGTTGAAGATTTGGAATTCAATGAAGCAAATAAGGAGATTTTAGACAATGAAGAAAAACAGAGAAATGTAGAGAAAAATAGATTGGTAGAGAATTTAAAATGCAAAAGTGGCATTCTAGACAATTATAGAGGACATTCTGAGGTTTTCATAATGGTAAAATTTATGTCAATCAGAGTTCATTTGCCTACCCTGCTTATGTTGCAAAGTCACTTGTCCTGGACTTTGTTCTAGTTTTGACACATTTTGGTATAATGATTATATCTTGAGTTATATATGTCCAATTGAGTTGATTCAAATCTATGTAGAAAGATAATATCCTTATCTACAATTTTTATGAAGACATCAAGACCTAGATCAGCCGATTTAATGCTCTGAATTTATCTAACGATCAAAACTACTGTCACAGTAGTGCAGCAGAACACTGCACCAAAATTGAGAGCAAGCGACGTTCTTTGTGTCGATCTAAACCTGTTTTTCTGCTATTTTTCTCTATCTTTTGGGCTGGATTTAAATACCCTTTAAAGGCAAGAAGTGGAAGACGGCTAGGGTTGGCTAGAGAGGCCGAAAAACACCAAGAAAACACACAAAATCTTCCTCCAAATCTTCATCTTTGCAAGAGAAATCAAGAGAGAAGATTGAATATTTGAAGAAGGAGAACATCCACCTTGAAAATTCAAGACAAAAGCTGCAATTTTCTCAACAAAAATGTGAAGAACTTCAAGCCTTGAAGAAGAGGAGATTTCCACCATAAAAATGAGCAATTCTTCCTCTTTCTTTGTTGCTTTATATTCTTTGAATTGTAATATGTTGATGAGCTAAACTTTTGAATACTTGGATGGGTATGAACCCTAGATTTTACCTATGTGAATGAATTGTTTTCTTGGTTGATTGAATTCAAATTTCTTGTGGATTATTTGTGGATTTGAATGGTTGAATTGATTTAGTGAATAATTGATGCATAATTTGGAATTTTTTTCACTTGGAATTAAGAAAGGAAGGGTGAAATAGACCATACACAAACAATGGGGATGATTTAGGTGACTAGAGATAGAAACCTCAACATCTTCTTGGTAATTAGAGAAATTTAATTGGAAATTAACAATTCTTAATGCATTCTTGGGTTGAATTGGGTAGAAAGAGATTTCAACTAATTAATCTAAGAGTAGAGAACTTTCATTTAGAGATAGAGTGAGTTTTAATTGAGGAATTTCATCAAACATAAGAAGGGAAATTCATCAACCAAGGGACTTTTCTATCACATAGGTAATTCTAGGGGGATTAACCATTCAAGTATTGCAAAAATTAGTTAAGTTGGTTTAATTAGTTAAGTTAGACATCTATTCTTAGTTGTAATTTCAACCATTTTCACAAGCAATTTTGATAGGCTAAACAATATAATAGAAAATGAGTAATGATATTTAACCATCCCCGTGGATACGATATTTAAACTTGCTTGCTATTATACTAATTTAAATGATGGGTGCCCTTACCTTGTGTTTGTGTGCAAATTGTTGAGGATTGGGATAAAATTGAGTATAAGGCATAGACAACAAAACACAACAGTGAACTTATTGTTTACTTGCGTTGATTGTGATTATAGTTGATCTAGTTAAAATCCTTTAGTAGTACTCAAGTTAGTGAATGTAGATCTTGAAGAGAACGAACCATTATAAATTAGTTGTGTTCTTTATGCTTTTTACTTTAGGTTTCTGTTTATTGATTTCACTCAATTTCTTTGAGAGTTCTCACTTATTATTGTCATTAAAGTACTACTATCCTTCTTTCAACTACTCTTTATCAAGGTTTTCATAAATATTTGGAGGTTAAGTCTTTTTAAACAAAGTTTTCAAAAAAGAAAAGATTTCAAAATTAGCCAAAAACTTAATTCATCCCTCTTAGATCTTTCACACACAACTCCCATTTCCTACAAGAACACTTCTTTAATTCTACATCTATTGCAAATTGTTCCACACTCATTTCTGTCACCTTAAACTTAGAGTCCACTGCAAATGATGGAAAGCAATATGCAGAAGCCTTTATTACCTTGTCCAATCTCCTTTTCACCTTTGGTCATATTCTCAAATCTTACTTAAGCATCCATGACCTTCTACTTTACAATCTCAACATCAAATACATCCTTATCCTTTCTAATACCCCAACATCGACTTATTCCTTGTATTGAGAATTGAAAATGTGATACTCTCAACCCCTCAATTAGGTTTCACTACGACTAAGTAAGGTACTAGCATGTCTGTCAGTATTGACATATGCAAATTTATACACACACACACATACACACTCTCTCTCTTTACTATACAACCAAATAGCACAACAGTAGAAGTTATATAAATACATAGGTAGATCATTCACCTGTGAACATAATAGGTTAAACCTTTGTCTACAGTTAACTATAATACAAATTTCTCTCTATAGCTAGCGAGAAAGAACAAAAGATATAAGATTTCACAATTGTTCACATATTATATACATTGTTGAAGTTCTTCCACGAGCTAATGTCATGGTCAATAAGAAGATCACAGCTCGAATCTTAGGTTCAGACCATTTAAAATAAGTATTAAAATATGTATGAGTTAGAAAGCTCAATGAGTTTATATGTATGCTCATGTTTTCAAATCTATCAAGATAGATATGGGGGTAGATGCATATGCATGATAATGTTAAAAGTTTTTTACAGGTAAATGAATTTCTTTTCTTCACATTAAATGCACAAAGCTAGCGACGGAGTTCGGGCATAGCTAGAAAGTCTAAGCAAATCAAGACACATCAGCGTAGCTTTTCAACTTAAATTTCTCAAATATGACAAATATTCGAATATTAGTACAACAATGGAAATACCGGAACCAATAATAGGTCATTAGGAGTTAAGTCCCGACATCCTATAATCACTATTAGCCACATACTAGAGCAAACATTCGATTTCACAAACAACCTTATGCCTCCCAAAACCAAAGCAAAAACTAAGTTACGAAGTTCTTGGGCACCTACCAACCTGTACATGATGACTAACCCCAACATTGAGCCTTTTTTGACTTGCTAGTAGGTAATCAAATATACAAACAAATAAACATGGTACCAGTTGGACCAAGCCCTCCTCGATACTACGCCCCTTTTCCAGTGGATCCATAATCCTAGTCTAAGTGTTCCGCGTTAGCAGAATAGGCCCTAGTATGGGGGACTAACTATGTACAGTGTAATCCATTGACTCTTCCAGCAACCAAATCATATTACATGATTTAGAAATTTTTCATGAATAAAACCAAGAGGTTGTTCTACATAAACCTCTTCTTCAATAAAACCATTTAGAAAAGCACTTTTGACATACATTTGAAATAGTTTAAAATCTTTAAAACAAGCAAATGCCAAAAATATTCTAATAGATTCTAATCTGGCCACTGGAGCAAAAGTTTCATCATAATCAATGCCTTCTTCTTGGTTGAAGCCTTGAGCAACAAGTCTAGCTTTATTTCTAACAACTTCTCCTAGTTCATTTAACTTATTTCTAAAGACCCATTTTGTACCAATAACAGAATGATCATGAGGTCTAGGAACAAGAGTCCAAACTTTATTTCTCTCAAACTGATTTAACTCTTCTTCCATAGCAATAATCCAGAAATTATCACATAATGCAGCATCAATATCTTTCGGTTCAATATGAGATAAAAGGGCAAAATTATCAATAAAGTACCTTCTTGTTTTAACTCCTTGGGAGACATCACCAATGATTTGCTCCCTAGGATGACTTCTTGCATATGTGAGATCCTTTGGAAGTTCTTGATTATTGCTTGATTGACCATCTTGTTCTTGCTCTATTATTTCTTCTTCTTTGGCATGATCTTCCAATGTAGGTACTTGGTGTTGAGTTTGATTTTCAACCATTGAGGAACCTGCATCATCTTCATTTCTTCTTTGAAGATAAATGTTAGATTCATCAAAAGTTACATGAATAGTTTCTTAAGGATTTCAATCACTCTACTATATGCTCAGGTTTACAAATTACAAGAGAGGCTCACCACACTATGGTTTTACACTCACAACCTCTTCTAGTAACTTTTTACAATACAAGGCTCACCAAACACAATGGTTTTATATCTCAAACAACCTTGAATCACAACTTCAAGGATCACCCTTATCTAAAGGATTTTATGTTATCAAGATAACCTTGCTAGAGCTAGTAGACCAACACAATTTAATAATTAAAGAAGAGTGTGTAGATGTTACCACTTGTTGGTAGATATTACACAAAGTTGCACCTTCACACTTTGATGTCTCTGGATTGATCAATTGAATGCAAAAGACATAAGAGAGCTTAAGGAATGTTTGTAAAAGACTTTAGAATGCTTAGAGTATTCAAGGATTCAAAACTTACAAAAGATTGCACGTTTATAGCTTTTATAGAATTTGAAAATCAGTTAAAACAGCTATAAAACGGCTAGTTAAAGGCTATTTTCAGGAAATTCGAACGACCGAATTTTGGGTCCGAATTTTTCGGACGACCGAATTCTTCCTGCTGCGTCCGAATCTTCGTCCGAATTTCTCTGGAAAAACAGTGACCATGCTGAAGGCCAATATTCGGACGACCGAATTTTTCTTCATGCGTCCGAATCTTCTTCCGAATTTCTCTGGAAGAACAGTAGCAAACTTTTGCTACAAAATTCGGATGACCGAATTTCTTGGAAGCATATTCAAACTTTGTAAAATCATTTGAGATTTAACTTCCAAAGGTTTGAAAAACATTTGGTATATATAGAAAACTTATTTAGACATATATAAATTTGAAAACCAAAATCAAATTCCTTTGATCATATAAAGTTTACTTAAAAACTTTTAGGACACAAAACCACATTCATTAAGAAATTTATTCAAAGCCTTTTAAGATTAAGAAACCTATTTTATGCTCTCTTATGCATTCAATAAACTCCAAGACATACAAGTGTAGAGTTTACATAGATATTACCTATTATCATATCTACTCTACACTTCAAGTCTTCAATGCCTTGAGTTCATCTTTGAATAACTTTCAAAAGACTTCATAGTTTATTGAGGTTGTTCTTGCACTTTGGCTTGAAGGCAATGAGACTCCAAACTTCTTAGTTCACAAATCCTATCACACAATAT
Source organism: Rauvolfia tetraphylla (assembly GCA_030512225.1). Taxonomy (NCBI): domain Eukaryota; kingdom Viridiplantae; phylum Streptophyta; class Magnoliopsida; order Gentianales; family Apocynaceae; genus Rauvolfia; species Rauvolfia tetraphylla. Next base: position 3,127,016 of record JAJQKT010000004.1, on the reverse strand, counting down.
AAACATATTAGTTCTCATCAATATTTGTCATTAATCAAACTACATGATTTGCCCTTAGGGTTAACAATCTTCCCCTTTTTGATGATGACAAACTTTGATGCAAAATGTGATGGATTTAAACAAGGTAGCACATAGAAGTATTAATGTCAATAATAGAAAATAACCAATTTAGCACATTGACATACGAAAGGCTCAATATGAGCCTATGACCCAACCAACCTCCATTTGCCTCCTTTCTTCCAACACAACTAGGATAGAAGATATTGTAATTAAGCATTTAGAAAACTTCTAAGAGAGGTTTTAAAGGTCAGAAAAGATTAACAATGCTCCCCCTTAGATTGTGCTCATTTTTCAACATATTTGGACTTGAGATGTTGTGAATCCAAATTTTGACATATCAAGTCCGAATTGTAAAATAAGTGAAATGAAAGCTGTAATTTTTGAAAATAAGCTTTCCTAAGGTTGTTCAAACATATTAGAAGAGATTAAAACATATTTGAATCAATTTGAACAACAAAGGAGCACATTTTGACAATGAAATATGGATGCATCCGAATTTTTAAACTCATGCATCCAAACTTTGAAATTTTAAGTCCAAACTGCAATAGATTCAATATAATGGATGTTTAAAATGAGATAAAGCTTTCATAATGTTGTTCAAACATAATGGAAGAGATTAAAACAGATTTGAATCAATTTGAACAACAAAAGAGCACATTTTGACCATAAATATGGATGTATCCGAATCTTTAAACCTTGCATCCGAATTTTAAATCCAAAGTTTTTTGTAACTCAGTTATCTCTACAAAAATTAAAGAAATTAAAGACTCATATTGCAGCAATTAAAGACTCATATTGCAGCATTTAAAGACTTATATTGCAGCATCATTGCAGTCATCATATCATTATTTTTCTCCCCCTTTTGTCATCACTCAAAAAAAAATAAATAGAGAGATCAATGAAAATGAGACTATCAATTTAGCACATAAAAGAAGCTCTCATCACTGGGATTTCATCATTGAGATTCACTATTACATAAGATGCAGCAAAATACTTAACAAGTTCAGAATTACAAAACAAATATAGATAAGCAAATTAAAAACAGTAAAGAGAATAGAAAAGAAAGCTTAGTCTTGTGATGTTGATGTTGATGGGGAGGCTCGGCTCACTCCTTTCTTGATGGCCAAGTGCTTCACTCTTCCTTGACTGAAGGAGATTGTTGATGGAGAGACTATTTCAGCTTGAGCTACTTGGCTGCCTGCTATTGGTGGCTCTTCATGAGCATGTTCTTCCTCTTCTTCTTTTGCCACAGTCTCTTCATCTCCACCTTGATCATCATCTTCATCATTGCTGTCCTTATTATCTTCTTTCTTTGCTTCTTTATCTCTTTCTTCCTCATTTCCATCTTGAGGCTTAGAGGGTCCTTCACCACTTTGAGTGTTTCTCATAAGGATTTCTTCAATGTGCTTTACCCTATTCTCCAGTCCATCTAACTTTCCAAGAACCATTGGAGCAAATGATTCAAAGAACTTATACATCTTCTCCATTTCCTTGACATGATTGTTCAAGGCTTCTTGGAATGCTTTGGCTACTATGGTGTCACCTCTAGTTACTCCTTCACCACTTGAACCAATTCCAGTTTCTTCTTCAAACAATCTCCTTTTTGTTGGAGGTTGCTCCCCCTCACTTGAGGTGTCATGCTTCCTCTTTGTCTTTATTTCCCTAGCAAGGGTTTCCTCTTCATCCTCTTCTTCTTCCTCCTCTTCACTTTCTATCATTTCCTCTCTTTCTATTCTTTTTGGAGGGGTTTCTCTTTTTGTCCTCCGTACATTATCCTCATCAAGAACTGATTGCATTCTCCTAAGAGTTTCATTAGTGTAAATCTCCCCACTCTTAAAGGCTTACCCTCTTCCCGGAAGTTTAATCTTAAAATGCTTAAAGATTCTTGTCAACAACCTTCCAAATGGGAATGCCTTGGTTACTGTTTTTCTTGCAGTAATCATGTGTTTCAAGGCTATATAACCAAAGTTCATTCTCCTATGCTCATGCAAGGCTAACATGATTACCATATGCATATTTCCAACTGATGACTTATGTCCAAAATTAGGAACAATCATAGTAGTTACCATGTGATGCATCACTCTACCTCTAGCATCCAAGTTCTTGATTTCCCTCTCCTTTATAGATCTAAACTCTCTTCCATTGGTAAATGCTTCTTCAAATCTAACATATGTAAAGAGTTCACGATCATAGCAATGCATGGAAGGTGAATAATATCTAGCTCCATTGTCACCCACTCCACAAATTCTATTTATCAATCCTTCACTAAATTCAATGTCAACTTGGGATACTCTAGATGAATACCATTGTATCACATTATCCCCTACCATCTCAATTCTTTCCTCTTTCAAGTTTGCATAGAATTCATATATCAAAGTAGGATAGAATTCTTCATCAACGAATAACAAACTACTCCAACCAATATCATTGAAATAAGATAGAACAATATCCATGCTTGACAATTTATCAATATCCACTTTATATCCAGGAATGATCTTTCTGCTACTTTTATTCCATTCATCAAATTCATGAGTAGCTTTAATTGAGACAAACCTGTCAATCCCAGATAATGTTTGAGGGATTCGAATTCTTCTTGGTTGGTTGAGGATTGAGTCTCCATCTCCTTCCTTAGCCTTTCCTTTCCCTTTCTCAACATTTGGCTTATTTGTTCTCACCATGACGTTTTCTTTTGAGAAGTATTGATTTTCTGTATGAATTTAGGGTTAGAAGTTTAAAAGTGAAGGCAAATCGGGATGAGAATGTGTGATTTTGAAGGGATTTTGATTCAGATGTGAATGGGTATAAGAGGCTTTAAAAAGGATGTGAAATTCGGAAGTTGAAGTGTTGAGAAGACTGTTTAATCTTCATTTAAATAGTCACGTCCGTAAAATTCGGACGACCGAATTCTCAGGTCTGCGTCCGAATTTTCGGGCGAAAGTTTCTGTTTCTTCAGTTCAGAAAATTCGGTCGACCGAATTTTCTGACCTGCGTCCGAATTCTTGATCAAAAGTCTCTGTTTCCTTTCACTCAGAAAATTCGGTTCAGAAAATTCGGTCGACCGAATTTTCTGTAGTGCATCCGAATTCTGGATCGAAAATTTCCTGTTTTCATCAAAACTTCAATACACACATTAGTCATTGAATCTTGAAATTCCTAAGAGTCTTCTTAGGTGATTGAACCTTTCCTCAGCCAAAGGCTTTGTAAATATGTCAGCAATTTGATCATTTGTATTTATATATTCTAAGCATATATCTTCCTTAATCACATGATCACGAATGAAATGATGTTTTATCTCTATATGCTTAGTCCTAGAATGTTGAATGGGATTTATGCTCAAGTTAATAATACTAGTATTATCACATAGTATGGGCACACAATTGAATTTAAGACCATAATCAAGTAAGGTATGCTGCATCCATAGCAATTGTGCACAACAACTACCTGCAGCTATGTATTCAGCTTCTGCAGTGGATAAAGACACACAAGCTTGCTTTTTACTAAACCAAGATACAAGACAACTACCAAGAAATTGACAATGACCACTTGTGCTTTTACGTTCAACTTTGCAACCAGCATAGTCAGCATCAGAGTATCCAATAAGTTCAAAAGATGAAGTTTTTGAAAACCAAAGGCCATAGTCATGTGTATCAATCAAATAACGAAAAATGCGTTTGACAGAAATTAGATGAGATTCTTTAGGACATGATTGGAATCTTGCACACAAGCATACATCAAACATAATATCTGGTCTACTAGCTGTGAGATAGAGTAAGCTTCCGATCATACCTCTATAAAATTTCTCATCAATACTTTTACCTTTCTCATCTTTGTCAAGTTTAGTTGATGAACTCATTGGAGTACCTATTCCTTTTGCTTGATCCATTCCAAATCTTTTCAGTAGCTCCTTGGTATACTTTGCTTGATTGATGAAGACTCCATCCTTGGTTTGCTTAATTTGCAGCCCAAGGAAGAAACTTAGTTCTCCCATCATGCTCATCTCAAATTCATTTTGCATGGATTTAGCAAACTCTTCACAAAGGGAAGTATTAGTAGCACCAAAAATGATATCATCAACATAAATTTGCACAAGTAAAATATCATTTTTAGAAGACGTTTTTATAAAAAGTGTTGTATCTACTTTTCCTTTTGTAAAACCTTTTGAAAGAAGAAAACCACTTAATCTTTCATACCAAGCTCTTGGAGCTTGTTTCAGTCCATATAGAGGTTTGGTTAACTTGAAAACATGATTTAGAAATTTTTCATGAATAAAACCAGGAGGTTGTTCTACATAAACCTCTTCTTCAATAAAACCATTTAGAAAAGCACTTTTGACATCCATTTGAAATAGTTTAAAATCTTTAAAACAAGCAAATGCCAAAAATATTCTAATAGATTCTAATCTGGCCACTGGAGCAAAAGTTTCATCATAATCAATGCCTTCTTCTTGGTTGAAGCCTTGAGCAACAAGTCTAGCTTTATTTCTAACAACTTCTCCTAGTTCATTTAACTTATTTCTAAAGACCCATTTTGTACCAATAACAGAATGATCATGAGGTCTAGGAACAAGAGTCCAAACTTTATTTCTCTCAAACTGATTTAACTCTTCTTCCATAGCAATAATCCAGAAATTATCACACAATGCAGCATCAATATCTTTCGGTTCAATATGAGATAAAACGGCAAAATTATCAATAAAGTACCTTCTTGTTTTAACTCCTTGGGAGACATCACCAATGATTTGCTCCCTATGATGACTTCTTGCATATGTGAGATCCTTTGGAAGTTCTTGATTATTGCTTGATTGACCATCTTGTTCTTGCTCTATTATTTCTTCTTCTTTGGCATGATCTTCCAATGTAGGTACTTGGTGTTGAGTTTGATTTTCAACCATTGAGGAACCTGCATCATCTTCATTTCTTCTTTGAAGATAAATGTTAGATTCATCAAAAGTTACATGAATAGTTTCTTCAACACATAATGTCCTTTTGTTATAGACTCTATATGCCTTTTTATTTGATGAATAGCCAAGAAATATGCCTTCATCTGATTTTCTATCAAACTTACCAAGATTGTCACTAGTGTTTAAAATAAAGCACTTACAACCAAAAACTTTAAAATAGACAATTGATGGAGTTTTATCAAATAGAAGTTCAAAAGGTGTTTTTCTTATAAAAGGTCTTAGTAAAACTCTATTCATTACATAGCATGCTGTATTTACAGCTTCAGCCCAAAAATATTTTGGTAAGGAATTTTCACAAAGCATTGATCTAGCCATTTCTTGTAATGTTCTGTTTTTCCTCTCAACAACACCATTTTGTTTAGGTGTTTTGGCAGCTGAAAAATTATGAGTGATGCCATACTCATCACAGAATTTTGTAAAATCTTGGTTACAAAACTCTCTTCCATTATCACTTCTAATAGAGATCAGTTTGCAATCAAGAGAAATTTGAACCTTCTTGAAAAGTTTTGAAAATTCATAAAATGTTTCATCTTTTTGTGATAAAAAGATTACCCATGTAAATCTTGAAAAATCATCAACAATCACATAAGCATATCTTTTACCACCAAGACTAGTAGTCCTCATAGGTCCAAATAAATCCATGTGAACTAGTTCAAGAGGTTTTGAGGTAGAAACCATTTTCTTTGGCTTAATAGATGTTTTTAATTGTTTTCCATATTGACAACATCACAAAGACGGGTTTTATCAAAATGCATTTTTGGTAATCCTCTAACTAGTTCTTGAGTAGAAAGTTTGTTCAATAAATCCATGCTCACATGTCCTAATCTTTTTTGCCATAAAAATCCATCATTGTCATGAATGGCAAGACATTTAATATCATTAGTGATAAGCTCATCAAGATATAACACATATACATTACTAACTCTTTTAACAACAAAAATAGTTTTATTACTTGTACTATCAAGAATAGTACAAGTATCACATTTAAACTCCACTTTGCAACCATTGTCACATAATTGACTAATACTAAGTAAATTATACTTTAAACCATCAATAAGTAAAACTTGCTTGATAAGAGGGAAAGAACCTTTACCAATGTTACCTATTCCAAGTATTTTCCCTTTCTTCTTATCTCCAAATGTGACAAAACCTTCACTTGTAGCTTGATGCATTTCCAGTCATGTGCCTTGAGCAGCCACTGTCAAGAAACCATTTAGTGGCACTTGATCTTGAGGCAAATTGTACCTATACCAAATTGGAAAGAGTGATTTTTGGTACCCATATCTTCTTGGGTGCAAGGGGGTTAGTAATAGTTCCTTTGACTTTCCAAATGTTCTTAACCCCATTTTCTATCTTTCTTTTTATGAAACACTTAGAAACCTTGTGTCCATGCCTACCACAATATGTGCAACAAGTATGAGACCTATAATGAGAAGATTCTTTAACAAATAACCCTTTTTGTTTTGGATCAAAACAATCATGTGTAAAACCAAGACCGTTCTTTACAAATGAGGATCTTTGATAAACAAGTAATTTATTTAAATTTTCTCTTCCATTTGTAAATCTCTCAATGCATAAAATAAGATCATTTACTTTCCTTTTTAAAGACTCATGATCTTTTAGCATTGATTCAAGAGAAATAATTCTTGAACAAAGCTTTTTGTTTTCAAAAGATACATTTTGTATGGTAGTATTCAAAACTTCTTTTTCAATGGTAAGAGAATTAATGGTCTCAAGAAGTTTATCATTTTCAACACATAATTTTGAATTTTCATTTGAAAAATCATTGATTTTGGATTTCATTTCTTTATTTCTTTTTGAAGCCTTTTTCAACTCTTCATACAGTTCTACAATTAAATCACTAGAATCAATATCATCATCACAGAAATTTGAAATAGAAGGTGAAGATTGTACCTCATCATCAATGGCCATAAAGCATATGTTGGCCTTCCCTTCACTGTCATCCTCACTTTCTTGTTGATCCCACGTTCCAGCTAATCCTTTTCCTTTCTTGGCAGATTTCTTTCTGTTTTTGCTTTCTCTTTCCCTCTCTAACACTTTGGGACAGTCAGCAATAAGATGCTCCATTCAAAACATTGAGGTTTATAGGATGAGGATTGTCCACTCTTCTTGACAGGCTTTCTTCCTTTTTTGAGAAACTCCTTTTTGTAGAATCTCTTGAACTTCTTCACTGCCATTGCAATCTCTTCTTCTCCACTATTTCCTCCTTCTTCTTCACTTGAAGATTGTTCTTGTTCACTCAAGTTATTTGAAGCATTAAGTACAACTCCTTTTCTTCCCTTTTCTTCGTCTTCCTTATCATTCAACCGTTTCATCTTCATTTCATGTGTGAGTAGTGATCCGATAAGCTCTTCAAGAGGAAGAGTTCTTAGATCTTTGGTCTCCTCAATAGCAAGCGTCTTTGGCTGCCAGGATTTTGGTAGAGCATCCAAAATCTTTCTGTTTTGCTCTCCCATAGTATAGCTTTTACCATAAGCTTTCAAGCCATTGAAAATGTTAGTAAACCTTGTAAACATATCACTAATATTTTCACCTTGTTTCATAGTAAACAGTTCATAATCTCTAACAAGCATAGCAAGTTTAGATTCTTTAACTTGATTAGTACCTTCATGTGTAATTTGGAGTAATCTCCACATATCATGAGCAGAATCACACCCACTAACTCTATTGTATTCAGTAACATCTAATGCACAACTTAATATGTTCATGGCCTGATAGTTTAATGTCATTTTCCTTGAATCATGCTCATCAAATTCATCAGTGGATTTGGGTTCTGAGGTTACTCCATCTGCTCTCATTTTCATTGGGACATAGGGACCTTTCTCAACTATGTTCCATAAATCAAAATTGATAGAACAAATATATATTTTAACTCTAGACTTCCAAAAAGTGTAATTTGTTCCATCAAACAACGGTGGTCTGTTTGTAGATGATCCTTCTAGGTAAGGTAGGTTTGAAATATTAGCCATAGGATCTTTGTCTTCTAGGTTGTAAAACCACACAAAGAAGTTCTAGCTCTGATACCAATTGAAATACCTAAGAGGGGGGGTGAATTAGGTATTTGGCTAATTTTTGCAAAATCAAACCTTTTATGTGTATAGACCAATAACAGATTATATGAACAAAATAGAGATAATTTATAGCAAAGCAATATAAGAAAGTAAGATCAAAGAACACAAGCAATTTATAGTGGTTCGATCCTCAAGATCTACCTCCACTACCTTAAGCCTACACTTAAGGATTTCAATCACTCTACTATATGCTCAGGTTTACAAATTACAAGAGAGGCTCACCACACTATGGTTTTACACTCACAACCTCTTCTAGTAACTTTTTACAATACAAGGCTCACCAAACACAATGGTTTTATATCTCAAACAACCTTGAATCACAACTTCAAGGATCACCCTTATCTAAAGGATTTTATGTTATCAAGATAACCTTGCTAGAGCTAGTAGACCAACACAATTTAATAATTAAAGAAGAGTGTGTAGATGTTACCACTTGTTGGTAGATATTACACAAAGTTGCACCTTCACACTTTGATGTCTTTGGATTGATCAATTGAATGCACAAGACATAAGAGAGCTTAAGGAATGTTTGTAAAAGACTTTAGAATGCTTAGAGTATTCAAGGATTCAAAACTTACAAAAGATTGCATGTTTATAGCTTTTATAGAATTTGAAAATCAGTTAAAACAGCTATAAAACGGCTAGTTAAAGGCTATTTTCAGGAAATTCGAACGACCGAATTTTGGGTCCGAATTTTTCGGACGACCGAATTCTTCCTGCTGCGTCCGAATCTTCGTCCGAATTTCTCTGAAAAAACAGTGACCATGCTGAAGGCCAAAATTCAGACGACCGAATTTTTCTTCATGCGTCCGAATCTTCTTCCGAATTTCTCTGGAAGAACAGTAGCAAACTTTTGCTACAAAATTCGGATGACCGAATTTCTTGGAAGCATATTCAAACTTTGTAAAATCATTTGAGATTTAACTTCCAAAGGTTTGAAAAACATTTGGTATATATAGAAAACTTATTTAGACATATATAAGTTTGAAAACCAAAATCAAATTCCTTTGATCATATAAAGTTTACTTAAAAACTTTTAGGACACAAAACCACATTCATTAAGAAATTTATTCAAAGCCTTTTAAGATTAAGAAACCTATTTTATGCTCTCTTATGCATTCAATAAACTCCAAGACATACAAGTGTAGAGTTTACATAGATATTACCTATTATCATATCTACTCTACACTTCAAGTCTTCAATGCCTTGAGTTCATCTTTGAATAACCTTCAAAAGACTTCATAGTTTATTGAGGTTGTTCTTGCACTTTGGCTTGAAGGCAATGAGACTCCAAACTTCTTAGTTCACAAATCCTATCACACAATATAAACATATTAGTTCTCATCAATATTTGTCATTAATCAAACTACATGATTTGCCCTTAGAGCTAACACTTTCAAAACACAAGAGCCATTAAAATAGCCACTCAAACGAATCCAAGTCCAAAGTAAACTTATAATAGCAAAACACCTATCCACTATTTTAGCCATGAAGATACAAGTTGCACAAATATATCATGATTTTCCAAAATCCTGTAATAAAACTTTTCCCAAAGCTTTTTGTATCTATGACACATGTCCAAAGATTATAGTATTCCAAAACAAATAAATATCCGCTTGGAGAACCATCCCTATGCATTTCTAGTGCACAAATAAAAATACATTGTGGAGAACCTCTCCAATTTAAAGAAACAAAGCAACTAATAGCTTATTATCATTTGTGAATAACAAATATTCCTATTTGATAGTCATATTGATGGCACCAAAAATATGGTAATCCTCTGTTTGTAGAATCACCTGGTAACAAGAGCTAAACACTTCCTCACCCAACTTGTGAATTTTATATAATTTCAAGTAACTCAGTCGAAATCATATAAGATGATAAAATTTAATTCTTGAGCGTACTTACCTAGGAGACCCTAGGAGTATTTCTAAACATAAATAAACAACTACAGTGTCTATAGTAGTAATAAATCTCTTAAAAGAAATAGAGTAAATTCTTAATAATCAATTCCTCAAAAAAGACATAGCTAAAACTTATTTATTAAATCTAAATCTAACTCCAAAAATGAGTTCTACGTTAAGGATTTCCTATAGAATGACGAAATTAGTAACATAAAGTTACAAAATATGAACACACAACTTACCTTTAGCTCAAGACAAGAAACCTTGAGCTTGAAACAAGAAACAAGAAACAAGAAACAAGAAACAAGAAACAAGAAACAGGTAACAGAAGAAGAAATCATGCAAGAAGAAGGAAAAAAAAAGAGAAAGAAAGAAGCCAAAGAAAATTGATAAGAAAGGATAGGAGCTCTAATATATATAGGAATGAAAGTCAGTGAAGAAAAGAATGAAAGAGTTGGTGAAGAAGTGACCTATGTGTTACTATGCTATGAGCTCTTTTCTTTTCATTTTTTTTGTTGCAAATGTGGTCAAGAATGCTTTCAAAAATAAATTAACCTAGTTCATGATAATTTTCTCAAGTTCTAGCATCCTAATTTAGCTTTACTAATATTACGTACTTTGTCTCAAAATGAATACGTGTAGAACATCTATAGGGTGGTTGTTACAGAGAATTTTAGAATTGACTTTCTCATAATATTGTTCTAAAGAATGTCACATTTTGTTGTAGTGCTGAAATGGGATTAGCACTTTTCTGTCAACCACTTGTGTGCCTCTGGGTCCATTGCTTTTAAAGCTTCCGTTTTAGCTTCAAACTTTTGCACATAGGATGCAGTTGCACATTTCCACATCGTATTTTCGAGTGCTTTACTAGGAAATCTTGTCTTAAAATTTATATGTAAATACTTAACACAAAAACTGTGTTCATTCCAAGCAAGAGTTCAACAACTGCCAGTATAAGTGGCTGAAAATGCCAACAAATCAATTTCAGGTGCAGAATATGTGGAAACTGAAACAGAAAGTTTAAGTAGAATTTAATAGAACTAAAAGCACAAAATAGGCTAGACAATTCAATTTGGAAAGCATACCGTATATCTATCTACTATGAAGCACCACTTCAGGCTTGTAAATCCTAAGGTCTTCAATAAGACCTTGGATGGACCTAGGTTGCTTTATTTTCTTCTTCAAGAATAACATAAACAACAAGCTATGTATACTCCATTATTAACATCCACTTCAAATGCAGGTTGTAGAACTTGAAGATGAGGTACTTTTAGGAAACACCAAACAAGCCCTATCACCCTCTTGCAACTAGTCAAAAACCATTATTCAATGTATGTAGACGCACATAGAATACCACAATTTTAGAAATCGTGCATAGAAGTGTGTATTATTTCAAAATATTTTAAAAATAAAACTAAATAAAAATTAAATTTGATTTTCAATTCAAAATTTTGAAAAAAATTTGGTTTTCATCTGTAAATTAAAATTCAATTCGAATTTTTTAGTTTGAACTTAGCCGAACAAAAAAATTATTTTTCTCCAAACTAATAATTAAATATAATTGAAGGTTAATAATTCTAGTTAAATTAGATCTTAATTAAGATTATTTTAAATTTTAAAATATTTAATTTTATACATTTTCACAAACACTATTCGAAGATTAATAATTTAAATTAAATCAAATTTTAATTAAGATTATTAAAAATTCTAAATACTTATTTTTTATATTTTCACAAATACTATTTGAAGATTAATAACTTAAACTATGTTAATGTATAATAAATATTATTTTGAAATTTAAAATTCTAATTTCATAAATTTCATTTTCTCCAAGTTGAATTTCCTCAAAATAAAAATATTTTAATTTAAATAAAATTTAATTTGAAGGTAAATTAAGTTTGATTTAATTTTAAAAATTATAAAAATTAATTTTTCTCTAAATAATAAAACTAAATTTTCTTCAGATTGAATTGATGAACACGATCAACACCCCTACTCGTGCGTGGCAAACGTGAGGAAAAATCGTGCATCGCCAAAAGCCCGGAAACCACCGAGCAGAAAAATTTTGACCTGTCTATCGAACTTATTTATTTTTCTCCCAAACATGTTCCAAGGGCTGGTACGGTTTCTCTTATAAATGGGCCAAAATCGGTCGTGTCTTAAGAATGGCCCAAAGTTGTAAACGGGCTTTCTTAATTCCGCGGTGTGGGAGTTGCTATAGGAACCAGCAATGGCAACTGCGAGGGCAGCGGAGGCACTGAGGGCATACCGGCAGGTTCTAAGAGCCACCCGGAAATCGTTCGCCGGAGACACCCTCATGCTCAGGGAGTCAGCGGCTGCGGTTCGGAAAAAGTTCGAAGAGAATCGTCATGTGAACTCGGAGGCTGAGCTTCAGAGACTCCTGGAAGAGGCACGCGAGGCCTCCCACTTCATCTCTACCATGATCGTCCAGGCCAAGCTCAACGATCGCGGTGGTTATGGTAAGCTTCTTTTAATTGGTAACATATTAGTTCTGCTGTAGAATTGAAATTTATACTTAGGACCGCAAGGAAAGGTGAATGCTGTATGCCCACCATCTGTTTGTTATATTTCTCTTATCGTCTGTACCAGAAACAAGAAGAGTGACTGGGGAAGGCTGGGTTAAGTAAATGCTTCATTTCCCACCATCTACTTTGTTTTATAATCTTGTGTTTGGGAGATCATATCTAGACACAGATTCTGGAGCTTCCTGTTGGATAATGCATTTGCTGGCTGTTTATTCCAGTGATTTGACAATTTCATTCTCCTCTCGAAGGTTGGGTTTGCAGATTTCTTAGACATAGCTTTAGGTAATGCAAGATAGATTAGAATGCAGCTGTCATAAGAATCATAGCAAAAAAGTACAATACACAAAATAACAATTGATAGTTTGATTGAAGAGCTTGAACTAATATTGAGATTCATGTCTTTCAGTTATAAGGGCCTTAGTCTAGCATTTCTTGAGGTAAAATTGTACTTTCATCTGTTATGCTCAAATATGTATGATTTTTTTTATTTTTTTGGGAACATAGAAATATTTGAATAAGGGAGATTGACTAATCATTTCTCGAGTTGTTTTAGGTACCTCTTTTGTATTTTTACGTCATTCTGATCATACGAGCCAAAATTTAATTTTAAAGTCTAAAATATGGTTTATGTATTTTTGTTTTTCCAAATTACTTTTTCACAGATAAAGTATTGTTTTTATAGTTTTTGGTAAATCTTCATTCTTATTGTTTTGTTAATATATACATGAAATTTCTTGGGATATTTAAGGTTTTGGAATATGGTCGAATAATGTCTGCGGAAATTTAGCTGCTTGGATTCTTTTTGTCTTTTTAATAAACAGTATCTGTGGATTAATTATGAAGCAAGGTCATCAGAAGAATTCATGTCATCTGATACAATGATTTACATTTCTGTCTACATTAATCAATCGGGTTGTAGTGATGTTGGATCCTTCCCTTGCTTGTGCTTCTCTCCTCCTCCTGAATTTATTTATTATACAAAAGGATTATGGAATCTTAGATATACTTGTTCATGAAACACTATGATTCACAATTTGCTTCAGTAATCCTTGAAACATACATGCCATGTTTTCTATGTGGTTGTGGAACAGGAAATTAGGAAACCAAATTATGGCAAACAATTATATGTCTTCTACTTTGAATTTGATGGTTTATCAGCTGCTTCTGATGTTTCCTATCCACTGTTATATCATGAAATTGCTATGCTAAAGAATGTGTTTCTGAAAACTTTTCTCGACATAATTACTGTTCCAATATTTTAAGTGCTTATAGTCAATTGTGAAATTAGATATCTGTAAACCAATCACCAGCCGACTTCTTTGGTAAATTTGCACGTAAATTGTAATTGTTGATGCTAGTTCTGAATCTCACTTTAACATTGTTATTTTTCTGCAGAAGTAAAACTTGGAGAGGAGCATGCAGATGGGACTCTTGAAACACCTTCAGATGAGCTTCTTAAGAAATCAAAATGATATTAAAGGAGAAGAAAATTTTACCTCCAACTTGATTTTGAATCTCAATATTATTAAGCAGTTTTCTGTATTTTCTGCTTCTTTTTTTCTTCTCTGTTGCAAGGAGAGTTTTCTGTTTTTCCTTTTGTTAAGAATTTATTTAAACCGATTTTTTTTCCAGTAATAAAATTTTAATCAGATATTGCAATATTATGCTTCCTTTTTTCATTTCATTTGACCTTCTTACTATATTCAGATATTTTAAAATAATTAATATTTTTTATAAAAAAAATATTTTAATATATTTAATATTATCAATTAACTTCTAACTATATATTATATTATTTTTATGTATTTAAATTTCATATAGAGTATTTATTGATTTATATATTTTTTATTTTTTATTATATTATATTATTTTTATAATATAATTTAATTTTTTACATAAAATTCTTTATCCAGATTATCGATGAAATGAGACAAAAGTATTTCATCGAGAAGTGTGATTCCTGCCATCGTCAGTTCAATTACGCATTCCTGAAGTGGATAACTGCAATTAAGCAAATGATTCATAGATTTTATTCATGCAACAAAACTAATTTCTACAACATCTGATTCGGAACACCTCCAACAAAAATTTTTCTCCAAATGCCACAGTTTCCAGTGTTGAAATGTTGAAGATCTACAGGGGTAGAGAATTAGAAACTTGGGTGAATTAGAAACTTGGGTAGATAACTCTTTATATTTTGGATTTTTGCCAAGATTGGTCTTATTTTCAAAAAATTGCATTGAAATGGTCCTGGTTTAGCGGAGGATTTCTTCAATGGTCATAATGCTAATTGATAAGATGTCATAACCATATATCTATAATATCATTAGATTTGGTGGTGTAGATTTATAACGTTAAATTTAACACTATCAAAAAAGGTCATAGCCTGCAGACTGGCCCGTTTATCTGTATATATAGACGAGTCTAGATATTATTTGTTGGCCAGTTTAAATGCAGGGCTATATAGTCTGCGTGCCAATGACAGTTGGAGCGAGCTGGCCTGTATTTTTTTTTTATTAAAATTAATTTTTATTTAATATTTTAAAATTTTAATTTAGCTCAAATATTCAATGTAGAGGTGCGTCTGCCTTTTGAATTGGAGAAGCTAGGGCGTTCTCTGCAAGAGTAGGGACTGGTGCCTATTCAAGGCATCCATGCCCTGCTCGTGCCCCCCTTGTCCAACAATCTCAAACCAGTATCTTCACCACTCCTTCTTATTTCCCTCAACTTCCTACATCACCACCTCCACTTACTTGAAGAAAAGGATGGCCAACGACATATCTGCGGATACCAGAGTGGACAATTCAAAGATTCCGAAAAGCATTATCATTCTACATTCAAGGAGATCCTTGCAGTCAAAAGAGGAATCGAGAAGTTCGAATTCTTTCTGGTCAGCCACCATTTCCAAAACCGCGTGAAGCTTTTACTTTATTGCTTTCAGCTTTGTCAAAGCTACTTTAGCTTTATTGCTTTGTTTGCTTAGTGCCTACCATCTCATTTAATGCTAGTGGCACCGTAATCGAGAATGCAATTTCGAGGTCGTTGTAGCAATAGCTATATGGCAACATCTGTCCTGTAGTGTAAGGGGCCACAGCTAACAATATCTCCCACTATCGCACAAGTCTATAATGCGTTGAAAAGCACTCTGTAACTGAGGAAGGGCTAACAGCATGACATACGTAGCAATAGAGATACACTGCTAGAGGATTGATCCATGTACAATATTCAGGTAAAAACAATTAAAAAAATAATTGAATTATAATGATAATGGCAAAAGGTAACTAAAGATTGTCGTGAACAAATAGCTAACTATTATTGTAGAAGAAGATCCAGTGGTGTGGCATCTTTCGACTACCTTTCGACGATGCACTAGATTGCTGATTAGCATGCACGTATGTGCATGATAACGTAATTTATCTCATTATTCAAGTGGTCAGAGAACAATTACCT
Source organism: Rauvolfia tetraphylla (assembly GCA_030512225.1). Classification (NCBI taxonomy): domain Eukaryota; kingdom Viridiplantae; phylum Streptophyta; class Magnoliopsida; order Gentianales; family Apocynaceae; genus Rauvolfia; species Rauvolfia tetraphylla. Next base: position 3,111,004 of record JAJQKT010000004.1, on the reverse strand, counting down.
TTCCATAAGTATAAGCAGAAGTTCACGTGCTAATTTGACACACTCTTGCTCCAATGGATGATCACCATGTAGTTTCATAATAAATATCTCTAAATGGTTCATTTTGCATCTTGGGTCCTACAAGATCTACAGCTGTAAGTCTAAATCTGAGAAGTGTGTCGATTATCACAATCCACTCAGATTTAGAGTGAGTGTATGGAGACTCGATAATATGATGACCATCAATAGACAATCCTCACAAAATTGACATATCGTGTAGTGTAATGATGACATCACCACATATCAAATGAAAAGTATGCATCTCCAAATACCATCGCTCTACCAATACCGTGATAAATGCATAGTCAACAGACCTGAACCTGACTCAGTCTAGTCCTCAAAATCTGGCTCTATCTATCAGGTCATGAAGTCTAGTCGGGATGCTACCATATATATCATAAAATATGCGGTCAAAGCATTGCATTCTCAAAGAATCCTTTAAAGTCTCCCTATAGCTCTCCCAAATTAACGCTGACCTATGCTCCGACTGCCTGATTAGCAAACTCGACTCTATTGGCCCGGGATGAATATTTGAACTTACTCTAATCACATCCATCTATGATTATCTAGTTTCAGTGATTTCTTTTTAAATTAATCAATCTCTACACTAACTGCTTCTCGAACGGGTAGTTTGAAAATATATATATTTTGATGATGTATACTAATATTCGTTTCTATTTTTTGCAGAACATATCAACATTTAAATAAAAAGTTATTTGATTAGGATAAATCTGATGTTATGCCAATCAACATTTACCAAAAACTATAAACAACATATAAACAAAAATGCAAATTTTTCTAACAATAATAATATCCAAACAATAGTAAAAAAATTACAAAAATAAAAAATAATTTTCAAACAACCTTCACACACAATATATACAATATTTACTTAAATTATAAGTTAAGCATAAATTTAAAATTGCAGAATTCAATAAAAAATCAAATTGAAACAAAAAAAAATGCAGCTTATAGATTTCTTCAAAACAAGTCCAAGAAAAAAATTAAAAACAAATGCAGCTTACACGGCATGTGAAACAAAGCAAAGAAACAAAAGAAAAAAACAAAAAAATTGTTTATCGATCTGCTGCCATGGGGAAGGAGAGGAAGGGAAAAGAAAACAAAAAATCACAGCCAACAGAAAGATAGAAAAACACATGCAACAAAAAACAAAGCATCTCATTGGTCGCTGATGTTGTTCTTGCCCACCGCTGCTATTCTTGCTCCGTTGCTACCTCCGGTAGTGGAGAAGATAGCAGATTTCAACTATAATGCCTCAAGTGGTGGCGTTATAACTTTTTAAAGCTTTAACGTCATATGATATAGTTTTATAGTGTTATAAACTATAATGCTATATCATATGGTGTTATAGCTTTGTTTCAAGATATAACGCTATATCATATGACATTATAGTCATTTATTTGGCATCATAGTGCTATGATGCCAAACCAAAATGCGTCATGGCCCAATGCGAAACCTCTCCTCAACACAAGGCCATTTCAGTGTATTTTTTGAAAATATGGCCAATCTTAGCAAAAACCCTTATATTTTGCATATTTCTAATTCTGCTGGCTGAAAATAATTTGGTTCTAACTTTTTTTAGATGAAAAGTTCGTTTGAGCTATTTTGACTGCATTCCACTTTTGATTTTAGTTTCTGACAAAATTTGATTTCAAGTTAATCTGTAGGTGTTCTCTGAAATTGTTTTTCTTATCAATACTATTAAAAAGTAAGAATATTTAATTTTTATACTCCTTCCATCACATTTCTAATGACATTCTTATTATATTAGAATTTCTTCAAAATAATTAATATTTTCTATAAAAAAATATTTTAATATATTTTATAATATCAGTTAATTATTAATCGTACTATATATTACTTTTATATATCTAAATTTAATGTAAAGTACTCGTTGATATATACATTTTTTATTTTTTATTATATTATATTATATTAATTTTTATAATACAATTTAAATTTTTATATAAAACTTTGTGTATGATCAAATACTATTCAAAGAAATATGATAGAGGAAGTAACAATTTTTGTAAGACACTTTTGCTCAATTGTTTAGAAAATGCTTGAGTAACTGACAAAATATTCGGAGAGCAAAGAATGCATGCAGATGCAGAATACCACTCCACTCGGTCCAAATTGAGTCAGATTTGCTGCAGCCGTCAGTGTAGAATTAACCCATCTTTAAGCATTCCACATATTCTACTAATTGTCATCAATTCCTTTTCATCAGTCAGTTCGATTATTTAATTACCAATAAAATAATAAAAATCTTTTAACGTAAAAAATAAAAGAAGAAGAAGAAGAAGAAAACATTCAAGCCAGACGGCAGTTTGTCTATTACTTCCCCAATTTTGATGAATGATGTTTAAAATGGTCAAAATCATGAAAAAAATTGCAAAGATATTTCCACCATCCCACATACTATTGGCAGCTAGGTATCACAAATTGAGCGAAATGTGTATGTAATACTTATCCCTGGAAAGAGAGGGACAAAGGAAAAAACAAGATATAATAGAGGTAGCTGGAGCAATTATTCTCCAATGTACCAACTAATAATGTGGATTCCTCTTATTCTATTGCTCTTGTTTTATTTGCAAGATAGAGATGGTATTGTCACAACAGGCCCCGCATGGCACTAGAAGAATGAATAGGAAGAAATAATGCTAGCATGGCAACGAAGTAATAGTAGATGAAGGTAAGGTTTTTCAAAGACACGTGTAAGAGGCTTCTTCATCCGAGCGCCCAGTTGAAATCAAACTTAGGTCGCTTCGAGCTAAAGCATGGGTGGTCGAAAATATAAACGAGAATAAAAGGATATTAATTGCCGAACTTCTCATCTCACTTACTGAGATTGTACAGCTTCGTGGTGGGATTAGGTTAGAGTTTAATAAAAAAAAAAATTATTTTTTATTTATTTTAAATTTTATTTTTATTTTTTATATTTTTAAATATAATTTAATTTTATTACGCTTTAATCATTTTATATATATATATATATATATATATATATATACAAAAATATTTTGTTTCTTGGTCATCATTCATCGTAACTCATCATAACTTTCAAAGTGGGACCATTGAGTCAAGCTCAGAAGCATGGGTCCACATAAATAAATAAATAAAACATGGGTCCTAAAAGATTAATGGATCGAGACCACCCACCAACCACTTCTAGATTGCCAATTACATATTTAATAGCCAACTTTTAACATTCAGCCAAAAAAGACAAAACGCGAACTTGAACGGGAAAAGAGAATATATTTTTAAATATATCTTAAACTACTAAAATAATGTTTTATATATATTGGTAGCATCGCTTGTTCGATTGTCAACTAAATTTAGTTCCAACAGTAATTAAGCATTGAACTAATAAACCGTCATATCGTCATTTTTCTGGTTTGATGATCGGATTCAATTTTCAATTCTTCGGTAGCACAAGAGTGTTTATTATTTGGTGTAATCTGAAAAATCGAATTGAACTAAATCGAAATATTTAGTTTTTCAGATTTTCGCTTCGATTCGGTTTGGTTTTTTGAGTTAGAAGAAAATTCGGTTCAGATTTTAGTTTTTATTCTCAAACTAAAAATCGAATCAAAAAATTAATTTTTTTTAAAAATTATATATGAACGTATTTTAGCAATGCGTTCTTTAATAAAAATTAATTTTTAAAAATAAAATTACTTCAAGAATACATTACCGAAATTCGTTCTTTTCTCTTTTCTTCAATTTCAGTTTTTTAACTGAAGCGAACCGAATTATTTTAGTTTGGTTTGGTTCGATTTTTAAAAAAATTCAATTCTATTCGATTTTGTAAAATTTAAAAAAAATCAAATCGAAAATTGAATTATCCCACCGAAACCGAATGAACACCCTAAGCACAACAAATTGGAAACTTCTGTTATTGTCCAGTTTCGTTCATTCAAGTGGTCTCATATTTCTACCTAAAAAGAAAGGAGAAAAGAAAATATTTGATTAGGAGTCACATAATTATAGACAAAAAATTTTAAAATGTTACGTTCTGTATACGTTTTAAGAAAGTAGAAGTAATGCGTGAAACTTTCTAATTTATGAAAACTTAATTTATGACAGAATGATTTGAGAATAAAAGAAAAAGAGAAAGAAAGATTATAATTGCTCAGTTAATCATTCTTATCTTGAGTTTAATTCCCATCATGAGAGTGAAAATGAATATTAGGAATTACACTCAGAGGATTCTTCCTTGCGCAACCCGCACCAAACAACTCCTCCATGTCCAAATCCTTGGGATCTATTCCTCCAGAAAGTTCCCAGTCAAAGTGATAGAGCAATGCAGCTATCAGAAGCTCCACGTTAGTCGCACCAAATGATATTCCCGGACAAATCCTTCTTCCACCGCCAAATGGTATGTACTCGAAATGATCTCCTACGAAATCAATGGAACTATTTTTGAATCTCTCCGGTTCAAACTTCTCCGCATTAACCCAATGTTCCGGATCCCTTCCTAACGCCCAACAGTTCACCATCACCATTGCCTTAGCCGGAACTGTGTACCCGTCGATCACGCACTGCTCTCTGCATTCTCTGGGGAAAAGTAGAGGGGCAGGAGGATGTAGCCTCAGAGTTTCCTTGACCACCAGCTTTACATAGCTTAGTTTCTGGATATCAGTTTGGAAAATTCTCTTCTTTCCTTTCAAGAGTTGCCTTACTTCTTGTTTGGCCTTTTCCATCACCTTAGGGTTCTTCAACATTTCAGACATTGCCCATTCTACGGTTGTTGATGAACCGATAGTTCCAGCTAAGAACAGTTCCTGTAATTAAGACAGAACCCTTGAACTACTAATACTGATTAAGAAAATGTAGGCCATTTTGATCCTTCATATGTTGAATAAAACAATTACCATATTTTTATGTTTTATTTGAAGTTAGATAATAATACTCGATTCTGTATTTCCAGTGAATAGTTTTACTGAAACTAATTCTCAACTTTGAAAAATAAAATTTTTAATAAATTAGAAGAAGTAATTCTTAGATCCAATCAGAAAACAGAAAAACGAAAAGAAAAATGCACGACTCAATGTTTTAATGAAATCTTACCCTTCCCATTAATGTATAGTGTTCTACCGCGACATCACTTAAAAATTACCCTATTCAAGCCTTATATGTAAAAGTTTCTTCAACGGAAGACCATTTTTTCTTCTTCTTCTTCTTTTTTTTATTGACCTTAAGGGGCAGAGATTTTGCTGCCAAGAACCAAAAAGAAGTACAAAAAATGCCAAACAGGCTGTCAAAAAATGGTGGAGACAGATCCACTTTCAACTCTAGACCTATTTCCAAGACACGGAGCTCAACTCTAGACCAATTTTAAGATATTGGTCAAACTGCTTGGAATTATTCGTTTCATGCTCTATCTCACTCCGTCTTATTTCTAAAATAATCAATACGTGTCCCATCCAAAAGAGAAAAACAAAACTTATTAGTTTCATTTTGTTCATATGTATTATGTATATATATATTTTAAAAAAAGAGACTATTGTATGACAGTTTGATAATGGTAAAATAGATAATTGGATTGAGGATACCAAACACATAAAGCAACATATTTATGAAGTAATATATATGATGCCAAATGAATCATAAAAATCCTAGAAAGTTGAAAGAATCTTACAAAAATAATGGCCTTGATGTCATTGTTGGTGACTTGAACTTTTGAGTCCTTTGCATTCCGAAGCCTCAGGAGAACACTGAGCATATCATCTTCCTGCAGCTGATCGTCGCCGCTCAACAGCTTCTTTTCCTGCTCATTGATAACGTCCTCAAGAACACCATCAATTCTGTTGAACAACTTTCGCACTCTCGGTCTCAACGGATTTAGATATGCAAATAACTTCACCGATGGGAAGATGTCTTCAAGACTCTGAGCTCCAGAGAGCGCCAATGTTTCTCCGGTTACTTCAATCAAAGTGTCCTTCCCTTTGCATACTCTACCGAGCGTTGCTCTGCTAAGCGTAGCGTATAAATACGAGATCAGTTTATCGGCCAGTATCATCGGTCGCCCTGCTTCTAATTTGATTGAGTTGACCATAACCTGGAGCTCTTCCTCCATGATGGAGGAAAAAGATTGAACGCTTTTGGAGCCAAGTAGTTCCGTGGCGAAAATTTGACGCAGTTGTCTCCAGTAGTCGCCATACCGAGAAAACGTAACGCCTAAGCAGTTGTGCATCATGACCTTGGCAACGACGCTCTGTGGCCTGTCTGCAAAGGCTAGTCCCTGAGTTTGAAGAACTTCTTTTGCTAATTTTGGGGATGATACAGCCACCGCAGAGATTTCACCGAGCTTCAAGTGCATCAGAGGCCCGTATTTGTCTGCTAATTTCTTCAGGTTCTGATGCGGGAGCGAGCTTGCCATTTGGTGCAAATTTCCAATGATGGGCAACATCGGTGGACCTGGGGGCAGCTTGTGAGCGATTTTGGGAGTTCTGTTTCTGCACAGTTCTTTGAATAACAGGATAAGAAACACTAACAGCAAGATGATAGCAGGGAGAGGAAAGGAGAGCTGCGGAATCTCCATTGTCTTGCCCGAGACGGGGGAAGAGAAGAGTGAGTGCTGACCTTTAAGGAGCTTCAATGGCTCTTCAGGTAGAGGAGTTGGTAGATGATTGGCATATCATTATTGACTAATTAAATTGCTATACAGCTAATATAGTACGAGAAGACTAACTCAAGCATGCGATAATGAAAACATGGAATCTTACCTCATACAAAAATAAACTACTCTTAATTTTTACAACTTCCCTTCAAAGCTATTTATTTATCTTTTCTAAAATATCTGTCACCCATTATTGTCAACTTAATATTAATTATTTTCTTCTTCTAGTGCTCTTGTAGCTTTTTTTTAATTACTGTACTAAACTATACTAATTTCAAGTTTCTTGTATGATTAATATGTGATTTTATATTTCTTTAATGATTTGCTTAATTGACCTACATTATCACAGACTTTTTTTTTGTAAAAAAATTATTTGAGATGAATAATGTATTTTCCTAAATTCAATGCTGTTTTCTAGGGCTCCAAAATGGTTATTCCAGATCCCAACCGGTTTAAGCACAAGGAGTATAGGTTTGGATCTAGACCAAGATCCATGCCCGATCCTATAGAGTTTAAGTGCTCATTTGATAAAACTGAATATTAAAAACTAAAGTGTAAAATATTCGCTGATGAAAGGGCAGTCCCATAGAGCATAAAAGCAAGGTTTCTATAGAAGCACTGCATACACGAAACTAGAATTTTAACTTTGAGAGGCGAAAATATTTCTGATATTGTATAAAACTTATTTTTGCAAATATTAAAAGTTAAATTTAAAGAAAAATGTGAGTAAAATTTTAAAAAATTAATACTTAGAAGAAAATTTTAAAAAATATCAGCGACGGCGGCCACTCTCGGCGCCTTTCCCTTTGATTCCGTCCTTGCCTCAGACTCAGCAGAGGCGACAACCCCGCGATGAAAAAGCAAAGCCCGTCTCATTGATGTATCTTGTCTGTGTAATGTGTAATGTGTAATCAAATGGAAACCACGGAAACTATCATAGATATGTTAAACTCGAAATATGATTACGGTTGGAGAAGCACCACTGAGCTTGATCTGGAACATCCCCGGTTGCACACTGACACCAGTAGGTTTAGCACAAGCTTCGCAATGCGACCGATGTCCCAACCACTGGGACCATTCCAATATTCCGCGACTTTTCTGCTGAGCATGCACGAGTCAAGGGTTTTGTTTAATTGATAACCAGCAGAGAGGATGCGCCAGCACCCGCCGGTTCTTCCAAAAGAGAACCTATCATCTAATGTTTTAGTGGAAAAGAATACAAGAAAATATACTATTTCCGACTATATTTGAATACTCATATTTTTGTTTTAAAGTATCCGAAAATATAAATTAATATTTTAAATAAATATATTGTGTTTGTATCTCAATGAACTTTCATAACTAGACAAACCAGTTTGATTAAGGCATAATTTCACTTTAGTATCCTAAAGTGAAGAAGTTCTGTCAATTGAATATCATTTCTTTTGAAATTATTAATTAAAGGTCTAATTTCAAGGTTACAAAATTGATTTGACTTGAAAATAGTTGGATCCACACAGGACAGTAAGGTATAAATGTCTTTTAAAAAAATTTATTCAACAAAAAAAAAATAAAATCAATTAAATGAAAAAAACAATACATGAAAATATATAGATCTTCTAAAATTTTCTATTTTTCTTTTCTGCTTGCTCCTTCCTCACCGGTGCCTGCATTGTCACTTGCACTGCAACCTTTTCCTCTATCCTTTTCTCCCTCCCCTCTGTACGTTTGCTGCTCCGCCTACCCCCTTCTTCTCTTCTTCTTCATCTTCTTCATCTTCCTTGGCACTCCACCCTCTATAATCTCTCCCATCCCAATCAAACCTGATGAGAATCATGCCACTGATTCTGCAAATCACAAGACTGAAGCCAATCACGAGAAAGATGCTAATCACATTGATAAGTCAACCTTCAAGGATAACTGATTATTATCACTGAATAATTGTTTTGATATTCAATTTCCTTGTACAAACAAATTTTCTTTTGTATTAACAGACATAGTGTCATACGTCAATATAGCTTGTATATAAAAAGGACTATGTAGAGATTGATCAGAAAGCACTGAGAAAAAATCTCTTCAATGCATCTTTCTGCCTTCGTTCTAATTTCTACAAAACCACCCCACTTTTCCCCACACCAAACAGCAATCTGAAACCTATTTCTTTCTAGCACACTCCAATCCAACCACTACACCTTCCTCAATAAATTAATTCCCTCCTTTTCTAAACCCTTTCTAGTCCCCTAAATCACCAAACATTCTGGCGCCTAAACCTCGCATCCGTTCGTCGCCCTTCTCCTACCCTTCATTTTGAAGATACATTTTGAGCATTTAAATGTTAAAGAAGAGGAGAGGGGAGTTCTGCTCGGAGGGGCAAAGGAGGGTAAAAAGGGGTTGAAGAAGGAGGAAAAGAAGAGGGAGAATTACAGGCTTGCAGCCCTACTTTTTCTTTTTTTTCCCCCTTTTCTTAATGAGTTTTTCTTTTTTTTTTTAATGCACTTGTTCAATAGAGGGTAAACAAGAAATTTTACTCTTCATTGAATAGGAAAATTGACATTTCAAGCCTTCCGGTCAAATCAATTTCATCGCAGGCCAAATTAGACCTTGATTAACAATTTTAACCGAAGTTGTACTTAATTGGCAGGATTATCTAACTTTGGGGGTGCTAGAGTGAAATTAACCCTTTGTTTAATGTTGAAGTCAATCAGTTCCACTCATAGCAGTCATTCTGATTTTATTAAATCACATTATTATAGAGAGAAAATATAGGATGACCACAGGTTTAGTTATTAGTGCAAGAGATCTGCTGACCTTGTAAGTAGGGTTATTGCAGAATATCTTTTCTAGCCATGTAATTACACATGCACTCCACTCTGGTAAAGATAAGAACAGAGAACACAAAGATGCTGATTTTCACCAAACTTCTTTGATTGATAATGATAAGATAATAAATAATTTTTAAAATAATTTTATCAAATTAAAACCACATATTTTCAATTTTTTCAAGAAGGTATTGGTATTTATATTAATTTAGGGTTTGTCTAACCTGCCTCGGAGCCCATGTTAATTTGCACTCTATATGAACACGTAGTGCCACTATATGGAGCTTTCATTTTAGGGATAATTACCTTTGTAGTTTTAAGATTTGTTCAAAATACGCAATAAATTTTATTATTTAAAAATTATAAATTTACCTATCAAATTATTTTTAAATTTACAAATTTATCTTTTAAATTCTAGATCACATAATATTTTAATCCTTACAACTAATAAGCTAATAATCTACTAATGGATTAAACAATGAGATTTATTATGTAGTAGGCAAACATCAAGGCTACAAACGTAATTATTCCTTTATTTTATATACATGGGCCTTGGATGCATAGCATATTTATCATCCTAGTTCAAAAGAGGGATAACATTTTCAGGTGCCAAAGGAAGCATTTTCCCTTCTTCATTTACTTCCCTAGCCTCCTTAGCTCAGGAGATTCGCAACCTGGTTCCCCTCCTTTTGCACATGAGGTCCAGCTGGTAATTTGGGGGATAAGGAGGGTGCAATCGTCCAAAAGTAGTGAATATCATAAGTTGCCTTTGTTTTTGACAAGGCGAGAAGTTGTTTCAGAATTGAAGTATAGCCGAAATTCATCTATTTTTGGTTGGATTGCAGGACATATGGGCCAACAAGGGATGGAGAGTATTGTAGGCCAGGAAATATTCATTTAAACACGCCTGTTGTTGGCGATATTGCTTTGCAATTTTTATTCAAATGACAGTGCTATCATTCTAGTTAGATTAACATGTATTTTATTGATTTTGTTTTCTTTTTTCCTCTAATTTCAGCGTCCAAATTCTCTCTCAAACTTGTAACGCTGCCATGCTAACATAATATCGCTCCAACTGACTGCCGTGCCATCCCCCCCATTCAAAATGTCAGCTCCGTTCCTCTCTCCTCTCCTGTACATCAATCCTTGGAACACCAAAGCAAAAGGCCCCTTTCTATTTTCTTTGACATAAAAAGGGTCTTTCTCTGTAACACTTTATTGATAGAAATTTATCCCTTATCTTAGATTCTTTAAATAAAACTGAAATCAAAGAGTTTCAGGGAAAAAAAAAAAAAGGAAGCATCTCAATTCCTTTTTGTTGTTGATACAGAGATCCAGTATCAGAAGCACAGAAAGAGTTGGAAGAGGAAAAGGGAAGAAAGGGGAAGGCAGAAAGGCGAAAAACAAATAAAACTAGTCTTTGAAAAAAGAAAAGGACACTTTAATTATTAATAAAAGAGTAAAAAATAATACTTCTCCTTATAAAAATAAACAAAAGAAAAAAATGTAAAAGTTTTCTTTTGTACGGCATCGAGAAGTATGCCTAAGAGAAGAATGCAACGAAGACTACAGGAGAAAAAACTGTGCCCATTATCCTAATATGTAATCAATGTTAAGAGAAAGGAGAACGCATTATTAGAATATACCTTTCACTTCAGCATATGCTACATGAGCTTGGCTCTTTGTAAATTCGAAGTATTAAAAAAAGTAGACCATGCAGGAGAAAGAATGCTATGAGTTTCGCTCTTTGTAAATTGAAGAACGCATTATTATAATAAATTTTTAACTTTATAAATAAAAATAAATATATTAAGATAATACATTTTTATTCTTTTAAAGTTAAAAGTAAAAAAATTGACAACGAGAAAATGGTAAAAAAAATGACATTTGTTATGAATTTATTGATGCGCAGTCGTCGTCAGTACAACAAAATCGTAATACTAATGTAGAGAATTTAATAAAGAAATTATAATATATAGAATGGGAGAAAATATAGAGAGAAAATAGAGAGAAAGAACAATGGATCTTTATTGATTCTCTGAGAGTAAATTGATCAATGCATGAGTAAATACAACACCTCAGTCTAGAGCCCTATTTATAGGGTTCATGGGTACATCCCAATCAGAAGAGGTATAGGGTAATCAAAAGACAAATCCTATCACTAATCAAAGATATGATAGAACTCTACCATCTATCTTTTGGATAGTTGGAGTATCTCTATAACTCTAATAATGGACATCCATAATAATATTAATTTCATAACACTCCCCCTTGGATGTCCATTGCATAAGAGTATGCCTCGTTAAAATCTTACCAGATAAAAAATCCAGTGGGAAAAATTCTAGTGAAGGAAAAAGAGTACAATACTCTTTATGCCATATTTACTCCCCCTGATGAGATAATCCTTTAAGGTTTCTTAACCGCCGCATTCCAATTTTGTTCACCAATTTCTCAAATGTTGCGACTGGTAATGCCTTAGTGAATAAATCTGCCAGATTGTCACATGATTGAATTTGTTGCACATCAATATCACTACTCTTCAGGAGCTCATGAGTAAAGAAAAATTTTGGTGAAATATGTTTTGTCCTATCTCCTTTAATATATCCTCCTTTTAATTGAGTTATACAAGCTGCATTATCCTCATATAGAGGAGTTGGAATTCTATTTCCAGAGGATAATCCAGAATTCTCTTGAATATAATAGATCATAGATCTTAACCATACACATTCTCGACTAGCCTCATGAAGGGCTATAATTTCAGAATGGTTAGATGAAGTAGTTACTATGGATTATTTTACAGAACGCCATGAAATAGCATACCACTATGGGTAAATACATAACCAGTCTGAGAACGTACTTTATGTGGATCGAATAAATATGCAACATCCGCATAACTAATCAACTTCAGGTTGGTTTTATTTGAATAAAATAATCTGAGATCTATAGTACCTTGGAGATATCTAAAGACATGCTAAACACTATTCCAATGTCGTCTTGTGGGAGAAGAACTAAACCTTACTAATAAATTTACTGAAAATGATATATCATGTATTGTATTATTAGTAAGATACATCAGTGCACCAATTGCACTAAGATAAGGTACTTCAGGACCAAGTAGTTCTTTACTATCACCCCGAGGTCGAAAAGGATCTTTATTCACATCTAGTGATCTAACGACCATTGGAGTGCTCAATGGATGTGCCTTGTCCATGTAAAATCTTTTTAGGACTTTCGTTGTATATGTTGATTGGTAAATAAAATATCAATCTTTTAGATGGTCAATTTGTAGACCAAGGCAAAACTTAGTTCTTCCAAAATCTTTTATCTCAAACTCTTATTTCAAATAATTCACCGCATCTTGAAGCTCTTCTAGAGTTCCAATAAGATTGATATGGTCAACATATATAACAAGTATCACAAATCTTGAAATATACTTCTTAATGAAGATACATGGACATATTGGATCATTTTTGTATCCTGCTTTTAATAAGCTTTCACAAAGACGGTTATACCACATGCGTCTAGATTGCTTTAAGCCATACAATGACTTTTGTAACTTAATAGAGTAATCTCCACGACAACCAGATTTACATGCTGCAGGCATGTTGAATCATTATGGAATTTTCATATAAATATCATTATCCAGATTTCCATATAAATAAGCAGTCACTACATCTATCAGATGCATATTAACCTTTTCATTTACTGTCAGACTCACAAGGTATCGAAATGTAATTGCATCCACTACAGGTGAATACGTCTCATCATAATTAATACATTGTCTTTGTGAAAACCCTTGTGCAACAAGTCGTGTTTTATATCTCACAACTTCATTATTCTCATTTCACTTTCGTACAAATACCCATTTATAACCAATGGGCTTTACACCTTCAGGTGTTCGGACTACAGGTCCAAAAACTTCACGTTTTGAAAGCGAGTTCAATTCTGATTGAATCGCATCTTTCCATTTTGACCAATCATTTCTATGTCGACATTCTTCAACTGATATTGGTTCAAGATCCTCATTATCTTTCAAAACATCAAGTGCTACATTGTAAGAAAATGAGTTATCTATAGTCATTTCCATTCGATTCCAACTTCTGCCGGAAGTCGTATAATTGATGAAAATTTCTGTATTATTTTCAGAATCTTGAACATTTTCATCAATTATCTCTTGGTCCTTTTTCTCAGATTCTTCAATATGATCACTTTGATAATTTGTTCCTTTTTTCTTACGAGGATTTCTATCTTTTGAACTAATAGGTCCACCACGCTTCAGGCGTGCTTTTGATTCAACAGCTACAGGTGTTGAATTTTGCTCTTTTGGGACTTCAACCCGAATAGGGGCATCTATAGCTAGTAGATGCGATTTTGTTACTCTTGTAGAGTCGGCAAATGCATCTGGAAATTGATTTGCTATCTTTTGTAAATGAATTATCTTTTGAACTTCAAGTTTACTCACGCTTGTGCGTGGATCTAGATAGTTCAAAGATGTTGTCTGAACAAGCTCTTTTCCTTTTGGTTTATTGTCTCTCCCTAACTTGGGAAACATAGACTCATCAAAATGACAATCAATGAACCTTGCCGTAAATACATCTCCCATCATCGGTTCAAGATACCTTATTATGGAGGGAGAGTCATATCCAACATATATCCCCAATCTCCTTTGAGGACCCATTTTAGTTCGCTGATTAGGTGTTATAGGCACATACACCGCACATCCAAAAATTCTCAAATGAGAAATATTTGGTTCAACGCCAAAGGCTAATTGTAAAGGAGAAAATTCATGATAACTTGATGGCCTAATACGCACAAGTGTTGCAGCATGCAAATTGCATGTCCCCAAGCTAATACAAGAAGATTTGTTCTCATTAAAAGTGGTATAGCAATTAACTGTAATCTTTTGATAAATGATTCCGCTAAACCATTTTGAGTGTGAACATGTGCTACGGGATGTTCAACAATAATGCCAATTGACATGCAGTAAGCATCAAAGGCTTGAGAACAATATTCAGCAGCATTATTAAGATGGATTCTTTTAATTCGTTGATTTGGGAACTGCGCCCTTAGACGAATTATTTGGGCAAGTAATCTCGCAAACGCCAGGTTACGAGTAGATAATAAACAAACATGTGACCATCGGATCAATGCATCAATTAACACCATAAAATATCTAAATTGCCCACATGGTGGGTGAATAGGCCCACATATATCACCATGAATCCGTTCTAAAAATGTAGGAGACTCAACTCCCACTTTTACTTGGGATGGTCTAATAAACAATTTTCCTTGAGAACAAGTAGCACATGGAAATTTATTCAATACCATTTGATCTTTTAATGGGTGTCCATGTGTATTCTCAATTATTTTTCGCATCATAATTGATCATGGGTGACCTAAACGGTCATGCCAAATGCTAAATGTAGCAAGATTAGTAAACTTCTGGTTTACTAAATGATGCGCTTCAACACTATTTAATTTTGCGTAATATAGGCCGGAAGAAAAAGATGGAAATCTCTCTAAGATAGATTTCTTTCCGGAGACAGTTTGAGTAATGCAAAGATACTCAAATTTATTTTCTTCCATTGTTTCAACATGATATCCATTTCAGCGAATATCTTTAAAACTCAATAAGTTTCTTCTAGATTTTGAGGAAAACAAAGCCTTATTGATTGCAATTATTGTGCCTCCAAGCAATAAAATACGAGCTCTTCCGGAACATTCAATTAGTTTTGCACTATCATTTATAGTGTAAATATTTGTTTCTCCCATATTCAAACAAGAGAAATATCTCTTGCTTTTAAGTATTGCGTTTAGTACCACTATCAATGAGGCAAATATCTTCAGTGATACTTTGAGAGTCATAATAAGGAATAAGAGCCATCTGAACATATAAAAATATAAAGTTCTATTACAAAAGAAATTTGTAGTAGATCACTAAGGATTATTACAAAAAAAATATAACTGAACAAGAACTAAACTAAAAATTTAGAAAAATATTGAATAGAACTCTCATTTCTTTTGGACACTTCTATCTCCAATCAAATGGTCAATTCTTCCTTCTGGGTGCTCAAACAAATCAGCCACATCTAGATGAGTTACATCGACAATGGCATCATTAAGATTCTTGTAATTACCATCATCGGGAATGGAATTTTGAGAAGTAAAGTTTGCTTCAGGACTTTTACCCTTCTTCTTAATTGATGCTTGATAAAGCTCAATAAGGTGTTTTGCCGTACGACAGGTATGGGACCAATGGCTTTGCATACCACAGCGATAACATTTATCTTCACGATCTTCTGGATCCACTTTCTTCTCTTTTCTTTTCTCATTGTTTTTGACCCACTTCTGGTGGATTTTATTATTTTTTGCGCCTGATGCTCTATTTTGTTCACCATAATTATATGGATGCTTTCTACCACGGTCACGTCTGTGTCCTCGGTTTCGACCATGACCATAAAATCTTCCAGGGCCATAACCTCGAGTTCTAACTGCATTCACTTCAGGGAGTGGAGTAGAACCTGTTGGTCGAGCTTCATGATTTTTCATTAACAGCTCATTGTTTTGCTCCGCAACAAGAAGGCAAGAAATTAATTCAGCATATTTCTTAAAGCCATTCTCTCGATATTGTTGCTGCAGGACAATATTCGAGGCATGAAAAGTAGAGAATGTTTTCTCTAAAATATCAACGTTAGTGATATTTTCTCCACATAATTTCAATTGAGAAGTAATTCTAAACATTGGGGAGTTATATTTACTTACAAATTTAAAATCTTGTAGCCATAAGTGCATCCAATCATACCGTGCTTTTAATAGAATGACCATCTTCTGGTGGTCAAATCTTTCTTTCAGATCCTTCCACAAAACAAGTGGATCTCTTACAGTAAAATATTCCGTCTTCAAATTCTCATGGAGATGGTAGCGGAGAAAGATCATGGCTTTTGCACGATTTTGAGATGATGATACATTATCTTCTACAATAGTATCTCCTAGACCCATTGCATCTAGATGAATTTGAGCATCTAGTATCCATGACAAATAGTTCTTTCCAGAGATGTCAAGAGCAAAAAAATCGAGTTTGGCAAGATTTGCTATGAGAATTCAAAGGTAGAAAAATACCTCTTTTTATCTTGATTGATCTCTAAACTCCAGTGGCAGAGACTCATACTGATAACGTGTTAAGAATTTGTTGATGCGCAGTCATCGTCACTACAGCAAAATCGTAATACTAATGTAGAGAACTTAATAAAGAAATTATAATGTAGAGAATAGGAGAAAATATAGAGAGAAAATAGAGAGAAAGAACAAGATATCTTTATTGATTCTTTGAGAGTAAATTGATCAATGAATGAGTGAATACAACACCTCAGTCTAGAGCCCTATTTATAAGGTTCAGGGGTACATCCCAATCAGAAGAGGTATAGGGTAATCGAAGACAAATCCTATCACTAATCAAAGATATGATAGAACTCTACCATCTATCTTTTGGATAGTTGGAGTATCTTTATAACTCTAATAATGGACATCCATAATAATATTAATTTCATAACATCATTTAGTATATTGCATAAATAATTGGTGGTGGGGCTGACGAAGTAAAGACACTGGGGATTTTTTTAGGAGAAAGAGAAAGAGAAAAAGAAGAGATTTTTTTTTAGGAGAAAAAGGGGAGAAATAATCACTAGGGAGGGTTGAAATTAGCCCCAAAAAAAGGAGGGAAAATGATATTTCATATTTGTGCTCCATATAATTATCATTTTAAGCTTGATTTTATGTTAAATTTTGGTGTTTTAATCATCATTTATACTCCCTTTATCTCTTATGTGCTTTAGGTGATATTATTGAAGATTTGGAATTAAATGAAGCAAACAAGGGAAATTTATACAATGAAGAAAAACAGAGAAATGCAGAGAAAAAATAGACTGGTAAAGCTCCTTCAGCTCCTTCAGCCAATTTGCATTTTTCATTTTTTTTTGTGTGTGTATTACTTGTAACGTTCTTTGTGGCATTTGTATTTTCACATTGGTAGACTAGTTTCTCTTAACAGTTGATTTTGAAAAAGAAAGCATTTAATAGAAAACCGCAGCTCGAGGAACTCCATATAGCCCAACAACAAATCCTTGAGCAACAACAAATTTTGGGCCATCAATTTGCCGGCATCGCCGAATATCACGCAAAGCTCCTTCAGCCTAGGCTAGAGTGGTGGAGCCGGCGGTTTATGAACAAATGGGAGTTCTTTCTTTTCTATTTTGGTCCTTTTATTTATTTATTTTATTGGTATGTTTTTATGCTTCTGCTTTCATTATGTCATTGTTTCTAGCTTTGTTTCATTTCTTTTTGCTGTGAAGTATATAGAAGGTGCAGCTTGCTGCTCATATGGTTTCGCCCAGCCTTCACGTACGAAACAACCATGTTTTTCACTGTTTGTGTGTTTGGTCGTTTGGTATGGCTTTCTTGCGTAGTTTGTGTTACATATTTCTATTTATGCAATTTGTTGTTTCTCTTCCTCCCAACATTGAGGAAAATGTTGTCTTAAGTGTGGGGGAGTTTAGTTGGCTTTAGTAGTATAGGCTATTTTCATGATATTTTTTTGATTGAATTTGCTTGTTTTTATTTTTGGAATCTTCAAGGTACTTCAAGACTTGCATGTGTTATCTTTTCTTAAAGAGTAGTTATACAAGCATTCTAAAGGTCATTACTAGTACCTTAAACTTAGATTAAGTAAGCACCCCTTATATTCCTTACTTGTATGGAATTCATCGTTTAAGCACATTCCACTTTACTTTTGTTGTGATGATTATGAAATTGAATCTTGTGCTATTGGCCTTAGAATTCAACATAACTTTTACCCTAGAACCCGCATTCACTTGCCTTGAGGTGAAATGAGTAAGTAACCTTAGTTTGATCTCGAAATGATGGTAATAGGCCTTTTTTTGTCCCGATTGAGCCTTTCTATCCACCGCTCTTTATTTTTATCCATAGTATCCTTTCTTGAAGCCTTTATACATAAATTTTCTAATCTATATTCTAGATTTTTCTTTTTTTCAAATTTTAAACTCCACTCTTTATAATTAACCCTTCTTTGCGAGAGATAAATGCATTTTTACCCTTAAGATTAGCAAAGAGTATTGTGGAAATTAGAACAAAAGGGTGGAATAAAAAAAAAAAGAAAAAAAAAAGAGAATGGTGAGATGACTTTATATGATTGGGAATTGGATTATACCTCAATCAAAGAGAGAAAAAAAAGAAAAAAATGAGAAAAGAAAAAAAATTTGTTATATATTTGTCTATTATTGAGAAGGCTTCTTATATTTTTTTGATGCCTTCAAGATATATATATGTTTTCATTATTATTATTATTGTAAATTTTGTCATGATTGAGGTTAAATTTATGAGTTGACAAAGATGGGCGATGATGGAAAGATTGTGGGTTGAAGCTTAATATGTACAAGTGGTTAAATCCAAAGTGAAGGGATTTGGTAGAGAATGAGAGTTTGTGGTTGAATGTAAGAGAATGGTGATATTCCTTGTGGCTAATAAGGGTTATTACTTTTGTTTGATGTCTCATTCCTTTCTCTTTAGCTCTCATTTCTTTGACTTTGAATTCCCTACCTTTCGTTTGGCACCCTAAACTTTCCCTGAGCCTAATATTACAAGCATGAAAGTCATACCTAATCGAGATTAAATTTTAGTTAGGTTTTGTAAATGTCGGGCTTATAGGGTATTATGCTTTCTTGATGAGAATTCCTTGGCCAATAACATGAAATTCACTCTTATAATTTTTGAGCATTTGCATTAGCTAGAAACACAACACACACGGATTCTTGCTTGCATTGTAAGACAAGGGGGTGATTGTTTAATCTTTGTAATGGATACTTAGGATGACTTTTAGATTGATTGTGTAGATTGCTCAAAATTTCTCAAAAAGTAATACTTTCTCTGTTTTACACTCCTTTGTAATACTTCAAAACATTGTTATTTCTTGTGGATTATTGTTCAAATTTCTTAGTTGTTTTGTAGTATTGCTTGGAGACAAGCAATGTCTAAGTGTGGGGGAGTTTGATATTCCATATTTGTGCTCCATATAATTATCATTTTGAGCTTGATTTTATGTTAAATTTTGGTGTTTTAATCATCATATATACTCCCTTTATCTCTTATTTGCTTTAGGTGATATTATTGAAGATTTAGAATTAAATGAAGCAAACAAGGGAAATTTATACAATGAAGAAAAACAGAGAAATGCAGAGAAAAATAGACTGGTGGAGAATTTTCACGTGTAATTTTGACCTTTATACAGATTTCAAATGCAAATGTGGTATTCTAAAAAATTATATAGGACATTCTGAAGTTTTCAGAATGGTAAAATTTGTGTCAATCAGAGTTCATTTGCCTATCCTACTTATGCTGCAAATTCATCTGTTCTGCATTGGATTCTATTTTTGACACAGTTCGGTATAATGATCATATCTTGAGTTCTAGATGCCCAATTTAGGTGATTCAAATCTCGGTGGAAAGCTATGATCCTGATCTACAACGTATATCAAGCCCTAGATCAGCCGATATAATGCTCTGAATTCACTTAGAAATCAAAACAGTGTCACAGTCGGGCAGCAGAACCTTGCACCAAAACAGGGGACAAGCGGCACTGTTTGTTGTGATCTAAGCGGCACCGTTTGTGTCGATCTAAATCTGCTTTTAAGCTGCTTTTATCTCTCTTTTGGGGCAGATTTTGATACCCCTTTAGGGCAAAAACGAGAGAGAGGGCTGGAGTGGCCAGAAAATAGCAAAAACCTATTCAAATCCCATCCCAAATCTTCATCTTTGCAAGAGAAATCAAGAGAAAAGATTGAATCTTTGAAGAAGGAGAACATCCACCCTGAAGATTCCAGACAAAAGCTGAACTTTCTCAACAAAATCGTGAAGAACTTCAACCTTGAAGAAGAGAGGAGATTTCAACCATGAAAATGAGCAATTCTTCCTCTTTCTTTGTTGTTTTATGTTCTTTGATTTGTAATATGTTGATGAACTAAACTTTTAAATACTTGGATGGGCATGAACCCTAGATTTTACTTATGTGAATGAATTGTTTCCTTGGTTGATTGAATTCGAATTTCTTGTGAATTGTTTGTGGATTTGAATGGTTGAATTGATTGGGTGGATTAATGATGTAAAATCTGGAATTCTTTCACTTGGAATTGAGAAAGGAAGGGTGATTGACAATTAATTCATAATCTGGAAATTTTCACTTGGAATTGAGAAAGGAAGGGTGAAATAGACCATACACAAACAATGAAGATGATTTAGTTAACTAGAGATAGAAACCTAAACATCTTCTTGATAATTAGAGAAATCTAATTGGGAATTCACAATTCTTAATGCATTCTTGGGTTGAATTGGTTAGAAAGAGATTTCAACTAATTAATCTAAGAGTAGAGAACTTTCATCTAGAGATAGAGTGAGTTCTATCATTGGAATTTCATCAAACATAAGACGTGAAATTTATCAACCAAGGGACATTTCTATCACATAGGTAATTCTAGGGGGATTAACCATCCAAGTATTATTTTCTCAATTGAATTCTCTCTTACAAGCAAAGATTAGTTAAGTTGGTTTAATTAGCTAAGCTAGACTTCTATTCCTAGTAGTAATTTCAATCATTTCCACAAAAAAATTTGATCGGCTAAACAATCTATCTATATCTATACTATACTAAAAGTATGGATAGGGGTCATGGGGATTTAAACTTGTTTTGTTTCTTCCTTTTTTGAATGTCCTAAAATTTCCTTCGATAAAATTATTTTTTGCATTTTTTAAAATGTATTAGTATCATTTTGATAGTTTTTGACATTTAAATGACAATTATTTACGAGTTACATAGAAACAATTAATTTTGAGAAATAGTTGTTAGTTAGTTTTAATAAAGATAAAATAAAGAATTAAAGAGAAAAGTAAGTTACTAAAAAAGAGTATTAAATAGAAAGACTTTATTTTCATAAATAATTATTAATTGTTTTCTAATTGCAATTATTAAATTAGTATATATACCTCTCAAATCATAGCTTGATTATGTTTTTGAAATTTTCAAAAAACATATTTTACTATTCTTATTTTGAGAATTTCAATTGTATGTTTTTTTCTTTTTTGAATGCCCTAAAATTTCCTTTGATAAAATTATATTTTACTTTTCTAAAATGTATTATTGTCATTTTAATAGTTTTTGACATTTAAATGATAATTATTTAGGAGTTACATACAAACAATTAATTTGGAGAAATTATTTGTAAGTTATGTTTAACAAAGATAACTTAAAGAATTAAAGAGAGAGGTAAGTTACTAAAAAAAAAGTATTAAAGAGAAAGATCTTATTGTCATAAATAATGATCAAAAAATCAGTTAACTTCTTTGTTTTTTTCCCCTATAATTGGATGCATGCATGGTGCTTTGTATAATTAATATTTATGGATAGGGGTCATGGAGATTTAAACTTGTTTTGTTTCTTCCTTTTTTGAATGCCCTAAAATGCCCTTCGATAAAATTATTTTTTACTTTTTTTAAAATGTATTATTTTTTACACATAAGGTGGAAAACAATTCACTATATAATTGAACTTTCAAATGCAACTTCTCCTGTTTATTAAAATCCGTAGGATGGAACCTGTTAGCAAGAAAGCAAATGTCTTCAACATTAAATGATTTGTAGTTGTTCCTGGGATCTCAAGCACAACTGAGAATAAACTACTCCACAACATCTTTAAATCTGCTATCTATCTCTTGTAATTGAGTGTCAATAACAACTAGAAAAACATCAATAATGATGCACAAAAGTGATTGTATTCTTCCTTATGACAGGTGATGCTTTTTCCAAGTTTATAATTTGCTCTAACATCAATGAAATTTTTTCTACAAAATTAAGAAAAATATGAATCTTATATGAATATTTTGAAAACAATTACATGAGTGAAGAAAATTACGCATAATCTCTAGCATTGGAAAAAATAGTATATTATTATTTTACAAAATCAACTAACATGATTACGGCAAAATATTACGCTAACTAAAAATTTCAAATACAAATATTACTTATAAAAGGTCCAAAATATAATACACATAAGGTGGAAAACAATTCACTATATAACTGCTACAAAATAATTTGGATGATTAGTAAAAGTATGAATTGTATCAAAATATTATCGGAATAATTAAATAAATTATAAAAAATAATTTATTTTTTACTATTATAAAAATAATTTATGATTTTACAAAAGACAAATAAAAAGTTAATTACGTGCAATTTGCACGTACATGATGCTAGTAGAATAGAAAATGAGTAATGATATTTAACCATCCCCGTAGATACGATATTGAATTTACTTGCCATTATACTACTTATAACGATAGGTGCACTTGCCTTGTGTTTGTGTGTAAATTGTTGAGGATTGTGATAAAAATTTAGTATAAAGGCATAGAAATAAAACACAACAGAAAATCAATAGAATATATGTTAATCTAACAACAAGGATAGTACTGTCGTTTGCATGAAATTTGCTTTGGCAGGAGGAGAATTGCTCTGGCAATAGCACCATCCGTTCTCCTTTAGCCAATAACAGACAGTTTTACCAACTTTCCAGATTTCGAATTTTATTTAACATTTTTCTTTTTCTTATCTTTTCTCTGTAGAGTTTGGATGAGAAGGTTTTAAGTGCGGTGCGGACAAAGAGTGAAACAAGTAGTACTAAAATATAGTAATATAATTTGCCCTCCGATGGAAGTGATTTTTAAGTTTTCCCCAAATAGATTAAGGAAACAAACTGGCTACATTTGTTTTTTTAATTGAAAAAGTCAAAGTGAATTAGTAAAAGATAAGGATAAAGGTTAAAAAAAAAATTACTGTCGCGATTTTTAAAACAATTTATAAGTATGGAAAAAAAGAAACATTTTCAAGACTATACTTATCTTCAACTAAGGGAGTAATTTATGCATATGTATCCTTGGAATTTTTGAAACCTTTTGTTAGAGGATCAGCAATATTATCTTTAGGTCTAATAAAATCTACGGACATTACCCTTTCTGACACTAACTTTCTTATAGACTTAAGTCTAACTTGGATGTGTCTCTTAATCTTTTAATTATACTTGGTACTATTATTTTAGCAATTGTGGTTTGACTATCACAATGCATAGATATAACAAGAATGGGCTTGCTGACCATGGCAAGGAGGACAAAAGTTCATATAGCCACTCAGCTTTAGTTCCAATAGTATCCAAGCAAATAACTCAACTTCAAATATTGGTCGAGTTATCAAAGTCTATTTACATGACTTCCAGGCGACAACTTAGCCACCCAAAGTAAACACATATCAAGTGCAATCGTTGCTATAAGAGTTCTTGGCAATCTAACTTGCATCAATGTACCCTTCAAGTACACAAGGGAATTTTTCATATTGCAATCCAAGGGATCTAGTTCTTTTAAGGTACCTTAGTAACCTATCGAAGTCCTCCAAATGAGTCCTATCAGGATAGTTTGTATATCTAGCCAACTTAGACACAACAAAAGATATATCTGGTCTTGAGCCAGTTGCAAGATATTATAAGCTACCAATAATTTGAAAATATCTTAATTAATACACGGGTTACCACTTTTATTCTTAAACAAACTACAGAAGGATTAGATAGAGTTTTATATTCTACAATTTTAATAAATATATTTATGACGAATATTCATCTCAATACAATGACACTAAGAAATAGTTATCCCCTTAGTTGAGCGTATCAATTTGAAGCCAAGAATTACATTGACAACTCCCATATCCTTCATTTCAAACTTACTTTTCAAGAATGACTTAGTCTCATTCATTATCGCAATGTTGTACCCAAATAGCGAAATATCATCCACATATAGGGCATTGAACAATAGATGCATTACCTTTAACTTTACAGTATACACACTTATCATTCTCATTCATGATGATGCCAAAGGATAAAATAGTTTTATTAACTTTATCATGCCATTGTTTAGGTGCTTGCTTACGACTATATAAGGACTTAACAAGCTTACAAACTTTTGCTCATTTTTCTTGGCTATAAATACCACAGACTAATTCGTATAAATCTTTTCTTCACGATTTCCATTAAGAAAATCTATTTTCACATTCATGTGGTAGATTGTGAAATCATATATAGAAGCCAATACAACAAGTACTCGAATTGAAGTCAAGCGAGCTATCAGGAAATAAGTATCAAAATAATCTATTCTCTCCTTTTGTTTGAACCCTTTGGAAATTAATCTGGCCTTATACTTATTTATGGTTCCATTTGGTTAAAGTATTTTCTTAAAGATCCACTTGCATTGAATAGTAGTATATCTAGAAGGGAGATTAACCAACTCCCATGTCCCATTGGAGACAATGGGATCCATCTCACTTTTGATAGCTCATTTTCCAATCCATAGCTTCTTGAAAGGTTAAAGGTTCACCATCAACATTGGACAAAGTTACTTCCAATGTCCTTAACTGCGTTAGCTATTTTACTTCTTCTAGGTTTTTGAAACTCCTCAAATTAAATGTTGGAACTACTTGGACTTGTCTCATATCTATCATCTTTTCCACGTAACCAGGAATGTAACTAGATGATAAGGCTGAATCTAAACTAGAAACATCTTGAAGCAAATTAGTTTTCATGGGAAAAACATCCTCAACGAATGTAGCATCACAATACTCAACTATTGTGTTAACATCTACACCAGGAATTTCATACTTGACTATAAAAAACCTCATGGCATAACTTGTTTCCACTTAACCAAGAAAGATAGCATCAACGGTTTTCGGTCCTCACATTTTCCTTTTGTGTTCAGGGATTATAACTTTTGTAAGACAATTCCATACACAAGTATTTTAAGTTGGGTTTTCTTGCCTTCCAAACATCAAATGGAGTTATCACTTTATGCTTATGAGGGACTCTATTTAGAATATGGCAAGTCGTATTCAAAGCCTCACCCACACACTCTTTGGTAATGCAGAAGTTAAAAGAAGACTGTTAATCATATATTTGTTTGCAACTTTGGTTAAGTTTGTAGCCTTTATCCTCTAACAATTTTGGAGGTAAAAAATAATTCCATCTGTTAGTTTGATCAAGTCTAGGTGATTGGCAATGTAAGCATGGTATCGGCAAGAGAAAGAACCCTGTAATTTATTTCTTGATTGTTAGACATTTTGAACTGTAATTCTGGAAATGATAGTTTCACATACCTTCATTGACGTGACAATGTTAGAGGAATTAAAAATTGGAACCTGTTCTCATATGTGCATATTGCATGTAATTTAGTTTCGAAGGATTTTGATTTTATTTGTACAAATTACCTATAGGTCTTTGCCTCTTCCGTGGTCTATTAGGATGAAAATTGCTCTGGCTACTACAAAGGATCTTGCTTTCATTCATGAGGAAGCAAAAATGCTAGTTATCTATCATGACTTCAAAACCTCCAACATCTTGTTAGATGAGGCATGTGATGATTAGTTCAGATTCATCTCTAATCTTCACTAGCATTTGATTTTTCAAATAAGACGATCCTTTTATTTTTTTAAAAAATATCTAATAAGATGTTTGATGGAGTTAGGCCTTATGATATGGGCCTTGCATACAATCCAAACATGGCCTGTGGCGAATAGAATTGGCATAACGCCTGATCCCAACAAGATTGGAATCAATCATTAAGTTGATTTCTAAAAAAGAACCACAGGTATGAACCCCTACAAATATATCTACTTTCTCTCTTTTTGGGTCAATTCAAGTAATGGCTTAAGCATCAGAGGGTTTTTGTGGTGAAGGCTGGGTCTGGTTCCAGTGCTGCACGTACTTTTTGCAGTATATGCTGGACTCATTGACGATCGTCCGATCATGATCCAACGGCTGAAATTCAACGTCTGAACAATTGTTCATACTTGAACAATTTTTACTGAACAATTATAAACGATTGTTCAGTAAAAATTGTTCAAGTCTGAACAATTGTTCCGACGTTGAATTTCAGCCGTTGGATCACGATCGGACGATCGTAAATGAGTCCAGCATATACTGCAAAAAGTACGTGCAGCACTGGAACTAAATCGGTGAAGGCTCCTCCCTGACTTGATTGTGATATTGCCTATTGGGTTCTTTCGTGAAGGTTTGCTATTCCAAGAGGTTTGACGTCTAACAATTGGTGCTCACCATGGTTGACCTATGGGTACCCTTTTTTCTTTCTTCTTCTCATGGATCCTTCCCAAGATTCTCTGGATCCTCTTTGTGTATACCAATGACGACGCTGACTAGGCCCCACTCTCTCTCATTTTTCCCAAGACACATAGCCTTTTCCTGATGCGGCTGGTCCTTCTAGTACTTCGGCTAGCATGCTACCTCTACCAATCATCCTAGATCAATAGCGTGCTCTCCAAGCCTAGATTCAATCAATCAACACTTTTCCTCTTCAGGGACCTCATACCCCCGATCATGCAACCGGCCATATGGCTTCTACAGCTGACCCACTCATGTCATATCCTGCCTATGGTTCTCACAAGAAGGGCAGAGAATAGGGATATAAGCCAGTGATGATCCTCCACATGAGAGTATGCCTAAACCAGATACACTAGATAACAACGAAAGAGAAGCCCAGGCAGCTATGATGAAGATAATGAACAATGTGCGACAATACAATTTTGGAAACTGGAATTTCATCCAACATAATCCTCTGTGAGAAGAATTTCAGCACGCCATCTTAGATGCACGATTTTACAACATTAAGTTTGATAAATATGATGGTACTAGAGATCCACGAGAACATCTGGAGAAATCAATGTCCCTAATGCTACAAAGGAACGCTTCCCATTTTGCCTTATGTTGGATATTTCCAAGTTCCGTAAAAACACAAGCCTAATGATGTTTTCCTCACTCAAACCGCGTAACATATCCACTTTGTATTAGTTGGTTGAATGGTTTTGAATCACTTTTTCACCAACATTATCGACAGAAGACCATTGATGATCTACTTTATATCCGTCAAAAGCCTGAGGAATTTGTCGCTAACTACACGACCTTGTTTGGCCAAGAGGCACTAGATATTGGCGACCTTCAAGACGAGATGTATGTCAAAGTATATGTTCACGGGTGTTGGAGACTTCGCCCTTGGTTGGTAAGCTAACGTTAAGTAATCCTTGTACCATTACATACCTTCACCATCACTTGCAACATTTTATTATAGGAGATGAGATCATACGTAATAGAAAAAAGCTTGATTGAGAAGTGGAGGAACAAGAGTGGGAAATGAAAGAAAAGTGATGAAAGCGGGTAAAAATCGATGCTCGGGACAATGTAAATGCTCGGGCACCTGCTCGGGTACCTTCTTCAAATATTACTTTTGTGTCAGCCCAAGCTTGCTCCCTCTCTATCCCTTCTTATCTCTATGCCAAAAATCTTCTCAACTTCTTCCAAATCCTTCATCTCGAATCTTTACTCAACTGTGCCTTCAACTTATCAATCTCAACTTGGCTCTTAGCTGCTATTAGCATATTAGGAACATATAAGAGCAGGTAGACATAGGAACTATCTTAAAGTCTATGCAAATATACAAAATGATCGTATTTGCATCTTATATACTTCTGATCTTTCATAAACTTGTCAAATCATTTGTACCACTTCCTTGGAGATTGTTTCAGTTTATAAACATAATTTTCTTTACCTACAACCTTATATTCATCTGCTGAATCATATAGATTTCCTCATCCAAGTCACCATGTAAGAATGTAGTCTTCAAATCAAGTTGTACTAACTCCAAATTCAATTGCGCTACCAAGACCAACAAATAGAGAAATGTTTAACAGTTGGAGAAAATACCTTATTATAATCAATCCCCTTCTGTTGACCATTATCTTTCCTTGAAGCGAACATTATCTTTTTCAGAAAATCTTCTTTCTTTGTAAACACCCATTTGCATCCAATCGTCTACTTGCCATTTGGTAGTTTTGTTAGCTTTTATGTCTTATTCTTCTGAAGTGATTGTATTTCTTCTTCTATTGCACCTTTCCGTCTGCTACTTTCTATTCTCTGGACGGCTTCTAGAAAGGTGGATAGAATATCACCAATAACTGAAAGTGCATAAGCCACCATGTCAGTAAAATGGATAGGTTTATGAGTTTCTCGTCTTGTCCCTCTAACTACAATTGACTCTAACTGCTGTGGAGGCTCTTGTATCTGAATTTCTTCTTCATCAAACTCTTCTTCTACCATAGGTGAGTCATTGGTGGTGAATTTTGCTAGGATCATCACTGCCTGTTCAAACTCCACCTGCTTTGACGAACACTACACCTGCTTTAGAGTACTATCAGCCCCTTCTAAATTTACCATTTTCAATATGGTAGATTCAACAAAGGTAACATCTCAGCTGGTCTTCTTTGCCTCTAGACACCATAAATGATATCCCTTCACTCCAACATTAAAGCCCATAAATAGAGCTTTCTTTTGCTCGTGGATCTAATTTTGATTCTTTCACACGATAATATGTAATAGAACCAAAAACATGAAAGGAATCATAATCTGTTGTAGGTTTCCCAAACCATACGTCTAAAGAAGTCTTGCCATATAAAGCAGAAAATGGCAAGCAATTGACGAGTTGTTGAGCGTACGTCACAGCCTCAGTCCAAAAGTTTCTACCTAATCTAACATTAGATTACGTACAACAAACTTTCTCCACAAGTGTCTTGTTCATATGTTCTGACACCCCATTCTATTGCAGTGTTTTTCTGACCATGAAGTGCGGAACTATGCCACAATATTGGCATATCTTCAAGAAAGGATCACTCTTGTATTCTCCACCATTGTTTGTTTGGAGAACTTTGATCTTCCATCCCGTCTGGTTTTCAGCTTGGGCTTTCTGCTTAGGGAAAATTCCAAGCACTTCATCTTTGTTCGTCATAGTAAACACCCATACTCTTATCGAAAAAATCATAAACAAAGGTAACAAAATAATGCCTACCTCCGAGTGACGGAGTCTTGGCAGGTTCCCACACATCCGAGTGCACATAATCTAGAATCCTCTTGGTATTATGGATAGCAATGCCAAATTTCACTCTTCATTATTTTCCCAGACCACAATGCTCACAAAATTTAAATTTGCAAGTCTTCGTACCTCTCAACAACTCTTGCTTGGCAAGATTTTGTAAGGATTTTTCACCAGAATGTCCCAGCCCCAATGCCACAGGTTTGTTGCCTCTGTATCCTTCTTGCAATTTGAAGTTGTTGCTGCTCTCTCAAGCCTTTCAGCATAACCAGTGCTTCAGAAGTTGCTTTAAGAACTCTATCTCGTATCAAAGAGATAAGATTCTTCTTCAAAGCCCCCAAAATTATTCTTCTTCAGCATAACCAAAGCCCTCAAAGAGATAAGATTCTTCTTCAATTTTTGCACGTATCGAACATCCCTCAAATTTCTTGTGGATGTATCTTGATTTTGTAGCTTGATTAAACCTAGCTCGATTGTCTTACATGGACTATCATTGTCCATGTAAACAACCTCACCATTGAGTTCCTGTAAATCAAAGAACCACTCCAGGATAGGAGACATATTGTAAGTGTAACCAGAATTCAAAATCCACTCATCTGGATATGAAGCTGAAGGTAAAACCACTAAAGAAATATTTGTTTTTGCGTCACTTTTGTACTCTGCAACAATTGCATTTTGTGGAGCCTTCCCTTTGATCTTCAACTTTGGACAGTCATTCTTCCAATGTCCTTTCTCATGATAAATAGCACATTGATCTTTAGCAACTCGACTTTTTGATTTGGATCTTCCTCTTCTTCCCTTTGATTGGCTTTGTTGACAACCTCTTGTCACCAATGCTTCATCTACTGTAGCTGCTTTGTTTTCTAGTTTATCATGCTTTCTCAATTCTTGGCTATACAAGGCAGAACATACATCATCTAAAGATACATTTTTCTTCACATGAATTAACGTAGTCTCTAAGTGTTCAAATTCATCGGTAAGGGATGAAGACAACATTAAAGCCAAATTCTCATCCTCAAATTTTAGATCTAAATTTAAAAAGTATGATACTGACTGATTAAACATAGTGATGTATTTCTTTATAATTTAACAGGTCTGCTACTGATTGGTAATCAAATTGGAATAGCATTTTCTTTATAAGAAGTATATTCTAACCACTCTTTTTCAGAAACTTGTCCTCCAATGCCTTCCACAATTAGTGTACAGAAGTCTCATTCTTGAAATTATATTTCTACTCTTTGGACAGGTATGATCGAATTGTTCTGGATGCGAATTAATTCATAATATTTCAATCATTATCTTCAACATCTTTCGGTTTTTCCTGCAATGGCAATCCCAAGACCCTGTTAGAAAAGGTAGTCCAAGACTTCCCCTTGCCACATACCGAAATGACCAATACCATCAAATATTTCCACCGCTAATTTCAAACTTGACAACGGAATCCCCGACCATGATATCGAGGAAACTGATGTCCTTGGTATTACATTTGTAGTAGATGTCATTACAGAACTAAAATATAGTATTCAATTTTAGAAAAAAACAAACAAGCCAAGGACGAGTCTTCGACTCAAATACCACTTGTTGGGAATTATGAGTAATAATTTCTTCTAAAGCAAACTTCTACTAAATTGAAAAATACAAAATATTATGAATATACCCAACAAATAATATTGAGTAATATAATCGAAAAGAAACATTAGTAATAAATAAATGCAGAATAAAAGAAGATATGAAAAGAACACACCCTAAAAATTTTGATAACAAAGTTCGAGAAAAGTATATCTAGTCTTCGAGCACCACTTAAGCAGCCCGCTTATATTTATATATGAGAGAAGAAAGCATAAATTGGAGTGCTCTAAGTGTGAGGGAAGAGTCGCCTGTTATAGGGATCAAATCCCCTCACAAATTCATCACCTACCAATGTGGGATCTAAAAATGTGTCAATAACCAATAACAGGAATATTGCTCACAACAAAGATGAACGAGGTGAAGCAGTAAGTTTGGCTGTGAGAGTTGGACAAATTGTACAAAAATCAAACACATAAAAAGTCTCAACTGCATTGCGCCGTGTGTGGAAAATTTGGTCACGAAATGGAAGATAGCTTTCAAGTTATTG
Source organism: Rauvolfia tetraphylla (assembly GCA_030512225.1). Taxonomy (NCBI): domain Eukaryota; kingdom Viridiplantae; phylum Streptophyta; class Magnoliopsida; order Gentianales; family Apocynaceae; genus Rauvolfia; species Rauvolfia tetraphylla. The sequence continues at coordinate 3,079,381 of JAJQKT010000004.1, read as the reverse complement.
GATATCCTAATTGGTGGAATAATAAAATTAAAACATCTAGAAATCGAGGAGGTAGAGGTAGACGGAACTCCATGACAGGACTGTTAGGAGTTGCCTGTTATCGCACTAACTCCACATTAGTATGATATTGTCCCCTTGGGCTAAGCCCTCACAGATTTATTTTTGGGCATCCCCCAAAATGGTTCGAACTAATGGAGTTATCTTGAATCTTATATTTTAGGCAACTCTTCCTTCAATTTTTCTTGCGGGACTTAGTTTGTAACCCAATAATCCTCCCCTCAAACTAAGGACTACACAAGACACGTCCTCTCCTTCAGTGATAATCCATTTAATTTGCCAACCATCTTGCACCGCCGCTACCAACTAGCGGGACACGCCGCCTGATCACAACATTTTCAGAAAGACTATCGACACAGGGCATCAACCGTAGATCTCTATTCGCTATATCCTTTTAATCTGCCAATTATCTTGCACCGCCACTACCAACCAGTGGGACACGCCACTTGATCAGAATATTATTAGGAAAACTTTCAACACAAGGCTTCAACTGCAGATCTCTATTCCGTACAGAGGAGTTTCCCGCATAGCACTACGTCACTCAATAACCATAGGCTCTGATACCAGTTGTAAGGATCAAGAACATACCACACAATCTCTAATGAAGAAAACAAGAAACGAAGAAGAAAATAGAGAGAGAAATCTAAGGAGAGACAAGATACGTGGTAATGCCCGTAGGTAAACTCCACGGCGGCAGGGTTATATATTGATGATTTAGAGTATATACAGTTACGAAGAATACATGATATAAAAATAGCTATCTGGAGAATAAAAGGTACAACCTAAATACTAATTAAATATTAATCAGGCTCCACAACCTAACAATTCTCCCACTTGGAGACTGATCCAGTCACCAAAAGAAAATGCATTCTCAAAAAACAAAAATTCTCTACATCATCAATATCTTCACCGCACCGTAACATCTGTAGAAGCTACAGAAGACCAACCAAGGTTTTACACAACCCCAATTTCCTAACATCAGCATATTTTGTCCACATGTCTGCTGGATTCTTTGCACCCTCTATCTTCTCCAAACACATATCACCATCTTCCACTGTCTTGCAAGTGAAATGATACCATCTTCTGATGTGTTTTGTTTTCGAATGATAAACTGGGTTCTTCACCAACTGTATGGCACTCTGGCTATCTGTGTAAAGAATCTTCTCATGCTGGTTCTTGCCCAACTCTTCCAGATAATCTGCCAGCCATATCATCTTTTTTCCAGCTTCACCTATTGCCACATACTCAACCTCAGTAGATGAAAGAGCAACACACTTCTGAAGCCTGGACATCTAGCTCACTGTTGTTCCATCTATAGTCTAGATATACCCAGATGTGCTCTTGCTCGAGTCCACATCCCCACTAAAATCAGCATCCATGAAACCCTATAGAATCACTTTGCCATTTCCATAACAGAGTTAAGTACTGGATGTACCTCTCAAATATCTCAGAAGCCACTTCACAGCTTTTCAATGTTCTTTCTCCGGGTTTGACATGTAGCTGCTAACAACTCCCACTGCATGTGCTATATCTGGTCTAGTACAGATCATAGCATATGTAAAGCTCTTAACTGTAGAAGCATATGGAACAAGCGCCATGTGCTTACACTCCTCAACTGTCTTGGGCGACTACTCCTATGACAATTTAAGATGATTTGGCAATGGAGCAATCCTGCGTTTAGCATCTTTCATCCTGAAGCTGGACAACACCTTCTCAATGTACTGCTCTTGAGATAGATTTAAAGTACCAGCAGATCTATTTCGAAAAATTCTCATCCCAAGAATCTACTTCGCTGCACCCAAATCCTTCATCTCAAACACTGAAGACATGTTTGCCTTCAAATTGTTTATCTCTCTCATACTAGAACCTGCAATCAACATGTCATCCACATACAAGAGTAAAAACATATAAAAATCAGTGTATTTCTTGAAGTAACAACACTGATACTTTTCACTCCTGTGAAAACCATTCTTAATCATGAATGAGTCAAACTTCTTGTACCACTGTCTGGGTGCTTGCTTTAGTCTATACAAACTCCTGTTGAGCTTACATACCATATGTTTCTTCCTGGAACAATAAATCCTTCAGGTTGCTGCATATAGATCTCCTTATCTAAATCTCCATGTAAAAATGCTGTTTTTACATCCATTTGCTCTAGGTGCAAATTTTCTGATGCAGCAATACTCAACAGAATTCGAATAGTAGTTAATTTCACAATAGGAGCAAATATTTCAGCATAATCAATACCTTTCCTTTGTGAGTGTCCTTTAACCACTAACCGAGCCTTAAACCTCCTTTTGCCATCTAGTTCTGCCTTGATTCTAAACACCCACTTGTTCAACAAAGCTCTTTTCCCTGCAGGTAACTCAGACAAAACCCATGTATTATTCTTTTCAAGTGAGTCTATGGCTTGCTCCCACTTTATTGAATCCTTCACCTGTAGGGCCTCATCAAAGGACTCTGATTCCCCTTCGTCAGTCAGTAACAAATAATGTAATGAAGGTGAATACCTATCTAGTGCTTTGATGATCCTCGATGATCTCCTCAACACCGGCTCAGGTGTCACTTGCTCTGCCTCAAGTTCTTCAGCAGCAGTCTCCGGAGTGTCTTGAGATTTCATTGCAGCATCACTGGACAAACTCTCCTGTAACTCAATTTCAACTCCCACTTGCTTTGTAGTCTCTGAATTTGTCTTCTCTTTGTCCTTGTACAACACATTTTAATCAAAGGTCACGTCATAGTGTCTCAAGATCTTTCTGGTTTTTGTCATCCCAAAACCTGTAGCCAAATGTGTCAGAACCATAGCCTATGAAGTAGCACTTCACAGCATTGGTATCAAGCTTGTCTCTTTTCTCTGGATCAACATGAACATAAGCAGTGCAACCAAAAGTTCTCCAATGAGAGTACTTGAGTTCTTTTCCTGTCCATACCTCTTCTGGAATCTTGAATCCTAGAGGAACTGATGATCCTCTGTTAATCTAGTATGTAGTCGTGCTCACAGTATCTACTCAAAACGTCTTTGGCAATCCAGAATATATTCTCATGCTCCTAGCAGGCTCATTTAATGTTCTGTTCATCCCCTCAGTAATTCTACTCCGCCATGCCTTACCAGCAACTGTCCTTATCAATCTGATTCCCTCAGCTAAACAGAATGCTTTGAATTCTGACTTGTTATATTCCCCTCCATTGTCAGACCTTAAGCATTTGATCTTCAAACCAGTCTCATTCTCAACTTTAGCTTTCCATCTCTTGAATGTGTCAAATATATCTGAGTTGTCTTTCAAGAAGTAAACCCATACCTTATTGCTGAAATCATCAATGAAGGTGACATAAAACTTGGATCCACCAAGTGATGAAACTGGAGATGGTCCCCAAACATTAGTGTGGACCATTTCAAACCGCACTTTCTTTGGTTCTCTGGGGATCTTCGTGAAGCTAACTCTTTTCCGTTTTCTCATAACACAGCTCTCACAAAGACCCGTATTAACAGATTTCAAACCCTCTAAAGCTCCTTTTGCAACCAGCATCTTCATTCATTTAGCACTCATGTGTCCAAGTCTGTTGTGCCATGACTTGAACTGGAATCACATTCAGCAACAGTAGCCATATTTATACACCCTGCAGTGTTGTATAAGGTTCCAGATTTTGTGCCATGAGCTACCACCATAGCACCTTTCACAATCTTCCATGAACTCTTCCCAAACTCTACTGCACAGCATGTGCTGTCCAACTGACTAGTAGAGATCCGATTTTTCTTGAGACCAGGAATATATATGACATCCTCCAATATCCAATGATTTCCTGTTGGAGTTTGTATGCAGACATCCCCCTTTTTCTTCAATGTCCAGGCTCTTATTATCAGCAAGATACACCTTCCCAAAATTTCCAGACTTAAAATTTCGGAACAATTCCTTTCTTGGAGACAAATGAAAAGATGCACTCGAATCCAAAATCCAGGATTCAACCAGGCTATCCACACTAAGGATTAGAGCATCCCCAATATCTTCTGGTGAATTTACAGAATCATTATCATCTCCGGATTTGTGATTCTGCTTCTTCTTTGGTTTTGTATAGTCAGTCCAAAAGTACTCTTTTTCTCCACAATTCCAAACACGTTACGTTTGGTTTGTTTGGAGATTTTCCTTTGTTTCGTGATGTTGATCGGCCATGTTTGATTTGGCCCTTCAATCTGCTTCTCCCCCTTCGATCAACGCTGAGAGTACTACCCGATGAATCCCCAATTTCTCGTTGGTGAATACTTTCGCTGAGAACACCATCTCGGATTTCAACAAACTTTAGTTTCTCAGACCCTCGAGAACTGTTAATCGCAGTAACAACAATATCCCAAAACTAGGGTAAAGAAGACTTCAAAATAATTACTTTAATTTCATCTTCGAAACTAATATCCACAAATCCTCAATAGATCCACTTTCAGACATCTATAAATTGAACAATTTACGCATCAAATATACCTTGTTTATAGCCAACGAGTTATCGTACATATTGGCGAGCGCTTTCAACAGATCTGCCGTTGACTTCTCCTTGACGATGTTGAAAGCCACAATTCTAGACATCGTCAATCGGATCAACCCTAGAGGCTGCCGATCCTTGAGCTTCCACTGCTCCTCGGTCATGGAATCCGGCTTCACCCCGGACAAGGGTTCGTGAAGATCTTTCTGGTACAGATAATCTTCAATCCGCATCTTCCAAAAACCAAAATCAGATCCATCAAACTTCTCGATTCCAATCTTCGTACTCTCTATCTGAACAAATCGTAGTGAATTTCTCCTAGCTCTGATACCACTTGTTAGGAGTTGTCTGTTATCGCACTAACTCCACATTAGTATGATATTGTCCATTTTGGACTAAGCCCTCACATATTTATTTTTGTGCATCTTCCAAACGGCCTCGTACTAATTGAGTTATCTTGAATCTTATATTTTAGGCAACTTTTCCTCCAATTTTTCATATGGGACTTATTTGTAACCCAACAAGGACGAGGCAAAGGCAAAAATCAGAAACCAGGATTGTGTCTGCTCATGCTTCAACGGGAACTGGAGAACCAAATACACCCAATTTGATCTCTGGGGAAGGTCTAGCGATGCCTGGTCTCAATCCATAACGATGGACTACTTTGCCTAACTTCTTGAATTCCCAGACTTCTTCCTCCAATGCAACCGAAAAATTGATTAGTAAGAAAGGCAACGTTTGGTTGTTAGACAGGCGCTTCTCGGCACTTGATTGGTTTATGTTAGAATTTATTGATGTGCGTGGCATTCCACCATGTTTCGTAATATTGCTTGATGGTTCTGCAAGCGTGGATATCAAATCTAGGAGTGTTCGTTTGAACTCAAAACTAATATTGCAGCATGTTTTGTTTATGCCTAAACTCACATGCAACTTGATCTCTGTATCTCAACTGATTCGTGATAACTCTTGGATCGAGGACAATGATTGGAACCAGTAAGAAGTTCCGAGGGGTCTATCGGTTTCTCTTTGAAAATTTGGACGATTACGACAATATTGTGGCAAATAAAGTGGTTACCAGTGAATTCGTTCAGCTTTGGCACCAGCATTAAGGACATCTTTCCACTTCTTCACTTGGTTATTTACTTATGTTTGATGGCTCTGACAACAACAAAATAAAATCTAGAAATGATTGTGATTTGTTTTAGGGAGATGCAGACTACAGAGAATTTTCCTTTGAGCAATAATAAAGCAAGTGCTAGACTTTCTTTGATACATTGTGACTTGTGGGGTTCCTAAGGTTGCTGCTTCTTGTGGTGCAAGCTATTTTTTTTATTATGGTTGGTGATTTTTCTACAGCTGTGTGGATTTATTTATTGGTTGAGGAAAGTGAAGTTGCTCTTACTTTGCAACGATTATGTGAAATGGTGAAAAGTCAGTTTGCCACTAAAGTGAAAATTTTACGCTCCTATAGTAGAACTGAATTCATGTGTCTTACCTCTCCTTTTGCACAAAAAGGCATCATCCATCAGACATCTATTGTTGGTGCTCCAGAACAACACAGTAGAATGGAAAGAAAACATCATCATATCCTAAATGTTGCTCGTGCATTAAGATTTCAAGCAAATTTGCCTTTGCATTTTTGGGGTGAATGTGTTTTGACCGCTGGTTACTTAATCAATTGCACACCTAGTTCCTTGTTAAGTGGTAAAAGTTCATATGAATTGTTATTTGGCACTGTTCCATCTTAGATCACCTGCATGATTTTGGCTGTCTTTGTTATCCACATATTAAACTCACTAACAAGTTTCTTACTCGGACTCGAAAATGTATTTTTGTGGGTTATCCTTATGCAAAGAAGGACTGGAAATTGTATGATTTGGACAAAGAGAAGTATTTTGTTTCCTAGGAGGTTAAGTTCTTTGAACATTCCTACCCTTATGCTTCGCCTGTTCCTTCACAGCAGTTTCATGGGTCTTCTTCAGATAATTTTTTCGATTCAGGCACAGGTTTCAGGGGAGTATGGTGGATGATCTAGATGATTCTCAAGCCCTATCTACTGGAAGTGAAAGTTTAAATAACTTTGTGAATGCCTCCCCGTTTTGAATCAAAATATCTTGGCAAGGTCTGGCGGTTCTGAAAATCTCTTTATCGATTAGAACAAGCATCGAGGTGATGGTTGTCAAAGCTCTCGGTTGCTCTTAAGGCTTACGGTTTTGTTCAATCTTGTGCGGATTATTATCCCTTTGTTCATCGCAAGAATGGTCAGTTTTTGTGTGTCCTTGTTTATGTTGATGATATTCTGATTACCAAAGCTGATGTGATTCTATTCATGCCTTTAAATGGCACATGACTTCTTGTCTTCACATGAAAGATTTTGGTATCCTAAAATATTTTTTGAGACTTGAGATTGCTCGGAATACATAGGGATTATATTTGTTCCAGCGTAAGTACGCATGGACATTATTACAGCTATGGGTTTGCTTGGTGCTAAGCCAATTTCTTCTCCCATTGATGCTCATCATGATCATGCTAAGGCTGAAGGACCTCCTATGGTTAAACCCGACAAATTCCGGCGTTTGGTTGGATAAGTGATCTATTTGACTATTACTCGACCTAAGTTACTGCGTTCATATTCATGTATAGTTTATTAGCAACCCGTTGGATGCTCATTGGCATGCGGCCTTTCGGGTGGTTCATTATCTCAAGAATAATCCTAGACAAGGACTTCTCCTGCCTTCTAATACTGACTGGCGTCTGATGGCTTATTGTGATTCCAATTGGACTAGTTATCCTATTACTTGGAAGTCCATCACTGGTTATTTTCTTAACCTTGGTGCTTCTCCAATTTATTGGCGAACGAAGAAGCAACCGGCAATTTCTCGTTCATCTGCCGAAGCTGAATATCCAGCGATGAGTATGATATGTTGTGAGTTGAAATAGCTCTACCAGTTGCTATTTGATCTTGATGTGACCCTTCCCAAGCCTATTCCATTGTTTTGTGATAGCCAAGCAGCCATCCACATTGCTTCCAATCCGGTCTTTCATAAACGCACTAAGCACTAACTTGAGGGGAGTATTGGAAGATGACAGGTATATATATATAAGGATTCTTGTACAGGAGGTTCGATCCCAAAACTATTCTGTCATTCCTTTAACAAAATTAAGGATTGCAAGCAGAACATGAAGTTTTTCAGCTTGTCATGAATACCCGGACTTGACCATTTAGCCAGTAGGATTAATCTCGGAATAGAAACGAGATTATTATTCCAAAACCAAATATCAAGAAACTAAAAATTAAACATTAATTAGTAGGCAAATAAAAAAAACATACTCTTAGTGCTTAAGTACCACAACACAGGGAAATGAAAAACGAACTGTAGGAAGTCTTTAAAAATCTCCACAGCATGCATCAAATGATTAATATTGAAAATGAATGTTACCCTTCTTTCAGAATTGAGTAATCTATTTGGACTTAATATAAAATAAAAAATAATTTAATTATAAATAAATTACTATGATATCTTTATTAATTTAAAAAGTTAATGGTATTACATATATGTTTATGGAGTTTAACTCTTTTAAATAAACATAATTAAAAAAGTTAGTAGAAGGACCATAATATTAGCACCATTGTCAAATAGGCAAGTGGTGAGCAGACTAGCCCATTTGTCTAGTGAATTAGTTAGGCTTGGACCTAACTTGTCCAAACCCATTTATATACGAGCCTAACCAACCCACTGTGTTTTACCGATGGATTACAGTGAGCCAGAGTAGGCCCGTCCATAATTTTTTTTTAATTACAACATGAAATGACGTCGTTTCATATTATGTAGGTAAAAAAAATATTAACATAATATGAAATGACATCATTTCATTTTTTTTTTATAAAAAATACTTAGCCTGCGGACCACTTATATGTGCATATGGGTTGGGCATATTACGGCCCCCCAATAAATGGGCCTAGCCCACAGCGTGCAAGAGCGGGGCAAGCCAGTTTAACACTACTAAATATTATCTAAGTTTACTTCCCTTAAATTAAAAAAATTCTTAGTTGAAGTTTAGATAAATTATATATTATTGCTTTAAAGGGCCATTCAAATTTAGGCATTTTTAAAAGAAAATATAGACATTCAATTTTGCTCCTTCCTTCCCATTTCTGTTCACCGTATTTGATTACGTATGAAATTTTCTACGAAAGTTTAAATTGCATTATAAAAGTGATATGGTATTCTTTCTGTACATAATTGAATATCTATTTTTTTAAAGACGTCCTCAATTGAATGCCTATTTTTTAAAAATAATTATATATTTCACCTAAACTTTCATTAATAACTTTTTAGTTTAAGAGAAGTAAGCTCATTTAACATAACGGTTACACCACTAATCTCTCACACTCTCTTAATTTAAGATATTTAAGTTTTCCTAACTTATGGGTCTTGCTTTAACCTCTTTAATTAATAATGATTAATTTTTTATAGTTAAACTAGTCTCTTTAATTTTATACTAAGTCAAAATAAAACATTTAACTGGAAATGAAAAGTAAAAAATATGTGGGCCAATGAATACTTTATATAAAATTTAGATATATAAAAGTGATATGTTATTTATATAATGAATGATTGATAATATATAATATATTAATTTTTAATAAAACTATTAAATATTTTTAAACATTTAAATATAATAATAAGATAGTTAAACGAGACAGTAAAAGAGGAAATCGTCGTGTTGAACTGACGCTCGACTGGAAGGCCACAAAATTCCATAATCTGTGAAGCCTTCTAAGTTTAATGAGTGTTTTCTTTCTTTTTTTTTTCTTCTTGGCAACTACACGAACTGGTACATAAAATGAAAAAGATAGGATAGTCTTTGGTCTTTGGTCTTTTGCATGTGAATAAAGCAGCAGGCATATCTCAATTGCATGTGAGTTTATTTCCTTTCTTATTTTCTTTTCCTGACAACTACGCGGATTTGTATATAAAATGAAAACGACAGGATGGTCTTTGGTCTTTTGCATATATATATATATATATATATATATATATATATATATATATATATATATATACCTGATAGGAAATTTTTTGTAAAAGTTTGAATTGTATTATAAAAATAATATAATATAATAAAAAGTAATAAATATGTAAGTTAATGGGTACTTTATTTTTAAATTTAAATAAATAAAAGTAATATATAGTAAAATTAGTAATTGATTAATAGTATAAAATATATTAAAATATTTTTTTGTAAAAAATATTAATTATTTTAAAATATTTCAATATAATAAGGAGGTCAATTGAAGTAGAAACGATATATATATATATATATATATATATATATATATATATATATATATATATATATATATATATATCACCTTATCATTGTACCAAACGTAGAGAGAATCGTGGAGAGAACTCGCCAACACTTTGTCCCCTCCAATTCATATGGCTATTATTTAAGTAAGTGTATAGTTGGAATTGAACCAGTCGAACATCTTCAAATTAACTAAGGAAATTGATAGTACGTTGATGCTTAAAAAATCTTTATCGTTTCCGTAACAACTTGAAAGGTATTAATTACTTTTTTTTAACTAACCATTCAAATTATAATATTAAATAAGAATATTTTAGACATTTATCAAAATTTTCATAAATTTTATGAAAATAATAATTTACGTATAAAATTTAAAAGAATGTACTTTTTAATACAATATATACATGATTTCAATATAATATTCTAGCACTTCCCTTTGTTGGAGGGAAGAAAATAAAATATATTAAATGGATCCCATAACTATCTATGGATATAGATGACAAAATATATTCTGTCTACTTAAAAATATAAACCCTTTTGACACCTTATGTATAAATTAAGAAAGAAAAAAGTAAGTGATATTTTTTTTATCCTTAACAAATTAAATTATTCTTTACTAACATGAGAGAGAATGGAGGAAATTATTTTTATAATTGATGAAAATTATTTCACGTCAAGTCAATAGGAATATTCATTTCGGGAAAAATGGAATACATATTATTTGATAGAAAACCTTTCACTTTGTTTTTCTTTTTTATTGTCTAAAGAGATATTGATAAAGAGGAAATGAAAATCAATAGTTCACTATGGATGTTGTGACTCAGTTAAGAAGTAATTATCTTTTAAACAATCTTTGTAAAAGGGAAGTTAAATGTATGTACATATGTAGATTTTGAATTTCTTGTTGTCTTGCTAATATAATTTGATTATGTACTTATACATTTTGTAGGTATAATTCTTAAAGAAATTAGAAATTTAATAATGCTCAGGCAATTAGGGCATTCTGAGAACTACTTGACAAGTACAGTGATAGAGTAAACTATAACAGCACTAAATTTGGATACCTGAACTTTTTAGAACATTCTTGACAAAGTTATTTAAGAACTCGTGATATAGAGACTTCATCTTGAGAGAGTTTAACAACACACTTTATCTTTCTATTGTATTATTCTTGCATTAAAGTGTGTTGTTGCTGTTCCAACATTGAATACTGATTCTTCAACAAATGTTGGAGGCGCTTGAGAAGTTCGTGTTCCATCCACCTAAAAGAAAAAAGGGTTCTATGGCTAACAGAGTCAATTGTGATACATTAAGTATAAGTATGATCTTGTAACATCCTGTCGAAAGGCAGTCGACACATCCGTTGATGCGAGTTCAACATAAGAGAGGTATAGTTAGTTGATAGTTTGACAATCCTGGAGGCAATGACTTTGGCTATATGATAGTTCAACAATCGTGGAGGTAGAAGTTGCGATTTGTGTGTTTTTAATCTTGAAGGCAATATTGTGATTGATTGAATTTCTAGTTGTTAATGCAGTATTGTGGTTCTGGAATTTCCAACTATTAAGGCAGCATTGGCAAATGGTGTTTTTTAAGTCCACTAGGGGAATTACTAGAGAAGATTGAGAGAATATTCCTGTGCTACAAAAAGTTTAGTAGATTGCTTTTTTGGCCATGATCTCGCAAACGCAGGCTGCGGACCAAACAGCTTTATCAATTTTCTTGTGTTAAACTTTATTACTTTATTTGTGTGAGTTGTGTTAAACTGTGCATAACTGACTTCAACTCATGGAGTTTGACAGAGGCATAAGAGTTGCATAAACTTAACCATACAAGTGGTATCTGCATGGGTAATTAGTTATTGTTGATTGGCTATTAATTTAGCAGGTGAGATCGTAGGAAATGTGGTTTTTGCAACTGTGACAAACAAAGCAGGATAAATAACAAGGCCGTCGCTATTGGATGGAGCATACTATGCTACTAGAAAGCACGAATAAGAATATTCATTCATATTGTTAATGAGAATGCATGTATTGCTATTCAAGAAGGATGGACTCCGCCAACTGTCATGAATGATGATGGTGTTTGATGTGATTCTCATTCCCTTATACTCTATTCTATTACAATCTTTAATAATTTGCACATAAACATAAGGTAAGCGCACCTATCGTTATGATTAGTATAATGACAAGTACTTTAAACGTCGTATCCTCGGGGATAATCAAGTATCATTTCTCACTCTTTACTCTATTCTTTAGTCTAGCAATTTGATTATGAAAACGATTGAAATAAACTACTAGAAATAATAATCTAACATAACTATTTAAACTAGCTTAACTAATCTTGCTTGCAAGAGGGAATTCAATTGAGAATACAATACTTGAATGGAAAATCCCTATAGAATTATCTATGTGATAGAAAAATCTTTTGGTTGATTATATTTCCATTCTTATGTTTGGTGAAATTCCCATATTAAGGCTCACTCTATCTCTAGATGAGAGTCCTCTACCCTTAGATTAATTAGTTGAAACCTATTTCTAACTAATTTAACCTATGAACGTATTTAGATAAGTGAATTTCTAAATAGATTTCTCTAATTACCAAGAAAATGTTAAGACCCCTATCTCTAGTCACCTAAATCAACCCCATTGTTTGTGTATGATCTATTCCATGCTTCCTTTCTCAATTCCAAGTGAAAAGTCCAACTCATGAATCAATGAACAATCAATTTCACTCTAGCAATCAAATCCACAAATAATACATAAGAAATTGGAGCTCAATCAACCAAAGAAATAAATTCATTCACATAGATAATAACTAGGGTTCATAACCATGCAAGTATTCAAATGTTTAGCTCATCATCATATTACAAATCAAAGAATATAAAGCAACAAAGAAAGAAGAAGAATTGCTCATTCTCATGTCTTCAATTTTTCTCTTCTTCCAAGCTTGGAGTTTTTCAACTTGATTCTCCAAGATTGATTGATTTTTCTTCAATGATACCACCTCCTCTCTTTATTTCTCTTGCAAGAATGAGGATTCTGGATGGGATTTTCTCTCAAAACTCTCCAATATTTGGCCTTCTCCAAAACCCTAGATGCCTCCTCTTTCTATATATATATATATATCTTCCAAAATAGAGAGGAAAAATGCAGAAAAAATTGTTGTGACCCAAGTGGCATTGCTTGGATTTTTGTAACCAGTGCCGCCTGGTCCAGTCCAAGCTGCAATGCTTCAACTCAATTATACTACAGTAATCCTCTATTCTGTGACTGTGATATTTGTCTGACTTATTGGTGAATTCAGAATATGAAATCGAAATATCTAGGTCTTCATATCTTCATTAACGTTTTAGATCATGATTGTATATTTTCATAGATCTTTGAATCACTTCAATCGGATGTCTAGAACTAAGATATGGATATTTTATCAGACACTAACAAAACTAAAACCAAATCCAAAGATACTAATTTTGCACCATAATTTGGGAGGCCAAAAAATCTTTGATTGACATGAATTTTACCATTCTGGAAACTTCAGAATGTACTCTACAATTTTGTGGAAGGAAATTCTGCATTTGAAACCTTTAATTAAGTCAAAAGCTCACTTGAAAATGCTCTACTCTACTGCCTTGTTCTTCATTCTAAGTGTGTAGAATCTCCTTCATTGCTTCTTTCTACTCCAAATCTTCAATAAACTCAGCTATAGCAAAGAAGAGATAAAAGGAGTGTAAATGGTGATTGAAACAGCAAAATTCAACAGGAATTCAAGACACACAAGTGTAGAGTTTACATAGACACACAAGTGTAGAGCTTTCAGCATGGTTATTGTTTTTCCAAAGAAATTCGAACGAAAGTTTGGACGCATGGAAAAAATTCAGTCGTCCAAATTTTTCCAAAAATGTGCAACAGTAAAATTCAGACTATAAGATCGGACGCACAAGAAAAATTCAGTCGTCCGAATTTTCTGAAACTAGCCCTTACTAGCCGTTTTATGGCTGTTAAAACTGATTTTCAAATTATATAAAAGCTATAAACTTCAGATTTTTTGAAAGTTTTGAATCTTTGAGAACTCTAAACATTCCAAAGGCTTTAGCAAACATTTTAAGCTCTCTTTTGTCTTGTGCTTTCAATTGATCATTCAAGATTCCAAAGACAACAAAGTGTGAAGGTGCAAGATTGTGTAATCATCTACCAACAAGTGGTAACATTTACACATTCTCCTCTCTTTATTAAATTGTATTTTTCTACTAGCTCTTGCAAGGTTATCTTGATAACATAAAATCCTTTGGATAAGGGTGATCCTTGAGACATTGACTCAAGATTGTTTGTAGATATAAAATCCTTTGGTATGGTGAACCTTGTTTGTAAAATTACTAAAAGAGGTTGTTGAAATACCTAAGGGGGGTGAATTAGGTATTTGGCTAATTTTTGCAAATTCAAACCTTTTAGATGATATGGACAAAAGAGATGATATAGATCAATAACAGATGATATGGACAAAAGAGAAATAATTTATGGCAAAGCAATATAAGAAATGTAGAACAATGAACACAAGCAATTTATAGTGGTTCGATCCTCAAGATCTACCTCCACTACCTTAAGCTTACACTTAAGGATTTCAATAACTCTACTACGTGCTCAAGTTCACAGATTACAAGAGAGGCTCACCACACTATTGTTTTACACTTACAACCTCTTCTAGTAATTTTTACAAACAAGGCTCACCACACTATGGTTTTATATCTCAAACAACCTTGAATTACAACTTCAAGGATCACCCTTATCTAAAGGGTTTTATGTTATCAAGATAACCTTGCTAGAGCAAGTAAATCAACACAATTTAATAAGTAAAGATGAGTGTGTACATGTTACCACTTGTTGGTAGAATTTACACAAAGTTGCACCTTCACACTTTGATGTCTTTGGATTGATCAATTGAATGCACAAGACATAAGAGAGCTTGAGAAATGTTTGTAATAGACTTTAGAAAGCTTAGAATATTCAAGGATTCAGAACTTACAAAAACTTTCACGTTTATAGCTTTTATAGAATTTGAAAATTAGTTGAAACAGCTATAGAACGGCTAGTTAACGACTATTTTCAGGAAATTCGGACGAACGAATTCTGCGTCCGAATTTTTTGGACGACCGAATTCTTCCTGCTTCGTCCGAATTTCTCTGGAAGAACAGTGACCATGTTGAAGACCAAAATTCGGACGACCGAATTTTTCTTCATGCATCCGAATCTTCTTCCGAATTTCTCTGGAAGAACAGTAGCAAACTTTTGCTACCAAATTCAGAGGACCGAATTTCATGGAATTATGTTCAAACTTTGTAAAATCATTTGAAATTAATCTTCCAAGTATTTGAAATACATTTGGTATATATAGAAAACTTATTTAGACAAATATCAGTTTGAAAACCAAAATCAAATTCCTTTGATCATATAAAGTTACTTAAAAACTTTTAGGACACAAAACCACATTTACTAAGAATTCATTCAAAGCCTTTTAAAATTAAGAAACCAATTTTATGCTCTCTTATGCATTCAATAGACTCCAAGACATACAATTGTAGAGTTTACATAGATATTACTTATCATCATACCTACTCCACACTTCAAGTCTTCAATGCCTTGAGTTCATCTTTGAATAAACCTCAAAAGATTCATAGCTTATTGAAGTTGTTCTTGCTCTTTGGCTTGAAGGCAGTGAGACTTCAAACTTCTTTCTTCACAAATCCTATCACACAATATAAACATATTAGTTCTCATCAATATTTGTCATTAATCAAAATTACATGATTTGCCCTTAGGGCTAACAATCTCCCCCTTATTGATGATGACAAACTTTGATGCAAGATGTGATGGATTTAAACAAAGTAGCACAAAGAAGTATTGATGTCAATGATAGAAAATAACCAATTTAGCACATTGACATACAAAAGGCTCAATATGAGCCTATAACCCAACCAACCTCCATTAACCTCCTTCCTTCCAACAAAACTAGGACAGAAGATATAGCATTTAAGCATTTAGAAAACTTCTAAGAGAGATTTTAAGGTTGTTAAAAGCTTATCAATGCTCCCCCTTAGATTGTGCTCATTTTTCAACAAATTTGGACTAGAGATACTATGCATCCGAATTTTGACATATCAAGTCTAAACTTTAAAATAAGATAAATGAAAGCTCCAAATTTTGTAAATAAGCTTTCCTAAGGTTGTTCAAACATATAGTAAGAGATTAAAACATATTTGACTCAATTTGAACAACAAAAGAGCACATTTTGATAACACAATATGGATGCATCCGAATTTTGAACCACATGCGTTCGAATTTTTAAACTCATGCGTCCGAATTTTTTATCTCATGTCCAAACTGCAATAGATTCAATATAATTGAAGTTTTAAAATGACATAAAGGTTTCATAATGATGTTCAAACACAATGGAAGAGATTAAGACAGATTTGAATCAATTTGAACAACAAAAGAATACATTTTGACCATAGATATGGATGCATCAAATTATTTAAACCTTGCATCAGAATTTTAATGCATAAAAAATTCATATTGCAGATTCATGTTGCAGCAGGGTAGACTAAGTAGACTAAGTTCACATATTGTAACATATTTTTATTTCTCCCCCTTTTGTCATCATTAAAAAAATAAAGGGATCAATGAAAATGAGATTTTCAAGTTAGCATATAAAAGAAGCTCTCATCACTGGGATTTCATCATTGAGCTTCACTATTACATAAAATGCAGCAAAATACTTAACAAGTTCAGAATAGAAAATGCAGTAACTTGCTTAATAAGATAAATAAACAAAATACAGTAAAGAGTATAGAAAAGAAGGCTTAGTCTTGTGATGGTGAGGTTGATGGAGAGGCTCGGCTCACTCCTTTCTTGATGGCCAAGTGCTTAACTCTTCCTTGACTGAAAGAGATTGTTGTTGGAGATACAATTGCAGCTTGAGCTACTTGACTTCCTGCCACTGGTGGATCTTCAAGAGCATGTTCTTGTTCTTCTTCTTCTGCTACAGTCTCTTCATTTCCACCCTGATCATCATCTTTATCACTGCTATCCTCATTGTCTCCTTTCTTTGCTTCTCTATCTCTTTCTTCCTCATTTCCATCTTGAGGCTTAGAGGGTCCTTCACCACTTCGAGTGTTTCTCATAAGGATTTCTTCAATGTGTTTTACTCTATTCTCCAGTCCATCTAATTTTCCAAGAACCATTGGAGCAAATGACTCAAAGAACTTATACATTTTCTCCATTTCCTTGACATGATTGTTCAAGGCTTCTTGGAATGCTTTGGCTATGATGATGTCACCTCTAGTTACTCCTTTACCACTTGACCCAATTCCAGTTTCTTCTTCAAACAATCTCCTTTTTGTTGGAGGTTGCTCCCCCTCACTTGAGGTGTCATGCTTTCTTTTTGTTTTCATTTCCCTAGCAAGGGTTTCCTCTTCATCCTCTTCTTCTTCCTCCTCTTCACTTTCTATGATTCTCTCTCTTTCTATTCTTTTTGGAGGGGTTTCTCTTTTTGTCCTCCATGCATTATCCTCATCAAGAATTAATTGCATTCTCTTAAGAGTTTCATTTGTGTAAATTTCACCACTCTTAAAGGCTTGCCCTCTTCCTGGAAGTTTGATCTTAAAATGCTTAAAGATTCTAGTTAATAACCTTCCAAATGGGAATGCCTTGGTTACTATTTTTCTTGTAGCAATCATGTGTTTCAAGCCTATATACCCAAAGTTCATTCTTCTATGCTCATGCAAGGCTAACATGATTACCATATGCATATTTCCAACAGATGACTTGTGTCCAAAATTAGGAACAATCATTGTAGTCACCATATGATGCAACACTCTACCTCTAGCATCCAAGTTCTTGATTTCCCTTTCCTTTATGGCTCTAAACTCTCTTCCATTGGTAAATGCTTCTTCAAATCTAACATATGTGAAGAGTTCACGATCATAGCAATGCATAGATGGTGAATAATATCTAGCTCCATCGTCACCCACTCCACAAATTCTATTTATCAATCCTTCATTAAATTCAATGTCTATTTGTGATACTCTAGATGAATACCATTGTATCACATTATCTCCTATCATCTCAATTCTCTCCTCTTTCAAGTTTGCATAGAATTCATAAATCAAAGTAGGATAGTATTCTTCATCAATGAATAGCAAACTACTCCAACCAATATCATTGAAATAAGATAGGACAATATCCATGCTTGACAGTTTATCAATATCCACCTTATATCCAGGAATGATTTTTCTACTACTCTTATTCCATTCATCAAATTCATGAGTAGATTTAATTGGCACAAACCTGTCAACCCCAGATAGTGTTTGGGGAACACGAATTCTTCTTGGCTGATTAAGGATTGAGTCTCCATCTCCTTCCTTAGCTTTTCCTTTTCTGTATGAAATTAGGGCTAGAAGTTTAAAAATGAAAGAAAATCGAGATGAGAATGTATGATTTTGAAAGGATTTTGATTCGGATGTGAATGGGTATGAGAGGTTTTAAAAAGGATGTGAAATTCGGAAGTTGAAGTATTGAGAAGATTGTTTAATCTTCATTTAAAGGGTCACGTCCGTAAAATTCGAACGACCGATTTTTCAGGTTTGCGTCCGAATTTTCGAGCGAAAGTTTCTGTTTCTTCAGTTCAGAAAATTCGGTCGACCGAATTTTCTGACCTGCGTCCAAATTTTGAATCGAAAATTTCCTGTATTCACCAAAACTTCAATATACACATTAGTCATTGAATCTTGAAATTCATATGAGTCTTCTTAGGTGATTAAACCTTTCCTCAGCCAAAGGTTTTGTAAATATATCAGCAATTTGATCATTTGTATTTATACATTCTAAGCATATATCTTTTTTAATCACATGATCACGAATGAAATGATATTTTATCTCTATAAGCTTAGTCCTAGAATGTTGAATGGGATTTATGCTCAAGTTAATGGCACTAGTATTATCACATAGTATGGCCACACAATTGAATTTAAGACCATAATCAAGTAAGGTATGCTGCATCCATAGCAATTCTGCGCAACAACTACCTGCAGCTATGTATTCAGCTTCTGCAGTGCATTGAGACACACAAGCTTGGTTTTTAATGAACAAAGATACAAGAAAACTACCAAGAAATTGACAATGACCACTTGTGCTTTTACGTTCAACTTTACAACCAGCATAATCCGCATCAGAATATTCAATAAGTTCAAAAGATGAAGTTTTTGAAAACCAAAGGCCATAGTCATGAGTATCAATCAAATAACGAAAAATTCATTTGACAGAAATTAGATGAGATTCTTTAGGACATGATTGGAATCTAGCACACAAGCATACAACAAACATAATATCTGGTCTACTGGCTGTGAGATAGAGTAAACTTCCGATCATACCTCTATATAATTTCTCATCAATACTTTTACTTTTCTCATCTTTGTCAAGTTTAGTTGATGAACTCATTGGAGTACTTATTCCTTATGCTTGATCCATTCCAAACCTTTTCAATAGCTCCTTAGTATATTTTGCTTGATTGATGAAGACTCCATCCTTGGTTTGCTTAATTTGCAGCCCAAGGATGAAACTTAGTTCTCCCATCATGCTCATCTCAAATTCATTTTGCATAGTTTTAGCAAACTCTTCACAAAGGGAAGTATTAGTAGCACCAAAAATGATATCATCAACATAGATTTGCACAAGTAAAATATCATTTTTAGAAGATGTTTTTATAAAAAGAGTTGTATCTACTTTTCCTTTTGTAAAGCCTTTTGAAAGAAGAAAACCACTTAATCTTTCATACCAAGATCTTGGAGCTTGTTTCAGTCCATATATAGCTTTAGTTAATTTGAAAACATGATTTGGATATTTTTCATGAATAAAGCCAGGAAGTTGTTCTACATAAACCTCTTCTTCAATAAAACCATTTAGAAAAGCACTTTTGACATCCATTTGAAATAGTTTAAAGTCTTTAAAACAAGCAAATGCCAAGAGTATTCTAATAGACTCTAATCTGCCCAATGGAGCAAAAGTTTCATCATAATCAATACCTTCTTCTTGATTGAAGCCTTGAGCAACAAGTCTAGCTTTATTTCTAACCACTTCTCCTAGTTCATTTAACTTATTTCTAAATATCCATTTTGTACCAATAACAGAATAATCATGAGGTCTAGGAACAAGAGTCCAAACTTTATTTCTCTCAAACTGATTTAACTCTTCTTCCATAGCAATAATCCAGAAATTATCACACAATGCATCATCAATATTTTTAGGTTCAATATGAGATAAAAGGGCAAAATTATCAATAAAGTACCGTCTTGTTTTGACTCCTTGAGAGACATCACCAATGATTTGCTCCTTAGGATGACTTCTTGCATATGTGAGATCCTTTGGAAGTTCTTGATTATTGCTTGATTGACCATCATGTTCTTGCTCCATTACTTCTTCTTCTTCAGCATGATCTTCCAATGTGGGTACTAGGGGTTGAGTTTTATTTTCAACCATTGAGGAACCTGCATCATCTTCATTTCGTCTTTGAAGATAAATATTAGATTCATCAAAAGTTACATGAATAGTTTCTTCAACACATAATGTCCTTTTGTTATAGACTCTATATGCCTTTTTATTTGATGAATAGCCTAGAAATATGCCTTCATCAGATTTTCTATCAAACTTACCAAGATTGTCACTAGTGTTTAAAATAAAGCACTTACAACCAAACACTTTAAAATAGACAATTGATGGAGTTTTATCAAATAGAAGTTCAAAAGGTGTTTTTCTTATAAAAGGTCTTAGTAAAACTCTATTCATCACATAGCATGCTGTATTTACAGCTTCAGCCCAAAAGTATTTAGGTAAAGAATTTTCACAAAGTATTAATCTAGCCATTTCTTGTAATGTTCTGTTTTTCCTCTCAACAACACCATTTTGTTGAGGTGTTTTGGCAGCTGAAAAATTATGAGTGATACCATACTCATCACAGAATTTTGTAAAATCTTGGTTGCAAAACTCTCTTTCATTATCACTTCTAATAGAGATTAAGTTGCAATTAAGAGAAATTTGAACCTTCTTGAAAAGTTTTGAAAATTCATAAAATGTTTCATCTTTTTGTGATAAAAAATTACCCATGTAAATCTGGAAAAATCATCAACAATCACATAAGCATATCTTTTACCACCAAGACTAATTGTCCTCATAGGTCCAAATAAGTGCATGTGAACTAGTTCAAGAGGCTTTGAGGTAGAAACCATTTTCTTTGGTTTGAAAGATGTTTTTGATTGTTTTCCATATTGACAACTATCACAAATACGGGTTTTTATCAAAATGCATTTTTGGTAATCCTCTAACTAGTTCTTGAGTAGAAAGTTTATTCAGTAAGTCCATGCTCATATGTCCTAATCTTCTATGCCATAAAAATCCATCATTGTCATGAATGGCAAGACATTTAATATCATTAGTGATAAGCTCATCAAGATATAGCACATATACATTACTAACTCTTTTAGCTACAAAAATAGTTTTGTTACTTGCACTATCAAGAATAGTACAAGTATCACATTTAAACTCTACTTTGCAACCATTTTCACATAATTGACTAATGCTAAGTAAATTATACTTTAAACCATCAATAAGTAGAACTTGCTTGATAAGAGGGAAGGAACATTTACCAATGTTACCTATTCGAAGTATTTTCCCTTTCTTCTATCTCCAAAAGTGACAAAACCTTCACTTGTAGATTGAAGCTCACTAACAAGTGATGCATTTCCAGTCATGTGCCTTGAGCAGCCACTAGCAGCCACTATCAAGAAACCATTTAGTGGCACTTGATCTTGAGGCAAATTTTACCTATACCAAATTGGAAAGAGTGATTTTTGGTACCCATATCTTCTTGGGTCCAAGATGGTTAGTGATAGTTCCTTTAACTTTCCAAATGGTCTTCACCCCACTTTCTATCTTTCTTTTTATAAAGCACTTAGAAACTTTGTGTCCATGCTTACCACAATATGTACAACAAGCATGAGACCTATAATGAGAAGATTCTTTAACAAATAACCCTTTTGGTTTTGGATGAGAACAATCATGTGTAAAACCGAGACCATGCTTTACAAATGAGGATCTTTGATAACCAAGTAATTTATTTAAATTTTCTCTTCCATTTGTAAATCTCTCAATGCATAAAGTAAGATCATTTACTTTCCTTTTTAAAAGCTCATGATCTTTTAGCATTGATTCAAGAGAAATAATTTGTGAACAAAGCTTTTTGTTTTCAAAAGATACATGTTGTATGGTAGTATTCAAAACTTCTTTTTCAATGGTAAGAGAATTAATGGTCTCAAGATGTCTATCATTTTCAATACATAATTTTGAATTTTCATTTGAAAGATCATTAATTTTGGATTTCATTTCTTTATTTCTTCTTGAAGCCTTTTTCAGTTTTTGATACAATTCTACAATTAAATCACTAGAATCAATATCATCATCACACAAATTTGAAATAGAGGGTGAAGATTGTACCTCATCATCAATGGCCATAAAGCATATGTTGGCCTTCCCTTCACTTTCATCCTCACTTTCTTGTTGATCCCATGTTCCAACTAGTCTTTTTCCTTTTTTGGCAGATTTCTTTCTGTTTTTGCTTTCTCTTTCCCTCTCTAACACTTTGGGATAGTCAGCAATAAGATGCTCTGTACTCTTGCATTCAAAACATTGAGGTTTATATGATGAGGATTGTCCACTCTTCTTGACTGGCTTTCTTCCTTTCTTGAGAAATTCCTTTTTGTAGAATCTCTTGAATTTTTTTACTGCCATTGCAATCTCTTCTTCTCCACTGTTTCCTCCTTCTTCTTCACTTGAAGATTGTTCTTGTTCACTCAAGTTATTTGAGGCATTAAGAACTACTCCTTTTCTTCCCTTTTCCTCATCTTCCTTATCATTCAACCGTTTCATCTTCATTTCATGTGTAAGTAGTGATCCAATAAGCTCTTCAAGAGGAAGAGTTTTTAAATCTTTGGACTCCTCAATAGCAAGCGTCTTTGGCTGCCAAGATTTTGGTAGAGCATCCAAAATCTTCCTGTTTTGCTCTCCCACAGTATAGCTTTTACCATAAGCTTTCAAGCCATTGAAAATATTAGTAAACCTTGTAAACATATCACTAATATTTTCACCTTGTTTCATACTAAACAGTTCATAATCTCTAACAAGCATAGCAAGTTTAGATTCTTTAACTTGATTAGTACCTTCATGTGTAATTTGGAGTAATCTCCACATATCATGAGCAGAATCACATCCACTAACTCTATTATATTCAGTAACATCTAATGCACAACTTAATATATTCATGGCCTGATAATTTAAAGTCATTTTCCTTGAATCATGCTCATCAAATTCATCAGTGGATTTGGGTTCTGAGGTTACTCCATCTGCTCTCATTTTCATTGGGACATAGGGACCTTTCTCAACTATGTTCCATAAATCAAAATTGATAGAACAAATATATATTTTAACTCTAGACTTCCAAAAAGTGTAATTTGTTCCATCAAACAATGGAGGTCTGTTTGTAGAAGATCCTTCTAGGTAAGGTAGATTTGAAATATTAGCCATAGGATCTTTGTGTTCTAGGTTGTAAAACCACTCAAAGAAGTTCTAACTCTGATACCAATTGAAATACCTAAGAGGGGGATGAATTAGATATTTGGCTAATTTTTCAAACCTTTTAGATGTATAGATCAATAACAGATGATATGCACAAAAGAGAAACAATTTATGGCAAAGCAATATAAGAAATGTAGAACAATGAACACAAGCAATTTTTAGTGGTTCGATCCTCAAGATCTACCTCCACTACCTTAAGCTTACACTTAAGGATTTCAATAACTCTACTCTGCTCAAGTTCACAGATTACTAGAGAGGCTCACCATACTATGGTTTTACACTTACAACCTCTTCTAGTAATTTTTACAAACAAGGCTCACCACACTATGGTTTTATATCTCAAACAACCTTGAATTACAACTTCAAGGATCACCCTTATCTAAAGGGTTTTATGTTATCAAGATAACCTTGCTAGAGCTAGTAGATCAAAACAATTTAATAAGTAAAGATGAGTGTGTAGATGTTACCACTTGTTGGTAGAATTTACACAAAGTTGCACCTTCACACTTTGATGTCTTTGGATTGATCAATTGAATGCACAAGACATAAGAGAGCTTGAGAAATGTTTGTAATAGACTTTAGAAAGCTTAGAATATTCAAGAATTCAGAACTTACAAAAAATTTCACGTTTATAGCTTTTATAGAATTTGAAAATTAGTTGAAACACCTATAAAACGGCTAGTTAACGACTATTTTCAGGAAATTCGGACGACCGAATTCTTCCTGCTTCGTCCGAATCTTCGTCCGAATTTCTCTGGAAGAACAGTGACCATGCTGAAGACCAAAATTAGGACGATCGAATTTTTCTTCATACGTCCGAATCTTCTTCCGAATTTCTCTGAAAAAACAGTAGCAAACTTTTGCTACCAAATTCGGACGACTAAATTTCATGGAATTATGTTCAAACTTTGTAAAATCATTTGAAATTAATCTTCCAAGTATTTGAAATACATTTGGTATATATAGAAAACTTATTTAGACAAATATCAGTTTGAAAACCAAAATCAAATTCCTTTGATCATATAAAGTTTACTTAAAAACTTTTAGGACACAAAACCGCATTTACTAATAATTCATTCAAAGCCTTTTAAAATTAAGAAACCAATTTTATGCTCTGTTATGCATTCAATAGACTCCAAGACATACAAGTGTAGAGTTTACATAGATATTACCTATCATCATACCTACTCTACACTTCAAGTCTTCAATGCCTTGAGTTCATCTTTGAATAAACCTCAAAAGACTCATAACTTATTGAAGTTGTTCTTCCTCTTTGGCTTGAAGGCAATGAGACTTCAAACTTCTTTCTTCACAAATCCTATCACACAATATAAACATATTAGTTCTCATCAATATTTGTCATTAATCAAAATTACATGATTTGCCCTTAGGGCTAACAGTTGTGAATGTAAAATCATTTTGTGGTGAGCCTCTTATGTAATTGTTGAACTTGAGTATATAGTAGATTGTTTGAAATCCTTAAGTGTAGGTTTAAGGTAGTGGACGTAGATCTTGAATAGATCGAACCACTCTAAATTGCTTGTGTTCGTTGATCTTACATTGCTTTACTGCTTTGCTATTAATTGACTCATTCTCTCATTTAACAAAGCACATACAATCTGGTCTTGCTTAGAATTTTAAAAGGAATAATTTATGAAAATTATCCAAAGACCTAATTCACCCCCCCCCCTCTTAGGTCTTTCAGCACTGAAGCATATGATTGGGGCTAGAAAAACTGACAACAAAGCTTTACCATGTGGAAGACTTTTAACAAGGATTTTCAAGTATTTTCAAGTTAAATTTCCTGTTAGGAGACAAGCTTTCAAAAGGGGACAAATCTATACTAATGACTCTCTCAAAGGAATGCAATTAACCCTTGATGATGAGGGAGTGTGGAGAACCAGAAGAGAAACTCCTCCAAAAAGAATAGAAGCTAAAGAAAGTGAGGAAACTGAGGAAGAAGAAGAAGATGAAGCAGAAATGTGGGCAAGAGAAATGAAAACAAAGAGGAGGCATGATTCATCAAGTGAGGGGGAGCAACCTCCCTCCAAAAGAAGACTCTTTGAAGAAGTGCCAACCCCTCAATCACATCCTAATGTTGGAGAAGGTCCTAGTGCTGAAGGAATTTCAAGAGGAGACACAATTCAAGAAGTGTTAAACAACCACATCAAGGAGATGGAGAAAATGTATAAATTCTTTGAAAAATTTGCTCCTATGGTTCTTGGAAAATTGGATGGTTTAGAGAATAGAGTCATGCACATTAAGGAAATATTGATGAGAAATACTCAAAATGGTAAAGGGCCTTCTAGAACTCAAGAAGAAATGGATGATGATAAGAATAATGATGAAGACAAGAAAAATGAAAAAGATAGTGATGATGAAGATACTGATAATGATGGTGACAAAGAAGATGACAGTAACCAGGCTATGGAGTCACAAAGAGGAGATCAAGGAATGCAGCAAGCTGGAATTAGCCTAGAAGGAGGTCAAATTGCAAGAGCCGAAGTGACAACACTATCTAACCCAACATTCAGCCAGGGAAGAATCAAGCATGTTGCAATCAAGAAGAAATCTAGAAAGGACTCTCCATCAACATCTAAAGACTAAGCATATCTCTACTCTTATCTTTATTTACTGCTTTTATTTATTTGTGATAAGCTTTGTATGACTTATGAACACTTACTAGCTTAGTTTATGCAATTTCTATGTTTTTTCTCTTTAAATTTTTGCACTTTGTTACTATTTTTAATGTGGTTTATGTAATTTTTTTTAATAAAGCTCAATGATGAAACCTTAGTGTTGAGAGCTTCTTTTAATGATACTTTGATCACCCCAAGCTTAGTTGATGTTATAAAAGGGGAGAAAAAGTTGATTTACAGAATTATGCTAAATTGAGCCTTAGCATATCAGTCTTATTTTCACTACCCCGTCTTTGAGTTATGACAAAAGGGGAGAAAGAATGTGCTGCAATGTGTGCTGCTATAATGTGTTGCAATGTGTGCTATGTGTGATGCAATGTGCGCTGAAATGTGTGATATGTATGTGCTGATGTCCAATAATGAGA
Source organism: Rauvolfia tetraphylla (assembly GCA_030512225.1). NCBI lineage: Eukaryota > Viridiplantae > Streptophyta > Magnoliopsida > Gentianales > Apocynaceae > Rauvolfia > Rauvolfia tetraphylla. The sequence continues at coordinate 3,052,798 of JAJQKT010000004.1, read as the reverse complement.
AATGTGAAAATTTGGTTGTATTTCTGCATTTGGAATATAAATTGAAAAGGGTTATAATATGTAAGGTTACAGTTCATAAGTTTGGACTTGAAATTTGGGTGCAAACCAAAAGTTCGGACGCATCCAAACTTTCTTGCCAAAAATATTTTTCTGTTGTTCAAATTGTTTGAAAAATACCTTAATCCTTCCTATCATATTTGAACAACCTTAGGAAGGCTTATTTTTAAATATTACAGCTTTTATCTCAAATATTTTAAAGTTTGGACTTGAAATTTCAAAATTCGGATGCATGTTATGAAATTCGGATGCATCCATATTTTGTTACCAAAAAATGCTCTTTTGATGTTCAAATTGATTCAAATATGTTTTAATCTCTTCTAATATGTTTGAACAACCTTAGGAAAGCTTATTTTCAAAAATTGCAACTTTCATTTCACTTATTTTAAAGTTCGGACTTGATATATCAAAATTCGAATTCACAGCATCTCAAGTCCAAACTTGTTAAAAAATGAGCACAATCTAAGGGGGAGCATTGTTAATCTTTTCTGACCTTTAATACCTCACTTAGAAGTTTTCTTAATGCTTAAATGTCGTATCTTCTATCCAAGTAAGTTGGAAGGAAGGAGGTTAATGGAGGTTGGTTGGGTCATAGGCTCATATTGAGCCTTTTGAATGTCAATGTGCTAAATTGGTTATTATCTATCATTGGCATCAATGCTTCTTTGTAATACATTGTTTAAATCCATCACATTTTGCATCAAATTTTGTCATCATCAAAAAGGGGGAGATTGTTAGCCCTAAGGGCAAATCATGAAGTTTTAAATTAAGTTTTGAATAATGACAAACAATGTTGTAAACTAATCCTTATGTCAATTGTGTGATGGGATTGTTGGATTAAAGAAGTATGAAGTCTTGTTGCCTTAAAGCCAAAATGCAAGAACAACTTCAATAAGTCAAAGTGATTGAAGATTGAAGTACTTTGTTCAATGATGATTAAAGGCATTGAAGACTTGAAGTGTAGGTCACATATGCTTAATCGATATATTCTTTTGTAAGCGCTACACTTGTGTGTCTTGGAATCTATTGAATGCATAAGAGAGCAACAAAAACTTGTTTTGAATCTTAAATGGCTTTGAATGAACTTTTCAATAACAAGTATGCTTTTGAATCTCAAATCATCTTGAGTAAACTTTGGATGATCAAAATGTTTTGGTAATGGCTTTTGAGTTTGAAAGTGCTTAAATGACTTATCTATTTATACAAAATGTTTTCAATGTTATTAAGTTGATATTTAAATGATTTGACAAAGTTTGATCAGTTCGGACGCAAGTTCGGACGTCTAAACTTTAAAAATGATTGATGTGCTTCCAGAGAAGTTTGGACGCATGGGATAAAGTTCAGATGTCCAAACTTCCTCTGATAGCATGGTTACTGTTTTTCCAGAGAAATTTGGACGAATGTTTGGATGCATAAGGAAAAGTTCAGACACCCGAATTTTTCTAGACAATTTGGCACAGTAAAGTTCGGATGAAAGTTCAGACGTCCGAACTCTCCTGAAACTAGCCGTTACTAGTCGTTTTATAGCTGTTGAAACTGATTTTTGAAATCTATAAAAGCTATAAACTCAAGATTTTTGTAAGTTTTGAATCTCTGAGAAATCTGAACATTCCAAAATCTTCAGCAAACATCAAATCTCTCTTTTGTCTTGTGCTTTCAATTGATCATTCAAGATTCCAAAGACAACAAAGTGTGAAGATGCAACATTGTGTAATTATCTACGAACAAAGTGGTAACATCTTACACATTCTCCATTCTTCATTTAATTGTGTTTTCTACTAGCTCATTACAAGATTTTCTTGTAAACATAAAATTCTTTAGATAAGGGTGATTCTTGAGACATTGATTCAATGTTGTTTGTAAATATAAAATCCTTTGTTAGGGAGAACCTTGTTTGTAGAATTGCAAAAGAGGTTGTGAGTGTAAAACTATTGTGTGGTGAGCCTCTTATGTAATTGTTGAACTTGAGCATATAGTAGATTGTTTGAAATCCTTGAGTGTAGACTGAAGGTAGTGCACGTAGATCTTTAAGATATGAAACCACTATAAATTACTTATGTTTATTGATCTTAAATTATTTATTGCTTTGACATTGATTCATATATTCTCTCATTGAAACAAGTAACATAATTTGCTCTAGCTAAATTTGTAAAAGGAAATTATTTTTTGAAAATTAGCCAAAGACCTAATTCACCCCCTCTTAGGTATATATATATAAATTTGAGTAATAATCATGAGATGATGACATATGTACTACATTAGGTTTTTTATTAATTCTCATGCCTACATCAACTCATATCCATTACTAATCACCTTAGCTATACTGAAATTAACTTTATGAAGCAGTTCACAAATGGAATACTTATCTGCATTTTATGGTTATCTAACCTATTTTACATCCAATATATTCAACATTAATATTAAACAATAGACTTTTAAAATTTTGAATACCATTAGTGACCTCAGATTTATCTCTTACATACATTGATACATATTTATGGATAGGAAGCTATTCTTGCTCCATTTATAAAGGAAAGAGCTGCTCATTTGATATATTTCGTAGCTAAGCAAATAACTACAATGAATAGATCAATGATCGAGACATTGCACATCGCTAGTTGGTGTTTTACATGAGGAAGTATTACATGAATTTCCAATGAACCACATGCCTATGTGAATGGGAGATGAAGAGATTTAGATGAAATTAAAAGAAGCATGTTGTCATTGGAAAAATATTGGGGGAATACTATTTAGATTTTCCTGCTCATATGAAAGAAGAATGCCATAGGTTTCCTTTGACTAAATCCACATTTGTAAATGATGAGGTAAGCATTAGTATACATGAAATTTGGAAGAAAGACGGAAGAAAGAAAAGAAGCAACCTGTTGTAGCATATGGAAAAGATGGATGCAGTATGATTTTTTGGGTCAGTTCAATAAAGGAAAAAAAGACAAGAGGCACTACAAGAAAAAAGCAGTATGAACTCGACAAATTGTTTTCAAAACAATAATTTGAAACTGATTTGAAATCGTAGAAAATCAGTTTCAAATATGATGGTTATGGCCCAATATCGAAATTGAAAAAAAAATCCGTTCAAATTTTTAAACCGAAGACAAATCAATTTTGAAATTAAATATAGTTGGTCTCAAAATTGAACCAAGAACCAACCTCTTTTAATCAAATGCAACCACCAGTTTTGAAACCGTATTGGAATTAATTGAAACTGATTATAAAATTAAAGGATAAATAAAAAATTTATTGGGTCGGTCCAACCCGACCCGCCCGACCAACTAACCCGGATCAGTTGGCTAGATCAAGTGCATGTTTGCACGAGCCCGAGGCATGGCCGCTAGCCCAAGCGAGCTTGTGTGTGCACGCACCAATAATTTGGGCGGAGATCGCCCCTGCATGACTCAAACATTGGTTGGTCCTCCATTAGGCTAAGTTTCTTGTTGTTATGTTCTTCTGCAATTATTTTATTTATACTATATATGTATATATTATATTTTAAAATTAATAATATGTATTATAATTATTTAATAGATTATAAACTCATGTTATTAACTTATTATATGTGTTTAAAAATTAATCCATAATTACTTTTTGACATATTTGTATACTTATACGAGTGTTAAGTATAAATCACTTGTATTATATTTGATTATACTTGCATAATAATTAAAAATAAATATATATAAATCAAAATATATTTTAAACATAAATAATACATAACAAATACATTATACAAATGCTTACTCAACTATAGATAATTATATATATACATAATCAAAATACATACATATACTAATTATATGTTGGTCACAATAATTCGTTTAAATTCATCAAAGGTGTAGAATATCAAATTATAAACCTCAAAGTATACAAATTTGAGCCCGAAAATTATATTAGAAATCAATTTGAAATCGTAATAGGGATTTACAACTGAATAGAAACCAATATAGAACCACTTTAGGGTATAGGGATTAGAAATTGATTTTGTTACAAATTGAACTTTGAAACTGATTTTAAAATTTATCAAAAAATAAATAAATATATTTGATTTAGAAATCGATTTGAAACTGAATTCTTAATCTACTAAAAAAATAAAAAAAATTAATTTAGAATCCTATTAGAAACTGATTTTATTTGAAACCAATTAGAAACCAATTTGAACCAATTTTAAATTAGAAAACAACAATAAAATTCATAAAAAATTTAAAAATATTTGATTTAGAAATTAATTTCTTAATCTATTAAAAATTTTAATTTTGAAACCAGTTTTGTTAGAAACTGCTTAGAAATCAAATTTTGAAACCGATTTAATTGGTTTCTAATTAGACAATTATTTGAAACCGATTATAAAACTCATCAAAAAATTAAAAATTATTTGATTTAGAAACCGATTTGAAACTGATTTCTTAATCTATTAAAAATAAAAAATTAATTTAGAAACTGATTTTATTTCAAATAGATTAGAAACTGATTTAAAACGGATTATAAAATTCATAAAAGAATAAAAGATATTTGAATTTAGAAATTGATTTCTTAATGTATTAAAAATAAAAAAATAATTCATAAACCGATTAGAAACCGAATTTGAAAATCGATTTTAATCAGTTTCTAATTAGATACCGATTTGAAATCGTTTTCCTTTAGGTTTTTAGTTAGAAACTGATTTTTGTGGTTTCTAATTTTGGTTTTAAATTTTCTATTTTCTTGTAGTGAGGATTTTGGTTCTGGTTATTAGATTATTGATCACATGCAATGCACAAAGGCCTGAAGAAATGATCGATATGGATCTATCAGTATTGAATGAAAAAGTAAAGTAACATATTTTGCAATCTTTGGCTGTTAGTAATTTGATGATGTTGTCTAAACATATGTTATAGGAATCGTTTGCTAAATTTCAATATGCTAATTTTGAAAGAAGATAAAGGGTTGTAGTCTTACAAATTAGTTTATTGCTGAATTTTTTCAAAATGCAGAAGATTGGCTACCATGAAGTTTACGTCCTAATTGAATGGTTAGATAGCTTTGAATGTTGTTTTCATATTTTAGCTGGATAGCTTTGATTGTTTGTTAATTTGCTATTCCAAACAATCTTTCATATTATTGAAACAGATGTTCCTAATTGAATTGAATATTCTTTTTATAAATGTTCCTATTTGTTAAATATCGCAATAGGACAAAATATAATGTTCCAAAACTAATGATTTTGAACCACGATATAAGTATGACTGATTTTCTCATTTTAAAATAAAGATTATCAAAATAAAGTGGATCAGACGATTTAATTGATCCTCTTGAAGAGTTTCTAAAGATTAGTTTTTAGAAATAAGAATTATGATCTAGAACTTCAATGTTCATTTACTAATTGAACATCCATAGGATGGAATTTGTTCACCAATTCAAATCAGATTCCATATGGACATATCACATTGCATATTATTAATTATTCCAATAGTCATTTGATATTGATAAGATCCTCTATATATATGGGAGGATAATGAAGACTATTTGGTCCTGAAGCACTACATTTTCACACAATTGGTGCACAAAAATAGGCATACTCATTTAAGTCTTTTATAGCCCAGTGGCTTCAAGTTGATATTATACTTGTCTTTTCGATATCTTTATGAATAACTTATCTCAGTTTTTTCAAAATACCCAATTCCTATTAAGATGGATATCTAAGATATAAATTATTCATGTGACCTATACAGGTTATCCAGACATAGTGATGTTGTGATATTTATTATTTCAACCATTATTCAAACTGTGTTGAAGAAATTGTAATTTATGTTTTCGGTTGAATTTTGTGTGATTTACGTTAATGGTTCATTATATACTTGATATTTAGACTCTATGAAAGAAATTTCAACTATATTTTGGATTGAATGAAATTTGAGGACACATTGAAGGAGATAGGGCAAGCCATACCTTATATGAAGCATGAAATTGATGTGCAATAATTTGAATCAAAAATCAGAATCTTGAACATTTATTCACTAAGACATACCAACTGTAATATTTGGTAATTGAATTTTCGAATGTGTTGGTTTAATATGTTGGTTTAATGGGAGTAAAAGCACAAGTGATATTGCACTCTTTTTTCCTCATTAAAGATTTTTTCCTGCAAATTTTTTTTAATTAGATTTTAACAAGGCATATTCTTTATGTTATGAACATCCAAGGAAAGTGTTATGGAATAATTAATAATTCTTGGATATTCATATTAATTAATTTCCTACAAAGAATTAAACTCACAAAATATTACTGTTTGTTTGATTTGATTTCTTTTCCCTATTAGAGTTTTGGTTTACATAAATTCTTATATTGTGAGCCTATATATAGAAGTCATATGATGACACTAATGACATTGATAAGTCTTGATTCTTGAGTTTTGCACACACACACTCTCTCTATGGTCTCTTATCTCTATATTCTTCAGTTTTATATTACTGTTATACCGAACATATTGATGTTATACTGTTGCCAATGCTAGTGGCGATAACAGCAGCGACCGATAATGCACCACTGCCATGTGTAGGGTGGGGTGAGGGATGACAGGTTTAGTTTGTGAGGGGAAGAAATGAGCTCAAAAGCCTAATGAGCAAGCAACAAGCAAATGAGTAGGTGTACTTCCATCTCTATGTACGTAGGAAAACCTAAGAGGGGAAAGGAAAAAGAAGCCACTTCTAAATTAATAGCACATGCACTTATTTCTAAACTGATTACGCTTGGACTATTCTACTTTTATAATTTTATTTTGAGCAAAATTCTTTTTGATGCATGTACTTTTATGGCAAATTAAGTCTATCTACGACATTAAATTTTCTATTTTCTTGCAAAAAAACAAAGAAATCTCTCTCTCTCTCTCTCTCTCTCTCTCTCTCTCTGTATATATAAATAAATATATATATATATATATATGCATTCCAAACAACTTCTATTTGTAACATCAAAACACTACAATTGTTTCAAGGCAAAACATACTATAGCTATGTTGATGTTCTTGATATTAATACTTACAATGGTTGGCAATACAAGTGCAACACAAAATGCATATGTAAATTTAGAATATTTTAGAAAAAATTAGCTTGCAATAGTTGCATCCGTATAGAAAAATATCCTAGAACAAGGTAAAGAAAAATTAAATTCTGATTTACATTTCAATTGTCCTATTATTGAGAATAACAACCATGCAAATTTAAAACTTCTGTAATAAAAATATTGTGTTGAGGTATTGGTTGGAGACCATATTGGTCAAAGCTAATTTGTTTTATTTGATAAAGATATATGGAAGTATGGTGAGATACGGGCCACTCAACTTCCTAAGATTGTGTAGAGGTAATGCCAAAATAATTTAAAAAATTAAATATTGATGCATGTTTTCAAACAATCAATCAACATGTTATGTTTTTCTAGTAGGAGAACGTAGATGAGCCTATTCAAGGACCACTGAAAACAAGAAAGAAGATAATATGTCAAGTGAAATTTAATGAACATAGTTTGGGCACATTACAGGAGACATTTATAGTTAACTGTACATATAAAGTCTTCAAAATAGTAGTGCAACAAAAGGATTTAGATCATGTAAGAGTTTTGATGATTTCAAAATCAATATCTTACATCTAAAGAAATAAAAGTATGACAATACATCACAAAAGTTCATATCATGCAGCAACAAATAAATTCAGTTGAGAAAGGCAAAATGGAGACTACTTTTATGAAAGGAGAAAATCAATGATTATTGCACTTCTGCTACAAGACAAGAAGAGAAGAAGGACAACTAATGACAGAAATGAAGGAGTGAAAGAAGGTAACACAACAAGAAGAAACTAATTGCATAGAATTAGGGATTGTTATCATTTATTCTCCAATGTCATTGTTAGCCCTAAGGGCAAATCATGTAGTTTTGATTAATGATAAATATTGATGAGAACTAATATGTTTATATTGTGTGATAGGATTTGTGAACTAAGAAGTTTTGGAGTCTCATTGCCTTCAAGCCAAGAGTGCAAGAACAACCTCAATAAACTATAATGTCTTTTGAAGGTTATTCAAGATGAAATCAAGGCATTGAAGACTTGAAGTGTAGAGTAGGTATGATAATAGGTAATATCTATGTAAACTCTACACTTGTATGTCTTGGAGTTTATTGAATGCATAAGAGAGCATAAAATAGGTTTCTTAATCTTAAAAGGCTTTGAATAAATTTCTTAATGAATGTAGTTTTGTTTCCTAAAAGTTTTTAAGTAAACATTATATGATCAAAGGAATGATTTTGGTTTTCAAACTTATATATGCCTAAATAAGTTTTCTATATATACCAAATGTTTTTCAAATCTTTGGAAGTTAAATCTCAAATGATTTTACAAAGTTTGAATATGCTTCCAAGGAATTCGGTCGTCTGAAATTTGTAGCAAAAGTTTGCTACTATTCTTCCAGAGAAATTCGGAAGAAGATTCGGACGCATGAAGAAAAATTCGGTCGTCCGAATTTTGGCCCTCAGCATGGTCACTGTTTTTCCAGAAAAATTCAAACGAAGATTCGGACGCAGCAGGAAGAATTCGGTCGTTCGAAAAATTCGGACGCAGAATTTGGTCGTCCGAATTTCCTGAAAATAGTCGTTAACTAGCCGTTTTATAGTTGTTTTAACAGATTTTCAAATTCTATAAAAGCCATAAACGTGCAATCTTTTGTAAGTTTTGAATCCTTGAATACTCTAAGCATTCTAAAGCCTTTTACAAACATTTCTTAAGCTCACTTATGTCTTGTGCATTCAATTGATCAATCCAAAGACATGAAAGTGTGAAGGTGCAACTTTGTGTAATAACTACCAACAAGTGGTAACATCTACACACCCTTCTTTAATTATTAAATTGTGTTGGTCTACTAGCTCTATCAAGGTTATCTTGATAACATAAAATCCTTTAGATAAGGGTGATCCTTGAAATTGTGATTCAAGGTTGTTTGAGATATAAAACCATTGTGTTTGGTGAGCATTGTATTGTAAAAAGTTACTAGAAGAGGTTGTGAGTGTAAAACCATAGTGTGGTGAGCCTCTCTTGTAATTTGTAAACCTGAGCATATAGTAGAGTGATTGAAATCCTTAAGTGTAGGCTTAAGGTAGTGGAGGTAGATCTTGAGGATCGAACCACTATAAATTGCTTGTATTCTTTGATCTTACATTCTTATATTGCTTTGCTATAAATTATCTCTATTTTGTTTATATAATCTGTTATTGGTCTATATACATAAAAGGTTTAATTTTGAGAAAAATTAGCCAAATACCTAATTCACTCCCTCCCCCTCTTAGGTATTTCAGTCATGTTGTTTAATACCATGATACCTAATGCTAAATATATGGGATTCATTTCTTATATTATGTAATAGAATAAGAATAGAGAAATCAGCTATGTTTAACCTTCAACTATTTCGACTTTTCTCTCCTTAACTAAAAATTTTTATTTTAGATTTTTATATACATAAACTTTTTCCAAACAACGATATCTATTAAATTATAAATTTTATATAAAAATTTGATAGAGAGAGTCACGCTACAGCATGCGTCACAGTATTGAAGGATAATTTTGTCTATTCATGGTTTAGAAAGAGGAGGAATTGAGAAAAATGGTTTCAAAGTTAAGGAAATGATATTTTATTGCTGATTCATTTTTTACCCGTATAGTTTGGATAATATGAAAGTCATGAATGGACAAAATTATCATTGAAAATGATGGTTCATGCTTCTAACATGACTCTTTTTGTCGAAATCTCCCATGACATTCAAAATTTGACAAATATAGTTATTTGAAAAAAGTTCAAGTACATAAAAAGTCAAAATAAAAGTCTTTTGTTAAGAAGAGAAAAGTCATAATAGTTGATGGGTAAGTATAGCTAATTTCTCATAAGAATAATTTCGACTTTTCTCTTCTTAACTAAAAATTTTTATTTTAGATTTTTATATACATAAACTTTTTCCAAACAACGATATCTATTAAATTATAAATTTTATATAAAAATTTGATAGAGAGAGTCACGCTACAGCATGCATCACAGTATTGAAGGATAATTTTGTCTATTCATGGTTTAGAAAGAGGAGGAATTGAGAAAAATGGTTTCAAAGTTAAGGAAATGATATTTTATTGCTGATTCATTTTTTACCCGTATAGTTTGGATAATATGAAAGTCATGAATGGACAAAATTATCATTTAAAGTGATGGTTCATGCTTCTAACATGACTCTTTTTGTCGAAATCTCGCGTGACATTCAAAATTTGACAAATATAGTTATTTGAAAAAAGCTCAAGTACATAAAAAGTCAAAATAAAAGTCTTTTGTTAAGAAGAGAAAAGCCATAATAGTTGATGGGTAAGTATAGCTAATTTCTCATAAGAATAATTTCAATTATATTTTTTGTCAGTTAAAGTTGATTTTTAATTTCTTTTCATTTGAAATATGGGTTGTTTTGTAGAATATCATGTATTGAACAAATGGTATAGCTAACACAATTGTGCAGATATGAATTCTTTATTAAAAAAGATTTCCATACGTAACTGAAGTTAAATATAATAGTCTATGGCACACATAGCATAAAACTTTTGACATATGATGCATAACAGGTGAATGTTGTGAGATCTTCCAGTGAAAGAAACCTCATAAAATTTTGTAATGCAAGAACGATAATTTTAGGTAGAGATTTGGTCATTTAAACTTTAGTTACTTTGACGTATAATCTACAAATACTAAAGCTAAAACAATTGTAAAAATATGAACTCCTTAATGATCAAACTTTATGTGGCATATAACCTAAGACTTTCACCTATAATATATAAAATATCAACTGAAAGACCTAAGAGGGAGGGGGTGAATTAGGTCTTTGGCTAATTATCAAAATCTTTTCGTGTTTTGCAAATCCTTTGCCGTAATAAAAGCTCCTCTTCAAATTCACAAGCTCTAAGTTTATATGTGATTTAATGGTTGAGACAAGATGATCAAATAATAAAACCACAACCAATCAATCAACAACTAAGAACAAACAATAATAATACAAGTATGTAAACAAGTAAAGCTATAAATAAATGAACACGCGATTTATAGTGGTTCGATCTTTCCAAGATCTACATCCACTACCTTGAGTCCACACTCAAGGATTTCAACCAATTCACTATATACTTAATCCAAGCAATTACACAAGAGGCTCACCCTTCAATGGATTTTACCACAACAAACTCTTTTCAATCTAATAAACAAGGTTCACTCTTATCACAAAGAGTTTTATGTCACTAGACAACCTAGACCAATCTAATCCAAGGCTCACCCTCACCAATAGGTTTTACACAACAACCTTGATTAATCTAGTCTATGGCTCACCCTCCACAAGGGTTTTATGTCTCTTGACAACCTTGTATAAATCACAACAATAATATAAAGAGAGAGTTTGAATGGTACCAACACTTCTTGGTGGATGAATACACTTGCTAGCACCACTTCACTTCTTGCCTTTGGAATCTTGAATTTTAATCTTTGAGCACAAGGCAATTTGAGAGCTTTTGATATAATTTTGATGTAAAACAAGTTAGAGCTTCAAGGATTTCTTTTGTGCAAAAGTTCTTACAAAAATCTAGAGTTTCTAGCCTTTATAGAATTTGAAAATCAGTTAAAACGGCTATAAAACGGCTAGTTTCAGAAAATTCGGACGACCAATTTCTGCATCCGAATTTTTCGCTACAAAATTCGGACGACCGAATTTTTCTTCATGCGTCCGAATTTTCTTCTGAATTTCTCTGGAAGAACAGTAGCAAACTTTTGCTACAAAATTCGGACGACCGAATTTCATGGAATTGTGTTCAAACTTTGTAAAATCATTTGAAATCAATCTTCCAAGTATTTGAAATACATTTGGTATATATAGATAACTTATTTAGACAAACATAAGTTTGAAAACCAAAATCAAGCTCATTTGATCATATAAAGTTAACTTAAAAACTTTTAGGACACAAAACCACATTTACTAAGAATTCATTCAAAAAACTTTTAAACTTAAGAAACCAATTTTGTGCTCTCTTATGCATTTCATAGATTCCAAGGCTTAAGAGTGTAGGGTTTACAAAGGTTACCTATTAAGCACATGCAACCTACACTTCATGTCTTCAAAGCCTTCTAACATCTTGAACAAACTCTTCAATCTTCAATCACTTTGACATATTGGAGTTGTTCTTGCATTTTAGCTTCAAGGCAATGAGACTTCAAACTTCTTAATCCACAAAATCTATCACACAACATATAAGCATATTAGTCGTCATCAATATTTGTCATTAATCAAAACTACATCATTTGCCCTTAGGGCTAACATCAACATTATGGAATATTTTAGACAATATAGTATTTATATGCTCAAATAATTTTATAAAGCATATTACATATTCTTGATACATAGATGAGAAGTTCTAGATTTTACATGTTACAAAAACATTGTAGAAATGTCGTACTAATAACCTTTATTTTGACAATTATTCTAAACCAATTATATTTCCAATTCCATATACAAAATCAACCACGACAAGACAAATCAATAAACAGAAAAGTAGAAGAAAAGTTGTAATTGCAGGTAATTAAGCCAAATAATTTTCTTACATTTTTTGTCGAATAACATCATGAGCAATATATTTATGCATACTTCTATTTCCCATTTCATTTCACAAACAGTGAATCTTACTATCATTTCACAAACATTGAGTCTCACTATGGTCCTCCTATATATGAACATAAATATTGCATAGCAGTTTTTTGGGAACAAGAAAAATTGAAGAAAGGAACCAATAATATTTATCCGAAATGTAAACTATGTTGCAAATAGAGGAAATTTCATTAAGCCTCCAGAGCCTCTTAGCAATCTACTGAGACCAAATGGAAGCCAACAATCATCTAAGTTCTTAGAAAACTTTAAGGCATATAATTCAATGTTTCTATGACAATAGTGGGTGCAAAAGTAGGTAATAGTATCAACAATAATTAAACACAAAATATTTTTAGAATCACAGGTGCAAATTATCATAGAATTGGTTCACTGATTCTCGTGAAAGATGACAAGGCACATTTCATTCAGCTTTACCTCATCATACTAAAAAAGAAGTAAAGAACAGAATTCAACAATTGATTTCTATGCTTGACAAGCATAATGAATTGGTCAAAGTCTTTAGACTAGCACATGACAAATAGATTTCTGGTGAGATATGTCATTTTAAAATTAGACTATACCCTAGTAGAAGAACAATACAAGGACAATATGAAATTACTTCAGCAATTAATATAACAACTTTGGTAGTTCGAGACATTGACCACCATACAAAAGATAGGGATATTATCATTCAAATGAAATCTAGAAATCTTCAAAAAATCTTCTTTTTACTTTCTTCTTTTATGGCTTTGCAATATCCATTATTATTCCCCTATGGTAAAGATGGATACCATCTTAATATTCATTACCATAATCTCTTACAAGTGGTCCTCCATATCTAGCTCAAAATTACCAAGAACCAAAGTCCAGAAGACATTGACCAAATTATATCTGTAGAAATTCTTGACAACAAACAGATCAAGTTGGACATGAAGTTGTTGCTTAGTTTATGATGCATGGACCATGTGGTTTTGGATATGAAAAGTCCCCTTGCATGTTAGAAGGTATAGCATGATGATAGTTGTTTCTTATTTTTTAAAAATAGTTTCCTTCTGTAGTTATTAACTCATAATCTGATAAATTGTCTAACTATTATATATAGGAGAATGTTCTAAACACTTTCCAAAAAAATTTGCAACGAATGACTTATGTTGATGAAAATGGATTTTTCATTTACAGAAGAAGAAGCACAAATCATTTTGACATTTATTGGTTTGTTGTTCCACATATTGACATTTATTGGTAAAATTTCAAAGTCAAATTAATGTTGAATGATTCAACTAGTCAAGAGCTATTAAATACGAATTGAAATTTGTAAAGAAAGGGCCAAATCGCATAACAACAATTGTTCAACAAAGAGATATGGTCCAATATGCAAATTATGATGAAGATTTTGAGATGAATGAAATAAAAATATTTTTGGATTTTAGATATATATCAGCCTGTGAGGCATGCTAGAGAATATTTGAATTTGATATTCATTTTAGAATAACAACAACTGAAATGTTGGGATATCGTTTAGAAAATGAGCAGAATGTTGTATTCCATGATAGAAAATGAGAAGGTAAAAAAAAAACAATATTCATTGAATAGATGGAGAAAAATAAAGAAGATGCGGAAGCAAAAGAACTTACATATACATAATTTCCTCAGAGATACACGTGGAAAACAACAGAGAAGGAATGGAAAAAAGAAAAGCAAGAAAGTGCATTGAACGTATTACATTTGCTAATCCCATATCAGGAGAAACATATTATATGCAATTGTTGTTGAACTATGTACAGGGTCCTAGATTATATGCAAAAATCAAAGCTTACAATGGCTATTTATACCATTCATTTAAAGCAACTTGCTATGCCAGAGGGCTTTTACAAGAAGGTAAAGAATGGAATGACACCATAGATAAGGTTACACAATGGGCAACATGATGTCAACTCAAAGATTTCTTTGCAGCAATGTCATTTTTTTTGTAATGTGACAAATGTGAAAAACTTTTGGGAAGCCAATTTGAAGAAACTTGTAGAAGATATTTTATATTGACAAAGGAAAATTTTGAAGTTTCCAAAGCTAATGTCGTCAAATCATCTACTGGAAGCTTGTACATTAATTAAGATATGACGATTATTGTTAAGGCATGGAATGTCGTTAAAGATATTCAAGGAACATCAAATTATGAATAAGGATATTTTGAATGATTTTCAGAATAGATGTATACTTAAAGAAGTTTTGTATGATGTGAACGCATTAGAAATGGAATATAATGTCGTGATTTCCAAACTGACTGTAGTACAGAAGAACAAGTATGAAAAAATTTTGGAAGCTTTGAACATCAACAATAGCAAATTATTCTTTTTTTGTACGGTTATGGCAGCACATGAAAAACATTCCTTTACAAAACCATAATCAACGAGCTAAGATCTTATCGAAATTTGTTCTAGCACTGGCTTTTTCATGTAAGAATTTCTTTATTCATTACTTAGTAAAAATGTCAAATCCATAACAACTATTCTCATATTTGTAGAAAACAATACTGCAAGAATTGAGTATTGCTCCTCACAGGAAGAAGAACTGTACACAATTGATTAAAAATTCCATTATTCACATCTGATGAATCCACGTGTTCCATCAATGCAAATTCTCAATTAGTTAAGTTAATTAAGAAGTCAGTATTAATAATGTGGGATGAAGCTCCAATGACTTCTAAATATGTCTTTCAAACAGTTGACAGAACTTTCAAAGACATATTACATGATTCATAATAATTCAATGAAGATAGACTATTTGGTTGGAATATAGTATTACTAGAAGGAGACTTTCGGTAGATACTACCAGTAATTACATAAGGTCGTCAAGCAGATATTGTATATTCTTCATTGATTCTTACACATAAAATAAGACTACAACAAAATTATGAAAGTGAAACATCTAACAAAGAAGCTGTTGCAAAATTTGCAAATTCACTTTTGAAAATAGAAAATAGGATTGAAGATGCAGAGCTAAAAGAAGATGAAATAGAAGCCAGATGGATAAAGATTCCACAAAACTTCATTGTTATGAACAATAAAGATCCAATGAAGAGTATTTTTATCCTATCCAAATTTCAAGGAACACATGGTAGATACTCATACTTCACAGAGAGAGAGCAGTTTAGCTACTAGAAATGAAATTGTTGATCAAATCCATGATTAGGAGTTTCAACAAATAGAAGGGAGTGCAACAAAATACATTAATGTAGACAAAATTGACAAAGCACTAACTAAAATATATTGTGAACATTTGCTTTATCCTATCGAATTTCTTAACAGCCTTAATTTTCCAGGAATTCCAAATCATTGACTAAAGTTGAAAATTGGAGTTCCTATAATGCTTCTTAGGAACATCAATCTAATGAAAGGAATGTGCAACAGTACAAGCTTGATTGTTACATAAATAGGAGTAAGAATTATTGAAGGGAAAATAATCTCGAGATCTAACAATAGTGCAAATATGTAGTTATCGAGAATAGATTTGGGTTCAACTAATGCAAAATTGCCTTTCAAATTCACAAAAAGGCAATTTCATGTAAAAGTGAGTTATGCAATGACAATTAACAAGAGTAAAGGACAAACACTGGGAAATGTTTGGTAATTTCAACGAAACTTGTATTCAACCATGGTTAGTTGTATGTGGCTTTTTCCAAACTCAAAGATCCAAAAGTATTAAAAGTTTTGATTCTTGAAAATGATCCAACATTCAAAAATTTCACAAAGAATATTGTCTGCAAATAGATATGTTACGAAAGACCGACTATAAGACTCATTGTCATACTCTATATTCATCAATGATACCTATTATTATTAAAATATATACTTCACACAAATAATATTAATTTTTGACACAGGAAATCCAAATACAAAAGGCAAGCAACTCTTTCTTCACACAAGAGATTCCTTGAACATCAAAAGCAACAAGGACAAAAACAATTTAAATATTTAACACATTTCCATTTATGAGAAAAAAGTGTTTTATCACAATATTTGACAGTTTGACATTTTACTTTTCCATTCATAGATACTTATGGAGGATAATAATTGACATCCCTTCAACGTAAGCTGCAAGTATGATAAATTCTACATTGATTATCTCTTTTCCATTCCAACAAAAAATATCTTCTGTTTCCACCATAGTTTCATATACAACACAAAAAAATGAGCCAACTAAAAAAAAATAAACCAATAATAACGAATTTAAATACAAAATATTTTTTTATAATTATAGTTCAGATAGCATAGATAGCAAAGAACAATAATTGTTAAATAGAAAAAATTACACTGTTCATGCTCCATATCAAAAGCACTATAACAGAAAACACCTTTAATACCACTCCAAACCAATTATAGAAAGAATACAATAATATAGGGCCATATCCATATCATCTTCAATAAAATGATTTATATATAAACCAACAAACATAATACCAAAAAAATACAATATTTCTGTCAATTAAAAAATCAAACACGTTCCACATAATTCAAGTAAATAGCAAGATTAGTACTCAGGTACTTAGTTACTACCTGCCCAATAACCATCCAAGTAAATAACATACACTTGAACATGATATTCTTTTACATATCAATGATGAACACAAACTTATAGACTAAATTTTCTAGTCGTGTACTGTGCTATGATCATATTGGAACACACACTTCATGTTTGCCAGTTTAAGCTTGGTAGCCTAGTCTCTATAGAACCTAACCATCTTCCCAGAATGATAATTATGAGGTATGGATTCTTTTCATCTTACATTTGCAAGAATCATCTCTTGACATAACTTTACAACCCTCTTGTTAGTTATCTCAGTGAACGATGGCTTTAATATATAGATGTTTGATACCTCTAGGTTTCTGATTTTTGTCATATATGTTATGACATGAAGGATTATTTATGGCATGTTTCTTGGCACAAGGTTTTGATGTGATATTATTTGCCAAGATGATCTTTAAGGCATTCAGGAGTCTTTTTAGAAGTTGTTATTATTTGAACAAAACTCCATTACGGCAAGGAAAAGATATTTGGCATCTCCTAAAGATTATGGATTTGAAGAATCTCATGGAAATCTATCTACACCAAATATCAAGAAGATAATAATCCTAGTATCTAGGGATTTCATGTTGTATTCTTGAGATCACAATCTTATAGAAGAAGAAGCTCAAGACACTCTAGTGATTATATATATGTGAGCTTCAGGGAAAAGCAAATCAACTCCATAGAACCTCTCAGTATTCTCGTGGAATTTCTTGCAAATATTAATGAGAGAATTCTATGCATCTTAAGCAATATTCTTGAGAAAGTTGTTTATTGAACTCATGATATAGAAGCTCAATCATTAGAGAGTTCAACAACACACTTTGTCTTTTTGTTACACTGCTCATGTACCAAAGTGTGATGTTTTCTATTCAAGTGCTGGAAATTGATTTTCAATAGATATTATGTGCACTTGACAAGATCTTGTTCAAACAACCTCAAGCAAAAAAAGGTATTGTGGCTGATTATTATCAGTTGAGAATAGAAAATGCAAGTGTGATCTTGCTGTATCCTGTCAAAAGGAGTTTGACACATCCTACTGAGGAAAGTTCAACAAAAGCAAGTTGTGATTGGATGTAAGTACAAAATTTGTGGAAGCAGGAGTTGTGATTGGTGTGTTTCTAACTGTGAAGGCAACACTATAGTTGTTGGATTTCTACTTATTAATGTAGCTTTGGCAAAGGCTGTTTTGCCAATTCCACTACAAGAATCACTAGAGGAGATTGAGAGTGTGTTCTTACACTTTTGAAACATAAAGTTTACTTGATTGCTTTTATGGGATGGCCCTACAGACTTAGGTTATTTTGTGAAAATGTGTTGCCAATTTTGTTGTATCAAACTTTATTATTCTATTTGTGTATGTTGTGTTAAACTATATAGAATTAACTTCAACACATAGAGTTTGACAAAAGCAAAAAACGTTACATGAACTTAACCACACAAGTGGCATAAGAGCCAGTAACCAATTGTTCCTGTTTGGCTATTTATAGCAGGTACGATCGTCGAAAGGTAATTTGTGAAATTATGGCAATGGAAGCAAGATCAATAACAAGGACACCACTATTGGATGGAAGAAATTATGCCTATTGGAAAGCACAAATGAGAATCTTCATTCTTATTGTGGATGAGAATTTGTAGATTGTTATTCAAAAAGGATGAACTCCTCCAACCATCATAAATCATGAAAGTGTTGCTGTTGAGAAACCCATGGAAGAATGACCAGATGTTGAATAAAGAATGAATGCAACAAATACTAGGGCACTTAATGATATCTTCACGACTGTTGATACAAAGCAATTCAAGCTAATTCAACCTGTCAATGTGCCAAAAAAAAACATGGGAGGTGCTGCAAACTGTTTTTGAAGGAACAAGCCAGGTCAAGATGTCAAAGTTACACATGTTGATCTCTCTTTTCAAAGAATTCAGAATGACAGAAGATGAAACTATTCCCATCTTTGGTAGCAAATTGAGAGATATTGCAAATCAAGCATTTCAACTTGGTGAGAAATATTCGGAAGAAAAATTGGTGCATAAAACCTTGAGATTCTTACCACGAAGATTTACTGTCGAAGTTGCTACCATTGCAAAGTTAGAAACTTATCAGAGTTGAAGCTTGACGAATTAATGAGATCTTTACAAACCATTGAAATGCATCTGAGCATTTAAGGCTGAAGGAAGCTCATATGCAGCCCATATCAATTTTGACATTGGAAACATTGCCTCGTTGACAAAGAAGTTTGGCAAGATGCTGAAGAAAGAAAGGGGATAGTTCAATGAGCGGAATTTCAACAAGGGTACCTAAAAAGGAGATGAACATAAGAAACCTAGTGATGCAAAGGACTTTGACAGAAAAGGCAACAACGTTAGTTATTGAGAATGCAAATAAGTTGGTCATACTCAGAATGAGTATGCAAACAACTTGAAAGAACAAATCATACAACACAAAGTGGAGTGATGATGATAAGACACTACAAGAAAAAATCAATTTTGAAACCGACAGATTGGTTTTAATAGTTTCAACATAAGGATTTGAAACCTATTTGAAAGTGCACAAAATCAATTTCAATTTTTTTAGTTGCGGCCCGATATTGAAACATAAAAAAGTTGGTCTCAAATTTGAAATCGAATTGAAACTGATTTTGAAACCTAATATTATCGGTACCAAAATTGACCCAAGAACCAACCTGCTTAACCAAATATAGCATCCAATTTTAAAACTACATTGGAACATATTTGAAACCAATTTAAAATTGATTTGAAAAAATAAAGGATAAATACCAACAAAAGGTATAAAATGTCCAGGTACGCTCGATCCAACCTAGCCGACTAATCCACCCGGATCAATAGGCTAGATAACTCCAACCCGCATCACTGTGTGGTGAGCATGTGGTCCTCCACCAGGCTAAGCTTGTCGTTGTGATATTCTTTTGCAATTTTGTTATTTTTACTATATATGTATATATTATATTTCTAAATTAATAATATGTATTATAATTATTTCTTAAATAATAGATGATATAATTTTTAAATAATCTTATTTATAATAGAACATAGAGAAATAAAATGTTATAAGATGCGACTTATTATATTATATTTTAATATATTATTTTGAAACTGAGCACTAAATTTGAATCCAATTTGAATATGTACATAAATCAACTTCAATTTTTTATATACCTAAACTAACATAATAAAAAAATAATCTAAAATTTTTAATAAATTTCATTTTCAATGAAATGTTTTGAGTTTTTATTAGGTTATAAACTCATGTTATTAACTTATTCGATGTGTTTACTTATTAATAAAAAATTTGCAATAGAATTTATATAGACAAAACAATATTACCATTATATGTAATTACTATTATACATACTTATATACTGATACGAGTGTTAACTATAAATCATTTGTATGATATTTTATTATACATATACAATAATTGAAAATAAGTATATATAGATCAACATATATCTTAAACATAAGTAGTACAAAATAAATACATTATACAACTGCTTACTCAGACAATAGATCATTATATATGTATATACATGCATATATTAGAATATCGTATCATAAACATTAATTATAATTTATAAATTTTAATTACTAAATATAGGGTTTTAAACCAATTAAAAATTGATCTGAGACCACCAATCATATTAGAAGCCGATTTGAAACCGCATTAGGGCATAGCGACCGATTTAGAACCAATCTAGGGTATAGGGTCTAAAAGCTTATTATATTTGAAACTGGTTGAAAACTGATTAGAAACCAAAATTTGAAACTGATTTGAATCAATTTCTATTTAGAAACCGATTACAAATTTTATCTGAAAATAAATAATATTTGGTTTAGTTGAAACTGATTTCTTAATCTACAAAAATAAGAAATTACTCAATTTATAAACTAAACTTTATTAGAAACAGAATTTTGAAATCAATTTTAATCAGTTTCTAATTAGAAACTAAAAAAATTTAAAAATATTTAGTTTAGAAACTAATTTGAAATTGATTTCTTAATCCATAAAAAATGAAAAATAAGTAATTTAGAAACCGACGAGAAATTGCATTTTGATACCTATTTTAATCGGTGATTTGAAAGACTATAAAATTTATTAAAAATTTAAAAATATTTAAAACCAATTAAAACTGATCTGAAACCGATTTGGACCAATTTTCTTAACAGTTTTAAATCAGTTTCTAATTAGAAAGCAAATTTTTGCAATTTCAAAATTGTTGTTTACTTATAGTGAGAGTCCAACAACAACAGTAGCGAAGATGATGATGAAGCAAATCGTGTCAGCAACTTTGTTGCCTTCCATTTAATTGCTGAATTGCAATTTGACAAAAATGAAATCGATGATGAGGATTCAAAGACTGATCATGATGAAGTTGCTTATGAGAAATTGAAAGGCTAATATGAGCTTATGTATACAAAATGGCTAAAAATTTTTGAGATCAACAGGAGGTTGAAGGAGGAAAATCAAAAAATTCAACAACAGAATAGTTCACTACAACAAGAACATGAACAACTTCAACAATAAGTACAACATCTTGCTAAAACACTACAACTCAGTAATGACAAACTTGTGAAAGTAGAATGCTACATCAAAAGGCTGAATACATGAAAGATGAAGCTTGATGAAATATTGTCTATTAGCAAGACATCCAAAGATTTGACATGATTGGACTATAAGAATAGTAACAATGCTTCTACAAACAGGATTATACCCGACAAAAAAATGCCATTTGCAGATAAAAGGAGGTTTAAAAAAACCTCAAAAATCCTCTCTTATTTGTGACTATTGCTCTCTTATAGGACATACTTGGGATATTTGTTTAAGATTCTCATCAAAGATCTTAAACAAGTTTGAAAACCAAAGTATAACAAGGGTAGACAAATAACCAGGAAAAGAAGAATTTGGTCAGAACGGCAGAACTTTGAGGATATGTTACACATATGTCATTCATAACAAGTATGAATGATATATGGTACCTTGACAATGGCTATTCTGGGCACATGACAGGTCAGAAGGGAGTCTTGTTAAATTACAAAGCTTGTGAAGGAGGTAATGTTACCTTTGGTAATGGCACCAAAAATAAAGTTATTGGCACTGGAACTTTAAATATCAAAGGTATGCCAGCACTAAAAGATGTTCTATTTGTTGAAGGGATAAAAACTAATCTGATAAACTATGAGCAAGTTTTGTGATGATAATCTACATGATAACTTCAACAACAAGAAGTGTTTTGTTGTGGATTACTCTAACAGGCTAGTTCTTACCAAAGCTAAAACATTTGAAAATTGCTACACATTGCTGAAATCAAATGATCAACAATATATGGCTACTCAAGATGATGAAGATTATCTTTGGCATCAAACTTTGGGACACATAAATCTCAAGTTGTTGAAAAATTGAGTTCAACAAAAGCAGTATGAGACGTACCTAAGCATCCCAAAATCACAAGGAAAATCTATGGTTCACATCAAATTGGAAAGAAAAAATGGTCTTCTCACAAGAAAGCAACAGAGATCAACACATCCAGAGTGTTAGACCTCATGCACGTGGAGGCAAAAATATATGTATTGGTATGTGTTGATGACTTCTCCAGATACACTTAGGTTGATTTTTCTAAAAACAATTCTGAGGCCTTTGATGCATTTCAAAAGTTGTGCTTAAAGCTACATACACAGAAAAGTTTAACACTATGCAAACTACGAAGTGATCATGGTAAAAAGTTGGAGAACTAATAGTTTAATGAATTCTGTGGTGGCTATGGTATCCAACAGAAATTCATTGCAGCAAAGATACCTCAACCGAGGAAAAACAAAACCATCCAAGAAATGGCTCGCGTTATTTTGAACTCCAATAAGATATCACAAATATAATGTGCTAGCACTGCACCACATATCATCAACAAGATATATCTAAGGCCTTACATTACTAAAAAATTGCTTATGAAATTTGGACGGGACATAAGTCAAACCTGATCTATTGTCATATCTTTTACAATAAGCGTTACAATCTGAATGACAAGAAACCTTTGGGCAAGTTTGATACAAGAAGTGATGAAGGAGTATTTCTTGTCTACTCCAACAATAGCAGAGCCTATCATGTATTCAATAAGAAAAGTGAATCTGTCATGGAGACTATCAATATTATTGTTGAGGATGCTATTGTAATAAATAATGATAAAGTTGCCACAATAGATGAGGAAGAATCTAATCTTGTAAAATCTCAGGAATCTATCAATGTAGAGATTAACACAAAACCAGAGTAGTTGATAGACACTATAATAGATTCAAAAATAACACAACATGAAGTTCAATGCAGAAAGCCATTTTCAACAATAAAAAGGAATCATTATACAAATTTGAACATTGGAGGCTTAGTTGAATTTAGGAAAACCAGAGAAAAGTCAACTATCAACTATAAGTAGATGGTAATGTGCACCTATTACACGTCAACATTGGAGCCAAAGAATGTCAAAGAGACCTCTATAGAAGAATTCTGCACAGTTGCCATGTAGAAAAACTTTAACAGTTCAAGTGCAATGATGTGTGAAAACTTGTTCCACGTCTAGATAGTGTTAATGTGATTGGTATATAGTGGGTATTCCGCAACAAAACTTATGAACATGGAAACAAAACACAATAAGGAAAGGCTGGTTACACAGAGAGACACACAAATTTAATGAATGGACTTTAACAAAACATTTGCAGCAATAGCTAGTTTGGAATCCTCTGATTGTTGTTGGTTGTTGTATGTGCAAGGAGATTCACACTTCAATAGATTGATGTTAAAAGTGCATTCTTAAATGTATTTCTACAAGAATAGGTATATGTTAAACAACAAAAGAGATTTGTTGATCCAGCTCATCCCAATCATGTGTACAAGTTGAAGAAAACACTTTGTTGACTTAAACCATTACCAAGGGCATGGTATGAGACATCGGCAAACTTTCTATTGACAATAAGCTGCAATAGAGGGGGAGCTAATAAGACTATGTTTATCAAATGGCTAAACACACATTTTTTGGTAGCACAAATCTATGTTGATGACACTGTGTTTGGCTCAACCTCAACAAAGCTAATAATGAATTTTGTTGAACTCATGCAAACAAAATTTGAGATGAATATGGGAGCTAAACTTACCTTCTTTCTTGGTATACATGTTAAGTAATTAAAAGACGGCATCTTTATTTCTCAAACGACGCATGCTTTTAAATTGGTTAAGAAGTTCAACATGAAAGATCCTAAGCTTATCAAAACTCCCTTTAGTGTAAATTAGAAGTTGATAAATGATAACAAAGGCTAATCTATTGATTAACACGTGTACGAGTATCATTGGAGGCTTGTTATACTTGTAGTGAATAGACCAAACATATCTTATAGTGTTGGAGTATGTGTAAGATACAAATCAACCCCAAAATAGCCATACTCCAATACTCATTAGCAAGGACTCAAATGCTCATTATATTGGTTACAGTGATGCTGATTCGACTGCTAATTTTGATGACAAAAAAATAACTCTAGAGGATGTTTTTGTCTTGGTAATAATCTTGTGCCATGGTATAGCAAAATGCAGAATTCTATTTCTCTATCAATAGCAGAAGCATAATATATTGCAGCAAGTAGCTATTACAATCTAATGTTATGGATGAAGCATATGCTAAATGATTATGGATTGATGCAAAAAGAGCCGGTAATATATTGTGACAATACAAGTGCAATAGATATATCAAAGAATCCAGTTTAACACAGGTGAACAAAGCATATTGACATACATCATCACTTCATCAGGGAGTTTATTCAATAAAAGATTGTTATCATTGAATATGTTGCAACACAAAAGCAATTGGCAGATATTTTGACAAAATCACTTGATGCTTCAAGATTTAAGGAACTAATAAGTGCACTAAGGTTATGTACTTTATAGAAGGATTTCAATGCATTTTTCTATTGATGTGTTCTCTCATGCCCTTATACTCTATTCTATCTCAATCTTCAATAATTTGCACACAAACACAAGACAAGTGTACTTATCATTATAATTAGTATAATGGCAAGTACTTCAAATATCATATTCTCAGGAATGATCAAGTACCATTACTTATTTTTTATTCTATTATTTAGTCTACCAATTCAATTATGAAAATGATTGAAATAAACTACTAAGAATAGTAATCTAACTTAACTAATTTAAAATAACTTAACTAATCTTACCAGCAAGAAAAAATAATACTTGAATGGAAACCCCCCCCACCCCCTAAAATTACCTATGTGATAGAAAAATCTCTTAGTTAATTATCTTTCCCTTCTTATGTTTGGTGAAATTCCTATATGAGCTCACTCTATCTCTAGATGAGAGTTCTCTATCCTTAGATTAATTAGTTGAAATCTCTTTCTAACTAATTTAACCTAAGAATGCATTTGTTGTGTGTGTTTTCTATACCTTTATACATAATTATATCACAATCTCTAACAATTTGCACACAAACACTAGGCAAGTGCACCTATCATTATGATTAATATAATAGCAAGTAAATGTAAATGTCGCATTCACGGGGATAGTTCAATATCATTACTCACTTTCCTCTCCATTGTTTAGCCTATGAAATATGCTTGTGCGATAATAGAAATAATTACTCAGCATAAAAATCTAACTTAACCAGTAAAATTCAGTTTAGCTAAAATTTAACTTGCAAGAGAAAATTTCAATTGAGAAAGTAATACTTGTAAAATACCTAAGAGGGAGGATGAATTAGGTATTTGGCTAATTTTCTCAAAATCAAACCTTTTATGTGTTTAGAATAATAACAGATTATATGAGCAAAATAGAGACAATTTATAGCAAAGCAATATAAGAAAGTAAGATCAAAGAACACAAGCAATTTATAGTGGTTCGATCCTCAAGATCTACCTCCATTACCTTAAGCCTACACTTAAGGATTTCAATCACTCTACTATATGCTCAGGTTTACAAATTACAAAAGAGGCTCACCACACTATGGTTTTACACTCACAACCTCTTCTAGTAACTTTTTACAATACAAGGCTCACCAAACGCAATGGTTTTATATCTCAGACAACCTTGAATCACAACTTCAAGGATCACCCTTATCTAAAAGATTTTATGTTATCAAGATAACCTTGCTAGAGCTAGCAGACCAACACAATTTAATAAATAAAGAAGAGTATGTTGATGTTACCACTTGTTGGTAGATATTACACAAAGTTGCACCTTCACACTTTGATGTCTTTGGATTGATCAATTGAATGCACAAGACATAAGAGAACTTAAGGAATGTTTGTAAAAGGCTTTAGAATGCTTAGAGTTTTTCAAGAATTCAAAACTTACAAAAATTGCATGTTTATATCTTTTATAGAATTTGAAAATCAGTTATAACAGCTATAAAACGGCTAGTTAACGGCTTTTTTCAGGAAATTCAGACGACTGAATTCTGCGTCTGAATTTTTCGAACGACCGAATTCTTCCTGCTGCGTCCGAATCTACAGCCGAATTTCTCTGGAAAAACAGTGACCATGCTGAAGGCCAAAATTCAGACGACCGAATTTTTCTTCATGCGTCCGAATCTTCTTCCGAATTTCTCTGGAAGAACAGTAGCAAACTTTTGCTACAAAATTCGGAGGACCGAATTTCTTGGAAGCATATTCAGACTTTGTAAAATCATTTGAAATTTAACTTCCAAAGGTTTGAAAAACATTTGGTATATATAGAAAACTTATTTAGACATGCATAAGTTTGAAAACCAAAATCAAATTCCTTTGATCATATAAAGTTTACTTAAAAACTTTTAGGACATAAAACCACATTCATTAAGAAATTTATTCAAAGCCTTTTAAGATTAAGAAACCTATTTTATGCTCTCTTATGCATTCAATAGACTCCAAGACATACAAGTGTAGAGTTTACATAGATATTTACCTATTATCATATCTACTCTACACTTCAAGTCTTCAATGCCTTGAGTTCATGTTTGAATAACCTTCAAAAGACTTCATAGTTTATTGAGGTTGTTCTTGCACTTTGGCTTGAAGGCAAAGAGACTCCAACCTTCTTAGTTCACAAATCCTATCACATAATATAAACATATTAGTTCTCATCAATATTTGTCATTAATCAAAACTACATGATTTGCCCTTAGGGCTAACAATCTCCCCCTTTTTGATGATGACAAACTTTGATGCAAAATGTGATGAATTTAAACAAAGTAGCACAAAGAAGTATTGATGTCAATGATAGAAATAAACCAATTTAGCATATTGACATACAAAAGGCTCAATATGAGCCTTTGACCCAACCAACCTCCATTTACCTCCTTCCTTCCAACAACTAGGATAGAAGATATAGCAATTAAGCAAAAACTTCTAAGAGAGGTTTTAAAAATTGTAATAGTTTAACAATGCTCCCCCTTAGATTGTGCTCACTTTTCAACATATTTGGACTAAAGATATCATGCATCCGAATTTTTGCATAGCAAGTCCAAACTTTAAAATAAGATAATCAAAGGCTTTAAATTCTGTAAATAATCTTTCCTAAGTTTGTTCAAACATATTATGATAGATTAAAATATATTTGAATCAATTTGAACAATAAAGGAGCACATTTTGACAATAAAATATGGATGCATCCGAATTTTAGAGCATGCATCCGAATTTTTAAACTCATGCATCCAAACTTTGAAATTTTAAGTCCAAACTGCAATAGATTCAATATAATGGATGTTTAAAGTGAGATAAAGCTTTCATAATGTTGTTCAAACATAATGGAAGAGATTAAAACAGATTTGAATTAATTTGAACAACAAAAGAGCACATTTTGGCCACAAATATGGATGCATCCGAATCTTTAAACCTTGCATCCGAATTTTGAATCCAAAGTTTTTGCAACTCAGTTTATCTTTACAAAAATTCAAGACTCATATTGCAGTAAAAAAATTCAAGACTCATATTGCAGCATTATTGCAAAAAATTCAAGACTCATATTGCAGCATCATTGCAGTCATCAAACAATCATTTTTCTCCCCCTTTTGTCATTACTCAAAAAAAATAAATAGAGGGATCAATGAAAATGAGACTATCAATTTAGCACATAAAAGAAGCTCTCATCACTGGGATTTCATCATTGAGCTTCACTATTACATAAAATGCAGCAAAATACTTAACAAGTTTAGAATTACAAAAAAATATAGATAAGCAACTTAAAAGCAGTAAATAGAACAGAAAGAAAGAAAGCTTAGTCTTGTGATGTTGATGTTGATGTTGATGGGGAGGCTCGACACACTCCTTTCTTGATGCCCAAGTGCTTCACTCTTCCTTGACTGAAAGAGATTATTGATGGAGAGACTATTTCAGCTTGAGCTACTTGGCTCCCTGCTATTGGTGGCTCTTCATGAGCATGTTATTCCTCTTCTTCTTCTGCCACAGTCTCTTCATCTCCACCTTGATCATCATCTTCATCATTGTTGTCCTTATTATTTCCTTTCTTTTCTTCTTTATCTCCTTCTTCCTCATTTCTATCTTGAGGCTTAGAGTGTCCTTTACCACTTTGAGTATTTCTCATAAGGATTTCTTCCATGTGCTTTACCCTACTCTCCAGTCCATCTAACTTTCCAAGAACCATTGGAGCAAATGATTCAAAGAATTTATACATCTTCTCCATTTACTTGACATGATTGTTCAAGACTTCTTGGAATGCTTTGGCTACTATGGTGTCACCTCTAGTTACTCCTTCACCACTTGAACCAATTCCAATTTCTTCTTCAAACAATCTCCTTTTTGTTGGAGGTTGCTCCCCCTCACTTGAGGTGTCATGCTTCCTCTTTGTCTTCATTTCTCTAGCAAGGGTTTCTTCTTCATCCTCTTCTTCTTCCTCCTTTTCACTTTCTATCATTTCTTCTCTTTCTATTCTTTTTGGAGGGGTTTCTCTTTTTGTCCTCCATACATTATCCTCGTCAAGAACTAATTGCATTCTCCTAAGAGTTTCATTAGTGTAAATCTCCCCACTCTTAAAAGCTTGCCCTCTTCCCGGAAGTTTAATGTTAAAATGCTTAAAGATTCTTGTCAACAACCTTCCAAATGGGAATGCCTTAGTTACTGTTTTTCTTGCAGTAATCATGTGTTTCAAGGCTATATAACCAAAGTTCATTCTCCTATGCTCATGCAAGGCTAACATGATTACCATATGCATATTTCCAACTGATGACTTATGTCCAAAATTAGGAACAATCATAGTAGTTACCATATGATGCATCACTCTACCTCTAGCATCCAAGTTCTTGATTTCCCTCTCCTTTATAGATCTAAACTCTCTTCCATTGGTAAATGCTTCTTCAAATCTAACATATGTAAAGAGTTCACAATCATAGCAATGCTTGGAAGGTGAATAATATCTAGCTCCATTGTCACCTACTCCACAAATTCTGTTTATCAATCCTTCACTAAATTCAATGTCAACTTGGGATACTCTAGATGAATACCATTGTATCATATTGTCCCCTACCATCTCAATTCTTTCCTCTTTCAGGTTTGCATAGAATTCATATATCAAGGTAGGATAAAATTCTTCATCAATGAACAACAAACTACTCCACCAACATCATTGAAACAAGATAGAACAATATCCATGCTAGACAATTTATCAACATCCACCTTATATCTAGGAATAATCTTTCTGCTACTTTTATTGCATTCATCAAATTCATGAGTAGCTTTAATTGAGACAAACCTGTCAACTCCAGATAATGTTTGAGGGATTCAAATTCTTCTTGGTTGGTTGAGGATTGAGTCTCCATCTCCTTCCTTAGCCTTTCCTTTCCCTTTCTCAACATTTGGCTTCTTTGTTCTCACCATTGATGTTTTCTGTTGAGAAGTATTGATTTTCGGTATGGATTTAGGGTTAGAAGTTTAAAAGTGAAGGAAAATCGGGATGAGAATGTATGGTTTTGAAGGGATTTTGATTCGGATGTGAATGGGTATGAGAGGCTTTTAAAACGATGTGAAATTTGAAAGTTGAAGTGGTGAGAGAACTGTTTAAATTTTCAATTAAACAGACGCGTCTGTAAAATTCGGACGACCAAATTCTCAGGTTTGCGTCTGAATTTTCGGTCAAAAGTTTATGTTTCTTCAGTTCAGAAAATTCGGTCCCTACGTTCGAATTCTTGATCAAAAGTCTTTGTTTCCTTTCACTCGACCGAATTTTCTGTAGTGCATCCGAATTATGGATCGAAAATTTCCTGTTTTCATCAAAACTTCAATAAACACATTAGTCATTGAATCTTAAAAAACATTTCCTGTCTTCTTAGGTGATTGAACATTTCTTCAGCCAAAGGCTCATTTGTATTTATATATTCTAAACATATATCTTTCTTAATCACATGATCACGAATGAAATGATGTTTTATCTCTATATGCTTAGTCCTAGAATGTTGAATGGGATTTATGCTTAAGTTAATAGCACTAGTATTATCACATAGTATAGGCACACAATTGAATTTAAAACCATAATCAAGTAAGGTATGCTGCATCCATAGCAATTGTGCACAACAACTACCTGCAGCTATGTATTCAGCTTCTGCAGTGGATAAAGACACACAAGCTTGTTTTTTACTAAACCAAGATACAAGACAACTACCAAGAAATTGACAATGACCACTTGTACTTTTACGTTCAACTTTGCATCCAGCATAGTCAGTATCAGAGTATCCAATAAGTTCAAAAGATGAAGTTTTTGAAAATCAAAGACCATAGTCATGTGTATCAATCAAATAGTGAAAAATGTGTTTGACAGAAATTAGATGAGATTCTTTAGGACATGATTGGAATCTAGCACACAAGCATACAACAAACATAATATCTGGTCTACTAGCTGTGAGATAGAGTAAACTTCTGATCATACCTCTATGTAATTTCTCATCAATACTTATACCTTTCTCATCTTTATCCAGTTTAGTTGATGAACTCATTGGAGTACCTATTCCTTTTGCTTGATCCATTCCAAATCTTTTCAGTAGCTCCTTGGTATACTTTGCTTGATTGATGAAGACTCCATCCTTGATTTGCTTAATTTGCAGCCCAAGGAAGAAACTTAGTTCTCCCATCCTGCTCATCTCAAATTCATTTTGCATGGATTTAGCAAACTCTTCACAAAGGGAAGTATTAATAGAACCAAAAATAATATCATCAATATAAATTTGAACAAGTAAAATATCATTTTTAGAGGATGTTTTTATAAAAAGAGTTGTATCCACTTTTCCTTTTGTAAAACCTTTTGAAAGAAGAAAACCACTTAATCTTTCAAACCAAGCTCTTGGAGCTTGTTTCAGTCCATATAGAGCTTTGGTTAACTTGAAAACATGATTTGGAAATTTTTCATGAATAAAACTAGGAGGTTATTCTACAAAAATCTCTTCTTCAATAAAACCCTTTAGAAAAGCACTTTTGACATCCATTTGAAATAGTTTAAAATCTTTAAAAGAAGCAAATGCCAAAAGTATTCTTATAGACTCTAATCTAGCCATTGGAGCAAAAGTTTCATCATAATCAATGCATTCTTCTTGGTTGAAACCTTGAGCAACAAGTCTAGCTTTATTTCTAACAACTTCTCCTAATTCATTTAAATTATTTCTAAAGACCCATTTTGTATGAATAACAGAATGATCATGAGGTCTAGGAACAAGAGTCCAAACTTTATTTCTCTCAAACTGATTTAACTCTTCTTCCATGGCAATAATCCAAAAATTATCACACAATGCATCATCAATATTTTTCGGTTCAATATGAGATAAAAGGGCAAAATTATCAATAAAGTACCGCCTTATTTTAACTCCTTGGGAGACATCACCAATGATTGGCTCTTTAAGATGACTTCTTGCATATGTGAGATCCTTTGGAAATTCTTGATTATTGCTTGATTGACCATCTTGTTCTTGCTCCATTATTTCTTCTTCTTTGGCATGATCTTCCAATGTAGGTACTTGGTGTTGAGTTTGATTTTCAACCATTGAGGAACCTGCATCATCTTCATTTCTTCTTTGAAGATAAATGTTAGATTCATCAAAAGTTACATGAATAGTTTCTTCAACACATAATGTCATTTTGTTATAGACTCTATATGCCTTTTTATTTGATGAATAGCCAAGAAATATGCCTTCATCTGATTTTCTATCAAACTTACCAAGATTGTCACTAGTGTTTAAAATAAAGCACTTACAACCAAAAACTTTAAAATAGACAATTGATGGAGTTTTATCAAATAGAAGTTCAAAAGGTGTTTTTCTTATAAAAGGTCTTAGTAAAACTCTATTCATCACATAGCAAGCTGTATTTACAGCTTCAGCCCAAAAATATTTTGGTAAGGAATTTTCACAAAGCATTGATCTAGCCATTTCTTGTAATGTTCTGTTTTTCCTCTCAACAACACCATTTTGTTGAGGTGTTTTGGCAGCTGAAAAATTATGAGTGATGCCATACTCATCACAGAATTTTGTAAAATCTTGGTTACAAAAATCTCTTCCATTATCACTTCTAATAGAAATCAGTTTGCAATCAAGAGAAATTTGAACCTTTTTGAAAAGTTTTGAAAATTCAAAAAATGTTTCATCTTTTTGTGATAAGAAGATTACCCATGTAAATCTTGAAAAATCATCAACAATCATATAAGCATATCTTTTACCACCAAGACTAGTAGTCCTCATAGGTCCAAATAAATCCATGTGAACTAGTTCAAGAGGTTTTGAGGTAGAAACCATTTTCTTTGGTTTAAAAGATGTTTTTGATTGTTTTCCATATTGACAAGCATCACAAAGACGGGTTTTATCAAAATGCATTTTTGGTAATCCTCTAACTAGTTCTTGTGTAGAAAGTTTGTTCAATAAATCCATGCTCACATGTGCTAATCTTCTATGCCATAAAAATCCATCATTGTCATGAATGGCAAGACATTTAATATCATTAGTAATAATCTCATCAAGATATAACACATATACATTACTAACTCTTTTAGCAACAAAAATAGTTTTATTACTTGCACTGTCAAGAATAGTACAAGTATCACATTTAAACTCAACTTTGCAACCATTGTCACATAATTGACTAATACTAAGTAAATTGTACTTTAAACCATCAATAAGTAAAACTTTCTTGATAAGAGGGAAAGAATCTTTACCAATGTTACCTATTCCAAGTATTTTCCCTTTCTTCTTATCTCCAAATGTAACAAAACCTTCACTTGTAGCTTGAAGCTCACTAAAAAGTGATGCATTTCCAGTCATATGCCTTGACCAGCCACTGTCAAGAAACCATTTAGTGGCACTTGATCTTGAGGCAAATTGTACCTATACCAAATTAGAAAGAGTGATTTTTAGCACCCATATCTTCTTGTGTCCAAGGGGGTTAGTAATAGTTCCTTTGACTTTCCAAATGGTCTTAACACCATTTTCTATCTTTCTTTTTATAAAACACTTAGAAACCTTGTGTCCATGCCTACCATAATATGTGCAACAAGTATGAGACCTATAATGAGAAGATTCTTTAACAAATAACTCTTTTTGTTTTGGATCTAAACAATCATGTGTAAAACCAAGACCGTGCTTTACAAATGAGAATCTTTGATAACCAAGTAATTTATTTAAATTTTCTCTTCCATTTGTAAATCTCTCAATGCATAAAGTAAGATCATTTACTTTCCTTTTTAAAGACTCATGATCTTTTAGCATTGATTCAAGAGAAATTATTCTTGAACAAAGCTTTTTGTTTTCAAAAGATACATTTTATATGGTAGTATTCAAAACTTCTTTTTCAATGGTAAGAGAATTAATGGTCTCAAGAAGTTTATCATTTTCAACACATAATTTTGAATTTTCATTTGAAAAATCATTGATTTTGGATTTCATTTCTTTGTTTCTTTATGAAGCTTTTTTAACTCTTCATACAGTTATACAATTAAATCACTAGAATCAATATCATCATCACAGAAATTTGAAATAGAAGGTGAAGATTGTACCTCATCATCAATGGCTATAAAGCATATGTTGGCCTTCCCTTCACTATCATCCTCGCTTTCTTGTTGATCCCACGTTCCAGCTAATCCTTTTCCTTTCTTGGCAGATTTTTTTCTATTTTTGCTGTCTCTTTCCCTTTCTAACACTTTGGGACAGTCAGCAATAAGATGCTCTATGCTCTTGCATTCAAAGCTTTGAGGTTTATAGGATGAGGATTGTCCACTCTTCTTGACTGGCTTTCTTCCTTTCTTTAGAAACTCCTTTTTGTAGAATCGCTTGAACTTTCTCACTGCCATTGCAATCTCTTCTTCTCCACTGTTTCCTCCTTCTTCTTCACTTGAAGATTGTTCTTGTTCACTCAAGTGATTTGAAGCATTGAGTACAACTCCTTTTCTTCCCTTTTCTTCATCTTCCTTATCATTCAACCGTTTCATCTTCATTTCATGTGTGAGTAGTGATCCGATAAGCTCTTCAAGAGGAAGAGTTTGTAAATCTTTGGGCTCCTCAATAGCAAGCGTTTTTGGCTGTTAGGATTTTGGTAGAGCATCCAAAATCTTCCTGTTTTGCTCTCCTATAGTATAGATTTTACCTTAAGATTTCAAGCTATTAAAAATGTTAGTAGACCTTGTAAACATATCACTAATATTTTCACCTTGTTTCATAGTAAACAGTTCATAATCTCTAACAAGCATAGCAAGTTTGGATTCTTTAACTTGATTAGTACCTTCATCTGTAATTTGGAGTAATCTCCACATATCATAAGCATAATCACACCCACTAACTCTATTGTATTCAGTAACATCTAATGCACAACTTAATATGTTCATGGCCTGATAGTTTAATGTCATTTTTCTTGAATCATGCTCATCAAATTCATCAGTGCATTTGGGTTCTGAGGTTCCATCTACTCTCATTTTCATTGGGACATAGGGACCTTTCTCAACTATGTTCCATAAATCAAAATTGATAGAACAAATATATATTTTAACTCTAGACTTCCAAAAAGTGTAATTTATTCCATCAAACAACGGTGGTCTGTTTGTAGATGATCCTTCTAGGTAAGGTAGGTTTGAAATATTAGCCATAGGATCTTTGTCTTCTAGGTTGTAAAATCACAAACGGAAGTTCTAGCTCTGATACCAATTGAAATACCTAAGAGGGGGTGAATTAGGTATTTGGCTAATTTTTGCAAAATCAAACTTTTTATGTGTTTAGACCAATAACTGATTATATGAGCAAAATAGAGACAATTTATAGCAAAGCAATATAAGAAAGTAAGATCAAAGAACACAAGCAATTTATAGTAGTTCGATCATCAAGATCTACCTCCACTACCTTAAGCCTACACTTAAGGATTTCAATGACTCTACTATATACTCAGGTTTACAAATTACAAGAGAGGCTCACCACACTACGGTTTTACACTCACAACCTCTTCTAGTAACTTTTTACAATACAAGGCTCACCGAACACAATGGTTTTATATCTCAAACAACCAACCTTGAATCACAACTTCAAGGATCACCCTTATCTAAAGGATTTTATGTTATCAAGATAACCTTGCTAGAGCTAGTAGACCAACACAATTTAATAAATAAAGAAGAATGTGTTGATGTTACCACTTGTTGGTAGATATTACACAAAGTTGCACCTTCACACTTTGATGTCTTTGGATTGATCAATTGAATGCACAAGACATAAGAGAGCTTAAGGAATGTTTGTAAAAGGCTTTAGAATGCTTAGGGTTTTCAAGAATTCAAAACTTACAAAAAATTGCACGTTTATAGCTTTTATAGAATTTGAAAATCAGTTATAACAACTATAAAACGGCTAGTTAACGGCTATTTTCAGGAAATTCGGATGACCGAATTCTTCCTGCTGCTTCCGAATCTTCATTCGAATTTCTCTGGAAAAGCAGTGACCATGCTGAAGGCCAAAATTCGGACAACCGAATTTTTCTTCATGCGTCCGAATCGGACAACCGAATTTCTCTGGAAGAACAGTAGCAAACTTTGTAAAATCATTTGAAATTTCTTGGAAGCATATTCAGACTTTGTAAAATCATTTGACATTTAACTTCCAAAGGTTTGGAAAACATTTGGTATATATAGAAAACTTATTTAGACATGCATAAGTTTGAAAACCAAAATCAAATTCCTTTGATCATATAAAGTTTACTTAAAAACTTTTAGGACACAAAACCACATTCATTAAGAAATTTATTCAAAGCCTTTTAAGATTAAAAAACCTATTTTATGCTCTCTTATGCATTCAATAGACTCCAAGACATACAAGTGTAGAGTTTACATAGATATTTAGCTATTACCATATCTACTCTACACTTCAAGTCTTCAATGCCTTGAGTTCATTTTTGAATAACCTTCAAAAGACTTCATAGTTTATTGAGGTTGTTCTTGCACTTTGGCTTGAAGGCAAAGAGACTCAAACCTTCTTAGTTCACAAATCCTATCACATGTTATAAACATATTAGTTCTCATCAGTATCTGTCATTAATCAAAACTACATGATTTGCCCTTAGGGCTAATAACTTGAATGGAAAATCCCCGTAGGATTACCTATGTGGTAGAGAAGTTCCATGGTTAATGAATTGCCCTTCTTATGTTTGATGAAATTTCTCAATTAGAACTCACTCTATATCTAGATGAAAGTCCTCTACTCTTAGATTAATTAGTTGAAATCGCTTTCTAACCAATTCAACCCAAGAATGCATTAAGATTTTTGAATTTCCAATTAGATTTCTCTAATCATCAAGAAAGTTTTGAGATTTCTATCTCTAGCCACCCAAATCACTCTCATTGTTTGTGTCCTGGTTTATTTCACTCTTCCTTTCTCAATTCCATGTGAAAAATCTAGATTATGAATCAATTATCAACTAAATCAATTCAACCAGTCAAATCCACAAACAATCCATAAGATATCGAGATTCAATCAACCAAGAGAACAAATTATTCACACAGATAATAACTATGGTTCATAACCATCTAAGTATTCAAAAATTTAGCTCGTCAATATATTACAATTCAAATAACATAAAGCAACAAAGAAAAAGGAAGAATTGCTCATTTTCATGGTTCAAATCTTCTCTTCTTCAAGGCTTGAAGTTCTCCAACTTGGCTGTGAAAAGTTGTGTTCTTGAGCTTGAATCTTCACAACTGATTACTCCTTCTTCCAGAATTTGATCTTCTATCTTGATATCTCTTCCCAATATTGATGATTTGGGATGGGATTTTGTGGTTTTTTCTCTCAGTTTTGCAGCCTCATTTCCAACCCTAGCCTTCCTCTATTGATTGCCCTTAAAGGGTATTTATATGCCAGCCCAAAAGAGAGAGAAAAACATTAGAAAAAATGGTTTTGCTCTACCCAAATGGCGCCACTTAGTCCCCTAAAGGCGGCGCCGTTTGGTCACAATTTTGATACAGTGTTTTTGATTCATGACTGTGACAGTAGTTTTGAATTTTAGGTGCATTTAAAGCATGAACGCGGCTGATATAGATCCTGATGTCTTCATGAAAGTTGTAGATCATGCTCTTAGATTTCCAACGAGCCTTGGATTACCTCAATGGGACATCTAGAACTCAAGATATGATCATTCTACCAAAATGTGTCAGAACTGGGACAAAATCCAGGACATTTGAACTTTCAGCATAAGCAGGGTGGCCAAACGAACTTGGATTGATATAAATTTTACCATTATGAAAACTTCAAAATGTCCTATATAATTGTACAGAAGACTACTTTTGCATTGGAAATCTCTATGGAGGTCAAAATCTCACTTGAAAATTCTCTATCATGCTATTTTTCTCCGCATTTCTCTGTTTTCTTCATTGTGTAAAATCTCCTTATTTGTTTCATTCTATTCCAAATCTTCAATAAAATAACCTAAAGAAAATAAGAGATAAAGGGAGCGTAAATGGTGCTTGGAACATCAAAATTTAATAGAAATTTAAGCTTAAAATGATCATTATATGAAGTACAAATATGAGATATCAGCATTTAAATTAGTGAATTTCTAATTAGATTTCTCTAATTACGAAGAAGATGTTGAATCCCCTATCTCTAGTTACCTAAATCATCCCCATTGTTTGTGTATGGTCTATTCCACACTTCCTTTCTCAATTACAACTGAAAAACCCAACTCATGAATCAACCAACAATCAAGTTCATTCAAGCAATCAAGTCCACAAACAATACATAAGAAATTAGAGCTCAATCAACTAAGGAAATAAATTCATTCACATAGATAATAACTAGGTTCATAACCATTCAAGTATTCAAATGATTAGTTCATCATCATATTACAAATTAAAGAACATAAAGCAACAAAAAAAAGAGGAAGAATTGCTCATTTACATGTCTTCAAATCTTTGCTTCTTCAATGCTTGGAATTCTTCAATTTGGTTGTGAACAGTTGAGTTCTGGAGCTTGAATCTCCAAGAATAATCTTCCTCTTCAAGGATTCCACCTCCTCTCTTGATTTCTCTTACAAAGAATGAGGATTCAAGATGGGATTTTTATCTCAAAACTCTCCCATTTTTGGCCTCTTCCAACCCCTAGCCGCCTCTCCCTTCAAATGCCCTTAAGAGGTATATATATATAGCCAAAACCCTAGCCGCCACCCAGTAGTAAAACTCTATTTTGCTCTATTCTGTAACTGTGACATTTGTTAAAATTATTGGTGAATTCAGAGCATAAAATCGGATCATATAGGTTCTAATGTCTGCATTAAAGTTGTATATAGTGAACTTATCTTTCAACAAAACTTTGAATCAACTCAATTGAATGTCTAGAACTCAAGATATGGTCATTTTACCAGATACGGTCAAAACTAAAACCACATCAAAAGACACTGACTTTGCGTCATAATTAAGAAGGGCAAAAAAACTTGGATTGACATAAATTTTACCATTATGGAAACATCAGAATGTCCTCTACAATTGTCAAAAAGGGAGTGTAAATGATTATTGAAACACTAAAATTCAATAGAAATTCAAGGTCAAAATGATCATTACATAAAACACAAATGTGATATATCAGCTACAAATATTTATTTCAATTTTTATAGTTATCTCTTTTCAAAAAAATTTAAAAAACCACAAAAGTGGGTGGAAGTTTGACAACTTATCACGAAATTTATGAAAGATAGTTTGGGAACTGTAAAAGGCAGTTGGTTGGTTTAAAGAAATAAGTATTGATCATTAGCACGAACATAAGACTATTTTCTCTCTCTTCGTCAATTCATCTTCTTCTTGCTCTCTGAAACTCCATACTAAATTCCATTATCAGAAGTCCATCGACGGTGGTATAAGCCATAAGGGCAAATCTTATAGTTTTGATTATAACAAACATTGATATGAGCTAAGTATTTGTTATGTGATAGAATTATTGGATTGTGGATGCTAAATACCTAAATATTTAGACCATTTTGAAATTTCCTCTATCATAGGTTAAACCACCTCCTTTCAAATATGAGAGAGCAATCTGAATCCAGAAATAGAAGAAAGAGTGTCTTTAAAGCACATATGTTGTCAGAATTCATAAAAAGGAACTCTTGAAGAAGATTTCATATAATAATATAAATGTAAGAACACATGATTGTAATGTGACAATATGTTAAGAAAAACTGCAAATGCTTCATGCTAGTTCATTCAGATTTACAAAGTTAGATCACGAAAACTTGAAGGCATCACTATAATACATCAACATGAGGCAAAAAGTTTAGAAGGTTTAGAAATAAATGCATTAACATAATGCGTTAATATGAGGTAAAAGTTTAGAAGGTAAAAGATCAACAACAATATATAAATGCATTACAATAATGCGTTCATATATGAACGTGTTACAGTAATGCGTTATTATATTGTAAAAGACAAAAAAAGTTGGCAACCCATTAGAAGAATGCGTTGAACGGCCACTAAAACTCTCTCTCAATAGCATCACTTAGAAAAGGAGTTGAAACACCATATATGCTAGTTTCAATTTTGGTCTCTGTATAGTTACAAAATGTAGTGACGAAATAGCCACGAAAATGTTGTCTCCAAACAACATCTAACTTTGAGTGTTGATTTCTAATTTAGAGACAAACTTTTTTTATTGGAGACGTATAATTTCATCTCTAAATTTAGGGACAGATCACTTTTTTTGTATCTAAAAATTTAAAGATAACTAGAGTCAATTTTATTTTGTCTCCATTATGTCTATAAAACGATTTAGAGACCAAATTCAGATGCATAGAGATGAATTTTGTCCATCTCTAGACAACTGCTCTCCCATAGTGATCCTGGAGTTTTAGAACATGGAAGAGAGACTTTGAAAAGAGAAAAACTCCATCCCAAATCTTCCTATTTGCAAAAGAAATCAAGAGAATGTGGAATCCTTAGAGACAGGGGTTTAAAGAGAATGACAATTTATATTTTGGTTACTTATATTGACATTTGATTCATACAAATCATATAAAGCAATTTGTAAAAATATCCTTAAACTATTTTACTTGCCAGAACTTAGCTCGTAATGTATATTTTAATATTTAGGTCTAATATCTATAACTCTTCCAATGTTTACAATATCGACCATCACTTATATGACAAAAATAGACAAAGAAGATCATATGCAACATATGTGCACTTCAGGAGAAAGGATAAACCTGTCTCTTCATCAATTTTTCTTATAAAATGTGAATAAATTCTCTGTTGAGTGTAGAAGAATAATTATAAAAAGAAATGCCAACCTAATATGGTGAAATGACGTTTGTTATTGTTATTTTAGGAGTGTATTCAAGCTTGAAAATAGAGTAAAATGATAACCCTAATCAGAAGATGAATTAAGGATTGAGGGAATCGTTTTCTTCCCCTTTCTTTCTTCAAACCGAGTTAATTAGTTGCACGTAAGTTAGACTTTTAGAGAAAAAATTCATGGGGAGATAGATTCATCCCTCCTCTATAAGTGCACGTATACTGCACATAACCTATTCTGTCAGTTTCTATTATCTAAGTTAGTTAGGACTTTAAACATTGAATGAATTATAAATGTTAGATCAAATACATCAAAATATAATATTAATGACTAAGTTTTATTTTACAGATTGCTCAATTATATAATACTCTCAGTTCAAAATTGAATAACCACCTTTTTATTTTATTTTGTCTAAAATGAATGTCCACTTAGTTAAAATAAACATATTTTCTCTATTAAGTGTTCATAATTATCTTCTTCATTTTAGGTACATAAGTTTTACTGATATTTAAATCATACCACTAATTAATAAAAATAGTATAGTAATTTACTCATAATTAAACTAGTCACCTTAATATTTTATCAAGTAGGAGGAGTATTCTTGAATGAGATGTGCACTTATTTTATTTAATGAGCTATTTTGCGAGATTATTTGGATACGCAAATCTTCAACCACATATAATTGGATGAAGGGAAAGGTCTGTGTGTTTACATTAGGTCTATCTTTAACGATTGTCTGCTTAAAAAATGAGTCTCATTTTCCCATAAGACGAAAGTAGGTGTAGAAAGCTAAGTGGGAAAGGAATTTCAAAGTAGCCGCAAATAGCCAAAGTAGTTGTGATGTAGTTAGCGCAATGATAAACCCAACTGATAAAAGGAGACATGTTGCCTGTGGGGGCGAGGGATTGGCCTTTTTGTGAACAAGATAAAAGGAGACATGTTGACTGCAGTACAATAATTTATTGATTGCGTTGTCTTAAAAATAAAAATAATATATATAGAGAGAGAGAACGGCACCTTGGCTGATTTGCAATCCTGCAACCCTGACAGCGCCTGATTTGCTTTTTTTTTCTTTTTTTTTTTTTTTGTGGGGAGTGGGGAGGGGGAGAAGAAGGGAGTGATTCCCTGCTTCAGTTTCACTTTTTTTTAAAATTTTTTGTCTTTTCTTGGAAACCTCTATGCATTTTTCTTTCTTTCAATTTTTTTTATTTTTTTCTCTCCTTGTTTTAATTTTTAATTATTTTTTTTTCTTGTATAAAAATTCAATTCAAAGTATAATTTTTTTGAGATTTTTTAAAATAAAATTAAGTAAAATTATATATATTTTAAAATATAACCACACTATTATCACTATTTTAAAAAAATAATTGGATAATTTTTTAAAAAATAAGTAACGTAACTATTTTATCTTAAAAATTAATTACTTGTACATTTCTCTATAGACAACTATCTTTCAAAGTGGTGTGAGTTGAAAAAAATAAAATATATAAGATTTATGAACATCAGATGAAATACTACAGCGACGGACATATGTAGACATTTTCCACTATTGATTAGTAGTGTTAAATGGGTCGGTCTACTCTGACCTGGCCCGCTACAGACCGCCTCTAAAATGAAGCTAAGCGGGTTAGAAAACTTAAGCTCATAACCCGTTCTAACCAACTCGTGGGCCAAACGGGTCGGTCTGCGGATCAATACTTTTTTAAAAATTTTAAATATATAAAATGACGTTGTTTTGAAAAAATATTTTTTAAATATTAAAAAATATAACAAAATGATGTCATATTGAAAAAATATTTTTTAAAAAATAAAAAATACGGGTTGGCTCCCGTCTGGCCTGTGCTAGCCTGCAAGCTAAACAGAGAGGACTAAAAAAACTCGTGTTAAACAGTTTTAGACTTATTAAGTTCAAGCTCGCCTATAAATGTCAGTCTACGGGCTTCTACCCGTATTGATACTACTGCTGATTAAAAATATCCATAGACGTTAGACGTCAAGATTTTCTTCTTTCTCTTCAACTTTTCACAACTGATTACTAGTGTGTGTAAAAATCAAATGGAACTAAAAAATTAAACCAAAATTTTTAATTTGGTTTGATTTTTTAATATTTTCATTCGATTCGATTCATTTTTTAAAATTTATAAATATTTTAGTTTAGTTTTTAATTTTTGTGATCAAAACTAAAAATTGAACCAAAGAAACAAAATTAAAAAAATAATAATATATGCGCACATTCTGGTAATGTATTTTTATATTATATTTTTTAAAAAAACAATACATTAAATATATGTATTCTTTATAAATTTTAATTTTAATTTAAATCGAACCAAATCGATTTAGTTTAGTTCGGTTTGATTTTAATATAAAAATCTTTTTTTAAAAAAATAAAATAGTAAAAATAAACTGAATCAAAAAATGGATTGTGCACCCCTACTGATTACCATATTGGAAACCAGAGTTAATTTTACATTTGGGAAAGACAAATGAACGTATCAAACTTGTCGTGTTGAACTGAAATCCACCCGACCGGAAGGCCACAGATCTCCGTAATATGTGGAGTCCACTAGGTTTGATTAAATTTTTTTAATAAAAAAATGTATTACCAAACTTTTCTCTATCAACAAGTATCATTTAAATTGGTAGGGTTGTTGATAGAAATAGGAGACATGAGTTATTATCCGGAATGAAATGGGTATGGTTGTTGCAGCCTTGGCAGAACCGTTGCCACCGGGCTAGCAAGTACAGCAGGTGGAAACACTGGTATTGTTGCGGCTTTACATTTTGCTGGAAGCCTGGGACTGCAGGGCATTTTACTTGAACATGACTGCCTTCCAATCGTTAAAAAAGTGGTTTCAACGCGAATTTGACTCCTGTGAGAAATATTTGAATAGAGTCTCACAGATTATGAAATACTTGAGTTATCTTTTAAAAAAATAGTAAAAACCCAAAAGCATGTAGCAGTCAAAGTCTTCTTCTATCACTTCAACATTCCACGACTTAATATTGAAATGAGTGTTCACTTTTACTTTTAGAAAGACAAATGAACCATTCAGTCAAAAGAAGAAAAAAAAGCAAAAGCAAAAATGGGACAAATGAATCTACGAAACACGTGGTGTTGAACTGAAATACACCAAAATTTCCTTAACGTGTGGCACCCACTGAGTTTCTACATATTAACAGAAAACAACGAGAAATAATAAAAGGGACTCATTTATTACTATATTATTCATACTAATTAACGTAGTTCTAATAGAACTCATTTATTAATAGATCAAGTTTATATATGAAACATTTGTTCAGCCTTAAAAGCTGGAGACTCCTCATGTGCAATCTCAAAATAAAAGAGGAGTTCTTAATTCGGGATACTAAATATATTGAAGTAATATAACAAATCAAGAATATTATTATTTATCATATTTTTGTAATATATTATTATTGAGTAAACTTAAAATTTTCATTGATTAAAAAAATATTATTAATTAACATAACCAGTTGAACCATCTAGAATCAATAAAGTACTAAATTTCTATCAAAAAGTTATAAAA
Organism: Rauvolfia tetraphylla; assembly: GCA_030512225.1. NCBI lineage: Eukaryota > Viridiplantae > Streptophyta > Magnoliopsida > Gentianales > Apocynaceae > Rauvolfia > Rauvolfia tetraphylla. The sequence goes on along the minus strand of JAJQKT010000004.1, from coordinate 3,008,174 downwards.
TATTTTTTATGTTTTCTAATCTAATAAATTTTTTATTCTATTTATCTTTAAAGTAAATTAGCATCGCCTATAAAATATTAGGATTGAATGTGCGTTTTGAGATGAATAATCATGCTCATATATATTATTGACTTGCAAATTGTATTTTAAAATTTCTTGATTATGTTAGGATTGTCTTATTTACATAATTTATCCTGATAAGACAAGATATTCTTTATTAAAAGTGATAATCTTGAAGATTTATTAATTAAGATATACTGACTATAACATTTGAGAATTAAAAATTTGAAGGTGTTGGTTTAATAATATTCTAAAACATGGAGGTAAAACATCAATAATAATGTACTCTTTTTTCTTAAGTAAACATTTTTTCACATGTTTTTTTAGTATTGTTTTAACAAGATATATTCTTTATCTTATGGACATCTAAAGAAAATGTTATGAAGTTAATAAAATATATGAATATCTATATTGATGTGTTTCTTGAAGAGATCTAGACTTTCAAAATACTACTCTCAATTTGTTTGCATTTTCTTTCCCTAGTAGATTTTTTGTTTACTGAAATGTTTATATTGTGACCCTATATATAGATGATATATAATAAGTAATTTTAGTCTTGATTATTAAGTTATATTTTTCTCGCTCTATATTTTCTCTTCTCCTTTATTCTTCAACTTTATATTATTATTATTTTAAACATTGTTTTCGCTTTAATTTATAGTATGCTCAGTATTATCAATACTCAAATTCATAACAAAAGATTAAATATTTAATTATCATTTTAATTTAATATTTAAAATATTAAATTTATCCCGTTGAAAGTTAAAAAAGAAGATAAAGAAAGAGTATCGATCTATTTGGTGTTACTTTATACTTTGTAATGTTAATTTCATTTCTTTTCAGTCTCACGTCAATATAAAACATCAAGAAAAATTACTAATTAAATAACTCAAGTCGTTTAGTCATCAGCCGCAACTTGAAAGAAAAAATAAAAAGAAAAAATAACATATAATTTATCTAACACCCCAAAACTTGTCCTTTAGTTTCACAAAATTTGACAACTAATCTTCTAAATTCTGAATCCAAACAATAATCCTTGCAATAATTTCAAAACTAAGCTAAACCCGTCCAATGCACAAATATATTTTAAAAATAAAAAATTTAAAATTAGATTTTCAAAAAAATATCCAAAAAGAAATAGCTTTTACTTCACAAAATATATGTATTTAGGAAAATTTGAAAAAATAAAACATTAAAATTTCATTTGTTTAAAAAAATTCAATACCTTCTTTTTCGTTATAAGCTCTTAGCATATGATTTCTACCTATTTTATTCCTCTCAATACAAAATCAGGAGTAATATTGATTATGTTGAATCTACTTTTTAACTTTTTTAAATCTCTAACTCACAAATATCACTAATATCTTTTTGTAAAATATATATATTATACTATTTATTAGATTAAAGAGGGCTGAGCTTTTCCAAATCCAAAAGCTCCCTTATTTGCTTTATTAATAAATGTTTCTTTTTCGTTTTCAAAAAGAAAAAAAAATCTTTAATGACAAATTTATTCCCTTTATTAATAATAAATAAAAATTATAATTATTAGTTACTTCAGCAATTTGTAATAGCTTTTTTTCAATTAATCCATTAAATTAGATAATGAACGATTTAAATGTATATGAATGATTTCTTATTTCTTATATTTTTTTGGTGGGTAAATCATACCAAATGAAAATTTCAATAAAGTACTAATATTGATGTTTAAACGAAAGTTTATTTATTATACTGCAAACTATATATATAGCGTTTAAAGAAATGAGAAAAAAAGTATGAAAGAGAAGAAAAATTAAAGAAATTAGAAGAACATCCGAAGTAGATACTATGAACCATGCTATTGTGGTAAATAATATAGTAGGAAATCTAATGTAAAATTTTAGACTTTAAAGCATATGATCAACCATGAATGAAGCAAACAACTTTGATATTTTAAAGAGGGAAAGGAAAAAAAAATTGGAGTACTTACATTTACTTATGAAGCAGACCTAAAATTCAAATTCGAAAACTATCATGTAAATAGTAATTCGGATCTAAAGTTTAAACACATTTTTGTGTAATCAAATAAATAAATAAGATTTATTTACATTGTTTAAAGATGCACTATTAAGTTACACCAAAAAATCATCAAAATTTATATTACAAAATAAAACATATTATACATCGGGTGAATGAGTTCAATCTGAAGAAAGAAAACCTCAAATGATATTTTAGGGAGTTCAATCAAGTTAAGGTAGAGACATTATTTAAGAGAACAATAAAAATACTCTAAAAGAATTTATAAAATAAAACAATTAATACTTATGGAAAAACCTAAAACAAATGAAACAGAATGAACGAAGTAAAAGAATCACATTAAGAAGTAATGATAAAAAGAAAAATTATAGGAGTTGAAGCTTTTGGATATGATGAGATTTGAGTTATGGTAAAATCTAAAGAAAATGTGAGAAAGGTAAATGTGAAATGAGTGTTCACTTTTACTGTTTAGAAAGACAAATGAACCATTCAGTCAAAAGAAGAAAAAAAAGCAAAAGCAAAAATGGGACAAATGAATCTACGAAACACGTGGTGTTGAACTGAAATACACCAAAATTTCCTTAACGTGTGGCACCCACTGAGTTTCTACATATTAACAGAAAACAACGAGAAATAATAAAAGGGACTCATTTATTACTATATTATTCATACTAATTAACGTAGTTCTAATAGAACTCATTTATTAATAGATGAAGTTTATATATGAAACATTTGTTCAGCCTTAAAAGCTGGAGACTCCTCATGTGCAATCTCAAAATAAAAGAGGAGTTCTTAATTCGGGATACTAAATATATTGAAGTAATACAACAAATCAAGAATATTATTATTTATCATATTTTTGTAATATATTATTATTGAGTAAACTTAAAATTTTTATTGATTAAAAAATATTATTAATTAACATAACCAGTTGAACCATTTAGAATCAATAAAGTACTAAATTTCTATCAAAAAGTTATAAAATATTTTTTATGTTTTCTAATCCAATAAATTTTTTATACTATTTATCTTTAAAGTAAATTGGCATCGCCTATAAAATATTGGGATTGAAGGTGCTTTTTGAGATGAATAATCATGCTCATATATATTATTGACTTGCAAATTGTATTTTAAAATTTCTTGATTATGTTAGGATTGTCTCATTTACATAATTTATCCTGATAAGACAAGATATTTTTTAGTAAAAGTGATAATCTTGAAAATTTATTAATTAAGATATACTGACTATAACATTTGAGAATTAAAAATTTGAAGGTGTTGGTTTAATAATATTCTAAAACATGGAGGTAAAACATAATGTACTCTTTTTTCTTAACTAAATATTTTTTCACATATTTTTTTAGTATTGTTTTAGCAAGGTATATTCTTTATCTTATGGACATCAGGAGTAAAGTCATCATATACCATCTATATATAGGGTCACAATATAAACATTTTAGTAAACAAAAAATCTACTAGGGAAAGAAAATGCAAACAAATTGTTAAAATATTAAATTTATCCCATTGAAAGTTAAAAAAGAAGATAAAGAAAGAGTATCTATCTATTTGGTGTTACTTTATACTTTGTAATGTTAATTTCATTTCTATTCAGTCTCACGTCGATATAAAACATCAAGAAAAATTACTAATTAAATAACTCAAGTCATTTAGTCATCAGCCACAACTTGAAAGAAAAAATAAAAAGAAAAAATAACATATAATTTATCTAACACCCCAAAACTTGTCCTTTAGTTTCACAAAATTTGACAACTAATCTTCTAAATTCTAAATCCAAATAATAATCCTTGCAATAATTTCAAAACTAACCTAAACCCGTCTCATGCACGAATATATTTTAAAAATAAAAAAGTTAAAATTAGATTTTCAAAAAAATATCCAAAAGGAAATAGCTTTTACTTCACAAAATATATGTATTTAGGAAAATTTGAAAAAATAGAACATTAAAATTTTATTTGTTTAAAAAAATTCAATACCTTCTTTTCCGTTATAAGCTCTTAGCATATGATTTCTACATATTTTATTCCTCTCAATACAAAATCAAGAGTAATATTGATTATGTTGAATCTACTTTTTAACTTTTTTTAAATCTCTGACTCACAAATATCACTAATATATTTTTGTAAAACATATATATTATACAATTTATTAGATTAAAGAGGGCTGAGCTTTTCCAAATCCAAAAGCTCCCTTATTTGCTTCATTAATAAATGTTTCTTTTTCGTTTTCCAAAAGAAAAAAAATTCTTTAATGACAAATTTATTCCCTTTATTAATAATAAATAAAAATTATAATTATTAGTTACTTCAGCAATTTGTAATAGCTTTTTTCAATTAATCCATTAAGTTAGATAATGAACGATTTAAAAAATGATCTCAACGGATAACTTAACAAATTAAATGTATCTGAATGATTTCTTATTTCTTATATTTTTTTGGTGGGTAAATCCAATCAAATGAAAATTTCAATAAAGTACTAATATTGATGTTTAAACGAAAGTTTATTTATTATACTGCAAACTATATATATAGTGTTTAAAGAAATGAGAAAAAAAGTATGAAAGAGAAGAAAAATTAAAGAAATTAGAAGAACATTCGAAGTAGATACTATGAACCATGCCATTGTGGTACACCAAACAAAAGAAGGTAAAATATTAGAGAAAAATATATAATAGGCAAAATAATATAGTAGGAAACCTAATATAAAATTTTAGACTTTAAAGCATATGATCAACCATGAATGAAGCAAACACCTTTGATATTTTAAAGAGGGAAAGGAAAAGAAATTTGGAGTACTTACATTTACTTATGAAGCAGACCTAAAATTCAAGTTCGAAAACTATCATGTAAGTAGTAATTCGGATCCAAAGTTTAAACACATTTTAGTGTAATCAAATAAATAAATAAGATTTATTTGCATTGTTTAAGGATGCACTATTAAGTTACACCAAAAAATCATCAAAATTTATATTACAAAATAAAACATATTATATATCGAGTGAAGGAGTTCAATCTGAAGAAAGAAAAACCTCAAATGATGTTTTAGGGAGTTCAATCAAGTTAAGGTAGAGACATAATTTAAGAGAACAATAAAAATATTCTAAAAGAATTTCTAAAATACAACAATTAATACTTATGGAAAACCTAAATCAAATGAAAAAAAAAAATGAAGGAAGTAAAAGAATCACATTAAGAAGTAATGATAAAAAGAAAAATTATAGGAGTTGAAGCTTTTGGATATGATGAGATTTGAGGGATGGTAAAATCTAAAGAAAATGTGAGAAAGGTAAATACATTTTAGGAAAGAGAAAGAAGAAGAAAAGAATGTGTTGAAGAGAATAATGATGACGTGTATTGTGTGTGGAAGAAATGATTAAGTAGTTTAAAATTATTTTAATGGGCTGAAAATGATTCTAATCAATAAAAAATTTTTAAACTAATAATTAAAGTATTATACTTTTACAAAATAACTTAATATATATAATTTAAAATTAAAATTAATGTATAAGTTAGTTTAAAGTTGTTTTAATATATTGAAAATGATTTTAACCAAATAAATTTTGAAAACTAATTAAAAAAATTAAAAAATATAAGAAATTAGGATAATTCAAAATTTCAAGTTAATATAGAAGTCCTTTAAAAATTATTTTAATAAATAAAAAACAGTTCTAACTAATAAAAAATTTTAAATTAATAATTAAAGTCTTATACTTTTACAAAATAACTTAATATACATAATTAAAAATTAAAATTAATATGTAAGTTAATTTAGAGTTATTTTAATAGATTAAAAATGATCATAACTAATCAAATTTTTTAAATCTGATTAAAAATTTTTTTAAAAATTAAAATAAGAAGTTTAGAGTATATATATAGTCTTTCCCCGAGACGACGTGCGTGTACAAAGCAAGTGCTTAGCACATAAAGAACTAGGGGACTGCTAAACGCAGTTTTTTGGACTATATGTAGTGCGAAAAATTTTCATTGTTTCATTTTAATTTCGAAGAGTTTCTAAAATTCTCTAAAGTATTTGGGCGAAAAAACTCAGATTTACGAATAACGACAACGAATCTTCATGTTAAAAGGTTAGCTTATCAAATTACTTATTATTTTATATCATTTTATATTAAAAAAACTTCAAAATCGGCCTTAAAATGGCTGATTTTGAAGTCAGCCGTTTTGTTGATGAATTCCGCCAATTGAGTGGTGGAATTCATTAATGAATTTAGCCAGCAGTTGGCAAAATTCACCAGCAAATTCTGCCAGAATTTGCTAGTTATGTGTACCTAAATTGGGTACAATTACCCAAATTCTACCAAAAATTTGGCAGAATTATTTGGCTAATTAAAGCCAATTTTGGCGGAAATCTTGGGCAGAATTTCGCCAATGAATTAGTGAAATTCATGACAGAATTCCGCCAGTTGAATTCCGCCAATTATGCCACAATGCGGCATAATTTCTTGAAAATTTTTAGACTACGTGGCAGAATTTTTTTATTTTTGTAGTACATTTTAAATTAATTTCGTGTATAGTTGTGCTAATTAAATATTTCGTTTGCCTCTTCCGGCGATCGACGATGTATGTTTATCTTAGTTTATCTTATTTTAATCTTAGTTTAATTAAATTTTAAATATATGTTTACTTATTTATCTTAGTTAATGATAGTTTAATTTAATTGTTATTGATTTATATCTAATTTAAATTAATAGCGTTTATCTTATGACCTAAGGTTCTGTGAACAATATATGTAAATTTTTGTTACGAGTTGTATAATAACAATATGTGTTAAATACGTATTGCAGATGGCGGATCCTTCTCGGTAACGGCGCGATGCATCACTAGATTTGGGACCAGTTGCCAGATAGCGAGTAGGTGTGGTGAGACGCAGCACTAGTAACATTCCCGTGACTACTACGGACGTCACACGGGGCATTGATTCCACATATGCCATGTATGCCGGGAATGTACGCGCTCATACCTGGATACGTATCGTATCCTTGGCCCTCGATGACGTTGTCGGCTCCTGTCGCACCAGGCTATTATTCGGGAGGGCCTGCCTACGCACTGCAGGCGCGTAGTGGCCACGCTGATAATGCAGGGCCAGCATTCTACTGTTCGCCATCGGTCCCTGTTACACCATACAGATATTCGGAGGATTACGACGAGGGATCAAGCGTTGCGGAGGATATGCAGGATGTGGATGATCCGGCAACTGATTCGGATTATGATATGCATGCGGGTGCGGATATGCAGGAGCCCGTAGCCGATGCAGTGATGCAAGAGAAGGAGACATTTGACCAGACCATCCCACAAACGGCCCCGATGACTTCCTCTGCAAGTCCGCGGAGAGGTTTCTTACGTTGTGTTGCAGCAGAGGTAGGCAGCCTAGCTCATTCAATGTCTGAATCTCATCACCTGGTCCTGTTTCGCTCGGTGTTAGCTTGTCGGCAAGTCCATGAATCAGTGGAGCAACTGCAGATGCATCACGCGTACATCTATGCTTTAGTAGGGTTTCAGTCAATCATGAAGAGAGACCCGGCTCCTCAACAGGAGGACAGGTGGGCGTTGCTGAACGATGCCCCCAGGCTAGGACTCGCCGTCGAACTTGCAGGAGCGGATCCACGGAAGAGTGGTGTTTGACAGGACCAGTACTTAGGGGCCTGTAAGATCCATCCCTCATCCTATCTTTTTCCGACCACATCGCCAACCTCATCTGGAAAGGCGAGGTTAGTACAGTTGAATATAATTTTCAATAAATGAAATACTCGTTGAATATCTGTTACACGCAGTGATGAAAATTTGAATTTTTTTGGGTAGGAGTGGCCGGTGTTGACTGTTCATTCATGGCAGGGATACGTCGATAAATGGACTCTTCGGGACGAGCCAGTCACTGCGATTGTGGTGTGTAGCGGTCTCGAGCGATTGAGACATTACATTTTTACGAGACGAAACAGTGCACTGATATCTATTTTTGTTGAGAGATGGCAGCCTGATACTAACACATTTCATATGCCGTTCGGTGAGATGACCGTCACCTTTCACGATGTGGCACATATACTTGTGATTCCTGTGACTGGTTATATCCTCCAGCATGATATGAGTAAGGAGGATATTAAAAATGACTTATCTGTCACGCTCGAAATACCGGCCACACACGTTCGCAGTCAGCTCGATAATGGAAGGATGAGATTCAACGTCTTGAAGGACTACGTTGCCCAAAGATCCCTTGAAGCGTGGGTATCTTAAGTATCTAATAGGCGCCACACTATTCATAGACAAGGGTAAGGACTGGATGCCTTATCAGTACTGGCCGTTCCTTAGCTCTGTTGATGAGATCCAAGGCTATACCTGGGCAGCTGTCTGTCTTGCGTACCTCTACTGGTCTCTTAGGACTTTGAGGAGGCTAAAATTAGAAGAGGTGATTATGAACGTGACAAGAAAAGACTGAGGCCTGTGAACCGTCAAGGCCAAGGGGTAAGAACATCAAGTAGATTCCAACAAGCAATTAAGAGGTGACCAACCCTTCCACTTAATACGTCCACGGGAGCGCTACCAGGGGAATGTAGAACTTGTAATCAAGTCCATAGTGGGGAGTGTCGATGAAATTCCGGTGCATGTTTTCGATGTGGCAAGGCAGGACACAGGGTTAGTGAATGTCCCTTGCTAGCACCAAACCCTGTGCGATTGACAGACCCACAATAAAAATCTAATGTTAGGGTGTTCGCACTCACTGAGAAAGAAGAGAAAGCAGCAGAAGATGTGGTAACATGTGCAATATCACTTAATCTTGTACCTGCTTATGTATTATTTGATTGCGGAGCGTTGTACTCTTTCATTTCTAGTAGTTTTTCTAAGACTCTCAAATTGGAACCTGTTTCCTTAGATGATCCATATCGTGTGTTGATTCCTAGTGATAAGATATTAATTTCTAAGTACGTGTATAGAGGGGTAACACTAGAAATTGAAGAGAAGAAACTCATGGCCGACCTAATACAAATTCTGATGAGGGATTTTGACAAAATTTTAGGAATGGATTGGTTATCTAGGAACTACGTAACTGTGGATTGTCGGAGGAAAAAAGAAAGGTTTGCTATTCCCGAGAGAGAGGAGTTCTTTTTCCAGAGTGGAACCAAAGGGCAGAGGAGTACCATACCACATGTAATTTCTTCTGTCCGAACTTACCAGTTATTGAGAAAGGGTTGTATTGGCTATCTCGCTTATACAATTGAAGAGAAGGGGGATAGTCTGAAATGAGAAGAAATTTTAGGAGTCAAGGAGTACCCAGATGTATTTTCTGAGACGTTGCTAGACTGTAGGCAGTTCTTGAGGCATTGATATATCTGTACTTTTCGGCGTTTGGCCCCCAACAATTGCCAGACTGGCGTAAGTCATAACCTCACATTCTACGGTTCCAGCGCAAAGGGGGCGAGCGAAGAAAATTGGATGACCTGCGAGCTATTCGCTTACACTTGGATGACATGACGACACGTGAGGTAAGTTTTAAAGGTACTTGTATGTGGTAATAATTATTAATTGTTTTGATCCTGGCTACTGCTGCCTTTTGATATATATGTTTACAAGTTTGCTGGACCCCCTTCGACCCCAACACGCTAAAAGATCACTAGATTTAAACTTTTCACTGGTGTTTGCGCTTTTGTGACATTGTTGAGCCATATATGCCTTATCGGGTCTTGCGACAGTTTGGCAGAGTGCAACAAATTCCAAGCACTTCGATACTTCCGAAAGAGGATTACAAGCCGGAAAACAACCACAGATATGTCGTCACGTTTGAGTGCCCCGACGAGTTTTGGGAGCAATTCGAATCCCACATACTTGGCAGGACACAGCTCGGTGCACATGCCGTCCCACCGTCGGCCTCCACACCGGAGTACCTACCATGGTTTCTGGCGAGGACGCATCCCTCCATTCAGAATCTGGATATGCTGCCCTAGGGAGTATCACGACCCGGTCCAGCACCGATTACTGATGCAGTGGCAAGAAATTATTGAACGTTTGTTTATATATTTTACAATTGTTTATCCGTTAATTATTATTCTTAATCAGTTTACTGTTACCTTTTAGCGGTGGAATATGCTGCATCGTGTGTCTGCGGGTGTTACAGATGTGCAGTAGTTGACCCGGCGCAACGAGATGCCACACTGTAGGAGATACTGCAGATATTGGCCGAACGGGAACGTTGTATGGAAGGGACGGATCGCGCAGGACCATCCAGCTCGTAGGGTGTTCAGTTTTTTTTTCTTTTATTTTTTCAGCGTTTTGGGTTTGGTTTAATTCTCCTAGTTGTGCGTTAGTCATGAAACTGCATGTACAGAAACTGATGTGTATGAAAAATTATTTACTCTCAAGTACAAGTAATGTAATTTTATTTCACGTGTTTTAGATTTCAAGTTAGCAAATGTTCATTTGATTTCAAGTACATGTGTCCAATGTCCAATGTCAGTTACAATATTACGTGTGTGTTAATTATTTTTAAGATAACAAAAATTGTAACAATAAAACTATTTACGATAGGTAATGTAACATACAATATATTTAAAAAGTATAAAAAAATACAACAATACAACTAAATAAGTGATTATCACAAAAAATTTAAAAAAATTTATGAAATCTCGCCAATACATTCTCCAAAAATTGGCAAAATTTCTGGCCAAATTTTCCCAGGTATTGGCAAAACTATTGGCCAGATTTTGTCATATTCTGGCGAAATTTATAATTAAATTTTGCCAATTTTTTGCGACAATTGGCTAATAATTTTACCAAATTCTCGCAAAATTTTGTCAGAAATTTTGTCAAGTTTTGGAGAAATTTTTGGCTGAGTTTCACCACTTAGTGGCAGAATTCTTCTAAAAGTTTTGCCACTCAGTATCGAAACTTATGCTGAATTTTTAAAAAATTATACAAACGGTAATTTAATTAAAATTTAGTAATTTTTTACCTCAAGCTCGAAAGAATCTTTGCTCATTACTATATTACGATAAAATTTGTCTGTTTTTATATAAGAAGTGTGATTTTTTTAAAGAAATAATAGAGAGAGTTATAAAGAGAGAGAGAGAGAGAGATTTTTAAGAAATAAAAATTTGTTGTATTACCTATAATATAAAATATATATATATATATATATATATAAATAGCGAAGAACTATCCAATCGGACAGCTGCGCCGCAGATTCTGAATCCATTCCCATCATTGTCCTGTCGTTCTTGTCTTGACACAGAATTATATTTTTAGTGGCCCAATCATCCTGATTTCCTTACCAAAATGACTAAGACTATGTAACCTCTTTAGAAAGATTTAAACCTCAAGTTACCTTCTGGAATAAAAATTCCATTGGCAACATTTTCAATAGGAAAAGGAAAATGTTGCCAAGATTATTAATGGAGATCATATAATGAATAAGAACAATATCTTAGATACAAGAACTATAAGAAAGTAGGAAATATTCTTATAAATAGATGCATTTAGTTATAACTAAAATTATAATAAGTAGACTCAGACCTCATCGAGTTAAAATTATATATATTTTTTAAAGTAACTTTTTTTTCTTATAGAAGAAAAATCATAATGTCATCCTTACCTGGGAATTTGTACTTTCATTTAATAAAATAACTAAATCTAAAAAAACTTGCAAAATTATTAAAATAAACTTAAAGAAGACTTTTCATAAAATGGAATGGATAACTCATAATGTCATCCTAGAATCCACCTGTCTTCCTAAACAATTAATAAAAATAATAATATCCTACTTATCAAAATCCACTCTCTCTGTTTTCATTAATGGGTCACCTTCAAACCATTGTCAAACAGGGAGATCCTCTTTCCCGATTCCTTTTTATTTTTTGCGTGGAATACTTCTCACTACAAATAGAAAAAAGTAATCAGAATAAAAAATGACTTCCTTTTAAACTCAAAGGCAGTTAAGTTGGAAATTTCCCACGACGATGGTAGCCAAATCTGATGCTAATCATTCAGCAATATAAAAGACATCCTTTCAGACTTTACTTTAGCACACTTTCTAGATTATCAATCAATCATCAAAAGTCTAAAGTGTTCTCTAGAAATATGAACAGAAATCTGGCTCAAAAGATTAGTAGTATCCTCAATATTCCTCAAACAACTGAATTTGGAAAATACTTTGGATTTCCGGTTTCTGACAAGCTAAAATCCATTCACACCTTTGAGGAAATATTGTCCAGACTTAGGAGTAGGTTAATTAGCAGGCCGGAAAGCTAATCTACTTAACTTGGCATCTATTCCCATTTACCTAATGCGATGCCTCAAATTTCTTAAACAGTTAGTTCCCAAATAGATAAAATAAATAGGAACTTTTTGTGGGGATCAACTAAGGAAAAAAGAAAGCTACACTTAGTTAATTGGCAAGCTGTTAAATCTCCCTTTGATAAAAACAATTCACTTCTCTCTGGACTAGGTTCGAGGTTTTTGCAGGACACTTCAAATCAGAGTCATTGGGTTGCCTTTTAGAAAGCAAAATACTTGCAGAGAGAGAGAGAGCAATATTCCATATCCCAAATACCAACTGCAAAATCCGGTAGTTCCTACATTTGGAAAATTTTCCTTCATAGTTAGGATTTATGCAAAATAGGAGCCCAATGGAATATCGCAATGGTAAAAAGATCAGTTCTTGGCTTGATAATTGGTTAGACATAGGCCCTCTTATAAACTACATTCAAGGCCCACTATATAAACAATAGGAATATAAATATTTACTGATTAGTGAATTACTTGATCGACAAAAATGGGATTTCAATTCTCTATCTTTTCAGTTACCACCTTCTGTTCTTAAACTCAATCAATCTGTTCCTCTTTAGTATATCGCTCCCATTGAATATTGCTACTTTTGGAAACCACATCCTAATAGACTTTTCTCCACCAAATCAGCATATAAGCTACCTTTCCAAATATATTCTCCCAACAAACCTTAGCTGGATATAGAACTTACCCACTCGTAATAGAATTAAAACCTTTCTTTGGTTATGTTATTATGACAGACTTTTTTCCAACCCCTTACTACATTTTAGAAATATATTGCCTTTGCCTTATTGTCATCTTGGTTCAGATTTAACTCATACAACGAATCATATTTTGAGGGAGTGTATAACTGCCATGAATATGTGGGAAGCACTCAGTAGCTTTCTCTGTCATGATATTATTAGAGCACTATTTTCTTTAAAATGTTCTTGTATTTGGCGGTATATTAAGAGATTTTGAGTAAGACCACATAAATAAATTGCTGTGAGATCTTTTTAAGGTAAGAAGACAAGAGCTTTATTAATTTTCTTATACGATAAAGTTTATAGATCTCATTTTATATTATTATCTAGTGATCTTGGAGAGGTAAAGTTATTTTATGAAAAAAATTAAAAACCTAAGAGAAGTAAAATTATAATTTAACTATATGGAGCATCTTTGTTTGCTATAAATATATTTTTGCACATATTACTAACTTGTTTAAAAAAATAATAAAGTATTAATTATTTTGTACTTATCAAATTTCACAAAATAATTAACTTAACATTTAATTAAATAAAACAAAACTTAGGAAAAAGAAGAAGTACAAAGGAGTCGAAGTTTACAAACATTAACTTTTAGGGGATAATTTATATTTTAAACATTACATATAAATTATCTTTAAAATATATATAGTATTAAAAATTTTCCTGAAAATCTTGGGGGAGGGGCGTGGGGCCAAGGTCCCCCTCGGCTCCTTAATAGTTCCCATAGGTACTTGGTTGAAAGAAAATTGTAATTTAAAACATCTAGTTCTTCTTAATATACCATGGGTTACGTTATTTTTTTAAAAATTTAAAAGTGTAACTTAAATTGGTCAATGTTCTTTATATAAAATAATATTAATTTTCTCTATTTTAAAGTAATATCTTTTTTTCTTATAAAAAGTATAAAAAATTAATTTTTAGATTAAATTAAGGACGAAAAAAACCGATATTGATTATTTGTCTTTCTGAATAAAATCTTTCTCAAAATGTGACAATAAAAATTCTTGAATAAGAATTCTATTTTCAACTTTTTTTATTCAATAATGCAAAAGCTTGTCATTCTTTTACCAGTAAAAAAAAACGCAAAATAGAGTACCGTTAGCCTACATTATTATTTTAAAAATAATGCCTTTGATTGAAAGAGTGCTGCCGGACTGAAGAGCGTACTCCATTTTTACTCTCTTCTCGTACTCTCTCTCTCTCTCTCTCTCAAACACACGAAGTTGCTCTGTCCTGAGTCACCGTTGCCACCTGCATATACAACTTCCACTACAAAATACTAGTTACTACTAAAAAATGTCTACACTGTAGTGATTTCATAGTATATACCTCATCTTCCCATTTCTTTGCCACTTTCACATCTCCGTCAGAAAGTCAACATGACTTATTTTTTTTCATCGTTATAGTAATATTGATACACGATAAATTGCATTTTTTTATATGCTGACTAAAAAAATTGTATTTTTAGGATAAATTTTGATTGAGTTTGAGTCAAAACATAACGTAAAATTTTTTCCCTATGTCTCACTTTATCTTTTCCTGTATCTTTTCTTATAAAATAATTTATTTTTAAAAATTTAAGATAAATTTTTTAAATAAAAATTTAGTTTATTTACATTTTATTCTAAGTCTACATTAACTCGTGTAGAAATAAAATATTATATTTACACTCTATATTAGAAATTGAATGCAATTATTATAAATTAACAAAAACAGATGGCATTTATTATAAAAGCACAAAAATAAAAATGCATCCTAAGAGATAGAATAAAAATAATTAAAAAGAGAGTATATTAAATTCTATATAAAAAAATAAATTTATTGTGTACTAGAGCTATGTTCCTGTCTTATTGAGAAGGCAATTCTCTTAATTAATTTTACAATAATATAAAAGCTACTGGATATTGAGATCGAATGCGACTTAATATTTTTCTCTAAATGCAAATAATTCAATCTTTGTAGTGTAAATTGTCAGATTTGAAAATGTTGGGGAGAAATTGAGATAAATGGTTCCAAGGATGAAAGGTAAGCAGATGAAAGTGAAAACTTTCTAATCCAAAGAGAGGAATACTGCATGTGCATGTTGCATCCCAGACAACGATGGTTTGTTAATGGGGAGAAGCTTTATCTTTACTTTAGGACTCCTTTCCGTCAAAATCAACTATCAACATTTGTAATGTGCAGCGGCGTCAGTTCGGACAAGTGGTGATTTATTTTTGATAAGATAATACAATTTTTTTAAAAAGAGAATTGAATAATAAATAGTCTGAAGGAAAATAGTTGGAAGGAAAAGAAAGGAAAAAGGAGCTGAAAATTCCAAACTGAGCTTACAAAGTGGGATGGGAAAGTTCCTACCAGATTTGAGAAGGAGAAGATAAGCCAATTTTGGCTAATAAATGTGGCAAAATAGAGGATTGATAAGCACATCCATTTTTTTTTCAGCTAATATATTCTACTTTTATTCTTGTCATAAATTTACTCACTTTTCTCCATAAAAAATGTTCTATAATATCTTTTAGGACTTCAAATTTTTCATCCTAATTTTTTAGAATTTTTATTTTTTTAATTAATCTTAAACAATACATCCTAATTTGTGCATATATATCAAACAAGTTCCCAAAGCCCAATGCATCTCATTATAGCAAACATCGAAAGAGAATCATGGAGAGAACTTGCCAACACCTTGCCCTTCCCCTTCTGTTGCTTCTTTTTCTGATTATGCCTTGCCTGGCCATGGAAACACCAAATATCCACACCGATCAATCTGCTCTTCTCGCATTCAAATCCCACGTCACTTCCGACCCTCTCCAATTCTTGACAAAGAATTGGACTGTTGGCTCCTTTGTTTGTGATTGGATTGGTGTTACCTGCGGCACTCGCCATCTTAGAGTAAGGGCCTTAAATATTTCCTACATGAATCTTGTTGGAACGATTTCGCCTCACCTCGGCAATCTTTCTTTTCTTGTCTACCTCAGTTTGGGGTATAATAGTTTCCGAGGAAGTTTACCCCATGAATTAGCCAATTTGCGCCGATTAAACTTCTTGAGTGTAGGGAATAATAAACTGAGTGGAGCAGTTCCGACGTGGATTGGCTCTTTAAGCAGACTTCGATACTTGTCATTGGCAAGCAATGAGTTTTCTGGTCTTATTCCATCCTCTTTATCTAATTTGTCCAAGTTAGAGATATTATTCCTTTCAAACAATTCTCTGGAAGGAATAGTTCCAGCAGAGATCGGAAATCTTTATCATTTGAAGGAATTGGCCATTGAACGTAATTCTCTTTCAGGCTCTTTGCCACCAGAGATCTTCAACATCTCAACTTTGCAAGTTATTGGATTTGTGAACAATTCTCTCTCTGGAAGTCTTCCCAATCATATATGCGGTCTTCTTCCAAGACTTGAGTGGCTTGGGCTTGCTATAAATGAGTTCAGTGGTCAGGTTCCACTGAATTTATCTCACTGTTCGAATCTTCGATATCTGGATTTGTCCCAAAACAACTTCAGTGGATCATACATACCCAAAGAAATTGGCAATGCGCGGATGCTTGAAAGGCTCATTCTTGAACGTAACAATTTGAAAGGTATGTATTGTTCCTCCCGTTCATTCTTTTATATTTGTCAAGAAAGACCAAAGCACACAGATTAATGAATTCCATAATAATTTCCTATAAGTTAGAGTTGAAAAGATTTTTTTTTATCCTTTTATTGATTTACCTACAAAACAAGTCTCTCTTTTTTAATCGCTCTTTAAAATAATTTTTAAAGAAGTTTATATTTGTAATTGAACTGGAGAAACATCTTCAAATTACCCAAAGAATCAGTAATATGTAGATGATTGTAAAGCATTATCTATCCTGTAACAACGTGAAAGGTATCTATTAAATTAACCATTAATATTACCATATTAAGTAAAGCCATTTTAGATATCTATTAAACTTTGTTATGAAAGTCATCAAAATTTTAATTATCATGTTAAAATAATACACATATTTTCAATATAAATTCTAGTACTTCCCTCACTTGTCCAGCATTTGTGACGCACATCTTTTCTAATTGCAACTCCCTCTTCTTTTTCGTTTCATTTTTCCCCCCATTTGTTAGCACCCAAAAAATTTTATCAGAGGTACTTTCACTTCCCAAAAATATTTTCAGGTCTTGCAATTAATAATTTCGATGATTATATGTAATTATGGACTAATTTTATGTCAGTCAATAAAGAAGTAAGGAAAATCACTATTGATGTGTTTTTTCATGACTCATTTAACAAGTAATAATCTTTTAATAACAATCTCTTTGAAAGAAAGCTAAAAATATTTATACATTTTGTCTTGCTGTTGTAATTTGATTATATATTTATATATTTTGCAGGTGTAATTCCTAAAGAAATTGGTAATTTAACAATGTTTAGAATATTACACCTTCCTAAAAATAACCTGATAGGTACGTTAACAGAGTAAATTTTAAAAGTACTAAATTTAGACTTTTAAACTTTTTATATATTTAGTAACTTCAATCCTTTTGACAGGCGTTATTCCACATGAGCTTGGCAACCTATACAATCTAGAAGCTATTGTATTAGAACATAATAATTTAAGTGGTCACATACCGGAAGGCATCTTTAATCTCTCCATGATAAGGATACTTGATCTTGCAGCGAATTCTCTTGTGGACAATCTTCCTTCAAATACTGGCTTTGCACTTCCCAACTTAGAAAACCTATATCTCTTCCAAAATCACTTCTCTGGAGTCATACCTCATTCAATTTCCAATTGCTCTAATCTCAGAATCATAGAACTGGCTGCCAACAATTTCATTGGTTCTATTCCTGAGTCACTTGGAGATGTAAAGAACCTCGAACTGTTGAATGTTGAGGACAATCAATTCAGAAGCAAATCTTCATCTGAAGATTTGAGTTTTTTCATTTTCTTGTCGAAGTGTAAGAAGTTGAAAATTTTATCTGTGTCAGTCAATCCTTTGGAGGGCCTTCTTCCAGTTTCAATTGGGAATCTTTCTAAATCCATTGAACAGATATATGCCTCCGGTTGCAAAATCAAGGGAAGCATTCCAAGTGGAATTGGCAACTTAAGCAATCTGTATGCGTTGACATTACGGGGAAATCAATTGATTGGATCATTGCCACCTTCAATTAAAGGTTTGCAAGATCTTCAACAACTCGATCTTGCAAATAACAAACTCGGTGGATTTGTTCCCACCAATTTGTGTGGCTTGCAAAGATTGAGCGAGCTTAAACTTCAGGGCAACCAAATCATTGGGACTCTCCCACACTGTTTGGGCAATATTTCATCTTTGAGAAAATTCCATATAAGTTCCAATAGATTGACCTCTAGCATACCGACAAGTTTGTGGAACCTCAAAGATCTCTTGAAGCTTGACCTCTCCTCAAATTACTTAAGTGGCCCGCTGCCTCTTAAAGTTGGAAATCTGAAGACTGCAATCATGATGAATTTGTCAAGAAATTCCTTGTCTGGAGATGTTCCGAGCACCATTGGAGATATGCGAAGCTTGGAGCAACTTGATTTAGCAAGGAATAAATTGCAGGGATCAATTCCTGAATCAACTGGTAATATTCTCAGCTTGAAATATTTAGATCTATCACACAATGAGCTCTCTGGTCTGATCCCAAAATCATTAGAAAGGCTTGAATATCTCGAATACTTCAATGTGTCTTTCAACAAGCTAAGAGGTGAAATACCATCGAGAGGTCATTTTGAGAACTTCACAAGTCAATCCTTCATATTCAATGATGCACTTTGTGGAGATCCAAAGTTTAATGTTCCACCATGCCCAAAAATGCCATCTAAACGAAAGCAGCATTATCTCATGCTTCTTTTGCTTATCGCGGCACCATTTCTGGCAGTAAGCATTCTGGCTTTGATATATGTAAGACATGGGAAGAAAGATAGAGTTCCAAATGGCACGGACTCGTGGCCAATCATAACACCAGAAAGGATCTCATATCAACAACTCTTAGCAGCAACTAATGGGTATGATGAGAGCAACTTGCTTGGCAAAGGAAGTTATGGAACTGTTTACAAAGGAATCCTCAATGGTGACAGGGTTTTAGCCATCAAAGTGTTCGATTTAGGGCACGAAAGAGCTTTTAGGAGTTTTGAAGCGGAATGTGAAGTACTCTGCAACGTTCGACACCGGAATCTTACTAAAGTCGTCAGTTGTTGTTCTAATCCCGACTTTAAGGCATTAATCCTTGAGTTTATGCCTAACGGAAGTCTTGAGAAGTGGTTATATTCCCATAACTACTTCTTAGATATCATGCAAAGATTGAATATAGTGATTGATGTTGCATGTGCTTTGCAATATCTTCATTTTGGTAATCCAGTGCAAATTGTTCATTGTGACCTTAAGCCGAGTAATGTGTTACTTGATCAAGACATGATTGCACATGTGAGCGATTTTGGTATTGCCAAGTTATTGAACCAAGAGCAGAGTAATGCGCACACTAACACGCTTGCTACATTCGGTTATATAGCACCAGGTAAATTATTTAACTTTATTGCACATTAAAATTATTTTTTCTTAAATTTTTTAAATTCAAACTTGCAATTTAGCTTTCTAATTACATATCTTATTTTTTGATACTTCCTCAAGAATATGGATTGGAAGGACTGGTATCAACAAAATCTGATGTTTATAGTTATGGGATTTTGTTGATGGAAGTCTTCACAAGAAAGAAGCCCAATGATGAAATGTTTCATGATGGTTTGAGCTTGAGAGAGTGGGTGAACAATTTGGATGCCAATGCATTTCTTGAAGCGTTGGATGCAAATTTGCTAAAGGAAGGAGAAGAATACTATACTGAAAAGTTGAAGTGTTTATCATCAATATTCAAAGTGGCATTAAATTGTTCGACAGTCTCCAAGAAATCGACAAAATATGGGAGATGTCCTTGTGGCTTTACAGAAGATCAAAACTCAACTCCTTCCATATTATAGAATGGCATAGGTATTTGTTCCCATGTTTTTTATTTCATGTGTGCCACTGTGTGTAAAATGTGCCAATCATTTACTTTAATTATTTGTTTTGCAACAAAGTAAATGTGTTGTGCTTTTATTCTGCATCTGTATAAGGATAAAAATTGAAGAGTCATCTATTTACTAAAAACGAAACTCAACGAAATAAATGGTTCTGATATTGAATTTTACCACGTAACTTGGTTTTTAACTTTTATCAATCTTGGCCTTTCTTCCTGTGTCTATGGCTTTGGTAAATTTCGTTCATTTCTTAACTTAAGGATTTAGGAACGTGGATGATAACATGAATATTCTCTGTATCTGGCTTTTTTTTTTTTCTTGCACGAATAGGAGGTAAGTAATTCTTAATATTTTTAATTACCAATTCAACTCTTGAAAGTGTATATCGTAAGGTAAGATTGGGGTGATCGAAGTATTTTGATTAGGAAACTTGCACTGTTCTTTCGGGTTTTTATTTAACATGGTAAGGTAAGATTGGGTGAGCCAACTACCCCCACCTTCTAATTTTCAGTTTTTTTTTTTGGTTATTGGAGGAAAAGGCAAAAGGGCCATGAGATTTCCAAGTTTCATTTTATTTTGGGACGTCTAGAAAATAAATATTCACTCTATTTAAATTCTATAATTAGCCTTCTTATATGGTTCTATTCTCGATTTTTAAACATTTTTTAAACTGTTAAAAATGAGTAAATTTGAAAGAACTGTACTTAAATTTAAAATACTAATCTTATTTTTTATAGTTTCATTAATAAGTAAAAACTGTTTTAAAAAATATGCTCATGGTAGTTTCTCAAAGATATTTTTTAATTTATTTAAATTAAAATCCACAGTGAATAAGCTGTTGAAGATAGCTAAAGAATAGTTTTTAACTTTACAAAATTATAAATATTTTATTTTAAATAATTGACAACAGATCCATGAAATGACTTCATCGTCCAAAATTAATGCATTTGGGTCTCACTTATCTTTTTTAAAAATTAATTTTTTGAAATTTATGGTAAAAAATTTTAGTTTCAAATTCAATCCAAACACACCGGTTTAAATTGTAGGCCGAGGAGAGAAAATATATTTTTATTAAAAAAAAAGATCATCCGAAGAATAACGGATAAGCTCTGTCAAAATAATACTAATTGAAAAAATACACCTACCAAAATTGTTCTTTCTTTTCTCAGGTAAACAAAACTTTGCAATGTATGAAATTTTTAAAATATATTATTAGGGAGTGCCTCACTTGTAGTTTAGAAGATTAGAGGTCAAACTTAGTATTGTCAAACGGGCCAGTCAGCTCCGACCAGTCACTGACCACCTCTTAAATAGGGTGGAGCAGGCTGCTCGTTTTTTGGCGGGCTAAACAGACCAGCCCGCGAGTCTAGTCACTATTTTTTTAAATTAAATTTTATCCTATATTTTTTTCTTTTTCTCTCTCTATCATATATGAGAATATAAATTTATGATTGGGGTAAAAAGAATCTTTGACTAATTACTAATATTTTTAAAATTAAAATAATCATTAATTATATATATCAAACCTAATATGAATAAATTTATATAAGAAAAATATTTAAAATAAAATAAAATTAATTAACCTTAATTATAAGTGTGATTAGAATGTGTGACGAAAGAAAATTTAGTATAAAGATTGCTATACATTCTATTTTTATAATGTTTCTAATAAAAAAGTAAAAAAAAAAAAAATCTGGCCTGCTATGGTCCGCAGGCTAAACAGAGCGTTCGACCTACATTTAAACGAGCTTGCGAAATTAAACCCAAGTTCGCCTATATTACTGGCCAACCAGCAAGCCGTTGTGCGGTTTGACAGTGATAGTCAAACTCTAACAACTTCGAAAAGGAAAATGAGAAATGATAACAGAAATGTTATACAATTGATTCAGATAAAAAATTAGTTAAAAATCAAATACAATTTTTCAATTAAGAAAAGATGAAAATATTATTGATAAATAGGAAGAACTGAACTTAGAAGCCTAATGAGCAAGCAAATGGATAGGTGTACTTACACCCCTCTATACATAGGAAAAACTAATAAAAATCAAAGTCCTTTTTTGGTACAATTGTTCAAGTAGCATGTACCATTGACTGCGTACGTACAATTACACGTATTTATCTCACTTTGGCCAATTCTTGACTCTCTTTTTTTGCTCGAGTTTTGAAGGTCAATACTTTGTTAAGTTAGAATTCATGCTTGCTAGTTTGATAGACATCCATCATATCTGCGGAGGAGTCTTCTGGAAGGAAGAAATTATAGCTTTCTTTTGGGCTTCGGTGGCGGATAGTGCAAATGCAAAAAGATCATTTACTCAATATGAAGTAATTTAAATATACCAGCGATTCTTTTTTTTTTTTTTTACGTTTGAACTAAACGAAAGTTTGCAATCTATCAAAATATTATCATTCAAAAATTAAAAAAATTATTAAAATAGAGTTTATAAATTGAACTGAATTTAAAATTAACTAAAAAATAAAAAGAAATACAGTGAGACGGATTAATGAAAGAAAGCATTGTAAAAATTTACGACAAAAGCTATATTAATTAAATTTTTTCAAATAAATTTTCATAGCAAAAAATCATTCCTGATTTGCAACGGAGCAGAAGTGAAAATATTAAATATTTTTTATATTTAAAATAAAAATTCATTGAAATTTTGTCAAGGATTTTATATTTTTTAAATAAAAAATTTTCATTGCAAAATTGTAACTATTTTGGACATTTTTTATTTTATTTTTTAATTAATGTACAATTTTGTGATAATAATTTATTTTTTTATTTTTCATCACGAATTTGTGACAGACACCTATCTAACGTGACCAACATATTTAGGTTGTAAATTCGTTGCTGTTTGCAATGGACTTGACTTCCGTTCGAAATTAGCGACAAATAATTGCATGTAGAATTTGTTGCAACTTTTCCGATTTTAATTTTCGAATAAAGGAAATACAATTTTTTTGACTAAATAAAGTTTAATCTAATATTTTCTCGAACTGTTTGAAATCCAATTGTTGATTTGTTTCATTTGTGGACAATAAGAAATTAAAAAAAAAACAAATAAAACATTTCACCTTCGGAAACATAGCCAAACCAAAACGCAAATCACATGTTGAACACATGACCACATGCGTTCACACTGGAAGCAGAAAAGGACAAAAATGGTTGGCATGCTTACGGGGCTTTGATATGTATCAGTGGCTAGTGTTTCTTCAACTTTTGGAAAGGCTTAAAACGTGTCATTTGGATACGCAATTCTTCAACCACATGTAATTGAATGATCAGTGTGTTCACATAATTAGGTCTATTTTTAACAATTATCTGTTCTTAATTATTTTTGTATTACATATTATATTCACAAATTTTGTGTTTAAATTTTTATAAATATAAAATATTTTTATTTAACTTAATATACTCAGTCACTATTTTAAAAATAGTTTAATTATTTTTTAAAAGAATTAAGTGACTCAATTATTTAATCCGTTAGTTACCGTTGAATAGTGAAAAAATATATTGAGTTGAAAAATATTCACATGAAACACATAAATTATGTTAAAAAAGAAATAGTAAAAGACATATACAATCATTTTTCACTACTTAATAAAAATCTCCATAGCATGCAGCAGTCAAAGTCTTCGTCTTCCTCCTCAACATTCCACGACAAATTAATATTGAAGTGCGTGTTCACTTTTACTATTAGGAAAGACAAATGAACCATTCTGCCCAAAAAGGAAAGAAAAAGGGGCAAGTGAACCTACCAAACACGTCGCGTTGAACTGAAATCCACGGGATAGAAAGGCCAAAACTTCCATAACGTGTGCTACCGACTGAGTTTGATGATTTTTTTTTTTTACAATATCCTTTTTTAAAAAATGAGTATCTGAAATCAATTATTTCCTTTTTGTTATGAATTTGTTGACGCACAGTCGTTGTCGGCATAGTAAAATAGTAATACTAATGTAGAGAGCTTAATAAAGAAATTATAATGTAGAAAATAGAAGAAAACTATAGAGAGAAAATAAAGAGAAAGAACAAGAGATCTTTATTAATTCTCTGAGAGTAAATCAATCAATGAATGAGTGTATATAACACCTCAATCTAGAGCTCTATTTATAGGGTTCAGGGGTACATCCAAATCAAAATAGGTATAGGGTAATCACAAGACAAATACTATCACTAATCAAAGATATGATAGAACTCTAACATCTATCTTCTAGATAGTTGGAGTATCTTTATAACTCTGATAATGGACATCCATAATAATATTAATTTCATAACACTCCCCCTTGGATGTCCATTGCATAAGAGTATGCCTCGTTAAAACCTTACTAGATAAAAAACCCAGTGGAAAAAACTCTAGTGAAGGAAAAAGAGTACACAACTCTTTATGCCATATTTACTCCCCCTGATGAGATAATCCTTTAAGGTTTCTTAACCGCCGCATTCCAATTTTGTCCACCAATTTATCAAATGATGCGGCTGGTAATGCCTTAGTGAATAAATCTGTCAGATTGTCATATGATTGAATTTGTTGCACATCAATGTCACCACTCTGCAGGAGCTCATGAATAAAGAAAAATTTTATCATATCTCCTTAGATATATTCCAAACTTTATTATCATCTAACAACATAGTTGGAATTTCTCCTTAGAGGATATAGATTTATCTCGAATACATTAATCATAATCAAATATATTCTCAACCAACATCATGAATTTTTATAAGTTGAAGATGTGGCTGTTATAATCAACACATTCTTATAAATACATGGTGTATGTGAATCATATAGGTAACTTATACCTTGCATATCCATCTCAACAGGAGTTGGATTTTCTCAATATTCGAGATAAACTATCTCAAGGAGATTCAAAAGCAAGCTTAATACCGTCTCAAAATTTATTGGGTAGAGAAGAACTATAATAGATATCTACTTGCACGTGGACAAGTGTATTCATACTCTAAATTGCAAAGTTATAGTACTTCAAGATCAAAGAATTCTTCAATATTCTTTAATAGATATAAAGGATCTCGCATATAATAATCCAATAACAATTGATGTGCTTTGTCCATGTGAAATATTTTCAGGATGTTCAATCAAAATAAAATATTGATTTTTCAAAACGTTGATCACAATACTTGCTCCTCTAAATTTTTCAGGAAAAATATCTTGATCATCAAATCATTTTCTCTTTTGATGATTTTATTTTCAAAATCAAGAGATCAATCACGCTTCAGGCATGTATCAAAATCATATGACTGTAGAATTCATATATTTGTCCTGCTAGGACATTTATCCAAATAAGAATATCTATAAGTAGAATGTTATATTGACTAACTCTACCGGAGTCAGACAAACAATCAATATGCAATTTTATGCAAATAAATAATATTTTGAACTTCCAGTTCACTAATGCTTGTGCATAGATCAAGATAATAAAAGTCATAAATAATATCCTCTTTTAATTGATGATTTTCTCCCTCTAATGTGGGGAACACTATGCCAATCAATAAATTGTACAATGAGGATATCTTCAAATAAAGAAATACATATAGCAAGTATAGCTACATATAGAATTTCTTCATATATGGACATACTCAATCATTCTTTCAATAAAAATTCACTAAGGCAATCTTATTATGTTCTACAGGAACAATTATATGCTTCAAGCATATTGAGTCCATCAGGGACTTCAAATATAAGCTCTATTATTAAATGATAACAAATATAAATACATATTAAGTGTCATCATTCACCATTATATCCACCACTAGAAATATATTTCTTCGTTATCAGTGCCAGGTCTTACGAAGAATCATACGTCATAACTCATGGTAATATTCACTTTTGTGGTTCGCATTTTATAAGTAAATATTAATTGCTATCTCTTTGAAATTACACTTTAAGTGTATTATTCCTGTTGGGAATACATGTACACTTCAAGTGTACTTATGAATAGTTTAAACTTTTCATATTTCTCATGCGAAATTTATCATTTCGAGTCTGCAGACCTCGATTTGAAAATCCTCAATATATTATGCGCATTAATATCTTTAAAGTCATATACTTGTACGGTTCTAATAGTTTCCAATCATGTTGAGATCTCATCATTTATCACAGTTTTCAGGTACCTGAATTTCTTCTGGAAATAATATATCAATGATGTTTGGAGGAAAATTCTGCTGGAATTTAAATCTCATCAACTTAACATATATGACCATTTTAATCCTTTGCTCCAGTAAGGTGTTTGTATCTTTGGAACCGACTTATCTACCACATTTCAATTGTGTCTCAAATTTATTTGTAGTGGTAGATTATCCTTCAGGGATATCAAATAGGAGCATTCTTTGCTGGATGTTGGTTAATTAATATACCTGGCTATATAAATTATCCTTTGAACTTCTGGTTCAAGGTATATTCTATGAGGATCAAAATAGAAGATCAAGATGAGACACATACTAATATCTTTATCCAGCCTCATTCTTTCTCCTCTTTATGTTGGGCTAACATATTCAAAATTAACAAAATACGAATCTCTCCCTGAGATTTACTCCCAACATATTTAATAATCTCTTTGAGAACCCATCTCATTACCTTTGTGGTGGTGCAACATACATAGTGCATTTCTTAATTTAGGATGAGAAATATTTGGTGTCTGACCACAAACCAACAACTATGATGAGAATTACAATGTGTTGGCAAAATACGAAATAAGTGCTAATATATTACAGTCATGAACATTCTACAGATGCGCAGCAAATTATGAGTCCATTCCATCATTGTCCGGTCCTGCTTGTCTCGACACAGAATTATATTCTTATTGTGGCCCAATCATCCTGATTTCCTTATTAAAATGACTCAGACTACGTAACCTGTTTAGCAAGATTTAAACCGCATGTTATCTGCTGGAATAAAAATTCCTTTGGCAACATTTTCAATAGGGAAAAGAAAATGTTGGCAAGATTATTAATGGAGATCATATAATCAACAAGAACAATATCTTAGATACAAGACCTATAAGAAAGTAGAAAATATTCTTATAAATGGATGCATTTAGTTATAACCAAAATTATAGTAAATAGACTTAGGTCTTATCTAGGAATTAGCTTTTTTTCCTTGTAGAAGAAAACTCATAATGTCATCCTTACCTAGGAATTTGTGCTTTCGTTTAATAAAATAACTCAATCTAAAAAAACTTACAAAATTATCAAAATAGGCTTAAAAAAAGGCTTTTGATAAAATGGAATGTACAACTCATAATGTCTTCCTAAAAAATTAATAAAAATAAGGATAAACATCTAAACTTACCTTTAAATTTTATTTTAATTTTGATTTTTACTAGTTAACTTTAAAGTAAATGATTTGTGATCTTAAATTATAAAAAAGATCATATTTTATTCTCTCAACTATTTTTATTGTTAAAACTCTAATACATGTTATCTGATATTTATGTGATTTTGTAAGAGTACTTTAGTCAATACAATCAAACTATTACATTTTTCTTTTATTAAATATGCTTTAGCTTCCTAAAAAAAATTTGGATTTCTATTTAAAATTGATTTCAAAATCAATTCAATAAAAAAAAGCAGACTTTTGAAGTTTGATGAAGAGAATTTTTTTTCAAGTTTTTTAAAGTTTTTTTGTCAAAACTAAAAGCTGCTACATGTAGTATATGGAGAAGTCAATTAATGGAGAAGATGAAAAGAAAAAGATTTATAAAAACATAAAAGAAAAAGAGAAAGAAAAAAATAAAGTTAATTTTTTAATTTTTTTAAAAAATATGATGATTATACTGATCAAAATATCTTTAGAATGTCCATATATAAGTTACATGATATATTTTATTAGTAATTGAATAACAAATATAAATGAAAGTGCATGTTATGATAATTTTTTATAATTTAAGATCACAAATCTTTTATTTTAAAATTAGAGAGTAAAAATTAAAATTAAAATTAAAATAAAATTTAAAGACAAATTGAATTGTTTACCCTCAAAATCTTCTACCCTCTCTGTTTTCATTAATGGATCACCTTCAAACAGTTGTCAAACAGGGAGATCCGCTTTCCCTACGCCTTTTTTTTGTTTGCGTGGAATACTTATCACTACAAATAGAAAAAAGTAATCAGAATAAAAAATGACTTCCTTTTAAACTCAAAGGCAGTAAGTTGGAAATTTCCCATGACGTTGGTAGCCAAATCTGATGCTAATAATGCAGCAATATAAAAGACATCCTTTCAAACTTTACTTTAGTACACTTTCCGGATTATCAATCAATCATCAATAAGTCTAAAGTCTTGTTCTCTAGGAATATAGACAGAAATCTGGCTCAAAAGATTAGTAGTATCCTCAATATCCGTCAAACAACTGAATTTGGAAAATACTTTGGATTTTCGGTTTCTGACAAGCTAAAATCTGTTCACACCTTTGAGGAAATATTGTCCCGACTTAGGAGTATGTTAATTAGCAGGCCGGAAAACTAATCTACTTAACTTGGCCTCTATTCCCATTTACCTAATGCGATGCCTCAAATTTTCCAAAACAGTTAGTTCCTGAATAGATAAAATAAATAGGAACATTTTGTGGGGATCAACTAAGGGAAAAGGAAAGCTGCACTTAGTTAAAAGGAAAAGACATCCTTTTATAAACTACATTCAAGGCCCACTACATAAACAAGAGGAATATAAATATTTACTGATTAGTGAATTACTTGATCGACACAAATGGGATTTCAATTCTCTATCTTTTCAGTTACCACCTTTTGTTCTTAAACTCAATCAATCTGTTCCTCTTTAGTATATCCCTCCGACTGAATATTGCTACTTTTGGAAACCACATCCTAATAGACTTTTCTCCACCAAATCAGTATATAAGCTACCTTTCCAAATATATTCTCCCAACAAATCTTAGCTGGATATAGAACTTACCCACCCTTAATAGAATTAAAACCTTTCTTTGGTTATGTTATTATGACAGATTTTGTTCCAACCCCTTAGTACATTTTAGAAATATATTATCTTTGCCTTATTGTCATCTTGGTTCAGATTTAACTTATACAACAAATTATATTTTGAGGGAGTGTCTAACTGCCATGAATATGTGGGAAGCACTCAGTAGCTTTCTCTGTCATGATATTATTAGAGTACTATATTGTTTAAAATCTTCTTGTACATGGAGTGGTAGAGCCTGGATTTCAATTTTGAGGTGAACGAGTCAAAATATAATATAATTTTTTATTTGCAGTCTTAACTTGTTTAAGATTTTTATTTTATATATTATGAGATTTCGAGTAAGACTATATTGATTAATTGCTTTGATATCTTTTTGAGGTAAGAAGACAAGAGTTTTATTCATTTTCATAGATGATAATGTTTCTAGATCTCATTTTATATTATCGCCTAGTGATCTTGGAGAGGTAAAGTTATTTTATAAAAAAATAAAAAATTTTAGAGAAGTAAAATCATAATTTCACTATGTGAAATATATTTGTTTGCTATAAATCTATTTTCGTACGCATTACTAACTTGTTTAAAAAAATAATAAAGTATTAATTATCTTGCACTTATCAAATTTCACAAAATAATTAACTTAATATTTGATGAAATAAAACAAAACTTAGGGAAAAGAAGATGTACAAAGGAGTCGAAGTTTACAAATATTAACTTTTATAGATGATAATTAATATTTAAAAAATTATATATAAATTATCTTCAAAATATATAATTTTCCTCAAAATCTTTGGGTTGGCGGTGGGGTGGGGGGCCAAGGCCCCCCTCAACTCCTTAATAGTTCTGCCAATGGTACTTGGTTGAAAGAAAATGGTAATCTAAAATATGGGTGAGACTCAAAATTTCAAATATAGGACTCACATCTTCTCTCACAAACAATTTAACTTTTACGAAAGCCAAGACAAAAATCTCAAAACCAAACTCTATCCAATCACACCTAATTCTTCTTAATATACCATGTGCTACGTTATTTTCTTAAAAATTTGAAAGTGTAACATAAATTGGTCAAAGTTCTTTATATAAAAAAATATTAATTTTCTCTATTTTGGTGTAATATATTTTCTTCTCATAAAAAGTATAAAAAAAATTAATGTTTAGATTAAATTAAGGACAAAAAAAAACCGGTATTGATTATTTGTCTTTCTGAATAAATTCTTTCTGAATTTTACTATTACCAATATGTAATATCAAAATGTGGCAATAAAAATTGTTGAATAAGAATTCTATTTTCAACATTTTTTATTCAATAATGCAAAAGTTTGTCATTCTTTTACCGGTAAATAAAATTCAAAATAGAGTATCGTTCCACTACATTATTATTTTAAAAATAACGCCTTTGATTGAAAGAGTGCTGTCGGACTGAAGAGCGTTCTGAATTCTTATGTGCAATACATCCTAAGTTGTGTATATATATCAAACAAGTCCCCGAAGCCCAATGCATCTCATTATAGCAAACATCGAATGAGAATCATGGAGAGAACTTGCCAACACTTTGCCCTTCCCCTGCTGTTGCTGCTTTTTCTGATTGTGTCTTGCCTGGCCAGGGAAACACCAAATATCCACACCGATCAATCTGCTCTTCTCGCATTCAAACCCCACATCCTTCGGACCCTCTCCAATTCTTGAAAAAGAACTGGACTGTTGGCTCCTTTGTTTGTCATTGGATTGGTGTTACTTGCGGCTCTCGTCATCTTAGAGTAAGGGCCTTAAATATTTCCAACATGAATCTTGTTGGAACCATTTCGCCTCAGCTCGGCAATCTTTCTTTTCTTGTCTCCCTCAGTTTGAGGAATAATAGTTTTCGAGGAAGTTTACCCTATGAATTAGCCCATTTGCGCCGATTAAAGACCCTGGATCTAAGGGATAATCATCTGAGTGGAGCAGTTCCGACCTGGATTGGTTCGCTAAGCAGACTTCGGTACTTGTCATTGGCGAGCAATGAGTTTTCTGGTTTTATTCCATCCTCTTTATCTAACTTGTCCAAGTTAGAGATATTATTCCTTTCACACGATTCTCTGGACGGAATGGTTCCGGCAGAGATCGGAAATCTTTATCATTTGAGGCAATTGGTCATTGAAGGTAATCATCTTTCGGGCTCTTTGCCACTAGGGATCTTCAACATCTCAACTTTGCAAGCTATTGCATTTATGGACAATACTCTCTCTGGAGGTCTTCCCAATCATATATGCGGTCGTCTTCCAAGACTTGAGTGGCTTGGCCTCGGTATGAACGAATTCAGTGGTCAGGTTCCATTGAATTTATCTCACTGTTCAAATCTTCAATATCTGGGTTTGTCCCACAACAACTTCAGTGGATCATACATACCCAAAGAAATTGGCAATGCGCGGATGCTTGAAAGGCTCGCTCTTGGCCGTAACAATTTGAAAGGTATGTATTGTTCCTCCCGTTCTTTTATATTTATCAAGAAAGACCAAAGCACACAAATTAATAAATTGCATACGTATTTCCTATGACTTCAAAAGATTGTTTTATATTTTTATTGATTTAAGTACAAGAAAATCTCTCCTTTTAATTGCTATTTAAAACATATGACTTCAAAAGATTGTTTTATATTTTTATTGATTTAAGTACAAGAAAATCTCTCCTTTTAATTGCTATTTAAAATATATTTTAAATAAGCGTATATTTAGAATTAAATTAGTCAGACATCTTCAAATTACCTAAAGCAATCAGTAACGTGTAGATGCTTAATAGAGCTTTATCTTTCTGTAACAACTTGAAAGGATTGAATTACCTACTTTTTTTTAAAAACTAACCACTCAAATTGAAATATTAAATACAGATATTTGAAACATCTATCAAAATTTTTTTATGAAATTCACCAAAACATTAATTCACATGTAAATAAAATTAGGTCAAATGTATAGTTTTTAAAAATAGACATATTTTAAATATAACATTCTAGTACTTCCTTCACTCAGTGAAGAGAAAATAAAATATATTAGTAGGATCTGTAACTATCTATGGATATAGATGATAAAATATACTATATTTGATTCAACATATAAGGATTTTTGATATTTTTTACATAGATTAAGAAAGAAAAAGTAAGGGATATTTTTTCTATTTTATCTTAAACTTATTAAATTTTTTTTACTAATATAGGGGAGAGTAGAAGAAACTATTTTTTTTCTAAAAGTCTAAATATTTGAGAAGTAACAAAGGACACCAAATGCCTTATATTTTAAAACGGTCAGACGGACAGAGTTTATGGTCACCTACTGCATTAAACCACATTTTTCCTAATTGAAACTCACTATTCTTTTTCTTTTTTTCTTCTTTCGTTTTTTATCCTTTCGTGACGCAGTCAAAAAGTTTTATCAGATGAGCTTTCACCTCCCAAAAACTGTTTCAGGTTCTTTTGGGCACAGAAATAAGGTCAAATAAAAGGAAAAAAGAATAAGGTTAAGAATTTCGGTGATTATATTTAGCAATGGACTAATTTTGCGTCAGTTCAATAAGAATATTCATTTTAAAAAAAAATAGAAGTCGTGTTATTTGATAGAAGATCTTTTTTTTTTTATTATTGTCTAGAAAGAGATACTGATAAAGATGAAAAGAAAACCAATAGTCATGACTATGTTAACAAATAATAATATTTTAAACAATCTCTTTAAAAGGAAGATAAACGTATGTACATACGTAAATTTCTAAATTTTTGCTGTCTTGCTGTTGTAATTTGATTATATACTTATACATTTTGCAGGTGCAATTCCTATAGAAATTGGTAATTTAACAATGCTCAGACGATTAGATCTTTCTTATAACAACCTTATAGGTACGCTACAAGAAATTAGTAAATTTGACATTTTATACTTTTTGTAGAGTAACTATCGTACGTTTGACAGGTATTATTCCACGTGAGCTTGGAAACCTATATAACCTACAGTTTCTTATATTAGGAAACAATAATTTGAGGGGTCACATACCGAAGCGCATCTTTAACCTCTCAATGATAACAGGGTTGGATTTTGCAGCCAATTCTCTTGTAGGCCATCTTCCATCAAATATTGGCTTTGCATTTCCGAACTTAGAAGAGCTATATCTCCACCACAATCACTTCTTTGGAGTTGTACCTCATTCAATTTCCAATTGCTCTAATCTCAGAATCATAGATCTGAGTGGCAACAACTTCATTAGTTTTATTCCTGAGTCACTCGGAGATCTAAATAACCTCGAAGTGTTGGTTGTTTATGACAATAAATTCAGAAGCAAATCTTCCACTCAAAATTTGAGTTTTTTCGTTTTCTTGTCGAAGTGTAAGAAATTGAGACTTTTAAATGTGGCAGACAATACTTTGGAGGGCTTTCTTCCAGTTTCAATTGGGAATCTTTCCAAATCTATTGAACGGATAGACGCCTCCGATTGCCAAATCAAGGGAAGCATTGCAAGTGGAATTGGCAACTTAAGCAATCTATTTGCGTTGGGTTTAGGGGGAAATCAATTGACTGGATCATTACCACCTTCAATTAAAGGTTTGCAAGATCTTCAACAACTCGATCTTGCAAATAACAAACTCACTGGATTTGTTCCTACCAATTTGTGTGGCTTGCAAAAATTGAGCGAGCTTTACCTTCTGGGAAATCAAATCCTTGGGACTCTCCCACACTGCTTGGGCAATATTTCATCTTTGCGAAAATTCCATTCAAGTTCCAATAGATTGAGCTCAAGCATACCGACAAGCTTGTGGAACCTCAAAGATCTCTTGGAACTTGACCTCTCCTCAAATTACTTAAGTGGTCCGCTGCCTCTTAAAGTTGGAAATCTGAAGACTGCAATCATGATGAATTTGTCAAGAAATTTCTTCTCTGGAGATGTTCCGAGAACCATTGGAGATATGCGAAACTTGGAGCAACTTGATTTAGCAAGGAACAAATTTCATGGATCAATTCCTGAATCAATTGGCAATATCCCAAGCTTGGAATATTTAGATCTGTCACATAATGAGCTTTTTGGTCTGATCCCAAAATCATTAGAAAGGCTTGAATATCTCGAATACTTCAATGTGTCTTTCAACAAGCTAAGAGGTGAAATACCATCGAGAGGTCATTTTGAGAACTTCACAAGTCAATCCTTCATATTCAATGATGCACTTTGTGGAGCTCCAAAGTTTAATGTTTCACCATGCCCAAACATGCCAACGAAACATAAGAAACATCGTCTTATGTTTCTTTTGCTTATCATGGCACCAGTTCTGGCAGTAATCATCATTGCATTGGCATACAAAAGACGTGCAACGAAGGAGAAAGTTCCGAATGGAACGGACTCATTGCCAATCATAACAGCTGAAAGGATCTCATATCATCAACTCTTAGCAGCAACTAATGGGTATGATGAGAGCAACTTGCTTGGCAAAGGAAGCTATGGAACTGTTTACAAAGGAATCCTAAACGGTGACAGGGTTTTAGCCATCAAAGTGTTCGATTTAGGGAATCAAAAAGCTTTTAGGAGTTTTGAAGCTGAATGTGAAGTACTATGCAACATTCGACATCGGAATCTTACTGAAGTGGTGAGTTGTTGTTCTAATCCCGACTTTAAGGCATTAATCCTTGAGTTTATGCCTAACGGAAGTCTTGAGAAGTGGTTATATTCCCATAACTACTTCTTAGATATCATGCAAAGATTGAATATAGTGATTGATGTTGCATGTGCTTTGCAATATCTTCATTTTGGTAATCTAATACAAATTGTTCATTGTGACCTTAAACCGAGTAATGTGTTACTAGATCAAGATATGGTTGCACATGTAAGTGATTTTGGTATTGCCAAGTTATTGGACCAAGAGCAAAGTAATGCGCACACTGAAACGCTTGCTACGATGGGCTATGCAGCACCAGGTAAATTATTTAATTTTATTATACATTTAAATTATTTTTATTGTACATGTAAATTATTTTCCTTAAATTTTTTCAATTTAAACTCACAATTTAGCTTTCTAATTACATTTCTTATTTTTCGATACTCCCTGAAGAATATGGATTGGAAGGATTGGTATCGACAAAATGTGATGCTTATAGTTTTGGAATTTTGTTGATGGAAGTCTTCACAAGAAAGAAGCCCAATGATGAAATGTTTCTTAATGGTTTAAGCTTGAGAGAGTGGGTTAACAATTTGGCTTCTAATGCATTGCTTGAAGTGGTAGATGCTAATTTGCTGAAGGAAGGTGAAGAATACTCTGCCGAAAAGTTGAAGTGTTTATCATCGATATTCAAAGTGGCCTTAAATTGTTCAACAGAGTCTCCAAGAAACCGACAAAATATGGGAGATGTCCTGGTGGCTTTACAGAAGATCAAAACTCAACTCCTTCCATATTATAGAATGGCATAGGCATTTGTTCAAATGTATTTAGGTTTTATGTGTGTTAATGTGTGTAACTTGTTCCAATCATCTATTTTAATTATTTGTTCAGCAAGAAAGTAAAGGTATTGTACTTTTATTCTCCTTTTGCATAAGGATAGAAATTGAAGAGTAATCTATTTACTAAAAACGAAAATCAAGGAAATAAATGGATCTGATATTTACTTTTACTCTCCTTTTGACAATATATGATAATAAATTTTTAATTGATTAAGATGTATATCATGAAATATTATAAAATTGAATCCGTAAATTACTTCCTTTTATTATTTATGGTTATATCATTCAACTCAATTCAAGAACTTTTAAACTACACCTTTTCTGGCAAGATCTTTTTTCTCTTTTTTTTCCATTCTTCTTAAATTCTACTTTTAAACTCTCCCACCGTTTGATAGTTTTTTTTCTATATTTTCTAATTATTCTGTTCTCAATTTTATTTATTTATTTCTTCATTGGTGAAGAATAGATCTACCAGAACTCCTCATTACTGTACAACAAAAGCAAATAAAAAGATATGATTTTTATTGAAAAAAGATAATATTACTAAATATGAAATAAGGTAAACCAAATAATGCTAATTAAAAAAATACACCTACCAATTTTTTTTGAGGTAAACAAAAATTTACAATGTATGAAAATTTTAAAATATATTATTAGGGAGTGTCTAGCTTGTAGTTTAGGAGATTCGAAGTCAAATTCTAACAACTTCAATAAGGAAAATGAGAAATTATAGTAGAAATATTATACAATTGATATAGATAAAAAATTAATTAAAAATCAAAAGAAAATTTTCAATTAGGGAAGGATCAAAATATTATTAACCAACATTTGCTGGAGTGGCATAATATATTTATGGAAATTGTGTCAACCATACATAGTAAGAACTGAGCTTTTTTTTTTTTTTCTTTTGTTGCACTTTCGCGTGCAAATTGTGCCCTCTTATGATGTAAAGGCCCAATACAAGTTGCTGAACAGCTTCCTTGGTGGAATACATCCGCTTATGAGAATAAAATCTTTTAATATTCTCAATTCACTCTTATAATTTTTAATACAACTCAACTTAAAAAAAAAAAACCAATCCAAACACACTCTGAAAATGTTATGGTGACTTTTTTTATCTCAAACACGAGTAAAAAGTGCACTCTTTCAAATACAAAAATTTTTATTTTTATCAAGCCTCAAGTCACAAGTAAATCTCTGAATCTTCACCAGCTTCTAAACTCAATAAGTAAGGGCTTCCAGTAGTTGAGATAAGCCAATGCAGGTACATGGAAGTCTTCACAAGAAAGAAGCCCGATGGCGAAATGTCTGGTGGTAGTTTGAGCTGGACAGATTAGGTGAATAATTTTGTTTCTAATACATTTGCTGCAGCGGGTAGATGCTAATTTCTTAAAGGACCGTGAGCGATAAGTCGGTGAAAAGTTGAAATATTTATGTATTCTAATTTGAAGTGGCAAGATGTTTTTTTTTCCTGAATGTGCGAATCATTTATTTTAGACGTTTTATAGGAAATAGAGTAAAAACTAGAGTCTTTTTCTAGTGCAAGTGCAACCGTACTAACATCATGTACGTTCAATTGCACATATTTACATTACAAGGCAATACTTTGTTAACTTGGATTTCATGCATGCTAGTTTGGTAGACATCCATCATATCTGTCGAGCAGTCTTTTGGAAGGAAGAAATTATAGTTTTCTTTGGGGCTTTGGTGGCGGAGAGTGCAAATGCAAAAAGATATGCTTTATGTTTTTTTAGAAAAAAGATCATTTACTCAATATGAAGTAAAGTAAACCACATAATGCCAATCGTAAAAATATACTTATTGATGTTTGAATTTAATATGATTTTACAGACAAAGTTTAATCAGCCAGCTTCTATTGACATTCCTCAGAACTCTATATGGACTTATTGATTTTTTTCCAGTACGCTCACGAAAAGGGGAAAAATATACCAACGTTTTTTTTTTAATTGAATCCGAATTTGCAGTCTATTAGAAAGTGTTTTATTCGCAATCAAATGCAATTTTTAAAATATGAAAATGTTTAAAATATTATTAATCACAGATCCTAAGAAAGTTATGTATTCTTGTAGATATTTTATGTATAAGACACTAAATTTCATATCTCACTATCAAGAAAACAATGAAATTTCATATGATATAAACCACTGATACTAAACACGATAGGATTTTTTGTTTTTTTGGACATTCCTTGCATTATCGGAAACAGCTAAAGGATCTTTGTCTTTAGGACATTCCTTCCATTAATTAAGTTAATTGTAAATTTTTAATTAATGCATATAGTTCAAGATTTTTTTCTGAAATATGTAGGATGAGAGATATGAATAAGATTGTATACCTATTGCTTGATGTATAACATTATTTATAAAGATCGGGACGATGATAAATATTTTTTTAAGTTACTTATCAAAATACTGGTGGTAAAGAAATATTCCGACAAAATCATTGCAACCTCATCTTAGCAATGCACCATAATCCTTTGAAGAAATCAGAGAGTTTTTGTACCAGAATAGATAGGTCAATAATTGCGATGCCCTAGGGTGTAGGGGGCAGAGAATACTCTGATCCTCTTTATCTTAAAGTAATCTTGGGATGGTTTCTATCCAATACCATTGACTCTGTACAAGCCATGG
The DNA here is from genome assembly GCA_030512225.1 of Rauvolfia tetraphylla. Taxonomy (NCBI): domain Eukaryota; kingdom Viridiplantae; phylum Streptophyta; class Magnoliopsida; order Gentianales; family Apocynaceae; genus Rauvolfia; species Rauvolfia tetraphylla. Next base: position 2,970,009 of record JAJQKT010000004.1, on the reverse strand, counting down.
TGTGCTGAAGCTTCGCCTCATCTTGTTGCCGTTGCATCAGAAGGGAGATTGGTGTTTCCTCCAAAATTTGGAGTAATTTATTCTTCTATTCTTCCTTAATGTAAAAATAAAATTTTCTTTTCGTTTATAAGAACAACTTTTAATGTGGTTGGAAATTTGACATGAATCCTTACCGCTTGTTAAAAATAATAAAACAATAAAGTAATAAATGAGAACATAATACCTTACGTTTGAATGGTAGTGGAAACAAATGCATTACTACCATAAGAGATGCACTGAGGAAGAAGAGTTGCAAAGAAAAGGGAGCTTATGTCTATTGAACTAAGCATAAACACCCTGGAAAGGGAGGGCATCCCAAAGCAGATGACAGCCGATGTCTGCTGTATTGCCGCAGCTGCCTTATATTCAGCAGTCTCGCCCTCATTTTTTTGATTACAGATCTGTTAATGAAGCTTAGTGCATTTCAGCTTCCAATGTGTAATGTGTCTGATGTGGAGTATGATTGATCAGCATGAGGTTATACGGACAAAGCTGACCCAAGCTGATATGGAGAGCTGATGTGGACAAAGCTAGTTATTTTTATTTATCAGAACAGCATTGTAGAATGCGTTCTGCATTGTATTCTGTGTATATATACTGCTATATTCTAGAGTTTCTGGTCAATGGAAAAATCGAAGTTTGCTTCTTCAATCTTTGTCTGAAGTTTTTCTTCTCTCTAGAATCAGAATGCAGTAGTTTGTTTAGTTACATTGCTTGCATTCTTCAATTTTTAACATGGTATCAGAGCAAAGTTTAGTTTTTGCTGTCTTTCGGAGTTGTTTGTGATTCTGTTTTTTCAGAGTTCAATCTCTGTTTTGAAGTTTCTTAAGAGTTTTCTGCTTAAGTCTGGACATGGCGGCCAATGCAGAACATTTACCTACAAATCTTATGTACCTGAATCCAAACGACAGTTCAAGTCAGCCATTGGTGCAACCGGTACTCACAGAATAGAATTATCATGCTTACAGTAGAGCAATGCGCATGGTGTTGATTTCTAAGAACAAAATCGGGTTCATTGATGGTTCAATTGAACCACCGACAAGAGGTACTCGCAACTTTACTCTATGGCAACAGGTGAATACTACAGTTCTATACTGGTTGATTAATTCAATGAATGCAACAATTGCTCAAAGTGTGATGTGGTTGGACACTGCTAAAGAAGTGTGGGAGGATTTGTATGAACGATATTCTGGTGGTAATTTGCATCATTTGTCTGATTTAATTGAAGAAATACAAAATGTGAAACAAGGAAGTAAAACAGTAAATGAGTATTATACTCAATTGAGGATATTATGGGATGAACTGTCTGTTTTAAGGCCTTTGCCTTCGTGTGTGTGTGAACCTAGTTGTAGCTGTGGTGCTGTTAAAAAGATGAGAGAATATTATGAAGCAGAATGTGTGATACGATTTTTTGAAAGGCTTAAATGAACAATTTGATAGTATTAAGTCACAGGTGTTGGTTATGACTCCTCTGCCATTGATTAATCATGTGTTTTCTATGGCAATAAAACATGAGAGGCAGCTCAATTACTCTTCTAATCATAATCCAGAGGTTCACATAATGCTATCAAAACCAGTGAATATGAGTTATGATAAAGATAGTAAGGGAAGTTTTGGAAAGAATGTGATGCAGCATACTGAGAGAACTAACAGTTTGAGTAATGTTGTGGCTGGAAGTAATAAGAGAAATTTTGGACAGAAATTTTTACAGTGTACCTTCTGTGGAAAATCTGGACATACCGTGGACAAGTGTTATAAAAAACATGGCTATCCTCCAAACTTCAAGTTTAGATCAAGAGAAGGTGGTTATAGTGGAAATAGAAATCAGGCTAATGCAGTGATGATGAGTACAGATACGGCTACATCAGATACAGTGGATTCCAAGACAGTGATTACACAAGAGCAGTATTATGTTTTGATGCAAATGTTGAAAAACATGCAAATGCATACTGCAGGAGTTGCACCTGAGCATTCTCCAGTGGCAAGACAGGCAACAGCACTTACTGCTAATTTTGACAAATCTGCATATACAGGTGAGTATTTTTCTAAAATATCAAGGCATTGGATTTTGGATTCAGGTGCTACAGATCATATAATTTGTTCTTTGGATTACTTTACTTCATCTAAACCTGTTCATGACATCTTTGTTAAACTTCCTAATTCCAATTCAGTGGTTGTGACTCATAAAGGTCATGTTACTTTGTCTAGCCATTTGAAACTGTATGATGTTTTATATGTGCCTAGTTTCCAGTATAATTTGATTTCTGTAGATAAGCTCATACAACAAAACCATTGTAAGCTTGTGTTTCATCCTCATGGTTGCTTGATACAGGACATTGCAACGTTGAAGAAGATTAGATCAGCAAAATGTTGCATTGGCCTATATTATCTTGAATCTGAAGGTTCATCCTCTGTTCTGCTTTCTACCTTTGCTCCTGACAATACAGCTAGTACTTGCAATCCTTCTGACTTAGTAATACCTCATTATTTTCATAATAACTATTCTGTTTCTGCTGTTAGCAAAGGGCATATTTGGCATTATAGGTTAGGTCACCCTTCTTCTCAGAGAATGCAGATTCTCAAAAATGTTTGGCCAGATATTGTTCTTCCTTGTGATTCAAGTTGTACTGTTTGCCCTCTTGCTAAACAAAAGAAGCTTTCCTTTCCTTTAAGTAATTCAACTACTTCTACTTGTTTTGAGCTGTTACATATGGATATTTGGGGACCTTACAAGCAAGCTACCATTCATAAACAGAAATACTTCCTCACTGTGGTTGATGACTATAGCAGATTTGTTTGGATTTTCTTGATGAAAGATAAAACAGAAGTTAGAAAACTTATTCAAGACTTCTGTATCTTTGTTAAAACTCAATTCACCAAACAAATTAGAATTATTAGAACTGATAATGGCTCAGAATTTCATATGCCTTCATTCTTTCAAGTCAAAGGCATAATTCATCAAACCTCTTGTGTTGAAACCCCACAACAAAATGGTATAGTAGAAAGAAAACATCAACATATCCTCAATGTTGGTAGAGTTCTTAAGTTGCAGTCCAATATTTCTTTGTCTTATTGGGGTTTCTGTGTTCAACATGCAGTCTATTTGATTAATAGACTTCCAACACCAGTGTTGCATAACAAAACACCCTACTTCATGCTCTATGGAAGAGATCCTACTTTTACAAATCTTAGAGTATTCGGTTGTCTTTCATTTGCTTCTACTCTTGAACAAGGCAGAACTAAATTGGATCCTAGAGCAAGGAAGGCTGTATTGTTAGGCATTTCACAATCCAGTAAAGGCTATATGTTACTGGACTTATCCACCAAAGCTATCTTTGTCTCAAGAAATGTTGTGTTTCATGAGCATGTTTTCCGTTTTCATTCTTCTACTATTTCTGAATATTCATCAACATCTTCTCAATTACCTATTCTGCATGATTCAGAGTTAACTTCAACTTCTTTTCAATCTATTCCAGTTGATCATCATTCAACAACCACTAGTTCTTCAAACACTCTTGCAGATTCAGAAAGTATTCATCATGATTCTGCTACTACTTCTATAATTCCTCCTGTTGCAGTTTCTTCACCTCATCATGATCTTGTTTCTACTTCTATGCCTTCTTCTATTACAGTTTCTTCACCACGTAGATCAAATAGACGAACGACCAAACCTGTTTATCTTGATGACTATATTTGTAACCAATACTTAAAATCTCCACATTCTTTGACAAATGTCATGAACTATGATTTGTTAGCACCTGCTTACAAAACTTTTGCATTGAATATTTCTATTAATATTGAGCCTAAGTGTTATGAAGAGGCTGCTAGACATTCAGTTTGGAGAGAAGCAATGCAGAAAGAAATTGAAGCACTGGAACAGATTAAGACATGGAGCTTGGTTTCTTTGCCACTTGGTAAACGTCCTATAGGATGTAAATGGGTGTACAAAGTGAAATATAATTCAGATGGGACAGTGGAAAGATATAAGGCTAGATTGGTGGCCAAAGGATATACACAGCAGTTAGGAGTTGATTACTTAGAAACCTTCTCACCTGTGGCTAAAATGACCACCATCAGAACAGTGTTAGCAGTTGCAGTAGCCAAAGGATGGCATTTACATCAATGTGATGTTAATAATGCGTTTTTACATGGTGATCTTGAAGAGGAAGTTTATATGTTGCCTCCTCCAGGTTTTACCAGTGCAGACAAATCTGTAGTTTGTAAATTGAACAAATCACTATACGGATTAAAGCAGGCTAGTAGACAATGGAATGCTACTTTAACTCAAGCCTTGCTCACACTTGGTTTTCAACAGTCCAAGAGTGATTATTCTTTGTTTACCAAGGTAGTTTCCAATGATTTTATTGCAGTCTTGGTTTATGTTGATGATGTTGTTTTGGCTAGTAACAACTTGGCAGCAATTGATGAGGTTAAATCCTTCCTTCATGCTTAGTTCAAAATTAAGGATTTGGGGTCTTTGAGGTATTTTCTGGGATTGGAAGTAGCTCGAACCAGTGCTGGTTTGAATTTATCACAGAGAAAATATACAGTTGATCTTCTGACTGAGTTTGAGTTTCTTGGCTGTAAACCAGCAACCACACCTATGGAAGCAAATGCTAAATATGAACATGGTGATTCTATGGTTCTACCTTATCACACAACTTACAGGAGTTTGATTGGCAAGCTGTTATATCTAACTATAACTAGACCTGACATTAGTTTTGCAGTGCAACAATTAAGTAAGTTTCTGGATCATCCTACAGAGAATCATATGAGGGCAGTGATATTCTATATTTGTGCTTCATATAATTATCATTTTGAGCTTGATTTTATGTTACATTTTGGTGTTTTAATCACCATTTATACTCCCTTTATCTCTTATTTGCTTTAGGTGATATTATTGAAGATTTGGAATTAAATGAAGCAAACAAGGGAAATTTACACAATGAAGAATAATAGAGAAATGCAGAGGAAAATCAGACTGGTAGACATATTTCAAGTCAGATTTTGACCTCTATGAAGATTTCAAATGCAAAAGTGGTATTCTAGACAATTATATAGGAAATTCTGAAGTTTTCAGAATGGTAAAATTTGTGTCAATCGGAGTTCATTTTCCTACCCTACTTATGCTGCAAATTCACCTGTTCTGCATTGGGTTCCATTTTTGATACAGTTTGGTATAATTATCATATCTTGAGTTCTAGATGCCCAATTGATGTGATTCAAAATCTCTGTGGAAAGATAAGATCCTGAGCTACAACTTTCATGAAGACATTAAGACCTAGATCAGCTGATTTGGTGGTCTGAATTCACCTAGAAGTCAAAACAGTGTCACAGTCGGGCAGCAGAAACTTGCACCAAAACTGGGGGCAAGCGGCGCCGTCTGTGTCGATCTGAAGCTGCTTATAAGCTGAATTTCTCTCTCTTTTGGGGCAGATTTTCATACCCCTTTAGGGCAGAAACAAGACAGCCAATTCGAGTGGACAGAAAACAGCAAAAGCACCAAGAAAATACACCAAATTCTTCTTCCAATCCATCAATCTTGCAAGATAAATCAAGAGAGAAGATTGAATCCTTGAAGAAGGAGAACATCCACCTTGAAGATCTATGGAAAAAGCTGCAACTTTCTCAACAAAATCGTGAAGAACTTCAACCTTGAAGAAGAGAGGAGATTTCAACCATGAAAATGAGCAATTCTTTCTCTTTCTTTGTTGTTTTATGTTCTTTGATTTGTAATATGTTGATGAACTAAAATTTTGAATACTTGGATGGGTATGAACCCTAGATTTTGCCTATGTGAATGAATGCATTTCTTGTGGATTGTTTGTGGGTTTGAATGGTTGAATTGATTGAGTAGATTATTGATGCATAATCTGGAATTTTTGTTCACTTGGGATTGAGAAAGGAAGGGTGACATATAATTGATTCATAATCTAGAAATTTTCACTTGGAATTGAGAAAGGAATGGTGAAATAGACCATACACAAACAATGGGGATGATTTAGGTGACTAGAGATAGAAACCTAAACATCTTCTTGATAATTAGAGAAATCTAATTGGAAATTCAATATTCTTAATGCATGCTTGGGTTGAATTGGTTAGAAAGAGATTTCAACTAATTAATCTAAGAGTAGAGAACTTTCATCTAGAGATAGAGTGAGTTCTATCATTGGAATTTCATCAAACATAAGAAGTGAAATTTATCAACCAAGGGACATTTCTATCACATAGGTAATTCTAGGGGGATTAACCATCCAAGTATTGTTTTCTCTATTGAATTCTCTCTTACAAGCAAGATTTAAGTTGGTTTAACTAGTTAAGTTAGATTCTTTTTTTTTTCCTAGTAGTTATTCAAAACATTTTCACAAACAAAATTTGTTAGGCTAAATAATAGTATAAAGTGAGTAATGGTATTTAACCACCCCCGTGGATATGACATTTGAATTTACTTGCCATTGTACTACTCATAACGATAGGTGCACCTGCCTAGTGTTTGTGTGCAAATTGTTAGAGATTCTAATAAAATTGAGTATAAAGGCATAGAAATAAAACACAAAAAGTTTTTGGTGCCGTTGCCGGGGAGTTTGGTTAATATTATGAAAGCTTAAAATCTATTGATTTAGTCATTTTACTTATTTGTTGTTATAATACCTATTTCTAGTGTTAGTATTTGTTGTCTTGTTTATAATTTTGTAAGTCATTAGTGAATTGGAGTTCTTAGCTTATGTTTCTCTGTTTTTGTTCTGTTTTAAGTAAGTATTCTTTGAGCTAAACTTTTACTTTATTTGTTGTGAAGGTGTGAATTCTCTTGGTTTATGACCTCAAGTAATTCGGGAGAATTGAATCAACTTAATTCCGAAGTTGAGCAGATTTTTTATTGGGATCCAAGGGGTATAAACCTAGAGGTGATACTTGAAGGAATTGAAGTTGAAAGTGAGAATCCTCAAATTGAGAACAATATGGTACATGACGGAAATGCAAGGCCGAGGACAATGGGAGACTATGCGCGACCTTCGTTGTTAGGAGCGGAGTCAAGCATTGCCCGTCCAAGAGTTGAAGCCAATAATTTTGAGATCAAACCGAATATCATCCAAATGGTTCAACAATTGGTGCAATTTGATGGTTTACCGGACGAAGACCCGAATGTTCATATTGCCAACTTTTTGGAGATATGTGATACTTTCAAGATTAATGGGGCTTCCGAAGATGCCATCCGCCTTCGATTATTTCCATTTTCATTGAGAGACCGAGCCAAGTCATGGTTAAAATCACTTCCACCGGGTTCCATCACTACATGGAACAATCTTGCCGAGAAGTTCCTTGCTAGATATTTCCCTCCGGCAAGGACTGCAAAGCTAAGAAATGATATCTTCTCTTTCCAACAAATGGAGAGTGAGAGCTTATACGATTCTTGGGAGAGATGGAAGGAGATATTGAGGAAATGTCCACATCATGGTCTAGATTTGGGGCTTCAAATGCAAACATTCCATAGTGGATTAAATTTCCCTTCCAAGCAACTCATTGATGCTTCTTCGGGAGGTACCACTAGTTTGAAGACACCGGAAGAGTTACAAGACCTCATTGAAAACATTGCCATGAACAACTACCAATGGGGAATCCTAGACCGAAAGCCAAGCCTAGTGGAATACACAATGTAGACATGATGACGGCTTTGGAGGCAAAATTCGATGCCTTAAATAAGAAGATTGAGAGCTTGAGTTTGTCACCTCAAACCTCCCAAGTGATGATGGCTTGTGATTTTTGTGGAGGTGGTAATCCAAACCATGAGTGCCAAACCATGGGAACTTCTAATGCATCATCAACGGAGCATGTGGATTTTCTTGGAGGAGGAAGGCAACCCAACAATCCTTATAGTAATACTTATAATCCGGGGTGGCGGAATCATCCAAACTTCTCATGGAGCAACCAAGGGCAACAAAGACCGTTTCATCTTCCAGGCTTCCAAGTTTCATCAAATCCTCGCGCCCAACCATCTCTTCCTTATCAACATCAACCACCTCCACCCCTTCAACAACCGGTGAAGCCTAACCTTGAAGAATTAATGACAAAGTTCATTGAGACTACCGAAACTCGGTTCCAACATCAAGAAGCATCCCTGAGAACCAACAGGCTTCCATTCACAACTTGGAAAATCAAGTAGGCCAACTAGCAAAGCTTTTTTCCGAAAGGCAAGCTGGAACTCTCCCAAGCAACACCGAGCCGAATCCAAGGGAACATGCTAAAGCTATTACCTTGAGAAGTGGAAAGGAATTGGAAATTCCGAAGCAAAAGATGCCAGAAAAAGAGGAAGGGAATAAAGATGAGCCAGTGTATGTTGAGGATAAAGAAAGGGTTGAGGAGACAGAAACACAAAAGAATAGGGAAACTCAAGAATATAGGCCAAAGATTCCATATCCTGCCAGACTTCAACAAGAGAAAAAGGATGAACAATTTGGTAAGTTTCTTGAACTTTTTAAGCAATTGCATATCAACTTACCATTTGTTGAAGCTCTTTCGCAGATGCCAAGATATGCTAAATTCCTAAAGGAGATCCTTTCCAAGAAAAGAAAGCTAGAGGAGTTCTCAATGGTGACATTGAATGAGGAGTGTTCAACCATTCTTCAAAACAAGAAAAAGCTACCGCAAAAGCTAAAGGATCCAGGGAGTTTTACTATCCCTTGTACTATTGGTAGTTTGTCAATTGGTAGGGCATTAGCAGATTTGGGTGCTAGCATTAATTTGTTGCCATATGAGATGTTAAAAAAGTTGGGATTGGGTGAACCTAAACCAACTAGAATGAGCATTCAATTGGCCGATAGATCGGTGAAGTATCCTAGGGGAATTATTGAGGATGTACTTGTGAAAGTTGATAAATTCATATTCCCTGTTGATTTTGTGATACTTGACATGAGTGAGGATGTGGAGGTGCCTTTCATTTTAGGAAGACCTTTTCTAGCTACCGCTAAGGCCAATATAGATGTATGTGAAGGGAAGTTAACCCTTAGGGTAGGGGAAGAGGAAGTTATTTTTAAAGTTCCTGAGGCTTTGAAATATTCTCTTGATCATGATGATTCTTGTTTTAGGATAGATATTATTGATGACATTGTCTCCAACCATGTGCAGGGACTATTGAATGATGATCATTTAGAGGTATCCTTGTTGCAAGATGAAGAAGCAAAGAAGGAGTGTCACGAAAATGGTGAAGTCATAGCACATATGGAGTCATCTCCAATCACAACCGAAGGGATGGAGTTCGAAAAAATTGAGAAGGAAAAAGGGGGTAGAATGAAGTCCTCCATTGAAGAACCCCCGGAGTTAGAGTTGAAAAAATTGCCGGATCATTTGGAATATGTTTTTCTTGCAGATAATTCTAAACTCCCGGTGATCATAGCAACCGATTTGCAAGAAGAACAGAAAGAAGAGCTCATAAAGGTGTTAAAGAAGCATACAAAGGCAATGGCATGGAAGATATCCGACATCAATGGTATTAGCCCTTCATTTTGCACCCACAAAATATTGATGGAAAAAGACTTCAAACCGGTGGTACAACCCCAAAGAAGGCTAAACCCAAACATGAAGGAAGTGGTCAAAGCAGAGGTAATCAAACTTCTTGATGCCGGTCTCATATATCCTATCTCGGATAGTTCGTGGGTGAGTCCCGTCCAAGTAGTTCCCAAGAAAGGAGGGATGACCGTCGTGCCTAATGAGAAAAACGAGTTGATTCCCATGAGGACCGTGATCGGCTGGAGAGTGTGTATAGATTATCTGAAGCTTAATGATGCCACTCGGAAGGATCACTTTCCACTGCCTTTCATTGATCAAATGCTTGAGAGACTTGCCGGTCATAGGTATTACTATTTTCTTGATGGTTTTTCGGGGTACTTTCAAATTCCAATAGCCCCGAAGATCAAGAGAAAACTACATTTACCTGTCCCTATGGTACTTTTGCTTACCGTCGCATGCCTTTTGGTTTGTGTAATGCTCCTGCAACTTTTCAAAGGTGCATGTTAGCTATTTTTGAGAGTTTTGTGGAGGATATTATGGAGGTTTTTATGGATGATTTCTCTGTTTTTGGTGATTCTTTTGAGTTTTGTTTGAAAAATCTTGAAAAATTTTGCAAAGATGTGAAGAAACTAATTTGGTTTTGAATTGGGAGAAATTTCATTTTATGGTTAAAGAAGGCATTGTATTGGGGCATAAGATCTCTAGCAAGGGCATAGAAGTTGATAGAGCCAAGGTAGAGACCATAGAAAAATTGCCACCACCAACTACGGTAAAGGCAATTAGAAGTTTTCTTGGTCATGCAGGGTTCTATAGAAGGTTTATAAAAGATTTTTCTAAAATTGCTAAACCTCTTACAAATTTGCTTGAAAAAGATGCACCCTTTGTTTTTGATGATACATGCTTAATTGCTTTCACTATGTTGAAGCAAAAATTGATTGACTCCCCCATATTGGTTGCCCCCGATTGGTCCAGTCCCTTTGAACTAATGTGTGATGCAAGTGAGTTTGCAGTAGGGGCAGTGCTTGGACAAAGGAAAGAAAGGCATTTTCAACCGATATACTATGCAAGCAAGACCTTGACGGAAGCACAAGAAAACTACACCACAACTGAGAAGGAGCTTCTTGCCATAGTTTTTATTGTTGATAAATTCAGTTCCTATATTGTTTTGTCTAAAGTCATTGTTTATACTGATCATTCAGCACTCAAATATCTTTTTAACAAAAATGATGCAAAGCCTAGACTAATTAGGTGGGTACTTTTATTGCAGGAATTTGATTTGGAGATAAGAGATAAGAAGGGAGCGGAGAATCTTGCCGCTGATCATCTATCAAGGTTGGAGAATCCACATTTAGAGCAATTGAACGAGGAAGACATCAATGACACATTCCCTGATGAGAGGTTATACTTGGTTATAGGTAATGATGATCACATCCCTTGGTTTGCAGATTATGCTAATTATATTGCAGGTCGGATCTTATCAAAGAATTTAACCCCTCAACAAAAGAATAAATTCTTTTCGGAATTAAAGTACTATCTTTGGGAAGATCCGTTTTTGTTCCGAATTTGTTCAGATCAAATCATAAGGAGATGTGTAGCCTACCCTGAGAACATGAGCATATTAGAGCATTGCCACAAGGGTCCGGCTGGTGGTCATTATCACGCCAATGGGACAGCAAGAAAGGTACTTGAGTCGGGATTTTATTGGCCGACTTTGTTTAGAGATGCCCAAAGGTATGTAGAACACTGTGACAATTGCCAACGGACAGGTAATATCTCAAAAAGGCATGAAATGCCCCTCTGTACATTTCAAGTATGTGAGGTCTTTGATTGTTGGGGTATTGATTTCATGGGTCCTTTTCCAAACTCTTTTGGCAATGCATACATCTTGGTTGCAGTTGATTATGTCTCTAGATGGGTGGAAGCCCAAGCTTTGCCAACAAATGATGCTAGAGTGGTTGTTAAATTTTTAAAAAAATTGTTTACTCGCGTTGGCATTCCTAGAGCCATAATTAGTGATCGGGGAACTCATTTTTGTAACCAACAACTTGAGAAGGTCTTGCTTCGATTGGGTATTACACACAAGATGGCAACCCCTTATCACCCTCAAACTAGTGGCCAAGTGGAAGTGGTTAATAGAGAAATCAAAAGAATTTTGAAAAAGAATTTTGAAAAAGATTGTTGAACATACTAGGAAGGATTGGAGTGTTAAGCTTGATGATGCTTTGTGGGCATATAGGACTGCATACAAGACCCCTACCGGGTTTACTCCATCTAGATTAGTCTATGAGAAGTCTTGTCATTTACCGGTTGAGGTTGAGCATAAGGCATATTGGGCAATTAAATTGATTAATTTTGATCATGATCTTGCAGGGAAAACCAGACTACTCCAAATTAATGAACTTGATGAGTGGAGGAGAGATGCCTATGAGAACTCACGAATCTACAAGGAAAAAGTGAAGCAATGGCATGACAAGCACATATTGTCGAATCGGGAATTTAAGGAGGGAGATCAAGTGCTATTATTTAACTCTCGGTTGAAGCTTTTTCCTGGAAAGCTCAAGTCAGGATGGTCCGGACCATTCGTAGTCCACAAAGTTTACCCTTATGGGGTAATAGAAGTTGCACATCCGGATAAGGGAATTTTCAAGGTTAACGGCCATCGTCTCAAACACTATAACGAAGGAGACCCCAGAGAACTTGAAAAAGTCTCTTTCAACCTCCAAGATCCAAGAGATAAGTGATTTATTATGTTTATTTAGTTAATTGTACATAATTTTACTCAATGTGATTTTGAGTGTGAAAATTTTAATTCTCCTTAATTGTGAAGAGGTTTATAATGTGCTATTTGGTATGTTATATTTTAGTTTGTAGTTAATTATTTTTTGTTAAATGTTGTGGCTGAATATGTAAAAAAAAAAAAAAAATCCAAAACGGCGCCGTTTGGACTGAATCAAACGGCGCCGGGTCACTGTGGATGCATCTAGTTCTGCCGAACTGGAGTAAAACGGCGCCGCTTGGTGCGTTCTAGGCGGCGCCATTACACTGTTCACCTAAAGAAAAAAAAAAGAAAAAAAAAGGAGTTCTGATCTAGTTTCAGAACTGGATTGAAACGGCGCCGCTTGATGCGTTCCAGGCGGCGCCGTTTCACTGTTCACCTTCCCCAAAAAAAAAGACGCAAGCCGCGTTCTGCCAAACGGCGCTGTTTTGCCCTAAAAAAAAAACACACACACACACACACAAAACCACAACCGAAACCTACTCTTCTTCCTCTCTTTTCTCTCTTCTTCCTTCCCCATTCTCTCGGTTCTCTCTTTCCATTTTCTTTGTTCAAGAACTTCCATCCTTCTCACATTTTTCTTACACCTCACTTCATCCTCCCACTTCAACTTTGAGGCACAAGCACTTTCAAGCACTCCATTAGTTTGTCTCTTTAACCTTTCCTCTTGCAATATTTATTTATTTATTATTTTTCTTTCTTTCTTTGGGTTAAATGCTTTGGCAATTTATGATTGTGGTGCATTTGTTTGTTGTTGACTTTCAATTCTTCTCTAATATTGTTAGTTATCTCTTGTTTTTCTTTATGCCCACCATGTGTTTGATGAAATGCCACAATGAAAATTAATGGTTAAATTTGTGATACTCTTTACTACTTTGCATTCTATTAGTAATATAGACTTATTCTTATTAATTTTTTATAGTTAGTTTATTTAATTTTATTACTTAATATAGTTATTTAATTTCACCTTTGTCTAACATTTTTGGTGCAATTTATTTTATTCTTATTATTTTTTTCTCTTTTTCTTTTTCTCTTTCTTTCTTTTCTTGTTTAGCTAATTTGCAATTTTCATTTTTTATGTGTATTCCTTGTAAAGTTATTTGTGGCATTTGTATTTTCACATAGGTTGTCTAATTTCTCTTTAAGGGTTCATTTTGGGAAAAGAAAGCATGCCGAGAAAAACCACCGCCCAACCCAAAAAGCCTAAACGCACAAGGGATGTGGCCTCCTCTTCGGGCGCCGGCCCTTCCTCACCATCACCCCAAGTACCTCCCTCCAATATTTCCTACCTCCATCCTACTCGTTTCACCGATGATCAACATCGGGAATGGTATACTTCACGTCAACAAAACTCTATGATCATTGAGCGTACCATTTCCGCTGAGGTGAATGAGTTGTTTACTATTTCTGGTTTATTCCACGCCATAGGATGGAGGCCTATCCTTAACCTCTCCAGTACTTACTACCTGTCCTTGTCAGAGAGTGTCCGCCGACCTCGTCCTAACATCGCCTCATCCTCCACCGCAGCTTTTCAAGCCGAAATGCACACAACATTTGCTGAAATCCAGATTCAATTAGGCCGCCTTTCTATAGCAGACCATACTCGCCAAGAACAGCTCGACGAACTCCATCGAGGCCAACAACAAATCCTCGAACAACAGCAACTTTTGGGCCAACAATACGCCGGCCTCGCTGAATCACAAGCAACACTCCTTCAGAATCAAGAGAAACTTATGCACACAATGCAACGACAAGAAGCGTATCTCACCGGGCTTTGGCGACAACTTTTTCCAGAAGCTGGCCCCGGGTCGAGTGGTGGCACCGGCAGTATTTAACCGACAGGGAGTTATTTCTTTTCCATTTTCTTTTCACCTTTTCTTTATTTATTTATTGTCATGCTATGTTTTTTCTACTTTCGTTTTACTTATGTCATTTAACAGTTATGTTTTTTACAGTTTTTGTGTTTGGTGGTTTGATGTGGCGTTCTTCTATAGTTTATGTCATATATTTCTATGTCTGCATTCTTTTGTTTATCTCTCTCCCAACATTGCGGACAATGTTGTCTTAAGTGTGGGGGAGTTGGCTTTAGTAGTATAGGCTATTTTCATGATTTTTGTTGAATTTGCTTGTTTTTTTTTTTGAAATCTTCAAAGTGCTTCAAGACTTGCATGTTTTATCTTTTCTCAAAGAGTAGTTATACAAGCATTCTAAATGTCATGACTAGTACCTTAAACTTGGATTAAGTAAGCACCCCTTGTATTCCTTGCTTGTATGAAATTCATCGTTTAAGCACATTCCACTTTGCTTTTGTTGTGATGATTATGGAATTGAATCTTGTGTTATTGGCCTTAGAATTCAACACAACTTTTACCCTAGAACCCGCATTCACTTGCCTTGAGGCGAAATGAGTAAATGACCTTAGTTTGATTTGGAAATGATGGTAATAGGCCTTCTTTGTCCCGATTGAGCCTTTCTAGCCACCGCTCTTTATTTTATCCGTAGTACCATTTCTTGAAGCCTTTGTGCATAAATTTTCCAATCTATATTCTAGATTTTTCTTTTTTTTCAAATTTTAAACTCCACTCTTTATAATTAACCCTTCTTTGCGATAGCTAAATGCATTTTTACCCTTAAGATTAGCAAGGAGTATTGTGAAAATTAGAACAAAATGGTGGAATAATAAAAAAAAGAAAAAAAAAGAGTGGTGAGATGACTTTATATGATTGGGAATTGGATTATACCTCAGTCAAAAAAAAAAAAAAGAAGAAAAAAATGAGCAAAGAAAAAAAAAATTGTTATATATTTGTCTATTATTGAGAAGGCTTCTTACATTTTTTGATGCCTTCAAGATGTATATATGTTTTCATTATTATTATTGTAAATTTTGTCATGATTGAGGTTAAATTTATGAGTTGACAAAGATGGCGATGATGGAAAGATTGTGGGTTGAAGCTTAATATGTGCAAGTGGTTGAATCCAAAGTGAAGGGATTTGGTAGAGAATGGGAGTTTGTGGTTGAATGTAGGGGAATGGTGATATTCCTTGTGGCTAATAAGGTTATTACTTTTATTTTATCTCTCATTCCTTTCTCTTTAGCTCTCATTTCTTTGATTTTGTATTCCTTACCTTTCGTTTGGCACCCTAAACTTTCCCTGAGCCTAAAGTTACAAACATAAAAGTCCTACCTAATCGAGGTTAAATTTTGGTTACCGTATTAGTGGAGAGGTTTTGTGAATGCCGGGCTTATGGGGTATTATGCTTTCTTGATGAGAATTCCTTAGCCAATAACATGAAATTCACTCTTATAATTTTTGAGCATTTGCATTAGCTGGAAACACAACACACACGGATTCTTGCTTACATTGTAAGACAAGGGGGTGATTGTTTAATCTTTGTGATGGATAATTAGGATGACTTTTAGATTGATTGTGTAGATTGCTCAAGATTTCTCAAGAAGCAATGCTTTCTCTGTTTTGCACTCCTTTGTAATACTTCAAACAATTCTTTAATTCTTGTGGATTATTGTTAAAATTTCTTAATTGTTTTGTAGTATTGCTTGGGGACAAGCAATGTCTAAGTGTGGGGGAGTTTGATATTCTATATTTGTGCTTCATGTAATTATCATTTTGAGCTTGATTTTATGTTAAATTTTGGTGTTTTAATCACCATTTATACTCCCTTTATCTCTTATTTGCTTTAGGTGATATTATTGAAGATTTGGAATTAAATGAAGCAAACAAGGGAAATTTACACAATGAAGAATAATAGAGAAATGCAGAGGAAAAACAGACTGGTAGACATATTTCAAGTCAGATTTTGACCTCTATGAAGATTTCAAATGCAAAAGTGGTATTCTAGACAATTATATAGGAAATTCTGAAGTTTTCAGAATGGTAAAATTTGTGTCAATCGGAGTTCATTTTCCTACCCTACTTATGCTGCAAAGTCACCTGTTCTGCATTGGGTTCCATTTTTGACACAGTTTGGTATAATTATCATATCTTGAGTTATAGATGCCCAATTGATGTGATTCAAAATCTCTGTGGAAAGATAAGATCCTAATCTACAACTTTCATGAAGACATTAAGACCTAGATCAGCTGATTTGGTGGTCTGACTTCACCTAGAAGTCAAAACAGTGTCACAGTCGGGCAGCAGAAACTTGCACTAAAACTGGGGGCAAGCGGCGCCGTTTGGTGTGATATAAGCGGCGCCGTCTGTGTCGATCTGAAGCTGCTTATAAGCTGCATTTCTCTCTCTTTTGGGGCAGATTTTCATACTCCTTTAGGGCAGAAACAAGACAGCCGATTCGAGTGGACAGAAAACAGCAAAAACACCAAGAAAACACACCAAATTCTTCTTCCAATCCATCAATCTTGCAAGATAAATCAAGAGAGAAGATTGAATCCTTGAAGAAGGAGAACATCCACCTTGAAGATCCATGGAAAAAGCTGCAACTTTCTCAACAAAATCGTGAAGAACTTCAACCTTGAAGAAGAGAGGAGATTTCAACCATGAAAATGAGCAATTCTTCCTCTTTCTTTGTTGTTTTATGTTCTTTGATTTGTAATATGTTGATGAACTAAAATTTTGAATACTTGGATGGGTATGAACCCTAGATTTTGCCTATGTGAATGAATTGTTTCCTTGGTTGATTTTATTCGAATTTCTTGTGGATTGTTTGTGGGTTTGAATGGTTGAATTGATTGAGTGGATTATTGATGCATAATCTGGAATTTTTGTTCACTTGGAATTGAGAAAGGAAGGGTGAAATAGACCATACACAAACAATGGGGATGATTTAGGTGACTAGAGATAGAAACCTAAACATCTTCTTGATAATTAGAGAAATCTAATTGGAAATTCAATATTCTTAATGCATTCTTGGGTTGAATTGGTTAGAAAGAGATTTCAACTAATTAATCTAAGAGTAGAGAACTTTCATCTAGAGATAGAGTGAGTTCTATCATTGGAATTTCATCAAACATAAGAAGTGAAATTTATCAACAAAGGGACATTTCTATCACATAGGTAATTCTAGGGGGATTAACCATCCAAGTATTGTTTTCTCTATTGGATTCTCTCTTACAAGCAAGATTTAAGTTGGTTTAACTAGTTAAGTTAGATTCTTTTTTTTTCCTAGTAGTTATTCAAAACATTTTCACAAACAAAATTTGTTAGGCTAAATAATAGAGTATAAAGTGAGTAATGGTATTTAACCACCCCCGTGGATATGACATTTGAATTTACTTGCCATTGTACTACTCATAACGATAGGTGCACCTGCCTAGTGTTTGTGTGCAAATTGTTAGAGATTGTAATAAAATTGAGTATAAAGGCATAGAAATAAAACACAACAGGCAGCACACAGAATTTTAAGATACTTAAAAAAAGCACCAGGACAGTTTATATTTTCCTGCACTGTCTGATTTTTCAGTTAAAGCTTTTGCAGATTCTGATTGGGCAGGCTGTACTGAAACCAGAAGATTAGTGACAGGCTTCTGCATTTTCTTAGGAGATGCTTTGATTTCTTGGAAGGCTAAGAAGCAATCCACAGTATCAAGAAGCTCAGCAGAAGCAGAGTATAGAGCATTGGCAACAGCAGTTTGTGAGCTTCAATGGTTATCTTATCTTCTCAAAGATTTGCATATGCCTCTTACTTCATCTATTCCTTTATACTGTGATAACCAAGCTGCTATACATGTTGTGGAGAATCCTATGTTTCATGAACGTACAAAGCATATTGAATTGGATTGTCATTTTGTTAGAGAAAAGTTCCAAGCTGGATTGATAAAACCTTTACCTATTGCTTCTTCTTTGCAAGTTGCTGATTTGTTTACTAAGGCCTTAGCTGCACCTCAGTTTTATCAGTTATTGGACAATCTTGGTGTGCATAATATTTTTTCCAATTCCAGCTTGCGGGGGGCTAATGAAATTCATGAAGATGAACAACAGAACAGATCTGTTAATGAAGCTTAGTGCATTTCAGCTTCCAATGTGTAATGTGTCTGATGTGGAGTATGATTGATCAGCATGAGGTTATACGGACAAAGCTGACCCAAGCTGATACGGAGAGCTGATGTGGACAAAGCTGATGTGGAAGAGATTGTTTAGTTAGTTATTTTTATTTATCAGAACAGCATTGTAGAATGCGTTCTGCATTGTATTCTGTGTATATATACTGCTATATTCCAGATTTTCTGGTCAATGGAAAAATCGAAGTTTGCTTCTTCAATCTTTATCTGAAGTTTTTCGTCTCTCTAGAATCAGAATGCAGTAGTTTGTTTAGTTACATTGCTTGCATTCTTCAATTTTTAACAGGTTTTTAAGAGCATACATCCACTACGGGAGAGCGCTTATTTAGAGATGAAAACTTAGAGTTAGATTATATTCGTCTCTAAATAGAGACAAATTAAGAGTCGATTTAGTGATCAAACAGAGAAAGCTTTCTAAAATACGTAAATAGAGACTAGAAAGAGACGAAAATGTGCAGTTTCTATCATAGGTTTCTATACCGTTACGCTATTGAGGTGAGAGGAAATTTTAGAGACCATCTATAAACCAAAACAAATGTGTCTCTACTATGCCCATCCAAATAGCAAACAAAACTTTCCGTCTCTCAAATTAACACATTAGAAACGAAATAAGAATCATGGCTATATTTTCTTCCTTCTGAGACAAGATAGATATGGAATTTCTCGTCTATATGGATAGCATACTTGCTTATACATGAAGCCTACTTGTCTCTTAAATGGCAACGAATGCTTCTGTCTTTACTTGGTTTAGAGTTAAAACGGAGACCATTTTTCACGTCGCATGTGAGTATGGCTGTCGTGTTGAAGTAGAGACTAAACTGTGTTTCTGTATCTTGGACACCGATTAGAGTCCGTATTTTTGGCAGCAGGAAG
This sequence comes from Rauvolfia tetraphylla, assembly GCA_030512225.1. Classification (NCBI taxonomy): domain Eukaryota; kingdom Viridiplantae; phylum Streptophyta; class Magnoliopsida; order Gentianales; family Apocynaceae; genus Rauvolfia; species Rauvolfia tetraphylla. Next base: position 2,950,783 of record JAJQKT010000004.1, on the reverse strand, counting down.
AAAGATAGACGGGCGGCCGCAAGGAGAAGAGAAAACCCGCGGCGGAGCCAAACGAATCAAAGCAATTGCGGCAATTTTCTGATAAGTTCTGGTGGAGGATTTTTCTCTTCTTCTTTCTCTCTGTTTCTGGGACCGGCTTTTACTGCATTCTTGCTTAGTCGGGTGTTTAATCGACTTATATAGGTCAGATTATGTGAAGAAAACATCATTTTGGGTTCTGAACTCTTCACCCCATAGGTCTCGCACACCTATGGCGCACATGTGCGAAATTAACTTCGAATTCCTTGGACATAATTCTGTTGCAGAAGCTAAGAAATAAAGTTACAGGAATTGTTAAAATTCTGTTTAATTTCTGAAGCCTAAAAGCTTTATTAAAGCTCTAATTTGATATTAAAGCTCTCAGAAGAATAACAGTAGATCATGCGTTTCATGCCCATCTATTAGGTGAATTGCTGAGCTCTAAGGACCCATGTTATACTGTGATGTTTGTCATAGTTAATTGAATTGAAGGAATGGGTAGCAGCTTCGGATGGTTTAGTTTGAGACATTGAAGGATTTCTGTGGAATGCAACAAAGACTTGCTCGGTCTGAATTTCAAAAAATTTGAATATTTATTTGGGGGCTATCAAGAATGCTATGTTTTTTTTTATCTTATCCTTTTTTTTTCTTTAATCTGTTCGATGATACCCGAGAAGAAACCCGAGAATGCACAGGGATGTATCAGTGGATAAATATTTCTGCATTTCAATGAACCGCCTCCTCGATTCCTCTTGTTCCAAATATTCTTATTCATGTGCAAGAGGCACTTTATTCGAGGGTATATGTTGTTTTATATCATGCAGATGTGCATTTTGTTCTAAAGGGTAGTTTGCCTTGAGTTTTACCGAACAATTAACCAACTGAGGCGTCACATTTCTCTAGTCTAGCTTTATTTAGTTCATTCTTTGAAATTTTACATTCTTGAGTTCGTTTACTTTGTTGTTCCAATGACTCTTCATAAAGGCCTTTTGAGTTGTTATTAGCTACAAGTTATAGCTTGTGTTTTGCTCTAATCATTTTCATGGTTTGAAATGTGCATCATCTGCTTTTGCTTTATTTGTAAACTTTTTATTCTATCTTTACATCTCCAGGGGTAAAACATTTTGGTCAATTCTTTTAACTAAGAGAGATTGAAAGGAGTTATACTTACGGAACTTGAAAATATTTACTTACCAGCAACAAACTTAGTTAGTGAAAGTTTAATGTGAAGGATGTTTGTAGAACTGAAATTATAAGACAGTAAATAACTTCTTTTAGCATGCAACGTTTCCTTCTTGTTTGTTCGCTGGTTCTTGATGTCAGGTTAGAAGGGACATGAGGATGCTGAGATGAGAAAATTTAGAGGAAATCTTGAATTCCTGCTTCTTGATAATCAGTGGGAAAAAGCCTAAGTAGAAGATGCAACTTTTGGAAAGGCTTATATTTGTTCCAAAGTTCTTGAATATCACAAAAGGCAAAACAAAATGATTTATTACGAGATTTTTTACTGATTTTAGTATTTTTAAAATAGAAAAAAATTCAAAGTGATGTAAAAAATGAGAAAATGCAAAATTGGAATCTTAAAACATTTGCGCTTAGCTCAGGAGTTGCATTTTAAAGCTTAGTTTACCAATAGGACTTCTTCCCCCCTTTTCTATTCTAGTGATAATTCCATTTCCTTGACAGGTTTGTTTTTCCAGCATTAATCTAGTATGTGTTGGGAGGTTGGGACAGATAATAAAAGCAAACACAACTCAATAAAATTAAATCATAAAATAAATGACCCACACTACCAGGATTAAAATGACTCTTTTAAAAAAATAAATCTAGCAACAAAAATATTAAAAATATACAACACCAGGATTTATGTGGAAAATCCCAAAAAGGGATAAAAACTACAGGTCAAATACAGACCGAAACTTTCACTATAAAATGGGGTAACAAATCTTCTTCTAGATATATTATAAGGTAACACAACTATCCTCACCAAACTAGGTGAATATCAAGAAAAGAGATAAAAGAATAATCTCACAAAAATGACAAATCAGAATGGCTAAAATAACTCTCACTCTGATTACTCTCCTAACCCTTTGCCATTCTCTTCTCACTTTTCTTTTCTCTCCTTTCTTCTTACTCGGTGCACACAACTTCGTCTGATCCCATGATATTTATAGGCAACTTCAACCACAATTCTTGATTTCTGTAGCCTTTGAGGCACAAATTTTGACTGGCCACAATTCTTGACTCCATTAGCCTGACCAGCCGCAATTCTTGACTCCATTAGCACAAAAAATATTGACTTCAATATTGGCAGCCTTTGAGTTGAAACATTAACAGTATGGTGAGGTACTTTTTTGCCCATTTTCAGGAAAAAATATGAGAGCCTAGTACATGATAAAATGAAGATGTCTTCCGGATTACAAGGGAAATCTTCATGCTTTGACCTTGTTATCGATGAGAATCTTGCCAATCTTGGAGAGTATGATGATTTATGGTTGAATGTGGTAGAAGACGTGCAATGCAACAAAGTATATGGGCTTGGCCATCGAAGCCTGCCTTCTTGTGCTAAGTCACTCTGTATCTGCGCCCCTGCTAGCATGAACAAACTCCTAAGTAGGCGTCTTTGCCTTTGACAATGGATTCTGTTGAGATTTTCCAGCATCAAGCCCTATTAGAGATGCATCGGATTGAATCCAACTTGCAATGATACTCAGTAGGTAGCTATTTGGTTGTTCTTGGTGTTTTATATTTGAAAGACCTAAGAGGGAGTGAATTAGGTGTTTAGCTAATTTTAAAATATTTGTTTCTTTTTCAAAACTTTGTCAAACTTTAAATACTTATGAGACCTTGAAAAGTAGATGATGAAAGGTAGAAGCACTTTGAGAATTATAATACATGCTAACAACTTATCAGAGGGAATTACATGAGATCAACAAATAAGCGAGTAAAGTGAGAAGCACAAAGAACACAACCAGTTTATAGTGGTTCAAGTTCTACATCCACTACTTTTAGCCTACACTCAAAGATTTTCATTAAGTTATCTATAAATAATTTACATAATTACACAAGAGGCTCCGCCAACAAGAATAGTTTTATACCACAACCTTTTTTCAATTCAAGAATCAATGTCACTCTATCCAAAAGGGTTTTATATCTTTAAGATAATCTTGAATAAACAAATAGATGAGAGAATAAAGAAAGAGATTACAAATAACTAGTGGATAATGATAAATACTAGAATCACTTCACTTTTTGTCATTCGAATATTGCATAGATTCCAAAAGTAAGAAATGTAGGGTTCACAAGATATACCTATTAAGCAAAAACAAACCTTCAATTTATTGGACATACTCTTCATTCTTCAACCACTTGAACTCATTTTAGTTGTCCTAAGCACTTTAGCTCCAAGACAATAAGAACACTTAACTTCCTTAACCAAAAATCCTATCACACCATTGACATACAAATTAGACCTCATCAATGACATTAATCAAAACAACAAGATTTGCCCTTAGGGCAAACAATGTTTTTAGAAGAATATCTTAGTACTATTTTGCTTTGTACTAAGGGCTTTGACAATAACACTAGAATTTATAAAATGATCATTTTGATAATAAATATATTCATTTTTGGTATATTTTTACTTCTTTTATATTATTGTTTAGTTATAGTTATCTATTTGATGTAGCAAGCTAATTGAATTTTAATAAAAAAGTATCAATTCAATGCATATTTGAGACAATGTGAAGAAGGGGATTGTTGTGTGTTTTCTATGCCTTTATACTCTATTCTATCACAATATTCAACAATTTTGCACAGAAACACAAGGCAAGTGCACCTATCATTATGATTAGTACAATGACAAGCAATTTAAATGTTGTATCTGCTGGGATGGTCAAATACCATTACTTACTTTTGTGCTCTATCGTTTAATGTAACAATTCAATTGTGGAAATGATTGAAATAAACTACTAGGGATAGGAATTTCACCAAATATAAGAAGGGAAAGATAATCAACCAAGGGATTTTTCTATCATATAGATAATTCTAGGGGGATTTTCCATTCAAGTATTATTTTCTCAATTGAATTCTCTCTTGCAAGTAAGATTAGTTAAACTAGTTTTTCTAACCAATTCAACCTAAGAATGCATTTAGATTAGTGAATTTTCAATTAGATTTCTCTAATTACCAAGAAGATGTTGAAGTTCCTATCTCTAGCCACCTAAATCATCCCCATTGTTTGTGTATGGTCTATTCCACTCTTCCTTTCTCAATTTCAAATGAAAATCCAGTTGACGAATCAATAAGCAACCAAATCAATTCAAGCATTCAAATCCACAAACAATCCATAAGAAATCAGAATTTAATCAACCAAGAAAATCAATCATTCACATAAATAATAATTAGGGTTCATAACATATTACAATTCAAAGAACGTAAAGAATTAATTGCTCATTCTTCAAAGATTTGATCTTCTCTCTTGATTTGTCTTGCAAAGATTGAGGATTTTGGATGGAATTTTCTCTCAAATCTCTCCTCTTTTGGCCTTTTCAAGGAAACCTTGCCACTCTCTTCCAATGCCCTTAATGGGCATTTATATACCTTCTAAAAAGAGAGAGGAAAACAGCAGAAAAACTATTATGCTAGACACAAACGACACTGTTTGGTGTTCCAGGCAATGCCATTTGGCTTCTTGCAGGTAGCGCTGCTTGCAACTAGTTTTATTATAGTTTTTGCTACAGTATTTTGCTGCACAACTGTGACAGCTGTTTCGACTTCTTGGTGAATTCGGAGCATGAAATCGGATGATCTAGGTCTTAATATCTGCATGAAAGTTGTAGATCATGATCTTATATTCCACAGAGCTTTGAATCACCTCAATTTAACTTATAAAACTCAAGATATGGTCATTATATCAAAATGTGTCAAAACTGGAACCAAATCTAGAAACACCAAAATTCAACAGAAATTTAAGCTCAAAATGATCATTACATAAAGTACAAATATAAAATATCAGGGACGTTGTCTCCAAAAAAGAGACGGAGGTTTTGACTTAGAATTTGGTCCATACTAGTTGAGGTCTCTGCATTACGCTCAGGGATTGATAGGTAATATGATCAATGTTCATATAGGCATATGTTTAGATTTTGTATGTATTATATAATATGATCAAATGGAATTAAATATTAGAATAATATTTTATTTCTCTTTAATAAAGTAAAAAAAATATTAAGATAAAGTAATATAATTTACAATCAAGTTTAATTTTAGCTGAAAAATTAGTTAAAATAAAATTATTTAGCGCAAAGAGAAAATTGGATCAAAATTTATTCAATTGTTTATTTTTCAAATTGGTGATAATTTTAATATCAATGAAAGGCAAATAAATAAATAAAATTAGTCTTTCAAAAAAACAAAAGGTATATGTGGGGATAGATCTGTGATCTAATTAGTGATTTTATGGGCGCATGATCAGATTTTGTGTGTATAATATGATCAAATGGAATCAACTATTAGAATAAAATTTTATTCACTCTTCTCTAAATTAAAATAAAGAGCAAGACAAAGTAATATCATTTACAATTAAGTTTAATTGTAGCTGCAATTACTAAAAATAAATTAACTTATTATTAACTATTATATGTTGATGGATACTTTGATGGTATCATAATTTGATTTGGCTCATTAATTTATTGAGACAAACTTTGTTAAAGTATCTTTTTACTTTTATTTTTGGGAGCGGATGAGGGGGTTAAATGTTTAGAGTTTATCTCCCACGTAATAAATATGTAGAAAATAATAAAAGTGTCTACAAATTTAAACGTCTTACTCTTGTTTCTGCATAATAAAAAACTAGTGGAAGCAAAACAAAAATTGGAAGGAAAATATTGAGGTAATAATAATTGATGCAGTGTCATTGCTCGTCAAATTCTGCAATTTTGAAAACAAAATAAATGTTGAATTTACATTAGTTCAAATTCATGAAAAGCATAATTAAGTTTTAATAGTGAATCTAATGTTTCAAAAAAAATGTAAATTCACTCAGGTCATTGCCATGTTTTCGAAAGAACAACAATAGCCATATCTAAAGATCTCTCTTTCTCTTCTCTTCTTTTCTCAATCAGCAATGAGAGCGAAAATCAATTCGAATCCATTATCAATCCATCCACCAAAACGCTAAAAATGCATTTCGTGTGTGCGAGCATGAATCATAGTTCGTGAGAAAAGAAAAAAAATGATTACATTTTATGTAAATAACAGCTTATATACGTGTCTTTAGAACATACGCCTTATATCCCTAGTGGTGGTGCATGCAAATTGACACAAGCAGAGGTGCATCCAAGATTTAACAAATATTACCTCCTATGTTTTGGAAATCAAAAGACTTGCGACTAATAACTATCCTAATAATTTTTTACTCTAATAAGAAACAAAGGTCAAGTAGTTTGTTTGTTTGACCTTGATTTATTGACAAATTTTTGTTGTCATCATCCTTGATAGTTAATGCAAAGATTAACACACTGTAATCTTAAAAATAAAACAAATAAAACATATCAAAAGAGCATTATAACCATGGATATACTTTAGATTTGAAGTTTCACAAATAAAATTTACGTTCAAGTGATCGTCTTTAAAAAACTCTTTACAAAACCAAGAGTTAAGAAAATTATTTATGTAGGACCATAGCTTGCATAAAACCAAGAGTTAAGAAACACTACAAGAAAAACTGATATTAGCGACGGACATATCCGTCGCTAAATATAAGTTAGCGACGGATTAGCAACGGATACGTCCGTCGCAAAAATTGGCGTCGCTAATTGCGACGGAAGCTCATTTCCCTCGCAATTAGCGACGGATTTGCGTCCGAAATAAAGAGTGGTCAAAGTCTTGGGCTATCCTTTTAGCGACGCTTTTTGCAACCCATTAGCGACGGATAATTTCATATTTAAATTAAAAATTAATTATCGGTTGCTAATCGGTCGCTAATTAGCGACGGATTAGCGACAAATAATTAGTTGGTTGCAATCTCGATAGCTAATTTATATTTATTTTTTTATTTTAATTTAATCTTGCGTCGGATTAGCGACGGATACTCAAATTTCGAAAATATTTAAATTTTAACTATCCGTCGCTATATTTTACAAAAATTTAAAATCTCCGTCGCTAATCCGTCGCTATCTTTTTTAAAAATTTAAAATATCCGTTGCTAATTAGCGATGGATTAGCAACGAATATTTTAATTTGAAAAATATTTAAATTTTTAACCGTCCGTCGCTAAACCGTTGCTAATCCCTTGCTATATTTTAAAAAAATAATTAATAACCGTCGCTAATCCGTTGCTAATTAGCGATGGATTAGCAAGGGATTAGCAACGGTTTAGCGACGGACGGTTAAAAATTTAAATATTTTTTAAATTAAACTAATATATATATATATTTTAAATATTTTTATTATTTATATGAAATTATCCTGTAAAAATTAAAAAATTAAAACTTCATAAGCTGAAAATATTGTACGTGAATAAATATCAAGAAAAGGCAATACTGTTACAAATTTAAATCAATAAATAAAATGTCTGAAAAAAATTAAATATCAAATACAGTCATCCATTTACAAACTAAAATTCTAATATACTAATTAGCCTTGACGACAGATGCCAGAGTCGGAGCTGAGGGCGGTGGCGAATCCATGGGGCCTTGGGGAGGAGGATGGTGATCTAGTGGGTCAACTGTGTAGTCATCATCATCGTCATCATCAGTATCATCATTGCCACCAAGCAATGGAGCCGGAGGCAGATTCAAAATTTGTGACAGAAATGATAAGTAATCTGTCATACTCTGTTGCACGTGCCTTAACTTCTTCTCAACCTTCTGCCGCATCTTTGTCTCGTCATTCAACCTTTTTTGTAACTGGATAACATCGTGAGACGAGGAAATAGGTACTCCCTCAGAAGTAGAAGAATGATCCAACCTCCGTCTGACCTTCGATCCCTCAGAGCCCAATCCAAAGATACGGTTCTTCTTGACACCTCCCCCAACCTCAAGAAATAGTGACTTCTCGTCAAGAACCTGACGAGAAGTCACAGAAATTTCAGACTCTGGCTGAGAATAACGCTCCTTAATTGCGTTAATATTATCCTGTAGAAATAAAAAATAAAAGCTGTATAAATATTAACAATTACAATTGCTATTTTTTAAGTATAAAAGAAAGTTGATTCGTACCAAAGTTTGTCGTGACTTCTCACTGACAAACTCGCCTTGCTTTGACCCTTTTTGAAAAGTGTGAAGTTTTTTAAATAACTCCACGTAAGTAAAGTCATCACCTCTTTCTTTCCGCTATAATTTCATCATGAAAGATACAAATATTAATTTTTGTAGGAAAAAATTTAAGAACAAGTTTAAAAATTGTAAACTATTAAAACGTACTATTCGATTCTCATGCTCCGTAAAAGATATAGATCCTCCCGTGTGAGATGTGCTACTAACAGCAGCTCTATTCCGTTTAGCTGCAGAAGAAATGCGTTGAAACCCCTCAGTTCTCCACTCCTGTTGCATATGCTCCCAAAATTCAGGCGAAATCCAATTTGGACGTTTTTGTTTAGCGCGATCCTTGCATAACTGGTCAGAAAGTCGCTCACGACATTTCTTATTCCAAATATCCCGTATCTGATCGCTATGCTTAGGGAGCCACCTAAAATGACTCTGCAAAATCATTAAATAAAAATATGTCTGAAACGATTGTTACTCGCTATGATTATATTAACATATATCTCAACAATATAAAAATAATAAAATTTAGATATTTTGATACTTACAGTCCATAAATCAAACCACATGTTCCTCACATCCACCGGAATATCTGCAAATCTGGCATAAGGCACAGTGTAATGTCGTTGAAATATCAGTGATATCTCTCTAACAGCAGCCATCGATGGGGAGAAACTGTTTCAACACAACAGATATTCAATTAACCATTACAAAATTTGACAGAGAAGCTTGTTAAATTAAACGGGAACGACGATAAAAAACTTTTAACTTTTTATAAATACGCAAGTTAGGAATACCTTGAATGTTATCCAAATCACGTAATATTTAAAAATACATAGCACTTACCTGTCACCATCAGGTGTAATCCAAACTCGTGTGTCTGAGACGTCTGGCCCAGGCGCAGATGCAGCTGTCGAAGGTATTGATGTAGGTGTTCGTTGTTGTCCTACTGATGATGGTGAGTGCAATGGTGGCAAGCTACGTATCTGCGAACCCGGAAGTGGAGACGGAGTACCATCATCTCTACCCTCAGACTGCTCTGGTAGTCCTCTGCCAGTAGACATAATCTGATTCTTCCACGTCCACATTTTGTTGCGGTCTTGATTCTTCAATAGCTACTACTTCGTCTTCTCCCGATTCACTTGCAAGTCCACCAATCATCTCATCTTCAATAGAAACGTTAACAGCCATAGAATCGTCGGTCTCCTCCTGATATGGTCGATCTACAATAGGTGCATCAATTACGTGACGAGCCTTCAGTTTGCATACTGCTATCCAATCAGACTTGTTCTTTTTATAGCCTGGATAGGATGCATAATATACCTGACTGGCTTGCTGAGCTAACACGAATGGATCGTATTTTGGGTACTTTCTCCTACTGTTAATGTCCACCATTCTAAACTGCGGATGCACCTTCACTCCCCTATTAATAGTTGGATCAAACCAATCACACTTAAATAAGGTAACACTCTGACAAGGAGACCCAGGGAATTGCACCTCAATAATCTCTCTCAAGACTCCATAATAGTCTCCCGTATCTTCTTCTCCACCTTTGACGCAAACCCCACTATTAACGGTTTTCTTTCCCGTTTCGTAATCGTACGTGTGAAATCTAAAACCATTTATCAAGTACCCATGGAAAGACTTCACCTGCCTCGAAAGGCCCCAAGCCAAACTTTTAAGATTTTTATCACTAACATGATTGTCAGGACGGTTAACCTATAACAATTAAGTAAGTAAGTTAGGCAGATAACAGGAACGACAAGTTATAAAATACTCAAAAAATAATATAAGAAGGTAACAATGACATAATTCCTAAACCATGCCGGAAACTCATCTTCTAATCTCCTGCCAACTTCTTTATCCGTTATTTGCGGTGCAGCAGCTTGTAATTCACCCTTGAATTTTCTGCAAAGTAATCACTTAACGTCAGGATTAGTGTATCGGCATTCGGGTAATACGTGATTAAAGTTATAATAATATTATTATAACTGACCTAATAAACGGCTGCAGTTCATCGCAATTGAGAAATATATAAATTGTAGCTGCCTTAAGTTCCTCAGATGTTAGATATCTAGTTTGAATTTGCCCGATTACCCTTCCTGAAGTATTGCATATTGACAAACTAGGGCCATGCAAGTTTCATTCACTAACACCTTCATCATTTCGAGCAATGCTTGTATATCTTGTCTGCACATGGGGCTCAAAATAATAGGAGAAAAATGTCGATGCTTCTTCAATTAAGTAAGCATTGCAAATCGATCCTTCAACCCTTGCTTTATTCTTAACCTTACTTTTCAAGCGATACAAGAACCTGAAATATTAGCAATAAATTAAAAGTACATTACCTCACAGTCAAAGCAAATGAGAACTGGACATGATCAAAGCTATATTTACCATTCAAATGGATACATCCATCTAAACTGAACAGGACCAGCAACCCTCGCTTCATAAGGCAAGTGGACCATAAGGTGCTCCATCACGTCAAAGAACCCTGGTGGAAAAATCCTTTCTAACTTACAAATTCTCCCATTCTCTCATACGCGATACTGATAATTTAGGAGAACACAGGTCACGATAGAAAATACTTAACTCCGTTAGGCTGTTCCATATTGGGATTGGAAGAAATTCTCTGAATGCAATTGGAAGTAATCTCTCCATGAAGACATGACAGTCATGAGATTTCATTCCTGACATTTTCAACTCTTTCATATCAACACATCTTCTCAGATTAGAAGCATATCCATCAGGAAGTCGAATGTCCTTCACCCACTCAAGAACGAGTCTCCTCTGTTCCGGTGTTAGCGAATATGTAGCCTTTGGAACATAAACTTTCCTGTCACTAACACTAACAACATGTAACTCAGGCCTGTCACAATATATCTCAACATCACGACGAGCTTTCACGTTGTCTTTCGATTTACCTTTGACATCCATAACGGTATTAAACACATTATCAAAGACATTTTCTCATTATGCATCACATCTATGTTATGGCGAATCAGATTAGTTTTCCAATATGGTAAGTCCCAAAAGATGCTCTTCTTGGCCCAATTGTGATAGATTCCTCTGCCTGCGTGTCTCCCAACTTCTACAGCACAGTCCACTATCTTTGAAAAATTGCACACTCTTGCCAACATTTCATCTCCAGAAGCTCGTATAATGGGAACGGATTTCTCACGGCCCCTATCTTTTCTAAATGACTTTGTATCCTTCCTGTATGGGTGCTCGGAGGGCAAGAATCGCCGGTGACAATCGAACCAAGATTGTTTCGACCCATTCTGTAGTTGAAACGATTTTGTTAACTCCATGCAATAAGGACAAACTAATCTTCCAGCTGTACTCCATCCACTTAGCATGCCATAAGCAGGAAAGTCGTTAATAGTCCACAAAAATGATGCACGCATCTGAAAATTTTGTTTCAACGAGATGTCATAGGTCGGGACTCCACTACACCATAAATGTAGTAATTCATCCACCAAAGGTTGTAGATAAACATCGATCTTATGTTTTGGATTCGTTGGCCCCGGGACAATTATTGTGAGGAACATCACTGGATCTTTCATGCACATCCAAGGAGGCAAGTTATAAGGAGTAACAATAACGGGCCAAGTAGAATACTGCTTTCCCGGCATCCCGAAAGGTGAAAACCCATCAGTGCATAGAGCAAGACGAACATTTCGAATTTCTTTGGCAAATTCAGGATAGGTCCGATCGAAGTGGTGCCAAGCTTCACAATTCTTGGATGGCTCATAACTCCCGGCTCCGACTGACTTTCTGCATGCCACCTCATATGCTCGGCAGTCGCTTTAGATGCAAATAGTCTCTGAAGTCTGGGTGTCAAAGGAAGGTAATACATCTTTTTGAAAGGAACGTCCTTATGTTGTTTATTTTTGGCGATCTTCTTCTTTGACATATATCGGGCATGACCACAAAACTTGCATTCTTTTTTGTCTATATCCCCTTTCCAGTAAAGCATATGATATTTCATATTTGTGCTTAATATAATGATCATTTTGAGCTCAAATTTCTATTGAATTTTAGTGTTTTAAACACCATTTACACTCCCTTTATCTCTTATTTGTTTTAGATGAGTTTATTGAAGATTTGGAGCACAATGAAGAAATGAAAGAGATTCTACATACTTATAATGAAGAGAAAAAAAAAAGAAGAATGCAAAATAGGGCAGTAGGACAGAAGAATTCAAGTGAGATTTTGACCTCCTTAGAGATTTCAAATTCAGACATGATATTCTGGACAATTATAGAGGAGATTCTGAAATTTCCAGAATGGTAACATTTACATCAATCCGAATTCGTTTGGTCACCCTACATATAGTGCAAAATCAGTATTTCTGGATTTGGTTCCAGTTTTGACACATTGTGGTGTAATTACCATATCTGGAGTTCTACAAGTCCAATGGAGGTTATTCAAAGCTATGTAGAAACATAAGATTATTATCTACAACTTTCATGAAGACAGGAAAGCCTAGATCGTCCGATTTAATGCTCTGAATCACCAATAATCTAAACGGTACCGTTTTTGCAGAAACAGAATTTTCTGCAATTGTTGCTCTCTTTTTGGGAGGTATATATATCCCTTTTAGGGCATTTGAAGGGGGCGGCCGTCTAGGGTTCCAGAGAGGAGAAAAACAGAGAGAAAAACATCCAAAACCTCTCCCAAATAAAAAATCTTTGCAAGAGAAATCAAGAGAGAAGATCAAATCTTTGAAGAAGGAGAACATCAATCTTGAAGATTCAAGCTCAAGAACACAACTTTTCACAACCAAGTTGGAGAACTCCAAGCCTTGAAGAAGAGAAGATTTGAGCCATGAAAATGAGAAATTCTTACTCTTCCTTTATTGCTTTATGTTCTTTGAATTGTAATATGTTGATGAGCTAAATTCTTGAATACTTGGATGGTTATGAACCCTAGTTATTATCTATGTGAATGATTGGTTTTCTTGGTTGATTGAATTCCGAATTCTTGTGGATTGTTTGTGGGTTTGATTGTTTGAATTGACTCAGCTATTAATTGATTCATAATCTGGATTTTTCACTTGGAATTGAGAAAGGAAGGGTGAAATAGACCATACACAAACAATGGGGATGATTTAGGTGACTAGAGATAGGAACCTCAACATCTTCTTGGTAATTAGGGAATCCAATTGGAAATTCACTAATGTAAATGCATTTTTAGATTGAATTGGTTAGGAAGAGATTTCAACCAATTAATCTAAAAGTAGAGGACTTTCATCTAGAGATAAAGTGAGTTCTAATTTAGGAATTTCATCAAACATAAGAAGGGGAATTCATTAACCAAGGGACTTTTCTATCACATAGGTAATTCTAGGGGGATTTTCCATTCAAGTATTATTCTCTCAATTGAAATTTTCTCTTGCAAACTGAAATTTACATAAACTGAAATTTTCTGTTTAGGTTAGATTTTTATTCCTAGTTGTTATTTCAATCATTTTCACAAGCAAATTTGATAGACTAAACAATAGAGTAGAAATTGAGTAATGGTAATTGATCATCCCCGTGGATACGACATTTAAATTACTTGTCATTATACTAATCAAAACGATAGGTGCACTTGCCTAGTGTTTTGTGTGAAAATTGTTAGAGATTGTGATAAAATTTAGTATAAGGGCATGCAAAATAACACAACAGCATACAACTGTTCGGACAAACATCTATCTTCTGAACAGGCAACCCAAGTCCAGATACCATCTTCTTTGTCTGATATAAGTCATCTGGAAGCTTATTATTACTTGGCAAGACCTCCTTCATCAGTTGCAGCACCTGATTAAAACACCGCTCTGAAATATTATTCTCTGATTTAATATTTAGTAATCGAGAAACAACCGATAATAACGAGTGCGTTGTGCATCCATCCCATACAGGAGAGTCAGCCGCTTTCAACATATCATAAAATCTCTTTGCTTCTACATTAAGTTGTTCCTCGAAATCAGAAGATGACGGAGGGTCTATTAGAAACTCTCAACCAACTCCCTCTATTACCATCTGCTGCAATTGATCAACTGCAGCCGGCCGAACAGAGGTGCCAGCTACTGTCCATAAGTAATAGTCAGAGACAAAGCCGAACCTATACAAGTGCATCTCTACCTCATCCGGAGATATGTGAGCTCTATTTTTACATTTTGCACATGGACATCTTAGCCATGATGCCCAATCTTTCGACAAACAATAGGCAATAAAACCCTTTACACCTTGCTCATATTCTAATGTAATCCCCTTAATCCCTTGCACGTGTCTCTTGTACATCCAACTACGATCATCCATCTACAACATTATCCACACATTATCTACTAAGAAATTGTTAGGAAAATTTTGACAGAGTCTCCCCTAAAAAATTAGCTTTTCTAGGCTCAAAGGCCACTCCAAATTCAATCCCACAACAACGAAAGGTAAAATTATAATACTACATACCATTATGATTGAAAAATTACCTTAGAAATTATCTGATTAAATATAACCATGGCTCTTAAGGGAAAAAAACTGATTAAGTCGACATACAATGGATCTTAAGGAATAAAAACCTAAACAACTGAGTAAGCCACTTCAGCATCTTTGAAATTCTTAAATTCAATAGCTTTTCAGTATTTACCAAAATTTCCTTTCAACAGAAGGACACATTGGAAACTGATTTTTGTGATACAGAAAAAAAGCTTAAGAAACTGATTTTTCACACCCCTCCTTGATATCTACCAAATAAGAAAGTCATCAAGTATGCAATGCCACGTGTCTTAGCAACTTAACCACAAAGATACAACCAAGGGAATTTGCTTGCAACTATAGAAGTAAGCCAGGAGAGGGGGGGTGGGGTGGGGGGGTGAAGCATGCCAAGGCCTAGGACTAAAAGAAGCTTGAACTATACTAAAGGGGATATAGTTTTTTCAGCTGGGAGATGTCAATGATTCTCAAACAGTCCCTTTCCTAGAATGAACTAAAGTGCAAGTTGTCCTAAAGCCGATCCAGAACATATGAAAGAAGAAAACAACCAACTTAAACAGGATCGATCCACAACTGGAGTCAATGCATTGGCTATGGAAACTGCAGGTTTGATACGTCGAAGGAATTCCAACAAGCAAATACTATGGAGCTATCACAAGATGGTTATTTAGAAGCATCATAAAGCTCGGATGCTTGATGCGTTACTAATTCAAACAAATTAACAGATATAATGAAGAAATCTTGAAAAAAATAATAGAGTGGAAATCAAAAAAGTTCGGATGCTTGATGCGTTAATAATTCAAACAAATTAACAGATATAATGAAGAAATCTTGAAAAAAATAATAGAGTGGAAATCAAAAAAGCTCGGATGCTTGATGCGTTACTAATTCAAACAAATTAACACATATAATGAAGAAATCTTGAAAAAAAGAATAGAGTGGAAATCAAACTACTGTTCTTATAACTTGTTCTCTTCTAAGAACCTGCCAGAAAGGAAGTTCCCATATGCAAATCCCAGCAACACCAATTGAATTACATCCATTGACATCCTTTCGCAATCCTCAGCTTTAACACATTAGCATGATAACTAACAAGCTGATATCCAACGAATTTGCCATGATTTCCCCAAATAGATAAAATTTATATCCAAAATCAAGAAAACCTGCCCAGAATCCCCCAAACACTCCCAACGGACAGAAGCAATAAGCAATTTGCTATCCCTACCAACAGAAACATCTAGCAGATCTAACACAAAAGCTACTTCGTTTACGTGAAAAACAAAACTGCTCACCAAGAACTAGTACTCATACCCAAAAACAGTCATTCCAATAGCAGAGTAACAAGAATCAACCGGAACCCAAGTAAAGAAGACATGAAGCGGACTAGAGATTCAAAAAATGGAGCCAAAACAGCTCTGAAAATGTACCTTAAGAGACGAACAAAAACCAACAGTAGCAAGGGAGGATGAGGGAGATTTGGTTGGACCTCTGTTAGGCGCACCAAATGCTGGCGAGTATTTGCCTATAACTGGGGCGGTATATATAGACAAAGTATCTGAGAAATAATTTTGCCACCTGTACCTTTCGCTGTGTCTCAAGTCGATCATAGACCGCAAATCAAGTGGTCACTAGACCGCTGGATGCGAGTAGATGAATGAACGCTATATCATCATTAACACTGTGGGCAAATTCATCTGCGCAAGAAGTATAAATCAAACAATTAACAAAAATTTGCCAAAATTTATAGCATTAAACTTTTAACCCAAATTCAACCCTCTGCTCGCGAACCCTCAACCCGAGCAACCCCAAGCTAAAGTCCAGCCGTCTCAGCCCCAGCGCCAACGGTTCAACCCAACCCAACCCAACCCGAATGGGAAAACGAGGTCAGCTCCCAAGCTATTACAACCTCCCGAACATCCATCGAAACAAGCTCTCAAACTCAGCCATTACCCATCAACAAATACACGCCGAAAACAAGCACAATGCAGATTGTTTACAAAGCATAAAAACCATTCCTCAATTAGCCAAACGAAGTAGCGAATTTTTACCTCTTGAAGCCCGGCAAATTTTTCGTTCGACACAAGCGCATATAGCAACGAAACAGGCGGGGAATGAGGGAGGGAAGGGTTTTTTCCTTGGGTGTTTTGCAGACAGAGGAGTGTGCCGAGCGTTCTGCAATTGACAAGGAAATAATGAAAGAGAACACATTATCAAATTGGGCCGTTGTCAAATGTCTAATACAGAAAGCAAAGAACGCATTTCCTGAACGCGTTGTACAGTTTTTTAAGGAGGACGCATAGCTATCATGAGTCCTTCACGTGGCAGGTGGATTTAAATATTCAGTTACAACGCATTCGACAACTGCGCCAACAACGAACGACCATAATGCGTTCATCAACAAGCGGTCGCTAATCACTCGCAAATCACATTAGGACGCACTCTTGTGATGCGTCTTTATCTTATGCGTCGCTAATCCCTCGCTACAAATGCTAATATAAATTTTATTTTAATCCAATTAAATTCTAATTTCACAACTAATACATCCCTCAATCTTCATTGGAATACTCGAGAATAATGTAGAAAGAATTATCAATATTTTTTGGTATTCAAACCAAGTAATATAAACATCTATTCTAAATAAATTATGTTATACACCATTATAGAATAAAGTAATTGAAGTAATGAACAATGAATACTATAAACATTATAATATATTACACTACACTAATATATCTTATATTTAATATAATATATTTTCTTCTAACATATATAAACAATATATGTTATGCATACATATTAATTTTATAAATTATCTATGTATGATATTACTAACAAATTGTATATTTAATTAGAATAAAAACATACGATATACGGAGATTATATAATGAAAAAATAGTGATCATTCATAGAATTACAACACTCATGGAATATATAGGAAAAAATAAAATAAGAATGTTACAAAAAAATTCAATATCATGTCGCTAATCCTCAGCTAATCGGCGAGGATTAGAAAGACGGAATGAAATTCGAAATATAACATAATTAAAAATTTTAAAAATACACTATTGTGGTCGCTAATCAGCGAGGGCTTAGCGACGGAAGAGGGTTTAAAATTTCTCAGATCAAAAAATTTTAAAAATTATTATTTCCGTCGCTAATCCCTCGCTAATCAGCGAGGGATTAGCAATGGGAGAGGGTTTCAAATTTCTCATATTAAACTTTTTAAAAATTATTATTATCGTCGCTAATCCCTCGCTAATTAGCGGGGGATTAGCGACGGAATGGGGTTTCAAAAATATAACAAAATTAAAAATTTTAAAAATACACTATTGCCGTCAGCTAATCCTCAGCTAATCGGCGAGGGCTTAGCAACTGGAAGAAAGGGTTTCAATTTCTCGAGATCAAAAAATTTTTTAAAAATTGTAATTTCTATCGCTAATCCCTCGCTAATCAGCTAGGGATTAGCAACGGGAGAGGGTTTCAAATTTCTCATATTAAACTTTTTAAAAATTACTATTGCCGTCGCTAATCCCTCGCTAATCAGCGAGGGATTAGCCACGGAAGAGGGTTTCAAATTTCTTAAATTAAAATTTTTTAAAAATTATTATGTCCGTCGCTAATCCCTCCCTAATTAGCGAGGGCTTAGCAACGGGAGTGCGTTTCAAATTTCTCATATTAATTGTTTTTAAAATTATTATTTTCGTTGCTAATCCCTTGCTAATCAGCGAGGGCTTAGCAACGGAATAGGGTTTGAAATTTCTTAAATTAATTTTTTTAAAAAATTATTATGTCCGTCGCTAATCCCTCGCTAATCAGTGAGGGTTTAGCAACGAAAGAGGGTTTCAAATTTCTCAAATTAAATTTTTTAAAAATTATTATTTCCGTTGCTAATCCCTCGCTAAGCAGCGAGGGCTTAGCAACGGAATAGGGTTTGAAATTTCTTAAATTAATTTTTTTAAAAAATTATTATTGCCGTCGCTAATCCCTCGCTAATCAGCGAGGGAATAGCGATGGCACGGGTTTCAAATTTCCCAAATTAAAAACTTTATAAAATTATTACATCCATAGCTAATCCCTCGCTAATTAGCGGGGGATTAGCTGCGGAATTGGTTTAAACATTGCAAAATTAGAAATCTAAAAATTTTATTTACCTGCCATCGCTAATCCCTCGCTAATTAGCGACGGTATTGCGGCGGACTGTGATTTTGGTCAAAGATTTGTTGGTAGTCGCTAATCCGTCGCTAATTTAGCAACGGAATATTGCCGTCGCTAAATTCCGTCGCTAATATCAATTTTTCTTGTAGTGAAAATTGATTTAGAAATCTTGAAATTTGATCAGCATGGGTTACCTAGAAACTATTTTAGCCAAACTAACCCCGTAAGCAAATGAAATAAACTTTACCTTAGACTGCCTAAAAAATTTTCAGCAAAAAGTATCATAAAAAAGTAAAGCTCAATTCCCCAAGTAACAATATAAAGCTCGGCAAAGAGATGAAAAGAATAGTCTAAAGAAATAATGAAACAATCTGTAATCTATATAGCTAAATATTCAGACTATTTTGAAATTTCACCACACACAGGCCAAACCACCTTCTTTCCAATATGACATAGCAATCTGAAACTAGAAATAGAAGGAGTGTCTTTAAAGCACAGATATTATCAAAATTCATAAAAAGAAACTCTTGAAGAAGATTTAATATAATAATGTAAGTGTAAGAAAGCATGATTGTAATATGCTAGTATGCTGAGAAAAACTGAGCAAACGCTTCATGATATTGCGTTCAGATTTACAAAGTTAGATCATAAAAACCTAAATACATCACTATAATATGTCATGAGACAAAAGTTCAGAAGGTTGAGAAATAAACACATTAACATAATGCGTTCATATGAGGCAAAAGTTCAGAAGGTTCAGGATCAACAACAGTATATAAAGGCATTAAAATAATACAACCATATATGAACAAGGTACAGTAATGCATCCTTATGTTGCAAAGGGCACAAAAAGTTGATAATCCATTAGAATAATGCGTTGAACGATTGCTGAAACTCTACCTCAATAGTATCACTCAGAAAAGGAGTTGAAACTCCATATATGCCAGTTTCAATTTGATCTCTATATAGTCACAAAATCGAGTTAGAACATTTGAACTCCAAATAGAGACGGTGCTTCGATTCAAAATGGAGAAGGATTTATGGTAGTTCAGACTTAAAATGTAGCAACAAAATAGCCACGAAATTTTGTCTCCAAACAACGTCTAGCTTTGAGTGTCAACTTCTAATTTAGAGAAAAAAATTCATGGTGAGAATAAAGGTAATATTCAAGAGCAATACACAAAGGCTATATTTTTTTTAAATGTAATATTCAAGAGCAATATGCAAATGCTATATTTTTTTTAAAAAAAGAAATGCTCTATTTCTTTTTTAAAAAAAGTAGTGCATAAATGTTGTGACATACTATATTGTTCCTTCCAAAAAAGAATATGTTATGGTAATATTTGGGAAGATAATTAATTACAAAACGGTTCAGCCGATAACTTTTAAATTTCTATAATCCAAGGATTCCGTTTTCCTTTCTATCGAAATGGGCTTGGATCACATAAGATATATACTCCAATTTACTACACATGTAGCATTTACCTTCCAATTGACAATATCCATGTATTTAGGTGAAGAACCAAAACAAAAGAAGAAAAGAAGACAACAAAGGAATAGAAAACTGTAAAAAGGAAAAGTAGTGCCACGTAACGTAACTTAATTTTAATTTAAGATGTTATTTTTTTATTTTGTCCTATTGGAACTTCTTTTCTCCTAACAAGCATGGAAATTCCTTGGTGAAACCACCGCATCCACAATATTATTCCCAAAGTCAATAGATCAAAACATAAGGCATAAATTGCTTCCATAAGTATAAAGAAGGGCTTTCCCAAACGGGGAGAAAAACCCATCAAATTCCAAATTTTAGTTAATATCCCGTGCAACTGAAAAAAAGACCCCTCAATGAACATAAAAGACAATGAGGAAGAATCTAGACACGAAGCCTTTGAAGATTTCGAACACTTAAAAGATTTTTTTTTAATTCTTTTTAATAAAAAGACAGGAAAGAAGGATTATGAAGAAATATTTAGAGAGCAAACTTGCAACTGCAGGGTTCCTATTCCAAGGTTTCCCTAAGCTCTTTGCCACTTTTTAGTAGTAAGTAAATGTTGCTATTTGCTTGCAGTATACATAGAGTTCCTATATGATCATGTTTGAAGTTAGAAAAAAAGATAAAATTTAATAAAGTAGACAAATGATTCTAAAGGAAATGATAAAAAAAAAAAAACTGACTTTGGGCTTGAGTAAGATGCTCTTAGAGATTTACCTTTAAAATCCTGAAAACAATTGAAAATTTAGTAGCATAACAATTAGAAACAAAAAGCACATAATTCAACTAAAAAAAACTAAAAAATAAAACCCCAATTCAACTAAACTCTAACAATTTGCACACAAACACTAGGCAAGTGCACCTATCGTTTTGATTAGTATAATAGAAAGTAAATTTAAATGTCGTATCCATGGGGATGGTTAAATATCATTACTCACTTTTCACTCCATTATTTAGCCTATGAAATTTGCTTGTGAAAATGGTTAAAATAAGTACTAGGAATAGAAGTCTAACTTAACTAATTAAACCAAATTAATCAATCTTGCTTGTAAGAGAGAATTCAATTGAGAAAACAATACTTGAATGGAAAATCCCCCTAGAATTACCTATGTGATAGAAAAATCCCTTGGTTGATGAATTGTCCTTCTTATGATTGATGAAATTCCTCAATTAAAACTCACTCTATCTCTAGATGAAAGTCCTCTACTCTTAGATTAATTAGTTGAAATCTCTTTCTAACCAATTCAACCCAAGAATGCATTAAGAATTGTGAATTTCCAAAGATTTCTCTAATTACCAAGAAGATGTTGATGTTTCTATCTCTAGTTACCTAAATCATCCCCATTGTTTGTGTATGGTCTATTTCACCATTCCTTTCTCAATTCCAAGTGAAAAAATTACAGATTATGAATCAACTATCAACCAAATCAATTCAACCAATCAAACCCACAAACAATCCACAAGAAATTCGAACTCAATCAACTAAGGAAACAATTCATTCATATAGATAAAAAACTAAGGTTCATAACTATCCAAGTATTTAAGAATTTAGCTCATCAACATATTACAATTCAAAGAATATAAAGCAACAAAGAAAGAGGAAGAATTGCTCATTTTAATGGTTGAATTCTTCTCTTCTTCGAGGCTTGAAGTTCTTCACGTTGTGTTGAGAAAATTGAAGTTTTTGTCTTGAATCTTCAAAATTGATGCTCTCATTCTTCAAGGATTTGATCTTCTCTCTTGATTTCTCTTGCAAGATTGATGAATTTGAGGAGGATTTTGTGTGTTTTTCTTGGTGTTTTTGGCCTCTTCTTGCCCTTAAAGGGTATTTAAATTCAGCCCAAAAGAGAGAGAAAAATAGCAGAAAAAAGGGTTCTGAACGACACAAATTGCACCACTTGGTCCACACCAAGCGGCACTGTTTGGTCCCAGTTTTGGTAAAGTGTTTTGCTACACGATTGTGACAGTGGTTTTGACTTTTAGGTGAATTCAGAGCATGAAATCGGTTGAAATAGGTCTTGATGTCTACATAAAAGTTGTAGCTAATTGATATTATCTTTCCAAAAATCTTTTAATCACCTCAATGGGACACCTATAACTCAATATATGATCATTCTACCAAAATGTGTCAAAACTGGAACAAAATCCAGGACAAGTGAATTTGCAACATAAGCAGTGTAGCCAAATGAACTTAGATTGACATAAATTTTACCATTCTGAAAAACTTCAGAATGTCCTCTATAAATATCTAGAAGATGCCTTTCATATTTGAAGTCTCTATAGAGGCCAAAATTCCGCTTGAAAATTCTCTACCAGGCTATTTTCCTCTGCATTTCTCTGTTTTCTTCATTGTGTAAAAATCTCCTTATTTGCTTCATTCTATTCCAAATGTTCAATAAACTCACCTAAAGCAAACAAGAGATAAAGGGATTGTAAATGGTGATTTAAACACCAAAATTTAATAGAAATTTAGGGTCAAAATGATCATTATATGAAGCACAAATATAAAATATCAACTATAGATTGTAACTTATATTGGTTGTATCAAAACATGAGAAATACAATGAGATTCATCCGATCACCATGCTCCATTTTTTTCTTATATGGTATCAGAGCGGTTTTTGTATTTTGGCCTAGAGTAAATTCTTTCTAGGGTGTGTTCTATTAAATTTCTTGTCATTAAGTTGTTGTCTTGCTGTCCTTTTCAATCATACAATGGCGAAAGAGGATAATACTTCTTCCAATTCCTATTTTGTGTCTCGTAATGAGAATCCTTCAATGTGTCTTGTCACTGTGTCGTTGGCATCAAACAATTACCATTCTTGGTCTAGAGCCATGCAGATGGTATTAGAATCCAAGAACAAACTGGGTTTTGTTGGTGGCAGTCTCCCTCCTCCAAGAACAAGTGATCCACTTTTTAGAGATGGAAACAGTGCAATAGTACCGTCCTGTCTTGGGTGTAAACTCAGTGGAGAAGCCAATTTCTAAAAGTATTATGTTTATGGAATCAGCCTCAAAGTTTTGGGAAGATTTACGGAGTCGATATGCAAAAAGAGATCAAGTGTGACTCTCAAATCTATTGCAAGAGTTTCACTCCATCAAACAAGGTAATCTTTGGGATTAAATCAGTATTTTTCTTCCTATTCCTCACTGTACCTATGGCATACAATCTTCTTGCGGTAGATATCGAACTATGCGGGGCTATATGGAGTTGGATCATTCTATTAGGTTTTTGTTGGGATTGAATGATAATTTCTCTCATGTTAGATCCCAAATTTTTCTGATGAATCCTTTCCCCTCAATTAAAGAAATTTTCAGTATTATTATTCAACATGAAAGGCAACTGCAATCACCCTCTTCAGCAATTTCTGGGGAACCATCTTTCTTGGGTTCACCTATGAACAGAACTAGCACTTTACCTATTTTGTAAAGAAATTTAGTACCAATGCTATTCAAATCAAAAGGTCTGGGAATTTTTCTCATGAACGAACTATTATTTGTACTTTCTGTGAAAAAACTGGTCATACCCATGAGAAGTGTTATAAGAAACATGGGTATCCTCCCAAAGGAAAGGATTTATCATCTGCAAGCATCAACCAAGTTTCGGTAGATGGAAATCGTGGTGTTTCAAATCCTCATCCTCCTATTACTCATGAGCAATATAACCAATTGAAGAATCTGTTATAAGATTGTAAGCCTTATGTTGCTGCCTCTGTGACTGATCGTTCTTCAGCTTCTACTACTAATCATCATGCTTTAGCCTTCACTGTAAATTATGCTGGACAATCTGGTAAGAGCACATGTATCTCTTTAGACACACCTTTAATGTCTTGGATTGTCGATTCGGGTGATTCAAACCATATCACATATTCTTTATCAATTTTTTATGCCATTTATTCCATTTCTAATCTTACCATTTGTCTTCCTTATGGTTTATTATTTCCAGTTACAAAGAAAGGAACTGTGCGGATAACACCCTCCTTCATCTTACATGATGTCTTCTATGTTCCATCCTTTCGTTTTAATTTACTATCCTTGAGCCAGTTGTTCAAGCAATCTAATAGTTGTGCAATAGTTGTTCAGGATTTAGCGAAATGGACGTTGATTGCATTGGCTAGGGAAAACCATGGACTTTACATTCTTCAATTAGCCAACATTCCCTAACCTTTCTTGTCGTCGGTTTCATTTGTAGCTGATATTTCTCATAATACTCTTGAGCATTTTCATAAAGATCTTCTATGGCACTACAGACTAGGCCATATTTCTAGTTCCAGACTAAAGCTTTTGCATGATATAGACTCTTCAATTAATATCATTAATTCTCCACTTTGTTCAATATGTCCTTTGGCAAATAGAAACGTGCTCCTTTTCCTGTGCATGAACACTCTACTTCTTCTTGTTTTGATTTAATACATGTTGACATTTGGGGACCAAGTAAAATTCAAAGTGTTCATGGTCATAGTTATTTTCTTACTATTGTGGATGATTTTTCTCGATACACTTGGGTTTTCTTAATTAAGCAAAAATCCCAAACACATGAATTTTTGCAATCTTTTTGCACATTCGTCCAAACCCACTTTCACAATACCATCAAAATTATTCGTTCTGATAATGGTGTAAAGTTTATCATGCCTGAATTTTATAATTCAAAGGGCATTATTCATCAACGAACTTGTGTTGAAATGCCTCAACAAAATAGGGTGGTTGAGCGCAAACATAAACACATTTTAAATGTTGCTCACCCCTAATATTTCAATCATCTCTTCCTTTAGCATTTTGGGACTACTGCATTCAACATGCTGTCTTTCTTATTAACATTACTCCTACTCCTTTGTTATAGAATAAAACTCTCTCTCAAATTCTATACACCAAGATTCCTCTATTTAAATCCCTTAGAGTTTTTGGTTGTCTGGTGTATGCTTCTACCAAAGCCCAAGGACATTCTAAATTTGATCCTCGAAGTAGAAAATGTATCTTCATAGGATATCCATCTGGCACTAAAGTCTATCTACTTCTTGATGTTCAAACTCGGCATATCTTCACTTCCTGAAATGCTCTTTTCTATGAAAATGTATTCCCATTTTTTAATTGATCTTCTATTACTATAAGTGACCATTCCACTTCAAATCCTCTTGATGACTTTATTCCTTTACCAATTCCGGATTCTGAAGCAGAATTTCCTATATTTTCATCTCCATCCACCATATTACCACAAAATGATTCTAGAATGCATTTTCTTAATCATGATAGTCACGCTGAACATTGTTTTTTCCCAGCTTCCTCCGTTCCTCCCCCTTCCACTTTAGGTCAAAGATATTCCACAAGAATTAGAACACAACCTTCATATCTTCAAGAATATACTTGTAATATACTTCAAGATTGCACTCTTTCTCCTTCTATTTCTACACCTTATTCTTTATCTAAGTTCATCGGTTATGATCCCTTGTCACCTGAAGATAAATCCTTTGCATTAAATGTGTTGACTAACAAGGAACCTAGTTCCTATCAGCATGCTATTTTGCAAACAGAATGGAGAGACGCTATGCAGAAGGAACTTAAGGCTCTTGCTGATAATAATACTTGGCATTTGGCTCCTGATATTTTATATTTTTGCTTTATGTAATGATCATTTTGAGCTTTAATTTCTGTTCAGTTTTGGTGTTTCAATCACTATTTACAGTCCTTTTTTCTCTTCTTTTCTTTAGGTTAGTTTATTAAAGATTTGGAATAGAATGAAGCAATGAAGAAGATTTTACACAATGAGGAAAGAGGAAAAATGTAGAGCGAAATAGCAAGATAGAGAATTTTCAAGTGGAATTTTGACCTCTTTAAAGGTTTGAAATGCAAAAGTTTCCTCTAGAAAATTATATAGGACATTCTAACATTTCCATAATGGTAAAATTTATGTCAATCAAAGTTCGTTTGACCACCCTGCTTACAGTGCAAAGTTAGCTGTCCTAGATTTGGTTCCAGTTTTGACACATTTTAGTATAATGACCATATATTGAGGTGATTCAAAGCTATGTGGAAATATAAGATCATTATCTACAACATTAATGAAGACATGATGACCTAGATAAGCTGATTTCATGCTCTGAATTCACCAAAAATTCAAAACAGCTGTCACAGTCGCGCAGCAGAACACTATAGCAAAAACTGTAGCAAAATTGGTTGGAAGCAGTGCCGCCTACAAAGGACCAAATAGAACCACCTGTAAGAATCCAAATAGTGCAGCTTGGAGGGCCGACATTAGTGTTTTTGCATTGTTTCTCTTATTTTTGGGAGAACTATAAATAGAACCTTAAAGGCTTTGGAGAAGGGTGGCTAGGGTTCTTGGAGGAGGCCAAAAGATGGTAGTTTTGAGAGAAAATTCCATCCAAGATCCTCAATGTTTACACGAGAAATCAAGAGAGAAGATCAAATCTTTGAATAAGAAGCAATCAATCTTGAAGATTCAAGCTCAAGAACACAACTCTTCACAATCAAGTTGGAGAACTCCACGCCTTGAAGAAGAGAAGATTTGAGCCATGAAAATGAGCAATTCTTCCTCTTTCTTTGTTGCTTTATGTTCTTTGAATTGTAATACGTTGACGAGCTAAATTCTTGAATATTTGGATGGTTATGAACTCTTGTTATTATCTATGTGAATGATTGGTTTTCTTTGTTGAATAAATTTTGATTTCTTAAGGATTATTTGTGGATTTGATTGCTTGAATTAATTTGGTGGTTAATTGATTCATCAACTGGATTTTTCACTTGGAATTGGGAAAGAAATGGTGGAATAGACTATATAGAAACAATGGGGATGATTTAGGTGATTAGAGATAGGAACCTCGGCATCTTTTTGGTAATTAGAGAAATCTAATTGGAAATTCACTAATCTAAATGCATTCTTAGGTTGAATTAGTTAGAAAGAGATTTCAACTAATTAATCTAAGGGTAGAGGACTCTCATCTAGAGATAGAGTGAGTCTTGATATAGGAATTTCACCAAACATAAAAAGGGAAAGATAATATACCAAGGGATTTTTCTATCACATATATAATTCTAGTTGGATTTTCCATTCAAGTATTATTTTCTCAATTGAATTCTCTCTTGCAAATAAGATTAGTTAAGCTAGTTTTAATTACTTAAGTTAGATTCCTATTCCTAATATTTTATTTCAATCATTTCCACAATTGAATTGTTAGACTAAACAATACAGCAAAAAGTGAGTAATGATATTTGACCATCCCTGTGGATACGATACTTAAATTACTTGTCATCGTACTAATCATAACAGTAGGTGCACTTGCCTTGTGTTTGTGGGCAAATTGTTAAAGATTATGATAGAATAGAGTATAAGGGCATAGAAAACACACAACAGTTCCTTTCCCTACAGGCAAGAAACCCATTAGTTGTAAATGGGTTTTTTGGATTAAATATAATTCTAGTGGTTCTATTGAATGTTATAAAGCACGACTTGTTGCTAAAGGCTACACTTAACAATAAGGCCTTGATTATTTAGAAATATTTTCACCAGTTGCAAAAAATTACCACAATACGAACACTTATTGCTATTGCTGTTATCCGTGGCTTATTTTTGGAGCAACTGGATGTCAAAAATGCTTTCTCTATGGCAATCTTGATGAAGAGGTTTTCATGCAACCTACATTAGGATATTCTTGTCCTTCGGGTTTTGTCTGTCAATTGAACAAGTCTCTTTATGATTTAAAGCAAGCTAGTCGCCAATAGCATCATAAGCTCACTCAAGCTCTTCTTTCTCAAGGTTTTTCTCCTACTCACAGTGACCCGAGCTTATATCTTCAAAAATCCCCTACTTCATTCACGGCAATTTTGCTCTATGTTGATGATCTTATCATAGCAGGTGATGATTTGTGTGCTATTCAATCTTTCAAGTCATTTCTTCATCATTCCTTCTACATTAAGGACCTTGGTAAGTTGAAGTACTTCCTTGGCTTGGAAGTATGTCATTCCTCTAAAGGAATTAATCTCTGTCAACGCAAGTACACCCTTAAATTACTTGAGGAAGCTGGTTTTCTTGGAAGCAAACCTGCACCTACTTCCATGGACGTTGCCTATTCTCCTTCGGCTGGTTATTTGGAGCTATTGATTGATGTCACTATTTTTTGCATATTAATTGGCAAGTTGTTATTTCTCATTAACACTAGACCAGACATCAGTTTTGCTGTCTAGTGATTAAACCAATTTTTGGACAATCAAACTGTCTTATATTTACGAGCTTGTCATTACATTCTTTGCTACTTAAAGGGTACACCTGCTCTTGGTCTTCATTTTTCTGCTCAGACATCTTCATCTCTATCAGCTTATTATGATTCTAAGTGTGCCGATTGTTCTTTTACACAGAGGTCTGTTACTGAATATTTCATGTTTTTGGGATCTTCCTTGATTTCCTGGAAGTCCAAGAAACAATCTACTGTGTCCAGAAGTTCGTCTAAAGCTAAATTTCATGCCATGGCTTCCGCTACTTTGTGAAATTCTTTGGTTATCATAGCTTCTAAAAGATTTTGATGCTCCTCAACAACAAGCTATTCCCCTTTTTTTGTGATAATGATAGTGCTCTTCACATATCTACCAGTCTGGCATTTCATGAACGCACAAAACATCTTGAAATTGGCTGTCATTTTGTTCGCGAAAAAGCTCAAGCCAACCTTGTGAAACCACTACCTGTTCCTTCTCATTCTCAGGCTGCTAACATCTTGATGAAAGCTTTGCATTCTTCCCGATTTTCTTTCTTGGTTGATTGTCTTGGTCTTTCTAATATTTATCCATCATCCGACTTGTCGGGGGGTGTTAAAATTGTAGATAAAAGTAACACTATGAGATCACCTTAGGATATATTTTCCTTGTGTATTATGTACTTTTTGGTATTTTTTCTTCAAATGTTGTAAACCCTAAAGTAGGAGTAGCCGTAAACCTCTTCAATTTTCTCTATTGTTTCTTGCTATATATTGTAACATATATTGGTTGTATCAAAACATGAGAAATATAATGAGATTCATTTGATCTCCATACTTCATTTTTTCTTATATTTGAAGTAGGCAAACTAATTTATGGAAGCACGGTACCCATTCTTGATGGCAAAAATTTGAGAATGAGGCTACTGATATGTGAAATTTCTCTAAATGTCTTCCATGCAGAAAATTTTCTGCTATTTTCACCAGTCTTGCACTTGTTCTTCTTCAACAACGCCATAGGGATTAGTGTCAAACTATCGAAAAAGAATTGGCGCATGAAATCCGCGGACAACAAATCGAATACTTGTCGTTGCTTGAATATGAAAATAGATCTTCAGTCACAACAAAGAAAAAGATATATGAGATAGGATGATCACTACACATAGAAAAAAGAATTATACGTTTGATAATACATGTTGATGAGAGTTGAGATTTTTACTTTAGCCAATTAACTGATAGAAGATAGTGGGTAAGTGGTAGATATGACTTAATAATAGGTAAGTGGTTGAAGGGGTAGATAAGTGATAGAAAGTTACAAAAAATTAACTTTTTATTAATTTATTAGACAAAAAATCTATACAACCAATTGAATTTTTTAAAACTAATTATA
The DNA here is from genome assembly GCA_030512225.1 of Rauvolfia tetraphylla. NCBI lineage: Eukaryota > Viridiplantae > Streptophyta > Magnoliopsida > Gentianales > Apocynaceae > Rauvolfia > Rauvolfia tetraphylla. The sequence goes on along the minus strand of JAJQKT010000004.1, from coordinate 2,920,787 downwards.
AAACTCAAAATTTCATAAAATAGGATTGGAGTGTTGGAAGCTTTGACAGAGAAAGAGAGTAATTTTTGTGTACAGATGTACACATAATTAAATTAATTACCTTAATTTTTGTGAAAATTAAACGGTATTTTAAATGATAAGTGCACTTATCTTATTTATGAGTTGCTTTGCAAGTTTATAGTATAGAATTTTATGTTAGGATACGCAAATCTTAAACCACATATAATTGGTCTTTACATTAGGCCTATCTTTAATGAGCGCCTGTTTGAAAAATTAGTGTCATTTTCCCATAAGACGAAAATGCGTGTAGAAATCAATTGTGAAAGGAATTTAAAAGTTGCCACAAATAGCCAAAGTAGAAGTGGTGTAGCTATTGCAGTGATAAACCCCAGTGATAAAAAAGGAAAAGGGTAAATGTCTATCTGCCATCTTTGTTCATATTTTTATATCTAAAGTGACAGAGATATGTTGTAAAAATAACAATAAAAAAATAATAAATGAATATTAAAAAAAGAAGGAGATATGTAGTCATTTTCCGCCACTGATTAAAAATCATAGTCTTCTTCTTTTTCTCGAACTTTTCACGACTGATTACTATATTGATGATTTTTTTTTTACGAGATCTTTTTTTTAAAAAAAAAAAAGGTATCTGGAATTCATTATTTTCTTTCTTCTTCCTATTTATTTTCAGTTGATTAACCACAGTGTAAAATTTTCATAGTTTGTGGAGCCCACTAAATTTGATGAGTTTTTTTATCTGTCAAGATCTTTTTTCTTTTTTTAAAGTATGAATTGACATTTCTCTATCAACAACTACCGTTTATAATCATTTTCCACTACTGCTAAAAAATCTTCATAGCATGCAGCAGTCAAAGTCTTCCTCTTTCTCTTGAACTTTCCACGTCTAATTAATATTGAAAGGCACATAAACTTACCAAAATTTTCATAACATGTGGCCCCACAAAATTTGAAGAGGTTTCTTTTTTTTTTTTTCTTTTCCGTCACAAGATCCTTTTTAAAAAACAAATCTGAAATCAATTATTTCCATTCTTCTTTCTATTTACTTTCTATTTATTTTTAATTGATTAACTGCAGCGTAAAATTTTTGTAGTTATCCCTACGTATTAAAAGAAAAGAAAAGAGAAATAATAAAAGCGACTCTTATTGGTACGCTTAGAAGATTGTAATGCTACTTTTTTATAAATTGAATATTTGTATATTTTAAAAAACAATTGAATGTTTGCACTTAATTACATAAAAATATTTAAGAGATTATTTGATTATATTTAAATTTATTATATTATTCGTAATAATTAACATGGTTCCAAAGAAACTCGTTTATTAATAGATGTTTATATACAAAACATTTCTTCGACCTTAAAAGCCGGACATTCTCATGTGCAATCTCAAAATAAAATGTAAGTTTTTAATTCAAGATACTAAACATGCTGAGGTGCTAGAATACATCGAGAAAATTATTATTTACCACATTTTAGCAATGCATTAAAATTTTTTTACCATTATTATGTAAATTCAAAATTTACCTTGATTGAAAAATATGATTAGTTGACATAACCCGTTAAACCATTATGGATTAATAAAATACAATATTTCTATTAGGAACTCATAAAATATTTTTTATATTTTCTAACAATGAATTCTTTTGTGCTACTTGTTGCTAAGGCAAATTGACATCGCTCATAAAACATTGAGATTGAATATGTGCTTTGGGATGAATAGTCATTGCATCGACAACATGATCATATATATTATTGACTTGCATGTACTATGTTGCAATTTTTTTATTATAAGCTCATATTTAAGACTCTCTCATCTACACAATTTGTCTTAAAAAGTAGGTAGTATTTTATGTCTATTGAATATTAGAACATCCTGTAAAATATGCTTATAGTATATGGTCTTTGGAGAAAACTAAGTGTCTTCAATTGATTGATATGAATTCTTTTGTATGAAGTAACACTTGTGCATATTTTGCTAACATATTATCATGACTTCGACACTTTATAATTGGTGTATGGTCAGAAACTAAATGTTTTTCAATTTCAAAATAAATGTGGGTATATATTGCTCCACCACAAAGTATTGAGATGAGAACTCAAAAAAAGGAGAAAATGTATAGTCAAATAAATAATTTCGTTATTTGTATCTCATTTTGATCCTCAAACAAGATAGTTTGAATCAGAAGTTCAAAAGGTGAATAGTCAGGGATTATATTGACTAAAAATTCAACTAAATACTCCTATTATATTTAATATCCCTGATGGATAAAGCGCGACTAAATATTTGAGACACAATTAAAATGTAATGGATTAATTGGTTTAATTGGTAACAAATCATTGCATATGAAATGAAGCAAAGAATTAAAATAGTCACATGTAGTTAAGTCGAGCAATTAAAACCTCTAGCAAACTTTACCTATACCTGATTTTATTATTATCTCCAAAAGAACTTTAAGTATCTAAAATTTGTGATAAATTATGATATCTTAATAATCATGTCATGAATAGAATTGATGGACTTAAAAATACTACAACCATATACATATGCAATGAATAGACTAAGACACTCCAACTCCAACTTACTTCTCTTATGAAAAGTAATTGATTCCTTTAAACAAATTCTCGAATTGGTTAATAGTAAAATTTTTAATTATAAGTTATACTCAATCTCTTGGTGATAAGTTCATAACTTTAATTAATAAACCAATTACATCTCTACGTAGTTTTAATTATCAAAGCCTCAATACCTCTATGAAATTCCATAACTTTTATTTCCTACTTGTTAGAAAATATATAAAAAAACTAAATCTATTTCTAGTCAGTTTTATAATACGTTATTATTATCACAATCTAACTTAAACTAGTACTTTTTTAACTACTAGAATAAATTTAAAGACATGCAAAACATTGATCTTTAATTGAAATCAATCAAATTCACAAAAGTTTCGGCCTTCATTGAAGGTTTTAATCACAAAAGATTTAGCTACTCATGATCAAAGTATTCAAAGTCATGAATTTACCCTTGAAATTAATATTTTACCCTTGCATCCATAATTAGTAAAATTAGATAATTAAATTGTACTTCATAAATAAAATAATCTCAATTAATCTATACTAAGTACATAAATATTTAATTCAACAAGACAAGTCAAAGTCATAAAATTTCTATCAATTAATCGTTAAATAAGTGAGAAATTAGTTTTAAATGATGGTTAAAATACAATCACATCAAATATGCTTGAAGTATATGAGTAAATTCTTCCAAAAGAACATAACATCATCATTTTAGTGAATGCTTGTTTGAAAACATTATGTTGAAAGATTCAATATGTCTATGAAATTTATATTAGACTTTATTATACTTATTTCACAACATTCTATTCTATTATTAGTGTTCTTCAACGGAGGGGCGGAAAATTAGTAATAGAAGAAAGTTATCAAGTGAAAACATCATCGTTAAATCATCTTGGTCAATCACACACTAGTGAATTTGAAGTTTAATAGATTTCGATTTGGTAAAGTGTTTCAAATCAATTATGTAATATTTTTCTAATTCTAGCAGAGTTATCAATTTAAATATTCTATTTATAAATAGTTTTATTCAATAGATGTCCCAATAGGACAAAATATAAGTTCTATAAGCAATTATTCTAAAGCATGCCTGAAGCTTGACTAACTTTCTTGGTTCTAAAAACTTAAATCTTGAAAGAAAAAGGATCATGTGATCAAAGTATTCATCCTAAAGTGTTTATAAAGTCAAATACTTATTAAACGTAAGAATTATGAGCAAGTGTTTCAAGTTTTGATTTAGAAATTGAACATCCAAAAGATGAATCTATTCATCAATTCAGAGAAGGTTCTACCTAGACATAACATATTACATATCATTCATTCAGTTATTAGACATTGATAAAGATCCTCTATGTATATGAGAGAATAATGAAGACTATTTGGTCATAAAGTACTATATTTCTACACAATTAGTGCACACAAGTAGATATAGTTTTTTTGAGTATTTGATAATCCTATGGCATTGGAATGATATAATCTGTGTCCTTTAATATCTCTATGTATAATTGATGTCGGATTGTTAAGAGAAAATCCAACTCTTGTTGTGAAGGATATATAAAATTTTTAGAACTTATTTGATCTACACAAATCACAATTCGAATAAGTTACATATATTATAGTGATATTGGTGATATATATTATAGCAACCATTCTTCAATTCATGTAGAAGAAATAGTGATTCATGTAGTTGTTTGAAAAAGCATGTAATTAAGATTAGTGAGTAAATCTGAGGTAGTTATGTAATATTCTCTACGATTGAAATTCCAACCATATTGTTGAATAGAAATGAACTTCCAACCGTATTGTTGAATTGAAATGAACTTTAAGAATATATTGAAGGAGATAGAAGAAGACATTCTTAATTAAAAAATAAAATAAATGTGAAATAAGTTCAATCAAAAGTGATAATCCTAAAGATTTAGTCAGTAAGACATACCAACTACAACATTTGAGAATTGAAAATGCGTTGGTTTAATGATGTTCTAAATAGTTGGAGTAAAACATATAATGTACCTTTTTTTCTTTTACTAGACCTTTTTTCACAAGGATTTTTTTCTCTAAAAATGTCCTAACGAGGCATATTCTTTATTTATAGACATCCAAAGAGAGTGTTATGAAATTAATAAAATATGTGAATATCTATATTAGTCAATTTCTTAAAGATATCTAAACTTTCAAAATACTACTCGTGATAGATTTTGATTTCCGTTCTCTAATAGAGTGTGTTTCCTTAAACACTTGTATAGTGAGTGCACATATAACAATTAAATGACGACATTAATATGTGATTTTAGTTTTAATTATTGAGTTCTATTTTCTCTCACTACCTTTTCCCTTCTCATTTATCCTTTAGTTTTATATTATTGCTATTTCGAACATCGCTTTTACTTTAATTCACAGTATACCCCATGTTAACAACACTCAAACTCATAACAGAAAGTTAATCTTTAATTAGTAGTTTAAGCTCATATTTAAAATATTAAAATTTTCTCGTCCAAAATAAAAAAAGAAGATAAAGACAGAGTATCCATCCATTTTGTTTTACTTTATATTTTGTAAATGTTAATTTCATCTTTATTCAGTCTCATCTTCAGTACAGAACATCGAGAAAATTTACTAATTAAATACCACAAGCCATTTAATCAACAGCAACAACATGGAAGAAATCTGGGTACACTAACTACAAGAAAACATTATATTTCAAACTGAATTTTGAAAATGAAAAATTATTTTCTAATTAAAATCAATTTTTTGGATTTTATAAAAATTGGTTTAAAAATGAATTCTTCTTTTATATTTGAAGAGAGTTTAAAATTGGTTTTAAATAGGTTTCTAATTAGAAACTGATTTGTTTTTCAAAATTTGGTCTCAAATCTATTCCAAAGGAGATTGGTTTCTAAATAAATTCTTTTTTTATGTTTGAAGAGGTGTTTAAATCGATTTCTAATTAGAAACCTAGAAACATAAATTTTTTATTTCAAAATTTGGTCTCAAATTGGTTTCAAAGAAAATTGATTTCATATCGATTTCTAAACAAATTATTTTTATGTTTGAAGAGGTGTTTTAAATCAATTTCAAATTAAATTTTAAATTAATTAGTTTCTAATTAGAAAATGATTATATTCGATTTCAAATAGGTTTCAAAGGAAATTGGTTTCTAAATGAATTCTTTGTTATGTTTGAAGAGGTGCTTAAAAATCAGTTTCAAATCAATTTGTAATTAGAAATCAAATTTTTTTTGTTTCAAAATTTGAATTTTATATTTGAAAAGGCGTTTAAAAATCGGTTGCTAATTAGAAATCGATGTTTTTCACTTTTAAAATTTGGTTTCAAATCGGTTTCAAATAAGCTTCTAAACTTTATACCCTAAAGCAGTTCTAATCTCTTGCAAAACTCTGATCCTTTCCAATATGTTTCTATATGATTGTCGGTTTCAAATCAATTTCTAATCGGTTTCAATCCTAATGTTTAAATATAAAGATTTTTAGATTATAATTAAGGTGTATGACATGACATCCTACACCTTTGATGAATTTAGATTTATTATTGTGATCAGCATATAATTATATATCGTCAAGTAAACAACTATATAACGTACTTTTCTTAAACTACTATGTTTAAGATATGTGTTGATATATACATACTTATTTCAATTATTATACAAGTATTATCTAATGTCATATAATCGATTTGCAAATAAAACTCGTATAAGTGTACAAATATGTAAAACAGTAATTATATATAATACTAATATGTTTTGTCTATATAAATATAATTACGAATTTTTATTAATTGGTAAACATACTTAATAAGTCAATAACATGAGTTTAGAAATGTATCATTATTTTTTCTTTTTGTTAGTGTAGGAATATAAAAAAATGAAAGTTTCTTTCTATACGGATTCAATTGGTTCCAAATTTACTTCGTCAATTTTAAAATAATATATTAAAATATATTACAATAAGTTGCATCTTATAATTTGTTATTTCTCTATGTTCTATTATAAATAAGATTTTTTAAAATATTATATCATCTATTATTTAAGAAATAATTATAATACATATTATTTAGTGTGATGAAGGAGCACGAATTTTGGAGGGCACAAATTTTGCCCAAATTCAAGCGCTCACTTGGGCACGCCTTTAGGCATCTGCATGCACACGTCTGATCCATCCAATTGATCCGGGCGGATTCTCCGCATCAGGTTACCCATTTGATTTTTTTTTTTTTGTATTTTGTTCTTTATTTCTTCAAAACTATTTCTAAATTTAGTTTCAAATTAGTTCCAATAAGATTGCAAAACTAGTTGTTATATTTGATCAAAGAAGTTGGTTCTTAAGTCAATTTTGAAATCGACTCTAATCGGTTTTAAAATGGGTTTCAAATTAATTTTCAATTTAAAATTGACTTTATTGAGTTTAAATATAAAGTTGCGACCACCAAATTTAAAACTAATTTGTCGGTCTCAAATTTGTTTTTTTCTTGTAGTGACTTTGCAAAGGATCTTCACCAAAAAGGGGGAAAAAATAGCATGTAGTTTATCTTACACACCAAAATTTATTCTTCAATTTCACAAAAATTCACAACTAATGATGTTGCTCTTGTACTAAACAAAAAAGGAAAAAAAAAAGGACGTCATTCTTAATTTTCATTAAAGTTTGATTCAAAATCTTTTAAAATCTAAGCTAGGTCATCACAATAATTTTAAAATATATAGTCTTTCCACGAAACGAAGTGAGCATACAAAGCAAGTGCAACAGCAGATTGTTGACAGATGTTTAACAAATTCTGAATCCATTCGGAAACAAAGGTTTTACACCTCCCTAGAATCCATTTGGATCATTGTCCCGTCCTTCTTGTCTTCATACACCTAATTATATTCTTATCAAGTCTCCTTGTTGGCTCAGTCATCTTGAATTCCTTAATATACTAAATAATTGTTGGAACCAAGCTACTGATTAAAAAGATTAATACCGCAAGTTATCTTCTAGAATAAGAATTCCTTTGGCAAGATTTTCTATAAGAAAAAGAAAATATTGGCAAGACTAAAGGGTATACAGAGATTTTGGTCACGACTCACGAGACAATCTTCTTTTTTTAATGCAGTTCAAAATATCTTTTCATTAGTTATTATGTCAAAATTTTCAATATAACATTCATTTCAATAATATTTAAATGTAAACACCCTAAAACCATCAAAAGCTATGGACATATCAGTCTTTCTAACATAATTTATAAAGTTATAACCAAAATTATTGCAAATAGACGTAGACCTAATCGGGTTAAGATCATAAATCTTTTTCAGAGTAGTTTTCTTCCTTGTAGAATATAATTGATAATGTCATGCTTATCTAAGAATTTTTACTTCCTTTTAATAAAATAGACTTAGAAAAGACACTAAAAAAAACTTACATGATCATCAAAATAGACTTAGAAAAGACTTTTGATAATATAGAATGGATATTTATTAAACCGATACTAGAATCCATCTGTCTTCCCAAATAATTAATAAAGCTAGTAATGTCCTGCTTATCAACATTTACTCTCTCTATTTTAATTAGTGGGCCACCTGCAAACAATTTTCATCCCTCTAGTGGTGCCATTAGACAGGGAGTTCCTCTTTCCCTATACCTTTTTATTTTATGTATGGAATACTTATCGCTACAAATAGGAAAAAGTACACAGAATAAAAAATGGCTTCCTTTTAAACTCAAGGCAGTAAGATGGAAATTCCCCATCTTTTTATGCGGATGACTTGACTTTGGTAGCAAAAGCTAATGCTAATAGTGCAGCAAATATAAAAACAACAACTATATACAATTTTTTTCGAACTATATACAGTCAAAAATATTTTTATTATTTTATATTTAATCTTTATTTTCTAAAGTTTCTCTTAAGAATTCAAAAACACTAAAACTAAGATCTATCAAAAATTATTTTGTGTTTACACGACAGAAGATTAGTTTCTCAAACTATATTTATTTTTGTACATTTGTGCATATAAACATTATGAAAATTGGCCTTTTCAACCTTAAAAAGGCCGATTTTCATTAAATCTTCATGAAAAGTGAGTTCCACCACAGAGTGGTGGAGCTCAGCATATACTTCCACCAATGTCCGTTTTCTTTTTTTTTTTTTTACGCGCTCAATTTATTTGTTTAACTTTATTTTATAGATAAATACTATAATTTATTACAATTATTTTATTTTGATCAGGTCCTAATATTGGGAGACGAGATTTAGACGATAGGCAGTAGTCTTAGGCTTCTGCTCATAGGCAGATTGGGCATCGTGGTGCGCATGATGACTAGTGTCTCACTAGAGCCGTCACTCAAGGACCTCAAAATTTGTCACTGATTTCATTGTTTTTTGGTCATGTAGCTAGCCACATATGGAGTGGTGATGTACATTTATGGCTTATTTCTTATATTTAATTTGTGATAAATAAGCAAAATAAACAAGATGTTTAAATAGTGTACATTACTGTATAGCAGCTGCTAGTCCTCATGATGCACCAGAGAGTTGTTTATCTCAATAGGTGGGTTGTGACATACTCTGCTATTGAGGCAATCATCATAGGTTTGGGTTTGAGCTACTTGCATGAGTGTAAGTACAGCCACCTTAACAACCCACTGATATCAGCATTCGTTGAGAGATGACAGCCGGACACAAAACATATTTCACATGCCCTTCGACGAGATTATAATTATCCTTCATGATATGGCATACATTTTCGGAATCTCTGTGACAAGTAATATTATTCGTCACAATGTTATGAGAGATGGAATTATTGTAGATATATCTAGCAATCTATATTTGTCATTCATATTTATTCAGAGTCAGTTAGATAATATGGGTATAAAATTTAACGTTCTTCATGAGGCTGTAACCGAAGTATCATTGTTCCTAGTAGACCATGCCCGGGCATACTTGACATAATTGTTGGGCTCCACCCTGTTCCTAGACAAGTGTAAGGATCAACTATCATACCACTTCTTGTTGCTTCTAGCTGATATTGAAACTATTAATCAGTACGCATAGGAAGCATAATCTCTTGCATACTTTTATTGTCAGTTAGATACCGCTTCCCAAACTGATTGTAGGTAGCTTGGCTGAGCTACAATGCTATTAGAGGAGTAGATTTACTTATACTTCTCGATATATGTTCCCCAACAATTTCATGTCGTCTAGCGGGAAGCCCCTCCTTACGCACTGCGGTTCATGCATTGTGAAAATGTTCCAAAAAATTTGAAGACCTACACAGTATACGTTTGCACTTAGATAGCATGGTTGACAGAAAGGTACATAAATATTATAGCATAGCATCATTATATTGTTTGATTTTTTTTTTGTTTATCCTTAGCTTTTATATTATATTATATCAACAAGTTTGCTAGACTCCATGTGGTCCAATTTTGCTCTCTACATACTAGATCTCAACACTCTACAGTTGTCTGCGCTTCTGTGACATTCTGGAGCTGTATATGCCGGCTAGAGTCATGCAACAGTTTGGTCGTGTCCAGTGCATTTCCAAAAATCCTATCCTACCGTGTGATGGCTTCAGGCTGTGAGTAACAACAAGAAGTGCATCACACAGTATGATAGCCCGGTCGGGTACTAGGACCAACCAGATTCTCGCACACTCGGAGCACTATAGCATGGATTAGTTGATGGAGGCCCAAATTACACAAATTGGTATTTACCTCGCACATATCTCAAAATCCAAAGCCCCGACCTTCTCTCGGAGAGGGTGTCCCGTCTTGGGACTGCACCTGTCATGGATACAATGGTTAGTACTAATGTTTGCTATTTTAAACGATAGTTAGCATTTAATAATGCATTGTTTATGTAATCATCATTGAAATTCCCTCCCATTGAATATTGCTTCTTTTGCAAACCACATTCTAAAAGACTTTTCTCCACCAAATCAGCATATAAGCTACCTTCCCAATTATATTCTGCAGTCTAGAAGTCCCAATAAACCTTAGCTGGATATGGAACTTATTCACCCTTAATAGAATTAAAACCGTTCCTTGGTTATGCTATTATGATAGACTTCCTCACAACTTATTACTATATTTTAGAAATATATTGTCTTCGCCTTATTGTAATATTGATTCAGATTTAACATATACAGCAAATTATATTTTGAGAGAGTGTATAACTGCCATGAATGTGTGGGAAGCACTCAGTAACTTTTTCTATCCTGATATTATTAGGGGAGTTATATTCTCAGAAACCTTTTTGTATTTGGTTAAATGAAAATTGTAATCTAAAACATGTGGTTTGTCTTAATATAGCTTTGTTGCCTAAGTAAAAGAAATACATTTCTTGCACTGATGTAAACTTCAAAAAATCAGCACAACAACTTGAAATAATAATAATTAAACTACAACATGTAATCTAGATTTGTAGATTACAATAAGAGAGCATAGAGAGAAATTGTAGAGGAATAGAAAGAACTCTAGAATTTCATTGATTTTTCTGAGTTTATTTAAGTGAATACAATAGTTTAGTCTATAATTATATTTATAGGGTTTAGTGGTACATATCAACAAGAAAAGATAGAAAATAATTAAAATATAAATCCTATCAATAATTAAAAATATGATAAAATTCTATCATCTATCTTTTGGAATGTTAGAATATTTTTATATCTAATATTTGATTATCTCTTCAATATCAGATAATAGACATCTACCATTACATTAATTTCGTAACTTATTGTATTATAAAAATAATATAATATACTAATCAAAATAAGAAACACATTGACTAACGAAATAGCCGTCTATACTTATGGTATATCTGTATTTGCGGATAATTTATATTAAATTTAAATATATATATATATATATATATATATATATATATATATATATAAGAGTAATATGTAATAAAAATAATAAATTATTAGTAGTGTGCAATATATTAAATTTTTTATTATTATAGAAAGAATTAAATATATTTAAGACATTTAATATAGTAAAAAAGCCATTAAACGGAGGGAGTAGAAGAGGAAATTGTCGGGCTGAACTGAAGTTCACTGCACTGGACGCCCTCTAAGTTTGATGAGTTTTTTTTTTTTTCTTTTTTAGGACAACTATGCTAATTTGTATATAGAATGAAAATGACAGGGCGGTCTTTTTGATGTGGACGACTGCATTCGGCCCGTGGAATATTTCCTAACAGTGAAATATTTGAAGATGCAATAGGTGATCATGCATCAAAAACACTTGCTAAATATTTATTACAGCTTATAATTATGGCACTCATTTCACTTTCATGAGATGTATTAAATAATTGACTGCTAGAAAATTGAGTTAAGGGGTAAAAGATTGTGGCCAATTCTTTTAACAAAGAGAGCTTGAAAGGAGTAATACTTATGGAACTTGAAAATATTTACTTACTGCCAACAAGCTAAGTTAATGAAAGTTTAATCCGAAGGATGTCTATACAATTGAAATTATAAGACAGTAAATAAATTCTTTAAGCATGTAATGTTTCTTTCTTGTTTGTTCACTGGTTCTTGCTGTCAGGTTAGAAGGGGTATGAAAATTTAGAGGAAATCTTTAACAACTCTCTGTTTAGAAAGCACGTGTGAAAGGAATTTTAAAGTCGCTGCAAATGGCCAAGTAGTAAAGATGTTGATAGTGCAGTGATAAACGCCCTATCAAAAAGAAAAAAGTTAATGCCTGTTCACGATTATATTCACGATTTTTATGTTCAAATTTTTATAAATATAAAATATTTTTATTTAACTTAATATACTCTGTTACTATTTTTAAAAAATAATTTAAATATTTTTTAAAATAAATAACTTAATATACTCTGTTACTATTTTTAAAACATAATTTAAGTATTTTTTAAAAGAAATAAGTGACTCAACTATTTAGTCTTTAAAAATTAATCACGTATGATATATTTTCCATGCTAAGTTACTGTTTAGAGTGGTGACAAAATATATTGAGTTGAATATATATATGCAATATCATATTTACAAGTCACTTTGTTACAAAATAATACTGGTGCTGGTGCTTTTGTTAGCATTAAATTAAATCACTATTATAAATTAAAATTGAATTAGTTCCATATATTAATTAACAATAATGATATTTAATTATGTAAATAATACTAATTAAATTAATAATGATATTTAATTATGTAAATAATACTAATTAAATTAAGTAATATGATATTTTTATGATAAAAACACTTCATATTGAATGAACAGACATTTCTCTATCAACACCAATTTGAATTCTAGTTGTGAGAAACATTGTGTGTATTTAGATAGAATTTAAATTTAAATTTTTAAAAATTTTATAAAAATAAAGTATTTATAAAACAAATTCATAAAATAAAATATTTATAAAAAATATAATATAATTTTAAAAAAAATTTATATTAATTTTATAATACAAAATATCAAGTTTGGGTTGCAAACGAATCAATTGGCTAATAGAGTGGTTAATGCTCTAACTAGGGGTGTTCAAAAATTAAACCGGATCGAATAATTAAATTGAATTGAATCAAAATTTTTTATTCGATTCGATTTTTATAGTTTTTCGATTCTGTTAGGTTTGATTTTTAAATTTATATACATTTCGATTCGGTTTTTAGTTTAGGTTATCAAACCGAAAACTAAATCGAAAAACTGAAATTTTTTTAACAAAATACAAGAACGCATTATGGTAATACGTTATTATATTTATTTTTAAAAAATAAATATAAGAACTCATTACCATAATATATTCTTGTATTTATTTCAATTTAAACTGAATCGAATCAAAACAAACTGAAAAATTGAATAATAAAATAATTCAGTTTAATTTTTAAAAAATAATAAAATTAAAATCGAACCGAAACTGATTTAAACACTCCTAAACTCAACTACCATGGCCTTTAGATAGGACTTACGCATGACTAGATACAGGGGCGGGTCTAGGGGAACGTGACAGGGGCGGCAATTGCTCCCAAGATTTTTTAAAGTCTTTATTTTTCTATGCCTAATTGTAAATTTTGCCCCTTCAAAAGTATATTTCGCCTTCACAAAAGCTTTTTTTAATTTACTAATAAATTTTTAAAAAACAAATCAAATTTCTAGCATTAAATAATTTTTTTTAAATTTGACTTTCTTTTTAATTTTAATCCTCTTATTTTTAGTTGGAATGTTATTTAACTTTTTTAGTTTTTTAAATTACGTTTTGAACCTCCTCGACTTGACCTTTAATTAAATATAGTCTCTTAAATAGTAAGTTCTCCTTTTTTTATTCTTATCTTTAAATTTTGTTCCGAACCCCATTAGCATTAGTCCTAAATAGACAGTCTCATGTGAAGTTATCTTTAAAAAGAAATACTACAAGACATATACAATCATTTTCCACTACTGATTAAAACTCTTCATAGCATGCAGCTTTCGAAGTCTTCTTCTTCCTCCTCAACATTCCACGACAAATTAATATTGGAGTGCGTGTTCACTTTTACTATTAGGAAAGACAAGTGAACCAGTCTGCCCGAAAAGGGGCCAAAAAAAGAGGGACAAATGAACCAACCAAACCCGTCGCGTCGAACTGAAATCCACCGGATAGGAAGGCCAAAATTTCCATAACGTGTGCCACCCACTGAGTTTGATGATATATATATTTTTTTGACAAGATTTTTTTTTAAAAAATAAGTATCTGAAATCAATTATTTTATTTTCTACTTCTTATTTATTTTTAATTAATTAATTGCAGCGTAAAATTTTTGAGATACTAAAGATATATTTGGATAATGTTTAACTTTTATTTCTTCTCAGACAAAAAATCTACTTTCATATAACTTAATATAGAATTTTTTCCAACCAAATATAATTCAAATGCACTCTAAATATTATGAAGTAATACGATACAGCGAGAATATCATTCTTTATCACATTTTAATAATACACTATTTATTAAGTAAATATGAAATTTACCTGGAAAAAATATTATTAGTTAGCATAACCAATTAAATCATTAAATTAATATTTAAAATATTAAATTTTTCTTGTTGAAAGTTAAAAAGAAGATAAAGAAAAAGTATCCATCTATTTGGTGTTACTTTATACTTTGTAAATGTTAATTTCCTCTCTATTCAGACTCATCTTCGATATAAAACATCAAGAAAAATTTTTAATTAAACATGACCACATGCGTTCACACTGGAAGCAGAAAAGGACAAAAATGGTTGGCATCCTTATGGGGCTTTGATATGTATCAGTGGCTAGTGTTTCTTCAACTTTTGGAAAGTCTTAAAACGTGTCATTTGGATACGCAATTCTTCAACCACATGTAATTGAATGATCAGTGTGTTCACCTAATTAATTAGGTCTATCTTTAACAATTTTTGTATTACATATTATATTCACAAATTTTGTGTTTAAATTTTTATAAATATAAAATATTTTTATTTAACTTAATATACTCAGTCACTATTTTAAAAAATAGTTTAATTATTTTTTTAAAGAATTAAATGACTCAATCATTTAATCCGTTAGTTACCGTTGTAGATTGTATATAATAATATTCACATGAAACACTTAAATTATGTTAAAAAAGAAATAGTAAAAGACATATACAATCGTTTTTCACTACTTAATAAAAATCTCCATAGCATGCAGCAGTCAAAGTCTTCGTCTTCCTCCTCAACATTCCACGACAAATTAATATTGAAGTGCGTGTTCACTTTTACTATTAGGAAAGACAAATGAACCATTCTGCCCAAAAAGGAAAGAAAAAGGGGCAAGTGAACCTACCAAACACGTCGTGAGCATTCTCAAAATAAAATGTGAGTGTTCAATTCGGGATATTAAAATTGTATTTGGACAATGTTTAGTCACGTCAAAAAAAAATTTCTTTAACAAAAAAATTATTTTTATGAAATCTAATACAGAAATTTTTTTAACTAGACATACTTCAAATATTCCCTAAATATAATCAAGTAATACGATACATCAAAAATATTATTATTTGTCACATTTTAATAATACATTATATTGAATAAATCTGACGTTTACCTTGATTGAAAAAAATATTATTAGTTGGTATAACTAATTAAATCATTCCAAATCAATAAGTACTAGCTTTCCATTA
Source organism: Rauvolfia tetraphylla (assembly GCA_030512225.1). Taxonomy (NCBI): domain Eukaryota; kingdom Viridiplantae; phylum Streptophyta; class Magnoliopsida; order Gentianales; family Apocynaceae; genus Rauvolfia; species Rauvolfia tetraphylla. The sequence goes on along the minus strand of JAJQKT010000004.1, from coordinate 2,905,081 downwards.
GAAACTTGTAAAACAATTTTTTATGTTGTCTAATCGAGTGAATTTTTATACTATTTTATTTTTAAAGTAAATTGATACTACCTATAAAATATTGTGATTGAATGTTTTGTTTGAGATGTAATCAATGTATCGATAATATGATCATATATATTACTAACTTGCAACTTGTATTTTAAAATTTACTGATTATAAGTTCATTTTTAAGATTCTCTTATTTATATAATTTGTCCTGATAAGACAAGATACTCTTTATTAAAAATAATAAAATTGATGTGCAATATTTTTAATCAAAAATGATAATCTTAAAGATTTATTAATTAATACATACTAACTATAACATTTAAGAATTTAAAATCTGAACGTGTTTGTTTAATGATATTCTAAATAGAGAATGTAAACTATCAACAATGATGTATTCTTTTTTCTTCATTAGATAATATTTTTGCAAGCTCTTTTTTAATACTATTTTAACGAAATATATTTTTTAACTTATGAACACCCAAGAGGAATGTTATGAAATTAATAAAATATGTAAATGTCTGTATTAATGTGTTTCTTGAAGACATCTCGAATTTTAAAATACTACTCCTGATTGGTTTACATTTTGCTTCTCCAATAGAGTTTGTGTTTCCAGAAATGTGTATACTTTTACCAATGTATGGATAAGATATGATGAACTTTAGTCTTGATTATTAAATTCTACTTTTTCTCTTCTCTTTTGTTCTTTAGCTTTATATTATTATTATTCTAAACACTACTTTTACTTTAATTTATAATATACTCAAATACTCAAATCTATAACAAAAAGTTAAATATTTAATTGGCAGTTTAAGTTAATATTTAAATGTTATTTTTTTATTGAAAGTTAAAAAAGAAGATAAAGAAAGAGTATCCATCTAATTGGTGGTACTTTATAAATATTAATTTAATCTCTATTAAGTCGCATCTTCAATATAAAACATCAAGAAAATTTTCTAATTAAGTACCTCAAGCAATTTAATCATGGAAGAAAAAAATAAAAAGAAAAAATAACATATAATTTATCTAACACCCCAAAACTTGTTCTAAATTTTGAATCCAAATACTAGTCATCGCAATATTTCGAAAGATATAGTCTTTCCACGAAACGAAGAGCGCGTACAAGGCAAGTGCTTAGCGCATAAAGAACTATGCATCTAATCGGTTGGACGGATGGTTAGCAAATTCTGAATCCATTCGGAAACAAAGGTTTCACTCCTCCCGAGAATCAATTCCCATCATTGTCCTGTCCTTCGTGTCAAGTCTCCTTTTAGGCTTGAATCATTGTGGCTCAATCATCCTGAATTCTTTAAGGTGAGATGAGATATAATTTGATTTTAAAATTTTTTATCTTAAATTTTAGATAGAAGAAATTTTTATAAGAAAAAAAATAAAATATAAGATAAAAAATTTATATTAAAGTAGACCCTTAATATACTTACTGCCTTTGAGGTTAAAAGGAAGTCATTTTTTATTCTGAATACTTTTTCCTATTTGTAGGGATAAGTATTCCACACAAAATAAAAAGGTAAAGGGAAAAGGATAAACACAAAATAAAAAGGTATAGGGAAAGAGGATCTCCCTGTTTGATAACGTATAGGTGACCCATTAATGAAAACAGAGAGAGTAGAGTTTGATAAGTAGGACATTATTAGTTTTGTTAATTGTTTAAGGAGACAGATGGATTCTAGGATGAGTTTAATAAATGTCCATTCTATTTTATCAAAAGCCCTTTTTAAGTCTATTCTAATAATTTTGTAAGTTTTTTTAGATTGACTTATTTTATTAAACGAAAGCAGAAATTCCTAGGTAAGGATGGCACTGTCAGTCATCTGCTACAAGGAAGAACGCTATTTTGAAAAAGATTTATGATCTTAACCAAATGAGGTCCAAGTCTATTTATTACTCACTCCGTCTCATTTTATTTAATTTTTTTATTATATTGAACATCTCAAAATAATTAATATTTTACATAATAGAAAATATTTTAATATATTTTATATTATTAATCAATTACTAATCATATTATATATTACTTTTCTATATTTAGATTTAATATAAATTACTTATTAACTCACATATTTTTTACTTTTTATTATACTATATTACTTTTATAATACAATTCAAATTTTTATATAAAATTTCATACCTGATTAAATACTATCAAATGAAATGGGACGGAAAGAGTGTAATTTTAATTATAGCTTTTATGCATCCATTTATAAGAATATTTTCTACTTCCTTATAGGTCTTGTATCTAATATATTACTCTTCGTTAACTGATTATATAATTTCCATTAATATTAATATATCTTTTCAGTTATCTCCTTCTCTTCTTGAACTCATTCAATCTGTTCTTCTTAAGTATATCACTCGCTTTATATTGCTTCTTTTGGAAACCACCTCCTAATGGACTTTTCTCCACCAAAGTCAGCATACAAGCTACCTTTCCAAATATATTCTCCCAACAAAGCCTAGCCGGATATGGAACTTTTTTTTTTTTTTTTTTGTTGATAAATTGCGGCTTAGCCATTTATGGAACTTACCCAGCCTTAATAGAATTAAAACCTTTCTTTGGTTATGCAATTATGACAGACTTCGTTAAAGTTCTTAAAAATTTAAGATTGTAACTTAAATTCGTTAAAGTTCTTTATATAAAAGAATATTAATTTTCTCTATTTTTGTAGTAATATCTTTTCTTCTCATAAAACGCATAAAAAATTAACATTTAGATTAAATTAAGGACAAAAAAACCAATTTTGATTACCAATATGTAATATCAAAATGTGACAATAAAAATTGTTGAATAAGAATTCTATTTTCAACATTTTTTATTCAATAATGCAAAATAGAGTCACGTTACACTACATTATTATTTTAAAAATAATGCCTTTGATTGAAAGAGTACTGTCGGACTGAAGCACGTTCTGAATTCTGTTATGTGCAGTACATCCTAATTTGTGTATTTATATCTAGCAAGTTCCCGAAGCCCAATGCACCTGATTGTAGCAAACATCGAAAGAGAATCATGAAGAAAACTTGCCAACACTTTGCCTTTCTCCTTCTGTTGCTTCTTTTTCTGATTGTGTCTTGCCTGGCCAGGGAAACACCAAATATCCACACCGATCAATCTGCTCTTCTCGCATTCAAATCCCACATCCCTTCGGACCCTCTCCAATTCTTGACAAAGAACTGGACTGTTGGCTCCTCTGTTTGTGATTGGATTGGTGTTACTTGCGGCTCCCGTCATCTTAGAGTACGGGCCTTAAATATTTCCAACATGAATCTTGTTGGAACCATTTCGCCTCAGCTGGGCAATCTTTCTTTTCTTGTCTCCCTCAGTTTGATGAATAATAGTTTTCGAGGAAGTTTACCCTATGAATTAGCCCATTTGCGCCGATTAAAGACCCTGGATCTAAGGGATAACCATCTGAGTGGAGCAGTTCCGACCTGGATTGGTTCGCTAAGCAGACTTCAGTACTTGTTATTGGCGAGCAATGAGTTTTCTGGTTTTATTCCATCCTCTTTATCTAACTTGTCCAAGTTAGAGATATTATTCCTTTCACACAATTCTCTGGAAGGAATGGTTCCGGCAGAGATCGGAAGTCTTTATCATTTGAAGAAATTGATCATTGAAAGTAATTATCTTTCAGGCCCTTTGCCACTAGAGATCTTCAACATCTCAACTTTGCAAGTTATTGCATTTATGAACAGTTCTCTCTCTGGAGGTCTTACCAATCATATATGCGGTCTTCTTCCAAGACTTGAGTGGCTTGGGCTTGCTATAAATGAGTTCAGTGGTCAGGCTCCATTGAATTTATCTCACTGTTCAAATCTTCAATATCTGGGTTTGGCCCGGAACAACTTCAGTGGATCATACATACCCAAAGAAATTGGCAATGCGCGGATGCTTGAAACGCTCGCTGTTGGCGGTAACAATTTCAAAGGTATGTTTGTTCCTTCCTTTCTTTTATATTTGTCAAGAAAGACCAAAGCACACAAATTAATAAATTGCATAATTATTTCATATGAGTTGAAAAGATATTGTTTTATCTTTTTATTGATTTAAGTACAAAAAATGTCTTTTTTAATTGCCACTTAAAATATATTTTAAATAAGTGTATATTTAGAATTGAATTAGTTAGACATCCTCAAATTACCCAAAGAAATCAGAAACATGTAGATGTTTGTAGAGCTTTATCTTTCATGCAACAACTTCAAAGGTATGAATTACCCTTTTTTTACTAACCATTTAAATTACAATATTAAATAAAGATATTTTAGAAATCTATTAAACTTTTTTATGAAATTCTCGAAAATATTAATTCCCATGAAAAATAAAATTAGGTAAAAAAGTATTGTTCTAGTACTTTCTCCACTTTGCCAGGAGAAATGAAATATATCAGGTGGATTTGTAACTATCTATGGATATAGATGATAAAATATATTTTGTATGTTTTAAAATATAAAGTTTTTAGGTACTTTACATAAATTAAGAAGAAACAGTTTTTAGATATTTTTATATTTTCTTCTAAATTAATTAAATTATTTTTTACTAATATGGGAGAGAATTAAATAACTAATTGAAAGTAATTTAATAAAGTAATTTTTAAATTTTTTAAAAGATTAAATATTTTTGAGAAGTAAGATATAATAACGAAAGCCTTGCATTCTGAAAAAACGGAGCGAGTATATGGTTAACTATTGCATTAACCACATCTTTTACCGAAGGCCTTGCATTCTGAAAGGAAGTTAAACGTAGGTACATACTTAGATTTCTAAATTCTTGTTGTCTTGCTATTATAATTTGATTATATGCTTATACATTTTGCAGGTGCAATTCCTAAAGAAATTGGAAATTTAACAATGCTTAGAAAACTAGATGTTTCGAAAAACAACTTGATAGGTACGTTAATAGAATAAATTTTAAACTTACTAAATTTGGATTTTTATGCTTTTTTAGACTAACTTCGTTACTTTTACCAGGTGTAATCCCACATGAGCTTTGCAACCTATATAATCTGGAACTTCTTGAATTAGCAAGAAATAATCTGAGAGGTCACATACCGAAAGGCATCTTTAACCACTCAACGATAACGAGTTTGGATCTTTCAGCCAATTCTCTTGTGGGCCATCTTCCATCAAATATTGGCTTTGCACTTCCCATATTAGAAGAGCTCTATCTTTCCGGAAATCACTTCTTTGGAGCTATACCTCATTCAATTTCCAATTGCTCTAATCTCAGAAACATAGAGCTGAGTGCCAACAATTTCGTTGGTTCCATTCCTGAGTCACTTGGAGATCTAAATAACCTCCAACTCTTGGATATTAGGAACAATCAATTCAGAAGCAAATCTTCCTCCCAAAATTTGAGTTTTTTCGTTTTCTTGTCGAAGTGTAAGAAGTTGAGAGTTTTAAATGTGGCACAAAATCCTTTGGAGGGCTTTCTTCCAGTTTCAATTGGGAATCTTTCCAAATCTATTGAACAGATATACGCCAATTATTGCAAAATCAACGGAAGCATTCCAAGTGGAATTGGCAATTTAAGCAATCTATATGCGTTGGGATTAGGGGGAAATCAATTGACTGGATCATTACCTACTTCAATTAAAGGTTTGCAAGATCTTCAACTCCTCGATCTTTCAGATAACAAACTCACTGGATTTGTTCCTACCAATTTGTGTGGCTTGCAAAAATTGAGCGAGCTTTACCTTCGGGGCAATCAAATCCATGGGACTCTCCCACACTGTTTGGACAATATTTCATCTTTGAGAAAATTCCATAAAAGTTCCAATAGATTGAGCTCTAGCATACCAACAAGCTTGTGGAACCTCAAAGATCTCTTGGAACTTGACCTCTCCTCAAATTACTTAAGTGGTCCGCTGCCTCTTAAAGTTGGAAATCTGAAGACTGCGATCGTGATGAATTTGTCAAGAAATTCCTTCTCTGGAGACGTTCCAAGCACCATTGGAGATATGCGAAGCTTGGAGCTACTTGATTTAGCAACGAATAAATTGCAAGGATCAATTCCTGAATCAACTGGTAATATTCCCAACTTGAAATATTTAGATCTATCACATAATGAGCTCTCTGGTCTGATTCCAAAATCATTAGAGAAGCTTGAATATCTAAGATACTTCAATGTGTCTTTCAATAAGTTAAGCGGTGAAATACCGTCGAGCGGCTCTTTTGCACACTTCACAAGTCAATCCTTCACATTTAATGATGCACTTTGTGGAGCTCCAAAGTTTAATGTTCCACCATGCCCAAAAATGCCATCTAAACAAAAGAAGCATCATCTTATGCTTCTTTTGCTTATCACGGCGCCATTACTGGCAGTAAGCATTCTGGCTTTGGTATATGTAAGACATGGGAAGAAAGATAAAGTTCCGAATGCAAGGGACTCGTGGCCAATCATAACACCAGAGAGGATCTCATATCATCAACTCTTAGCTGCAACTAATGGGTATGATGAGAGCAACTTGGTTGGCAAAGGAAGTTATGGAACTGTTTACAAAGGAATCCTCAATGGTGACAGGGTTTTAGCCATCAAAGTGTTCGATTTAGGACATGAAAGAGCTTTTAGGAGTTTTGAAGCTGAATGTGAAGTACTATGCAACATTCGACATCGGAATCTTACTAAAGTCATCAGTTGTTGTTCTAATCCCGACTTTAAGGCATTAGTCCTTGAGTTTATGCCTAACGGAAGTCTTGAGAAGTGGTTATATTCCCATAACTACTTCTTAGATATAATGCAAAGATTGAATATAGTGATTGATGTTGCATGTGCTTTGCAATATCTTCATTTTGGTAATCCAATACAAATTGTTCATTGTGACCTTAAACCGAGTAATGTATTACTTGATCAAGACATGATTGCACATGTGAGTGATTTTGGTATTGCCAAGTTGTTGGACCAAGAGCAGAGTAATGCGCACACTGACACGCTTGCTACATTGGGTTATGTAGCACCAGGTAAATTATTTAACTTTATTGTACATATAAATTATTTTTCTTTAAATATTTTTAATTGAAACTCGTAATTTAGCTTTCTAATTACATTCCTTATTTTTTGATACTCCCTCAAGAATATGGATTGGAAGGATTGGTATCGACAAAATGTGATGTTTATAGTTATGGGATTTTGTTGATGGAAGTCTTCACAAGAAAGAAGCCCAATGATGAAATGTTTCTTGATGGTTTGAGCTTGAGAGAGTGGGTGAACAATTTGGTTTCTATTGCATTGCTTGAAGCGGTAGATGAAGCCCAATGATGAAATGTTTCTTGATGGTTTGAGCTTGAGAGAGTGGGTGAACAATTTGGTTTCTATTGCATTGCTTGAAGCGGTAGATGCAAATTTGCTGAAGGAAGGTGACGAATACTCTGCCGAAAAGTTGCCTTAAATTGTTCAACAGAGTCTCCAAGAAACCGACAAAATATTGGAGATGTTCTGGTGGCTTTGCAGAAGATCAAAACTCAACTCCTTCCATATTATAGAATGGCATAGGCATTTGTTTAGATGTATTTAGGTCTTATGTGTGTTAATGTGTGTAACTTGTTCGAATCATCTATTTTAATTATTTGTTCAGCAAGAAAGTAAATGTATTGTACTTTTATTCTCCTTTTGTGTAAGGATAAAAATTGAAGTGTCATCTATTTACCATGTAAACTGGTTTTCTTACTTTTATCAATATTAGCCTTTCTTCCTTCGTCTATGGTCTTGGTGAATTTCATTCATTTCGTAACTAAAGGATTTAGGAACGTGGATGATCACATGAATATTTTCCTATTCCACACTTAAAAAGTTCAAGTGCATATTTTCGGTATTTGGCTTTTTCTCTTTTTTACTTCCATGAATAGGAGGTAAAGTAATTCTTAATATTTTTAATTATCAATTGAACTCTCTGACAATGTACGGTAATAACTTTTTAATGTATTAAGATGTATATCGCGATGAATTGGGGTTATCGAAATATTTTGATTAGGAAATTTGCCCGTTTCTTTTGGGATTTTATTTCATATGGTAAGGCAAGGTTGGGTGAGCCAACTACCCCCACCTTCCAATTTTCAGTTTTTTTGGGTTATTGGAGGAAAAGGCAAAATGCCCATGAGATTTCCCATTTTCAGTTAATTTTGGGACGTTTAGAAAATTAATTTTCAGTTAATTTCATATACTCCACTCGTTTTTACAGAAATTGGCAATGCCCGGATGCTTGAAAGGCTCGCTCTTGGCCGTAACAATTTGAAAGGTATGTATATTTGTCAAGAAAGACCAAAGCGCACAAATTAATAAATTGCATAATTATTTCATATGAGTTGAAAAGATATTGTTTTATATTTTTATTGATTTATGTACAAAAAATTCTCTTTTTTAATTGCCACTTCAAATATATTTTAAATAAGTGTATACTTAGAATTGAATTAATTAGATGTTTGTAGAGCCTTATCTTTCATGGAACAACTTCAAAGGTATGAATTACTTTTTTTTTTAAAACTAACCATTCAAATTGCAATATTAAATAATGATATTTTAGAAATCTATTATACCTTTTATGAAATTCATGAAAATATTAATTCCCATGAAAAATAAAATTAGGTAAAAAAGTATAGTTTTTAAAACGATACACATATCTTCAATATAACATTCTACTACTTTCTTCACTTTGCGAGGAGAAAATGAAATATACATGATAAAATATACTTTATCTATTTTAAAATATAATATTTTTAGATACTCTTTACATAAATTAAAAAGAAAAAGTAAGGAATTTTTTATTATTTTATCCTAAACTAATTAAAAATAAACATGAGAGAGAATGGAAGAACTAAACTAAATTATTTTTTACCTCTTAAAATGTATGTATTTAGAAAAAAATCGAATAATATAAAATATTAAAATTTTATTTATTTAAAAAGATCCAATACCTTCTTTTTTCATCTTATTAGGCCCTTAACATGTGATTTCTACCTCTTTTATTTCTCTCAATACAAAATCTGGAGTAATATTAGTTACGTTGAATCTACTTTTTAACTTTTATGAAATCTCTTATTCACATACAGATATCACTAATATCTTTTTGTAAAACATAAAAAATATGTACCATTTATTAGATCAAACACTACAAGAATTTTTCATTTTTGCGACGGACTATTCCGTCGCAAATCCGTAGCAAATTATAGATTGCGACGGATTTGCGACGAAATAGTTCGTCGCAAAAATAGAAGTCGCAAATTTGCGACGGATAACATTTCCGTCGCAAATTTGCGACGGATAACATATCCGTATATCCGTCGCAAATATATCCGTCGCAAATATGCGACGGATTTAATTATTTAAATTTATTATTTAATTTATTATTTATTATTTAATTTTAAATTAAATATTTTATTATTTAATTTTATTATTTAATTTATTATTTAATTTTAAATTAAATATTTTAAAATTTTTAAGTGATAATTTTTAATAATTTTTAAATAATTATTCTTAAAAAATAAGCATAATCAATAAAATAATTAAAAATAAAATATTAAATTAAAATAAATATAATGAATCCGTTAAATGTCAATATTGTATGTGTACAACAATGAAAAAAATGAAACAAAATCTATGTAAGTATAGAAGGCGGTGCTGCAGACGGTGGAGGAGGCGGAGGTGGATCTGGAGGGCCAGTCGTTGGAGGATAGTCGTCAGGCAGATCGATCGTGTAATCCTCACCAGTTTCGTCTGTCTGCTCTTCAGAATCTGGTATCGGAAAAGGAGGTGGAGGTGGAGAAGGCGGCGGAGGCAGATGTAATGCCTCAGACATAACTCGCAAATACTGGTCCAAACTAGCAAAGCGTTGCTGAAAATAACCGCGCATCGACCTCTCTCTCTGCAACTGACTGTGAAGAGATGCGTACTCTGGATGCGATGTAATCGAGCAAGCTGTCGGAACAGTGGGTGACGTGGACTGACATAACCTCCGTCGCATGTGAACTGCCTCGGAACCCAATCCAAAAATCCGATTCTTCGAAGCACCGCCAGCAACCTCCATAAATAGGGACTTCTCATCCGATGGTTGCTGAGAAGTCACCGAATCCTGGGACTCCACCTGCGAATAGTGCTCCTTCAAAGCGTTGACGCTATCCTGCAAATTGTATACATCGTAAATTTATAACGGATTCTAACAATAAAACAATTAATATAAAATACGGAGTAATATAATATGTAAACTTACCAACGTATGTTGTGATTTCTCACTGATAAACGTGCCCCTTTTTGGGCCACTCTTATATTTGTGTGTCGCCTCGTACATATCGGTGAAGTGGAAGTCATCTCCGCGCTCCTTACGCTACAAATATATTAATATAAATATTTAGTAATTATACTAGAATTAAATAACAAGAAAAAATAATCATTACCATCCGACGCTCGTGCTCGCTGAAGGAAATGCATCCTCCCGTGTGAGTCGGTCCAGGCGCGGCTGCTCTGTTCCGCTTAGCAGCGGCTGAAACACGCCTGAATTGTTCCGTGCTCCAGTGATCCCGCCAGAGTTGGCTCCAAATGTCAGGAGATATCCACGGTGGACATTTCCCTTTACACCGAGCCTTTGAGAGCTGATCCGATAGACGACGAGTGCATTTGTCGTCCCAAATTCGTCGTATCTGATCAGCATGCTCTGGAAGCCATCGATAACGTGTCTGCAAAGTTATTTAAAAAAATTAAATATATAGAGAATATATAGATATATATATTAATGTGGATATATATTTTATAATTTGTTACTTACACTCCACATCTGGAACCACATGTCCCGAAGCTCTAATGGGACCGCCTCAAAATTAGGAAACGGTCCAGTGAAATGCCGGTGAAGCCAAAAACTTGATGTGAAATTTGCAAGTGCACAAATATCGAACAAGTAATAAAGTAGTGAGTACAAGTCGTCCCAACGAGAATTGCTACCTAACTGCAAAATTCTTTTACTTATAACCTAACTTAAACCAAAATAAATGTGATTTTATCTAAAACTTAATTACCAATAAAAAAATAAATAACAATAATAATAAACACAGAAATCAATAATTATATTAATTAAAAATCAATGGCAATGAATAGACTAAGACACTCCAAATCAAGCTTACTCCTCTTATGACAAATAATTAATTTCTTCAAATTAATTCTCGACTTGGTTAATGGTAGAATTCCCAATTATAAGCTATACCCAATCTCTTGGTGAAAAGCTCCTAACTTTAATTAATGAATCAATCGTATCTCTACGTGATTTTAATTATCAAAGCCGCAAACACCTCTATGGAATTCCCTAGCTTTTGTTTTCTAATCGCTAGAAACCACACAAAGAAACCGAATCTATCTCTAGTCAGTTTTACGATGTGTTGTTATTACCATGATCCAATTTAAACTAGTACTTCTTAGCCACTAGAATAAATTTAAAGGCATGCAAGGATTGGCCAGAAACTTACAAGCATTAAAAACAATAATAACAATTAACCAAAATAGAGATAAAAGAAACAATCTTTAATTGAAATAAATTAAATTCATAAGAGTTTCAGCCTTCATCGAATGTCTTAGTCATAAAAGATTTAGCTATTCATGATCCGAATATTTAAAGGCATAAATTTAATTAACATAAAAAAATAAAAGAATAAACAAAACAAGAGAAGAGAAGAAAACGAATCCCCTCTTTCTCAAGCTTCCCGCCACTGTTTTTGCTCCATTGCCTCGGTCAGTCCTCTGTCCAAATTGCTTCTCCACCGTTTTGTCTTCTTCCTTCCCAATTTCTTTTTCCCTTGGCTGCCCCCCAAGATTTGCTTCTCCCTCGTTGCCCGATTTATCTCTCTAGTTGGCTGCCCTCATTTATCACCTTGGCTGCCCGAAAATCTCTCCAATTTCTACCCGAATCTCTCTCCCTTTGGCTGCCCTATTTTTGCTTTCTCGGCTCCCTCAAAATCTCCTCTTTGTTGCCCGATTTCTTTTCCCTTAGGCAGCCCAAATTCCTTGCTTTGGCTGCCCTAATTTTGCCTTCTCTTGGCTGCCGAATTCCTCTTACTTTTGGATATTAGGAATTTCAATTTAATTTAGATTCTAAATCCTATTTCAAATTAAAGTTAATTTTAGAATCTTTCTTTTTCTTCTCTTGACATTACCATTTTACCCCTGCATCAATAATTAGTAAAATCAGTGAATTAAAGCGTATTTTATAAATAAAATCATCTTAATTAATACATACTAAGTACATAAATATTTAATTCACCAAAACAAGTCAAAGTCATAAGATTTATATCAATTAGCCCTTAAATAAGTGAGAAATTAATTCTAAATAATGATTAAAATATGATCTTATCAACTACCCACCGCTTAAGACTTTGATTGTCCTCGAGCAAAGATAGAAAAACTCAAGAACGTTAGACATGGAATCATTCAACTTGAAATCAACTTTCTCATTCCATTAAAAATGATCATCCATATGCATCAACTAGAAAGATTGATAGATAAATAAACAAGAATAATAACAATGTTAATACAACATAACTGTGGAAATTGAAATAAGATTTTTTTTTTTTTTAAGCATGTCACAACCAAGCTATTGATTCAATGTCTAGGAAATATTATACACCCAATCATCACCTTTATAATCACAACCATATACATATACATTAAAGATTCACACAACCATAAGCTTGTAATCTTACACACTCTCCACTAATTTAGGTACTCTGGCTTCACTTAGATCAGGTAGGACTTTAGCGCTTGTAACGTTAGGTTAGGGAATTGGCTAACAAACGAAAGATATAAGGAGACAAAACAAAGAGAAGAGAGCTTGCAAAGAAAAGTTGACTCCAAATCATAAGCATATACTCCAACTCCTTTCTTGCTCTTTTAGTACAAGAATCTGAATAACCAAATTCATTCCCTAGAAATTCATTCCTTTCTCATGTATACATCAACTTTGGACATTTTATGAACATGACTTGCAATAAACACTTTTTCTTTCTTTTTTTTTCTCTTTTTTTTTCTTGATTTTTTTTTTTTGTTTTTTCCAATATTTTTTTCACTTCTTCTTCTTTTTTTTTCTTTTTTCAAAACAATAATATAGAGCAAGTCATGCTTTCCCTTTTCAATACCCTCTCAATCTTTCTTTCCCTCAAAACCTTAATATCCAAATCCCAAGGAGCACAAAAGTGTTGAAGTATAAATCAAGCTCCCTACAAGGTTAAAGGTTAAAATATTAAGTGTTTACGCAAAGAAATTGACTCATTAAGGCACAAAAGGGTACTAGGGATAACTCCAAAGGTAAGCTTGAAAGGTTCAAACGGTTCAAAGAAGGCCTATGACCATCGTTTCTAAGGTAAACCAGAGAAACCTTATATTTCGCCTTGAGCATGTAATAAAACAAGTTCTAGTGTGTTGTTGTGATAAAAAGAGTGTCATCAAATATATAATAAAGTCTAAATATCTCATCAATTCACAAGATCATGGTCAATAAAAATAATTTAAATTCCACAGTTAAGAATAATTAACAAAGGCATTATGCAAGGTTAAATTCCTTTCTTTACTTTCCAATCGACACATATAAACAATCACAATAACTCCTCAAGAATAAGATTCAATTACTTAACATTCAAACGATTTTCAGAAATTTTTTTTTTTGAAATAAAACTCTTACACCATAAAATTCTGAAAAGTTTTCAAAAAATTGTCAAAATGAAATAGCCAATTTCCTACCCCCCACTCAAGAATAAACATTGTCCTCAATGTTCAAATATAAGAAATCACAAAAGGGGTTAAGAGACTTAGCCGAATCAACGAAACATCCAGGAAAGTCCAATCTTTAACCGTGTATGGGAGCTCCACTTAGGCTCAAGTATATCCTACAAAAGAATTAAAGAAAGTAAATAAGGGAAGGCTATTATTATTATTTTTTTATATAAAACTTGAAGGAAAAAAAATCAAGAAACAAAGCAACTTAAATAGTAGTTCTCGTTTATAGTCTCGAGCTTGACTTTCTGTGTAAGCGCATGAATTAAGGAGGATCATAGAAAAGACAAGCTTCTCCGCCCATAAGCATTCTTCTTTTCAAACCATTTTTGACTTTGTGCCGCTTTAAGAAAAACTTCCTTTTTTTCACATTATCCTCAATGTCCTCTTTTGGAAACTCTCTTTCTTCCTTGAATGGTTTGTTCCATTTTGAATTCAATTTTTCTGCAAAAAGTTTAGAAGAATCATCCACTACAGCATCAAGAATATTTATAGCACATATAGATTCTCCTTTGGAGGAAATACTCAATGATTCAAAAATATTTAATTGTATACATTCATCCCCAACCCTCAATGTTATTTGACCTTTTTCCACATCAATTAAGGTTCTAGCAGTATTCAAAAAGGGCCTTCCTAAAATCAAAGGTAGATCAAAATCATCCTCCATATCTAAAATCACAAAATCCACTGGAAAATATAATTTATCAACCTTAACAAGGACATTTTCTACTATTCCCGTAGGATATTTTATTGATCTATCAGCCATTTGAAGACAAATAGTAGTGTCCTTAATTTCTTTCAACCCCAATTTTTTACAAATGGATAAAGGCATAAGGTTGATACTAGCACCTAAATCACACAATGCATTTTTAAAATAAAAATCACCAATAGAGCAAGGAATATGAAAACTCCCTGGATCTTGTAGTTTAGGCGGTAATTTTCTTTGAAGTATTGCAGAGCATTCCTCGTTTAAGAAAATCTGTTGAAAGTCTTTGAGTTTCTTTTTGCTAGCCAAAATATCTTTCAAATATTTTGCATATCGAGGCATCTGTGCTAAGGCATCCACAAAAGGAAGGTTAATTTGAAGTTTCTTGAATATTTCAAGAAACTTTTTGAATTGAGAATCAATGTAATGATGCTTAACAGCTTGGGGAAAAGGAAGAGAACTAAAATCAACATTGTCATTATTATATTCTTCCTCACCTTTCTTACTTCTCTTACCTCGTGGATTTTTGGGAGCTTCAAAATTCTTGAATTCATCCTCTTTTCTATGTCCGACCTCTTTTTCTTTGGCAAAATCCTCTTTATCGATTACCGTAATAGCCTTCAACTCCCTAGGATTTCGCTCCGTGTCACTTGGAAGTGCTCCTTGAGGTCTATGGAGTATTGCAGTTGCTAATTGACCCACTTGTACTTCTAAGTTCTTCAAAGAGGCTCTTATATTTTGTTGGTCAACTTCTATTGCTTTGAAGGATTTCTTGAGTTGTTGATTCTCATTCTCAATACTCACAAATTTGTTAGTGGCAACTTCAATGAACTTTGTAAGAGTATTCTCAAGGAGACTTACCTTTTCTTGTTGGAAATCGGGTGGAGGTGGTGTTTGAACTTGACTATTTTGCCTCCATCCAAAATTTGGGTGGTTCCTCCATCCCGGATTATAAGTGGATGAATATGGATCATTATTCCTATTATTTTGTCCAACAAAATTAACTTCATTAGTATTATAATAAGAATTCACCATATATCCTTGCAAACATTGGTTTGTGAGATGATTTCCTCCACAAATTTCGCAGTGATGGTTTATGGCTGCAACATTCAACGAACTCAATCTCTTATTTATTGCATCAAGTTGAGTCATGATTCCTGCATTAGGGTCCATATCCGCCACTCCAGCGACCTTCTTTGGGGGAATAGCTCTTGGGTTAAACCATTGAGAGCTATTCAAGGCCATCTCCTCCAATAAATTCCATGCAGCTTGCTCTTCTTTTGACATGAATGCTCCACCACTAGCTGCATCTAATGATGATCTAATATCTTCTCTGCAACCATTATAAAATGTTTGTGCTTGCATTCCTATTGCCATTCCATGATGAGGGCATAACCTAAGATATTCTTTGAACCTCTCCCATGCATCATGTAAAGACTCAGTAGGACCCTGCAAAAAATTGTAAATATTAGATCTCATCTGAATAGTCTTAATTGGGGGAAAGTATTTATTTAAAAATGCTTCTTGCAATTGGTCCCAATTAGAAATAGAATTTGTAGGAAGAGAGTTTAGCCATGATCTAGCTTTATCCCTTAAAGAGAAAGGAAAAAGCCTGAGCCTTTTTGCATCTTCAGGTACTCCACCAATTTGAAAAGTATCGCAAATTGCCAAAAAATTTGATATGTGCGCTTGCGGATCTTCATGTGACAATCCGAAAAATGGAGTATTGAGAACCATTTGAATGAATGCGGGCTCAATCTTGAAAGTTGCAGCAGTGACCCCTGGACAGTTGATGGCTGGAGAGGGACCCTCCATCTTTGGCTTTGTATAGTCCTTTAAAGTCATACCTCTTGACTGATTATTCTCCATTGCGTCACTGGTACAGTTGAATTCAAAACTATCCTCAGAATTTGAAGATTCGATTGGTGTGACGATTTCCTCGTATTTCCTCTTATAAAATTCACTCCTGTTATGATGAGCAAACTTTTCAATATCAGAAATATAGATCAAAGGTTCTTTATTTGAGGAACTACGAGTATTCATGCACAAACAATAATAATAATAATAACAATAACTAACAAAATAAAATTAAAAAATTAAAAATACCAAAAATATTTTTTTTTGATTTTTTTTTAAAAAGTTTAAACTTAGGCTTAGTAATTAAATTCTACACTAGATAAAAACAATCCCCGGCAACGGCGCCAAAAACTTGATGTGAAATTTGCAAGTGCACAAATATCGAACAAGTAATAAAGTAGTGAGTACAAGTCGTCCCAACGAGGATTGCTACCTAACTGCAAAATTCTTTTACTTATAACCTAACTTAAACCAAAATAAATGTGATTTTATCTAAAACTTAATTACCAATAAAAAAATAAATAACAATAATAATAAACACAGAAATCAATAATTATATTAATTAAAAATCAATGGCAATGAATAGACTAAGACACTCCAAATCAAGCTTACTCCTCTTATGACAAATAATTAATTTCTTCAAATTAATTCTCGACTTGGTTAATGGTAGAATTCCCAATTATAAGCTAGACCCAATCTCTTGGTGAAAAGCTCCTAACTTTAATTAATGAATCAATCGTATCTCTACGTGATTTTAATTATCAAAGCCGCAAACACCTCTATGGAATTCCCTAGCTTTTGTTTCCTACTCGCTAGAAACCACACAAAGAAACCGAATCTATCTCTAGTCAGTTTTACGATGTGTTGTTATTACCATGATCCAATTTAAACTAGTACTTCTCAGCCACTAGAATAAATTTAAAGGCATGCAAGGATTGGCCAGAAACTTACAAGCATTAAAAACAATAATAACAATTAACCAAAATAGAGATAAAAGAAACAATCTTTAATTGAAATAAATTAAATTCATAAGAGTTTCAGCCTTCATCGAATGTCTTAGTCATAAAAGATTTAGCTATTTATGATCCGAATATTCAAAGGCATAAATTTAATTAATATAAAAAAATAAAAGAATAAACAAAACAAGAGAAGAGAAGAAAACGAATCCCCTCTTTCTCAAGCTTCCCGCCACTGTTTTTGCTCCATTGCCTCGGTCAGTCCTCTGTCCAAATTGCTTCTCCACCGTTTTGTCTTCTTCCTTCCCAATTTCTTTTTCCCTTGGCTGCCCCCCAAGATTTGCTTCTCCCTCGTTGCCCGATTTATCTCTCTAGTTGGCTGCCCTCATTTATCACCTTGGCTGCCCGAAAATCTCTCCAATTTCTACCCGAATCTCTCTCCCTTTGGCTGCCCTATTTTTGCTTTCTCGGCTCCCTCAAAATCTCCTCTTTGTTGCCCGATTTCTTTTCCCTTAGGCAGCCCAAATTCCTTGCTTTGGCTGCCCTAATTTTGCCTTCTCTTGGCTGCCGAATTCCTCTTACTTTTGGATATTAGGAATTTCAATTTAATTTAGATTCTAAATCCTATTTCAAATTACATAAGCCCTGAACCATATGAGAAACTCGCCCTCAAATCTCCTATCAATTTCCTCCTCCGTTGTACAGGGGTCGGCAGACCGCAATTCAGCTCTGAATTTACTGTTTCATAGTCATTGTATAAGTCGAGTGCTGTAAACCACGAAGAATCAGTAAAACAGCGAAAATATGAAAAAAAGACGTACGTTACCAACGGTTGTATCTCTTCACAATTGAGATATATGTAATTAACAGCTGCCTTAAATTCCTCGGGAGAAAGGTATCTGGTAATTGTATTCCCGATCACCTTGCCTGCTGCATTACATATGGACAACCCACATCTTTCTGAAACACCTTCGTCATTTCGAGCCAGATTTGTATGTCTAGTCTGGACATGCGGCTCGAAGTAGTAAGAAAAAAAACGTAGACGCCTCCTCAATCAAATATGCATTGCAAATTGATCCCTCGACCCTTGCCTTATTTTTTACTTTCAACTTCAGGCGATATAAGAACCTGCACTTTGTCATTTTAACGGCGTTAGAAATTCTACATCGAGTAGTTAAAACAAACAGTTTAAATGCTCATGTCAGAAGGCATAACCTCTCAAACGGGTACATCCATCTATATTGAACCGGACCAGCAATCCTTGCTTCGTAAGGTAAGTGAATCATTAAATGCTCCATCACATCAAAAAATGCAGGAGGAAATATCCTTTCCAACTTGCACAGTAGGATTACTATGTTCTTCTCCCACTCTCTCATACGAGATGTTGACAGTTTTGGAGCACATAAATCCCGATAGAATAAACTTAATTCTGTTAGCACATTCCAAATAGCGGCAGGGAGGAACTCACTAAATGCAATAGGAAGCAATCTTTCCATAAATACGTGACAGTCATGCGTCTTCATGCCCGACATCTTCAACCCGTTCAAATCAACACACCGACCTAAGTTAGAAGCATATCCATCGGGCAACAATCTATTTTCTCCACAGGCAAGCCGAGTCCAGAAACCATCTTCTTGGTACGGTACAAGTCCTCCCTAGAGCGATTATCCTCTCGGCGTAACCTCCTTAATTAGTTGCATTACCCCGATTAAAACATCTTTCCGAAATATTATGCTCAGATTTATATTCAAGCATGCGAGCAACAAATGATAACTGGCGAATGGTTCGTGCATCCATCCCACAAAGGAGTATCGGCAGATTTTAACATATCATAAAATTTCTTGGCTTCAACATTGGGAGGTTCTTCATCGCCGACACCCACCGGAGGGTCTAAAAGATGGTCCGAACCAACGCCATCCAGTACCATCTGTTGAAATGGATTATTAGGGATAGATTGTGACTCAGAATTGGTTGGAACTATCCCTGGATGCAACGGAGTAAGACTCTCACCGTGACTGGTCCAACGGTAATAATCGGCGACAAATCCAAACCTATACAAGTGCACCTGCACTTCATCGGGAGAAATGTGTACCTTGTTCTTACACTTCGCACAAGGACATCTCAACCACGAAGTGTGCCCGTTCAACAAACAATAAGCTATAAAACCCTTAACCCCATCTTTATATTCATTTGTGATTCCCTTAATCCCTTGCGTATGTCGCTTATACATCCAACTACGATCATCCATCTACATTAAAAATTAAAAAGCACTGAAAACAAAATTAAAAAACAGGAAAAACTGTACACAAAATATTGCCTATTAAATTTTACCTAATTCCACAAAAAAATTAGGATTTTTTTGCTTCTTGTTATAATACAGTCAAAAACTTAGAGACAAGTGTAAAAAAAATTCGACAGCATCTCCACTGTAAAATGGACATTTTCCAGGCGCAAGGCCACCACAATCAATCTCCAAATCCAAATTAAATTCTCTCCAAAATTAAATCCACGTAAGTATACCCAAAATACCTCTGCAAATTTCCTAAATATTATAAGAACTGCAGAAAAAATTAAAAAAAGTTCAAAAAATATTACCTATTAAATTTTACCTAATTCAACAAATAAATTTATAAATTTTTTATTTCTTGTTATAATAGAAAAAAAAATTTAGATACAAGTGTTAAGCAAGTGAAAAAAAAAAATTCGACAGCATCTCCACTGTAAAATGGACATTTTCCAGGCACAAGGCCACCACAATCAATCTCCAAATCCAAATTAAACTCTCTCCAAAATTAAATCCACGTAAGTATACCCAAAATACCTCTGCAAATTTCCTAAATATTATAAGAACTGCAGAAAAAATTAAAAAAAGTTCAAAAAATATTACCTATTAAATTTTACCTAATTCAACAAATAAATTTATAAATTTTTTATTTCTTCTTATAATAGAAAAAAAAAATTAGATACAAGTGTTAAGCAAGTGTAAAAAAAAATTGACAAAGATCTCCATCGTAAAATGGACATTTTCCAGGCACAAGGCCACCACAATCAATCTCCAAATCCAAATTAAACTCTCCCAAATATTAAATTCACGTAAATATACCCAAAATTCATAAGCATCTTCGTAAATGAAATAACATCTTAACAAAATTAAAACACATCAATACCAGTCTCCATTAACAAATTTTAAAAAACAGTGCAATAAAAAACAGAAAACACATCTGCCAAAAACAGAAAAAATTAATAACAAAAAAATTCATAAAAACAGAAATAACATAAAAATCAGAAAATAGAAAAAACTGAAAAAAACCAAAAAAAACAGAAATAACATAAAAAATCACAAAACAGAAAAAAAGCTGGAAAAACCAAAAAAAGCAGAAATAACATAAAAAATCACAAAAAAAAATGAAAAAAACAAAAAAAAAAAAAGAAAAACACGGACGCGGCAAAAAATGAAGGAACGAAAAACGAAAGAAGAAAACTTACCGGGGCGGCGTGGCCGTGGCTTTGGGCGCTGGCAGGGTCGGGCGGTCGCGGTTGAGGGCCGGGCGCGCAGGGCTGGGCGGTCGTGGGCTGAGGGCTGGCGCGGCAGGGTCGGGCGGTCGCGGGCCAGGGCTCGGCAGGCCGTGGCGCAGCGAGTGCTCGGCGAGCGGTCGAGGGCGGGGCGGCTCGGCGGCCTCGGCGAGACGTGGGAGAAGGGCGCGGGGGGTGGGCCGGCAGGGCGGCGGGCGCGGTGGAATGGCGAGCACGGGCGCCGGGGGAATGGCGAGCACGGGCGCAGAGGGTGGGCTTGGCAGGCGCGCGGCGGGCGTGGGGGGGGGCTCGGCGAGCACTCGGCGCGAGAGGCGGGGAATGGCGAGCACGGGCGCCGGGGGAATGGCAGGGCACGGGCGCGAGGGGTGGGCTTGGGCAGGGCGCGGCGGGCGTGGAGGGGCTCGGCAGGCACTGGCGCGGGGGGGTGGGCTTCGGCAGGCGCGGGGTGTGGGGGGTAGGCGGCAGGCAAACCGATTGGTGGGAAAGTGAGATTGTTTGGAAAATTTGAGTGTTGATATTGTGAAGAAGAAGAATTTTTTGCGACGGATTGTCGCAAATTCGTCGCTATTTTGCGACGGATTTGCGACGGAATTTTTATTTTTTTTCCCAACGGTAAAAAATCGGTTAGATTTTTTTATTATTATTATTTTTTAAACGGTAAAAAATCCGTCGCAAATCCGTCGCATATATGCGACGGATTTGCGACGGAATTTTTTTTATTTTTTTTATTAACATTTATAAATGCTTCGCAACATAATTATTTTCAATTTGGCGGCTCATTTCGCGGGTAATTTTATTTCAAATGCGGTCGCAAATCCGTAGCACTTTTGCGACGGATTTGCGACGGCATTTATTCCTAATTATATTTATTAACGGTAATAAGTCCGTTGCAAATCCGTCTCAAATTTGCAACGGCTTTGCGACGGATTTGCGACCAAATTTAATTTCTAGTGCTTTTTTAAAATTCTTTTCTTTCTCTTCCATTGCTCCAATAAGTTTATGTTTGGGATTTGTGAATAATGAATAATTATGACATATTCTCATTTTAGTTATTATATAAATTGTGCTAGTATATGTATTTATATACTTCATCAACACTTTATATACTTCATCAACACTATATGTTGTGGAACATTATTACATAATATAAATTAGTCATACTTAAAACTTTAACTATTACCGTTACACATATATGTAATATATCTTCCTATGTTTTAGTATTAAGTGTCATTATAGTGTATATATATGTTACATCAAAATAAATTGCAAGATATATATTTGTATGTGTCTTTATATAAATACTATTACATATTTAATTAAATACTTCATTTATAAACACCGTGAGGTATGGCTCACCAAAAACAAATAAAGATGCAAGAATAGGAGGAAAGAAAATTATTCCGTTGCAAATCTGTCGCAAATCCGTCGCAAAAATAAATCCGTCGCAAATCCGTAGCAAATCTGCGACGGATTTGCGACGGAAATTATTTTTTTAATTTAAATTTTCCTCTCCGTCGCAAATCCGTCGCAGATATGCGACGGATTTGCGACGGACATTTCTTTTTATTTAATTTTTATTTTCCGTCGCGGATTTGCGACGGATTTTTTGCATATATTTCTTAATTCCTATATTTAAAGTCCGTCGCAAATCCGTCGCAGATCTGCTGACTGATTTACGATTTGAAAATTATTTTTTTAATTTAATTTTAAAAATTCCGTCGCAAATCAGTCGCAGATCTGCGACGATTTGCGACTGAATTTATGCATATATATTTTAATTCCTATATTTAAAGTCCAGTCGCAAATCCGTCGCAGATCTGCGACGGATCTGCATGACGGCATTAATGTATCTATTTTTTTTATTCTTGTATTTAAATTCAGTCGCCGATCTCGTGACGATTTGCGACGGATTTAATGCTTATATTTTTTTATTTCTATATTTAAATTCCGTCGCAAATCCGTCGCAGATTTGCGACTACTTTGCGACGGAATTTAAATATAGAAATAAAAAAATATATGCATTAAATCCGTCGCACATCCGTCGCAGATCGGCGACGGATTTGCGATGGACTTTAAATATAGGAATTAAAATATATATGCATAAATTCCGTCACAAATCCGTCGCAGATCTGCGACGGATTTGCGACGGAATTTTAAAATTAAATTAAAAAATAATTTTCGTCGCAAATCCGTCGCCGATTTGCGACGGATTTGCGACGGACTTTAAATAAAGGAATTAAAAAATATATGCACAAAATCCGTCGCAAATCCGTCGCAGATCTGCGACGGATTTGCGACAAAAAATAAAAATTAAATAAAAAGAAATGTCCGTCGCAGATCTGCGACGGATATAAAAAATTAAATTAAAAAATATTTTCCGTCGCAGATCTGAGACGGATTTGCGACGAAATTTTTCCGTCGCAAAATTAGGCCACTTATTTCGCCCCTAGCTGTTTTGTCGCAAATCCGTCGCATATTTGCGACGCAAATTTCTGTCGCAAAATTTAATTTTTCTTGTAGTGAAAGATAATTAAACTTATCTGAACATGTAGCATTTATTAGATCAAAGAGAGTTGAACTTATCCAAACTTTTATTTAGTTTCGAGAAGCTCCTTTATTTGCTTCATTAATCAAGATTTCTTTTCTGTTTTCTAAAAGAAAAAAATACCCTTAATGACAAATCTATTCTCTTCATCAATAATGGAGATATTATAGAAAAATTAATTAAAAATAAAAAGCAAATTTTCAATTAGGAAAAGACTAAATATTATTAACCAACATCTGCTGGAGTAGCATAATATACTCATGGAAATTTGTGTCAACCATACATAGTAAGAACTGAGCATTTTTGTTGGCCAGTATGTCATGGGCCGATGGACATCATTTGTGACAACCGAAATTTGTTGTCTACAAGAGACTCAAGCCCAAGTTCAGTTGACAATTTTTTTCTTCAGCACGAGCAAATTGAGTTGTTTGCAGAAAGAGTTCTATAATTATTTTTATTTTAAAAACAATTTTTAATTTTAATATCTATAATTCAAAATATAATCCTTGTCATTAGTTTTACGGTGGAGTTAAGTTAAACTCAAATTCGTCATATCATATCTAACCTCCTCTAAAACAGTTAGAAATAAAAATTACATACATTTGTACTTGAATTAAGATTATGAATTGTATATAATACTTATATGTATGTATTTTTTAGAAAGTAGGTAAGGTATGATAAATTTATATTTTTTTCTAACTCATATATGTAACATATGTGAACTTGAGCCTAACTTTATTGTAAGACTGATAGTATGAACTTTAATATATATATATATATATATATATATATATATATATATATATATTAAAAATTATAAAAATTAAAGTTAAGAGATATTTTTTAGTCAAAAAATTTATAAGATTCTTTTTACAAAATAATTAAACAGTACTTTCAAACGCAAAAGCTTCTATCTTTATGAAGTTACTAAAATCTCCAAATCTTCACCAATTTCCAGACTCGATAATTAGGTTCTTCTAGTAGTTTGAGATAAGTAGATTGCGTTAGCAGCAAGGACCGGCAGTGCACCACTGGCATGGCTGGGGTGAGGTGAAGTGAGGGACGAGTGCTTCAAATTTTAAGGAGAGGGAGGAGAGGTTCAGTTTATGTGGGGAAGAACTAAGCTTAGAAGCCCAATGAGCAAGCAAATAAGTAGGCGTACTTCCATCTCTCTGTACATTAGGAAAAACTAATGGGGCCAAAATGAAAAAGAAGAAACCTCTAATGCAACACATTTACTTATTTCTAAACTGATTAAACTTGGAGTTTTCTATTCTTATAATTTTATTTCGAGTAAAATTCTTTTTGATGTATGTACATTTTTTGGCAAATTAACTTTAAGTGATTTTCTATTGGGATTGGATAATATTTAGGTTTGAAATTTTCTGTTTTAGATTTAGTAAAAATAAATCATTTATAAGAAGGTTGCATTAAAGTAAAAAAATTATATTAAGTTCCATAACAAAATCCAATAGAACTTATCTCTAAAATTAATTTTTTTATTTTTATATAAAAAGACAAAGAAATTTGCTATGATATTAAAATACTACACGAGTTGAATTGAGACGGTATTAATTATAAAATGACAGTGCCAGACGGCACTAGTTCAAAAATGAAGCTCGGAACTTCCACTGGATGGGCGCCAATTATTTGGTTACTGTGTTGCACGTCCTGCAAACACGTCCTGGACGTGCAGGATTCATCCTCAGCCGTCTGATTAGATTTTGAATATAATCTGACGAATGTAAAAATTTATTAATTTTTTTTTCAAAAATATATACAGAATAAAAAAATATGATATATCTAATATAACGGATTATATTTAATAGTGCGCATCCTAAAAAAAAGACGTGCATGACCTAAACCAAATCGTCCAAAGATAACTGCCAAATCCAACCTCTAAGGACCGGATCCTTGGCCAACCAATACCTCTATGGAACACCTTGCGTGTACTCCTGTTCTGTGACATTTGTATTCAACAAAATAGAATAGAAAGAAAAGGGCAGAAAACGACAATTGATAAATCTGACTCATTTTGTTCGTTTTTCATGATTTTTTTTCTTGGTTTTTAAAGAAAGTCATGTTCTCTAAAAATCTCTTCTTTTCTGGATTCTTGTGGAGTATCACCTGCATTTTTTCTTTAAAAATAGGGAGACCCAACCAGGAAAGAGTAGTTTAATAATCTTTCCAGAAGTCTGGGAGCTCTGGCAAATGATTACTTGCCCTGCTTGATAGAGGTAATGAAAAGTTCCACATCCCATAGCTTATTATTCGGCTCTTGTCAATTTAATCGTGTTTTTCTATTTGATGTAGTTGGCTTCTTCTGCCGTTTTATTTCTACAGAAACTTGTTCATCGATTATTTCATCTTTTCTGGGTTCGTTGTGGTTTCTTTTGTTTTATAGCTTTTGATGACCAGAGGCCTTTAGTTTTATTCCGTTGCTTGAAAGAATTTGTGGTTGTACTGAAAGTGTTCCTTGTAAAAGCTCAGTAAGCTGTATTCTGAGTATTATCTTCCAGACTTATTCAGTGGAAATTTGTATTCTGTAGAAGGAAATGGAATCCCGATTGGATAACTAGATTAGGGACTTGTCCAAGAGTGAAATTCGGGTTGGAAGAAGATTTTGGAAAAGTGAGTTAAGGCAGTCAAATTCTTTTCAACTTTCCAATTCTTTCATCTGCTTTGTTGTTGTATGCGAGAATAGATTACGGCCAACAGTTCTTAAATCATCCATTATGGTTCTGTTTTCAAAGTGCTGCTCTTGAATATGGAAATCATTTCTTGCCATTCTGCAAGTCAGGGGTACATTTTAAAATTTCAAGGAAGCGCTGTTCAGTGAAGCCTGAGTTCACATCACACTGAGCTTGCAATTTCTAGGGGGAGACGTTTCATTTCTGTGGTAAAAAAGTCTGAGCTCCAGGTTTGCAGATATTTTTCTGCAGATCAATTTGCTTCAAGGAAACTTTATAGGTGCCGATCTTCAAAATTTGTGAATGTTCTTAAAGGATCTGAACACGTTAATCCCAGTATCTCAAGTGTGAGTTACAACTTATGTGCTTGATGGAGATGAGGGTGCAAGAAATGTGACTGGTAGTGGTAAATCAATACCTAAGGTTGTAATTCCTGGTTTACCAAACGAAGCAAGGGGCGGATATGTTGCTCCCGTAACCAATTGTTATTGGGAATGGAAGCCAAAGCTGAATGTTCACTATGAAAAAGCAGGTTCTGGAAATGTTGATTCTCCACCTGTGCTCTTTCTTCCTGCTTGTGGTGTTGGTTCCTTCCATTTTCAGAAACAGTAATGGATCTTGGTCGTGATTTTAGAGCATGGCCTCTGGACTTTCTTGGCCAGGGATCGTCATTTCCATGTGAAGATCCAACTTCATGCAGGAAAATTGGTGATAAATCAGAATCAGATCTATACAATCTATACAATCAGATCTATTCAGACCATTTTGAAATTTCTCCGCACACAGGCCAAACGACCTCCTTTCAAATAAGAGATAGCAATCTGAACCTAGAAACAGAAGAAAAGTGTCTTTAAAGCACAGATATTATCAGAATTCATAAAAAAAACTCTTGAAGAAGATTTAACATAATAATATAAACGTAAGAAAGCAGATTGTAATGTGCCAATATGCTGAAAAAAAAGGAGCAAACGCTTCATGGTATTATGTTTAGATTTATAAAGCAGATTGTAATATGCCAACATGAGACAAAAGTTTAGAAGATTCAGAAATAAACACATTAACATAATCCGTTCGTAGGTTCAAAAGTTCAGAAGATTAACTACAATATGTAAAAGCGTTAAAATAATATATCTATATATAAACATGTTATAGTAATGCGTCATTATGTTGCAAAAGATAAAAAAAATTTGATAACCCATTGGAATAATTTGTTGAATGACCATTAAAACTCTCCCTCAATAGTACAAAAAGGAGTTGAAACACCATGTATGTCAGTTTCAATTTGGTCTCTATATAGTCACAAAATTGAGTTAGAAGGTTTGAATTCCAAATAGAGACGGTGCTTCGACTCCAAAATGGAGATGGATTTTTGCTAGTTCGGACTTAAATTGTAGCGACCAAATAGCGAAGAAATTTTGTCTCCAAACAACATCTGACTTTGAGTGTTGACTTCTAATTTAGAGAAAAAATTCATGGTGAGAATAATGATAATATTCAAGAGCAATACACAAATGCTCTATTTTTTTTTTACATGTAGTGCATAAATACTGTGGCATATTATATTGTTCCTTCCAGAAAGGAATATCTTATGATAATGTTTGGAAAGGATAATTTATTACAAAATAGTTCAGTATTTCAGATTTCGTTTTCCCTTCTATCCAAATGGGCCTAGATTACATAAGATATACACTCTGATATTACTACGCAGGTAGCATTTACCCTTCCAATTGATAATATCCATGGATCTGGTGGAAAACCAAAACAAAAGAAGAAAAGAAGATAGCAAAAGAATAGAAAACTGTAAAAAGTCAAAGTAATGGCACATAACATAACTTAATTTTAATTTAAGACGTTTTTTTAATCCTGTTGGGACTTCGTTTCTCCTAGCAAGCATGGAAATTCCATGGTAAAGCCACCGCATCCACAATATTATTCCCCAAGTCAATATAACAAAACATAAGACATGAACTGCTTGACTAAGTATAAAGAAGGGCTTTCCCAAATGGGAAAAAAAACCCATCAAATTTCAAATTTTAGTTCATACTGCGCAACTCAAAAAAAGATCCCTCAGTGAAGATAAGAGACAAAGAGGAAGAATCCAGATATGAAACCTTTCAAGATTTTGAACACTTAAAAGATTTTTTTTTAAAAAAATTCTTTTCTAAAAAAAAGACAGAAAAGAAGGATTATGATGAAATGTTTTGAAAGCAAACCTGCAACCGTAGGGTTCCTATTCCAAAGTTTCTCTAAGCTCTTTGCCACTGTTTAGCAGTAAGTAAATCTTTCTATTTGCTTGCAGTATACATAGAGTTCCCATATGATCAAGTTTGAAGTTAGAAAAAAAGATAGAATTTAGTAAGGTAGGAAAATGATTCTAAAGGAAATGATAAAAAAAAAAATCACTTTGGGCTTGAATAAGATGCTCTTAGAGATTTGCCTTTAAAATCTTGAAAAAATTTGAAAATTTAGTAGCATAACAATTAGAAAAAAAGCACATGATTCAACAAAAAAAAAAGACTAAAAATTGAAACCCAGATAAGAAAAAAACAAAGAAAAGAAAATTATAGGTCGTCATTGGCATATGAAGTAGGCAAACTAATTTATGGAAGCATGGTAAGCATTCTTGATTGCAAAAATTTGAGAATGAGGATACTGGTATGTGAAAATTTCTCTAATGTCTTTGGTCCAGAAAATTTTATGCAATATTTTCTCTAGTCTTGCACTTGTTCTTCTTCAACAACGCTATGGGGATTAGTGTCACACCATCGAAAAAGAATTGGCACATAAAATCCACCCACAACAAATCAAATGCTTACTACCCAAAGAAAAAAGAAAGATACGTTTGATAATATTTGTTGATGAGAGTTGAGATTTTTACTTTAACGAACAAACTGATAGAAGATAATGGGTAAGTGGTAGATATGGCTTAATAATAGATAAGTGGTTGAAGGGGTAGAAAAGTGATAGGAAGTTACAAAAAATTAATTTTTAATTAATTTATTAGACAAAAATATATAGAACCAATCAAAATTTTTTAAACTAATTATAAAACTCAGAATTTCATAAAATAAGATTGGAGTATTAGAAGCTTTGAGGGAGAAAGAGAGTAAAAGTGTTTTGAAATATATATATGTATGTATATAATATATATATATATATATATATATACACACACAATTACATTAATCTCCTTAATTTTTGTGAAAATTGGGCAGTATTCTTAATGATAAATGCACTTGTCTATTTTATGAGTTATTTTGCAAGTTTATAGTATGGAATTTTATGTTTGGATACGCAAATCTTAAACCACATATAATTAGTCTTTACATTTGGTCTATCTTGAATGAGCCTCTGTTTGAAAAATTAGTGTCATTTTCCCGTAAGACGAAAATGGGTGTAGGAAGCAATTGTAAAAGGAATTTAAAAGTTGCCGCAAATAGCCAAAGTAGAAGTGATACAGTGAGAAACCCCACTGATCAAAAAGGAAAGGGTAAATGTCCATCTACCATTTTTGTTTTCATTTTTTTATAACTAAAGTGACGGAGATATGTAGTCAAAATAATAATAAAAATAAATAACTGAATATAAAAAAAGAAGGAGATATGTAGTCATTTTCCGCTACTGATTAAAAATCATAGTCTTTTTCTTTTTCTCTAACTTTTCAGGACTGATTACTATATTGAAAATGAGAGTTATTTTTACATTTCAAAAAGATATATGAACGTACTAAATTGATCATATTGAACTAAAATCCACCAAAATTTCCATAACGCGTGGCGTCCACTAAGTTTGATGATTTTTTTTTTTTTGACAGGATCCTTTTAAAAAAAAGGTATCTGAAATTAATTATTTTCTTTCTTCTTCCTATTTATTTTCAGCTGATTAATCATATTCTTTCTTCTTCCTGAACTTTCCACGTCTAATTAATATTGAAAATGAGTGATTTCTTTTACTTTTTAGAAAGGCACATAAACTTACCAAACATGTCGTGTTGAGCGGACAGGAAGGCCAAAATTTCCACAACAAGTGGCTCCACAAAGTTTGAAAATTATTATTTACCACATTTTAGCAATGCATTAAAATTTTTTCACCATTATTAAGTAAATTCAAAATTTATCTTGATTGAAAAATATTATTAGCTGACATAACCCGTTAAACATTTATGGATCAATAGAATACAATCTTTCTATCAAGAACTTATAAAATATTTTTTATATTTTCTACCAATGAGTTCTTTTGTGCTAATTGTTCTTAAGGCAAATTGACATCGCTCATAAAACATTGAGATTGAATATGTATTTTGGGATGAATAGTTAATGCATCGACAATATGATCATATATTATTGACATGTATATAGTACGTTGCAATTTTTTTTTTATTATAAGCTCATATTTAAGACTCTCTCGCTTACACAATTTGTCCTCAAAAGTAGGTATTATTTTATGTCTATTGAATATTAACACATCCTGTAAAATATATTTCTAGTATATAGTCTTTGGAAAAAAATAAGTGCCTTAAAATGATTGATATGAATTCTTTCGTATGAAGTAACACTTGTGCATATTTTGCTAACATATTAGCATGACTTTGACACTTGATAATTGGTTTATGGTCAGAAACCAAATGTTTTTCAATCTCAAAATAAATGTGGGTATATATTACTCCACTACAAAGTATTGAGATGAGAACTCAAAAAAGGAGAAAATGTATAGTCAAATAAATAATTTCATTATTTGTATCTCATTTTGATCCTCAAACAAGATAGTTTGAATCAGAAGTTCAAAAGGTGAATAGTCAGGCATTATATTGACTAAAAATTCACCTAAATACTCCTATTATATTTAATGTCCCCGATGGATAAAGTGCGACTAAATATTTGAGACACAATTAAAATGTAGTGGATTAATTGGTTTAATTGGTAACAAATCCTTGCATATGAAATGAAGCAAAGAATTAAAATAGTCACATGTAGTTAAGTCGAGGAGTTAAAACCTCTAGCAAAGTTTAACTATACGTGATTTTATTATTATTTCCAAAAGAACTTCAAGTATCTAAAATTTGTGATAAATTATGAGATCTTAATAATCATGCCATGAATAGAATTGATGGACTTAAAAAATGCTACAACCATATACATATGCAATGAATAGACTAAGACACTCCAACTCCAACTTACTTCTCTTATGAAAAGTAATTGATTCCTTTAAACAAATTCTTGAATTGGTTAATGGTAAAATTTTCAATTATAAGTTATATCCAATCTCTTGGTGATAAGTTCATAACTTTAATTTATAAACCAATCACAACTCTATGTAGTTTTAATTATCAAAGCCTCCATATCTCTATGAAATTCCCTAACTTTTATTTCCTACTTGCTAGAAACTACACAAAAAAACTAAATCTATTTCTAGTCAGTTTTACGATACATTATTATTACCTCAATCTAACTTAAACTAGTACTTTTTTAACTACTAGAATAAATTTAAAGGCATGCAAATATTGATCTTTAATTGAAATCAATTAAATTCATAAGAGTTTCGGTCTTCATCGAAGGTATTAATCACAAAAGATTTAGCTACTCATGATCAAAGTATTCAAAGCCATGAATTTAACTAATATAAAATAATAAAAGAATAACAAAAAAAAAAGGAATAAAAGAGCTTGATTAGAGCTTGCAATCAAATCCCAATCCTATCTTCATCGCTCGATCTCCCCTATTTTCTCTTCCTTTAGCTCTCCTCTATTTTTTTGTCCTCTTCTTGGTTTCTGCCATTTTCTTCTTTTTTCACTACCTATGGCTCTTTTCCTATTCCAACTTGGACTAAAAAGTTCAAACCAATTCCCTCTTCTTTTCTTCTTCAAATTGCAATCCTTGTCCAAGTCAAAGTCTTCTCCTTGCCAAGCTTAGTAAATTGTTTCCTTTCTCACTTTTTTTCTTCTCTTGAAATTAATATTTTATCCTTGCATCCATAATTAGTAAAATTAGATAATTAAATTGTACTTCATAAATAAAATAATCTCAATTAATCTATACTAAGTACATAAACATTTAATTCAACAAGACAAGTCAAAGCCATAAAATTTCTATCAATTAGTTGTTAAATAAGTGAGAAATTAGTTTTAAATGATGGTTAAAATACAATCACATCAGATATGCTTGAAGTATATGAGTAAATTGTTCCAAAAGAACATAACATCATCATTTTAGTGAATGCTTGTTGAAAACATTATGTTGAAAGATTCAATATGTCTATGAAATTTATATTAGACTTGATTATACTTATTTAACATCATTCTATTCTATTATTGGTGTTCTTCAACTGGGGGGCGGAAAATTAGTTATAGAAGAAATATATCAAGTGAAAAAATCATCATTAAAGATTACTATTTGGTAACGTGTTTCAAATCAATTATGTAATATTTTTCTAATTCTATCAGAGTTATCAATTTGAATATTCTATTTATAAATAGTTCTATTCAATAGATATCCAGTAGGACAAAATATAAGTTCTATAAGCAATTATTCTAAAGCACGCCTGAAGCTTGACTAACTTTCTTGGTTCCAAAAACATAAATCTTGAATGAAAAAGGATCATGCGATCAAAGTATTCATCCTAAAGTGTTTATAAAGGCAAATACTTATTAAACGTAAGAAGAATTATGAGCAAGTGTTTCAAGTTTTGATTTAGAAATTGAACATCCGAAAGATGAATGTATTCATCAATTCAGAGAAGGTTCTACCTAGACATAACATATTACATATCATTCATTCAGTTATTAGACATTGATAAAGATCCTCTATGTATATGAGAGAATAATGAAGACTATTAGGTCATAAAGTACCATATTTCTTCACAATTAGTGCACACAAGTATATATATATTTTTTGAGTATTCGATAATCCTATGGCATTGGAATGATATTATCTTTGTCCTTCAATATCTCTATGTATAATTGATGTCGGATTGTTAAGACAAAATCCAACTCTTGTTGTGAAGGATATATAAAATTTTTATTACTTATTTGATCTACACAAATCACAATTCTAATAAGTTACATATATTATAGTGATACTGGTGATATATATTATAGCAACCATTCTTCAATTCATGTAGAAGAAATAGTGATTCATGTAGTTGTTTGAAAAAGCATGTAATTAAGATTTGTAAATCTGAGTTAGTTATGTAATATTCTCTACGATTGAAATTCCAACCATATTGTCGAATAGAAATGAACTTCCAACCATATTGTTGAATTGAAATGAACTTTAAGAATATATTGAAAGAGATAGAAGAAGACATTCTTAATTAAAAAATAAATAAATGTGCAATAAGTTCAATCAAAAGTGATAATCCTAAAGATTTAGTCAGTAAGACATACCAACTACAATTGAAAGACTTAAGAGGGGGGTGAATTAGATCTTTGGCTAATTTTCGAAAACTATTTCCTTTTATAAATTACGATAGTCCAGATTATGGATACTTGTTTCAATGAGAAAATAGTTAAATCAATGACAAAGTAATAAACAATCTAAGATCAATGAACACAAGCAAGTTATAGTGGTTCGAATGTTAAGATTTCTCAGAGATTCAAAACTTACAAAAATTCTTGAGTTTATGGCTTTTATAGATTTCAAAAATCAGTTTTAACAGTCATACAATGGCTAGTCTCTGCGTCAGAACTTTCGTCCGAACAGTACTGTGACAAGTTGTCTTACCTCTGTGTTCGAACGTACGTCCGAATTTCTCTGGAAAAATAGTAACCATGCTATCAGGAAAAATTTGGACGACCAAACTTTTCCTTTGCGTCCGAACTTGCGTCCGAATTTCTCTGGAAGCACAATAGCCATTTTCAAAGTTTGGACGTCCGAACTTGCATCTAAACTGATTAAACTTTGTCAAAACATTTGAAAATCAATCTTAATAAGTTTGAAAACATTTTGTATAAATAGGTATGTCATTTAAGCAATTTTAAACTCAAAAACCGTTACCAAAACACTTTGATCATCCAAAGTTTACTCAAGATCATATGATGTACTTTTTTTCTTTTACTAGACTTTTTTTTGCACAAGGATTTTTTCTCTAAAAATGTCCTAACGAGGCATATTCTTTATTTATAAACATCCAAAGGGAGTGCTTTGAAATTAATAAAACATATAGATATCTATATTAGTCAATTTCTTAAAGATATCTAAACTTTCAAAATACTAATCCTGATAGATTTTGATTTCCTTTCTCTAAAAGAGTGTGTTTCCTTAAACACTTGTATAGTGAGTGTACATATAACAATTATATGATGACATTAAATGTGATTTTAGTTTTAATTATAGAGTTCTATTTTCTCTCACTATCTTCTTCCTTCTCATTTATTCTTCAGTTTTATATTATTGTTATTTCGAGCATCGTTTTCGCTTTAATTCACAGTATACTCCATGTTACCAATACTCAAACTCATAACAGAAAGTTAATCTTTAATTAGTAGTTTAAGCTCATATTTAAAATATTAAAATTTTCTTGTCCAAAATAAAAAAAAGAAGATAAAGAGAGAGTATCCATCCATTTAGTTTTACTTTATATTTTGTAAATGTTAATTTCATCTTTATTCAGTCTCATTTTCAGTACAAAGCATCGAGAAAATTTACTAATTAAATACCACAAGCCATTTAATCAACAGCAACAACATGGAAGAAATTTGGGTACACTAACTACAAGAAAACATTATATTTCAAACTGAATTTTGAAAATGAAAAATTATTTTCTAATTAAAAATCAATTTTTTTATTTTATAAAAAATTGGTTTAAAATGAATTCTTCTTTTATGTTTGAAGAGAGTTTAAAATTGGTTTTAAATAGGTTTCTAATTAGAACTAATTTTTTAAAAAAATTTTGGTCTCAAATCTATTCCAAAGGAGATTGGTTTCTAAATAAATTC
Source organism: Rauvolfia tetraphylla (assembly GCA_030512225.1). NCBI lineage: Eukaryota > Viridiplantae > Streptophyta > Magnoliopsida > Gentianales > Apocynaceae > Rauvolfia > Rauvolfia tetraphylla. The sequence continues at coordinate 2,870,087 of JAJQKT010000004.1, read as the reverse complement.
TCTTTTTATGTTTGAAGAGGTGTTTAAAATCGGTTTCTAATTAGAAAGCTAGAAACATCATTTTTTTTTATTTCAAAATTTGGTCTCAAATTGGTTTCAAAGAAAATTGATTTCATATCGATTTCTAAACAAATTATTTTTATGTTTGAAGAGGTGTTTTAAATCAATTTCAAATTAAATTTTAAATTAATCAGTTTTTAATTAGAAAATGATTATATTCGATTTCAAAAAGGTTTCAAAGGAAATTGGTTTCTACATGAATTCTTTCTTATCTTTGAAGAGGTGCTTAAAAATCAGTTTCAAATCAATTTGTAATTAGAAATCGATTTTTTTTCGATTTCAAAATTTAATTTCAAATCGGTTTCTCAATGAATTGAATTTTATATTTGAAGAGGCGTTTAAAAATTGGTTGTTAATTAGAAATCGGTTTTTTTCACTTTTAAAATTTGGTTTCAAATCGGTTTCAAATAAGCTTCTAAACCTTATACCCTAAAGCAATTCTAATCTCTTGCAAAACTCTGATGCCCTTTCAAATAGGTTTCTATATGATTGTCAGTTTCAAATCAATTTCTAATCGGTTTCAATCTTAATGTTTAAATATAAAGATTTTTAGATTATAATTAAGGTGTATGACATGACATCCTACACCTTTGATGAATTTAGATGAATTATTGTGATCAGCATATAATTATGTATTGTCAAGTAAACAACTATATAACGTACTTTTCTTATATTACTTAAGATATGTGTTGATATATACATACTTATTTCAATAATTATACAAGTATTATCTAATGTCATATAATCGATTTACAAATAAAACTCGTATAAGTGTACAAATATGTAAAACAGTAATTATATATAATACTAATATGTTTTGTCTATATAAATATAATTACGAATTTTAATTAATTGGTAAACATACTTAATAAGTTAATAACATGAGTTTAGAAATGTATCATTATTTTTTCATTTTGTTAGTGTAGGAATATAAAAGAATGAAAATTTCTTTCTATACGGATTCAATTGGTTCCAAATTTACTTTGTTGATTTCAAAATAATATATTAAAATATAATACAATAAGTTTCATCTTATAATTTGTTATATCTCTGAGTTATATTATAAATAAAATTGTTTAAAATATTATATATTATTTAAAAAATAATTATAATACATATTATTTAGTCTGATGCAGGAGCACAAATTTTGGAGGGCACAAATTTTGCCCAAATTCAAGCACTCACTTGGGCACGCCTTTAGGCATCTGCATGCACACGTCTGATCCATCCAATTGATCCGGGCGGATTCTCTGCATTAGGTTACCCATTTGATTTTTTTTTTTTGTATTTGTTCTTTATTTCTTCAAAACTATTTCTAAATTTAGTTTCAAAATAGTTCCAACACGATTGCAAAACCGGTTGTTATATTTGATCAAAGAGGTTGGTTCAAAATGAGTTTCAAATCAATTTTCAATTTGAAACTGACTTTATTGAGTTTAAATATCAAGTTGCGACCACCAAATTTAAAACTAATTTGTCGGTCTCAAATTTATTTTTTTTCTTGTAGTGACTTTGCAAAGGATCTTCACCAAACAGGGAAAAAAAATAACATGTAGTTTATCTAACTCACCAAAATTTATTCTTCAATTTCACAAAAATTCACAACTAATGTGATTGCTCTTGTACTAAACAAAAAAGGAAAAAAAAAGGACGTCATTCCTAATTTTCTTTACTAAAATCATTAAAGTTTGATTCAAAATCTTCTAAAATCTGAGCTAGATCATCGCAATAATTTTAAAATATATAGTCTTTCCACGAAACGAAGTGAGCATACAAAGCAAGTGCAACAGCAGATTGTTGACAGATGTTTAACAAATTCTGAATCCATTCGGAAACAAAGGTTTTACACCTCCCTAGAATCCATTTGGATCAGTGTCCTGTCCTTCTTGTCTTCATACACCTAATTGTATTCTTATCAAGTCTCCTTTTCGGCTCAACTAGAATAAATTTAAAGGCATGCAAGAATTGATCAGAAAATTACAAGCATTAAAAATAATAATAACAATTAACCAAAATCGAGATTAAAGAAATAATCTTTAATTACAATAAATTAAATTTATAAGAGTTTCAACCTTCATCGAAGGTCTTAATCACAAAAAATTTAACTATTCATGATCCGAATATTCAAAACTATAAATTCAATTAATATAAAACATAAATAAACAAAAAAATAATAATAAGTAAAGAATTTCTCTGTTCGTTTTACTCTCTTTCGGTCAACCCTCCTTTTTCTTTTTTCGTCTTCTTTTTGCTGTCCAAATTTTTCTTCTCTTTGATGCACAAATTTCTCTTCTCTTTGGCTGCCCGAAATTTCTCTTTTTTTTCTGCCCAGATTTCTTTGCTTTTGGTCAACCTCTTTTTTCTCTTTCTAATCTTTTGCTTTTGGTCTCCGCCAACTCTCTCTTCTTTCTCTGCCGCAAGCCTCCTCTTCTTCTCTCTATAGGTGTGTATTAAGAATTTAAATTTAATTTGGATTCCAAATCTTATTCCAAATCAAAATTAATTTTGAAATCTTTCTTTTTCTTCTTTAAATTGAATCCTTATCAATTTTGGAATGGCATAGTGAATTTTTATTTTCCTTTCCTAGCCAATTCTTCTTTCATATTTTCTTCTCTTGATATTACCATTTTACCCCTGCATCAATAATTAGTAAAATTAGTGAATTAAAATGTACTTTACAAATAAAATCATCTTAATTAATTCATACTAAGTACATAAATATTTAATTCACCAAAACAAGTCAAAGTCATAAGATATATATCAATTAGCCCTTAAATAAGTGAGAAATTAATTCTAAATAGTGATTAAAATATAATCTCACCAAAATATCATCATTAAAGCATCTTAATCAATCACACACTAGTGAATTAGAAGTTTAACAGATTACTATTTGGTAATGTGTTTCAAATCAATTATGCAATATTTTTCTAATTCTAGCAGAGTTATCAATTTGAATATTCTATTTATATGTACTTCTATTCAATAGATGTCCCAATAGGATAAAATATAAATTCTATAAGAAATTATTCTAAAGCATGCATGAAGCATGACTAATTTCCTTGGTTCTAAAAACATAAATCTTGAAAGGAAAAGGATCGTGTGATCAAAGTATTCATCCTAAAGTGTTTATAAAGGCAAATACTTATTAAACGTAAGAATTATGAGCAAGGGTTTCAAGTTTTGATTTAGAAATTGAACATCCAAAAAGATGAATCTATCATCAATTCAGAGAAGGTTCTACCAGGACATATCATATTACATATCATTCATTCAGTTATTAGACATTGATAAAGATCCTCTATTTATATGAGAGAATAATGAAGACTATTTTGTCATGAAGTACCATATTTCTATACAATTAGTGCACACAAGTAGATATATTTTTTGAATATTCGATAATCCTATGGCATTGGAATGATATTATCTTTGTCCTTCAATATCTCTATGTATAATTGATCTTAGATTGTTAAGAGAAAATCCAACTCTTGTTATGAAGGATCTATAAAATTTTTATTACTTATTTGATCTACACAAATCACAATTCGAATAAGTTACATATATTATAGTGATATTGGCGATATATATTATAGCAACCATTCTTCAATTCATGTAGAAGAAATAGTGAATTCATGTAGTTATTTGAAAAAGCATGTAATTGAGATTAGTAAGTGAGTAAATCCAAGGTAGTTATGTAATATTCTCTATGATTGAAATTCCAACCATATTGTTGAATTGAAATGAACTTTAAGTATATATTGAAAGAGATCGAAGAAGACATTCTTAATTAAAAAATAAAATAAATATGCAATAAGTTCAATCAAAAGTGATAATCCTGAAGATTTAGTCAGTAAGACTTACCAACTACAACATTCGAGAATTGAAAATTCGAATACATCGGTTTAATGATGTTCTAAACAGTGGAAGTAAAACATATGATGTACCTTTTTTCTTTTACTAGGCTTTTTTTCCACAAGGATTTTTTCTCTAAAAATGTCTTAATGAGCATATTCTTTATTTATAGACATCCAAAGGAAGTACTATGAAATTAATAAAATATGTGGATATCTATATTAGTCAATTTCTTAAAAAATATCTAAACTTTCAAAATACTACTCCTAATTGATTTTGATTTCCTTTCCCTAATAGAGTTTGTGTTTCCTTAAACACTTGTATTGTGAGTTTACATATAAAAGTTATATGACGACATTAATAAATGATTTTAATTTTAATTATTGAGTTCTATTTTCTCTCACTATGTTCTCCCTTCTCATTTATTCTTCAGTTTTATATTATTGTTATTCCGAACATCACTTTTGCTTTAATTCACAGTATACTCCGTGTTACCAACACTCAAAACTCATAACAGAAAGTCAATCTTTAATTAGTAGTTTAAGCTCATATTTAAAATATTAAAATTTTCTCATCCAAAATAAAAAAAGAAGATAAGGAAAGAGTATCCATCTATTTAGTTTTACTTTATATTTTGTAAATGCTAATTTCATCTTTATTCAGTCTCATCTTCAGTACAAAACATCGAGAAAATTTACTAATTAAATACCACAAACCATTTAATCAACAGCCACAACATGGAAGAAATATGCGGACACTCATTACAAGAAATCAGTAGATTTCAAACTGAATTTTAAAATCAAAAAATTATTTTCTAATTAAAAATCAATTTTTTTTTTGTTTTAGAAAAAATCAATATAAAAATGAATTCTTCTTTGATGTTTGTAAAATTTGTTTCAAATCGGTTTCTAATTAGAAAATGGATTTTTTTTCAAAATTTTGTCTAAAATTATTTTCAAAGGAAATTGGTTTCTAAATATATTCTTTTTTTATGTTTGAAGAGGTATTTAAAGTCGGTTTCTAATTAAAAACCTAGAAATAGAATTTTTTTAATTTCAAAATTTTGTCTCGAATTGGTTTCAAAGAAAATTGATTTCATATCGATTTCTAAAACAATTATTTTTATATTTGAAGAGGTGTTTTCAATCAGTTTCAAATTGTTTTTTAAATTAATCAGTTTCTAATTAGAAAATAATTATGTTCAGTTCCAAATTGGTTTAATAGGAAATCTGTTTCTAAATAAATTCTTTGTTATGTTTGAATAGGTACTTAAAAATCAGTTTCAAATTAGTTTGTAATTAGAAATCAATTTTTTTATTTCAAAATTTGATCCCAAATCGATTGCTAAATGAATTGAATTTTATGTTTAAAGAAGTGTTTAAAAATCAATTTTAATTAGAAATTGATTTTTTTCACTCTTAAAATTTGGTGTCAAATCAATTTCAAATAAGCCTCTAAACCCTATACCTTGAAGCGGTTCTAATCTCTTGCAAAACTCTGATGCAGTTTCAAATAGGTTTCTATATGATTGCCGGTCTTAAATTAGTTTCTAATCAGTTTCAATCTTAATATTTAATATAAGGATTTTTAGATTATAATTAAGATGTATGACGTGACATCCTACACCTTTGATGAATTCAAATGAATTATTGTGGTCAACATATAATTATCTATCATCAAATAAACAATTATATAACATACTTTTTTTGTACTACTTTTGTTTAAGATATGTGTTGATATATACATACTTATTTGAATTATTATACAAATATTATCTAATATCATACAAGCGATTTACAATTAAAACTCGTAGAAGTGTACAAATATGTAAAACAATAATTATATATAATACTAATATATTTTTGTGTATATACAGAATTACAAATTTTTTATTAATGGTAAACATATTAATAACATGAGTTTAGAAATGTATCATTATTTTTCATTTTGTTAGTGTAGGAATATGAAAAAAATGAAAGTTTCTTTCTATATAGATTAAATTCATTTCAAATTTACATCATCGGTTTCAAAATAATATATTAAAATATAATACAATAAGTTACATCTTATAATTTTGTATTTCTCTAAGTTCTATTATAAATAAGATTGTTTTAAAATATTATATCATTTATTATTTAAGAAAAAATTGTAATAAATATTATTTATTAATATATATATATATATATATATATATATATATATATATATAGTAAAAGAATATTACAATAATAAGTTTAGTCTGATGAAGAAGCTCAAATTCAGGCGCTCACCTGGGCACACCTTTAGGCACCTGCGTGCACACTGGGGGTGTCAACGGGTCCAAACGGGTCCGAGATACCCTATTTCGGACCCGGACCTGATTGGCTATTATTGGTACCAAGTATGAATGTTGTCCCGAACCCGAGATTATCGGGTAGGGTCTGGGTAAGACCCGACCCATTGACAGCCCTAGTGCACACGCTTAATCTATTCAATTGTTCAGTAAAAATTGTTCAAGTCTGAACAATTGTTCCGACGTTGAATTTCAGCCATTGGATCACGATCGGACGATCGTAAATGAGTCCAGCATATACTGCAAAAAGTATGTGCAGCACTGGAACTAAATCGTCGGAAACAAAGGTTTCACACCTCCCTAGAATCGATTCCCATCACTGTCCTGTCCTTCTTGTCTTCATACACCTCATTATATTCTTATCAAGTTCCCTTTTCGGCTCAATCATCTGGAATTCTGTAATATACTAAATAATTCTTGGAACCAAGCTACTGATTCTTAAACTATGACCTGTTTAAAAAGATTTAAACCGCAAGTTATCTTTTAGAATAAGAATTCCTTTGGCAACATTTTCTATAAGAAAAAGAAAATATTGGCTCGAGGATCTCGAAATTTGCTACTAATTCCATCATTTTTTGGTCATGTAGCTAGCCACATATAGAATGATAATGTACATTTATGGCTTATTTCTTATATTTAACTTACGATAAATAAGCAAAATAAATAAGAAGTTTAAATAGTGTATATTATTGTATATTAGTTGTTAGTCCTTGTGATGCACTAAAGAGTTATTTATCTTGATAGATAAGCTATGACATACTCTGCTATTGAGGCAATCATCATAGGCTTGGATTTGAGCCACTTGCGTGAGTGTAAGTACAGTCACCTTAACAACCCACTGATATCAGCATTCGTTAAGAGATGGCAACAGAATGCAAACACATTTCACATGCCCTTCGGCGAGATAATAATTATCCTTCATGATATGTCATACATTTCGAAATATATGTGACAGGTAATATTATTTGTCACAATGTTATGAGAGATGTTATTATAGATATATCTAGCAATCTATGTTTGTCGTTCGCATTTATCAAGAGTCAATTAGATAATATGGGTATAAAATTCAACGTTGTTCATGAGATTGCAACTGAAGGATCATTGTTCCTGGTAGACCATGCTCGGGCATACCTGACATACATGTTGCGCTCCACCCTGTTCCTAGACAAGGGGTATGATCGATTACCATACCACTTCTAGTTGCTTCTAGCTTATATTGAAACTATTAATCAGTACGCACAAAATGCATAATATCTTGCAAACTTATATCATCAATTAGATAAAACTTCCCAAACTAATTGTAGGCAGCTTGGCTAAGCTACAACGCTATTAAAGAAGTCAATTTACTTATACTTCCCAATATATGTTCCCCAACAATTTCGAGTCTGGTGGAAAGCCCTTCCTTATGCACTGTGGTTCATGCATTGTGAAATGTTCCAAAAAAGTTGAAGACATGCGCAGTATACGTTTGCACTTAGATGGCATGAGCAACAAAAAGGTACGTAAATATTATAGTATAACATCATTATATTGTTTGATTTTTTTTGTTTATCCTTAGCTTTTATATTATATTATATCAATAAGTTTGCTAGACTTTGGGTGGTCCAACACTGCTCTCAACACACTAGATCTGCACACTCTACGTTTGTCTGTGCTTATGTGATATTCTGGAGGGTACATGCCAGCTAGAGTCATGCAGCAGTTTGGTTGTGTCTAGTGCATTCTCAAAAACCCTATCCTACCGTGTGAGGGCTTCAGGCTAAGTAACAAGAAGTGCATCATGCAGTACGATAGCCCCGTCGGGTACTAGGGCCAGCCAAATTGTCACACACTTGGAGAGCTATAGCATCGATCAGTTTCTATGCCTCCATCATCGTCCCTCCCAAATTACATAGATTGGTACTTGCCCCACACACATCTCAGGATCCAGAGCCCTGACCTTCTCTCAGAGAGGGTGTCCCATCTCAAGACTGCATCTGTCACGGACACAATGGTAAGTACTGCTTGTTTGCTATTTTAAATGGTAGTCAGCATTTAATAAAGCACTGCTTATGTAATAGTTAGTGACTTGTTTGGCAAAGATGAGATATGATACGTTGTCTTCTAGCGGTTAGAGATGACCCCTCGAAGATAACATTGGAGTAGGATGACACATTTATAGTAGATTTGCTTGAAATCGCATGTGAGCGAGAGCGTACGCTAGTAGCAATCGACAAGAGACCTGAAGGGTAGCATAGTGGTGTTTAGCTTGTTCACATTTAAATTTAGTTCTACAATAGCACAATGCTTGTTTATAAGCCGTTGTATTTTATTTGTGTTTGATAATCGTTATCGCTTATGGATTATTCTTGTTAGTTTCATCTAGACGAGCATTTAATGGCATTGAGTTATGATTGTTTCAATAAATTGAAAGTAATTTTTTTATTAGTCAATATACCCCATGTCGAAAATAAGAGCAGACGAATTCTAAAAAAATAGGTGTTAGTTATACTTGCACAACTTTAGCTTGATAATTGCATTACAATAAAATTTACTAATTACATAAGTTATTTAATTAAAAATATTTAAAAATTAAATTTTTTTGGTGATCTCTGCCTATGATTGGAAGAACTCACCGAGGAGTTCTACCAAACCTGGTAGAACTTTTGGTTGAGCTCCTCCAACCCTGGGCGGAGCTCACCACCCTTTAAAATAGCAAAATTAAAGAGGAGCCCTTGTTGAAGTGATTAGTTTTCTTACTTTATATAGTTCAAAAAATTATATATAAAAGTGTGTAAAAACATATCCTTTCCAACTTTACTTAGCACACGTTCTAGATCTAAAGTCTTGTTCTCTAGAAGTATAGATGGAAATCTACTTCAAAACATTAGTAGTATACCCAATATCACTGAAACATCTGAATTTGGAAAATACTTAAGATTTTCGGGTTCTCACAAGCTAAAATCCATTCACACCCTCGAGGAAATATTGTCCAGACTTAGGAGTGGGTTACTTAGCAGGCTGGAAAACTAATCTACTTAACTTGGTTTGTAGAACAACCTTGATAAAACTCTACTTTAGCATCTAATCCTATTTACCTAATGTAACCCTCAAATTTCCCAAAACAGTTAGTTCCCAAATAGATAAAATAAATAGCAACTTTTTGTGGGAATCAACTAAGGAAAAATGATTATTGCACTCAGTTAATTGGCAAGCTCTTATTGCCCCTCTTAAGTATATCCCTCCCATTTAATATTGCTTCTTTTGCAAACCACATCCTAAAGGACTTTTCTCCACCAAATCAGCATATAAGCTTCCGTCCCGATTATATTCTGCAATCCAGAAGTCCCAACAAACCTTAGCTGGATATGGAACTTACCCACCCTTAATAGAATTAAAACCTTTCCTTGGTTATGTTATTATGGTAGACTTCCTCACAACTTATTACTACATTTTAGAAATACATTGTCTTCACCTTATTGTAATATTGATTCAGATTTAACATATACATCAAATTATATTTTAAGGGAGTGTATAGCTGCCATGAATGTGTGGGAAGAACTCAATAACTTTTTCTTTCCTGATATTATTAGAAGAGTTATATTCTCAGAAACCTTTTTGCCTTTGATTAAAAGAAAATTGTAATCAAAAACATGTGGTTCGTCTTAATATAGCTTTGTTGCCCAAGTAAAAGAAGTACATTTCTTGCATTGATATAAAAGAAGCACAACAACTAGAAGTAATAATAATTAAACTATAACATGTAATCTAGATTTTTAGAATACAATACGAGAGCATAGAGAGAAATTGTAGAGAAATAGAAAGAACTCTAGAGTTTTATTGATTTTTCTGAGTTTATCTAAGTGAATATAACATTTTAGTCTATAATCGTATTTATAGGGTTTAATGGTACATATCAACATGAAAAGATAGAAAATAATTAGAACATAAATCCTATCAATAATTAAAAATATGATAAAAATTTATCATCTATCTTTTAAAACGTTAGAATATTTTTATATCCAATATTAGATTATCTCTTTAATATCATATAATGAACATTCGAAATTACACTATTTTCATAACAAATTGTATTATAAAAATAATATAGTATATTAATAAAAATAAAAAACCTATAGGCTAACGAAATAGCCACCTTTGCTTATGGTATATCTGTATTTGCAGATAATTTATATTAAATTTAAATATATAAGAGTAATCTATAATAAAAATAATAAATTATTAGTAGTGTGCAATATATTAAAAAATTTTCTTATTATAGAAAGAATTAAATATTTTTAAGACATTTAATATTGTAAAAAAGTCATTAAACGGAGGGAGTATAAGAGGAAATTGTTGTGCTGAATTGAAGCTCACTACACTGGATGCCCTCTAAGTTTGATGAGTTTTTTCTTTCTTTTGTTCTGACAAGTATGCTAATATATATATATATATATATATATATATATATATATATATATATTAATAAAACACTTTTACTATCTCTCATCTCCTAAAAGCTTTGGAGTCTTTATTCTTATTTTTTAGAATTTTAAGTTTTTTTATAGATAGGAAAGTTATTATTGGTTAGAATTAAACTTTTAAATTTAAAAATATCAATTATTAGCCTTACTTCCCCTATTAAACCTCCTAATTTGTGTTATTCATGTTTATTTCAATCATTTTTTCTCTTTCGACATCTTTTATCCCTTTTTCTTTTTTTGTTTAATTAAATTATGTATACTAATGTATACTTTTAATTCTTTTAATAAAAAATTATTAAGTTTTTTTTCTTTGATAGGTTTTGAAGATCAATATATTCCGAAAACTCTATTTTGATTACAAAGTTTTTTTTTGCTTTGAGGGGATGATTTTAAAAATATTTATCTATTTATCCATTAGTATCTATTACTCTAATTTGATCATTCATATGTAAAAATTTAAGTATAAAAATGTCTAATTACCTATTAAAATATTATGTATCAAAACATGCATAATTATTTTGTAGTACACTGGACATGAAATATAATGGTCGATGATTTTTAAATTTTTTTGGGCATTTTCGTCAAGTGGATTAAAAGAAAGAAATTATTTTTTTAAAGTATAACAAGAATAATAACACTTGACTTCTTTCTGGTAGATCAAGAACACTATTTTTAAAAAAAATTAAGCAATGATTTGGAAATTTTTTAATCTTAAAAAAACCTTTCTTTTATTTTGTAAGTGATTTATTTTTTAGGAGTAGAGAGAGGCAAAGAAGGGAAGATAAATTTTAATATTCACCATAATTTTATTGTAAATATATTATTTTTTTCTTAGCTGAGGCTTTCATTAAAAATTAATGTAAGAATATCACAATTAAAATAGACTTACTTCGAAATTTTAATATTAATGCCTTTTTTAAAATTTTGACTTTTTCTTTGAGAGGATGGACTTGAGAAACACAAAAGATTTTGATAAGATTCAGTCAAAATAGAAAAATGATAAATAATTATGATATATTAATATAAAATTAATACTTTATAAATCATTAATCTCTTTTTGAGAGTTTTTAATGAAAAAGTATCAATAGTTTTATATAAAATGAATAGTTTATACTATCGTATTTGAAAGACTTAAGAGGGGGGTGAATTAGGTCTTTGGTTAATTATCAAAAAATTTTCCTTTTTGCAAACCCTTTGCCTTAATGAAAGCTCTTCTTTAAATTCACAAACTTCTAGTTTATATGTGATTTGATGGTTAAGACAAGATTATCAAACTATAAGATCACAACCAATCAATCAACAACTATGAACAAATAATAATAACACAAGTATGTAACAAGTAAAGCTATAAAGAAACGAACACACGATTTATAGTGGTTCGATCTCTCCAAGATCTACATCCACTACCTTGAGTCCACACTCAAGGATTTCAACCAATTCACTATATGCTCAATTTAGGCAATTACACAAGAGGCTCATCCAACAAGGATTTTACACCAACAACCTCCTTTGTAATCCTACAAACAAGGCTCACCCTTCCACAAGGATTTTATATCTAAAGACCGATCTAATCCAAGGCTCACCCACACACGGGTTTTACACCACAACCTTGATTAATCTAGTCTATGCCTCACCCTTACCAAAAGGGTTTTACGTCACAAGATAACCTTGTATCAATCATAATAATAGTGTAAAGAAAGAGTTTGGATATTACCAACACTTCTTGGTGGATGAATACAATTGCTAGCACCACTTCACTTCTTGCCTTTGGAATCTTGAATTTCAACCTTTTAGCACAAGGCAATTTGAGAGCTTTTCAAATAAATTTGATGTAAAACAAGTTAGAGCTTGAAGGATTTTGAATGTTCAAAAGTTGTTTTAAAAATCTGGAGTTTGTGGCTTTTATAGATTTGAAAAATTGGCTTTAACAGTCATAAAACGGCTAGTTTCAGAAAATTAGGACGATCAAATTTTTCGTCGAATTTTTTACTACAAAAATCAGACGACCGAATTTTTTTTAATGCATCCAAATTTTCTTCTAAATTTCTCTGGAAGAACAGTGATCATGCTGAAGGCCAAAATTCGGACGACCGAATTTTTCTTCATGCGTCCGAATCTTCTTCCGAATTTCTCTGGAAAAACAGTAGCAAACTTTTGCTACAAAATTCGGACGATCGAATTTTTTGGAAGCATATTCAAACTTTGTAAAATCATTTGAGATTTAACTTCAATAAGTTTGAAAAATATTTGGTATGTATAGAAAACTTATTTATCTTTAGTGTCCAAGGAATTCTCTTTAGTGAGTTGTTGGTGTAGACTTCTTCACTCTTTATTGGTAGACCACTAGAAGACAATTGCACTTGGAGATACTTGAAAATTCCTGTTAATAACCTTTCATACGACAATGCCTTATGCTCGGTTCTTCTAGCTGCCATTAATTCTTTAGCACTATATATCTAAAATTCATTTTTCTTTTCTTAAGCATGACTAGCATAATTACAGCATATATATTATCAATAGAAGATTTGTGCCCAAAGTATGCTATAATGAAGGTAGTAAGTATGTGATGCAAAATTCTTTTACTAGCATCAAAAAGCTTTTATCTCTCCCTCCTTTCTAGTCTTGAGGCTTCTACCATTTATATAGGCATTCTCAATTCTTTCATGTGAGTATAACTCACTTATAAAATAATGTCCCCCGGAAGAATAATGCCTAAACCCAACATCCTCAACATCACAAATTCTATTGAGCAATGCATAATCAATCTCAAAAATCAACTTGTGATAATCTTGAAGAATACCACTGAATAGCTTTATTATCAACTTGCTCAACTCTTTCTTCCTTAATATTTGCTTAAACTTCATAAACTAAGGAAGGTAATAGCATTCATCAAACACAAGCAAACTAGTCCATCTCACATCATTTAAAAATGAAAGTATATTACCAATTTCGGATAGTTTGATGACATCCACCTTGTGGCTTGGATTTGTCTTATGGTTCCTTTTTGTCCAATCATCAAATTCAGTAGCAACCTCCACTGTGACAAATCTATCCAACCATGACATGCTTTGAGGAACATGAACCTTCTGTTAGCCCTAAGGGCAAATCATGTAGTTTTGATTAATGACAAATATTGATGAGGACTAATATGCTTATATGTTGTTTGATAGGTTTTGTGGATTAAGAAGTTTGAAGTCTCATTGCCTTGAAGCTAAAATGCAAGAACAACTCCAATATGTCAAAGTGATTGAAGATTGAAGAGTTTGTTCAAGATGATTGAAGGCTTTGAAGAAATGAAGTGTAGGTTGCATGTGCTTAATAGGTAAACTTTGTAAACCCTACACTCTTAAGCCTTGGAATCTATGAGTTGCAATTGAGAGCATAAAACTTGATTTTAATGGTTTCAATGGTTTTAAACTTACCTAAATTATCAAGTTTTCATAAATGGTTTTGCACTTAAAAGGTCTTTAATGACTTATCTTTGAGGCTAGAAGGTTTTCCAACTTGTTAGAATTGATTTGAACATGTTTTGACAAAGTTTGAAAAATTCGGATGCAAGATTCGGACGCAGGATGAAAAATTCGGTCGTCCGAATTTGCTTGCGCAATGAACAGTATCCACTATTCATGCAGTAACACTATTCATGTGAACAGTACCGACTATTTTTCCAGAGAAATTCGGACGCAAATTCGGACGAAGCTGAAAAAATTCGGTCGTCCGAATTTTTCTCCGCATTGTGAACAGGGACACTATTCATGTGAACAGTACTGTGCAATGAACAGTGACACTATTTTTCCAGAGAAATTCGGAAGAAGATTCGGACGCAGCTGGGAAAATTCGGACGCGTCCGAAAATTTTCGACCAAAAATTCGGTCGACCGAATTTTGCTGAAACTAGCCGTTACTAGCTGTTTTATGACTGTTAAAGCCAAATTTTCAAATCTATAAAAGCCACAAACTCCAAATTTTTGAAACAACTTTTAAACATTCAAAATCCTTGAAGCTCTAACTTGTTTTACATCAAAATTATATCAAAAGCTCTCAAATTGCCTTGTGTTCAAAGATTGAAATTCAAGATTCCAAAGGCAAGAAGTGAAGTGGTGCTATCAATTGTATTCATCCACCAAGAAGTGTTGGTAACATCTAAACTCTATCTTTATATTATTGTTGTGATTGATACAAGGTTGTCAAGAGACATAAAACCCTTGTGGAGGGTGAGCCATAGACTAAATTAATCAAGGTTGTTGTGTAAAATCCATTGGTGAGGGTGAGCCTTGGATTAGATTGGTCTAGGTTGTCTAGTGACATAAAACTCTTTGTGATAAGAGTGAACCTTGTTTATTAGATTGAAAAGAGGTTGTTGTGGTAAAACCCATTGAAGGGTGAGCCTCTTGTGTAATTACTTGAAGTAAGCATATAGCGAATTGATTGAAATCCTTGAGTGTGGACTCAAGGTAGTGGATGTAGATCTTGGAGAGATCGAACCACTATAAATCGTGTGTTCATTTCTTTATAGCTTTACTTGTTTTACATACTTGTGTTATTATTATTGTTTATAGTTGTTGATTGATTGGTTGTGGTCTTATAGTTTGATAATCTTGTCTTAACCATCAAATCACATATAAACTTGAAGTTTGTGAATTTAAAGAAGAGCTTTTATTAAGGCAAAGGATTTGCAAAAAGGGAAAAGATTTTCGATAATTAGCCAAAGACCTAATTCACCCCCCCTCTTAGGTCTTTCACCTTCCTTGGTTCATTGATCACTGGTCCTCCTTCTCACATCTTTTGTTTTCCCTTTCCTTTTCTCATGCTAGGCTTCTTTGTCCTCACCTGGAGCTACAACACTTGAATACACTCATTAGTTATTGAATTTTGAAATCCCTAAGCTTCTTCTAAGATTGGTCAAACCTTTCTTCGGCCAATGGCTTAGTAACGATATCATTAATTTGCTCATTAATGCAAACATGCTTTAAAAAAGTATTACTCTTAGTAAAGTGATCTCTAATGAGATGAAGTTTGATCTCTATATGCTTTGTCCTAGTTTGTTAAATAGTATGATGATCAAATTTGTTGCATTAGTGTTATCATATAACATAGTCGCACATTTAAAATATAGACCATAATCACTTAGAGTATCAATAAGGTAATAGAGAATGTGTTTAACAGCAATCAAATGAGACTCTTTAGGACATGATGAAATCTAGCACAAAAGCACATGACAAACATAATATTGGCTCTACTTGCTGTCAAATAGAATTGACTACTCCTATGAAACCTTTTTATCCTTGTCAAGCATAGTTGATAAACTTATGGAAGTGCTTATTCCTTAACTTGATTCATGAAAGTGCCATCCTTGGTTTTCTTGATTTGTAGGCCAAGAAAGAAATTGAGTTTTCCTATCATGCTCATTTCAAATTTACTTTGCATCAACTTGGCAAATACATCACAAAGTGAAGTATTAGAAGCACCAAAAATTGTATCATATATTTGGACAAGTTATAGATCATTGTTACAAGAGGTTTTTTTTTTTCTTTTATAATAAAAAAATAGTTTCAACCTTTTCTCTTGAAAATTCTTTTGAAAGAAGAAAAACACTCAATTGTTTTATACCAAGCTCTAGAAGATTGTTTTAAATCATACAAAGCTTTGGATAATTTAAAAACATGGTTAGGAAACTTTTCATGATCAAAACCGGGTGATTGTTCCACATAAATCTCTTCCTCAATAGAACCATTTAGAAAAGCACTTTTGACATTCATTTGAAATAACTTAAAACCTTTAAAACAAGTAAAAGTCAAATGCATTCTTATGGACTTAAGTCTAGCATTCGGAGCAAAGGTTTCATCATAATCAATTCACTCTTCTTGATTAAATCCTTGGGTGACAAATCTAACCTTGTTTCTAGCAACTTCTCCGAATTCAATAAGTTTATTTCTAAAAAAGAAATTTAGTTCCAATAATGGAATGATCATGAGATTTAGGAATATCCAAATTTTGTATCTTTCAAATTTACTTAATTCCTCTTGCATAGCAAGAATCCAAAAATCATCACACAATGCATCATTAATACTTTTAGGCTCATATGAGATAAAAGAATAAAGTAATCGATAAAATACCGTCTTATGTGTACTCATTGGGAGATATCACCAATGATTTGCTCCTTAGGGTGGCCTTTTTGGATATCCTAAGTTGATGGGGAGCTCTTGGTCACCACTAGGTTTGTCATCTTGATTTTGTTCAATCATTTCTTCCTCATTGGTATGATCCTCCAAAGTTGGTGCTTGAAGATGGGTTTGATAGTCATTCATAGATGTACCTACATCATCTTCATCTTTTCTTTCCAAGCAAATGTAAGATTCATCAAAATAAACATGAATGGTTTCCTCATCATATAAGGTTCTCCTTTTTTTTTTTTATAAACTCTATATGTCTTTTTGTTAGAAGAATAGCTAAGAGATATACCTATATCCGTCTTTCTATCAAATTTAAGTAAGTTATCACAAGTATTCAAGATAAGAAATTTATAACCAAACATTTTAAAATATGCAATTTGAGGAGTTATATAAAAGAGAACTACAAAAGATGTTTTTCTTCAAAATGATCTTAAAAGAATTCTATACATCATAGCATGTGTTGTTTATGGCTTTGGCTCAAAAACAAATTTTTGAAGAATTTTCACAAAGCATAGATCTAACCAATTTTTGCAAAGTTCAAATTTTCCCTTCAATAACACCATTTTGTTGTATGAAATTCAATTTTCATCACAAATTTTGTAAAGACTTGGTTGTAAATTTCTCCCATTGTCACTTCTAATGGAAATCAATTTTGCACTCAAGAGATGTTTGAACCTTTTTAAATAGTTTTACAAACTTATGAAACACTTCATCTTTTTGAGCAAAGAAGACTACTAAAGTAAATATTGAGAAATCATAAACTACTACTAAGGCATACTTCATGTCATCAATACTAGAGTTCCTCATAAGTCCAAATCAATCCATATGAACAAGCTCAAGATGTTTTGAGGTATAAAAGCATTTCATGGGTTTGAAAAAATTCTTTTGTTTGTTTTCCATATTAACAAGTATGTCAAAGACAATTTTCTCAAAGCACATTTTTAGCAATCCTCCAAATAAATCTTGAGAGAAAAGTTTGTTCAACAAATCCATGCTCACGTGATCAAATCTCCTATGTCAAGAAAATCAATCATTATCATAAGCAACAAGACATTCAAGCTTATCAAGATAAAACACAATTTGAAATATTTTGTGAGTAATTGATCAAAATCACAAAATATCATTTTGTCATACAAGTTCGGGCGATCGAACTTATGGTCTACATTTAAACTTCAAATCCGAACATTTTGTAAAGTTTCATAAAGATGTTTTTGGCCAAGCAAATGCATAAATTTTCAATCATAGCTATTTTAATTATTTTTTCATGACATATAATCAATTTCAAGAACATATCAACCATGAATTCAATCTCATATCCTCAATGTTACCTAATCAACTTCATAGAAGCAATTGACAAGTCATGGTTGGCAAATTTTCAACTTTTAACAAAGGGATTCTTAACTGAAACTTTGCATGTTGGCATTTAATATCACACAATTGACTAATGCTAAGTAAGTTATAGTTCAAATCAGTATACTAAGCAACATTTGTTTAAAAAGAAGAGAGGAACCTTTACCAACATTGGTTACTCCAAGAATTCCTCCTTTCTTCTTGCCTCAAAAACAAATCCTTCTTTGGTTGCTTTGACCTTGATTATAAATGAGGTGTTTTCTATTATTCTTTAAGCCAACATCATCAATATACCTCTTAGTTGTGCTTGAGTTTGAATTGAAGTGTACCTGCAATAAAGGAGAGGAAGTATCCTTTGGTACCCATACTTTCTTGGGTCCGTGGGGGTTAGTAATAGTTTCCTTAACTCTACAAATGATTTTTATACCATTCTCTACTTTTCTTTTAACATAACATTTGGTGACTTTATGACCATGTTTTCCACAATAAGTACAACAAGTATGATGCATGGAAGTAGAAGTAGCTTTAACAAAGAATTTGTTATATTTTGGCACATTGTTTACATAATTATAACCAAGAGCATTTTTGACAAGAGGAGATCTTTGAGCTCCAAGAATTTTATCAAGATTTTCCCTTCCTTTTGTAAATTTTTTGATACATGATGTAAGGTCATCAACCTTCTTTTTCGAAGTCTCATGATCAACAAGCATTCTTTCAAGAGACAAAATCTTTTCACAAAGAATCTTATTTTCAAGGGACATGTTTTGTAAAGAGACATTTAAAACTTCTTTTTCAATATTCAAACAATCAATAGATTCAAGAAGTCTTTTGTTTTCACAATATAATTTTGAATTTTTATTCAATAACTCATTAATTTTGAATTTCATTTCCTTATTTCTTTTTGAAGCCTTTTTTAATTCTTCATACATTTCAACAAATAATTCATTAGGATTATCAATATCATCATCACCACAAGTAGAAGTAGAAGAAGTGAATTGTACCTCATCATTTATTGCCATAAAGCACATATTGGCTCTTTCCTCATATGTTACTTGAAGAAGTCTCCACATATCGTGAGCGGTGTCGCATTCACTCACTCGATTGTATTCATTCACGTCCAATACACAACTCAAGATGTTCATTGCTTGGTAGTTTAAAGTAATCTTTCTTGAATCATTCTCATCAAGTTCCTCCATAGGCTTTACTTCCTTTGTAATTCCATCAGCCTTTATTCTCATAGGCACATAGAGACCTTTCTCAATGATACTCCACAAATCAAAGTTAATAGAACAAATAAAAATTCTAATTCTAGATTTCCAAAGTGTATAATTAGAACCATCAAACAAAGGAGGTCTATTTGTAGATGAACCTTCCATATAAGGCAAATTTGATAAATTAGCCATATAATATTTACTTCTAGGTTGTTAGACCTTAAAAAGAAGACCTAGCTCTGATACCAATTGAAAGACCTAAGAGGGGGGGGGGTGAATTAGGTCTTTGGCTAATTATCAAAAATTTTTTCCTTTTTGCAAACCCTTTGCCTTAATAAAAGCTCTTCTTGAAATTCACAAACTTCTAGTTTATATGTGATTTGATGGTTAAGACAAGATTATCAAACTATAAGATCACAACCAATCAATCAACAACTATGAACAAATAATAATAACACAAGTATGTAACAAGTAAAGCTATAAAGAAACGAACACACGATTTATAGTGGTTCGATCTCTCCAAGATCTACATCCACTACCTTGAGTCCACACTCAAGGATTTCAACCAATTCACTATATGCTCAATTTAGGCAATTACACAAGAGGCTCATCCAACAAGAATTTTACACCAACAACCTCCTTTGTAATCCTACAAACAAGGCTCACCCTTCCACAAGGATTTTATATCTAAAGACCAATCGAATCCAAGGCTCACCCACACACGGGTTTTACACCACAACCTTGATTAATCTAGTCTATGCCTCACCCTTACCAAAAGGGTTTTACGTCACAAGATAACCTTGTATCAATCATAATAATAGTGTAAAGAAAGAGTTTGGATGTTACCAACACTTCTTGGTGGATGAATACAATTGCTAGCACCACTTTACTTCTTGCCTTTGGAATCTTGAATTTCAACCTTTTAGCACAAGTTAGAGAGCTTTTCAAATAATTTTGATGTAAAACAAGTTAGAGCTTGAAGGATTTTGAATGTTCAAAAGTTGTTTTAAAAATCTGGAGTTTGTGGCTTTTATAGATTTGAAAAATTGGCTTTAACAGTCATAAAACGGCTAGTTTCAGAAAATTAGGACGATCAAATTTTTCGTCGAATTTTTTGCTACAAAAATCGGACGACCGAATTTTTTTTAATGCGTCCAAATTTTCTTCTGAATTTCTCTGGAAGAACAGTGATCATGCTGAAGGCCAAAATTCGGACGACCGAATTTTTCTTCATGCGTCTGAATCTTCTTCCGAATTTCTCTGGAAAAACAGTAGCAAACTTTTGCTACAAAATTCGGACAACCGAATTTTTTGGAAGCATATTCAAACTTTGTAAAATCATTTGAAATTTAACTTCAATAAGTTTGAAAAACATTTGGTATGTATAGAAAACTTATTTAGACATATATAAGTTTGAAAAACCAAAATCAAATTCCTTTGATTATATAAAGTTTACTTAAAAACTTTTAGGACACAAAACCACATTCATCAAAAAATTCATTCAAAAACTTTTAAGATCATAAGACTCATTTTATGCTCTCTTATGCATTCAATAGATTCCAAGGCTTAAGAGTGTAGAGTTTACAAAGTTTACCTATTAAGCACATGTAACCTACATTTCATGTCTTCAAAGCCTTCAATCATGTTGAACAAACTCTTCAATCTTCAATCACTTTGACATATTAGCGTTGTTCTTGCATTATGGCTTCAAAGTAATGAGACTTCATACTTCTTAGTTTACAAAACCAATCACACAACATACAAGAATATTAGTCCTCATCAATATTTGTCATTAATCAAAACTACATGATTTGCCCTTAGGGCTAACAGTATTTGACAAATTGTTTTCTTCACTTACTAAAATAAATAGTTTATGTTATAATCATTCAATGTTGGATGAAAGAAGTAGTATGAAAAACGAAATAAATTGGATATTATAATAGTTTTCTTAATGATATTTTAGGAATATTTTATGGTTAAGCTATAATTAGTTTATTTTAGGAATATTTTATGGTTAAGCTATAATTAGTTTATTTTAGAAATATTTTAGTATTAAAATAATTATTTAAATATTTGATTTATTTTCTTTCTCATTTTTATAAGTAAATTCATAAATTATTTTTTAAAAATTTTAATCACTTCACCCTTCTTGCAGGTATTCTCAGCAGATTCAAATTTTGTTTTCTTTTTCTTCAAAGAGCTCAAAGTTTATAAGTATTTGATTTCTTTAATTTTTTTCTTATTTTTATAAGTAAATTCATAAATTAATATTTAAAGTTTTAATCATTTCATCATTCGTACAAGTAGGTTGGAGCGTTTCTTATTCAATTCTTTATTTTTTTAGAATGACAAAGAAATAAAGTTAGGAGTTTATTATTTTTTTCAAATATACATAATAATGGGCATGTATAATTGTTTTTACAACATCTTCTTACTATTACTTACACTTACTTTTAAGTGAATAAATTTTTTTATTAAAAACATAAATTTATTTCATAGTTGTAATTTTTTAAAAGTATATTTCAGTAATTATTATTAAAAATAAAAAATAATACCATGCATAGCACTGGCTTTTGTGCTCGATATGAGAATTTTAGCAATGATATGAGAACTTTTTAATTTCAGAAAAACTTTTCTTTGACATTTTTAATATAAAATACTAATATCTTTTATTTTGTAAGTTATTTATTTTTTAGAAGTAGAGAGAGACAAAGTGGGGAAGAGAGATTTTAATGTTCACCATAATTTTATTGCAAATTTTTTTTCTTAGCGTGGATTTTTTTTTAAGAATTAATGTAAGAATATCACAATTAAAATAGATTTACTTTGAGATTTTAATATTCTTGCCTTTTTAAAAATGATAAATAAGTGTAATATATTAATATAAAATTAATAATTTACAAATCATTAATCTCTTTTTGAGATTTTTTAATGAAAAAGTGTCAAAAATTTATATAAAATAAATAGTTTATGCTATTGTATTTGAAAAAAAATTTCTTTGCTTACTAAAATAAATAGTTTATGTTGTAATCGTTCAATTTTTTATGGAGGGGGTAATGTAAAAAAGAAACTGAACTAGATATTACAATAATTTTTTTCTCTTAAAGATTTGATCATGATGATATTTATGGAACATTTTGTGCTTAAAGTATAATTAATTTATTCTAGGAATATTTTAGTATTACAATAGTTGTTTAAGTATTTGATTTATTTTCTTTTTGATTTTTATAAATAACTTCATAAATTAGTATTTAAAGTTTTAATCATTTCAACCCTCATGCAAAGTCGAGGTATTTCGAATTGTTTGTTGACACGGACAAAGTTAGGGAAAACCTCTGAAATTATTTCAATATTGAACCTTGGAGATATAAGAGTTTCGAATCGAATCTCTTTAGAAAGAAGATTTTGTCTCTCATGGTAGCCTATTCCAGCCCCCTTACGAAACTTTCGTTATTGGGTTAGCCATACACTTCACATGTTTCTAGTGATTCACATGGCATCATCAAATGATACAAAAGTCTTGGATAAGAATCTACAACGCATTAGAACGCCCTTGTTGACGATCCTTTACTTCGACAGCATCTAGGTTTCTCGAATAAGTGTTCTCGCCAAGCAGATTCAAGTTTTTTTCCATTTTCTTTAAAACGCTCAGAGTTATTTAAGTATGTAATTTTTTATTCTTTCTTATTTTTATAAATAACTTCATAAATTAGTATTTAAAGTTTTAATTTTTTCATCCTTCGTGCAAGGAGGTTGGGGCGTTTCTTACTCAATTCTTTATTTATTTAGAATGACAAAGAAATAAAATTAGAAGTTTATTATTTTTTTCCAAATACATATAATAATGGACATATATAGTTATTTTTATAACTTCTTCCTACCACTACTTATAATTACTTCTAAGTGAATAATTTTTTTAAACACATAAATTTATTTCGTAATTATAATTTTTTTAAAAATATATTTTAGTAATTATTATTAAAAATAAAAAATTTAATATTCGTGCATAATATAGATTTTAACGCTAGTTTTATATAGAATGAAAATGACAGGGTGGTCTTTTTCATGTAGACGATTGCATTTGGTCCGTGCAATTAGAGGTGTCAACGGGTTCGGGACACCCTGTCCCGAACCCGGACTCGATTGACCATTATTGGTACTGGACTTGACCTGATTACCCGATGGGTCCAAATAGGGTGGACCTGTACCCTACCCTATAGGGTCTCGGGTCGGGTTCAAATAGACCCGATAAGGTATTTTAATATAATTTTATAGATAATTAATTGTTAGATCAAACACATCTAACGGTTATAAAAAATTTAAGTATATAAAATATTTATTATTTAAAATTTAATCAGGTAATTGGGTCTATCAAACACATCTTTATGTATCGTACACGTACTCGTTTAGAAGATGTACTGTCGGACCGGTTTAGAAGATGTACTATCGAATTCGAGTCCAAATAAATGAATATAAATATTATTTCAGACTCAAAATTATCAGATCGGGTTCGGATAAGACCCGACCTTGTCACCCTACGTGCAGTGCGCGGCTGTTTGGCCAATGGTCCACTTCCACAATTATTATTCCAATAGAAAAATGCGCAACAAGGAAAAGCAAGCTAAGAAGTCTTGTGTTTTTTAGAAATACAAAGATGCTTTATGCTCAAATTATATATTTTTTAAAATATTTAAAAATTAAAATTTTTTAAAATAATTATATATTTTATCTAACTTTTTATTATTAAATTCTTAAGTTAAAAAAAATTAAATTCTTAAACATATTGAACTTTCAATTAACTACTTTATCTTTGTTGATTTAAAGAATTAAGTTTTACTAACATATTATTTCTAGTACTAAAATTTTAAATTAATAGAGATATTATAGTAATTTATTTATAATTAAATTATTCTCTTTAAATTTTTTAAATCAGAATAAAATATTTAATTTCTAATAAAGGAGATATAATTTTTTTGGCTAAATAAAGTTTAATCCAATATTTTCTCGAACTGTTTGAAATCCAATATACTCATCATATCATCGATTTTGCGCTTGGGTTTGTTGATTTGTTTCATTTGTGGACAATAAGAAATCAAAAAACAAATAAAACATTTCGCCTTTGGAAACACAGCCTAAGCAACGGACTGGCTCAAAAAGCAAACCACATGTTGAACACATGACAACATGCGTTCACACTGGAAGCAGAAAAGGACAAAAAATGGTTGCCATCCATACAGGGCTTTGATATATACCTGTGGCTAGTGCGCTTGGTCCGCGGACCGTTTCTTCAATTGCCCTGTTTCACAATTATTATTATAATTGAAAAAAATGCAAATTAATAAATTTAGGACCGTTTCTTGCTTATTGGTAATCATTAATCAATGGGGAAGAGCCTAAGCAGAAGTTGCAACTTTTGGAAAGGCCTAGAACGTGTCATTTGGATACGCAAATCTTCAACCACATATAATTGAGTGATCAGTGTGTTCACATAATTGGGTCCATCTTTAACAACTATCTGTTAAGAAAGCACGTGTGAAAGGAATTTTAAAGTCGCCGTAAATAGCCAAGTAGTATGAGATGTCGATGGTGCAGTGATAAATCCCCTATCAAAAAGAAAAAGGTTAATGTCTGTTTTTAACTATTTTTGTATTTTTATGTTCAAATTTTTATAAATATAAAATATTTTTATTTAACTTAATATACTCTGTCACTAGTTTAAGAAATAACTGACTCAATTATTTAGTCTTTAAAAATTAATCATTTAATTATGTAAATAGTATTAATTAAATGAAGTAATATGATATTTTATGATAAAAACGCTTTATATTGAATGAACATATGAAGTTTTTAAATGTATATTTGTGAATTTTGTCCCTTCAAATGTATATTTCGCCCACAAATTTTTTTTTCTAATTTATTAATAAACTTTAAAAAGACAAATCAAATTTCTAGCATCAAATAATTTTTTTCTAAATTTGCCTTTCTTTTTAATTTAATCCTCTTATTTTTAGTTGGACTATTATTTATCTTTTTTAATTTTTCAAATTACATTTTTGACCTTCTTGGCGTGACCTTTAGTTAAAATATAGTCTTTTAAATGGTAAGTTTTACTTTTTTTTTTCCTTCTTTAAATCAAGTTGAGTCTCATCTTTAAATTTTGTTTTAATCCCCATTAGCCTTAGTTCTTCACTCTCAATACTAAAATCCTGGATTATGTAGACTGTATTTAATAATATTCACAGACTATTAAACACTTAAATTATCTTTAAAAAGAAATAATAAAAGACATATCCTTTTTTCTTATTTATTTTTAGCTGATTAATTGCAGCGTAAAATTTTCATTGTTATCCCTGCGTATTAAAAGGAAAGAAAAGAGAAATAATAGAAGGGATTCAGTTATTACTATATTATTCATACTAATTAACGAAGCTCTAGTAGAACTCATTTAATAATAGATGAAGTTTATATATGAAACATTTGTTCAGCTTTAAAAGCTGGACATTCCTCATGTGCATTCTCAAAATAAATGTGAGTGTTTAATTCGGAATATTAAGGTTGTATTTGGACAATGTTTGGTCAGGTCAGCAACAAGATCGGATTTTATTTTTCCTCTCATAAAAAATTTATTTTTATAAAATCTAATATAGAAAATTTTCAATTAAATATAATTCAAATACACCCTAAATATAATAAAATAATACGATACGTTAAGAATTTAATTATTTACCACATTTTAGTAATACACTATTATTGAGTAAACCTGAAGTTTACCTTGATTGAAAAAAATATTATTATTTGGCTTGACTAGGCCTGTCAATGAGTAGGTCTGGTATACCAGTTACACCCGTGTACCCAGACCCAAATCCGGACCCGATAATACATATCCTAATCGGGTATGGGTACGGTACGCAATATTCTAGACTTGATAGACCCAAGACTCGATTAAATTTTTTAATAATAAATATTTTATATACTTAATTTTTTTACAATCGTTAGATGTATTTTGATCTAACGATCATTTAAATTTTTTTTATGTATTATTTTTTTTTATTTTTAAAATTTTTATCGAGTCTACCCAGACCTGAACCGAAACCCTATAGGGTCGGGTCCGGGTCCATCCTATTTAGACTCGCCTGGTAAACGGATCGGGTCTGGTACCGATAGGTGTCAGTCGGGTCCGGGACAGGGTGTCTCGGACCCGTTGACACCCCTAGGCTTGACCAGTTAAATCATTCCAAATCAATAAAGTACTAAGTTTCCATTAGAAACTTGTAAAACATTTTTTATGTTTTCTAATCTAGTGAATTTTTTATACTACTTGTTCTTAAGGTAAATTGATAACACTTATAAAATATGGCAATTGAATGTGCTTTTTGAGATGTAATCAATGCATCGATAATATGATCATATATATTGACTTTCAACTTGTATTTTGAAATTTCTTGATTATGAGTTTATGTTTAAGATTCTCTCATTTACACAATGTCATGATAAAACAAGATATTCTTTATTAAAAAAATAAAATTGATATGCAATGATTTTGATCAAAAGTGATAATGATAAGACATATTGACTATAACATCTAAGAATTTAAAATATGAATGCGTTGGTTTAATGATATTCTAAACAGGGAAGTAAACCATCAAAAATGGTGTATTTCTTTTCCTTCATTAGATAATTTTTTTGCAAGCTCTTTTTTGATATTGTTTTAACAAGGTATATTCTTTAACTTATGGACATCCAAGAGAAATGTTATGAAATTAATAAAATATGTGAATGTCTATATTAATGTGTTTCTTAAAGAGATCTCAACTTTTAAAATACTACTCTTGATTGGTTTACATTTCTCTTCTCTAATAGAGTTTGTGTTTCCTAAAATGTGTATATTTTGACTTATTGCCATTACTAAGTGACTTTGGTCTTGATTATTAAATTTTGTTTTCTCTCTCTATATTCTCTCTTCTCTTTTGTTCGTTAACTTTATATTGTTGTTATTCTAAACATTGCTTTCACTTTAATTTATAGTATACTCAACGTTGTCGATACTCAAATTCATAGCAAAAATTATACATTTAATTAGCAGTTTAAGTTAATATTTAAATATTATTTTTTTTCTCGTTGAAAGTTAAAAAAGAAGATAAAGAAAGAGTATCTATCTATTTGGTGTTGCTTTATACTTTGTAAATGTTAATTTTATCTCTATTCAGTCTCATCTTTGATATAAAACATCAAGAAAATTTTTTAATTAAATACCTCAAGCAATTTAATCATCAGCCACAACTTGGAAGAAAAAAATAAAAAGAAAAAATAACATATAATTTATCTAACACCCCAAAACTTGTTCTTCAGTTTCACAAAACTTCACAACTAATCTTCTAAATTTTGAATCTGTTATAAATTTGGGCGGCGGCAACGCAAAATTAAAAAGAAAACGGTACTCAATATGTTTGTAGAATAATAATATAAACTGAAGAATAAAAAGAAGAGAGAATATAGAGAGAAAAAGTAGAACTCAAGAATCAAGACTCATCCATCTTATTAATATCATCATATAGCCTCTATATATAGGCTCATAATACAAGAGTTTATGAAAATCTAAACTCTAATAGGGAAAGGAAATCAAATCCAATTAGGAGTAATATTGTGGGAGTTCAGCTCTCTTCAGGAAAACGACTAATATGAACATCCACATATTATGAATTATTTCATAATACTCCCCATTGGATATTCATAACATAAAGAATATGCCTCGTTAAAACCTTACTAGAGAAAAACATCCCGTGGAAAAAAATATCTAGTGAAGAAAAAAGAGTACACTATCCTTTATGTGTTACTGCCCTCTTTAGAGCATCATTGTACCAACACATTAAAAATCTCAATTCTTAAATATTACAGTTGGTATGCCTCAATGAATAAATCTTCGGGATTATCACTTTTGATTGGAGCATTTGCACATCAATATCATTCTTCTTATACAGAATGACTTGTCATATATCATTCAATATATTTTTGAATTTCATAATCCAACAACATAGTTGGAATTTATCTCATAGAAAATATTATATAAATATCTCAGATATAATTGATCATTAATTTTAATCACGCACATTTCAACCAACAACATAAATTACTTTCTCTTCAATACGAATTGAAGAGCAGTTGAAATAATAAATATCACACTGTCACTATGTGTGCATAACTTGTGTGGATCAAATGAACAACCAATACCTTAGATATCTATCTCAACAAGAGTTGAATTTTTCTCAATAATTCGAGATCAATTATCCATAGAGATATTAAAGGACAAGTATAATATCATTCCAAAGTCATTGGATTATAAAAAAATCAAAAGAATAATATCTATTCGTGTGCACCACTTGCGCAGAAATATGGTACTTCATGACAAAAAAGTCTTCATTATCCTCTCATATATATAGAGGATCTTTATCAATATCTAATGGCTATTGGAATATTTAGTGAGATGCAACATGATATGTCCATGTAAAATCTTACTTTTATTGATGAATAGATTCCATCTTCTAGATGTTTAATTTGTAAATCAAGACTTGAAGTTGTTGATTGCAATTCTTAGTTCAACAATAACTTTCCTTAGAAAACTCTTCAGGAGAAACAACGTAATCACCTAATCCTCTTTATTTCGAGAATCTTTATTTTCAGAACAAAAAATTAGTCACGTTTCAAGCGTGCTTTAAAATGATATGTTATAAAACATATATTTTATCCTACTGGGACATTTAGCAAATAGAAATATTTATAAATAGAATATTCAATTTGATAACTCTTCTAGAGTTAGCAAAAGTATCAAATAATTGATTTGCAACACTACACAAAATAATAATATATTGAACTTCTAGTTCACTAGTGTGCATGGACTGAGATGCTTGATGATGTTCCCATATAATATCTTTCTTCTAGTGTCAATTTTCTCCCCCTAATTTGGAAGAAACTAATGATAGAAGAAAATCATTTAAGGCAAGTATAATCAAGTCTAATACAAATTTCATGGACATATTTAATATTTCAATATCATACTTTTAACAAGTATTCATTAAGACAATGATGTTACGTTCTTCAAAAACAATTCATTTATATGCTTCAAGCATATCAAAATCCTTCAGGGATTTTATGGGCAGTTTAAATATGAAAATACTTGCATCCACCACCAGAAAATCTATTTCTTCATAATGTATACCAGGCCTTTTACGAAGAATTTCATGTCATAAGAAATGAAAAATACTCATTTTCAAGTTCGCATTGTAATTTCTAACAAATATCAATTTCTATCCTTCTAGGATTATACGTACACTTTTGGTGTACTTGATAATTGTACGAACTTCTCATATTTTCCGTGAGAACTCTATTTATATTTTGATTTATAAATCAAAATTTTGAATCTTGGTCTGCAGACCTTTTATTCAAGATCCACATTCTAATTCACAATAATATACGCATAAGTATCATTGTGTCGACGTCTATCAGTTCCATTCACGACATGATTATTGAGAGCTCAAAATTTATCACAACTTTTAGATACCTGAATTTCTTCTGAAAATAATAATAAAATCATGTCTAAGAAAACTCTACTAGAGTTTTCACCTCATCGACATAATTATGACCATCTTAATTATTTGCTCCTTTCATATACGAAGATGTATTACTATTTGAAACCGATTAATCTACCACGTTTCTCTTGTGTCTCAAATTTATGTGGTAGTTTGTCCTTCTGGGACATCAAATATAAAAGAAGCATTTAGCTAAATTTTTAGTCAATATTATGCCTGTCTATTCATCTATTGAACTTCTAACTATCTTGAGAATCAAAATGAGACACAAATGGCTAAATTCTTTTTCCGACTATATCATTTTCCTTCTTTTGAATACCCATCTCAATACTTTATGGTGGAATAATATATAGTTTACATTCAAATTTTCGATGGGAAAACACTTGGACAATAAATCCAAGAACCAAAGAGGAGAAGCATAATGTTATGTTAGGGAAATACGAACATGTGCTCGTACAAAATAATTCATACAAACCAATTTAAGGCATTTATGGTCCTATAAGACCATTTACTATGACCATATTCTGCAGGATGTTCAAATATTCAATAGACATAAAATAACATCCTTATTTCTAGGACAAATTGTGTAAATGGGAGAATCTTAAATATGAGCTCATTATGAAAGAATTGCAAAACAAGTCAACAATATATTTGACTATGTTGTTGACGCATCGACTATTCATTCCAAAAACACATTCAACCCCAAAGTTTTATAGGTGATATAAATTTGTCTTAAACAAGGTAGCGCAAAAGAATTCATTAGATTATGAAACATAAAGAATATTTTACAAGTTCCTAATAAAAATTTCGTATTTGATTGATTTGGGATAGTCCAACCGATCATGCCAATTAATAATATTTTTCAATCAAAGTAAACTTTAGATTTACATAATAATGTATATGAATCATATAGACTTGGTACAATATAAACTCAAAGAGAGAAATGGTAGTTTCTCAAATTTAAATTTCCTTCTTAGGATGATAGTAGTAATGCATAGAGATCAAAATTTTCTCATCCACTATCTTGATATTGATCTTGAAGAAGATCATTAAAAATTTAAACAATATTTCATGAAATTTTGTGGGGAATAATGCATTACATGATTGACGTGTGACCTTTTAGGTCAGTAGCTCTTCAAAAGCTTTTAATCAATTAGATCTTCGAGAGCTTTTAGTCAATTAACTCTTCTGGAGCTTTTACATTACCATTTATACTCTCAATTTTTTTCTCATATAATTGATAAGGCATATTTCATTTTTACCATTATCGAATCCAAAATGAATCAAAGTAAAATAATAATACTAGAATCTACACATATATAATATAAAATTAAAACTTTAATCATAAATAAATATGCCAAATTATTTGTTATGGATATTCAAAGAGTTTGGCTACATTTACATATAAAATATCAACATTGAGTAGCATAATCAACTATTAATAGCATGTAAAATTTATCTCAACATTTTTATCTCATTTCTCAACTGATATGTAATAGAGATGTAAAAATTGTTTGATGTATAATATGTAGGTAACAAACTTCTTTCATATCGCATTGATAATATCTATTAATATGAAGTGTTAAAATTGTATTTTCTCCTTTTTCCTTCTCATTATTTTCTCAACTTCTGGTGAGAATATATATTTTAAGAATTTAATGAGTCATCATTGTCATCCTTATGATTATAAGAATTATCTCTATCATAATTGTAGCCAATACCAGAATTTCTTGGTAAGTAAACAAAAAATCTAACCGTATTCGCTTCAGAGAATAATATATCAAGCTTTATAAAATTTAATCAACCACTCATTCTTTTAATCAACCTCAATAAGATACGATGTCAATAAATTTGAGATCTTTTTTTTGATATTACTACTGCAAGAGATATTCGATACATGAGAAAGGAGAATATATTTTGTACATAATGTCTATTGAAAATGAATTTTAAATAGAATAGGATTTTGCATACTGATAAGTGTGAAAATCTATAAGCACAAGTATATCTAATAATAATAGGGTTTTGGTAGACAACTATATTTTGATAGTTGTACCTTCATTTAAGCTGTATCTCAAAAATAAATATATATTTCATGATAAGATATGTAGCCTTCAGAGTTTGAAAAAAATGAATAGAAAGGAAAACAAAGTATTCATTTTTAATAGTAACTTCAAGACCCATTATATAAAGTGGATTTCATCATGAATCTATGATAAAAAGTTATGCTCATGATATTAAAGTCACGTATTCAAGTTTAATTATATTTGATATAGTAAATAAGAAAAGAATAAACTTTTTCTGAGGAAAGGACTTTTTACCTTGAAGAGAAGCTTCAAAGTTTGGCCTTGGAGAATCTTACTTTATTGAATCTTTCATTAGATAGCAAATCGTGCTGATAATATGTTATAAATTTGGGCGTCGAAAATGCAAAATTAAAGCAACAGCGGTGTTAATATATTTGTAAAATAATAATATAAACTGAAGAATAAAGAGAAGAGAAAATATAGAGAAAAAAAGTAAAACTCAAGAATCAAGACTCATCTATCTTATTAATATCATCATATAGCTTCTATATATAAACTCACAATACAAGAATTTACAAAATTCTTAACTTTAATAAGAAAAAAAATCAAATCTAATCAGATATAATATTATAAAAATTCAATTCCCTTCAAAAAACTTAACTAATATAAATATCTATATATTATAAATTATTTCATAATAAATTCAAATAATAGTCATCGTAATAATTTCAAAATATATAGCCTTTCCACAAAACGAAGTGCGCGTACAAAGCAAGTGCTTAGCGCATAAAGAACTATCCATCTAATCAGTTGGACAGATGCGTAGCAAATTCTGAATCCATTCGGAAAAAACGGTTTTACACCTCCCTAGAATCCATTCCCATCATTATTCTCCTGTCCTTCTTGTCAAGTCTTCTTTTAGGCTTGAATTATTGTGGCTCCATCATCCTGAATTCCTTAATATTCTGACTTCCAGACTATGTAAGCTCTTTAAAAAGATTTAAACCGCAAGTTATCTTCCCCAATAAGAATTCCTTTGGCAACATTTTAAATAGGAAAAAGAAAATATTGGCAAGACTATTAATGTTGATTACATAATAATTAATGAAGAGTAATATCTTAGATACAAGACATGTAAGGAAGTAGAAAATATTCTTATAAATGGATGCATTAAAGCTATAATCAAAATTATACTCTCTCTATTTTATTTTATTTAATAGTGTTTGACCAGACACGAAATATTATATAAAAGTTTGAATTGTATTATAAAAGTAATATAATATAATAAAAAATAAAAAATATATGAGTTAGTAGGTACTTTATGTCAAATCTAAATATATAAAAGTAATATATAATAGGGTTAGTAATTGATTGATAATATAAAATATATTAAAATATTTTATTTTATAAAAAATTTTAATTATTTCAGAATGTCTATCAATGAGAAGTAATCAGAAAAAAAATCTCATCACTAATTAGAGATGTGATAGAACTCTACCATCCATCTTCTGGATAATTTTTGCAAACAAAGTCCTTTTATAATTCTAAGCAAAAACAGATTGTGTGAGCTTGGTTCAATAAGAGAATTAAACAATTAATAGCAGAGTTGTTCAACAATATAAGAGCAATGAACACAAACAATTTTTAGTGGTTCGATTTATTAAAGATCTACGTCCACTACTTTAAACCTACACTTAAGGATTTCAAATAATCTACTATATGATCAAGTTCACAAATTACATAAGAGACTCACCACACAATGGTTTTAAACTCACAACCTCTTTAGCCATTCTATAAACAAGGTTCACCCTACCAAAGGATTTTATATCAACAAACAACCTTGAATCACAATTTCAAGGATCACCCTTATCTAAAGGATTTTATGTTATCAAGATAACCTTACAATGAGCTAGTAGAAAGCACAATTTAATAAAGAGAAGAGAATGTGTAGATGTTACCACTTGTTGGTAGATGATTACACAATGTTTCATGTTGTGTTTTGTTGTCTATGCCTTTATACTCAATTTTATCACAATCCTCAATAATTTGCACACAAACACAAGGCAAGTGCACCCATCGTTTAAATTAGTATAATGGCAAGCAAGTTTAAATATCGTATCTACGGGGATGGTTAAATACCATTACTCACTTCTACTCTATTGTTTAGCCTAACAAATTTGTTTGAGAAAATGGTTGGAATAATTACTAGGAAAAGAAATCTAGCTTAACTAATTAAACTAGCTTAACTAATCTTTGTTTGCAAGAGAGAAATCAATTGAGAAAACAATACTTGAATGGTTAATCCCCCTAGACTTACCTATGTGATAGAAATGTCCATTGGTTGATAAATTTCACTTCTTATGTTTGATGAAATTCCAATGATAGAACTCACTCTATCTCTAGATGAAAGTTCTCTACTCTTAGATTAATTAGTTAGAGTTGAAATCTCTTTCTAACCAAATCAACCCAAGAATGCATTAAGAATTGTGAATTTCCAATTAGAGAATCAAGAAGATGTTTAGGTTTCTATCTCTAGTCACCTAAATCATCCCCATTATTTGTGGATGGTCTATTTCACCTTCCTTTCTCAATTCCAAGTGAAAAAATCCAGATTTTGAATTAATTATCAATCACCCTTCATTTCTCAATTCCAAGTGAACAAAAATTCCAGATTATGCATCCATAATCCACTCAATCAATTCAACCATTCATACCCACAAATAATCCACAAGAAATTCGAATTAAATCAACCAAGGAAACAATTCATTCACATAGGCAAAATCTAGGGTTCATACCCATCCAAGTATTCAAAAGTTTAGCTCATCAACATACTACAAATCAAAGAACATAAACCAATAAAGAAAGAGTAAGAATTGCTCATTTTCATGGTGTAAAATCTTCTCTTCCTCAAGGTTGAAATTCGTCACTGTAGCATGGAGAAAATTGCAGCTTTTTCCATGAATCTTCAAGATGGATGTTCTCCTTCTTCAAGGATTCAATCTTCTCTCTTGATTTCTCTTGCAAGATTGATGGATTGGAAGAAGAATTTGGTGTGTTTTCTTGGTGTTTTGCTGTTTTCTGTCCACTCCAGCCCTCTCTCTCGTTTTTGCCCTAAAGGGGTATCAAAATCTGCCCCAAAAGAGAGAGAAATGCAGCTTAAAAGCAGCTTCAGATCGGCACAAACGGCACCGCTTGTCCCCAGTTTTGGTGCAAGTTTCTGCTGCCCGACTGTGACACTTTTTTGACTTCTAGGTGAATTCAGACCCCCAAATCGGCTGATCTAGGTCTTGATGTCTTCATGAAAGTTGTAGATCAGGATCTTCTCTTTCCACATAGATTTTAATCACATCCATTGAGCATCTAGAACGCAAGATATGATCATTATACCAAACTGTATCAAAAATGGAGCCCAATGCAGAACAGGTGAATTTGCAGCATAAGTAGGGTAGGAAAATGAACTCCGATTGACACAACTTTTACTATTCTGAAAACTTCATAATGTCTTCTATAATTGTCTAGAATACCACTTTTGCATTTGAAATCTTCATAGAGGTCAAAATCCGATTTGAAATATGTCTACCAGTCTATTTTTCCTCTGCATTTCTCTATTGTTCTTCATTGTGTAAATTTCCCTTATTTGCTTCATTTAATTCCAAATCTTCAATAATATCACCTAAAGCAAATAAGAGATAAAGGGAGTATAAATGGTGATTAAAACACCAAAATTTAACATAAAATCAAGCTCAAAATGATAATTATATGAAGCACTAATATAGAATATCAAACTCCCCCACACTTAGACATTGCTTGTCCCCAAGCAATACTACAAAACAATTAAGAAATTTGAACAATAATCCCCAAGAAATAAAGAATTGTTTGAAGTATTACAAAGGAGTGCAAAACAGAGAAAGCATTGCTTCTTGAGAAATCTTGAGCAATCTACACAATCAATCTAAAAGTCATCCTAATTATCCATCACAAAGATTAAAAAAATCACCCCCTTGTCTTACAATGTAAGCAAGAATCCGTGTGTGTTGTGTTTCCAGCTAATGCAAATGCTCAAAAATTATAAGAGTGAATTTCATGTTATTGGCCAAGGAATTCTCATCAAGAAAGCATAATACCCCATAAGCCCGGTATTCACAAAACCTCTCCACTAATACGGTAACCAAAATTTAATATCGATTAGGTAGGACTTTCATGCTTGTAATATTAGGCTCAGGGAAAGTTTAGGGTGCCAAACGAAGGTAAGGAATTCAAGATCAAAGAAATGAGAGCTAAAGAGAAAGGAATGAGATATAAAACAAAAGTAATAACCCTTATTAGCCACAAGGAATATCACCATTCCCCTACATTCAACCACAAACTCCCATTCTCTACCAAATCCCTTCACTTTGGATTCAACCACTTGCACATATTAAGCTTCAACCCACAATCTTTCCATCATCACCCATCTTTATCAACTCATAAATTTAACCTCAATCATGATAAAATTTACAATAATAATAATGAAAACATATATACATCTTGAAGGCATCAAGAAATGTAAGAAGCCTTCTCAATAATAGACAAATATATAACAATTTTTTTTTCTTTCTTTTCTCTTTCTTTTTTTTCTTCTTTTTTTTTTTTCATTGAGGTGTAATCCAATTCCCGATCATATAAAATCATCTCACAACTCTTTTTTTTTTTTTTTATAAACCCTACTTTTCCTATCATCTTCCATTCCACCCATTGTTCCAATTTCCACAATACTCTTTGCTAACTTAAGGGTAAAAATGCATTTAGCTCTCGCAAAGAAGGGTTAAATATAAAGAGTGGAGTTTTAAAATTTGAAAGAAGGAAAAATCTAGAATATAGATTGGAAAATTTATGCACAAAGGCTTCAAGAAATGGTACTACGGATAAAATAAAGAGCGGTGGTTAGAAAGGCTCAATCGGGACAAAGAAGGCCTATTACCATCATTTCGAGATCAAACTAAGGTTACTTACTCATTTCGCCTCAAGGCAAGTGAATGCGGGTTCTAGGGTAAAAGTTATGTTGAATTCTAAGGCCAATAGCACAAGATTCAATTCCATAATCATCACAACAAAAGCAAAGTGGAATGTGCTTAAACGATGAATTCTATACAAGCAAAGAATACAAAGGGTGCTTACTTAATCTAAATTTAAGGTACTAGTCATGGCCTTTAGAATGCTTGTATAACTACTCTTTGAGAAAAGATTAAACATGCAAGTCTTAAAATACCTTGAAGATTCCAAAAATAAAAACAAGCAAATTCAATAAATTAAAAAATCATGAAAATAGCCTATACTACTAAAGCCAACTAAACTCCCACACACTTAAGACAACATTGTCCTCAATGTTGGGAGGAAGAGGAACAACAAATTGCATAAATAGAAATATGTAACACAAACTACACAAGAAAGCCATACCAAACGACCAAACACACAAATAGTGAAAAACATGGCTGTTTCGTGCGTGAAGGCTGGGCGAAACCATATGAACAGCAAGCTGCACCTTCTATATACGTCACAGCAAAAAGAAATGAAACAAAGCTAGAAACAATGACATAATGAAAGCAGAAGTATAAAAACATACCAAGAAAATAAATAAATAAAAGGACCAAAATAGAAAAGAAAGAACTCCCCTTTGTTCATAAACTGCCGGCTCCACCACTCAAGCCTGGGATGAAGGAGCTTTGCGTGATATTCGGCGATGCCGGCAAATTGATGGCCCAAAATTTGTTGTTGCTCAAGGATTTGTTAATGCGCGATATGGAGTTCCTCGAGTTGCGGTTTTCTATGAAATGCTTTCTTTTTCAAAATCAGCCGTTAAGAGAAACAAGTCTACCAATGTGAAACTACAAATGCCACAAAGAACGTTACAAGTAATACACATAAAAAATGAAAAATTACAAATTGCTAAACAAGAAAAACAATTATCACTAAAATTTAAAACAAACAAGAAAGAACCAACCAAAATGAAAAAAAAAAAAAAGTGAACAGTACCCCTTGAACAGTACCTGGCGCCGCTTGGAGCACACCAAGCGGCGCCGTTTCAGCCCAGAAATGCTACAGTGAAACGCGATGAACAGGGTTTTTTTTTTTTTTTTTTTTTTGCCAAACTCAACTACAAATTCAATAACAAAATTTAACAAAATAATTTATTACAAACTTAAAAATCATACCAAACAACACATTATAAAACTCTTCACAATTCAAGGAAATTAAAATTTTCAAACTCAAAACCACATTAAACACAATTATGTACAAAAAACATTATACAACAAGTCTCAAACACAAGAACAGAGTAACAACATAAAATAGAAATTAAAACCAAAGAAAAAAAAAAATATGCACAAATGAAAAACGTTGCTTGAAGAAGCTTACTCATCCCCTAAGTCAATGGAGCACAAACATGATCGTCCCAAGTTCTTTCTCACTACAGTATGATGAAGTTTGAGTCTATGTTTGCTTACCATTAAGGTTCCCTTTTCCGGATGATAGATTTCTACTACTTCATATGGGAGTACCTTACTTACCACAAATGGGTCAATCCACTTAGATTTAAATTTACTTGTGAACAATCGCCATCGCGAGTCATTCAATAAAACTTGCTCTCCCGACTTGAAATCTTGATTTTGGTCAATGTTTTGGTCTTGCTTTATTTTCACCTTTAATGACGAATCTCTTGTACAATAGTTTTCCGCATTTCCATTGGAACCTTTCACATCAACCGCAATCTCTTCTACTAACTTATTCTTCTTCTTCTTTGCATCATTGCCTTTGATTAAAGATGGATCCAAAGAATATTTCACCAAGGTTTCCTGTAAAGAATTAGAGACATGAGCATCTATATCATCAATCTTACCATGAGAATGATTAGGATCTGAAGAATATTTCAAAGGTTTCAAAGCTTTAAGTACGACCTCCTCGTCTTCTACCCTAAGGGTTAACTTTCCTTCACTCACATTTATATTGGCCTTAGCAGTAGCTAGAAAAGGTCTTCCTAAGATCAAAGGAATCTCAACACTCTCATCCATGTCAAGTATCACAAAATCAACAGGAAATATGAATTTATCAACTTTGACAAGCACATCTTCAACAATACCCCTAGGATGTCTAACTCGAACCATCCGCAAATTGAATACTCATCTTAGTATGCTTTGGTTCACCTAGGCCTAATTGTTTGAAAACATTAAATGGCGAGCAAGTTGACGCTAGCACCCAAGTCGACTAATGATTTATCAAAAGAAAGACTACCAATATTGCAAGGAATATTAAAACTCCCCTGGATCTTTTAGCTTTTGAGGTAGCTTTCCTTTGTTTTGAAGGATGGCGAGCATTCCTCATTCAATGTTACCGTTGAAAGTTCTCGAAAGCCTCTTCTTTTCGAAAGGACATGCTTGAGGAACTTAGCATATTTCGGTATCTCTGAAAAAAATTTCAACAAATGGTAAGTTAATGTGCAATTGTTTGAATAGTTCAAGAAATTTACCAAGTTGCTCATCCTTTCTATCTCTTAGAAGTGCAGGCGGGTATGGAATTCTAGGCTTGTACTCCGAACCATCTTCTTCAAATGCTCTTCCTTTTTTCTCAAGAAACTGCTTTTCTTTAACTTGATTTTCATTTTCCCCATGCCTTGGGATTTCACCTTACATTCCAAAGCATTTGATTTATTTTCACTTCCCAAAATCACCATATTCACATGTTCTCGCGGATTGGTAAACTCGTGTTGCTAGGTAAACTGCCTATTTGTCTTTCCGAAACAAGCTTTGCCAATTGACTTATTTGATTTTCCAAATTTTTGAATGGAAGCTTGTTGGTTCCTCGTGGGATGCTTCTTGATTTTGGAACTGGGTTTCGGTAGTCTCAATGAACTTTGTCATTAATTCTTCAAGGCTAGGCTTCACCGGTTGTTGAAGAGGTGGATGAGGTTGATGTTGATAAGGAAGAGATATTTGGGGGTTGAGAATTTGATGAAACTTGGAAACCGGGAGGTTGAAACGGTCTTTGTTGCCCTTGGTTGCTCCATGAGAAGTTTGGATGATTACTGCCACCCCCGGATTATAGGTATTACTATAAGGATTGTTGGGTTGCCTTCCTCCTCCAAGGAAATCCACATGCTCCGTTGATGATGCATTAGAAGTTCCCATGGTTTGGCACTCATGGTTTGGATGACCACCTCCACAAAAATCACAAGCCATCATCACTTGGGAGGTTTGAGGTGACAAACTCAAGCTCTCAATCTTCTTATTTAAGGCATCGAATTTTTGCCTCCAAAGCCGTCATCATGTCTACATTGTGTATTCCACTAGGCTTGGCTTTCGGTCTAGGATTCCCCCATTGGTAGTTGTTCATGGCAATGTTTTCAATGAGGTCTTGTAACTCTTCCGGTGTTTTCAAACTAGTGGTACCTCCCGAAGAAGCATCAATGAGTTGCTTGGAAGGGAAATTTAATCCACTATGGAATGTTTGCATTTGAAGCCCCAAATCTAGACCATGATGTGGACATTTCCTCAATAGCTCCTTCCATCTCTCCCAAGAATCATATAAACTTTCACTCTCCATTTGTTGAAAAGAGAAGATATCATTTCTTAGCTTTGCAGTCCCTTGCCGGGAGGGAAATATCTAGCGAGGAACTTCTGGGCAAGATTGTTCCATGTAGTGATGGAACCCGGTGGAAGTGATTTCAACCATGACTTGGCTCGATCCTCGGTGAAAATGGAAATAGCCAAGGCGGATGGCATCTTCGAAGCCCCATTAATCTTGAAAGTATCACATATCTCCAAAAAGTTGGCAATATGAGCATTCGGGTCTTCGTCCGTAAACCATCAAATTGTACCAATTGTTGAACCATTTGGATGATATTCGGTTTGATCTCAAAATTGTTGGCTTCAACTCTTGGTCGGGCAATGCTTGACTCCGCTCCTAACAATGAAGGTCGTGCATAGTCTCCCATTGTCCTTGGCCTTGCATTTCCGTCATGTGCCATATTGTTCTCAATTTGAGGATTCTCACCTTCAACTTCAAATCCTTCAAGTATCACCTCTAGGTTTATACCTCTTGGATCCCAATAAAAAATCTGCTCAACTTCGGAATTAAGTTGATTCAATTCTCCTGAATTACTTGAGGTCATAAACCAAAAGAATTCACACCTTCACCACAAATCAAGTAAAAGTTTAGCTCAAAGAACACTTACTTAAAATAGAACAAAAAACAGAGAAACATAAGCTAAGAACTCCAATTCACTAATGACTTACAAAATTACAAACAAGACAACAAATACTAAAACTAGAAATAGGTATTATAACAACAAATAAGTGAAATGACTAAATCAATAGATTTCAAGCTTTCCTAATATTAACCAAACTTCCCCGGCAACGGCGCCAAAAACTTGTTGTGTTTTGTTGTCTATGCCTTTATACTCAATTTTATCACAATCCTCAATAATTTGCACACAAACACAAGGCAAGTGCACCCATCGTTTAAATTAGTATAATGGCAAGCAAGTTTAAATATCGTATCCACGGGGATGGTTAAATACCATTACTCACTTCTACTCTATTGTTTAGCCTAACAAATTTGTTTGAGAAAATGGTTGGAATAATTACTAGGAAAAGAAATCTAACTTAACTAATTAAACTAGCTTAACTAATCTTTGTTTGCAAGAGAGAAATCAATTGAGAAAACAATACTTGAATGGTTAATCCCCCTAGACTTACCTATGTGATAGAAATGTCCATTGGTTGATAAATTTCACTTCTTATGTTTGATGAAATTCCAATGATAGAACTCACTCTATCTCTAGATGAAAGTTCTCTACTCTTAGATTAATTAGTTGAAATCTCTTTCTAACCAAATCAACCCAAGAATGCATTAAGAATTGTGAATTTCCAATTAGAGAATCAAGAAGATGTTTAGGTTTCTATCTCTAGTCACCTAAATCATCCCCATTATTTGTGGATGGTC
The DNA here is from genome assembly GCA_030512225.1 of Rauvolfia tetraphylla. Lineage (NCBI taxonomy): Eukaryota > Viridiplantae > Streptophyta > Magnoliopsida > Gentianales > Apocynaceae > Rauvolfia > Rauvolfia tetraphylla. The sequence continues at coordinate 2,828,068 of JAJQKT010000004.1, read as the reverse complement.
TATTTCACCCTTCCTTTCTCAATTCCAAGTGAAAAAATCCAGATTTTGAATTAATTATCAATCACCCTTCATTTCTCAATTCCAAGTGAACAAAAATTCCAGATTATGCATCCATAATCCACTCAATCAATTCAACCATTCAAACCCACAAACAATCCACAAGAAATTCGAATTAAATCAACCAAGGAAACAATTCATTCACATAGGCAAAATCTAGGGTTCATACCCATCCAAGTATTCAAAAGTTTAGCTCATCAACATACTACAAATCAAAGAACATAAACCAATAAAGAAAGAGTAAGAATTGCTCATTTTCATGGTGTAAAATCTTCTCTTCCTCAAGGTTGAAATTCGTCACTGTAGCATGGAGAAAATTGCAGCTTTTTCCATGAATCTTCAAGGTGGATGTTCTCCTTCTTCAAGGATTCAATCTTCTCTCTTGATTTCTCTTGCAAGATTGATGGATTGGAAGAAGAATTTGGTGTGTTTTCTTGGTGTTTTGCTGTTTTCTGTCCACTCCAGCCCTCTCTCTCGTTTTTTCCCTAAAGGGGTATCAAAATCTGCCCCAAAAGAGAGAGAAATGCAGCTTAAAAGCAGCTTCAGATCGGCACAAACGGCGCCGCTTATATCACACCAAACGGCGCCGCTTGTCCCCAGTTTTGGTGCAAGTTTCTGCTGCCCGACTGTGACACTTTTGTGACTTCTAGGTGAATTCAGACCCGAAACTCGGCTGATCTAGGTCTTGATGTCTTCATGAAAGTTGTATATCAGGATCTTAGCTTTCCACATAGATTTTAATCACATCCATTGGGCATCTAGAACGTAAGATATGATCATTATACCAAACTGTATCAAAAATGGAGCCCAATGCAGAACAGGTGAATTTGCAGCATAAGTAGGGTAGGAAAATGAACTCCGATTGACACAACTTTTACCATTTTGAAAACTTCATAATGTCTTCTATAATTGTCTAGAATACCACTTTTGCATTTGAAATCTTCATAGAGGTCAAAATCCGACTTGAAATATGTCTACCAGTCTGTGTTTCCTCTGCATTTCTCTATTGTTCTTCATTGTGTAAATTTCCCTTATTTGCTTCATTTAATTCCAAATCTTCAATAATATCACCTAAAGCGAATAAGAGATAAAGGGAGTATAAATGGTGATTAAAACACCAAAATTTAACATAAAACGGCTAGTTTCAGAAAATTCGGACGATCGAATTTTGCGTCCGAATTTTTCGGACGTCACTGTTGCAGGTTTCTGGAAAAATTCGGACGACCAAATTTTTTCCCTGCGTCCAAATCTTCGTCTGAATTTTTCTGGGAAAACAGTAACCATGCTGAAGACAAAAATTAGGACGACCGAATTTTTCTCCATACGTCCGAATCTTCGTCCGAATTTCTCTGGAAAAACAGTAACCATTTTTTGCTACAAAAATCGGACGGCCGAATTTTTTGGAAACACTTTCAAACTTTGTAAAATCATTTGAGATTCAACTTTAATAAGTTTGAAAACATTTTGTATCTATAGATAAGTTATTTAGACATATATAAGCTTGAAAACCATAATCAAATTTCTTTGATCATGCTACGTTTACTTAAAATCTTTTAAGATACAAAAACACATTCATTAAAAAGTTCATTCAAAGCCATTTAAGATTAAGAAAACTAATTTTATGCTCTCTTATGCATTCAATAGATTCCTATACATACAAGTGTAGAGTTTATAGAAAAATTATACCTATTTAGCATGTTTACCCTACACTTCAAGTCTTTAATGCCTTTAGATCATCTTTGAACAACCTTCTTCAAACTTCAATCACTTTGGCTTATTGAAGTTGTTCTTGCACTTTGGCATGAAGGCAATGAGACTTCATACTTCTTAGTTCACCAATCCTATCACACAATATATAAGCATATTAGTCCTCATCAATATTTGTCATTAATAAAAAACTATATGATTTGCCCTTAGGGCTAACAAATTTCATAACACTCCCCCTTGGATATCGATTGCGCAAGAGTATGCCTAATTAAAACCTTACTAGATAAAAAATTTAGTGGAAAAAACTCTAGTAAAGAAAAAAGAGTACATTACTCTTTATGCCATATTTACTCCTCTTGATGAGATAATCTTTTGAGATTTCTTAACCAATATTTTCCAATCAAATATTGCTATTGGTAAGGATTTAGTGAATACATTTGTCAAATAATCAAATGATCAAATTCATTGCACATCAATATCACATCTCTTCTGGAGCTTGTGAGTAAAAATATATTTTTTCGTATCTCCGTAGATATATTTCAAACTTTATATTCATCCAACAATACAATTGGAATTCTTTCTTAGAGGATATAGATTTATCTCTGTTGTGTGTTTTCTATACTCTTATACTTAATTTTATCACAATCTCTAACAATTTGCACACAAACACTAGGCAAGCACACCTATCGTTATGATTAGTATAACGGCAAGTACTTGAAATGTCGTATCCTCAGGGATGGTCAAATATCATTACTCACTTTCCACTCCATTGTTTAGCCTATGAAATTTGGTTGTGGAGATAATAGGAATAATTATTAAGAATAAAAATCTAACTTAACCAATAAAATTCAGTTTATCTAAAATTTAATTTTCAAGAGAAAATTTCAATTGAGAAAATAATACTTGAATGAAAAATTCCCCTATAATTACCTATGCGATAGAAAAGTCCATTGGTTAATGAATTGCCCTTTTTATGTTTAATGAAATTCCTCAATTAGAACTTACTCTATCTCTAGATGAAAGTCCTCTGCTCTTAAATTAATTAGTTGAAATCTCTTTCTAACCAATTCAACCCAAGAATGCATTAAGATTTGTAAATTTCCAATTAGATTTCTCTAATCATCAAGAAAGTGTTGAGATTTCTTTTTCTAGTCACCTAAATCACTCTCATTGTTTGTGTCATGGTCTATTTCACCATTTCTTTCTCAATTTCAAGTGAAAAATCCAGATTATGAATCAATTATCAACCAAATCAATTCAAGCAATCAAATCCACTAACAATCCATAAGAAATCGGAATTCAGTCAACCAAGAGAACCAATCATTCACATAGATAATAATTAGGGTTCATAACCATCCAAGTATTCAAGAATTTAGCTCATCAACATATTGCAATTCAAAGAACATAAAGCAACAAAGAAAGGGGAAGAATTGCTCATTTTCATGGTTTAAATCTTCTCTTCTTCCAACCACTAGGATAGAAGATACAACATTTAAGCATTTAGAAAAGATTCTAAGAGAGGTTTTAAGGTTGTAAAAGTTTAACAATGCTCCTCCTTAGATTGTGCTCATTTTTCAACACATTTGGACTAGAGATACTATGCATCCGAATTTTAACATAGCAAGTCCAAACTTTAAAATATGATAAATAAAAGCTCCAAATTCTGTAAATAAGCTTTCCTAAGATTGTTCAAACATATTATGAGAGATTAAAACATATTTGAATCAATTTGAACAACAAAAGAGCACATTTTGGCAACAAAATATGGATGTATCCGAATTTTTTGTCCAAATTTTTGGCAACAAGTTTGAAAAGGTGATTTTGCATTCAAATAAAATGTTGAAGTACTCAAATATGTATGTCCACAATAGCACTCAGTTTAGCTTTGCAAAACCACAAAACTCATGCATCCATTTGTTTAAAATCAAAAGACAAGTCAAGAATCAATCACTTAATTGGATTTTAGAAAACAACCAAGATTTTAACGTTTCAGACTTTAAAGCACAAAATACAGTTATAGCATAATATATTTTGCAAATTATAGTCATCACATAATAAATTTAGCAAATTTAGCAAATCACAGTAGCAAAATGCATTTTGCACAGATTGCACAGTCATCATTTTTCTCCCCATTTTGTCATCACTCAAAAATGGGATCAATGAAAATGAGACTAACAATTTAGCACATATAATAATTAAAAAAGGAAGCTCTCATCACTGAGATTTCATCATTGAGCTTCACTATTACATAAAATGCAGCAAAATACTTAACAAGTTCATAACACATAACACAAAATAAAAACTTAATACAAATAAGCAACTTAAAAAATAAAAGGATAAGATGGAACGAATGCTTAGTCTTGTGATGTTGATGGAGAGGAGAGGCTTTGCTAACTCCTTTCTTGATTGCCAAATGCTTCACTCTTCCTTGGCTGAAGGATATAGTTGAAAGTGAGACGATGTCTGCTTTTTCAATTTGACTTCCTCCTTCTTGGGGATCACTTATTTCTTCTTGGGGCTCTTTATGAACTTGTTCACTTTCTTCTTCTTCATCCCTTGCCACATTCTCTTCATTGCCTCCTTGATCATCATTCCCATCATCACTGTCATCATCTTCATCTTCTTTCTTTCCTTCCTTATCTCCATCATCCTCATCTCTATCTTGATGCCTAGAGGGTCCTTCACCACTTTGTGTATTCCTCATCAGAATTTCTTCAATATGCCTCACTCTACTGTCTAATCCATCTAGTTTTTCAAGAACCATTAGAGCAAAGGATTCGAAAAACTTATACATTTTCTCCATTTCCTTGACATGATTATTTAAAGCTTCTTGGAATGCCTTAGCTACTATGGTGTCACCCCTAGTTATTCTCTCACTTCTAGAATCAATTTCAACATTTGGTTGAGGGACTTTTTCAAATAATCTTCTTTTTGAGGGAGGTTGCTCCCCCTCACTTCAAGTATCATGTTTCCTCTTAGTTTTCATCTCTCTAGTAAGAGTTTATTCTTCATCCTCTTCTTCCTCACTTTCCTTGTTCTCCTCTCTTCTTGGAGGGGTGTCTCTTTTGGTTCTCCATATGCCATCATCATCAAGAACTATCTGCATTCTCTTTAGAGTTTCATTAATATAAATCTTCCCACTTTTAAATGATTGTCCTCTTCTTGGAAGTTTAACCCGAAAATGCTTAAAAATCCTTGTCAACATCATTCCAAATGGGAATGCCTTAGTTACAGTTTTCCTTGCAGTAATCATGTGCTTTAAAGCTATGTATCCAAAATTCAATCTCCTATGTTCATGCAAGGCTAACATGATTACCATGTGCATGTTACCAACAGATGACTTATGTCCAAAATTTGGAACAACCATAGTAGTAACCATGTGATGCAATACTCTACCTCTAGCATCTAAGCTCTTGATTTCCTTCTCTCTAATGGACCTAAATTCTCTGCCAATGGTGAATGCCTCTTCAAATCTTTCATTTGTGAAGAGTTCACGATTATAACAATGCATAGAAGGTGAGTAATATCTTACCCCACTATCACCTACTCCACAAATTCTGTTAATCAAGGCATCACTGAATTCAAAATCACACTTGGGATACTCTAGATGAATACCATTGAATCACATCATCCCATACAAGCTCAGTTCTTTCTTCTTTTAGATTTGCATAGAATTCATATATGAGTGTAGGATAGACTTCTTCATCAATGAATAACAGGCTACTCCAACCAATATCACTAAAGCATGATAAGACAATATTCATACTTGATAGTTTATCAACAGTCACCTTATAGCCAGGGATAATTTTTCTGCTATTTTTGTTCCATTCATCAAATTCATGAGCAGCCTTGATTGAAACACACCTGTCAATTCCAAACAAAGCTTGAGGAATACGAACTCTTCTTGGTTCGTTGATGATTAAGCCTCCATCACCTTCCTTGGCTTTTCCTTTCCCTTTTTCAACATTTGGCTTCTTTGTCCTCACCATGATGTTGTTGATTGATTTTTCGGATGTGTATAGGGTTTGGAATTCAAAAATGAAAGTAATTCGAAGAGAAAATGATGAAATTTTAGAGAGATTATGATTCGGACGTGGATGGGTAAGGTTGGTTTTGAAATAGAAGAGAATTCGGAAGTTGAAGTGTTAAGAGAAACTGATTCAGCTTTATTTGAAAACGTTGCATCCGCAAAATTCGGACGAGCAATTTTTCAGGTCTGCGTCCGAATTTTTTATCAAAAGTCTCTGTTTCTTCAACTCAGAAAATTCGGTCGACCGAATTTTTTGTTGTGAGACCGAATACTGCGTCCGAAAATTTTTTGTTTTCACCAATCTTCAACACACACATTAGTAATTGAATTTTGAGATTCCTAAGAGCCTTCTTAAATGATTAAACCTTTCCTCAGCCAGCGGCTTTGTAAATATATCAGCAATTTGATCATTTGTATTTATATATTCTAAGCATATATCTCTCTTGATCACATGATCACGAATGAAATGATGTTTAATTTCTATATGCTTAGTTCTAGAATGTTGAATGGGATTTATGCTCAAATTGATAGCACTAGTATTATCACATAATATAGGTACACAATTGAATTTAAGACCATAATCAAGTAAGGTATGCTGCATCGATAATAATTGAGCACAACAACTACCCGCAGCTATGTATTCAGCTTCAGCAGTAGACAAAGACACACAAATTTGTTTTTTACTATACCAAGACACAAGACAACTACCAAGAAATTGACAATGACCACTTGTACTTTTACGTTCAACTTTGCATCCAGCATAGTTAGCATATGAATATCTAATAAGTTCAAAAGATGAAGATTTTGAAAACCAAAGACCGTAGTCATGTATATCAATTAAATAACGAAAAATACGTTTGACAGAAATTAGATGAGATTCTTTAGGACAAGATTGAAATCTAGCACATAAGCACACAGCAAACATAATATCTGGTCTACTTGCTGTGAGATAGAGTAAACTTCCAATCATACCTCTATATGACTTTTCATCAACACTTTTACCTTTTTCATCTTTATCAAGTTTGGTTGATGAGCTCATTGGAGTACCTATCCCTTTAGCGTGATCCATTCCAAATCTTTTCAAGAGCTCCTTGGTATACTTTGCTTGATTGATGAAGACTCCATCCTTGGTTTGCTTAATTTGCAGCCCAAGAAAGAAATTCAGTTCTCCCATCATGCTCATTTCAAATTCATTTTGCATAGATTTGGCAAAGTCTTCACAAAGAGATATGTTAGTAGCACCAAAAATAATATCATCAACATAAATTTGCACAAGTAAAATATCATTATTAGTAGATGTTTTTATCAAAAGAGTTGTGTCCACTTTTCCTTTTACAAAACCTTTTGAAAGAATAAATCCACTTAATCTTTCATACCAAGCTGTTGGGGCTTGTTTCAATCCATATAGAGCTTTGGTTAACTTAAAGACATGATTTGGAAATTTTTCATGAATAAAACCAGGAGGTTGTTCTACATAAACTTCTTCTTCAATAAAACCATTTAGAAAAGCACTTTTGACATTCATTTGAAATAGTTTAAAACCTTTAAAACAAGCAAAAACCAAAAGTATTCTTATAGATTCCAATCTGGCTACTAGAGCAAAGGTTTCATCATAATCAATGCCTTCATCTTGGTTGAAGCCTTGAGCAACAAGTCTAGCCTTATTTCTAACAACTTCTCCTAATTCATTTAATTTATTTCTAAAAACCCATTTTGTACCAATAATGGAATGATCATGAGGTCTTGGAACAAGAGTCCAAACTTTGTTTCTTTCAAACTGATTTAACTCTTCTTCCATAGCAATGATCCAGAAATTATCACACAATGCATCATCAATATTTTTAGGTTTAATGTGAGATAAAAGAGCAAAGTTATCAATAAAGTACCGCCTTGTTTAACTCCTTGGGAGACATCACCAATGATTTGCTCCTTAGGATGGCCTCTTGCATATGCTAGATCCTTTGGAAACTCTTGATCATTGCTTGATTGACCATCTTGTTCTTGCTTCATTATTTCTTCTTCCTTGGCATGTTCTTCCAATGTGGGTACTTGATGATGAATTTGATTTTCAATTATTGAGGAACTTGCATCATCTTCATTTCTTCTTTGAAGATAAATGTTAGATTCATCAAAAGTTACATGTATGGTTTCTTCAACACATAATGTTCTTTTGTTATAAACTCTATATGCCTTTTTATTTGATGAATAGCCAAGAAATACTCCTTCATCTGATTTTGTATCAAATTTTTCCAGATTATCATTGGTATTTAAAATAAAACATTTACAACCAAACATTTTAAAATAAACAATTGAAGGAGTTCTATTAAATAGAAGTTCAAAAGTTGTTTTTCTTATAAAAGGTCTTAATAAAACTCTATTCATTACATAGCAAGCAGTATTTACAGCTTCAGCCCAAAAATATTTTGGCAAGAAATTTTCACAAAACATTGATCTAGCCATCTCTTATAAAGTTCTATTTTTCCTTTCAACAACACCATTTTGTTGAGGTGTTTTAGCAGCTGAGAAATTGTCTGGACTGTCCCTATTACAGCATGTTCATATTTCTGAAACCTTGAATCCAACAAAGCAATTCTGGAAACCATAGGCAACCCTTTCTTTGCATGTAACGTCAAAGCCAACCTTACTGCTCCGAAGTGAGAAGTCCCCTCCTCAGTGGACAGCTCAACACACTGCAGCAGTTAGACAATTAAAGTGAGTAATACCATATTCATCACAAAATTTTGTAAACTCTCGATTGCAAAATTCTTTTCCATTGTCACTTCTAATAGAAATCAGTTTATATTCAAGGGATGTTTGAACCTTTTTGAAAAGTTTTGCAAATTCATGAAATGTTTCATCCTTTTGAGCTAAGAAGAGCACCCAAGTAAATCTTGAAAAATCATCTACAATCACATAAGCAGATTTTTTACCACCAAGACTAGTGGTCCTCATTGGTCCAAATAAGTCCACGTGAACAAGTTCAAGAGGTTTTGAAGTAGAGACCATTTTCTTTGGTTTAAAAGATGTTTTTGATTGTTTTCCATATTGACAAGCATCACAAAGACGTGTTTTATCAAAATGCATTTTGAGTAATCCTCTAACTAGCTCTTGTGTAGAAAGTTTATTCAATAAATCCTTACTTACATGTCCTAATCTTCTATGCCACAAAAATCCATCATTATCATTAATAGCAAGACATTTGATATCATTTGTGATCAGTTCATCATGATATAACACATATACGTTTCCAACTCTTTTAGCAACAAAGATGGTTTTGCTACTTGCACTATCAAGAATAGTACAAGTATCACATTTGAATTCTACTTTACATCCATTGTCACATAATTGACTAATGCTAAGTAAATTATATTTTAAACCATCAATGAGCAATACTTGTTTAATAAGAGGGAAGGAACCTTTACCAATGTTACCTATTCCAAGTATTTTTCCTTTCTTCTTATCACCAAATGTGACAAAGCCTTCACTTGTTGCTTGAAGCTCACTAACAAGTGAGGCATTTCCAGTCATATGTCTCGAACACCCACTGTCAAGGAACCATTTTGTGGCACTTGATCTAAAAGCAAATTGAACCTACACCAAATTGAAAAGAGTGATTTTTGGTACCCATATTTTCTTGGGTCCAAGGGGGTTAGTGAAAGTTCCTTTGACTTTCCAAATAGTCTTAACACCATTTTCTATCTTTCTTTTTACAAAACATTTAGAAACCTTGTTCCATGCTTGCCACAACATGTGCAACAAATATGAGACCTAGAATTAAAAGTTTCTTCAGCAAAAGAGTTTTTATACTTTGGAACATAGCTATCATGAGTAAAACCAAGACCATGTTTTGCAAATGAAGATCTTTGATAACCAAGTAATTTATTTAAATTTTCTCTTCCATTTGTGAATTTTTAAATACATGATGTAAGATCATTAACTTTCCTTTTTAAATTTCATGATCACTAAGCATTTTTTCAAGAGAAATAACTTTTATGCAAAGCTCTTTATTTTCAGAAGATACGTTTTGTATGGTTGCATTTAAAAGTTCTTTTTCAATGTTAAAACAATTAATAGTCTCAAGAAGTTTACCATTTTCAACACATAATTTTGAATTCTCATTTGATAAATCATTTATTTTGGATTTCATTTCTTTATTCCTTTTAGAAGCCTTTTTCAATTCCTCATACATTTCGATAAGTAATTCACTAGGATCAACATCATCATCATAGAAATTAGAAATAGAAGGAGAAGATTGTACCTCATCATCAATTGCCATAAAGCATATATTGGCCTTTCCTTCACTGTCATCTTCACTTTCTTGTTGATCCCATGTTCCTACCAGTCCTTTTCCTTTCTTGGCAGATTTCTTTTTGTTCTTGCTGTCTCTTTCCCTTTCCAAAACTTTGGGACAATCAGCAACAAGATGTTCTGTGCTCTTGCATTCAAAACATTGGGGTTTGAAGGATGAAGACTATCCACTCTTCTTGGTTGGCTTTCTTCCTTTCTCGAGGAACTCTTTTTTGTATTGAATTTCCTAACTGCCATGGCAATTTCCTCTTCTCTACTGTTACCATCTTCTTCTTCTTCACTTGAAGATTTTTCTTATTCACTCAAGTGATTTGAAGTCTTGAGTACAACTCTGTTTCTTCCCTTTTCTTCATCTTCTTTGTCATTTAATATTTTCATCTTCATTTCATGTGTGAGCAGAGATCCAATAAGCTCTTCAAGCAGAAGAGTTTTTAAGTCCTTGGACTCCTCAATAGCAAGTGTCTTTGGCTGCCAAGATTTTGGTAGAGCATCAGCATCCAAAATCTTCCTGTTTTGTCCTCCAATAGTATAGCTCTTTCCATAAGCTTTTAAGCCATTGAAAATGTTAGTAAACCTTGTAAACATATCACTAACATTCTCACCTTATTTCATGGTAAAAAGTTCATAGTCTCTAACAAGCATGGCAAGTTTAGATTCTTTAACTTGATTTGTACCCTTATGAGTTATTTGGAGTAATCTCCACATATCATGAGTAGTGTCACAACCACTAACTCTATTATATTCAGTTACATCTAAAGCACAACTTAATATGTTCATGGCCTGATAATTCAATGTCATTTTCTTTGAATCATGTTCATCAAATTCGTCCGTAGACTTTGGTTCTAAGGTCACTCCATCAGCTCTCATTTTCATAGGAATTTAAGGACCTTTTTCAACAACATTCCACAAATAAAAAATTATAGAACAGATATATATCTTAACTCTAGATTTTCAAAAGGTATAGTTTGTTCCATCAAACAAATGTGGTCTATTTATGGAAGATCCTTCTAGGTAAGGTAAGTTTGAAATATTAGCTATAAGTCCTTCAACTTCTAGGTTGTAAAACCACACAAAGAAGTCCTCGCTCTGAAACCAATTGAAATACCTAAGGGGGGGTGAATTAGGTATTTGGCTAATTTTTGCAAACAAAGTCCTTTTATAATTCTAAGCAAAAATAGATTGTGTGAGCTTGGTTCAATAAGAGAATTAAACAATTAATAGCAAAGCTGTTAAACAATGTAAGAGCAATGAATACAAACAATTTATAGTGGCTCGATCTCTTAAAGATGTACGTCCACTACCTTAAGCCTACACTTAAGGATTTCAAACAATCTACTATATGGTCAAGTTCACAAATTATATAAGAGGCTCACCACACAATAGTTTTACACTCACAACCTCTTTAGCAATTCTATAAACAAGGTTCACCCTACCAAAGGATTTTATATCAACAAACAATCTTGAATCACAATTTCAAGGATCACCCTTATCTAAAGGATTTTATGTTATCAAGATAACCTTGCAATGAGCTAGTAGAAAACACAATTTAATAAAGAGATGAGAATGTGAATATGTTACCACTTGTTGGTAGATGATTACACAATGTTTCACCTTCACACTTTGTTGTCTATGGAATCTTGAGTCATCAATTGAAAGCACAAGACAAAAGAGAGCTTAAAATGTTTGCTAAAGGCTTTGGAATGTTTAGAGTTCTCAAGGATTCAAAACTTACAAAAAATCTGAAGTTTATAACTTTTATAAATTTAAAAATCAGTTTTAACAGCCATAAAATGGCTAGTAACGGCTAGTTTCAGAAAATTCGGACGATCGAATTTTGCGTCCGAATTTTTCGGACGTCACTGTTGCAGGTTTCTGGAAAAATTCGGACGACCGAATTTTTTCCCTGCGTCCAAATCTTCGTCTGAATTTTTCTCGAAAAACAGTAACCATGCTGAAGACAAAAAATCGGACGGCCGAATTTTTTGGAAACACTTTCAAACTTTGTAAAATCATTTGAGATTCAACTTCAATAAGTTTGCAAACATTTTGTATCTATAGATAGGTTATTTAGACATATATAAGCTTGAAAACCATAATCAAATTTCTTTGATTATGCAACGTTTACTTAAAATCTTTTAAGATACAAAAACACATTCATTAAAAAGTTCATTCAAAGCCATTTAAGATTAAGAAAAATAATTTTATGCTCTCTTATGCATTCAATAGATTCCTAGACATACAAGTGTAGAGTTTACAGAAAAATTATAACTATTTAGCATGTCTACCCTACACTTCAAGTCTTTAATGCCTTTAGATCATCTTTGAACAACCTTCTTCAAACTTCAATCACTTTGGCTTATTGAAGTTGTTCTTGCACTTTGGCATGAAGGAAATGAGATTTCATACTTCTTAGTTCACCAATCCTATCACACAATATATAAGCATATTAGTCCTCATCAATATTTGTCATTAATAAAAAACTACATGATTTGCCCTTAGGGCTAACAAATTTCATAACACTCCCCCTTGGATGTCCATTGCGCAAGAGTATGCCTCATTAAAACCTTACTAGATAAAAAATTTAGTGGAAAAAACTCTACTAAAGAAAAAAGAGTACATTACTCTTTATGCCATATTTACTCCTCTTGATGAGATAATCTTTTGAGATTTCTTAACCAATATTTTCCAATCAAATATTGCTATTGGTAAGGATTTAGTAAATAGATTTGTCAAATAATCAAATGATCAAATTCATTGCACATCAATATCACATCTCTTCTGGAGCTTGTGAGTAAAAATATATCTTTTCGTATCTCCGTAGATATATTTCAAACTTTATATTCATCCAACAATACAATTGGAATTCTTTCTTAGAGGATATGGATTTATCTCTGTTGTGTGTTTTCTATACTCTTATACTTAATTTTATCACAATCTCTAACAATTTGCACACAAACACTAGGCAAGCACACCTATCGTTATGATTAGTATAACGGCAAGTACTTGAAATGTCGTATCCTCAGGGATGGTCAAATATCATTACTCACTTTCCACTCCATTGTTTAGCCTATGAAATTTGGTTGTGGAGATAATAGGAATAATTATTAAGAATAAAAATCTAACTTAACCAATAAAATTTAGTTTATCTAAAATTTAATTTGCAATAGAAAATTTCAATTAAGAAAATAATAGTTGAATGGAAAATTCCCCTAGAATTACCTATGCGATAGAAATGTCCATTGGTTAATGAATTGCCCTTCTTATGTTTGATAAAATTCCTCAATTAGAACTTACTCTATCTCTAGATGAAAGTCCTCTGCTCTTAAATTAATTAGTTGAAATCTCTTTCTAACCAATTCAACCCAAGAATGCATTAAGATTTGTAAATTTCCAATTAGATTTCTCTAATCATCAAGAAAGTGTTGAGATTTCTTTTTCTAGTCACCTAAATCACTCTCATTGTTTGTGTCATGGTCTATTTCACCGTCTCTTTCTCAATTTCAAGTGAAAAATCCAGATTATGAATCAATTATCAACCAAATCAATTCAAGCAATCAAATCCACAAACAATCCATAAGAAATCGGAATTCAGTCAACCAAGAGAACCCATCATTCACATAGATAATAATTAGGGTTCATAACCATCCAAGTATTCAAGAATTTAGCTCATCAACATACTGCAATTCAAAGAACATAAAGCAACAAAGAAAGGGGAAGAATTGCTCATTTTCATGGTTTAAATATTCTCTTCTTCAAGGCTTGAAGTTCCTCAACTTGGTTGTAAAAAGTTGTGTTCTTGAGCTTGAATCTTCAAGATTGATTGCTCCTTCTTCAAGAATTTGATCTTCTCTCTTGATTTCTCTTGCAAAGATTGAAGATTTAGGAGAGGTTTTGGTAGTTTTTCTTTCCGTTTTTTTCACCTCTCTTGGCCTCCTCCAAGAACCCTAGCTGTACCTCTTGAAAACCCATAAGGTTCTATATATAGTTCTCTCAAAAAATGAGAGAAAAATTGCAGAAATCTGGTTCTGCTGGACCCAAATGGTGCCGCTTGGTCCCTTAAAGGCGGCGCTGTTTGGTCCTAGTTTTGCTACAGTTTTCTGCTGCACGATAGTGGCAGCTATTTTGACTTCTTGATAAATTATAAGCATGAAATCTGCTAATATAGGTCTTGATGTCTTCATGAAAGTTGTAGATAATGATCATATATTTTCACAGTTATTTGAATCACCTAAATTGGACATCTAGAATGTGTCAAAACTGGGACAAAATCCAAGATAGGTGACTTTGCAACATAAGCAGGACGGCCAAATAAACTTGGATTGACATAAATTTTACCATTCCAAAAACTGCATAATGTCCTCTATAATTGTCTAGAAGATCACTTTCGCATTTGAAATCTCTATGGAGGTGAAAATCCCACATTAAAATTCTCTGTTATACTGTTTTGCTCTGCATTTTTCTGTTTCTTCATTGTGTAAAATCTCCTTGTTTGCTTCATTCTATTCCAAATCTTCGATAAACTCACCTAAAGAAATAAAAGATAAAGGGAGTGTAAATGGTGATTGGAACACCAAATTTTAACAAAAATTTAAACTTAAAATGATCACTATATGAAGTACAAATATGAAATATCAAACTTCCCCACACTTAGACATTACTTGTCCCCAAGCAATACTACAAAACAAGAAATTTGAACAATAATCCATAAGAAATAAAGAGTGTTTTGAAGCATTTCAAAGGAGTACAAAACAGAGAGAGAGAGCATTACTTCATGAACAATCTACACAATCAATCTAAAAGTCATCCCAAATACCCATCACAAAGATTAAACGATCACCCTCTTGTCTTATAATGCAAGTAAGAATCCGTGTGTGTGTGTGTCCAGCCAATGCAAATGCTCAACAATTATAGGAGTGAATTTCATATTATTGGCCAAGGAATTCTCATTACGAAAGCGTAATACCTTATAGGCCCGGCATTCACAAAACCTCTCAACTAATACGGTAACAAAAATTTAACCTCAATTAGGTAGGACTTTCATGCTTGTAACTTTAGGCTCAGGAAAAGTTTAAGGTGCCAAATGAAAGGTAAGAAATTCAAAGTCAAAGAAATGAGAACTAAAGAGAAGGAATGAGACATAAAACAAAAGTAATAACCCTTATTAGCCACAAGGAATATCACCATTCCCATACATTCAACCACAAACTCCCATTCTCTACAAAATCTCCTCACTTTGGATTCAACCACTTGCACACATTATGCTTTAACCCACAACTTTTTCATCATCACCCATCTTTGTCATACCATATGTTAGCCCTAAGGGAAAATCATGTAGTTATGATTAGTTTTGATTAATGACAAATATTGATAAGGACTAATATGCTTGTATGTTGTGTGATAGGATTTGTGGATTAAGAAGTATGAAGTCTCATTGCCTTGAAGCCATAATGCAAGAACAACTCCAATATATCAAAGTGATTGAAGATTGAAGAGTTTGTTCAAGATAATTGAAGGCTTTGAAGACATGAAGTATAGGTCGTATATGCTCAATAGGTATATTCTTCTGTAAACCCTACACTTGTGTGTCTTGGAATCTATTGAATGCATAAGAGAGCAACAAAAACTTGCTTTGAATCTTAAATGGCTTTGAATGAACTTTTGATTAATAAGTGTGTTTTTTTTTTAGTCTCAAAAGCTTTTGAATTAAACTTTGTATGATCAAAGAAATTTGATAATGGTTCTTAAATTTAAAACTGTCTAAATAACTTATCTATTCATACAAAATGTTTTAAAACTTATTGAAGTTGAATTTCAAATGATTTTACAAAGTTTGAATACCAAACTTTATAATGGCTACTGTGCTTCCAAAAAATTCGGTCGTCCAAATTTTCCTTACTAGCATGGTTACTGTTTTTTCAGAGAAATTTGGGGGCAAGTTTGGACGCATGAAAAAAATTTGGTTGTCCAAATTTTCCTTACCAGCATGGTTACTGTTTTTCCAGAGAAATTCGGACGCAAGTTCGGACGCATGAAAAAAATTCGGTCGTCCGAATTTTTCCAGAAATATACAACAGTAAAATTCGAACAATAATTTCAGACGTACAAGAAAAATTCGGTCGTCCGAATTTTCTGAAACCAGCCGTTTTATGACTGTTAAAACTGATTTTTTAATTCTATAAAAGCTATAAACTCAAGAATTTTTTTAAGTTTGGTATCTCTATGAATTCTAAATATTCCAAAGTCATTAGCAAACATCAAAGCTCTCTTTTGTCTTGTGCTTTCAATTGATCATTCAAGATTCCAAAGACATCAAAGTGAAGAGGTGCAACATTGTGTAACTATCTACCAAGAATGTGGTAACATCTTACACATTCTCTTTACTTCATTCAATTGTGTTTTATACTAGCTCATTGCAAGGTTTTCTAGAAAACATAAAATCCTTTAGATAAGGGTGATCCTTAAGACATTGATTCAAGGTTGTCTGTAGATCTTATTTGTAGAATTGCAAAAGAGGTTGTGAGTGTAAAACCATTGTGTGGTGAGCCTCTTATGTAATTGTTGAACTTGAGCATATAGTGGATTATTTGAAATCCTTGAGTGTAGGCTCAAGGTAGTGGACGTAGATCTTGAAGAGATCGAACCACTATAAATTGCTTGTGTTTATTGATCTTAAATTATTTTACTGCTTTGACATTAATTGATATATTCTCTCATTCAATCAAGCACATATAATCTGGTCTAGTTTAAAATTGTAAAAGGATTTTTTTTCAAAAATTAGCCAAAGACCTAATTCACCACCCTCTTAGGTCTTTCATTATTATTGTGAATTTTGTCATGATTGAGGTTAAATTTATGGTGAAAGACCTAAGAGGGGGTGAATTAGGTCTTTGGCTACTTTTCGAAAAAATTTCCTTTTACAAATTTAGCTAGAGCAGATTATGTGTACTTGTTTCAATGAGAGAATATATACAATTTAAAATTAATAAACACAAGCAATTTATAGTGGTTCAATCTCTTCAAGATCTATGTCCACTACCTTGAGTCTACACTCAAGGATTTCAATCAATCTACTATATGCTCAAGTTCAACAATTACATAAGAGGCTCACCACACAATGGTTTTACACTCACAACCTCTTTTGCAATTCTACAAAGAAGGTTCACCCTACTAAAGGATTTTATATCTACAGACAACCTTGAATCAATGTCTCAAGGATCACCCTTATCTAAAGGATTTTATGTTTTCTAGAAAACCTTGTAATGAGCTAGTAGAAAACACAATTAAATGAAGAGTGGAGAATGAATAAGATGTTACCACATTCTTGGTAGATAGTTACACAATGTTGCACCTCTTCACTTTGATGTCTTTGGAATCTTGAATGATCAATTGAAAGCACAAGACAAAAGAGAGCTTTGATGTTTGCTAAAGATTTTGGAATGTTAAGATTTCTCAGAGATTCAAAACTTGCAAAAATTCTTGAGTTTATAGCTTTTATAGATTTCAAAAATTAGTTCCAACAGCTATAAAACGGCTAGTAATGGCTAGTTTCAAAAAAGTTCGGACGTCCGAACTTTCGTCAGAACTTTACTGTGCCAAGTTGTCCGGACATTCGTCCGAATTTCTCTGGAAAAATAGTAACCATGCTATCAGAGAAAGTTTGGACGTCCGAACTTTATCCCATGCATCCAAACTTGCGTCCGAATTTCTCTGGAAGCATAGTAATCATTTTTAAAGTTTGGACGTCCGAACTTGCATCAGAACTAATCAAACTTTTTCAAATCATTTGAAAATCAACTTAATAACATTAAAAACATTTTGTATAAATAGGTAAGTCATTTAAACATTTTCAAAATCAAAAATCGTAACTAAAACACGTTGATCATACAAAGTTTACTCAAGATTATTTGAGGTTAAAAAACATACTTGTTATTCAAAAGTTCACTCAAAGTCATTTAAGATTCAAAACAAGTTTTTTTTTTTTTTTTGTTGCTCTCTTATGCATTCAATAGATTCCAAGACACACAAGTGTAGGGTTTACAAAAGAATATACCTATTGAGCATATGTGACCTACACTTCAAGTCTTCAATACCTTTAATCATCTTTGAACAAAACTTCTTTAATCTTCAAGCACTTTGACACATTAAAATTGTTCTTGCATTTTGGCTTCAAAGGCAATAAGACTTCATACTTCTTAATCCAACAATCCTATCACACAATTGACACAAAGATTAGTCCATATCAATATTTGTCATTATTCAAAACTAATCATAACTACATGATTTGCCCTTAGGGCTAACAAATAATAATGAAAACATATATACTTCTTGAAGGCATCAAGAAATGTAAGAAGCCTTCTCAATAATAGATAAATATATAACAATTTTTTTCATTTTTTTTCGATTAAGGTATAATTCAATTTTCGATCATATAATTTATGCACAACGGCTTCAAGAAGGGGTACTACGGATGAAATAAAAAGCGGTGGCTAGAAAGGATCAATCTAGTCAACTGAATCCAACAAAATGAAAGCTGTTAGCCCTAAAAGCAAATCATGAGGTTATGATTAGTTTTGATTAATGACAAATATTGATGAGAACTAATTTTTATGTCATTTGTGTGATACGATTGTTGGATTAAGAAGTATAAAGTCTCATTGCCTTGAAACCAAAATGCAAGGACAACTCAAATATGTCAAAGTGATTGAAGATTGAAGAGTTTGTTCAAGATGATTGAAGGCTTTGAAGACATGAAGTGTAGGTTACATGTGCTTAATAGGTATACCTTTTGTAAACCCTGCATTTGATTGTCCTGGAATCTTTTGAATGCATAAGAGAGCACAAAACATGTTTTTGAATCTTAAATGGCTTTGAATAAACTTTTGATTAACAAGTGTGTTTTTAAGTCTTAAATTTTGAGTAAACTTTGTATGATCAAAGAGTTTTGGTAACCGTTTTTTGAATTTAAAGGTGTCTAAATGACTTATCTATTCATACAAAATTTTTTCAAACTTATTACGGTTGAATTTCAAATGATTTCACAAAGTTTGAACAGTTCAGACGTCCAAACTTTCAAAATGGCTACTGTACTACAAGAGAAATTCGGATGCAAGTTTGGATGCAAGGAAAAAAATTCGGTCGTCCAAATTTTTCCTGCCAGCATAGTTACTGTTTTTCCAGAGAAACTTAGACGCAAGTTCGGATGCACTGGACAAAATTCGGTCATCCGAATGTTTTCAGATAGCATGTAATAGTAAAGTTAGGATGACAGTTCGGATGCAAAAGAAAAAATTCGATCGTCTGAAATTTTCAGAAACTAGCCGTTACTAGTCGTTATATGACTGCTAAAACTAATTTTTGAAATCTATAAAAGTCATAAACTCCAGATTTTTTGTAAGTTTTGAATCTCTGAGAAATCTTAACATTCTAAAATCTTTTGCAAATATCAAAGCTCTCTTTTGTCTGGTGCTTACAAGTGATCATTCAAGATCCCAAAGACAACAAAGTGAAGTGGTGCAACATTGTGTAATTATCTACCAAGAAGTGGTAACATCTCATCCATTCTCCATTTAATTTTGTTTTCTACTAGCTCATTACAGGGTTTTCTTGTAAACATAAAATCCTTCAGGTAAGGGTGATTCTTAAAATTTTGATTCAAGGTTATTCTTAAAATTTTGATTCAAGGTTGTTTGTAGATATAAAATCCTTTTAGTAGGGTGAGTCTTGTGTGTAGAATTACTAAAGAGGCTGTTGGTGTAAAACCATTATGTGGTGAGCCTCTTATGTAATTATTGAACTTGAGCATATAGTAGATTGGTTGAAATCATTGAGTGTAGACTCAAGGTAGTGGACGTAGATCTTGAAGAGATCGAACCACTATAAATTGCTTGTGTTCATTTTTCTTAGATTGTTTATTACTTTGTCATTCATTTAATTATTCTCTCATTGAAACAAGTAATCATAATATGATCTAACTCAATTTATAAAGAAAATAGTTTTTAAAAATTAGCCAAAGACCTAATTCACCCCCCTCTTAGGTCTTTCAATTGGTATCAGAGCAAAGGCTTCTTTGTGTGGTTTTACAACCTAGAAGTTAAGATCTTATGGCTAATATTTCAAACTTACCTTATTTGGAAGGATCTTCCACAAATAGACCACCTTTGTTTGATGGAACAAATTATACATTTTGAAAATATGGAGTTAAGATATATATTAGTTTTATTAACTTTGATTTGTGGAACATTGTTGAGAAAAATCCTTACATGCCAATGAAAATGAGAGCTGATGGAGTGACTTTCGAGCCAAAGCCTATAGATGAATTTGATGAGAATGATTTAAAGAAAATGACATTGAATTATCAAGCCATGCATATTTTAAGTTGTGCACTAGATGTAACTGAATATAATCTAGTTAGTGGATATGACACTGCCCATGATATGTGGAGATTACTTCAAGTAGCATATGAAGGTACAAACCAAGTAAAGGAGTCAAAGCTTGCTATGCTAGTAAGGGAATATGAGCTATTCACCATGAAACAAGGTGAGAATATTAGTGATATGTTTACAAGATTTACTAACATTTTCAATAGTTTAAAAGCTTATGGGAAGAACTATACAATTTAAGAGGAAAACAAAAAGATATTAGATGCTTTACCAAAATCTTGGCAATCGAAAACACTTGCTATTGAGAAAACAAAAGATTTAAAAATTCTCCCACTTGAAGAGCTTATTGGATCACTGCTTACACACGAGATGAAGGTGAAAAGATTGAATGATATTGAAGATGATGAGAAGGGAAGAAAAGGAGTTGTACTCAAAACTTCAAATCATTTGAGTGAACAAGAAAAATCATCAAGTGAAGAAGATGGAAACAGTGGAGAAGAAGAGATAGCTATGGCTGTAAGAAAGTTCAAAAGATTCTACAAAAAGGAATTTCTCAAGAAAGGGAGAAAACCTACCAAGAAAAGTGGACAGTCAACATCCTTCAAATCTCAATGTTTTGAATGCAAAAGCACAGAACATCTTGTTGCTGATTGTCCTAAAGTTTTGGAAAGGGAAAGAGACAACAAACTCAAAAAGAAATCTACCAAGAAGGGAAAGGGACTGGCTAGCACTTGGGATCAACAAGAAAGTGAAGATGACAGTGACGGAAAAGCCAACATATGCTTTATGGAAATTGATGATGAGGTACAATCTACTCATTCTATTTCTACTTACTATGATGATGATATTGATGCTAGTGATTTACTTGTTGAAATGTATGGAGAACTGAAAAAGGCTTCAAAAAGTAATAAGGAAATGAATACCAAAATTAATGAGTTATTAAATGAGAATTCAAAGCTATGTTTTGAAAATGGAAAACTTCTTGAGTCTATTAATTGCCTAAACATTGAAAAAGAAATTTTAAATGTAACTATACAAAACATATCTCTTGAAAATAAAGATCTTTGCACAAAATCATTTCTCTAGA
The DNA here is from genome assembly GCA_030512225.1 of Rauvolfia tetraphylla. Lineage (NCBI taxonomy): Eukaryota > Viridiplantae > Streptophyta > Magnoliopsida > Gentianales > Apocynaceae > Rauvolfia > Rauvolfia tetraphylla. Next base: position 2,806,500 of record JAJQKT010000004.1, on the reverse strand, counting down.
AACAATGCTTAGTGATCATGAGATATTGAAAAAGAAATTAATGATCTTACATTATGCATTGAAAATTTTACAAATGGAAGAGAAAATTTAAATAAATTACTTGGTTATCAAAGATCTTCAAATGCAAAAAATGGTCTTGGTTACATTCATGAAAGTAATGCTCCAAAATATAAAAACTTAGCTAAAGAAACTTCTATTTCAATGCCTCATACTTGTTGTACGTATTGTGGCAGGCATGGACACAAAGTTTCAAAATGTAATGTGAAAAAAAAAATAGAAAATGGTGTTAAAACTATTTGGAGAGTCAAAAGAATTTTTACTAACCCCCTTGGACCCAAGAAAATGTGGGTACTAAAAGTCAGTCTCTCAAATTTGGTGTAGGTTCGTTTTGCTTCAAGATCAAGTGCCACTAAGTGGTTTCTTGATAGTGGCTGTTCAAGACACATAACAGGAAATTCCTCACTTGTTATTGAACTTCAAGCAACAAGTGAAGGTTTTGTCACATTTGGTGATAAGAAGGGAAGAATACTTGGAATCGGTAACATTGGTAAAGGAGGTTTCCCTCTCATTAAGCAAGTATTACTTATTGATGGTTTGAAGTATAATCTACTTAGTATTAGTTAATTATGTGATAATGGATATAAAGTATAATTTAAATGTTACACTTGTACTATTTTTGATAGTGCAAGTAGCAAAACTATCTTTGTTGCTAATAGAGTTGGAAATGTATACGTATTATATCTTGATGAACTTATTACAAATGATATCAAGTATCTTTCCATTCATGATAATGATGGATATTTATGGCCTAAAAGATTAGGTCATGTGAGCATAGATTTATTGAATAAACTTTCCACACGAGTTAGTTAGAGGATTACCTAACATGCATTTTGATAAAACTCGTCTTTGTGATGCTTTTCAATATGGAAAACAATCAAAAACATCTTTTAAACCAAAGAAAATGGTTTCTACCACAAAACCTCTTGAACTTGTTCATATGGACTTGTTTGGAGCAATGAGGACTACTAGTCTTGGTGGTAAAAGATATGCTTATGTGATTGTTGATGATTTCTCTAGATTTACGTGGGTGATCTTCTTAGCTCAAAAGTATGAAACGTTTCATGAATTTGTAAAACTTTTCAAAAAGGTTCAAACCTCCCTTGAGTATAAACTAATCTCTAATAGAAGTGACAATGGAAGAGAATTTTGTAATCAAGACTTTACAAAATTTTGTGATGAATATGGTATAACTCATAACTTTTTAGCTGCTAAAACATCCCAACAAAATGGTGTTATTGAAAGGAAAAATGGAACCTTACAAGAGATGGCTAGATCAATGCTTTGTGAAAATTATTTTCCAAAATATTTTTGGGCTGAAGCTGTAAATACTGTTTGCTATGTAATGAATAGAGTTCTCTTAAGACCTTTCATACGAAAAACACCTTTTAAACTCCTATTTGATAAAACTCTTTCAATTGTTTATTTTAAAGTATTTGGTTGTAAGTGTTTTATCTTAAATACCAGTGATAATCTAGGAAAGTTTGATAGAAAATCGGACGAAGGTATATTTCTTGGTTATTCATCAAATAAAACAGGCCTATAGAGTTTATAACAAAAGAACATTGTATGTTGAAGAAACTATCCATGTGACCTTTGATGAATCTAATATTTATCTTGAAAGAAGAAATGAAGATGATATAGGTTCCTCGATAATGGATAATCAAACTCAACATCAGGCACCCACTTTGGAAGAACATGCCAAAGAAAAAGAAATAATAGAGCAAGAACAAGATGGCCAACCTAGCGATCAAGAGCTTCCAAAGGATCTAAGATATGCAAGAGGTCATCTTAAGGAGCGAATCATTGGTGATGTCTCCCAAGGAGTTAAAATAATGCGGTACTTTATTGACAACTTTGCTCTTTTATCTCATATTGAGCCTAAAAACATTGATGATACATTGTGTGATGATTTTTGGATTATTGCTATGCAAGAGGACTAAATCAATTTGAAAGAAATAAAGTTTGGACACTTGTCCCAAAACCTCATGATCATTCCATTATTGGTACAAAATTGGCCTTTAGAAATAAATTAAATTAACTAGGAGAAATTTTTAGAAATAAGGCTAGGCTTGTTGCTCAAGGTTTCAACCAAGAAGAGGGCATTGATTATGATGATACTTTTGCTCCGGTAGCTAGACTTGAATCTATAAGATTACTTTTGACTTTTGCTTGTTTTAAAAGTTTTAAACTATTCCAAATGGACGTTAAAAGTGCATTTCTAAATGGTTTTATTGAAGAAGAGGTTTATGTAGAACAACCACCTTGTTTTATTCATGAAAAGTTTCCTAATTATGTTTTCAAGTTAACCAAGGCTCTATATGGATTGAAACAAGCTCCAAGAGCTTGGTATGAAAGATTAAGTGGTTTTTGTTCTTTCAAAAGGATTTTCAAAAGGAAAAGTGGATACAACACTATTTATAAAAACCTCTAGTAATAATGATATTTTACTTGTGCAAATTTATGTTGATGACATTATTTTTGGTGCTACTAATACATCTCTTTGCGAAGAGTTTGCCAAATAAATGTAAAATGAATTTGAAATGAGCATGATGGGAGAACTAAATTTCTTTCTTGGGCTGCAAATCAAGCAAACTAAGGATGGAGTCTTCATAAATCCAGCAAAGTAAACCAAGGAGCTATTGAAAAGATTTGGAATGGATCAAGCAAAAGGGATAGGCACTCCAATGAGTTCATCAACTAAACTTGATAAAGATGAAAAAGGTAAAAATATTGATGAAAAGTCATATAGAGGTATGATTGGAAGTTACTCTATCTCACAGCAAGTAGACCAGATATTATGTTTCCTATGTACTTATGTGCTAGATTCCAATCTTGTCCTAAAGAGTCTCATCTAATTTCTGTCAAATGCATTTTTCGTTATTTGATTGATACACATGATCATGGCCTTTGATTTTTAAAATCTTCATCTTTTGATCTTGTTGGATATTTGGATGCTGATTTTGCCGGATGTAAAGTTGAGCATAAAAGTACTAGTGATCACTGTCAATTTCTTGGTAGTTATCTTGTATCTTGATATAGTAAAAAACATGCATGTGTATTTTTATCTACCGCTGAGGCTGAATATATCGCCTCTAGTAGTTGTTGTACTCAAGTGCTATGGATGAAGCACACTCTACTTGATTATGGTCTAGAATTCAACTGTGTACCTATATTATGTGATAATACAAGTGCTATCAATTTAAGCATTAATCCCATTCAACATTCTAGGACTAAGCATATAGAAATTAAACATCATTTTATTCGTGATCATGTGGCTAAAACAGATATATGCTTGGAACATGTGAATACAAATGATCATATTGCTGATATATTTACAAAGTCTTTGGCTGAGGAAAGGTTTAATCACCTAAGAAGGCTCTTAAGTATCTCAAAATTCAATTACTAATTTGTATGTTGAAGTGTGATAAGAACAGAGAATATTTGGACGCATGATTTGGATGCATCGAGAGAAATTCAAACGTCCAAACTTTCTCTAGAAAATTTTGAATAGAAAGATCTAGACGCACGTTCGGACGCATGACAGAAAATTTGGTCATCCACCAAATTTTCTGAAACTGAAGAAACAGAGATTTTTCAGATGTAGGTTCGGACTCAGCGCTGAAAATTCAGTAGTCCGAACTTAGTGGTTGCAGCGATTTAAATGAATCCGAACAGTCATATTTCATATCTATAACTTCCAAACCTCATTTTCTCTTAAAACCCACTCAACTCTCTTGCGTCCAAACCTAAATTTCTCTGAAATTTCACATCTTTCACTTCAAACAGATTGAATTTTTGAGTTTCAGTCCCTAAACACTTCATACAAATTACTCTGTTGCAATCTAAAATGGAGAGAACTAAGAAAACAAGTGTTGAGAAAGGAAAAGGAAAGGCAAAGGATGGTGGACTGACTATGAACAAACCATCTGACAAATTCATCTCTATCAAAGTAGTCTCTTAATTTGAAGATTGGAATAAGAAAAGTAGAAAAATCATTCCTGGATACAAGGTGAACATGAAAAGGCTCTCCAACATGGGTAATATGTTATCTCTTTTTGGTGATATCGGTTGGAGTAATTTGTTAGTAATTGATAAGGAATTTTACCATACACTTATTTACGAATTTTATGCAAATCATAAAGAGGAAAGAATAGAACAGTTGGGGGAAAACAATGTAGTGCAATAGTACTCTTCTAGGGTATCTCAAGTAGATTTTGAGTTCAATGATGCATTGGTGAATAGAATTTGTAGAGTAGATGATAGTGGGGCAAAGTATTATTCACCTGAAATGCATTGTTATATACGTGAACTCTTCACAAAAGAAAAATTTGAAGAGACCTTCACTAATGGCAGAGAATTTAGGTCCATTAAAGAGAGGGAAATTAAGGCATTTGATACTAGAGGAAGAGTATTGCATCACATGATTACTACCATGATTATCCCCAATTTTGGACATAAGTCATCTATTGGTAACCTGCAGATGGTAATTATGTTAGCCTTACATGAGCATAGAAGATTGAATTTTGGATATATGGCCTTAAAGCATATGATTAGTGCTAGGAAAATAGTCAACAAGGCTTTACCATATGGGAGGTTGTTAACAAGAATATTTAAACATTTTCAAATTAAACTTCCAGTGAGAGGACAAGCATTTAAGAGTGGAGAGATTTATACTAATGACACTCTTAAAAGGATGCGATTAGTTCTTGATCAAGATGGCATATGGAGAACGAAAAGAGAAACTCCTCTAAGAAAATAAGAGGTTGAAGAAAGTGTGGAAGAAGAGGATGAGGGAAAAACTCTTGCTAGAGAGATGAAAACAAAAGGAAAATATGACACTTTGAGTGAGGGGGAGTAACCTCCCTTAAAAAAAGACTGTTTGAAGAAGTTCCAACTCCTAAATCTCAACCAAATGTTGGAGATGAGTCTAGTGGTGAAGGAATAATTAGAGGTGACACCATAGTAGCTAAGGCATTCCAAGAAGCCTTGAATAATCATATCAAGGAAATGGAGAAAATGTATAAGTTGTTCGAATCCTTTGCTCCAATGGTTCTTGAAAAACTGGATGGATTAGATAATAGAGTGAAGTACATTGAAGATATCTTGATGAGAAATACACAAAGTGGTGAAGAACCCTCTAGGCATCAAGATAGGGATGATAAGGATGATAGGGATGAAGAAGATAAGAAAGAAGATGAAGATAATGATAGTGATGATGGGAGTGATAATGGAGAAGATGATCAAGGAGGCAGCAGTGAGTATGTGGCAAGACAAGAAGAAGAAAATGAACATGTACAAGAATAGCCACAAGAAAAAGGAAGCCAAATTGAAAGAGCAGAAATAGTCTCACCATTAACCATCTCCTTCAGCCAAGGAAGAGTGAAGCATTTGGCAATCAAGAAAGGATTTAGCAAAGCCTCTCCATCAACATCACAAGACTGAGCATCTCTTCAACCTTATCTTGTTACTATTTTTAAATTCCTTATTTGTACTTAGTATAAGTATAACTTATGTGTTTTTAAATTTCCAACTTGGCCTATGAACTTTTTATGCTTTTTTTTAAATTTCTGTAAATTTTGTAATAGTGAAACTCAATGATAAAACCTTAGTGTTGAGAGCTTCTTTTATTAATGATACTTTGGCCCTAGGTATATGTGCTAAACTGTTAGTCTCATTTTCATTAACCCCATCTTTGAATGATGACAAAAAGGGGAGAATGAATGATGACTGCAAAACTGTAATTTGTAATTGTGCTGTGTGTAAATGATGACTGCTAATGAGTGTGTTATGTGAAACTATTTTACTGCATTTGGAGTTTGAGATTTGTGCTATGTGCTATGTGTATTTGGAGTTTGAGATCTTGGTAGTTTTCTGAGATTATTATGGAATTTGGTTAAGTTCTTGACTTGCCCTATAATTTTGAATTACCTCATGAAAACAATTGGATACATGAGTTTTGTGGCTTTGCAAAGCTAAACTGAGTGTCATTATGGACATACATATTTGAGTACTTCTACAGTTCATTTGAAAATTTAAAATCATCTTTTTCAACTTCTTGTCAAAAAAATTCGGACTTGAAATTCAGATGCAGACCAAAAATTCGGATGATAAAAATTTTCTTACCAAAAATGTTTGTCTGTTGTTCAAACTGTTTGAAAACTGTTTCAATCCTTCCTATCATATATGAACAACCTTAGGAAAGCTTATTTTAAAAAATTACAGCTTTCATCTCACATGTTTTAAAGTTTGGACTTGAAATCTCAAAATTCGGATGCATGTTTCAGAAATTCGGATACATCTATATTTTGTTGCAAAAAAGTGCTCTTTTTCTATTCAAATTGATTCAAATATGTTTTAATCTCTTCTACTATGTTTGAACAACCTTAGGAAAGCTTTATTTCACTTTAAACATTCATGTTGAATTTGTTGCAGTTTGGACGAATAGTCCCCAATTCAAATATTTTCTAAAAAATGAGCACAATCTAAAGGGGAGCATTGTTTAACTTTTAGAACCTTTAAAACCTCTCTTAGAATCTTTTCTAAATGATTAAATGCTATACATCCTATCCTACTTGTTTGTTGGAAGAAATGAGGTAAATGGAGGTTGGTTGGGCCATAGGCTCATATTGAGCCTTTTGAATATCAATATGCTAAATTGGTTATTATCTATCATTGACATCAATATTTCTTTGTTTTAAATTGTTTAAATCCATCACATTTTGCATCAAAGTTAGTCATCATCAAAAAGGGGGAGATTGTTAGCCCAAAGAGCAAATCATGAGGTTATGATTAGTTTTGATTAATGACAAACATTGATGAGGACTAATTTTATGTCATTTGTGTGATACGATTGTTGGATTAAGAAGTATGAAGTCTCATTGCCTTGAAGCCAAAATGCAAGAACAACTCCAATATGTCAAAGTGATTGAAGATTGAAGAGTTTGTTCAAGATGATTGAAGGCTTTGAAGACATGAAGTGTAGGTTACATGTGCTTAATAGGTATATCTTTTGTAAACCTTACACTTGTTTGTCTTAGAATCTATTGAATGTACTAGAGAGCACAAAACTTGTTTTTGAATCTTAAATGGCTTTGAATGAACTTTTGATTAATAAGTGTGTTTTTAAGTCTTAAATGATTTTGAGTAAACTTTGTATGATCAAAGAGTTTTGGTAATGGTTTTTTGAATTTAAAAGTGTCTAAATGGCTTATCTATTCATACAAAATATTTTCAAAGTTATTGAGGTTGAATTTCAAATGATTTCACAAAGTTTGAACAGTTCGAATGCAAGTTCGGACGTCCAAACTTTCAAAATGGCTACTCTACTTCAAGAGCAATTCGGACGCAAGTTCGGATGCAAGGGAAAAAATTCAGCCGTCCAAATTTTTCCTGCCAGCATGGTTACTATTTTTCCAGAGAAATTCAGACGCAAGTTCGGATGCACTGGACAAATTTCGGTTGTCCGAATGTTTCCTAACAGCATGTAACAGTAAAGTTAGGATGACAGTTCGGATGCAAAAGAAAAAATTCGGTCGTCTGAAATTTTCAGAAACTAGCCGTTACTAGTCGTTATATGACTGCTAAAACTAATTTTTGAATCTATAAAAGTCATAAACTCTAGATTTTTCGTAAGTTTTGAATCTCTAAGAAATCTTAACGTTCTAAAATCTTTTGTAAATATCAAAGCTCTCTTTTGTCTTGTGCTTACAAGTGATCATTCAAGATCCCAAAGACAACAAAGTGAAGTGGTGCAACATTGTGTAATTATCTACCAAGAAGTGGTAACATCTCATCCATTCTCCATTTAATTTTGCTTTCTACTAGCTCATTACAAGGTTTTCTTGTAAACATAAAATCATTTAAGTAAGGGTGATCCTTGAAATTTTGATTCAAGGTTGTTTGTAGATATAAAATCCTTTTAGTAGGGTGAGTCTTGTGTGTCGAATTACTAAAGAGGTTGTTGGTGTAAAACCATTGTGTGGTGAGCCTCTTATGTAATTATTGAACTTGAGCATATAGTAGATTGGTTGAAATCATTGAGTGTAGACTCAAGGTAGTGGACGTAGATCTTGAAGAGATCGAACCACTATAAATTGCATGTGTTCATTTTTCTTAGATTGTTTATTGCTTTGTCATTCATTTAATTATTCTCTCATTGAAACAAGTAATCATAATCTGATCTAACTCAATTTATAAAAGGAAATAGTTTTCGAAAATTAGCCAAAGACCTAATTCACCGCCCCTCTTAGGTCTTTCAAAAGCTTAATTAAAAAAAATGACTGCGAACAACACAAACAAGACAAGAACTCCACACCAAACAACCAAACACAAAAATGGTTAAAAAAAACATCGTTGTTTCGTACGTGAAGACTGGGTGAACCCATATGAACAGCAAGCTATACCTACTATATACTGCAGCAAAAAGAAATGAAAGAAAGCTGGAAACAATGACATAATTAAACTCATGCATAAAAACATAGTAATAAAATAAATAAAAGGACAAAATGGAAACGAGAAAACTGTTCCCTTCATAGCACCCAAACACCACCCCACTCCACCAAAACATAAACGCCACAAAAACATCATACAACAAGCCTCAAACACGAGCAAAGTAACCTTACAAAATAGAAATTAAAACAAAAGAAAAATATGTACAAATTAGGGATATTGTTTCAGGAAGCTTACTCATCCCCTAAGTTAGGGGAGCACGAACATGATCGTCCCAACTTCTTTCTAGGCTTGTACTCTAGAGCCGTCTTCTTCGTATGCTCTTCCTTCTTCTCAAGAACTATTACTTTAACTTGATTTCCACTTTCCCCCATGCCTTGGGATTTCACCTTGCATTCCAAAGTATTCAATTTATTTTCACTTCCCAAAATCACCACATTCACATGTTCTCTCGAATTGGTCTCTGTATTGCTAGGTAAACTTCCCATTTGTCTTTCTGAGACAAGCTTCGCCAATTGGCCTATTTGATTTTTCAAGTTGTGAATGGAACCTCTTGGTTCCTCAGGGATGCATCTTGATTTTGGAACTGGGTTTCGGTAGTCGCAATGATTGTTGAAGAGGTAGAGAAGGTTGATGTAGATAAGAGATGTTTGGGTCAAGAGTTTGATAAAACTTGGAAGCTGGGGGAATGAAGCGGTCTTTGTCACCCTTGACTACTCCATGAGAAGTTTGGATGATTCCGCCACCCCGGATTATAAGTATTACTATAAGGATTGTTGGGTTGCCTTCCTCCTCTAAGGAAATCCACATGCTCTGTTGATTTGGATGACCACCTCCGCAAAAATCACATGCCATCATCACTTGGGAAGTTTGAGGTAACAAACTCAAGCTCTCAATCTTCTTGTTTAGCGCATCGAATTTATCCTCCAAAGCCGTCATCATCTCTACATTGTGTATTCCACTAGGCTTGGCTTTCGGTTTAGGATTCCTCCATTGGTAGTTGTTCATGGCAATGTTTTCAATGAGGTCTTGTAACTCTTCTAGTGTCTCTAAACCAGTGGCACCTCCTGAAGAAGCATCAATGAGTTGCTTGGAAGGGAAGTTTAATCCACTATGGAATGTTTGCATTTGAAGCCTCAAATGTAGACCATGATGTGGACATTTCCTCAAAAGCTCCTTCCATCTCTCCCAAGAATCATATAAGCTTACACTCTCCGTTTGTTGAAAGAGAACATGTCATTTCTTAACTTTTCCGCCCTTTGCGGAGGGAAATATTTAATTAGGAACTTCTCGACAAGATCGTTCCATGTAGTCATGGAACCCAGTGAAAGTGATTTCAACCATGACTTGGTTCAATCTCTCAATGAAAATGGAAATAACCGAAGGCGGATGGTATCTTCGGAAGACCCTTTAATCTTGAAAGTATCACCTATCACTAAGAAGTTGGAATTATGAGCATTCGGATCTTTGTCCGGTACACCATCAAATTGCACCAATTGTTGAACCATTTGGATGATATTCGGCTTCATCTCAAAATTGTTAGCTTCAACCCTTTGTCAGGCAATGCTTGACTCCGCTCCTGACAAAGAAGGTTGTGCATAGTCTCTTATTGTCCTTGGCCTTGTATTTCCGTGTCTATTTCCATTACCACCATTTCTGTTATGTGCCATAGTGTTCTCAGGTTGAGGATTTTCACCTTCAATTTCAACTCGTTCAAGTATCACCTCTAGATTTATACCCCTTGGATCCCAATATAAAATATGCTCAACTTTGGAATTAAGTTGAGCCAATTCTTCCGAACTACTTGAGGTCATAAACCAAAAAGAATTCACACCTTCACCACAAATAAAAGTCAAAGTTTAACTCAAGGAACACTCATAAAAAAAGAACAAAAAATAGAGAAACACAAACTAAACACTCTAATTCTAATTCACCAATAACTGACAAAATTACGAACAAGAAAATAAATACTAACACTAGTAACAAGTATTATAACAACAAATAAGTAAAATGACTAAATCAACAGAGTTCAAGCTTTCCTAATATTAACCAATTAACTCCCTGGCAAACTTAATTTGGAGATTTCAAACTTAACCAATAAACTATCTCAAGGAGATATCAAAAGGCAAACTTAATGTCATCTTTAACATTCATTGGGTAGAGAAGAACTAGAATAGATATCTACTTGCATGTAGACATGTGTATTCATACACAGAATTATGGTCCTTCAGAACCAAATATTTCTTCAATATCCTTTGATTGATATAAAGGATCTTTATCATGTATAATAACCTAATGATCATTGATTTGCTATGTCCATGTAAAACATCTTCAAGATGTTCAATCAAAACAAAATATTAATTTTTTGAAACTTTGATCACAGTACTTGATCCTCTATATTCTTCAGAAAAAATCTTAATCATCAAATCCTTTTCTCTTTTGAGAATTTTATTTTCAAAATCAAGAGATCAATCATGCTTCGGGCATGTATCAAAATCATATGACTATAGAATTCATATATTTATCCTGCTGGGACATCTATCCAAATAAGAATATCTATAGCTAGAATATTATATTTACTGACTTTACAAAAGTCGTCAAATAATCAATTTGTAATTTTATGCAAATAAAAAACATTTTGAACTTCTAGTTCATTAATACTTGCGCATAGATCAAGATAATAAAAGTCATAAATGATATCCTCTTTTGATTGATGATTTTCTCCCTCTACTATGGAGAACACTATGCCAATCAATAGATTGTACAATGAGGATATCTTTTGACAAAGAAATACATATAGCAAGTACAGCTACGTATAGCATTTCTATATATATGGACATATTCGATCATTCTTTCAATAAGAATTCACTAAGACAATCTCATTATGTTCTACAGGAACAATCCACTTATATGCTTCAAACATATCAAGTTCATTAGAGACTTCAAATGTAGGTGCAATTATCAAATGACAACAAAGATAAACACATATTAAGTGTTATCATGTACTATTATATCCACCACTAGAAATATATTTCTTCGTAATCAGTGTCAGGTCTTACAAAAAATTACACGCCATAAGTCATGGCAAAAATTCACATTTATAGTTCATATTTTATACGCAAATATCAATTGTTATCTCTTTAGGATTACACTTCAGGTGTATAATTCCTACTGAAAATACATGTATACTTCAAGTGTACTTGTAAATGGTTTAAACTTTTCATATTTCTCACGCGAACTTTATCATTTTGAGCCTACAGACTTTGATTCGATAAATCCTTATTCTAAATTACTATATTATACGCATTAATATCTTTTAACATCATATACTTGTGCGGTTCTAGTATTTCCCAATCATGTTGAGATTTCATCATTATTATAGTTTTCAAGTACCTGAATTTCTTCTAGAAATAAAATATCAATCATGTTTGAGGAAGAATTCTGCTGGAATATTAATCTCCTCGACTTAACATATATGACCATCTTAAGTCTTTGCTCCAGTAAGGAGTTTGTATCCTTGGAACCAACTTATCTACCACGTTTTAATTGTCTTAAATTTATTTATAGTGGTAGATTATCCTTCAGGGACACCAGATATAATAGGAGCATTCTTTACCCATTGTTGGTCAGTTAATATACCTGGCTATATAAGTTATCCTTTGAACTTCTGGTTCAAGGTACTTCTATGAGGATCAAAATAAAAGATCAAGATAAAAAACAAAATAATATCTTTATCCGGCTTCATCTTCAAGTTTTCTCCTCTTTATGTTAGGGCAACATATTCAAAATTAACAAAATATGAATTTTTTCCTTGAGATTCGCTCCCAACATATTTGATAAATTCTTTGAGAATCCATCTTATTACATTTGTGGTGGAGCAACATACATAGTGTATCTCTAAATTTAGGATGAAAAATATTTGGTTTCTGATCACAAACCAACTACTATGAGGAGAATCACATTGTGTTGACAAAATACAAAATAAGTCTAATATATCACAGATATGAACATTCTGCAGGATGTTCAACATGTATCTCAATACAACAACCAGTATTATTAGGACAAATTATGTCGTTGGGAGAATGTTAAAACATGAGCTCATTATCAATGAATTGTGCAAACTGCAGGTTGCAAAAACAACAATATACATGACTATTTATTAATGCATCAACTAATAATTTTTTCATATTCTTCCCAAAATAATACATTCAACCCCAAGTAATACTGGTAACTTTTAAATAAAACAAGTAGCACATATAAATTTGTCATACATTCAACCGGTCATGCCAACTAATAAATTATTGGTAAATTTCAAGTTTACTCAATATTGCATCTCAATTTCAAAAATTCTATGCAATATAAACTAGAAAAAATGAACGGTAGTATCTATAATTGACATATATTCATGGTCATAATTGTAATACATATTTCTCAAAACTCCATTAATCCAATGTCTCAATAGAATGATAGTATCATTGATGCTAAAATAACGAGACTATATGGAGAATAATGCATTACAAAATTGACCATTAGGTGAAGATCATGTAGTTCTCAAGGAGCTTTCAATGAATTAACTTTTCTAGAGTTATTGATCAGCTAGTTCTTTAGGAACTTTATACTACTATTTATACTTTGGACATATATTTCAAATTTCTCCAAATAAACCACAAATATTGTTTAGACAAATTGTATTTTCACCATTCTTGATTCTAAACAAACTAAAATAATATATAAATACTAGAATATAAATATATAGTATTAAAACTTTTCAATAATAATCACAAAATGATAAAATAGAAAAGTAGTAATTCAATAATTCAAAATTTCTATTAACACTAAAAATGCTAAAAACTCTTTTTGAATATTCTAAAGAACTGGCTACATTCACATGTGTCATATCAATATCATCGGCACAAGCATCATTACTATCAATAGCATAATTTAGGGAAGTAAAGCAACAACAATAATTAATAAATATTCATAACAAGCTTGATATATTATAGGTACGTGACAAATTTTCCTATCGCATCAATAACATGTTAGAATTATTATTTTTCCTTTTTCTTTATTATTGTTTTCTCACCTCTGGTGAGTATCTATTCATTGGGAATTTAATGAGCCATTCTTAAAGCTTAAGACCAAAGTGTATTTCTACTAGCCGCGACCAAAATCTTGTAAATAATATATATTATAATTTCTAATGTTATTCACTTCAGTGAATGCCATAAAATTATTTGGTCGAACTTCAAAATATTTTATCAAGGACTTATTTAGTCTCAGAAGATATAAATTCTAAATACTGCTGAAAAATTTCTTCTCGATATTGCTACTACACGAGCATGTTAGAGATATGAGAAAGGAAAAATCTTTTATTTATCACATTACTAGTAATATTTCTCCTTTTAACTTTAATTGAAGAGAAACTGTAAATGCAATAAAATTTTCCATACTGATAAACATAAAATCTTTTAGACACACTTATAACAAATCATCACTAATATTCGTATAACAATTATCTTCTGGTGATTGTATGTTTCCTTTAAAATTTGCTAGTAATCAAGTAGTTTGAATGCTTTGTATTTCTTAAGTAGTGTCTTCAGGACAACTATATCCATATGTATATATTCTGATCGATATGATTATATGGATGATTTTTTTCATAACCGCGTCTATGTCTGCGGCTTCAACCACGACCACGAACTCTTCCAGAGCTAAAACCATGAGTTCTAATACATTCACTTACAGATTTAAAGTAAACCATGCTTTTGGTAGAATGACCATCTTCTGATGGTCAAATCCTTCTTTTAGATCCTTCCACAAAATAAGTGGATCTCTCACGATAAGATATTTCACCTTTAAATCCTCATGGTGATAATAGCAGAGAAAATCAAAAGTTGAAAAAATATCTCTTTTCTGTCTTGAGTAAACTTTAAACTCCATGGGAGAAACTCGTGCTGATAAAGTGTTATGAATTTGTTAGCCTGCAATCATCGTCAACATAATAAAATTGTACAGAGAATTGAATAAGAAAACTTTAATGAAGAGAATAAAGAGAGAAACTAGAAAGAAAATAGTGAGAGAATACCAGAGCTTTTGTTAATTCTCTAAGATTAAATAAATGAATCAATCTGTGTATTCAATACATCTATCTAAAGCCCTATTTATAGGGTTCAGGGGTAATATCAATAAGAAGAAGTAGAGACTAATCAGAAGAAAAATCTTATCACTAATTAAAGATGTGATAGAACTCTACCATCTATCTTCTGCATAGTTGGAGTATTTTTATAACTCTGATATTGAACTATCTCTTTGACATCAGATAATGTACATCCACAATATTAATTTCATAACATAAAATAAATTATTTCCTTTCTTCTTCATATTTATTTTCAGCTGATTAACTATAGCATAAAACTTTGGTTGTTTTCCCTTCATACTAAAAGAAAAGAAAAGAAAAGAGAAATAGTACAAGCGACTATAATTCATCAAAATATTGTTAATGCTAAATTTTTACAAATTAATTTTTTGGACAAAATTGAATGTTTGTACTTAATTACATAAAAATATTTACGAGATCATTTGAATATGTAGGAAAATCTTTGTCATTGATCATATAGAAAATAGGAAAGTTTTCTAATATTGGAATTCATAGCTGGCAAGGTTAATTTTTAGAAATGGGATATTTAATAGATATTGTCTCTAAAATTAGTTTAAGAAAGCTGTATATAAATTCCTGATTATGTAATCAATAGGAATGATATACAGAGATAGACATCCTTTCTTTTCTTCTCAGATGTTTTCATGGTATCAGAGCAAGACCCAATCTGAAGTTTTATATTTTTTCGGTCTGAATTACCGATTACTCGGATTTTTTCCCAATATTCATTGTTAATTTCGACCATCATCGCAAAAATAATCATTGTCGAATCCACGTCGTCACCTTTGCTGAAGTCACATCAAATTTTTACTGATTATTCTCTGCCGAGATCAGCTAGAAAGGTAATTCAAACTATTACCAAAGAAGAACGACATAGTCAAAGCAACGTGTCATTTTCAAGCAATATATCAGAAAAGTCAGGTACTTGTTCTTTGGCATATTCAAGTAAGTTTTCTCTTTCCATTGGATTGAATGTTTTAGATATAACTCTTACCAATTCTTGGATTATGAATTCTGGAGCAACTGACCGCATGACTTATCCATGCAAATATTTCTCAACCTATACCCCATGTCCGAGTAATAGAAAAATAGTTACAGCTAATGGATCCCTAACAATTGTTGCAGGAGTAGGAGATGTCAAAATAAGTTCATTTTTTACCTCGAAAAATGTTCTCCATGTTCCTAAATTATCTATCAGTCTTATCTCGGTCTAAAAACTTACCCAAGATCTGTGTTGCAATGTGATTTTTTACAGCAGTTATTGTGTATTTTAAGACAAGAATTGGGGAAGGGTGATTGGACGTGCTATGAAATGGGATAGCATCTACTATCTTGAGATACCAAGTCAGTCAAAAGTTCCGTATTCCTCTATGTCAGAGTCTGTCCTACCTAATACAGAGAAGATTTTACTGCATCATTCCTGCTTGGGACATATGTCATTTATAATTATTAAGACTTTGTTTCCCTCATTATTTACAAATTTGAATGTTGAGAATTTTTATTGTGAAGTGTATGAGTTTGATAAACATAAACGTCCATCTTTCCCAATTAGCAATTAAAGAAGTTATATTCCTTTCTATCCCATCCATAGTGATATTTGGGGTCCGTCTAGTATTCCTAATATTTCTGGGGCAACATGGCTCGTTTCTTTTATTGATGATTATACCCATGTCACTTGACTATTCTTAAACATAAGCCGGATGTTAGTAGCATAATTTTAAATGTCTATTCCGTAATAAAAAATCAATTTGGAGTCACAACAAAAAGGTTTAGGTCAGATAATGCCAAGGTTACTTCAATCAAATTCTTACCCCATACTTCCATAAAGAAGGAATAGTCCATGAGTCATCATGTGTTACCATTCCACAACAAAATGAGATAGCTGAAAAGAAAAATGACCATATTCTTGAAAAAAGCCCAAGCACTCTTGTTTCAAAAACATGTTCCAAAAGCTTTTTGGGGAGAAGCCGTTCTTATAGCAACTCATCTCGTAAATCTATTGCCTTCTAAAATTTTAGGTTTCAAAAGTCCTATAGATATCCTCTCATCTTTTATCCAAACCTAAAGACTGCAAAAAATCTTACTCCAAGAATTTTTGGGTGTATAGCCATTGTTCATGTCCATGGTCAAATAGAGGAAACTAGATCCAAGGGCTCTAAAGTGTGTTTTTGTTGGCTATTCATCAACTCAAAAAGGGTATAAATGTTATCATCATTCCTCAAAGAAGTTCTATATTTCTACGGATGTCACATTTAATGAACATGGATTCTATTTTCCTAATCCTTATCTTCAGGGCAAGAACTTGACTAGAGAACATCTGAAAAGTTTTATGGACTTAGATTTGACAATAAACCCTGTGCCATCTAGTTCTGAGTCCAATTCTGAATCCATGCGTGAAAATCACTTAGAATCTCCTAATTTTTCAACTTCATCCCAGAGTCTCTTGATTCATCACCATTCAGATTATTGTCGGTCCAAAACCCTAATCCTGTGTCTTACTCAACTTCGAGAACTTGGATATTTGACAAGGTATTTTCAAGAAGAAAAGTGGTTGTTCCAAAGCCTACGCAAGTTCAGGAATCCAACTCGAATTCTTTGAATGGGGTAACACTTGCTAACAATTCATTAGAAGATGAAAGTGAGGTTTGAGTGAATAATGATGAACTAAACCTATTGATTGCTATCAAGATAAGAACTCGAGAATACACAACACAGCCATTATACCCTTTTGCAAATTTTCTATCTTTTAAAAATTTCTCACCAGCTCACATAGCCTTCCTTGTAAGCCTCAATTTTATTACCATCCCTACCAATTTATCTAAAGTATTGTTTAATAACAAGTGGAAACAAGCTATGAATGTTGAAATGGAAGCCTCAGAAAAGAACAAAATTTAGGAGTTGGTGAAACTACCAACAAGAAAAAGACAAGTGGGTTGCAAGTGGGTGTACATGGTGAAGTATAGAGCAAATGGGTCAATTGAGAGATATAAGGCCAGATTAGTAGCCAAATGATACACTCAAACTTATGGAATTGACTACTTAGAAACTTTTTCTTCAGTTTCCAAAAGAAATACCGTAAGAGTGTTGTTGTCAATAGGTGCTAACTATAATTGGGAGCTAACAATAGTTTGATGTTAAGAATGCATACTTGCATTGAGACCTAGAAGAGGAGATTTACGTAGAAGTTCCACCTGGCTATGGAAAGAACTTAGCTGCTCATACTGTGCGTAAATTGAAGAATGCATTATATGGCCACAAGCAATCACAAAGGACATGGTTTGAGAGATTTGCAAGGGTAATATTGACTATGGGATATAAACAAAGTCAAGGGGATCACACACTTTTTATTAAACATTCTTTGTCAGGGAAAGTTATTGTTCTCTTAGTATACGTTGATGACATAATAGTAACCAGAAATGATGATAAAGAAAAATGAGTTTTGAGTCATTACTTGGCTACAAAGTTCTAGATCAAGGCATTGGGAAGGTTGAAGTATTTTCTTGGGATTGAGGTTGCACACTCTAAGAAGGAAATTTTTATCTCTCAACAAAAGTATATTACAGATCTTCTAAAGGAAATAGGCAAGACCCCATGAAAATTGGTGACTACTCCCATTGACCCTAATCTCAAGCTTGGAATTGTAGTAGAAGCTATAAACAGAGAAATGTATAAACGCCTTGTGGGAAGACTCATTTATCTTTCTCATACACGCCAGATATAGCATATACAGTAAGTGTGATTAGTCTATTTATGCACAGTTCGAAAGAGATTCACTTGCAAGTGGCTCATAGGATACTTTAGTACCTTAAGGGAACACCAGGAAAAGGCATCTTGTTCAGAAAAAATAGAGGATTGATGTTTGAGACCTACACTAATGCTAATTATACTGGTTGCATTGTTGATAGATTGTCAACCTCTGGTCACTGTACCTTTCTTGGTGGGAACCTTGTGACTTGGAGAAGAAAAAAACAAAGTGTAGTTGCTAGCTATAGTGCTGAGGTAGAGTTTCGAGTAATGGCTCAAGATAAATGTCAGTTACTTTGGTTGATGATTATTCTACAAGATTTGAAGATTAAATAAGATGGCCCAATGAGGCTCTATTGCACTAATAAGTCTGAAATCAGCATAGCATATAATGCAGTACAACACGATTGAATTAAGCACATTGAAATTGATAGACACTTCATCAAGGAAAAGCTAGATAGTCATTTGATGCGTTGACAAAAGGATTGAATAGTTCAATTTTCCAATCAATTGTTTCCAAGCTGGGAATGGAAAATTTCTATTCTCCAACTTGAGGGGAGAGTAGAAAAATCTTTGTAATTGATCATATAGAAAATAGGAAAGTTTTCTAAGATTGAAATTCACAATTGTCAAGACTAATTTTTAGAAATAGAATATCTAACTAATATTGTTTCCAAAATTAGTTTAGGAATACTTGTATATAAAATCCTGATCATGTAATCAATATAAAGGATATACAGAGATAGACATTCTTTCTTTTCTTCTTAGATTTTTTTGGATTATATTTAAATTTATTATGTTATTCGTACTAAACAACGTAGTTCTAAAGAAACTCATTTATTAATAGATGAAGCTTATATATGAAACATTTCCTCGGCCTTAAAATCCGGACATTTCTCACCTACAATCTCAAAATAAAATGCAAGTTTTAAATTTGAAATACCAAACATACTGAAGTAATGGAATACATCCAAGAAATCATTATTTACCGCATTTTAGCAATGCAATAAAATTTTTTTCTTCATTATTGAGTAAATCAAAAGTTTATCGTGATTGAAAAATATTATTAGTTGGTTTAGTCGGTTAAACCATCCTAAATCGAAAAAACATGATGTTTCTATTAGAAACTTGTAAAATATTTTTTATGTTTTCTTCCAATGAAATCTTTTGTGCTACTTGTTCTATAGGTAAATTGACATCAATTCATAAAATAGTGAGATTAAATATATTTTTAAGGATGAATAGCCAATGCATCAACAACATAATTATATATATTATTGATTTACAACTTGTATTTTACAATTTTTAATTATGAGTTCATATTTAAGATTCTCTCATTTACACAATTTGTCCTTAATAATACAAGTAGTAATTTATGTCAATTGAATATTGGAAGATTCTGCAAAATATGTTCATAGTATATGGTCTTTAGAGAACTATAAGCGCCTTAAATTGATTGGTGTGAATTCTTTTGTATGGAGTACATGTGCGGATTTTGCTAACATATTATTATGACTTTTGTACTTTATAATTGGTTTATAGTCAGAAATCAAATGTTTTCTCATGTAAGAATAAATGATGCGGCTATATATTACTCCACAACAAAGCATTGAGATGGATGCTCAAAAGAAGAGGAAATGCATAGTCAGATAAATAATTTAGTTATGTTTCGTTGATTTTGATCCTCAAACAAGATAGTTTGAATAAGTAGTTCAAAAGATGAATAGTCCGATATTACATTAAATAAATGCTCATATTATATTTAATGTCCCTGATAGATAAAGTACCACTAAAAATTTGAGACACAATTTAAATATAGTAGATTAATCGGTTCTAGTGGTAACATATCCTCGTATATGAAATTGTGCAAATAATTAGTATTGTCATATGTAATTATGTTGAGGAGCTAAAACCTTTAGCAAAGTTTTTCTATATGTGATTTTATTCTTATTTTCAAAGCGGAATTCAAATACCTAAATTTTGTGATAAATTATGAGTTCTTAATAATCATGTCATAAATGGAATTGATGGAACTGTAAAATAGTGCAGGACGTCGATGCAATGATACTTATACACATAATATTTTGAATTTAAGGATCCTGAATAAAACGTCAACAGATTTAAGATTCAAAATTTAGAGATATTGATCAAATATAATATAGAGTTTGCATGAAAATATGAAAAGTTCGGACTGTTGACAAGTATACTTGAAATATACATAAATTATCAAAAGGAATTATCCACTAGAAGTGTAATCACAAAAGCATAAAAATGAATAGTTATTTGAAAATACAATGCAAAGTATGACATAAATATTTACCTTGACTAATGGCATAAGATTCTTTGTAAAGACTTGGTATTAATTAGGAAGAAATAATTTTTTGCTAGTGGATAAAAGTATGTTCATGATTTGTTAAATAGCACATGGAATACTTAATATTTTCATGAAGTTCTAGAAGGATTCAACGTGCTTGAAGCATATGAGTAAATTGTTCCAAAAGAACATAATATCATTATCTTAGTGAATGCTTGTTGAATACATTATATTGAAAGATTGAATATGTCCATGAAATTTGTATCAGACTTGATTATACTTGCTTCAAATGATTTTATCCTACTATTAGTGTTCTTCAATTTTGGGGTAGAGAATTAGTGATAGAGGAAAGATATCAAGTGAAAACATCATCATTAAAGCACCATGATCAATTACACACTTGTGAATTAGAATTTCAATAGATTACTATTTGGTAAAGTGTTGCAAATCAATTATGTAATGTTTTACTGACTCTAACAGAGTTATCAAATTGAATATTCTATTTATAAATACTCTTATTCAGTAGATGTCCCAATAGGATAAAATATAAGCTCTATAAGCAATTATTCTAAAGCACGCCTGAAGTTTGACTAACTTTCTTGGTTTTGAAAGCAAAACTCTCAAAAGAAAAAGGATCATACGACTAAAGTATTCTTCTTTAAGAGTTTATACAAGCAAATAATTATCAAATGTAAGAATTATGATCAAGGGTTTCAAGTTTTGATTTAGAAATTGAAAATCCAAAAGATGAAATCTATTCATCAATTCAAAGAAGGTTGTACTTGGACATAACATAGTGCATAACATTAATTTATCTATTACACATTGATAAAGATCCTTTATGTACGTGATAGGATAGTGAAGACTATTTGGTCCTGAAGTACCATATTTTTACACTGTTACGACATGTGTCGTACCAAAGAAGACATTAAAGACATATTTGGAAAGTCTTTTGGCATTAGGATTTGATGAGATATTTTTTGCCAAGAAGACTTTTATGGCATAAAGGAGTCTACTTTGGAAGTTGTCATTATTTGAGCAAAATTCCATTATGACAAGAAGTAGATATTTGGAGAATTCTAAAGCTTCTAGAGTTTGAAGAATCCCATATCCATCTACAAAGATTGTCTTCCCATATTCTTGGGATTTCTTGCTATATTTTAGGGATGACAATCTTGGAGAAGAAGGAAGCTCAAGACTCTTGTATATTATCTCTCAAGATCATAACTCTTAGAAATTCAAGTCTCTTGCAACTCACAGATTGATTCTTGGAGAGAACCCTCCAGAAGCTCTCGGCATGTAATATTCGTAAGATTTATTTATTTGAACTCATGTAATATTCGTAAGATTTATTTATTTGAACTCATGTTTTAGAAGCTATATTTTGAGGAGAGTTTAGTAGTACAATTCATCTTATTGTGATGTTGTTCATGTAAATTGTGATGTTCTGTTCAAGTGCTGGAAACTGAAGTTCAACAGGTGCTGGAGTGTACTTGACAAGGTTCTGATCAAATCATCTCAAAGGACAGAATGGTTCTGCAACTGATCAAGATCAGTTGAGAGTAGTAAGTGCAAGTGGGATCTTGCCGTATCTTATCGAAAAGAGTTTGACACATCATGTTGAGGAGATTTCAACAGAAGCAAGCAGTGGCTAGATGATAGTTCAACAATCATGAAGGCAGGAGTTGTGGTTGGTGTGTTTCCAATCACGAAGGCAACACTATGGTTATTGAATTTCTGGCTGTTGATGCAGCTTGGGCAAAAGGTGTTTTTGCCAAATCCACTAGGAAAATCACTAGAAGAGATTGAGAGTGTGTTCCTGTACTTTTGAAATATAAAGTTTAGTAGATTGTTTTTCTAGGCATAGCCCCATAGACGTAGGCTGTTGAGTCAAACTGCATTACGATTTTGTTGTGTCAAACTTTATGTTTGTCTGTGTGTGTTGTGTTAAACTGTGCAAAATCGACTTCATCACACAAAGTTTGACAAAAAAAAAACTTTCATAAACCTAACCATACATACACAATTAGTACACACAAGCAGATATATTCTTTTGAGTATTCAATAATCATATGGCTTTCTAATGATATTTTATTTGTCCTTCAATATCTCTATGTCTAATTGATCTCGAAATGTTAACAGAAAATCCAACTCTTGTTGTGATGGATATATAAATTTTTTATTACTTATTTGATCTACAAAAATCACAATTCAAAGAAGTTACGTATATTGTTGTGATATTGTGATATTTATTATAGTAACCATTCTATAGTTCATGTTCAAGAAATAGTGATTCGTGTAGTTGTTTGACAAAGCATGTGATTAGGATTAATGATTGTGTAAATCCGAGGTAGTGATATAATATTCTCTATGAGATAAATTCCAAATTTATTGTTGAATAGAAATGAACGTCCATCAATATTGTTCAATTGAAATGAACTTTGAAAATATATTGAAAGAGATAGCACAAGACACTCTTAATTAAAAAATGAAATTGATGTGCAACAGTTTTGATTAAAAATGATAATCTTGAAAATATATTCAATAAGATATACCTACCGCAACATTTGAGAATTGAATATTTGAATGCGTTTCTTTAATTATATTCTAAATAGGGGAAGTAAAACATAATAAAGAATACTATAGTATTTTTCCTCGACTATACATTTTACACATGTTTTTTTCTTTAGTAATATTTTAACGAAGCATATTCTTTATATTATGGACATCCAAATAGAGTGTTATAAATTAATAAAATATAAAGATGCCTATATTAGTCAATTTCTTGAAGAAAGCTAAATTTTTAAAATATTACTCTCAATTGGTTTTGATTTTTTTCTTTCCTAATAGAGTTTGTGTTAGCTTAAATAGCTGTATTGGGAGTTTGTATATAAAAGTTATATGGTGACATCAATAAATGATTTTAGTCTTGATTATTGAGTTTTATTTTCTCTCTCTATGTTCTTTCTTCTCTTTTATTCTTTAGTTTTATATTATTGTTATTCCAAACATTGCCTTTGCTTTAATTCATGGTATACTTTGCATTGCCAACACTCAAATTCATAATAGAAAGTTAAATATTTAATTAGTAGTTTAAGCTAAGATTTAAAATATTAAAATTTTCTCATTGAAAGTTAAAAAAAGAAGATAAAGAAAGAGTATCCATCTATTTGGTGTTACTTTATACTTTGTAAATGATAATTTCATTTCTATTTAGCCTATAAAATACCAAGAAAATTACTAATTAAATACCTCAAGCCATTTGATCGTCAGCCACAACTTGAAAGAAAAAACTAAAAAGAAAAAATAACATATAATTAATCTAACATCCCAAAACTTGTTCTTCAGTTTCACAAAGATTCACAACTAATCTTCTAAATTTTGAATCCAAATAATAGTCATCGCAATAATTTCAAAATATATAGTTTTTCCACGAAAAAAAGTGCGCGTAAAAAGCGAGTGCTTAGCACATAAAGAAATATCCATCTATTCCCATTTACCTAATGGGATGCCTCAAATTTCCCAAAAAGTTAGTTCCGAATAGATAAAATAAATAGGAACTTTTTGTGGGGATCAACTAAGGAAGAAAGAAAGATACACTTAGTTAATTGGCAAACTGTAAAATCTGACTTTGATTAGGACTGTCAATTGGGCCGGACTGACCCGAGTTCGATCCGTTTAATTACGGGCTCAGGATGATATTTTTAATTCAAATAACTTTTCGAGCCGAGTTCGGACTAAGAGAAGCTCAACTAGATTTCAGCCCGATCCGTAAAATATATATATATATAAATATATTTATATATGTATATATATTTTTTATATAATAATAATATTATTATATTATTAAAAATAATATTATTATATAAAAAATTTAAAAATATCGAGTTAGACCGGCCCAAGCCCGAAAGAGCCGAGCTCGGACTCATATTTTGCCAGCCAAAACAATCGGGTCGAGCCTGAACTTAACAAAACCTGACTCACTCACCCCGATTGACAGCCCTCAAAACAATTCACTCCTCTATGGACTACCTTGGAGGTTTTTGCAGGATTTCAAATCAGACTCATTGGGTAGTTCCTGCATTTGGAAAATTTCCTTTATGGTTAGGATTTATCCAAAATAGGAGCCCAATGGAATATTGCTATGGTAAAAAGATCAGTTCTTGGCTTGATAATTGGTTAGACATAGGCCCTCTTACAAACTACAGTCAAGGCCCACTACATAAACAAGAGGAATATAAATATTTACTGATTAGTGAATTACTTGATCGACACAAATGGTATATCAATTCTCTATCTTTTCAGTTACCACCTTCTGTTCTTAAACTCAATCAATCTGTTCCTCTTTAGTATATCCCTCCGATTGAATATTGCTACTTTTGGAAACCACATCCTTATAGACTTTTCTCCACCAAATCATCATATAAGCTACCTTTCCAAATATATTCTGCAGCCCAGAACTCCCAACAAACCTTAGCTGGATATGGAACTTGCCCACCCTTAATAGAACTAAAACCTTTCATTGGTTATTTTATTATTACAAACTTTGTCACAACTCTTTACTATATTTTAGAAATATATTATCTTCGCTTTATTGTAATCTTCATTCAGATTTAACTTATACAGCAAATCACATTTTAAGGAAGTTTATAATTACAATGGATGTATGGAAAGTACTAAGTAGCTTTTTCTGTCCCGATATTATTAGAGTACTATATTTCCAAAAACCTTCTTGAACTTGGTTAAAATAAAATTGTAATCTAAAACATGTAGTTCTTCTTAATATACTATATGCTGCCTTATTTTCTTAAAAATTAAAAATTGTAACGCAAATTGGTTAAAGTTCTTTATATAAAAGAATATTAATTTTCTCTATTTTGTAGTAATATCTTCTCTTCTCATAAAAAGTATCAAATCAGTTAATGTTTAGATTAAATTAAGGACAAAGAAAACCAATATTGATTATTTTCCGAGAATAAATCTTTCTGAATTTTACTGTTACAAATATTTAATCTCTAAATGTGACAATTGAAATTGTTGAATGAGAACATTCTTGAAAGACCTAAGAGGGGGGGCGGGGGGTGAATTAAGTCTTTGGCTAATTTTCAAAAATAATTTCCTTTTACAATTTAAGCTAGACCAGATTATGTGTGCTTGTTTCAATAAGAGAATATATCAATCAATATCAAAGTAATAAACAATTTAAGATCAACAAGCACAAGCAATTTATAGTGGTTCGATCTTTTCAAGATATACGTCCACTACCTTGAGTCTACACTCAAGGATTTCAAACAATCTACTATATGCTCAAGTTCAACAATTACATAAGAGGCTCACCATACAATGGTTTTACACTCACAACCTCTTTTGCAATTTTACAAACAAGGTTCACCCTACCAAAGGATATTAAATCTACTAACAACCTTGGATTAATGTCTCAAGGATCACCCTTATCTAAAGGATTTTATATTCTCAAGATAACCTTACAATGAGCTAGTAGAAAACACAATTGAATGAAGAAAGGAGAATGTTTAAGATGTTACCACTTTGTTGGTAGATGGTTACACAATGTTGCACCTTCACACTTTGTTGTCTTTGGAATCTTGAATGATCAATTGAAAGCACAAGACAAAAGAGAGCTTTGATGTTTGCTAAAGAGTTTGGAATGTTAAGATTTCACAAAGATTCAAAACATGCAAAAATTCTTGAGTTTATAGCTTTTATAGATTTTAAAAATCAGTTCCAAAAGCTATAAAACGGCTAGTAATGGCTAGTTTCAGAGAAGTTCGGACTTTCGAACTTTCACCCATGCGTCCGAACTTTCGTCCGAACTTTACTGTGCCAAGTTGTCTGGAAAAGTTCGGACATCCGAACTTTTCCTTATGCGTCCGAACATTCGCCCGAAATTCTCTGGAAAAACAGTAACCATGCTATCAGAGAAAGTTTGGATGTCCGAACTTTACTCCATGTATTTGAACTTGCGTCTGAATTTCTCTGGAAGCACAGTAACCATTTTCAAAGTTTGGACGTCCGACCTTGCGTCTAAACTAATCAAACTTTGTCAAATTATTTAAAATTCAACCTTAATAACATTGAAAACATTTCGTATAAATAGGTAAGTCAATTAAACATTTTCAAACTCAAAAACTGTTACTAAAACACTTTGATCACACAAAGTTTACTCAAGATCATTTGAGGTTCAAAAACATACTTGTTATTCAAAAGTTCATTTAAAGCCATTTAAGATTCAAAACAAGTTTTTTTTGTTGCCCTCTTATGCATTCAATAGATTCCAAGACACACAAGTGTAGGGTTTACAAAAGAATATACCTATTGAGCATATATGACCTACACTTTAAGTCTTCAATGCCTTCAATAATCTTGAACAAATCCTTCAATCTTCAATCACTTTGATTCATTGAAATTGTTCTTGCATTTTGGCTTTAAGGCAACAAGACTTCATACTTCTTTAATCCAACAATCCTATCACACAATGAACATAGAGATTAGTCCATATCAATGTTTTTCATTATTCAAAACTCAATTAAAGTTTCATGATTTGCCCTTAGGGCTATCAATCTCCCCCTTTTTGAAGATGACAAACTTTGATGCAAAATGTGATGGATTTAAACAATGTAGTGAGAAGAATTATTGATGTCAATGATAAATAATAACCAATTTAGCACATTGACATACAAAAGGCTCAATATGAGCCTATGACCCAACCAATCTCCATTTACCTCATTCCTTCCAACAACTAGGATAGAAGATATAGCATTTAGGTATTAATAAAACTTCTAAGAGAGGTATTAAAGGTAAGAAAAGATTAATAATTCTCCCCCTTAGATTGTGCTCATTTTTCAACAAGTTTGGACTTGAGATGTTGTGAATGAGAATTTTGACATATCAAGTTCGAACTGTAAAATAAGTGAAATGAAAGCCACAATTTTTGAAAATAATCTTTCCTAAGGTTGTTCAAACATATTAGGAAGGTTTAAGACAGTTTTCAACCAATTTGAACAACAGAGAAAGCATTTTTGGCAAGAAAGTTTGGATGCGTCCGAACTTTTAGTTTGCATCCAAATGTCAAGTCCAAACTTATGAACTCTATCCTCACATATTATAACTCTTTTAGTTTAAATTTCAAATGCAGAAATATAGCCAAATGTGCCATTTTCACATTATATCACATACCAGCACATACGTAGCACACATTTCCACATATTGCAGCATACATAACACATATATAACACATATTGCAGCACCTTTTTACCATTTTTGAAGCACATTCTTTCTCCCCCTTTAGTCATCACTCAAAGATGGGGATATGAAAATGAGACTGATATGCAACTATAGCTCATAGAAATAGTAAGAAGCACTTTAGCATAATTCTGTAAATCAACTTTTTCTCCCATTTTATAATAGCGATTAAGCTTGGGGGGGGGGGGTCAAAGTATCATTAGAAGAAGCTCTCAACACTGAGGTTTCATCATTGAGCTTCATGAAAAACTATTACATAAGCCACATTGAAAATAGTAAGAAAATGCAGTAATTTAAAGAACAAAAACAGAGAAATTGCATAAACCAAGCTAGTAAGTGTTCATAAGTCATACTAAGCTTATCACAAATAAATAAAAGCAGTAAATAGAGATGAGAGTGAAGATATGCTCAGTCTTTTGATGTTAATAGAGAGTCCTTTCTAGGTTTCTTCTTGACTGCAACGTGCTTGACTCTTCCTTGGCTGAATGTTGGATTAGATGGTGTTGTTATTTCAGCTCTTGTAATTTGACCTCCTTCTTAACTAATTACAGCTTGCTGCATTCCTCGATCTCCTCTTTGTGACTCCATGACCTGCTCATTGACATCCCCTTGGTCACCATCATTATCATCATCTTCATCATCACTGCCTTCTTCATTTTTCTTGTCATCTTTATCATTCTCATCATCATCCGTTTCTTCTTGAGTTCTAGAAGGCCCTTCACCATTTTGAGGATTTCTCATCAATATTTCCTCAATGTGCTTGACTCTATTCTCTAAACTGTCCAATTTTTTGAGAACCATAGGAGCAGACGTTTCAAAGAATTTATACATTTTCTCCATCTCCTTGATGTGGTTTTTTAATGCTTCTTGAATTGCATCTCCTCTTGAAATCCCTTCAGCACTAGACCCTTCTCCAACATTAGGATGTGATTGAGGGTTGGCTCTTCTTCAAAGAGTCTTCTTTTGGAGGGAGGTTGCTCCCCTTCACTTGTTGAATCATGCCTCCTCTTTGTTTTCATCTCTCTTGCCTATATTTCTGCCTCATCTTCTTCTTCCTCGGTTTCCTCACTTTTCTCAGCTTCTATCCTTTTTGGAGGAGTTTCTCTTCTAGTTATCCATACTCCGTCATCATCAAGTGTTAATTGCATTCTTTTTAGAGAGTCATTGGTATAGATTTGTCCCCTTCTGAAAGATTGTCCCCTAACAGGAAGTTTAACTGGAAAATATTTGAAAATTCTTGTCAAGAGTCTTCCATATGGTAAAGCTTTATTGTCGGTTTTCCTAGCTCCAAACATATGCTTCAGTGCCATATACCAAATTTCAGTCTCCTATGCTCATGCAAAGCAAGCATAATCACCATATGTATATTTCCAACAAATTATTTATGGCCAAAGTTAGGGATAATCATGGTTGTTATCATATGATGCATAACTCTTCCCCTAACATCAAAGGCTTTAATTTCCCTTTCTCTAATGGTCCTTAACTCTCTACCATTGGTGAAAGCCTCTTAAAATCTTTCATTTGTAAATAACTCTCTAATATAGCAGTGTTTTCCCATGGAGAAATACTTTGCTCCAACATCACTTACTCCACAGATTCTATTCACTAATGCATCATTGAATTCAAAGTCTATTTGAGACACTCTAGAAGAATACCATTGATTCACATTGTCCCCCTCATGTTCAATTCTTTCTTCTTTAAGATTTGCTTAGAATTCATATATGAGGGAGGGATAATATTCTTCATCAATAGCCACTAAATTGCTCCAGCCAATATCACCAAATAAAGATAGGACATTACCCATATTTGTGAGTTTGTCAAAATCCACTCTATTTCCAGGGATGATTTTCTTTAATTTCTTGTTCCAATCTACGAATTCTGATGCAGCCTTGATAGAGAAAAATTTGTCTACTCCAGATGATGATTGAGGAACCCTAATTCTCCTTGGTTCATTGAGAATTCGTCGTCCTTCTCTGTCCTTCGCTTTCTCTTTTCCTTTCTCAATATTTGCTCCTTTAGTTCTCACCATGATGTTTTTCTAATCGAAAAGCAGTGAAATATGAGAAGTGTTTAGGGTTAGGAGTTCAAAAATCCAAGTTTTTTGATGTGAAAATGGTGAAATTACAGAGAGATTTAGGTTTGGAAACGAATGGGTAGAGAGGAATTTAAAAAGAGAGAGAGTTCGGATGATAAAAGTGTGAGTAACGGCTATTTTGGTTTCTTTAAAATCGCTGTAACCACAAAGTTCGGACGACCAAACTTTTTGGTCTGCGTTCGAACATGCGTCTGAACTTCTCTATTTCTTCAGTTTTAGAAAGTTCGAACGTCCGAACTTTCTATCATGCGTCCGAACATGCGTCCGAACTTTTCTGTCCAGAATTTTCTAACAAAGTTTGGACGTTCCATTTTCACTTAATACATCCAAATGCATCCGAATTTTCCCTGCTTTTGTCACACTCAAATAAACACATTAGTAATTGAATTTTGAAATTCCTAAGAATCTTCTTAAATAGTTAAACCTTTCCTCAGCCAAAGGCTTGGTAAATATATCAGCAATTTGTTCATTTGTATTCACATAATCCAAGTATATATCTGCTTTAGCTACATGATCACGAATAAAATGATGCTTAATCTCTATATTCTTTGTTCTAGAATGTTGAATGGGATTTATGCTCAAATTGATAGCACTAGTATTATCACATAGTATAGGAACACAATTGAATTTAAGATCATAATCAAGTAGAGTATGTTGCTTCCATAATATTTGAGCACAACAACTACCAGCAGCAATATATTCAGCTTCAGCAGTAGACAAAGACACACATGCTTGTTTTTAACTGTACCAAGACACAAGACAACTACCAAGAATTGACAATGACCACTAGTACTTTTACGTTCAACTTTGCATCCGGCAAAATCAGCATCTGAATATCCAATAAGATCAAATGATGAAGATTTTGAAAACCAAAGGCCATAGTCATGTATATCAATCAAATAACGAAAAATACGTTTGACAGAAATTAGATGAGATTCTTTAGGGCAAGATTGAAACCTAGCACATAAGCATATAGCAAACATAAAATCAAGTCTACTTGCTGTGAGATAGAGTAAACTTCCAATCATACCTCTATATGATTTCTCATCAACATTTTTACCTTTTTCATCTTTATCAAGTTTAGTTGATGAGCTCATTGGAGTACCTATCCCTTTTGCTTGATCCATTCCAAATCTTTTCAAAAGCTCCTTGGTATACTTTGCTTGATTTATGAAGACTCCATCCTTAGTTTGCTTAATTTGCAGCCGAAGAAAGAAATTTAGTTCTCTCATCATGCTCATTTCAAATTCATTTTGCATTGATTTGGAAAATTCTTCACAAAGAGATGTGTTAGTAGCACCAAAAATGATATCATCGACATAAATTTGCACAAGTAAAATGTCATTATTACTAGATATTTTTATAAAAAGTGTTGTGTCTACTTTTTCTTTTGCAAATCCTTTTGAAAGAAGAAATCCACTTAATCTTTCATACCAAGCTCTTGTGGCTTGTTTCAATCCATATAGAGCTTTGGTTAACTTAAAAACATGATTAAGAAACTTTTCGTAAATAAAACCGGGTGGTTGTTCTACATAAACTTCTTCTTCAATATAACCATTTAGAAATGCACTTTTAACATCCATTTGAAATAATTTAAAACCTTTAAAACAAGTAAAAGCTAAAAGTATTATTATGGGTTCAAGTCTAGCTACTAGAGCAAATGTTTCATCATAATCAATACCTTCTTCTTGGTTGAAACCTTGAGCAACAAGCCTGCCTTATTTCTAACAACTTCTTCTAGTTCATTTAATTTATTTCTAAAGACCCACTTTGTACCAATAACAGAGTGATCATGAGGTCTTGTAACAAGAGTCCAAACTTTATTTCTTTCAAACTGATATAATTCTTCTTGCATTGCAATAATTCAGAAATCATCACACAATGCATCATTAATGTTTTTAGGTTCAATATGAGATAAAAGAGCAAAGTTATCAATAAACTACCGCCTTGTTTTTACTCCTTAGGGGACATCACCAATGACTTACTCCTTAGGATGAGTTCTTGCATATGTTAGATCCTTTGGAAGCTCTTGATCATTGCTAGGTTGACCATCTTATTCTTGCTCTATTATTTCTTCTTCTTTGGCATGTTCTTTCAAAGTGGGTGCTTGATGATGAGTTTGATTATCAATCATTGGGAACCTACATCATCTTCGTTTCTTCTTTCAAGATAAATGTTAGATTCATCAAAGGTCACATGTATAGTTTCTTCAACATATAATGTTCTTTTGTTATAAGCTCTATATGCCTTTTTATTTGATGAATAACCAAGAAATACATCTTCATCTGATTTTCTATCAAACTTTCCCATATTATCACTAGTATTTAGATAAAACATTTGCACCCAAATACCTTAAAATAAACAATTGAAGGAGTTTTATCAAATAAGAGTTCAAAAGGTGTTTTTCTTATAAAGGGTCTTAATAAAACTCTATTCATTACATAGCAAGCAGTATTTACAGCTTCAGCCCAAAAATATTTTGGCAAAGAATTTTCACATAACATCGATCTAGCCATCTCTTGTAGGGTCCTATTTTTCCTTTCAATAACACCATTTTGTTGAGATGTTTTGGCAGCTGAAAAATTATGAGTTATACCATACTCATCACAAAATCTAGTAAAGTCTTGATTACAAAACTCTCTTCCATTGTCACTTCTAATAGATATCAATTTATACTCAAGAGAGGTTTGAACCTTTTTGAAAATTTTTGCAAATTCATGAAACGTTTCATCCTTTTGAGCTAAGAAAATCACCCATGTAAATCTAAAGAAATCATCAACAATCACATAAGCATATCTTTTACCACCAAGACTAGTGGTCCTCATTGGTCCAAACAAGTCCATATGAACAAGTTCAAGAGGTTTTGAGGTAGAAACCGTTTTCTTTGGTTTAAAAGATGTTTTAGATTGTTTTCCATATTGACAAGCATCACAAAGACGAGTTTTATCAAAATGCATTTTAGGTAATCCTCTAACTAGCTCTTGTGAGGAAAGTTTATTTAATAAATCCATGCTCACATGACCTAATCTTCTATGCCATAAATATCCATCATTATCATGAATGGAATGACACTTTATATCATTTGTGATAAGTTCATCAAGATATAATACATATACATTTCCAACTCTATTAGCAACAAAGATGATTTTGCTACTTGCACTATAAAAAATGGTACAAGTGTCACATTTAAATTCTACTTTACATCCATTATCACATAGTTAACTAATGCTAAGTAAATTATACTTTAAACCATCAATAAGTAATACTTGCTTAATGAGAGGGAGAGAGCCTTTACTAATGTTACCTATTCCAAGTATTTTTCCTTTCTTCTTATCTCCAAATGTGACAAAACCTTCACTTGTTGCTTGAAGCTCACTAACAAGTGAGGCATTTCTTTTCATGTGTCTTGAACAGCCACTGTCAAGAAACCACTTTGTAGCACTTGATCTTGAAGCAAAACGAACCTACACCAAATTTGAGAGAGTGATTTTTGGTACCCATATTTTCTTGGGTCCAAGGGGGTTAGTGAAAGTTCCTTTAGCTCTCCAAATATTTTTGACACCATTTTCTATTTTTCTTTTTACATAGCATTTTGACACTTTGTGTCCATGCTTGCCACAATATGTACAACAGGTATGAGGCCTAGAATTAAAAGTTTCTTTAGCTAAGAAATTTTTATATTTTGGAGCATAACTATCATGAGTGTAACCAAGCCCATGTTTTACATATGAAGATCTTTGGTAACCAAGTAATTTATTTAAATTTTATCTTCTATTCGTAAATTTTTCAATGCATAATGTAAGATCATTAACTTTCTTTTTATCTCATGATCATTAAGTATTTTTTTCAAGAGAAATGACTTTTGTACAAAACTCTTTATTTTCAAGAGATATGTTTTGTATGGTTACATTTAAAACTTTTTTTTCAATGTTTCGGCAATTAATGGTCTCAAGAAGCTTCCCTTTTTCATAACATAACTTTGAATTATCTTTTAATAACTCATTGATTTTGGTTATCATTTCTTTATTCCTTTTAGAAGCCTTTTTCAGTTGTTCATACATTTCAACAAGTAAATCACTAGGATCAACATCATCATCATAGTAATTAGAAATGGAAGGAGTAGACTGTACCTCATCATCAATTGCCATAAACCATATGTTGGCCTTTCCTTCACTGTCATCTTCACTTTCCTGTTGATCACAAGTTCCAGCCAGTCCTTTTCCCTTCTTGGCAGATTTCTTTTTCAATTTGTTGTCTCTTTCCTTTTCTAAAACCTTAGGACAATTAGAAACAAGATGTTCTGTGCTTTTGCATTCAAAACATTGAGGTTTGAAGGATGATCACTGTCCACTCTTCTTGGTTGGCTTTCTCCCTTTTTGAGAAATTCCTTTTTGTAGAATCTTTTGAATTTTCTTACAGCCATGGCTATCTCCTCTTCTCCACTGTTTCCATCTTCTTCACTTGATGATTTTTCTTGTTCACTCAAGTGATTTGAAGTTTTGAGTACAACTCCTTTTCTTCCCTTCTCTTCATCTTCTTTGTCATTTAGTCTTTTCATCTTCATCTCATGCGGGAGCAGTGATCCAATGAGCTCTTCACGTGGGAGAGTTTTTAAATCCTTTGATTCCTCAATAACAAGTGTCTTTGGTTGCCAAGATTTTGGTAGAGCATCCAATATCTTTCTGTTTTGCTCTCCAATTGTATAGCTCTTCCCATAAGCTTTTAAACCATTGAAAATATTAGTAAAACTTGTAAACATATCACTAACATTCTCACCTTGCTTTATGGTAAATAGCTCATAGTCCCTTACTAGCATGGCAAGCTTTGACTCTTTAACCTGGTTTGTACCTTCATGTGTTATTTGGAGTAATCTCCACATATCATGAGCAGTATCACATCCACTAAATCTATTATATTCGGTTACATCTAAAGCACAATTTAAAATGTTCATGGCTTGATAATTTAATGTCATTTTCTTTAAATCATTTTCATCAAACTCGTCCATAGACTTTGGTTCTAAAGTCACTCCATCAGTTCCCATTTTCATAGGTATGTAAGGACCTTTCTCAACAATATTCCACAAATCAAAATTAATAGAACAAATATATATTTTAAATCTAGATTTCCAAAAAGTATATTTTGTTCCATCAAACAAAGGCGGTCTATTTGTGGAAGATCCTTCTAGATAAGGTAAGTTTGAAATATTAGCCATAAGATCTTAACTTCTAGGTTGCAAAATCACACAAAGAAGCCCTTGCTCTGATACCAATTGAAAGACCTAAGAAGTGGGGTGAATTAGGTCTTTGGCTAATTTTTTAAAATAATTTCCTTTTACAATTTAAGCTATACCAGATTATGTGTGCTTGTTTCAATAAGAGAATATATCAATCAATATCAAAGTAATAAACAATTTAAGATCAACAAGTACAAGCAATTTATAGTGGTTTGATCTTTTCAAGATCTACGTCCACTACCTTGAGCCTACACTCAAGGATTTCAAACAATCTACTACATGCTCAAGTTCAACAATTACATAAGAGGCTCACCACACAATGGTTTTACACTCACAATCTCTTTTGCAATTTTACAAACAAGGTTCACCCTACCAAAGGATTTTATATCTACTAACAACCTTGAATTATTGTCTAAAGGAATACCCTTATCTAAAGAATTTTATGTTCTCAAGATAACCTTGCAATGAGCTAGTAGAAAACACAATTGAATGAAGAAAGGAGAATGTTTAAGATGTTACCAATTTGTTGGTAAATGGTTACACAATGTTGCACCTTCACACTTTGTTATCTTTGGAATCTTGAATGATCAATTGAAAGCACAAGACAAACGAGAGCTTTGATGTTTGCTAAAGAGTTTGGAATGTTAAAATTTCACAAAGATTCGAAACTTGCAAAAATTTTTGAGTTTATAACTTTTATAGATTTCAAAAATCAGTTCCAATAGCTATAAAACAGCTAGTAACAGCTAATTTCAGAGAAGTTCGGACATCCGAACTTTCACCCATGCGTCCGAACTTTACTGTGCCAAGTTGTCTGGAAAAGTTCGGACGTCCGAACTTTTCCTTATGCGTCTGAACATTCGCCCGAAATTCTCTGGAAAATTAGTAACCATGCTATTAGAGAAAATTTGGACGTCCGAACTTTACTCCATGCATCCTAACTTGCGTCCGAATTTCTCTGAAAGTACAGTAACCATTTTCAAAGTTTGGACGTCTGAACTTGCGTCCGAACTAATCAAACTTTGTCAAATCATTTGAAAATCAACCTTAATAACATTGAAAACATTTTGTATAAATAGGTAAGTCAATTAAATATTTTCAAACTCAAAAACTGTTACTAAAATACTTTGATCACACAAAGTTTACTCAAGATCATTTGAGTTTCAAAAACATACTTGTTATTCAAAAGCTCATTTAAAGCCATTTAAGATTCAAAACAAGTTTATTTTTTTGCCCTCTTATGCATTCAATAGATTCCAAGACACACAAGTGTAGGGTTTACAAAAGAATATACCTATTGAGCATATATGACCTACACTTTAAGTCTTCAATGCCTTCAATCATCTTGAACAAATCCTTCAATCTTCAATCTCTTTGATTCATTGAAATTGTTCTTGCATTTTGGCTTTAAGGCAACAAGACTTCATACTTCTTTAATCCAACAATCCTATCACACAATGAACACAGAGATTAGTCCACATCAATGTTTGTCATTATTCAAAACTCAATTAAAGTTTAACGATTTGCCCTTAGGGCTAACAATTGTTTTCAACATTTTTTTTATTCAACAATGCATAAATTTGTCCATTTGCACTGATTAAAGACACTGGAGTTGAGGTATAATGATCTGAGTGGAGCAGTTCCGACATGAATTGGCTCTCTTAAGTGTTGGAATTGGGACTGTTCAAGAATTGTGGCAGGACTAGTCAAGATTTCAGCAACAAAAGATCATGCATTTGGAAGCCACATCCTAATAGTCTTTTGTCCACCAAATCAGCGTACAAGCTACCTTTCCAAATATATTCTGCAGCCCAGAACCCAACAAACCTTAGCTAGATATGGAACTTGCCCACCCTTAATAGAACTAAAACCTTTCTTTGGTTATCTTATTATTACAAACTTTCTCACAACTCTTTACTATATTTTATAAATATATTATCTTTGCTTTATTGTAATCTTCGTTCAGATTTAACTTATATACAGCAAATCATATTTTAAGGAAGTTTATAATTACAATGGATTTTTGGAAAGTACTAAGTAGCTTTTTATGTCCCGATACTATTAGAGTACGATATTTCCCAAAACGTTCTTGAACTTGGTTAAAAGAAAATTGTAATCTAAAACATGTAGTTCTTCTTAATATACTATGGGCTGCCTTATTTTCTTGAAAATTAAAAATTGTAACTTAAATTGGTTAAAGTTCTTTATATAAAAGAATATTAATTTGCTCTATTTTGTAGTAATATCTTTTCTTCTCATAAAAAGTATAAAACCAATTAATGTTTAGATTAAATTAAGGACAAAGAAAACCAATATTGATTATTTGCCAAGAATAAATCTTTCTGAATTTTACTGTTACCAATATTTAATCTCTAAATGTGACAATTGAAATTGTTGAATGAGAACATTGTTTTCAACATTTTTTTTATTCAATAATGCGTAAATTTGTCCATTTGCACCGATTAAAGACACTGGAGTTGAGGCATAATGATCTGAGTGGAGCAGTTCCGACATGAATTGGCTCTCTTAAGTGTTGGAATTTTCAACTCATTAATTATCAAGAATTGGGACTGTTCAAGAATTGTGGCCATTCAAGAATCGTGGCTGGAATAGTCTAGATTTCAGCAACAGCAAGATCATGCAGCCAACCTTATTTGGCAGAAAATGTTTTGCTTCCTCGCCTACAAATGCCAAGAAGCAAGACTGAGAAAATTGCATCTATAAGAAGCAAGAAGGATAGAAGAAAAGAGAAGAGAGAAGAAAAAGGCAGAGAGAGTAATTAGAGTGAGGTACAAAGAAAAATAGAATGAGAGTTGTTTAGTCATTCTGATTGGTCATTTTCTTTTGAGATTATTCTAATCTCTCTTTTCTTAATATCCACCTACTTTGGTGAAGATAGTTGTATTTCCTTCTAGTATATCTAGTAAAGTAATTTGTTATTCCATTTTTATAGTGAAAGCTTTGGTCAGTGTTTGACTCATGGTATTTACCCGTTTTTTTATTTTTCATGTAAATCCTGGTGTCATTACATTTTTTATATTTGTTACCAGATTTATTTTTGTTGTGGTTATTGATAAATTATCACTTTATCAATACTGAAATTTTTGAGAGAGTCACTTTAATACTAATAGTGTGGGTCATTTATATTAGAATTTTTTATTGTGTTGTCTTTTATTTGTCCCAACATCCCAACAAAGTGGTATCAGAGCATTGGTCAGTGTTTTTTTTTTTTTGCAAAAATATAGGAGTCAATTCTTCTTTTGGTAACATGATTAAAATGACCTCTAGTAACTATTCTATCAGGAAGCCTAAAATGGAAGACTCGTTATATTATAAACATATGTGTGAGCCTATTCTTGGTGATGTTGCAAAACCAGAGGGTATATCTGATATTGCATGGGAAATATTACATGGAAAAACTATTGATCATATTAGTAGTTAGATTGACCAAAGTGTATTCAATCATATTTCAGGGGAAACAAGGGCAGACGTAATGTGGAAGAAATTAGAGACCATGTTTGAAAGAAAATATGGTCTTTACAAAGTTTTTTGTTGAAACAGATCACACGGCTATGGTACAAAGTAGGGACAGATATGTCCGAGCACCTAAATGATTTTCAGGGATTAATAAATTGCACTGACGCCATAAATCTAAAGTTAGATGAGGAGATGCAGCACTCTTACTATTCACTTCACTTCACTTCCAAACAGTTGGAAAACACTTTTTGTTTGTCTTAAATTCTGCTCCAGGTGGTGTTGTTACTTTGGAGATGGTCAAAGAAGTTTTGTATAATGAAGAAACCAGGAGGAAGGATCAAGGATTAAATCTAGAATCACAGGAGGGTGAGAAGCAAGACCAGAGGTCCTTACAACGTATATAACAGGTCAAGAGAAAAGCCCAAGTCTAAAAGAGATATTGAATGCTTCTATTGTCATAAGAAAAGACATTACAAGTATGAATGTCGAAAATGGAAGAAAGATCGAGCCAACATTAAAAGTGAAGACGAGGAGAAAAATTCAAAGACAGATGTCACAGCAACAGATGATGAAATCGAACTTGTTTGTGGTTATTCTAATATTAACATAGTCAGTCACAACAATGACTTGGTTATTGACTTTGGAGCTTCTTATTATGTTTCTCCTTATAGAGAATTCTTCTCATCTTACCCTCCAAGAGATCTTGGTCATGTAAGAATGGGAAATGATGACTCTTGCAAAATAATCAGTATTGGAAACTTTCATCTCAATTTCAATACCGATTGTCAAATAATTTTGAAGAATGTAAGACATGTACCAGATATTCGTCTCAACCTCATCTTCACCGGCAAGCTTGATGATGAAGGTTATACAAACCAATTCAATGACGGAAAATGAAAGCTGACAAAAAGAAATCTTGTCATCATTAAAGATATAAAAGCAAGCTTGTTAGCCCTAAGGGCAAATTATGATGTTATGATTAGTTTTGATTAATGACAAACATTGATGAAGACTAATCTTTATGTCATTTGTGTGATAAGATTGTTGGATTAAGAAGTATGAAGTCTCATTGCCTTGAAGCCAAAATGCAAGAACAACTCCAACAAGTCAAAGTGATTGATGATTGAAGAGTTTGTTCAAGATGATTGAAGGCTTTGAAGACATGAAGTGTAGGTTACATGTGCTTAATAGGTAAACTTTGTAAACCCTACACTCTTAAGTCTTGGAATCTATAAGTTGCATTTGAAAGCACAAAACTTGATTTAAAAAGTTTTAATGGTTTTGAACTTACCTTAATTATCAAGTTTTCATCAATGGTTTTTGTACTTAAAATGTCTTTCATGACTTATCTTTTAGGCTAGAATGTTTTCCAACTTGTTTGAATTGATTTGAATATGTTTTGAAAAAGTTTGAAAAATTCGGATGCACAATTCGAATGCATAAGAGAAAACTCAGTCGTTCAAATTTTCCCTACACGTAAATAGTAACTACTGTTCAGTACTTTCAGAGGTAAAAATTCGGACGCAAGTTCGGACGTAGAGGTAAAAATTCGGACGACCGAACTTCTCAGAAACTAGT
Source organism: Rauvolfia tetraphylla (assembly GCA_030512225.1). Lineage (NCBI taxonomy): Eukaryota > Viridiplantae > Streptophyta > Magnoliopsida > Gentianales > Apocynaceae > Rauvolfia > Rauvolfia tetraphylla. Next base: position 2,766,134 of record JAJQKT010000004.1, on the reverse strand, counting down.
TGTTTTATGACTGTTAAAGCCAATTTTTTAAATCTATAAAAGCCATAAACTCCAAACTTTTTAGAAAATTTTGAACTTTAAAATCCTTCAAGCTCTAGCTTGTTTTATATCAAAATTATTTGAAAAGCTCTCAAATTGCCTTGTGCTCAAAGGTTAAAATTCAAGATTCCAAAGGCAAGAAGTGAAGTGGTACTAGCTATTGTATTCATTCACCAAGAAGTGTTAGTAATATTCAAACTCTATTTTTACATTATTGTTGTGATTGATACAAGGTTGTCAAGAGACTTAAAACCCTTGTGGAAGGTGAGCCATACACTAGATTAATCAAGGTTGTGGTGTAAAACCCTGTGTATGGGTGAGTCTTTGATTAGATTAGTCTAGGTTGTCTAGTGACATAAAACTCTTTGTGATAAGAGTGAACCTTGTTTATTAGATTGAATAGAGATTGTTGGTGTAAAACCCTTATTGGGTGAGCCTCTTGTGTAATTGCTTGGATTGAGCATTTAGTGAATTGGTTAAAATCCTTGAGGTTGGACTCAAGGTAGTGGATGTAGATCTTGGAGAGATCGAACCACTATAAATCGTGTGTTTATTTCCTTATAGCTTTACTTGCTTACATACTTGCATTATTATTATTTGTTCTTAGTTGTTGATTGATTGATTGTGATCTTATTGTTTGTTTATCTTGTCTCAATTATCTAATTACATATAAACTTGAAGTTTGTGAATTTAAAGAAGAGCTTTTATTAAGGTAAAGGATTTGCAAAAAGGGAAAAGATTTTTGATAATTAGCCAAAGACCTAATCCCCCCCCCCTCCCTCTTAGGTCTTTCAAAGCTCACTTTATGTTATAATAATTAGCCAAAGGCTTGTCAAACAACAACTCATGCTTGATGTAAAAGATGTAAGTCTCAAATCTTGCACCCACTATTTAGTTAGGAAACAGCATAGAGTTGCATTTCAAAAGCACCCTCCATCCAGAAAATCATTTCCTTTGGAGCTGGTTCATACTAATGTATGTCATATGGGTACAAGAACTCTTGGTGAAGCATTATATTTTGTGACTTTCATTGATGATTTTTCTTGGAAGGTATGGTGTTTCCCTTTGAAATCTAAGGATCAGGTCCTAGATGTTTTCAAAGACTTCCATGTCAAGATGGAAAGAGAAACAGGAAGGAAACTAAAATGTGCCAGGCAGACAATAATGGTAAAGCATATTGCAGAAATCATGGCATCAGACTTGAAAAAAGTGTACCAAAGACTCGGAACACAATAGTGTAGCTGAAGGAATAAATAGAACAATCACAAAATGCATCAGATGCATGCTTTCTCATGCAAAATTACCAAAACATTTATGGGCTAAGGCAATAAGAACAGCAGTCCACTTGATCAGTTTTTCTCCTTCAGTTCCTTTAGGAAGTGATATTTTGCAATGAGCGTGGATAGAGAAAGAAGTCTCCTACAAGCATTTAGGAGTCTTCTTTTGCAGAGTATTCGTTCATATTCTCAAGAATGGAAGGTCAAAACTTGATAGTAAGACCAAGCAATGCATTTTCTTGGGATATGGACATAAAGAGTTTGGATATAGACTCTGGGATCCTGTTGATAAGAAATTGATTAGAAACAGATATGTTGTCTTCTTTGAGTATCAAACCATTGAAGATATGAAGAAAGATGATAAGCCAAGGCTGGCTCCAGAAATTCTACTTAACCTAGATCCAACACCTCAACAAATCACTCAGGACGAACACGGGAGAACTGAGGCAAAGTAGGACAACTATGATGATGTTCCAATAGCTAAGCCAGCAGTACCACTAGTTCCAGTACCACAGCTAGAACTCAGGAGATCCACCATAGAGAGGAGGCCTTATATCGATATAGTACTCAAGATTATGTGCTGCTCACTGATGGGGGAGAACCGAGACTTATGAAGAAGCTATAAACTATGAAAGGAAGAAGAAGTGGTTGAAAGCTATGCAAGAAGAGATGAAATCCTTGCATGACAACCATACATATGATTTGGTAAAACTTCCTAAAGGGAAAAGAGCTTTGAAGAACAAATGGATATACAAGCTGAGGACTGAAAAAATAGATCCAAACCAAGGTACGAGGCCAGATTGGTTGTGAAAGGCTTCTGTCAAAAGAAATATATTGATTTTGAGGAACTATTTTCTCTCGTAGTTAAAATGTCTTATGTCCGAGTTGTTCTTGGATTAGCAACTAGTTTGAATTTGGAGATTCAACAACTTGATGTGAAGACAACTTTTCTTCATGGAGATCTCGAAGAAGAAATTTAAATGAACACCTTGTTTGTCAACTCAAGAAAATCTTGTACGGGTTGAAGCAAGCACCAAGGCAGTGGTACAAGAACATGGCTATCACAGGACTACATCAGATTATTGCGTGTTTGTGAAGAAATTTTCTTAAGATGATTTTATTATTCTCTTACTTTATGTTGATGACATATTAATTGTTGGCCATGATACTGCCAAAATTGCCAAGTTGAAGGAGTTAAACAAGTTTTTTGCAATGAAAGCCGTAGGGCCAGCAAAGCAAATCCCTGGAATGAGGATTACTCGAGATAGATAAAATAGTAAACTTTGGTTGTCTCTAGAAAAGTATATTGAGAAAGTTCTTAACCGTTTCAACATGAGCAAGGCCGATTCAGTTTCTACTTCACTAACGAGTCACTTCAAGCTTAGCAAGAAGCAATATCCTGAAAGTGAACAAGATAAGGAAGATATGAAGAAGGTTCCTTATTCTTCAGCTGTTGGTAGCTTAATGTATGCTATGGTGTGTACCAAGCCACATATAGCTCATGCAATTGGTATAGTCAATCGATTTCTCTCTAATCCTAGAAAGAAGCATTGAAATACTGTCAAATGGATACTCAGGTATCTTAAAGGTACAACAAGATATTGTTTATGTTTCGACAATGGAAAACCTGAATTATAATGCTATACAGATGCAGACATGGCTGAAGATATTAATAACAAAATATCCACATCAGGGTGTTTGATGAAGTTTGGAGGTGCAACAGTCTCTTGCCAAAGCATACTACAAAAATATGTCACTCTATGTACCACAGAAGCATAGCACATAACTGCTACTGAAGCAGGTAAGGAAACTTTGTGGTTGAAGAAATTCCTACAAGAATTGAGAATTAAGCAAGAAAGGTATGAACTCTATTGTGATAGTCAAAGTGCTATCCATCTTTGCAAAAATTTGACTTTTCATTCTCAATCTAAGCACATTGATGTTCGGTATCATTGGATCCTGGATGTCTTGGAATCAAAAGAACTAGTACTTAAGAAGATACTCACTGACAAGAATGCTGCAAACGTGATGACCAAGTTATTGTCAAAAGAGAAGTTTTATTTTTCTAGAAAATAAGCTGGTATGGTGGAGCCCTCTTAATGAGTTGAAGGGGGAGATTTGTTCAAATTTTCAACTCATTAATTGTCAAGAATTGCGGCTATTGAAGAAATGTGACTGTTCAAGAATTGTAGCTATTCAAGAATTGCGGCTGGAATAGTCAAGATTTCAGTCGCAGAAAGATCATGCAGCCTACCTTATTTGGCAGAAAATGTTTTGCTTCCTCGCCTATAAATGCCAAGAAGCAAGAAGGAGAAAATTGCATCTGTAGGAAGCAAGAAGGAGAGAAGAAAAGAGAAGAGAAAATAAAAAGGCAGAGAGAGTAATCAAAGTAAGGTAGAAAAAAAAATAGAGAGCGACTTGTTTAGACATTCTGATCTGCCATTTTCTTTTGAGATTATTTTAATCTATCTTTTCTTGATGTCCACCTACTTTGTTGAAGATAGTTGTATTTCCTTCTAGTATATCTGGAAAAGAAATTTGTTATCCCATTTTTATAGTGGAAGTTCTAGTCAGTATTTGACCCGTGGTTTTTACCCTTTTTTTATTTTTCACTTAAATCCTGGTATCATTACATTTTTTATATTTGTTTCTAGATTTATTTTTGTTGTGGTTATTGATAAATTTTTACTTTATCAATACTGGAATTTTTGAAAGAGTCATTTTAATCCTAGTAATGTGAGTCATTTATATTATAAATTTTTATTGTGTTGTTATTGCCGAACAATGAGTTTGCTGGTCTTATTCCATCCTCTTTATCTAACTTGTCCATGTTAGAGATATTATTCCTTTCAAACAATTCTCTGGAATGTGAAGAAATATGATTCTAAAATTCTTATTGATTCAACTGAACTTTACAAGGAAGTCAATGCTATTTATATACAGACAAATAAATAAGAAAGTCGGTGCTCTTGATCACCGATTGAACCAAGAACGGGGCAAATCAAACTAATCCTAACTAACTTCAACCGGATGCAAGCTGTTGCTCTGTTGGCATTTGCTGAATTTGTTAACTTCACCCATACATTTGCTAATTTCACCTGTGTTTACTAAGTCCTTCGATCTTACATTGTTGCTGACTTTCATTCTGCATTTGACTTTGCATTCTGCAATTAACTTGCTTCTAACTTGCATGCTACTGACTCTGCTAACTTGCATTCTTCTAACTTGCATTCTGGTAGCTCTTCTAACTTACACTCTTCTGCTGACTGTGTTTGATTTGTAACACCCCTCCTCAAGTGAAAGTTGGTATAAAGATTTTGAACTCCAAACTCAGACAATAACTGATAAAAAGAAGGGGCAAATAAGGCTTTAGTGAATAAACCTACCAACTGCAAAGAGGAGGAAACAAGAAGAGGTTTGATTAATCCCAATTAATACTTTTCTCGCACAAAATGGCAATCAATTTCTATATGTTTGGTTTGCGCATGGAAAACAGGATTCTCAACTATGTATAATGCTGCTTGGTTATCACAGATCATAGGAATTGGACCAGACAAAGGAAGACACAAATCATGCATCAGATATGCAATCCACTGCAATTCACAAGCTGCAATAGTCATTGCACGATATTCAGTCTTTGCTGAACTTCTTGAGATTGTAGACTGCTTCTTGCTTTTCCAGGAAACCAGTGATTTTCCCAAAAAATGCAATATCCAGTAACTGAACGTCTGGTATCTTCACACCCTGCCCAATCAAAATCTGAAAAAGCTTTGAGGGTTAAATCATTCTCTGCTGGAAAAAATAAGCCTTGACCCACATTGCCTTTTAGATATCTTAAGACTCTATGAACTGCCTTTAGATGTTGTTGTGTTGGTGCATCAAGAAACTAGCTCAATTGTTGAGTAACAAAAGAAATGTCAGGCCTACTAAGTGTAAGATAAAGCAGTTTACCAACAACACTTCTGTAATATCGATTATCTGCTAGAGCTGGTGAATCAGCATGTGATAATTTTATACTAGAATCCATAGGAGTGGCAACTACCTTACAACCAAGAAAGTCTATCTCCTGAAGCAGATCAAGAGTATATTTCCTTTGAGATAGATTGATTCCAGTATGGCTTCTTGCAATTTCTAGACCAAGAAAATATTTCAATGCTCCCAAATCTTTGCTTTTGAACTGATCATGTAATGTAGTTTTGACTGTATGGACTGTATTCAAGTCATTGCTTGCAATGATCAAATCATCTACATAAACTAGAGTAGCAGTAAACTGAGTACCATCAGATTTAACAAACAAACTATAATCATAAGAAGACTGTGTGAAACCAAGAGAAGTTAATGCTAAAACAAGCTTTGCATTCCACTATCTGCTTGCCTGTTTTAAACCATATAAGGATTTCTCCAATTTTCAGACTAAATTGCTATCTAAAACTTGATAACCAGGAGGTATACTCATATACACTTTTTCATTTAACTCACCATGTAAAAATGCATTATTTACATCTAATTGATACAGATGTAAGCCTTTAACAACATCTATAGCTAACACCAGTCTTACAGTTGTCATCTTGATAACCGGAGAAAAAGTATCCAAATAATCAATACCAGTGTTGTGTTTTGTTGTCTATGCCCTTATACGTAATTTTATTTTAATCTTCAACAATTTGCACACAAACACAAGGTAAGTGCATCCATCGTTTAGATTAGTATAATGGCAAGCAAGTTTAAATATCGTATCCACGGGGATGGTTAAATATCATTACTCACTTTCTATTTTATTGTTTAGCCTATAAATATTGCTTGTGAAAATGGTTGAAATTACTACTAGGAATAGAAGTCTAACTTAACTAATTAAACCAACTTAACTAATTTTTGTTTGCAAGAGAGAATTCAATTGAGAAAACAATACTTGAATGGTTAATCCCCCTAGAATTACCTATGTGATAGAAAAGTCCCTTGGTTGATAAATTGTCGTTCTTATGTTTGATGAAATTCCTCAATTAAAACTCACTCTATCTCTACATGAAAGTCCTCTACTCTTAGATTAGTTAGTTGAAATCTCTTTCTAACTAATTCAATCCAAGAATACATTAAGAATTGTGAATTTCAAATTAGATTTCTCTAATTACCAAGAAAATGTTGAGGTTTCTATATCTAGTCCCCTAAATCATCTCCATTGTTTGTGTATGGTCAATTTCACCCTTCCTTTCTCAATTTCAAGTGAAAATTTCCAGATTATGAATCAAGTATCAATCACCCTTCCTTTCCCAATTCCAAGTGAAAAAATTCCAAATTATACATCAATTATCCACTAAATCAATTCAACCATTCAAACCCACAAACAATCCATAAGAAATTTGAATTCAATCAACCAAGGAAACAATTCATTCACATAGGTAAAATCTAGGGTTCATACCCATCCAAGTATTCAAAAGTTTAGCTCATCAACGTATTAATTTAGCTCATCAACGTATTACAATTCAAAGAATATAAAGCAACAATGAAAGAGAAAGAATTGCTCATTTTCATGGTGGAAATCTTCTCCTCTTCAAGGCTTCAAGTTCTTCACGTTTTTGTTGAGAAAATTGCAGCTTTTGTCTTGAATCCTCAAGATGGATGTTCTCCTTTTTCAATGATTCAATCTTCTCTCTTGATTTCTCTTGCAAGATTGATGGATTTGGAGGAGAATTTTGTGTGTTTTCTTGGTGTTTTTCAGCCTCTCTAGCCAACCTTAGCAGTCTCCACTTTTTGCCCTTAAAGGGTATTTAAATCCAGCCCAAAAAGGAGAAAAAAGTAGCAGAAAAACAGGTTCAGATCGACACATATGACACTGATTGGTTGGGACTAAATGGTGCCGCTTGCTCCCAGTTTTGGTGCAGTGTTCTACTGCACAACTGTGACAATAGTTTTGACTTCTAAGTGAATTCAGAGCATTAACTCGGCTGATCTAGGTCTTCATGTCTTCATCAAAGTTGTCAATCAGGATCTTATCTTTCCACAGAACTTTGAATCACCTAAACTGGAAACATAGAACTCAATCAATGATCATTCTACCAAAATGTCTCAAAACTGGAACACAATGCAGGACAGGTGAATTTGCAACATAAGTAGGGTAGGCAAATGAACTCCAATTGATATAAATTTTACCATTCTAAAAACTAAAGAATCTCCTATATAATTGTCTAGAAGATCACTTTTACATTTGAAATCTCCATGAAGGTCAAAATCCCACTTGAAAATTCTCTACCAGGCTATTTTTCTTCATTGTGTAAAATCTCTTTGTTTGCTTCATTCAATTCCAAATCTTCAACAAACTCACCTAAAGCAAATATGAGATGAAGGGAGTGTAAATGGTGATTAAAACACCAAAATTTAGCAAAAATTTGAGCTCAAAATGAACATTACATAAAGCACAAATATAGAATATCAACCAACTTGCTGTGTATAACCCTTAGCTACTAGCCTAGCTTTATATCTTTCGATAGAACCGTTAAACTTCCTCTTGATTCTATAAACCCATTTACATCCTATCACATGTTTATTTGGGGGTAAAGGAATAAGCTTCCAGGTTTGAGTAGCCTGTAAAGCCTCTATTTCAGCTTGCATTGCATTTCTCCATTCCTGATGTTTAACAGCTTCTGCATAACTTTTAGGTTCAACATCCATGGTGACATTCAAAGTAAAAGTTTTATAATGTGGTGCAAGCTTTTCATATGTAAGAATATCAGATAAAGAATGAGGAGAGGAAGGAAGAGCATTGCAAACATAGTCTTTCAAATAGGCAGGTGGATGTTTTTGTCTATTTGATCTTCTTGGAGATGTATAAGAAGATGAATGATTGAAATGTGAATGTTGTTGATCAGGGAATTGAACATCAGTAAATACATCAGGAGAAGTATGTGGTCTGTATTACTATCATAGGATGAAGGAATATAAGATGGTACAATAAAAGAAGAATTCTTTGAAGATGAGTAAGAAGAGATTGAATCAGATGAAGCAGAAAAAGGGAAAATGTGTTCATAAAATTGAACATTTCTAGAAACAAATATGCTCCTGGTATGAAAATCCAGAAGAATATACCCTTTACTTTTGACAGAATGACCTAAGAACACAGATTTTCTAGCTCTAGGGTCAAATTTTCCACGATTGTGTTCAAGAGTACAAGCAAAGGACAAACATCCAAACACTTTCAGATGTGAGTAATAAGGAGGTTTATGAAAAAGAAATTCAAAAGGACTAGAATTATGAAGAACTGGAGTTGGAAGTAGACTAATAAGGTATACTGCATGTTGCATACAGAAACCCTAGTAAATTAAAGGTAAACAGGATTGAAATTTTAAAGCTCTAGCAACACTAAGAATGTGTTGATGTTTACGTTCTACAAGACCATTATGCTGATGTGTTTCTACAAGTCTGATGAACAATGCCATGTGCAGTATAGAAATCTGGAAGATGGAATTCAGAGCCATTGTCTGATCTGATGACCTGGATGGATTGAGAGAATTGTGTCTGAACAAAAGAATGAAAGGCATGGATTTGAAGGTTAACTTCTGCTTTTTCTTTGAGAAGAAAAACCTAAGTATATCTGATGTAGTCATCAACAGCAATAAGGAAATATCTATGACCATAAACTGTCTTTTGTTTATATGGTCCCAAAATATCCATATGGACAAGTTCAAAGCATCTAGTTGTCTGAGAAGTTCTCAAAGGAAAAGGATTTTTCTTTTGTTTAGCAAGAGGACAAATAGAACATACAGGTTTAGAAGAATTAGAAACTGAATTATATGCAAAACCTAGCAAATTTTGCCTTTGAGGAGACAAATGGCCCAATCTATAGTGCCACAACAAGGAATCACGTTCAGCTGAACTATTACAAACAAAAACAGAATTAGGAAAACTAACAATACTATTATCAGAAAAGGAAACAGATGAAGTGAATCCTGGATTAGGAGAATCAAGAGCAGCTAAGGCTAAAACTGGAGGAAGAAAATATAGTCCATTGCAACCTTTAGCTAATCAAATCATCTTCATAGTTGCAATGTCCTGAATCAAACACTTTGATGAATGAAAAATTGTACAGCAATGATTTTGCTTACAAAGCTTGCTGACAAAAATGAGATTAAAGTTGAAAGATGGAACACACAATACTTCATGAAGAATTAAATGTGGATTCAAAGAAACAGATCCCTTATGAGCGACAGGAACTGAAACTTTATTAGGTAGAGTAACAAAAAGATTAGAAACTAGAATACAAGAGGAAAAGAAAGAAGATGAACATACAACATGATCAGAAGCACCAGAATCTAAAATCCAATACTTTGAATTATTACCATGAATTTTACCTGCATTTCCTGTCAAATCTGGATTATCAAAATTAGCTGACATGACTGTTGCTTGATTAATCTGTGAAGTACCTGCATACCTTGCAATAGTTTGACCAATTGTTGAAATTGATCCTGTGAAATTCCATTTTGATTAGCAACATCAGAAAAACTAGATTTAACAGAAGATGAAGAAAAACTCTAATCATAAGGTCCACTGATTTGATTCATCAATCTTCCTTGTGGTAAACTGTTAGAACCTTGAACAGATACATTCTCAAACTTCTGTTTGCTCTGAACATTACTGAAACCATTCTATCCTCTGGCATTTGTTTTGAAATTCTGAGGATAACCAAACTTTTTATAACACCTATCAATAGTATGGCCAGTTTTGCCACAAAAAATGCAAATATCTTGCTTCCTGGAATTCCCTATAGCACCCTTCTTTAAAGCAACTGCATCACCAATAGACTGAGAAGCATAAATAGAATCAACATTTTGGCCACCACGATAATAAAATAGAGTGTTATCAATAGACATATTTCCATCACCAGCAAAACTAGTAGCACCTGGATTCATCATAATCTGAATTTCTGAATTAGGTGTCTACACTGAATTATAATGCATTTGTCGTTCATGTATCATAGCCATATTAAAAGCTTTCTTAATAGAAGGAAGTGGTGTTTGTATTAACACTTGAGATTTGACAGTATCAAAAGAAGAATTCAATCCTTTTATGAACCGTATCACATAATCATCATCAAAATACTCTCTCACAGTCTTAAAAGCACTACAATTACAGGCCGGTGTACATATACAGTTAGGTATTAATCTAAGCATAATCATTTCCTCCCTTAAGACCTTAAGTTGAGCAAAATATTCATTTACTGATTTGTTACCTTGTTTCAGTGCATGAATCTCTTCAATGAGATCAGAAAGATGATAGGAGTCTCCATCTGAATAACGATCATGCAAATCTTGCCAGACCTCATAGGCTGAATCCATCCAAAGTATGCTCTGCTTGATTGAAGAAGAAACAACACGTGTAATCCATGACAAGACCATGCTATTTGCTTGTTCCCATTGCTTGTAATGTATTGCATCCTTTGCTGGAGTTACAATTGAACCATCAACAAAACCGAGCTTATTCTTCGAGATCAATGCCATCTTCATGGCATGACCCCATGAATGATAATTGTGTTGATCAAGTTCTGGTGAAACCAGAACCAATGAACGATTTTCATTCGAACCAAATGAAAAGGATTCGATGGCAGCAACTCATGATTTGCTAAATTCGCCATTAGATGATCTATCAATTCTGAATTTGGAAGCGAAGGAGTAATCACAAATGCAAAAGAAATTACTAAATCACAGCAGAATCAAAGAGATGAAGAATGAAAAAATGCTGCGTAGGAGAAAACTGAGAGCTCTGATACCATGAAGAAATATGACTTTGAAATTCTCATTGATTCAACTGAACTTTACAAGGAAGTGAATGCTATTTATATACATGCAAATAAATAAGAAAGTCGGTGCTCTTGATCACCGGCTGAACTAAGAACGGGGCAAATCAAACTAATCCTAACTAACTTGAACCGGATGCAAGCTGTTGCTCTGCTGGCATATGCTGAATTTGTTAACCTCACCCATACATTTGCTAATTTCACCTGTGTTTACTAAGTCCTTCGATCTTGCATTGTTGCTGACTTTCATTCTGCAGTTGACTTGCTTCTAACTCGCATGCTGCTGACTCTGCTAACCTGCATTCTTCTAACTTGCATTCTGGTAACTTACACTCTTCTGCTGACTGTGTTTGATTTGTAACAGAATGAATGGTTCCGGCAGAGATCGGAAATCTTTATTATTTGAAAGTAATTATCTTTCAGGCTCTTTGCCACTAGAGGTCTTCAACATCTCAACTTTGCAAGCTATTGGATTTAGGAACAATACTCTCTCTGGAAGTCTTCCCAATCATATATGCGGTCGCCTTCCAAGACTTGAGTGGCTTGGCCTTGGTATGAATGAATTCAGTGCTCAGGTTCCATTGAATTTATCCCAATGTTCAAATCTTAAATATCTGTCTTTGTTCAAAAACAACTTCAGTTGATCATACATACCCAAAGAAACTGGCAACGCGCAGATGCTTGAGCGACCCGTTCTTACTCGTAACAATTTGAAAGGTAAGTATTGCTCCTCCCCTTCTTTTATATTTGTCAAGAAAGACCAAGTTGCATAATTTCATATGAGTTAAGATTTCAAAAGATTGTTTTATCTTTTCATTGATTTAAGTACAAAACAAATCTCTCTTCTTTAATTGCTATTTAAAATATTTTTTATATAACTTTATATTTGGAATTGAATTAGTCAGACATCCTCAAATAACCCAAAAAAAAATCGGCAACACATAGATGGGCGGTAGAGCTCTACCTTTCCCGTAATAACTTGAAAGGTATAGGTTACTATCTTTTTTTAACCAACCATTCAAACTACAATCTTAAATAAAAACATTTTACGCTTCTATTAACTTTTCTATGAAATTCACCAAAATATTAATTCCCATGTCAAATAAAATTAGGTCAAAAAGTAGAGTTTTTAAAACAATTGACATATTTTCGATATAACATTCTAGTACTTCCCTCACTAGGTGAGGAGAAAATAAAATATATTAGATGGATTCTAGAACTATCTATGGATATAGATGATAAAATATATAACGTCTATTTCAAAATATAAGACTTTTTTGATACATTTTATATAGATTAAAAAAGGAGAAGCAAGAGATTTTTTTTTATGTTATCCTAAACTAATTAAATTATTTTTTACTAAAATGAGAGAGAATAGATTAACTATTTTTGTAATTGAAGGTGACTCTAAAAAAATAATTTTTAACTTTAAAAAAGACCAAATATTTGGAAAAGGAATAAAGGAAACCAAAGGTTTAGAAACAGAGGGAGTATAGAACATGGTCAACTACTGCATTAACCCATATCTTTTGTAATTGCAACTCTCTATTATTTTTCTTTTTTTCTTTTTTACCCCTTCATGACGCACTCAAAAAATTTGATCGGATGTGCTTTCACCTCCCAAAAACTTTTTCAGGTCTTTTGGGCACACAAAGAAGGTAAAAAGAAAGGGATAAAATTATAAGGGATTAAAATTAAAAATTTTGGCGATTATATTTAGCAATGGACTAATTTTATGTCAGTTCAATAGGAATATTCATTTCAAGAAAAATGGAATGCATATTATTTGATAGAAGACCTTTAATTTTTTTTTTTTTATTGTCTAAAAAGAGATGCTGGTAAGGAGGCAAAGAAAATCAATAGTTTACTGATGATGTGCTTTTCATGACCCAGTTAACAAGTAATAATATTTTAAACAATCTTTTTGAAAGGAAGCTAAACCTATGTACATACCATCAATTTCTAATCTCTTGTTGTCTTGCTATTGTAATTTGATCATATACTTATAAATTTTACAAGTATAATTCCTAAAGAAATTGGTAATTTAATGATGCTTAAACAATTGTGGCTTTCTGAAATAGGTATATTGACAAAGTAAACTTCAAGGGTACTAAATTTGGACTTTTATACCTTTTTGCAGAGTAACTTGGGAGTTTTTTACAGGTGTTTTTTCACCTGAACTTAGAAACCTATATAATCTAGAAGTTCTTACGTTAGGATACATAATTTGTGAGGTCACATACCGAAAGGCATCTTTAATCTCCCCCATGATAAAGCTTATGGATCTTGCAGCGAATTCTGTTGTGGATCATCTTCCCTCAAATATTGGCTTTGCACTTCCCAACTTAGAAGAGCTACATCTCTCTGAAAGTCACTTCTTTGGAGGTATAGCTCATTCAATTTCCAATTGCTCTAATCTCAGAATCATAGAACTTCATTTCAGCAACTTCATTAGTTCTATTCCTGAGTCACTTGGAGATCTAAATAACCTCAAACTGTTGGATGTTCAAGACAATCAATTCAGAAGCAAATCTTCCTCTCAAGATTTGAGGTTTTTCGTTTTCTTGTCGATTGAGAGTTTTAGCTCTGACTGACAATCCTTTGGAGGGCCTTCTTCCAGTTGCAATTGGGAATCTTTCCAAATCTATTGAACAGATAGACGCCTCCGATTGCGAAATCAAGGGAAACAGTCCAAGTAGAATTGGCATCTTAAGCAATCTTGAATTAAAGGTTTGCAAGATTACGGGGAAATCAATTGACTGGATCCGTACCACCTTCAATTAGAGGTTTGCACGGTCTTCAACAACTCGATCTTGCAAATAACAAACTCACTGGATTTGTTCCCACCAGTTTGTGTGCTTTCAAAAATTGAGCTAGCTTTACCTTCAGGGCAATCAAATCCTTGGGACTCTCCCGTATTGTTTGGACAATATTTCATCTTTGACAAAATTCCATATGAGTTCCAATAGATTGAGCTCTAGCAGACCAACAAGCTTGTGGAACCCCAAAAATCTCTTGGAACTTGACCTCTCCTCAAATTACTTAAGTGGTCCGCTGCCTCTTAAAGTTGGAAATCTGAAGACTGCAATCATGATTAATTTGTCAAAAAATTCCTTCTCTGGAGATGTTCCAAGAACCATTGGAAATATGCAAAACTTGGAGCAACTTGATTTAGCAAAGAATAAATTTCAAGGATCAATTCCTGAATCAACTGGTAATATTCTCAGCTTGCAATATTTAGATCTATCACATAATAAGCTCTCTGATCTGATCCCAAAATCATTAGAGAAGCTTGAATATCTCGAATACTTCAATGTGTCTTTTAACAAGCTAAGCGGTGAAATAACATCGAGAGGCCCTTTCGAGAATTTCACAAGTCAATCCTTCATATTTAATGATGCAGTCTGTGGACCTCCAAAGTTTAATGTTCCACCATGCCCAAAACTGCCATCTAAACAAAAGAAGCATCATCTTATGTTTCCTTTGCTTATCACGGCACCATTTCTGGCAGTACGCATTCTGGCTGTAGTATATTTAAGACATGGGAAGAAAGGTAAAGTTCCAAATGGCAAGGACTCGTGGCCAATCAAAACACCAGAAAGGATCTCATATCATCAACTCTTAGCAGCAACTAATGGGTATGATGAGAGCAACTTGCTAGGCAAAGGAAATTATGGAACTGTTTACAAAGGAGTCTTCAATTAATGGTGACAGGGTTTTAGATTTACGGCGTGAAAGAGCTTTTAGGAGTTTTGAAGCTGAATGTGAAGTACTATGCAACATTCGACATCGGAATCTTACTAAAGTCATCAGTTGTTGTTGTAATCCCGACTTTAAGGCATTAATCCTTGAGTTTATGGCTAACGGAAATCTTGAGAAGTGGTTATATTCCCATAACTACTTCTTAGATATTATGCAAAGATTGACTATAGTGATTGATGTTGCATGTGTTTTGCAATATCTTCATTTTGGTAATCCAGTACAAATTATAATGTATTACTTGATCAAGATATGATTGCACATGTGAGCGATTTTAGTATTGCTAAGTTATTGAACCAAGAGCAGAGTACTGCACACACTGACATGGTTGCTACATTTAACTATGTAGCACCATGTAAATTATTTAACTTGTAAATTATTTTTTCTCAAATTTTTTAAAATGAAACTTGTAATTTAGCTTTTTGATTACATTTCTTTTATATATATATATATACTTCCTCAATAATATGGATTAGAAGGATTGGTATCGACAAAATGTGATGTTTATAATTATGGGATTTTGTTGATGGAAGTCAGCACAATAAAGAAGCCCAGTGATGAAATGCTTCATGATGGTTTGAGCTTGAGAGAGTGGGTGAACAATTTGAAATTCGTAATTTACCTGTAAATTATTTTTTTTCAAATTTTTTAAATTGATACTCGTAATTTAGCTTTATTATTACATTTCTTATATTTTTTTTTATACTCCCTCAATAATATGGATTGGAAGGATTGGTATCGACAAAATGTGATGTTTATGGTTATGGGATTTTGTTGATGGAAGTCAGCACAAGAAAGAAGCCCTTTGATGAAACGTTTCATGATGGTTTGAGCTTGAGAGAGTGGGTGAACAATTTGATTTCCAATGCATTTCTTGAAGCGGTAGATGCAAATTTGCTAAAGGAAGGAGAAGAATACTCTGTTGAAAAGTTGAAGTGTTTATCATTCATATTTAAAATGGCATTAAATTGTTCAACAGAGTCTCCAAAAAATCGACAAAATATAAGAAATGCCCTTGTGGCTTTACAAAAGATCAAAACTCACTTCTTTCCATATTATAGAATGGCAAAAGTATTTGTTCAGATACGTTTTTAAGTTTCATGTGTGTCAGTGTGTGCAAAATGTTCCAATCATTTACTTTAATTATTTGTTCAGCAAGAAAGTAAATGTATTGTACTTTTATTCTCCTTTCGAATAAGGATAGAAATTGAAGATTCCTCTCTTTACTAAAACAGAAAATCCAGGAAATAGATGGATGTGGCATTGAGCTTTACCATATAACATGGTTTTTTATTTTTATCAATATTGGCCTTTCTTCCTTTGTTACCTTTGGTAAATTGCATTCGTTTCTTAACTTTAGGATTTTGGAACATACATGATTACGTGATTCCACGCTTAGAAAGTTCAGGTGCAAATTCTCTAGCTTTTCTCTTTTTTACTTGCAGGAAACCTTTAAACTATACCTTTTTTGGTAAATTCTCCTCTTTTTTCTTGCAAGATCTTTTTTCTTCTAGTTTCTTTTTTTCCCTTCTTCTTCTTAAGTTCTACTAACTCTCCCACGATCTATTTCCACAAGAATAATTTATAGTTTTTCTCTATAATTCCTTATAATTCTGTTCTCAATTTTATTTCTCTATTTCTTCATTGTTGAGGAAGAGAATTAGTTTCTCATATGCTAGAAATCTTTCTTTAATGATTTTTCAAATAACTTCTTTCTAATAAAATCAAGTGGCATTAATACCAAAAACTCCTCATTAGTGCACAACAAAAGCAAATAAAAAGATATGCCTTTTTTTAAAATATATATATAATGTACTAAATAATGTAAACCACATAATGCTATTTGCATAAATACACCTACCAAAATTATTCCATTTTTTTTACACAAACAGAAATTTGCAAGGTAGGAATATTTTAAAATATATCATTAGAAAGTGCCTGACTTGTTGTTTAGAAGATTAGAGATCAAACTCTAACAACTTCAAAAAGGAAAAAGAGAAATCATAATAGAAAGATTCTACAATTGATATAGAAAAATTAACTAAAAATCAAAAGCAATTTTTCAATTAGGAAAAGACTAAAATATTATTAACCAGCATTTGCTAGAGTAGCATACGTAGCAAGAATTCAGCCTTTTTTTTCTTTTGCTTTTTTGTCCCCCATTTTGATGTAAAGGCCCAATACAAGCTGTTGGACACCTTCCTTGGAGGAATTCCTGATATTTGTAGGTTAGGATTAATATTCCCAGTTTGTCATGGGCCTATAGACATCATTTGTGATTGTGACAACCGAAATTTCTTGGTCTACAAGAGATTCAAGCCCAAGTTTGACATTTTTTGTCTATTGAGTAGTTTGCAAAAAAGAATTATATAATTATTTTTTATTTTAAAAATATCTTTTAATTTTAATATCTATAATTCAAAATACAGTCCTTGTCACTAATTTTACAGTAAAGTTAAAGTTAAAATTCTCATGTATAATACACATCAATTCAATTTAAAACTCAAATTCATTATATCTTATCCAACCTCCTCTAAAACAGTTAGAAATAAAGACTATGTACATTTCTTCTATATATGCCACCTCTAAATCGAATGATTCATGATTGAATTGTTGTTGAATTAAGATTATGAGCTGTATATAATACTTATGTGCATGTATTTTTTAGAAAGTAGGTAAGATATGACGAATTTACACTTTATTTCTAACTCATATATGCTCAAATTCACATATGTTGCATATATGATACATGACAGCTTGCAATCATTTAGTCGTGGTTAATAATTATTCTCCACATCAATAATAATTGTTAAAGTACGTATTACAGGGGCCCTTTTTGATGTTTGCCTAAGTCTAACATGTTCTATAACAATTATTCAACCCTCAATAACAATTGTGAACGCGCACTCATTTGAGTCCTTACTGTTTGCACAAGTATAAAATTTTCTATAACAATTGGTCACCTCATCAATAACAATTGTTTTTTATACATGACAACTTGTCATCATTTAGTCATGAATAATAATTATTCTCCACATCAATAACAATTGTTAGGGTACATTAACAAGCATTGTAGGAACAATCTTTCATCGGGTACAAATGCTAATAGGATATTCACAACGTTAGATTCAATCGATTAAACTCTGAATCGTCTATTTCTAGTGTTTGCTTCTTCTACACTAGATTTGTTCGTCTTCCTTTTGATTGCCACTTTTTTTCTTTTGCCGAGTATGTTCTAGGAAGCTCCTAAGTCTCTTTCTTGAGTGGTTAGGATTGAGACGAGATTTAATCGTCCAGCCAACTTTGCGCGCATCTGATGGAGTTGGAGTTAGGCTTGGTTCACTCGCTGTCAAAATAGCCACCGAATAATTATTCCCTAGCGATAGAATAATTATGATACTCAAGAGAATGAGCATAATGCTTACAAATATTGCGTGTTACATGAGCAAGCTGGCAGCCATCAACGTCATTGCAGGGAATGACGAGCATGCTCTAAGCGCACATGAATAGAGTATCAACCTCCACATCAACCATGTTGAAGACTAAGCATGGCCAAGAACATCATAATCTTGAGGACATGCCTGCAAAAGATTCTAAACATTTTGAACAAACGATAGATGCATTGTAGGATCACTTGCCCAGTGTCTATGTGTACGATGCTTGCTGCGGCAGCACGTAATAATTATTAATAATATTAATAATAATTGTTCCTCCTATGTATCACAATTATAGTCTTTACGAATAAAATACTCTCCTGCAGTGAGGTATTGCATTAGCAAACCGGTTCTTTGTTAATAATTATTCTGTACTTATTGAACAATTATTCTCATGCTTATTACTTACAAAGAGATTTAACATTCTCATTGTGGCAATTATCAAGATCCATGCATACAGAAGGTTGAGGTTGGATGCATTGTGCTTCTGCATTTTCGGATACAACCTTCAATATAAGAAATACTCGTTAGAAGGCATCTCAATTGTCCAACCCATATGGCTATGTAACTTGGGGAGAAAAAAAATAGAGGCAAGCCTGAAAATCATCTCTTCAAAACAAATACAACATAAAGCAATTATCAAACTGGTTTCGAATGTATTACCTGGTGCATGGTTTCGAATACTTCTAGCATAATGGTGGTGATTTCCTGCGAGGAGTGACAAGAAAGGGAAGAGGCATTCGGGAAGGAAGAATGAGAGAAGAAGGAGGAGAGAGAGGGATGAGAAATGAGAAGCAGAGAGTGAGAGGCTTTCTCTCTAAATTTTTATTTGAATGAGAAGTGACTGAAATGATTGTTGAGTGACAGGATACCCATGAAAACCGTGCAAAATTTGAAATTTTTAACCCCTCCAAACCCAGATTACCCTTGGAAGACCTCAACCGTTGGATCAAATCTGGATCGATCGGACGGTCCAGATTTGATTCTGTACGTGCAGAAATATAAGGGTTCTGCACCCTAGCCGAGTCGAGGGAGGAGAGGTTCAGTTTATGTGGGGAAGAACTGACCTTAGAAGCCCAATAAGCTAGCAAATGAGTAGGTGTACTTCCACCTCTCTGTACATAGGGGTGTCAATCGGGTTGAGTGAGTCGAGCTTTATTAAGCTCGAGCTCGGTCTGATTGTTTTCGGGCTGACAAATATGAGCTCAAGCTCGGCTCTCTCGGGCTCGGGTTCGGGCTCAGGCCGATCTTAATCTGATTTTTTAAAATTTTTTATATAATAATAATATTTTTAATAGTATAATAATAGTATTATTATTATTATTATATATATATATATATATATATATATATATATATATTTTATGGGCAGGCTAAAATCGGACTGAGCTTCTCTTAACCTGAGCTCGACCTTAAAAGTTATTCGGATTAAAAATTTTAGCCCGAACCCACAATTAAACGGGTCGAATGAGCCAGGTTCGGGCCAGTCCGGCCCAATTAACAATCCTATTTGTACATTAGGAAAAACTAATGGGGCCAAAATAAAAAAGAAGAAACCTCTAATTCAACACATTTATTTATTTCTAAACTGATTAAACTTGGAGTTTTCTATTCTTATAATTTTATTTCTAATAAAATTCTTTTTTATGTATGTACCTTTTTTGTCAAATTAACTTTAAGTGATTTTCTGTTGGGATTGGATGAGTTTGAGATTTTCTGTCTTAGATTTAGTAAAAATAAATTATTTATAAAAAATATATTAAAATAAAAAAAATTATATTGAGTTCTATAGTAAAAAACCTATCTCTAAAATTAAAATTTCTATTTTTATATAAAAAGATAAAGAAATTTGCTATGATATTAAAACACTACGGGAGTTGAATTGAGACAGCATTAATTATAAAATTATAATGCCAGACGGCACAAATTCAAAAATAAAGCTCGGAACTTCCACTGGATGGGCCCCAAAGATAACTGCCAAATCCAACCAAAACCTCTAAGGAACACCTTGCGTGTACTCCTCCCTGTTCTGTGACATTTGTATTCAACAAAATAGAATAGAAAGAAAAGGGCAGAAGACGCCAATTGACAAATTTGACTCATTTTGTTCGTTTTTCATGATTTTTTTTCTTGGTTTTTTAAAGAAAGCCATGTTCTTAAGCAACTCTAAAAATCTCTTCTTTTCTGGATTCTTGTGGAGTATCAGCTGCCTTTTTCTTTAAAAATAGGAAGACGCAACTCTTTCCAGAAGTCTGGGAGCTCTGGCAAATGATTACTTGCCCTGCTTGATAGAGGTAATGAAAAATTCCACATCCCATAACTTATTAGTCGGTTCTCGTCAATTGAATCGTGTTTTTCAATTTGATTTAGTTGGCTTCTTCTGCGGTTTTATTTCTACAGAAACTTGTTCATCGATTGTTTCATCTTTTCTGGGTTCGTTGTGGTTTCTTTTGTTTTATAGCTTTTGATAACCAGAGACCTTTAGTTTTATTCCGTTGCTAGAAAGAATTTGTGGTTGTACTGAAATTGTTCCTTGTAGGAGTTCAATAAACTGTATTCTGAGTATTCTCTTCTAGACCTATTCAGTGGAAATTTGTATTCTGTAGAAGGAAATGGAATCCCGATTGGATAACTAGATTAGGGCCTTGTCCAAGAGTGAAATTGGGGTTGGAAGAAGATTTTGGAAAAGTAAGGCTGTCAAATTCTTTTCAACTTTCTAATTCTTTCATCTGCTTTGTTGTTGTATGCGAGAATAGATTACGGCCAACAGTTCTTAAATCATCCATTATGGTTCTGTTTTCAGAGTGCTGCTCTTGAATATGGAAATCATTTCTTGCCATTCTGCAAGTCAGGGGTACATTTTAAAATTTCAAGGAAGAGCTGTTCAGAGAAGCCCGAGTTCACATCACACTGAGCTTGCAATTTCTAGGGGGAGACGTTTCATTTCTGTAGTAAAAAAATCTGAGCTCCAGGTTTGCAGATTTTTTTCTGCAGATCAATTTGCCTCAAGGAAACTTTATAGGTGTCGATCTTCAAAATTTGTGAATGTTCTTAAAGGATCTGAACACGTTAATCCCAATGTCTCAAGTGTGAGTTACAACTCTTATGTGCTTGATGGAGATGAGGGTGCAAGAAATGTGAGTGGTAGTGGTAAATCAATACCTAAGGTTGTAATTCCTGGTTTGCCAAACGAAGCAAAGGGCGAATATGTTGCTCCCGTAACCAATTGTTATTGGGAATGGAAGCCAAAGCTGAATGTTCACTATGAAAAAGCAGGTTCTGGAAATGTTGATTCTCCACCTGTGCTCTTTCTTCCTGGTTTTGGTGTTGGTTCCTTCCATTATCAGAAACAGCTAATGGATCTTGGTCGTGATTTTAGAGCATGGGCTCTGGACTTTCTTGGCCAGGGATCGTCATTACCATGTGAAGATCCAACTTCATGCAGGAAAATTGTTGATAAATCAGAATCAGATCTATACAATCTTTTATGGGGCTTTGGAGATGAATCTCAACCTTGGGCAAAAGAGCTTGTTTATTCTGTTGATTTGTGGAGAGACCAAGTGCGCCATTTCATAGAAGAGGTATCCTATATGATTGGTTGCTTTCCTATGTTTGAATTATCTATGGTACTTGATCATTTTTATTGTTCTGTAGGTTGCTCAACTCACCTTTCTTGTTTGTGTTCTTGTCTTCTCATTTGTTATTGATTGCCTTGGTAATGTCTTTAAACTGACTAAACATCTAAATATTATAGCAATGAAGAATTACATGCAGTTTCTCGGATGATTATGCCAACTTGTTCGTTCTTTTATTTAAATGTTCTTAAAGTAGCACTCGTTTGTCAAAATATCTAGTCTCTGATTATGCCAACTGACCATTCCCTGAACTATAATTGGTAATGAGTAGAAGCAACTAGAGGGCATTTCCTTTGGTAGTTATGTAAAAGTGAATTAGATTCAATATAAATTTGTCTAGAGTATACAACTTATGATCCTAAGTATCCTTCTATACTTCTTTCTCATGAAGCGTGCAACTCCAATGTGGAAACAAGAAAACCATGATCAAATCCTAAAATGATGTGTGAACCACAAATCTGTTTTCAGTTAGCCGAGTCGCAGGTTTTTGACTAATTGAATCTAGGGACTTGGTTTGTTTGACCTCATTCCTCTTTTCTCGCTTTCTTTCAAATCAGGTAAAAGGCCAATACCTTATAAAACTTAATTAACTTTCTTGTGGAGAATTTTGTATCTTTAGGTAAGTGATTTTTACCAAAAGATTACTATTCATCAGTTTTTGCAAATATATGCAAATAATGTTTCAATAAAATACATTTATTTATGAACCTTTTTTTGTTATATATTTATCTATTCATCCTTAAGAAACAGAATCACAACTTCCACCTCCTTTCTTTGATGCTATTCCCCTGTAACCTTTCTTATGAATATATCAACAAGTATATATAGGCCAAGGTAATCCTTTTAATATCTCAAAGAGGAATCAGTTATCCATTTTATGCATATGAAGGATATCTCTCTTTCAGAAATACCAGACAAGTTTTTTCTGGGCTTGTGTATTTTCTGATGTTATAGATTCTAGCTGAATCAACTGATATATATATATATATATATATATATATATATATATATATATATATATATATATATATATATATATATTTTCCCTGTTGGATAAAAAATATTGTACTACTTGGTTAGTTTCCTTGTGAATGTCTAATCTTCAAGTTACATTGTATGTTAGGTTCAAGAAGTTCCTTTTGTTGCTGCATCAATGATGAACACATACTTATTTTCGTGTTGTGTACTGTGCTGTGGTCATATTGGAACACAAACTTCATGTTTGCCAGTTTAAGCTTGGTAGCCTAGTCTTTATAGAGCCTAACCATCTTACCAGAATGATAATTACAGCATGGCTTCTTTTCTCCTTACATTTGCAGGGATCATCTCTTGAAATAGTTTTACGGCCCTCTTGTTCGTTATGTCCGTGAACGATGGCTTTAATATATAAATGTTTGATACCTCTAGGTTTCTGATTTTTGTCATATATATCTGCTATATTCTAATCAAGTAGCTTTTTACAAGTATGGCACCAGAATAAATAAAGTCAGTTTCTTAATGTCACAGATCATAGGAGAGCCAGTTTACATAGTAGGAAATTCACTTGGAGGGTACGTTGCATTGTACTTCGCAGCATGCAATCCCGAATTGGTGAAAGGTGTAACCTTACTCAATGCGACACCTTTCTGGGGATTTCTACCTAATCCCGTGAAATCTCCTTGGTTGTCAAGAATATTTCCTTGGGCAGGGACATTTCCTATTCCTCCAGCTGTGAGAAAGCTAACAGAAGCTGTGTAAGTACTCTGGTTCTTCTATTAATCAAATAGAATCCTGATATCCTTTGTTTAGAATGTTATTTGCTACTCGAAGCATGTGTAGGATAGAAGCACCTGCATTTCCATTAATTTGAATGAATCTTGTGGTTACATTAATTAGTTATGAAAAAGTTATTTGTGGATTAAAATATTTTCGGAAAGGGAGAGAATTGAATCAATCTGCTGCAAACTATTTTTTGCTTGCTAAAGAAGGCTTTTAGGTAAATGAGATAGATCCGATTCTCCATTCTTTCAGCATCTTGTAAAAAGAAAGAAAACAAATCTTAACTGACATCCTCTAGATCAGGACTATCCTGAACTGAACCTGTTTCCTCTATCTTTACTGTGCATTTAGGTGGCAGAAAATTAGTGATCCTGAGAGTATTGCAGAGATTCTTAAGCAAGTTTATGCAGATCACTTGACAAACGTTGATGGGGTGTTTTCTGAAATACTTGAAGTAACAAAACATCCAGCAGCTGCTGCTTCATTTGCCTCAATTATGTTCGCTCCTCAAGGACAGTTAACATTTATGGAGGCTTTGTCTAGGTATGCAAATAGAAAATAGTGTGGCTTCAACTTATTCCTGTGATCATTTCAACTTTCTGTTGCTTAAGGATTAACTTGCTAACTTGAAATTACAGGTGTCGAGTAAACAATATACCTGTCTCTCTAATGTATGGGAAAGAGGATCCTTGGGTGAAGCCTATATGGGGATTACAGGTCAAACGCCAATTCCCCGAAGTTCCATACTATGAGATGAGCCCTGCCGGTCACTGCCCTCATGATGAAGTTCCAGAGGTATGTATATCAAATTGATACTTTACCAGTCAACTGCTTGTTTTATTAATTAACTGCTTCTATTGTTCGTCCGGTAATGCATCTGGAATGATGAGTTTACTTTTCTTAAGAGGATTTTCTTTCTTCTTATACTAGTTCTCTTCTGTTTTTTTGTCTCACATTTTTCTTCCCAACCTTTGCATTACTTTCCTGGCTCTGAATTTTATTTTGCGTTGCAGGTTGTCAATTTTTTGTTACGTGGGTGGATTAGAAATGTGGAGTCCCAGGGTTCTGCTGAACTGCCTCTAGTTAATGGCCCAGAAAGTTTTCAGTATGATTTTTCAAAGGATTTGGAATTTATTAGAGATGGGTCAAGAAAATTGGTAAGGGTGAAATTCTATGGTTCCAGACCGTCATTTTGGAATAGAATGGGCTCTTTCTTCAAATCTCAAGTTAAAGATCAAGGGATAGATTCCACGAAAGCTCCTACTTTGTTCAAATGATATTGCACATTGAGAGAGGTCTTTTGTTTTGTTTCCCATCTCTATAGCCATTGTTTTACATGGAAGTGAGATGTTGATGATGGGAAAAAATTGTTGTTTGTAAATCTTTCTCATCTTCAATACAGTAGTTCAATAGGAAGTTATAGATCTATGTAAGTTTAGTGTGTACATAGCTGCATAGCTTTCACAGACACTGAAGAGAAATGGACAGAAGAGCTGTAGATTAGGTGCCTATTGATTTTTAGTTTGAGAAAGTTAAGTTGATGAATGCTCTTTCTCAATTATAAGTTGTATCGTTGCTCCTTGAGATTCCTCTACTTTCTAATTTTTTTGAGCAGCTATCTTTCACTACCATAGCTTAAGTCTTCATTTGGACTCTGTCGTCTTGACAACTCTAATTTGCAGTAGGAACTATCTTAACTTTTCACATTTTGGCTGTGTGATTTTCTGGTTCCCTTGCACCTTTATTGCAAATGCACGTTATTCTGGTTCTTGAATCTTGCATTTCTTGTAGGCATTTATGTAGTCACTTGCGTGGACTTCCAGTGTGTTCAACAGAATCGTTTTAAGTGGTTATAACAAGCTATGTGGATCATTTCCTGTGGTTTTCGTCTTTCAATTTAGGTACTAGTGGCTGGACTCTGGGACAGATAACAAGAACATTTCCCTTATTAAGGACTGGAGTCTCACTTGGCTCATAATGAATTACTTTTAGTTTTTGGTGCTTGGTTTCTTTGTTTAGAGGATACATATGTGGAATGTCCTGAGCTAGAAGAGGAGATTTTCTTCCAGAAATTTCATAATTAGGGCGTCTTTAGATTCGATTGAGTTCTCCTGCCACTAATAATTTATTTTTACTAAATTTAAAGCAAAATATAATTTCAAATGGAAATTCAATCCTTAGTGTTTTCTGAATGCGTTTGCCTATGAGCTTCAATATTTCGTGATTCTATTGGTTACTTCAAAGCCCATACACTATTCCTACACTGGAGGGCAGCGGGGCACAATGAGGTAACTATTAACTCATATTAGATCTTCTCCTATTGTAATTGTACAATGAGGTTCAAATTTCTCCTTGCCAGTTGCCAGCCCAAAAAGAAAGAAAAGAGTTAGCTTCACGTTTGTTGCCTAAACTCTAAAGCCAACTTTACATAATGAAACTTCAGAACTCTCCTGGAGACCTTTTGTCTGAATATGTTTGGTGCTATTCCATGAAGTTTTTCTAAGAGAGATGCTTTTGAGGAATAGATTATGATTACAATAAGTCCCACATTTTACTTGTAAGATTCAGAATCACTGAACCAACTGAACAACTGTTTGGATTTGTGAGAAATGGAAGGATGATATAATGAACTATGAGGGATCAAGATTTCAGTGTTTGCATAACTTGTTCACAAAAAGGGGGATTGGGGAGTGGATGATTAAAGTTTCAGCTTCTTTTCTATCCAAAAATAGGTGAAAACAGAATTTATCAATACTAAATTGAATAAAGCATTTTACGTCTTGTTAAGATATTTTACATTATCTTCTTAATATAATAATTAATCACTTATAAAGTTTGAAGAATTCTCTCTCCTCCGAGATATCGTTTAGAGGTAGAGTTAAGACTAAGTCTGTTTTGATTTCACTCTTCAAGTCAGTTAAGACTTTTTTAAAAATAAAATATACATAAAATACAGATATTTATCTATATTTATTATTTTAAAATTGTTATATAAAATACAGATAAAAATGTAAATAGTAGCTAACAATATTGGATAGAAATAATCAATCTGTTTCTCTCATCTTTTTCCCTTAATCCAAACACTATATGGCTGTAGCACTTTGATGGAGTAATTGTGATGATGGTTGTCTCATGAACTGCAAAGTTTTCCTTCTGATTTGAAAGTGTTTTGAAGACTTCTCCAGAAGACAGCTTCCATTATTAATGCTTGCCGTCCCGGAAATTGAGATAATTTGTCTCATCCTTTGGACCCAAAAATTCAAAACCGTTTAAAACTTTATTGTACATTCTTTTTCCTTTCATCAATTAGAACAAAATTTCAATGGCAGTTAGATAATAGTTTAACAGTGGATGCTACGCTCGTAGTTTCGGAGATATTAGATAAATGCAGATATTTCATAGCAAAGTAAAACCAACTTTCACCAATTTTCTCATTCTATATTTCATCGTTATTAAATTATCACGTGTTAATTATTTTAGACACATAACAGTTTCTCATAAATAAGATACAAGATGTGATACAAAGTGAGACAGACTATTTCAAAATTTTTTCAACTGCGGAAGACAATTTACTCAGTTCAAAATGAAATAAAAAAAATAATTAGCTTAATTTTTAAAAAATATTTAAAAATAAAATAATAAATAAATTTAAAATTTATCGTCTAATAATAAATTCATACTAAGCAACTGATCATTATATCTTTACCACCATCGCATTCTTTTGTATGCTACAGACATTCTTTCCTCCTAATCAATTTCGTACACACACAAGAAAAATATAGTAGATGGATAATCCCATGTAAGGTTTGATTTTCCTTTTTCCACGTCTAAGCACCCCCCCCCCCTCCCCCCGCCCCGCTGGGGGCATTGTCATGTATGATAATTTAAGAAAGAAAATGTTATTCTTGCCCCCCATTTCAACCCATTTCACTTTTTTTCTCTTTTTTATAAATAAAAAAACTTGGATATTCAAACCAACTAAATTATCAATGTATTAAATTACTCTGCAACGTTATCGTGTTAAGCCAAAGTCAAAAATCCCTGCTTCACAATTGATTAAGCAAAATGATCATTTTTCATTATTACTTTTCATAATTCTGACATTTCCACGAAAAAATGAGAAGTCATACTAAGGAGAATATATGTGAAATGGTGAGGGCACATGTTGGTGGAAATAGGTGAGCTGTAAAGCCTTAATGCAAGGAGAAGAATATGGTTGGTAAAGAAGCAGCTAATGCGCTAAGGCACAAATCTGGCCCTGGTTTTTGAGAGTTCCAAATATACCTCTGGCTTTGGACCAGCTTTTCACTTTCTTGATAGCTGGACTTTGATTTGTCTATACAGCAGAGGGTGCTTGGTTTCCACGTTGAATTCTTGCTCAGTAAGGTTTCTTGGCCCTTTGTCTTGTCATTTTCATGCAAAACACCTCCAAATTGTACAAAAAAGGCAGAATTTTATTTGATCATAGCTAGTTATTCATCATAGTAATCTTCATAAATCACAGCCTCAACAACATACGAGCGATCGAGTTATAGTTTCACTAGACCAAGCATTATAAGCCGATCATTACCAACCCATAATACTGTCAAAGAAAATAGCGAATTCTAAGTTCTCAAGACATTCAAAGCGAAGGTTTCGTGAGTTATCTCAAGAATATCGTGTTATTAGTTGATATTTTATTTTATTTTAACAGTTATACCTTAAAAAATTTATTGGTAATTGGTGAATAAGAGTTATAATCTTTGGACTCTTCTACAAGGATTCAAATATTTTTGAAACAAAATGAAAAATATTTTATACTTAAACACAAAGATAATACCGATCATAAATTACAGGTTTAATGGACAATCAAACAAAAGAAAAAAAGAAGAAGAAGAGGATTGTTGTTTGATACCCTCTCTCTAGCAAAGTATGAGCTCTGTTTGATACTTTTACAAATATTAAAAAATCACAAAAATAAAAGATTTAAGTACCTTTTGATTTTAATTAAATTTTTATTAATATTATAAATAAAATAAATATTATGATACAAATAAAAAATTAAATAAAATTAATATTTCGGAGACCAAAGGAGTAGTATTTTACAAATGATATTAACATTGTCAAAGTAGCATCACTAACTGCTCTTTAGCTGACTTTTTGGAAGTGTGTTAGCGCAGAGCAGAAGGATTCTCCTTCCAACTAATAACAAGTACAAAAGGGGCCCTGAATATACTTTGTAGAAGGTACAAAAAGAAAAGAAGAGAAGATAACAAAGTGACATAAATTTAAGATGTGTAAGATTTTGTCTTATACAAAAGAAGAAAAAGTAAGTAAGAAAACAACTTATCATGCACAGCAGGATATCCAAATCCTCCACAGTGGATCACGTTGTCTCCAAGCGAGTGAGATGAGACCAAGAAGCTTCTGTTTTCTCTGTCAACTTTATCCTAATTATATTTAGCCTCCAGTTAACCATTTCACCAAGAGTCATCAACTTTTAATTGTCTAATATTTTCAACATGTGAAGATGAAGGAGATCATAAGGACCGGCATTGGCCTAAGTTCTTCGGTCTTATTCTTCACCAAGGCAGGGTGTTCTTTCAACAATTGAACTAACCACCTTGCATCCACCCGTGCGTCTATGATGATGATATAATGCAGAAATACCTTAATGTAGACAATGAGCTTTGAAACCAAACATAATAAATCTCTATCAACCGGAAATATTTTTGAAATGATTCAAGGACAGCAGTTCTCCCAGCATGGTTTACCAACCATATGAATTATATATCCACATCCCAAATGGCAATGCTTGAAGCAAAGCTGAATTTAGCTGGGCAACTATAGTTTATACAACACCACAATGAAGCCGATAATTATTTATGACAGAAATACAATGACAGGTAATCCAACAAAAAGACTTCTGTTTCCTTAGGAGAAATATGCTTAAGTTTTTCTGCTCAACAACGTTTCAGCTTATATAAGTCAGTTGAATTTTTGCAGGCAATTCCTAAACTTCTCCAAGTGGAAATATCTGACTACAGATGTATACTTTTATTCAACCTAACAAAAAAGTTTTAAAAATAGAAAAAGAAGAACACTGAAAGTTACAATGAACAACCATGTGGAAAGCAGGGTAAAGAAGTACATACATAGAAAAAGGTTCAGCAAGTTCAACAAATGACTACAAGGTACTTGAGCAAAGATAAATTACCAGCAACTTGCTACTGGGAAAATTAAGTGTATCACTGTGAAGCAAACTAAAAAGCGTAGCCCAAGAAGGCAATATATTCCCCTGATATTTGAGCAATACTGGTGGAGTCCCCTGTTCAAAAACCTTGTGTATGCTAAATGCATGTCCAACTTTTCATTTCTTGGGTGAATTTGGTGCTGAGGAGATTAGTTCTCAAGATAAAACTCCTCGAAAGTATCGAAAACTAATTGAACACTAAGATACATGTATAGTTTTTCCAGGACTACAGCAAGAATGTAGCCAATTGAGAAAGATATCTGAAATTACGAAAGGATGCAGTTATTCTAAAGATCTTATAGGTAAAATATCTTTTGACTGCCTACTGATAAATTACAATGCTTTTTACAGAGAAAATAAGGGAGAGGGAGTAGGTCTTTAATGTGGGAGAACAAACTACTATCTGTAGGAATGCAGAAAGGCTCAGGATGAAGAAATTAAATACTAAACTGCTTCAGAAGCTTGAACAATCGAATTTGAACCCAATTTTGTCTTAACCTGCTTCTTTATCAATGCTTTGCATTAAAGAATAAGAAGATAAGACTGGATGGCAGCAAGCATCTTGGTATAGATTAAACAGGCACACTATTATTCATTAGCTTTGAAGAACATATGAAACACTGGAAAGAATAAGCAGAGTTCACTGTTGTAGAGATACATTACTGTATTGTTCAACAAAGAGATTCACATCACAAAGAACAATCGGAAGGCTAACTAATTGAAACCCCAAAATAATCTACACTAGGCGATTTGAAAGCAAGAGAAGCTTGGAGATATTAGCTTCGCTTGGTTATCAAATCAACAAGGGACTTCAGTGGAACCTCAAGAGAGTTTTGCAACCGATTCCTCCAGTTCAGAATTTTTGTGCAAATTCATATCATCTACCAAGTGATCATTCTCTCCAGAATCTTTATCCAAACTGCACTCTCCTACTGAGTTGCTTCTCACTAGATGCAAAATATTTTCTTTGTCCTTACCCAGAGCCAGACACAGATCACTTTTTCTGGAAGTGAACTTTTCATTTCCAAATCTTAAACTTGAACCAACCTTTCGAGATTTGCTATATATCTCGACTCCATCATCCTCTCCCCTAAATTCAGACTGCCCGTCAATTTCAGTCATTAAATCCATCAAATTACTCCTGAACCCTAAATCAGAATACACTCTTCGCGAATTCCTCAAAGGTCTTGCAACAATAGCATCATCTTCACCCTCCAAATTCGGCCGGTCACCATCCTTTGCCCTCAAATTCAAATTACCATTTCTTGATTCAACTGGTCTCCCAACGGTCTCAACCATCAAACATGGATTTGTAAAACCATTCCAAGAATGCAGTGGAACCAATTTACTCAACCCACTCAAACATTGAGCAACCTCCCTCATTGTCGGCCTCCTCTCCCTACAAGACCTCACACATTTTGCAGCAACCACAGCCAACTGCTTCCTTACAAATGCATCTTTGGGAGCTGCAATCCTCGGGTCATAAACAGCCAAAATTTTCCCACTCCTAATCAATGGGATAGCCCAATCCACTATGGAAGGAGGGGAATGCCCCATATCAATTGCCTTCCTTCCACTAATTATCTCTAATAACAATATCCCAAAACTGAAAACATCAGTTTTGGTGCTCAAATTATCAGGGGTAACATAACCAGGGTCCAAATATCCCATTGTACCTGCAGGTGGCGTTGACCTCAATCTATAATCATCAACTTGGCACCTTAAAGCCAACCCAAAATCGCCCAAACGGGCATTAAAATTCCTATCTATCAACACATTAGCTGACTTAATATCTCGGTGAATAACAGGAGGACTCGAAGAATGAAGAATATCAATAGCTTTAGCAGTCTGTAAAGCCAATTTTATTCTTCTCCCCCAGGTTGGAGGGCGAGAATTCGAGTGCAAAACATCATAAAGAGTGCCATTACTCATAAACTCAACAACTAAAAGGCGATCGTGAGAGTCATTACTTGTAAAACCAACCAGATTTACCAGTCTTGGGCTTCGCAGCTTTGACAGAATATCAATTTCATTCTCAACTTCATTCGGATTCTCTGATGTGGATGAGACTCTAGGCCCTCTTGAAGACTTCTTGATGGCCACAAGTCTGCCACCGCTGAGAACTCCCTTGTAGACAAGGCCATGGCTGCCTCTGCCCAACAGCTTCTGCTGGCAGAAGCCATTAGTGGCCTTCACAAGATCACAGTAGTTAAATTCTTGTATCTTGATAGGTTTCTCTTTCGAAATTTCTTGAGAATTGCTTTGATGGGCTCTCTTGGAAGAGGCTGGAAGATGAGAATCTGAGGTTAATATAGCTGATTCCGCTTTACATGACAGATAGCCCATCAAGACTGAAGTTTGAGCCTACAGTTCAATAACAATGGAGTCTTTTAACACCTCTTGATGAACGGTTTTGGATTGTGGAAAGGTTTTGGTGGATGGAATTGCTGATGATGCTTGGCTGCTGTGGAGGTAGTGGTATGTGAATTGTGAATAGAAACTGAAAAGAATCAAAAGATACTGAGGAGTCCTCTGTGTGGGGAATGTGGGGCGAGGGGGGTGGTAGGGTGCTGGGAGAGGAGGAAAATGGGAATGGAATCCCAAGACTGAATTTTGCTGCATTAAAATGGGTTGGTGTAACTTGTAATTACAGTAATCTTTGCTATTTTAAAAAAGAAAAAAAGAGAAGATTAAAGGGTGATCTACTGTTGGATCATACAATGAATAAAGAAATTAACTGAAGTTTAAGGTTGTGGTCCCAATGTCAATGGACTTTTTTTATATACTAGTAAACAATTTTCTGAGTGAAGTATCTGGATAGACAGCCTTCCTGCACTGTGAATCATGCAAATCTTCCGTTTAAAGTGATTTCCAATTGGCCAAACAAAGGAAAAACAGAGAAATTAATGTGGTCAAAGGACAAGGTAAGTGCCAGTGCCATACCAGTTACATTATAGTTTGACATTGGATAATAACAAGATAAAAAATGGGATGAAACATAAAATTAAAGGTTAATTTAGATTGTATTTTTTCTAATTAAACAGATAATTAGATTTTACTTCTTATCTCACAAAAAATCACTTAAAATAAAATTTCTCCCAATCAAACACAATCTAAATACATCCTAAGAATATAGATTTTGTGATCAAATATTTTCTTCAATAATATAAATTTTAGTTTTGCTTCCAAGGGATAGCTCAATTGGAACAAGAGTTTGAATAGAATACTAGTTGAACGTGCATTTAGTAGTGAAATTTGATATCTAATGGTATACGAAATCCGTCTGATCTCTGACTATTACCAAGAATGTGTAAAGAGGTCCATCGTAATTGCAAGAAATAAATTTCTAGTGAGGTCGCTTTATGCCCTAACAAGTATGAGCTGGAAGCTTCTCTCATGACTCTTCCATGCCCCATTTGGAAGGGCACCTCAAAGTGGTTTTTTTTTTTTTTTTTTGTAAATCCTATAAAAGGAAGAATCAAAATGCTGAACTCTCAATCTCTAATTGAAAGACATCAATACTTGCCAATAGAGTAAGGCCTCACGAGTAAGTTTCATTTTATTACTCAGCCCAATTAAAAATATAGGTCTTCTTAATTATGTGCACATATCCTCAAATCGGGATGTTTTTAAATTGAGATATCTAAACTAACATTTACATCTTATATTTATTTTACTCATATTTTGTTGACTCCAATAACTAATAACTGAGCGAATAAGGGTAATATTAAAAAAAGAATTAAATTTTTATGAAAAAATATAAAATGACTTTATATTTTAGTCATTTATATTCCTCGTTAAAAGACTAATATTTCTATCTGGCGGAGTAGTATTACATCCCAACATTAGTAATTCAATGCATATGTAACTGGTGTCATTAGTTATTGTGTTGCTTCCAACTTATTTTTATAAGATGAGAAATGGGACTCAATTATATTTTTATCCAGAAAAAACCCTATTCATATGCACCTGTAAAAGTAGGTTCTTAATATCTAGCTTATGCGATGATAATCAATTGTTTTGATAATATCTTAGCAACGAATATAAATTCACGCCTCAAAAACTTTAAATGAGTAAGATATACTAATACTAATAAAATACATAAATATATAATAAATTTTCTCACAGTGCTTCCGTCACAATCTTCAAACTGCATCAACAAGAGAAGTTCATATTCACCATCTTCCTTATAGATCATCAATTCAAAATATTGTAAGCACATCAATAATTTTAAAAATTACCTCGAAAGATATAGAAAGTTAAGGAGGGATCTTAATCATATTCGAGTTGACAAATAACTCCAAGGAGTAACATATCACCCCAACTTGAAAAAATCGATGATAAATCTTGCCTCTAAGTTTTGAACTTTCCTTTATATATTTTTTTTATTAACAAGTAAACCCATAACAACTATAGGAGACATTTGGTAAATCTCATCCCCTACAACAGCTTGAGAACCACATGAAAAGGTAAGATGCATCAAGCGAGGCTTTATGATAGGTTCATATCAAAGGAAAAGGTTTGAATTCTAGTAGTAGGTAGAGATTTTCACCCATCTTATCATTGAGCCAACTCCATCCGATATTTATTTATTTTGCCACAGGTGCCTTTTCTTTTAATTGTTGAGTTCGATCATTAATTTTCTAAATTTTTATTCAGACATTGAATTGTTAAACAATTACCTAAATGATGAATTGCATTAAAGTTTAAAATCGTTATTCGCTATATAAGTGATTCTTAGAAATCATATTTCGTCCATCTCAAAATATTAATCTTTTTAAATTATTTTTCAATTCTCAAAACGTTTAAATTTTTATAAATTTTAAGAATTAATTTTTAAAAATTACTATCACATATTTTTAATTTTCTCTCATATTAATAAAGAATAAATTAAATTAATTAAAAATATTAAAAAATATTCCTTGTTTTCTTCCTCCTTAAATAATAAAAATTCCCATGTTTTGAGATGAAATCGGAGGGAGTATATTCTTTTAAATAACCATATTTGGACGTGACATTAAGGTTATTTGTCCATATTGTTGAAGTCCAAATGAAAACACCGAAAATCCAACATTCTCAAGGATGATCAAACCCGTGAGTTGTGGGACCTTCTGGAAACAAGTCGTCTCTGCAGCATTGTTTTCACGGAAAGAGACGCTTTTATTCTCCTCCTCCTTCCTTCCACGCTCAGTTGCAGAATGGGAACACTCATAGAGGGATTCACAATCTTCCTTACATGAAAGCATTGTTAAGTTGACCATTCAATGATTCCTTTGCAATTCACAAAAGTTGAAAATATCACATTCAATATATATATTAACATACAACATTCTTGTTATTTGCCTTTTGAACTCTAATTATATTCATATGTAGAACAGCTTTAGATCCACTTTTGTATTTGATAGATGAGGATAATGGTGAAAATCTTGGATAAAAAGAGGATATTTATTTGATATAATGAATTTTCTAACTTGTACCATGGTTGTTTATTGTTGTTTAAGTTTTTAATTATTTTAAGGTTTTCTCTGCCTCCTTTAGAGTGATAAGTTTTATATTATTTTGTGATAAATATGAACAACAATATATAGTTTATTTAATTTAAATTAATATTTTGTCTCCGGACACAAGTAGAAAAACTCTTGTTATAATATGACAACTCAATTTATCAAGAACACTCTTTACTAAACAATAAATTTTATGTCGCGACTCTTAATTTATAAAAAAAATATACTTATTTTTAAAATATGACATTCATTTTAAATAACCAAAGACAGGAAAAATATGATATTAAAGAACGGAGTTGATATATGAAAAGAATCAAACAGAGTGGATAAACCTACTACCTCTTTCGTGTGATACTATTTTGATTTATTGAATATTTTGACTATGATAATGTTTAAAATTTGTTATAGAAAAGAACTTAACTCCTAGCAAGAGTAGGAGTTATTCTCTTTTATGATACGGATAATATTTCTATCTCATTATGGATATATTCGTATTTTATTTATTGTGTAATATCTAATAATACCATGACTCCTATTATGATTATTAAAATGTTGCATTTAAATTGTGTTTTTTCTAAATAAAAATACAATTAAGTCTCATTTCTTTTCTCACAAAAAATTCACTTTCACGGAACTTAAAATAAAATTTCTCCCAACCAAACACAATCCAAATACACTGATAACAGTATTAGTAATAGAAAAGATTGACAAATGTTACTTATTGAATCAAGTAAATTGTAGAGACCAAAAAACCAAATAATCATTTTTGGTTATTTTAGAAATAATTTTCTATTTAAAATATCTGTCAGAAGAAAAAGTACTCTGATTTTTCCTTTTCAATTTTGCCCTTATCCTTTATTACTCCACCGTATTCAACCCGTATCACTTTTGCGTGATTGGTGTTCTTGCATTGGGATCTCAAAATTGACCAAAAATTTCGGAAAATCAATGCACATTTTCCAGCCAATTTATACCTTTTCTCCCCCCTCAATTTGAACCGCGATGTTTGTAAAAAGTTGAGACAGATAGTCATCAAGAGGAACAAAAGGCGGAAGGAAGAGAAAAAAAATGGAAGAATGGATGCTTCTTCTTCTTGTTCTAATAGTAATGAGAATAAACAAAGTGAACACAAATGGTTGCTAAATGTCCCACTCTCAAAAAGGGCAAAAAAAAAAGGGAAATTGACAATTTAACCTTTCAAAAAGTTCAAAAACCTATAATCATTTCGTTAACTTACTTTCACTTCTTTCTGTTAATTTTTCCAGTACTGTCAACAACTCGTGGACCAAAAAGAGGTAGGAAATGTACGAATTTTTGTGGAACTTTCTGAATCTAAAAGAAACAGTGCTTTACTAAACCTTAAGTTATTCATGGGTTTGATGACTTTAGGGCTTATTTTCTGGTGTTAGTTTGAAATATGGTGGTCCAAAAGGAGGGTAAAATGTGTATTTTCCTTTAAAATTTTCTGAATCTAAAAGCAACCTTACACCAGACATTTTTTTTTTTTTTGCTAAGTACATTACACCAGACTTGAAGTCATACATTTTGTGACCTTTGGATTTGTTCCGGAAATGGAACTCAATGACAATATTCATTTTCGGCGCTTTTTTTTTTCACAAATAATTTATTTTTGTAATACTCAAAATAGAAAATCTCAATTGTTTTTAGAAGATAATTGTGTATTTATAATGCATTACATTTTACTCAAACTATATTTAAAAGATGATTGTCTTAAGAACAGGGGGTAGCGAGTGCAGATGAAGACTGTAGATTTATCTAGTCACCTATTTTGTCCATAAAACTAAGAATTGCCCAAGATATTCAACCTTAAATAACAAGCTTCTTCATGACAAACACAACGCAACAGAAGAAGTTTCCCAGTTATAAATGGAGAAATTAGGCATGTTTGGTGGGAAATGCAAGTGGTTTCTTTGAACATTCTTAAATATCTCGCAGTCACTCTTGTTCAAGAATTCAAACTCTTGACAGTGGAGACATTGGAATTTTTTCAATGTTCAACTGTCCCTCCTCCCTCAAGTCTATTGAGACATCAAAGCTTATTCAATCTTAGAATGCTTCTTTTGAATTTTTTCGGACTTTCTCATTTGGACCAATGGTTTTGAAATTGAGAGATGATTTGAGTGAGTAGAGAGATTGAAAGAGAGTTGATTTCTTGGAATCAACTGAGATTGGTAAATTAGATCTCAATCGACATTCTTTGCAAGGTTTCAGATCTTTCAATCAAAAGGACCACAATTTCTATTTCCAAAAGAGTAAGGATGAGAAAGCTGAAATCCATTTTGTGGATGTTCAAATAAAAGGAACATCCCACCTAAAACAAAAAGAAACTTTCCCTTTTTTTTCCTTTGGTAAATAAAAGGAGTTGAGATTTGCTTGTCTCCTACTCTTCTCAAGTTGTGGTAGTCCCAAGAGTGCCAAAGGGATTTCATGACTAATCCAGTAGATAGACATTATATGTAGATCCACACATGGAAAAAGTCCCTCAGGAAAATCAAAGCCATTCAAAGCAGAAGTTTAACAGCCTATTAAGATCCAGTCCTATACAACAAGAAGCAATAACTCTTATCATCCAGAGAACTACATTAGTCGTGAAATCACTTGAGCACTTGAAATTGGGGTCAAATGCTTAGCATAAAAGAATATACTACCAATGATGGAAACAAAGAACATGGACTAACATAAGTTGTAGTTAACAACCGTGTCAAATCATTGATGCTTCTGCATATATACAAGGCTTTCAAGAAATCTTCATGTTAGCTTGTATGCCACACCTTACATATAAAGGGTATTCACCTACACTATAATAAATATATCCCACCTATATAATTGAGCAATCAGCTTGAGTAGAATTATACATTGACAGACTAGTATGTTGTAAAATCAAGAAAGATCAAAATGCCAGACAATTTCCAGGTGACTGCATTCAACCAAACCTTTTACTCGATTTAGAGCAGCATGTCTGTGTTGCAGTAATGGAAGTGAGCTATTGTCATCTTCTTGCTCCTCCACCTTCTTACTTTTTCCTTTACGGGGTAATTTCCTTGAATATGTCTTCCATTTTGATTCAAATTCACAAGCTACAAGCATATTGCAACACCAAAATCATTCCCTTTATCATCAAGAAGGAAACAAAAATAGTAACAACCATATTGAAATTTACATGCAATTTATTTAACAGATGCATGGCTTCAGAAAGGCCTGAAATCACTTATGCTCAAATATAAAATATTCAAAATAATATACACACGTTTGGCAAGAAGAATAGCTATATTTTCATTTTCCTACCATTTAAGGGCTTCCATTGCCAGGGAACTTCTAATTTCAGTTAAGCATGGCATACTAAAGAGTACTAATTAATTTTCATATTAAAACATCCATAACAACTCAAGTAACTACATTCAAAATACAGAATCTATGCTTTGAAGTCTAGAGCTCATTATAAGTGAATCCCCGGCACTGTAAGCAATTTGTAATATCAGGCTTGAGATAGCGTGACGATAGCAATTTACATACGGAGACAATCATTTCATTGCAAAACAAGGTGCTTTATGCTTGAAATCCTCCAACCACTATACATTGGATAAACAATTCAACATTCCACAGTTTTAGCACTGAATATGGGAAAACCCCAGTCAACAATGGTCGCAATCATCACAGGATCTAAGAAGGTGTATGAACAAACAAACATAACTCACTGGAAAGGATATTTCGATTTACTGAGTCAATGCCTTCCAATCACAGTGAGGATTTAGGAGTAGGTGCAAACAGTCTTAATCCCAAGTAGAGGGGAAATTTTGACTTATTGAACGAGGGCCCCGATCACAGAGGGATAAACCTTAATGTTTTCCCGAAGCTCACTTCTCAAGTTAGAAAAACAATGAATTGTGTAGAGCGCAAAAAAGAAATGAAGATCCTTTCGTCTTGTTTTTCCAGAGGATTTGGATAAACATGGCCCCAATAGGATCTCCCTAGTCCTCCATTTCGAACGCATGAAACTCATTTTCCTTCCTGCAGGACCTATAGATTTAATGTGCCTATTTATCTATCTTGGTGACTAGAGATCCCCCAACCAGTGGAATGTGCCATTCTATCCATCTTGTGACTCAAAATCAGGGTGCATCTCAAAAATATCTTTACAATGTCTAAGGTTCAATAATAATAATCCAGAAAATTGGATATTGATTCAAGGTTTTCATCCAACATATTTCAAAGCCCTTAAATTTCAGGGTGTATCCAACCTGTTCATTTTCCTGTTTTGCTAGACATGTCCAACATATTTGACTACAATGTCATTTAGTACCTTGGAAAAATGGCCAAGAAAATAACTACAAAACTAGAATGCTAGATTCTAAAATCTTTGTAATGCAACTGTAAAATCTGAGAGAATTAAAGTGCTAATCTTCTAAGATGTAATTCCTAAAACCAAAAACAAAATTCAAGGACAATACCACAGTAGTTCACGGAATAGCAACTTTTAACTATTCCCAGATTGATACATACACCGCTAAGATACTCAAACCTCTACAGTTTCATGAAGCTTTTCTTTGACATTAACAATCCCAAATAGCTTTAAAAGACACAAATTTGAAATAATAATGAAAAGATGATACTTTTTTGAATCACATGGCTCAAATTAGAGAGAACCAACCTTCACTTTTACCATCAAACCCTTGTATAAGGCATGCACAAACCCACGGCCTTCCTGCACGAGAGGCTTTTGCACCACCTTTAAGTTTACCGTTATGCTGCTTCAAGCTGCAATGCAACTATCAACCTTTAAGAAGTATCTGAATAAATTTTTTATAAAGAACATGAGAACAAAAGCTCATTTAAACAAATGGAAAATATTACAAATATCTTAGTTAAATAACAAAGCAGAATATGGTATCCAGATTACGGTTCTTAGGTATTGGAACTGAAACAAATGACAGTTGGTGACATACAAGAGAATGAAATTAATATGCAAGAAAAACACATTCAGTATAGTCCTACTAAAAACTTTCATTTTCCACTTTAGGTAAACTGTATTTTATGTATAAGCATCAAAAACATAATAAAAAGGGCTAAGATCTCTTTCGATTGGGAACCACTTCTTTAGCAGAAGTTTATTATTGATTCACTTGATTTTCTTTTCTTCTACCAAAATATTGTCTATGAGACTTTGCTGCTATGTAATAACTAGTCTGTAGTTTCTAAATAATTCATTTGATATAAGAGATAGGGTTTTGATTTCAGTAATAAAGCTAAATTTATATATCCTCCCATCAGATTATCTCTTTCATCAACTTTGTTTCACCTTTCCCGGTTAATCAGTATCCTATGCTGTTCTGCTTCTTAAAAACCCTTTGATGAAGCCAGGAACAATTAAAAATCTGAAAGTCTTCATTCAGTGCCTAGACCCAACTTTAGATGTCCAAAACTTTAATAGGATTTTTGATAGAGTTATTTTCTTTACTGCCAAATTTTAACAACCAGATACGAGATTCCTACAGACTTAGCAAACCTATGTAGTACAAAACAGTGTGGACCAAATTTTAAAGCGATAAAAAAGAGCAACTTGGAGGGAAAGTGCTTTGCTTTTTAAGGATCTGCCACATAGTTAGAATAGTAAATGCACCACCTCGATAAGCAGATATAATGTCCACTTTTACATTGTAGTTTTAATCATTTTTTGCATAATTATAAGATTCCCAAGTCAGGTTTCCCTTTTTGCTCTACTTTCCTAACATTTCCTAATATTCTTGCAAAATCCATCCTAGACTTCCTCAAATGCCATTTAGACAATCAAAATAGAGAGACATAATAGAAGATAATTTATAACCACGAAAATGTATTTCTAACTCAAAAAGAGATATACATCAGGCAATTTCTTGAGTCCTGACTGTTGTACTCTTTAGTGTCAAGATTAATAAACCACATTATCTGACGAGCTAGCTAATGTTTTTATTTCTTCTACACTGAAGCAACAAAGTTTATTAGATAAGATAAGTAAGCTGTAAATCACTATGTTCAGAATAAAATGAAAACAACAGAGTGCGGTAGTGGAAGTCATACCAATAAATATAAAAAAATCACCGAATGCTACTGTACCAAATAAAGAAAAAGATAAATCCACGATGATATCTTGTAGGTCAGGAACCCACAGTTCGTTTGTCTCAAGAAACAGGAGGAGATTACTTTAAAAAGTAACAAACTGAAAGCAAGTTTTGTAAACATAAACTGCAGAAACCCAGGCTAGTTGAAGGATTTACCGGCGAGAGAAATTGGTGGTGACCCCAACGTAGGTCTTGATTGGAGGATTGGTTGAGAGAATCAGATAGACAGACCATGGCTTCTTCAACAATCTTGAATTTGAGGGTGACACTTTACCTGAGATTGATGAGGAGGAGGAGGAGGAAGCTGATTTCAACCAGTTTGAAGGTTTGAGTGAAGATTTCGGGCTAAAATCATTGAGATTTTTGTGAGGCTTGAGGGATTTGAAGGTTCTTGACAACAACATCGTCTCCTGATCGGAAGAGGAAGACGCACATACAATCGCCGTCAGTTAGAAAATTGACCGTTATCTTACATTACTTTTTTTCCTTCCCTTACTTACTTGATTTAAATTTTTTTTAATTAAATATTATATTTTATAAAAAAAAAATTTAAAATAAAAAATATTTTTGTAACGGAACTTAATCAAAATGAAAATATACGTGGGAAAGAGGGATTTTCGCTGCACTTGTTGGGTGTCAAACTCAGGTAAAAATATCAACGGAGAACCCCTTTGTCATTGAGTTATTCCGACAAATCTTATGGTATTTCAAATTGCCTGATTGTAATATTTTAAAATTAATATTATAAAGTTTAGACTTATTTATTCTATGACCTTAAATTTAGGGATGAAAATTTTAATAAATATATATATTTTTAAAAAATAAACTATTACAATGAATTTTAATTTGATATTAAATACTCCCATTGTCACATGCAAGCAATTCACCTTTTCTACCAAGAATAGAAAAACAATACTTTATTTTAGAATGAATTAATTATGTTTAAAAATTTTATAGTAAATTTTATAAGAAGTTGGACTATTTATAAACAATGAAGTAAATAAAAATAAAATCTTTTTCAATCTTCAGCAACATGTTACATTTATATACTAATATATGAATATTAAAAAATTCAAAAGTCATTCTTTCTTTAAAAAAATTAAAATTAAATTTATGTCATATTCTTCCGTAGCCAGTAGAACGAGCAACACTTATTTCTGCAAGCACATATGTTACTCTCTTTATCCATAAATAAATGTTATTGTGACACTCCTTTAATAGACAAATAACTATCACTTTTCACCCATTTCATAACCACAATTATTTGTCAATTTGTAAAATTCAAAGAATATTTATCAGTTCTTTTCTACTTTTGCCCTTAACTTTATTACTTCATAAAATATTATATTAATATTATGAATTTGTTAGCGCGCAGTCGTCATTGGTACAACAAAATCGTAATAATACTACAAAGAATTGAATAAGAAAACTTTAATGAAAAGAATATTGAGAGAAACTAGAAAGAAAATAGAGAGAGAATATAGGAACTTTTATTGATTCTTTAAGAATAAATAAATGAATCAATCTATGTATTCAATACATCAATTTAAAACCTTATTTATAGGGTTCAGGGGTACATATCAATAAGAAGAAGTAGAGAGTAATCAGAAGACAAATTCTATCACTAATTAAAGATGTGATAGAACTCTACTATCTATCTTCTGGATAGTTGGAGTATCTCTATAACTCTGATATTAGATTATCTCTTTGATATCAGATAATGGATATCCACAATATTAATTTCATAACACTTCCCCTTAGATGTCTATTGTATAAGAGTATCCTTCGTTAAAACTTTACTAGATAAAAAAACTCAGTGAAAAAACTCTATTGAAGGAAAAATAGTACACTACTCTTTATGCCCTATTTATTCCCCCTGATGAGATAATCTTTTGAGATTTTTTAACCGATACTTTCTAATCAAATATTGCTATCGGGAGATTTTAATGAATAGATTTGTCAAATAATCGAATGATCAAATTCATTGCATATCAATATCACATCTTTTCTAGAGCTCGTGAATAAAAATATATTTTATCGTATCTCCTTAGATATATTCCAAGGTTTATTATCATCCAACAATACAGTTAGAATTCCTTCTTAGAAGATATAGATTTATCTCGAATATATTAATCATGATTACATATATTCTCAACCAACATCATAAATTTCTATTTCTTCAATATGAGTTGAAGATGTGGATGTTATAATCAACACATACCTATAAATACGTAGTTTATGTGGGTCATATAGGTAACTTATACCTTACATATCAATCTCAATAAGAGTTGAATTTTTTCAATATTCGAAATAAACTATCTCAATGGGATATCAAAAGGAAAACTTAATGCCATCTTTAAAATTCATTAAGTAGAAAAGAACTAAAATAGATATCTACATGTACGTGCACAAGTGTATTCATACACAAAATTATAGTACTTTATGACCAAATAATTCTTCAATATCCTTTGATTGATATAAAGGATTTTTATCACGTATAATAACTCAATGATCATTGATGTGCGATGTCCATGTGAAATATCTTCAAGAAGTTCAATTAAAATAAAATATTAAATTTTCAAAACTTTGATCACAATATCTTGATCATCAAATCATTTTCTCTTTTGAGGATTTTATTTTTAAAGTCATGCGATCAATCAAGTTTCAAGAGTACATCAAAATCATATAGTTATAAAATTCATATATTTGTCCTAGTGGGACATCTATGCACATAAGAATTTCTATAGCTAGAATATCATATTGACTAACTCTACAGAAGTCAATCAAATAATCAATTTACAAATATATGTATCATTATAAAACAATAATAAAGATAAACACATATTAAGTGTTATCATGTACTATTATATCCACTACTTGAAATATATTTCTTGTCATCAATGTCAGCTCTTGCAAAAAAATCACTCGTCCAAAGTCATGGCA
Organism: Rauvolfia tetraphylla; assembly: GCA_030512225.1. NCBI lineage: Eukaryota > Viridiplantae > Streptophyta > Magnoliopsida > Gentianales > Apocynaceae > Rauvolfia > Rauvolfia tetraphylla. The sequence continues at coordinate 2,721,653 of JAJQKT010000004.1, read as the reverse complement.
AAAATTCACATTTATAGTTCGCATTTTATAAGCAAATATTTATTGTTATCTCTTTGGAATTATACTTCAGGTGTATAATTCCTGCTGGGAATATATTTACACTTCAAGTATACTTGTGAATACTTTAAACTTTTTATATCTCTCATGCGAAATTTATCATTTCGAGTCTGCAGACTTCGATTCCAAAATCCCCATTCTAAATCAATATATTATGCGCATTAATATTGTTGACGTAATATACTTGTGCGGTTTCAGTAGTTTCTAATCATATTGAGATCTCATCATTTGTCAAAGTTTTCAGGTACCTGAATTTCTTCTGAAAATAATATATCAATCATGTTTCGGAAAAAAATTCTGCTAGAATTTAAATCTCCTCGACTTAATATATATGACCATCTTAAGTTTTTGCTCTAGTGAGGAGTTTACATCCTTGCAACCAACTTATCCACTATATTTTAGCTATGTCTCAAATTTATTTGTAGTGGTAGATTATCCATCAAGGATATCAAATATAATAGGAGCATTCTTTGCCAGATGTTGGTCAATTAATATACTTGGCTATATAAATTATCCTTTCAACTTCTGGTTCAAAGTATCTTTTACGAGGATAAAAAGGATCAAGATGAAACACAAACTAATATTTTTATTCAGCCTCATGTTTTCTCCTCTTTACGATGGGCAACATATTCAAAATTAACAAAATACGAATCTCTCCCTTAAGATTCGCTCCCAACATATTTGAGAACTCTTTAAGAACCCATCTTATTATATTTGTGGTGGAGCAACATACATAGTGCAACTTTAAATTTAGGATGAGAAATATTTAGTTTCTAACCACAAACCAACTACTATGAGGAGAATCAGAATGTGTTGGCAAAATACAAAATAAGTGTTAATATATCACAGTCATGAACATTCTGTAAGATATTCAATATTTATCTCAATACAATCAGTATTATTAGGACAAATTATATTTCTGAGAGAATATTAAAATATGAGCTCATTATCAATAAAGTATGCAAACTGCAAGTTGCAAAAACAACAATATGCATATGACTATTTTGTTGATACATCAATTAATAATTTCTATATATTCATCCCAAAATAACACATTCAACCCCAAGTAATACCAGTAACTTTTAAATAAAACAAGTAGCATATATAAATTTGTCATATTAGAAAACTTCTGATTCCATAATAAATTCATAATCATTCTTCGTATTTTAATAATTCGAGATAATCCAACCAGTCATGCCAACTAATAAATTATTAGTAAACTTTAGGTTTACTCAATATTGCATTGCAATTTCAAAAATTCTATGCAATATAAACTAGAAGAAATGAATGGTAATATCTATAATTGACATATATTCTTAGTTATAATGGTAATGCATATTTCTCAAAAGTCCATTCATCCAATGTCTCGATAGAATGATATTATCATTAATACTAAAATAACGAGACTATATGGAGAATAATGCATTACAGAATTGACCATTAGATGAAGATCATGTAGCTCTTCTAGAGCTTTTAATCAATTAACTCTTCTAGAGTTATTGATCAACTTATATCTTGTAGTACCATTTATACTTTTGACATATATTTCAAATTTGACCAAATAAACTACAAATATTGTTTAAATATTTGTCATATCAATATTATCGATACAAGCAACACTGCTATTAGTAGCATAATTTAAGAAAGTAAAGTAATATTAATAATTAATAGAAATTCATAACATGCTTGACGTACTACAAGTATATGACAAACTTTCATATTACATCAATAACATGTTAAAATTATTACTTTTCCTTTTTCTTTCTCATTATTTTCTCACTTCTTATGAGTATCTCACTAAGGATTTAATGAGTTATTCTTATGGTACAAGAACAAAGTGTATTTCTACTAGCCGTGACCAAAATTTCATACATAAATATATTACAATTTCTAGTGTCACTCACTTCAGGGAATGGAATAAAATCATTTGTTCGAGCATCAAAATATTTAATTAAGGACTCATTTGGTCACAGAAGATATAAATTCAAAATACTTTTGAAAATTTTCTTCTCGATATTATTACTTCAAGAGCATATTGGAGATATGAGAAAGAAAAAATCTTTTATTTATCACATTACTAGTAATTTTTCTCCTTATAACTTTAATTGATGAGAAATTCTAAATGCGATAAAATTTTGCATACTTATAGACATAAAATATTTTAGGTACACTTATAAAAAATCATAACCAATATTTATATAACAATCATCTTCTGGTGATTGTATGTTTCATTCACAATTTGCTAGTAATCAAATGGATTTGATGCTTTGTATTTTTTAAATGGTGTCTTCATGATCAACTATATCTAGATGTATCTATTCTGATCGGCATGATTATATGAATGATTTTTGTCATAACCACATCTATGTCCGCAGCTTCAATCACGACCACGAACTCTTCCAGAGCCATAATCATGGGTTCTAATACATTCACTCACAAATTTAAAGTAAATCGTGCTTTTGGTAGGATGAACATCTTCTAATAGTCAAATCCTTCTTTTAAATTCTTCTACAAAATAAGTAAATTTTTCACGGTAAGATATTGCACATTTAAATCATCATAGTGATGATGACGGAGAAAATCATAACTTTTACTCAATGATGATGCATTATTTTCAACAATGGTGTCTGCCAAACTCATTGCATCTCGATAAATTTGAACAATCTATTGTATATGACAAATAGTTTTTTCTAGAAATGTCAAGAGTAAAAAAATCGAGTTTTGAAAGATTTGCCATGGGAATTCAAAAGTTAAAAAATTATATTTTTTTTGAGTAAACTTTAAATTCTGATAGCAGAGATTCGTACTGATAACGTGTTATAAATTTATTGGTGCGCATTCATCGTCGTCACAACAAAATCATAATAGTAATAAAAAAATTAAATAAAAAAAATTTTAATGAAGAGAATATAAAGAGAAACTAGAAAGAAAATAGAGAGAGAATACAAGAACTTTTATTAATTCTCTAAAAATAAATAAATGAATCAATCTATGTATTTAATACATCAATTTAAAATCCTACTCATAGAGTTTAGAGGTACATATCAATAAAAAAAATAAAAAATAATCAGAAGACAAATCTTATCACTAAGTACAAATGAAATAGAACGTCACTATCTATCTTTTAAATAGTTAAAATATTTATATAATTCTAATATTGAATTCTCTCTTTCATATCAAATAATAGACATCCATAATATTAATTTTATAACAATTAATTAAATTTCTTTTCCCAAATGATAATAAATAACAATAGCCTTTTAACTCATATACCAGTAATAGACATGTCTACTTGGATGGAATTCCGTAACAAAACCATTACAAATTTTTTATTATGAATCTCACTTTTTTCCTCACAAATAATTCATTTTTACTTCTATAAAATTCAAAATAAAAATTCACAAACTCAAATTCTAATTATAATTTTTTCTTATTTACTTTTACACTCCAAAATCATCTCCTAAAATAAAAGGAAACAGATTTTACATCTGCAGAAAAACAGTTAACAATGACACACTCTTGAAATCGTCCCCTTCATATCGCAGGACAAACCAATCAAGTTTTTTGCTCTTTTGCAGGAAGAATGCAACGGCCGTAAGGCAAAACAAAATACAATAACGTTGAAATTGGAAGTCACTAAGTCGGACTCTGCGCATCACATTACCTTTCAAGAAGAATTGAGAAGATACAGAATGCGATGCATCTCAATCTGAAATATATAACATACAAAAGGGACCCTTGTCAAATCCAAACACCACCACCGACCCCTTAACCCACCACCACCCCCAAAAAAAAAAAAAATGGCACTCCAACAAAGCAAACATCAATTATTACCAAAAAGTGAGCATCCTATATGAAGAGCGAACAATAACCAATTTCTCACTGAAGTAGCCCGTACACAAAAAATACAAATTAATGGCCTCAAACTTACAACAGCAGGCAAATCTTGATGCTAAAGATCCATTCCACCTCATAGTATTGAATTTGGGCAAAATTACAGCTCAAGCAACGTTCATAAGAACCAAATCTACCTCGGCACTAAAACACAGTATATATGGTAGAAAGTAATCCACTGCTGTCCTGGAAACTATCTTCTAAAAGCTTGTAAAATTTGCAAGAAATTGAAGTCTCATACTTGGGCTAAAAGAAAAAAACAAGAACCAAAAACCTGACAGCATAATCTAAGGATGCCAGCCCTGTGTGTACATAGGAAAGGGTCATGCAGCATAACCCCCTGAACCTGAAAGGATGCCGAGCATGATCTAATCAATCTGTAGTATTGTCTATCTCAAGCTTTGCCTTGTTTTGATCATACGTTTGAGTGTTGCTAACCAGAAGTGACACTCATCCCAATCACTTGTTGTAAGTTGTACCTGAAGCAAACAAAATTAACATAGAATGTCTAAGATTCCAGTGCCAATCCAAGCAATAGCGAAAGAAAATAACTTGGATTTTCTTCATTGAGGTACCTGAATTTGAAGTGCTGTACTAAAATCACCATTGTCCAAGGACTGACAAAGATGGACAAGCTTTTCAGCAGCATTCTTAGATATATCACCACCATTGAGTTTCACAAACAAGGCACCTAACTTCTTTGAGTTATCCTCTATTTCCCTCTTCTTGGCTGGATTGGCTCGGGCCCCTCCCAAAGCTTCTGATGTCTCATTAAAAAGTCTAGTCAAAGTTGCTACAACAGGCTTTTGATGGGCTGCAGCATGAAGCCACAAAACAAGCTAAATATCAGCACACAAAGAAAAAATCAAAGAAACAATGCAAGATATTGCGAAATCAATACCACTAGTAGAAAAAACATGGATAAGTGAATGAATACTTGAGACTAACTTTGATAAACTACCGTATAAAGGGGAACGGGAGGGAAGAGAAGCCTCATCCTTGAAGACAAAGTACAAGAAAGGACTAGGTCTAACCAAAGACAAGGATGAACATGTGTAAACAAACGAGTACAATAAAGGTTCTTCTTTTTTTTTGCCCGGAATTTAAATCAATTTGTTTGCACGAATCACAACACAAATAATTTAAAAGTTTTTGAGGAGTAATATCAAAGGCAAATTAAAGAGAGATGCCTAATTTGGAACAGAGGTAAGTCTACCAGGCACATTCGAAGTATCAGCCGTCTGAACTGTAGGTGGAGGAGCAGCGGGGGTTACAGGTGTTTGTACTGGGGCAGCCTGGGGGCTAGGAGGCTGCATCGGACTCATTCCAGGCCTCTGAACTCCAGCACTATTGATGGGCATGAATCCTCTGGCTGCAGGGTTAGGAGCTGCAACTTGAGGGATCTTTTGTGCAGGAGTTGGACCAGTAAGGGATGAAGTAGGGCCAAATGAGCCAATCCCCGGGGGGCCAGATTGATAACCAGGGTTAGCAGCCCCCTGAAACCAACACAAAATTCAAGTTCCAGAACATTGAAGGGATTTACAAAATTTAGTAAAAAGTATTGAGGACATACAGGATACAACTGTGAACCCAATGTGGGTTGCTGATATTGTTCGACATTTCTCAACATTGGTGGGTTGGCAGGAATAAAGGGCTTGTGTGCTGGCTGAGTAGTTACTGGTGGTGGAGCAAAGTTGCCCTGAAAGTGAGAAGAATTAGAAATTTTCATTCTATTGATATTTGCTTTAAGTGAACTTACAGCTACGACCTCTATATGAAAATCAATATCCATATTTTTTAGCTTGGCAAAAAAATTTAGAACATTTGACATAGAATTATTTTACCACGTTCATACGGTCTCTCATGTAGTAGTGTTCAAATGCTTCCCTTAAAAATGAGGTTAGTAATAAAATTTACATAAAAAAGTGTGTCTATCCAAAGATGATTTATATCATCTTGGAAAATCCCAAAACTAATTGGGAACATCTATACTGAATGGCAGGGTGTCGTAGCTTATATTTTAATCAGAGCACAAGCCATGAACAAAACAAGAGAAAAGATGTGAAGATGAGACCTTTGACATAGATCTCAGTGGAATTAGGCTATTGCTAAAATTTTACTCCGTATATAGAATTTTAAATCTCTTCTTCATAAAAAAATTCAATACCTTCAAATTTTTAGTGGTGTATTTAGATGGGGTTTCCATTGCCAAACCCCCAATGCAACATTTTCATTTTGGGTCCCTCTTCACAACTTGCAAACATATTATTTTGTGAAATCCAGCAGAAAAAGTTTCGAATTGAAGCCCAATCCAGGAGCAGAGAAAAATATATGAAAATTTCTTGCAGTGGGAAGATTTCAAACAAATCACTACTTAGCAACAAAAAGACAAAATGTATAACCAAATTGTCAAAACAAAATGCAGTCTAACTTGGCTCGTAACTTCAAATAACCTTGGGATCCAGAGCAGTGCACAATGCTTATAACCAGTGAAAAACATAATCACTACACCAATACATGATTATTTTTTTTACGAGATATCAAAATACTTAACTATAGTGTACACTAGCCAAAAGGTTTCACATAGTTTAGTAGTTAACATTGGTAGGGCAGGGGAAAGGAAAATGTAAAATCCTCCTAAAACTAAGACATGATATCCACATGAAAAGGCAGAAATATTGAGTAGGTAGATTCAACAAAGAACTTTTTTCTAATTTATTAGAAAATCAAAAGAAAATTCAAAAAGCAAAAGATATGCAACTAGTTGTTTCTGAAAAACATATCAAGGTCCCCAATTTCGTTTAACACCTCCTTTTCAAAAGCAATATTTGTTTAATAAAACTTCCAAAGGAAAAACACACTTTTAATATTCCAAACAACACATTAGATTTAGGAACCAAATTATTTCATTAGCTCTAATGAATAAAGAAAAAACAAACAAAAAAAGAGGCCCAAAATCCTGACAGTTACATAGATGAATTTCTTAACTGCTCTTTGAATTTACAAACTTATTTGTGTAGGCTTTTAGCACCAATTGTGAATAAAAATTCATTACTTGACAAAATTGGTACAACTCAATAATTTAGGACATATATACAGAGATTAGTACGATCAGTGAAGCTCGAAGCATAAGTATAGAAAGAACTATGAGACAGTTAATAGAGATGTTCAGATATCACATAAATGAGCATAAAATATTACCCAAACAAGGATAAAAATTTAATTTCTAAATAAAATCAAGCAAGACAAGGCACAATACCTGGGGCACTTGTGGTACTGGAGACGGAACAAATATGTTAGGCTGTTGAACATGATGCAGGGGAGCGGGTTGATATGGAGGAGCTGCAGCACTGTAGCCCCTTGTGTACGATGAATCAAATGGCTGCTGATAACTTTCAGGATATGGGCTGCTGGGGACACTGGACTGAAGTTGAGAAGATGTCTCCTAAGTAGGAAGAAACAAAAAAATATAGTACAGCAGCAAGGGGGGAAAGAATTTGGTGTGTGTGCTGGGGGGCGGGGGGGGGGGGGGGGAGGGGGGGTGAATTTAATCTTCACTATAAGGGTAATTTTTCCACAACTCCGTGAAGTTCTGAAACTGGAAAGTTACCACCCAACCCAAGAAAAATTAACAGAAATTGACACCGACCAGCTTTAGGAACTAAAAAAAGAAAAACAAAATAGAAATCAAAAGAATGGACGTTGAATTCATATTCAACACTGTACCTAATTATGCTTTCTTTTCCCTTTCTCATCAAATCAATTGCATTATCCTCAATTTCCATCTTTTCTAGCTGCTCAGAATTTATCTAACCTGATTCTGCCATTTTAATTTATAAATTTATTCAAAACTCAAACAATCACTACAAATTCGCAACAAAACCCCAAAGAGAAAACAGTTTAAATTGTTAGAAGTATAAAAACATTTGTATGGCATAATCTGACTCCATCATTCTTATTCAACACATCTATTAGTACTACCCCCGACTTTTGTGCAAGGATAAAAGATACAGGGTATGTCTGTCTCCGAAAGAATGAACCAGATCACTCTGAAATTTTCAAAATGAAGTTGGCATGCATGTACAAATTTTCATGTTTTCAGGTCTGCTCTTGACAATTGAGAAATGGGCATTGACATAGTTAATAAAACTTCAATCATTGATTGGAAGCTTAGGGACTTCCTCATGTACGCTTGTATATGCATATATTTCCTATTTGTCATACAAATGTGGGTGCCCATGTAATGATGTGCGCTTGTCACTGTTGGGCGAGTCTTCAACAATGAAAAAGTAAAAGTGAGGAGAAAATTATTCAGAGTTAGTATGCCTTCTACTTCCACACTTAATGGAGGAAATCAGAACTTTAATGTCATCACAGAATACTAGAATAGTCTTTTGTACCTTATGGTTGAGGTCGCATTCCTGATTTGTTTACACCTTGATTTCCTGTTTCTATTGTGTATTTATATTTTTGCGTACATATAGACACAAAAACCATAGCAGATCTTGCTTAGATGTGATGATCGCCTATAAGCTTAAGTTTTTGTTCCAAAGCTAATGTTCTTTTTCAATAGATTGAATGGTTGGAAATTATTAAGACTTCTACTTACATTTTGCAACTAGTTCCATTCATAACTACTACAAGGGCAAGGAAAATTACCTAGTTATTTCAATTCAAAATGGATAAAGGATTTACCTGATAGTAAGTGTTTGAAGCCTCAGCAGCACCATAGCTAGATTGATCAATGCCATATGCTGGTAGAGATTGTTGTTGAAGATCCTCAAGAGCTGTGGACTTTGATATACTATTTTCTGCAGAGAAAACTGGAACAAATTAATCATCCATAGAAGTTCCTGATCGTACAAATTCAAGGTTGTAGGTTTTAGTACCAAATAGCTACTTGAATAATTGCAGAAAGGAGAGTACAACAATAATAAGAAACATCTTCAAAGACCTAAGATCAAGGAAGACATAAATCATTGCACGTTCAAGAGGAATAGGTTAAAATAATTAAACTTTTTAATACTAAACAAGACCAGCCTTTGAAAGAGACTGCCTAGGTCCTTCAAACCTAAAACTTACATAGTAGCTCCATTGTCATGATAATAGTTTTTACTGAAGCATCAATACATGATTCAGAAATCTATAAACAGATAACCAAATTGTAAACAAATAACTACTGTGAAAAAGAGTTACCAAGTCCTTAGCATGGTCCATACAGTTTAATCAGGTTCCAGACAAGCTTCCAGAGTACTAAGGTTCCGAGCGCTATAGAAATTCGGTCAAGTTCTAAGAAGGGACAATCTATCACCCCACTGATCATACATTTCAAGGTCTCTTTCAGAGGAAAGGCTAACAAAAGTTTTTTGTGTTATACTGTTTATTAATTACCACGCAATCCTCCAAGCTACGAACAATCAGGGTCCTAAGTTAACAAGTATGGCACATATGAATGCTTATTTCTAATTAAGTTCATCGCTTATACATGGAAAAAAAATTCTCCCCGAGTCAAACCTTCTCTTGCCCGAAAAACTTGGATTCTAAATAAACACCCATGTGGAGGTCCAAAATATGCCTATGTGACTCTGCTGGAAGAAAATGCCCCTAGAAAACATTCTTTGCATGATGTGTCCAATAAGATGGAATGCATAATCTAAAGCACATAAATCATAGGAAAGATACAGTTTGACACATTAAATGACATAGAGAAGCAAACCTTGTTCAATAGAAAGAGCAATACGATCCCGCAATACTGCAAGTTCTGGAGACAATTCCTCAGAACCCATCAGTTTCAAGTACTCCATAGCTGTACTCAAAAGGCCTTGGCTTGCCAATATTTCAGCATACTTTTCTACAAGCTTGCATAGAGCAGCACTGAACCGCTTTTGTCCAGTTGCCAGCGCCAGCACAATTGTCTTTTCCATTAAATCCTTCAAGATAAAAAGAAAATTAGCAACTCTGTTTTGCCAATTTTAACATGTTATGAGCATCAGAAGGTAGCATAGAAACCTGAAGGCGGTCAACATAAGATTTTCCATCATGCTCATGTGCCAGAGTCCTTGACCAAATCTCCACTGTTTTGTCAATGTTTCCAGCACAGATATAACAAAGTGTTGCAGCAAGAGTATTTCCAGCAGCCATGAGTCTAGAAGCAAGTGTGTCACATAGCAATGTCCATTCCTCTTGTTGAGCAAACTGCAAGGTGCCGATGATTCATCATTCCACAAAAAGTATACATAGAGGAATGAAAGCAAAAAGTGATATGGAGGTTTGCAAGTTATCATTGGTTAGCTGCAAGAAGAGTTATACTAATAGGTGTTTTTCTGTTCACCTTGTATTTAAGTAAACAAAGCTCACAGTTTTCATGAGCCAGCCAAGGTATTTCAAATACAGTGCACTGCGGGATTAAGAAACTAGAGATCCAAAAATCTGCAAAGACTGATTACCGATCATACTGAATAGTTCAACTCAACTTCTGAGTTAAGAATTACTAAATGATTCATCATCACCCAAGATCAAAAAATGGAGCTCGTTACAATTGTAATAGCTAAGGTCCCTGGCTTAATCAAAAGATGTCAATTTCATGTTAAAAAATTTGGAAAAGACTGGCACATAATGTAATTGATCCCGCAAAATTGAAGCTTGAATATTACAAATGAAAGCTCTTCCCCTAAAGCGAAGTACATACAGTACACAGAAGTAAAGAAATTGCCAAATTCAACGAAATATTTGGAAAACATTTGTGCATAACATGATTTACCCAGTAAATAAAGCTTCAAGCATAAATGAGGAAATCCTTGTCCTAAAGCAAAGCTTACCGTACAGAGAAGAGCAACTGTTTCCTTCCAGGATTTCAGAGGCCGAGTATTCACAAGGCTCTTGAGGTCATTGTTCACCATAGCAGCAACAACCTGCGTGTTAAAAAGATATTTATAGAAGGTAGAAAGAATATCCAATCTAAATGTTAAATCCCCACAGAGAAATATTTCATCACTGAAGAAGTAAGTGTTCAGAAAACATAGTAAATATATACACCTTTAGGTATGAAGATTGGCTTGTCTTAAGATATTGATCACGTGTACTCTCCCACAGGGAAACACCACCAACATGAGCTATAACCAAAGCATCCGCCATTCTGTTTGCAGATACACATTGCATTACTGCCCCTTTGTAGTCTCCAACAACTAAAGCATGTTGAACAGCTTCATCAAATGATAAGTCAGCAGCATCCTCTTGTCCTTCTATTTCTTGTGCAGATACTTCTTCAACACGTGCAGAGTCATCAATATCAAATTTATTTCCCGATACAGATAATGGTGTATCAGCTTTGGGACTCAGATTGTTGAAAAATTCCAAAGGATCCAACCCATTATCAGTAGTAAATGAGACTGTTCCCTTACTTCCTGGCAAAACCTCTCCTGCGGCTGCACTATCTTTGAGACCAAGATCGTCAATCTGTTCAGCAATATTATTCTCCATAGTCACTTTTTCCTCAGGTGGTGGTGTGAAACCAAGATGAGATAGCAACTTTGTTCGTGCTGTCCCATCATCTTCAAACATAACCCTTAAGAAGCTCCATATTTCTCTCTCCTCCTCAGATCTGCCCATACAAATAAATGGGACCAGTAAGCTTCGTAACTGGCAAATCAACATTACCTCAATTACCTTACAGAATAAAACCTACTCTGATTCCAGAGCTTTCTTTTCGCATAAAAGCCTCAGAGAAGATCGATCCCCATTTTGTATTGAAGCCTCAAATTCGGAAGATCGGCTTAACAGACTATCTTCTGTAACTACATCATGCACATAAACCTGGAATTGCACAAGACAAAAGTGTATCAATATATATATATAAAACAAAGGATGGAACCCAAAAAACAAAATTAAAAAAAAAAAAGGATTAAGAGCATTAAGCATGCCTCTGATGATCCAGCTGAACCAGGAGTATCTGGAGTGTGAAACGAAACAAGCTTCCCACCAAATCCAAACGAGACTCCTGCTTTACACTTGTACCAGTTTGGTGCTCTCAAAGGTACTGTAAAGAATAATCACAAGGTAAAACACAGCAAATTATATAGTAGGACTGTGAAGAGTAAAATATAAAAAACATAACAAATGTCGGACTATTTTTGTGCCACAAAGCATTTCCAGCATTGCAAATCCAAGATGCTTACAAATGATATCATTCTTGATTTTTTCTAGCATATTTCTCCCAGTCACTACTTTGGAACAAGTCTTATCTTTTATCAATATAAGGTATTTACATGTGCTTCCTAAAATTATCATCAAAATCATGTACAAACACAACCATTTATGGAAGAAGATACAATCTAAAAAAGCAAGTTGGGCTTCTCACAACCAGAAGTAACAACTTCATAATTCTTAGCTAGAGTTGTTTGATGGATAATTAGAAATTATATACCCAAAATGTTCTGTTAAACTAAGAAGCTATGGACCCATTGAAGCATCTGCTTAAGGACCAGACGCTCATTCATGAGCATGAAAATGAGACAATGATAGACCAATCTGCATCTATCATGCCAAACAAGAAGAACATCATCAAAAAATTAGCACAGCATTTTATTATCTGAATCATTGTACCTGTGCCAAAATTACTCTCTCCAGTTCCATATCGGCCACAACCCTGCCAAGAAAGATTTGTAATCTTATTATATAATTCATTAGAAACTAACAAAATTATGGTGTTGAAATCTACATGCAAATCACATTAAACCTACTCTGGCATTTCCCAATTGACAATATTGAAATAGTTCATGCACAACAGCTGGAATATCTTTGTCCTATTTTGGCATTGCAGGGGATCATTAAACCAGAATCACAGAGTGGCAGACTAGAGAAATGGATACATAAACAAAATATTACCCCTAATGCATTTCCTAATTTCACAGAACTTCAAAGGATAAGGATAAAAAATGTTAAGACGTGTAGATAGACAAATGAAAATTGAAAACTAACATAATTAGGGGAATGTAAAGTTTTCTCTATGTGATGCATAAAGGAGGAAATTTTTCATATTGGTGTCTCTAATTAACTGTTCAAAGGCTCACCGGTTTTTTACACTAGTCTTCTTAAAAAAAATACCTTTATTATACAGCCCTCCTTTTTTCCCCTTAATAGAACCTCAATTAAACAAGACTCTCCACAAAGCAAAGTGAATAAACAAGATAGCATGCATTTGTGTAATTATATTTTTGCAATAACCTATAACACAATGTTCATTTTACAACTAATACAGGCAACTAATAATAAAAATGCTTTGAAAACTGAAGGACTACAAACTAATAAGAAGTTTAAAGCATACCACAAAATAAGCATCTATACTACTAATACACTCTTCTGCTTGCCTTCCCCAAATAATACTAAGCAATATGAAATGTTGCAACTTAAAAATCCATGGAAAATAAGCATCTATACTACTAATACACTCTTCTGCTTGCCTTCCCCAAATAATACTAAGCAATATGAAATGTTGCAACTTAAAAATCCATGGAAAAAGGATATAAACCTAAGCCCAAAGTTTTTTTGTTTATTGCAAGTAATTTAAAATCACGCAAACCAAATTTGCCTGTTACCATTAAACAGAATGGTGACAGATTGCCCACCTGGAAATTGTATCATCCCATCTGAAAACACTATCTTTAGACCCTCCATTAATATAGCAAGTTTAGTACGCAAAAGAGACAGTAGAGAAAAGGAATTTCGTCTCTTGGCCTCTATTATGAATTCCATTAATTAAAGATGGCATTAAGAATGCCATCACACGTGACGAGAAAGAGACCCTAACCTCTATATTGTAAAGCCCAATCTTCCCATCAAAAGAAGATGCCGATATAACCCCAGGGATCCTTGGATACCAGTGTACATCAAAATTCCAATTGGTCGCAGCAGGCAATTCAGCAGCAATCTGCATTAAGTTAAACAATAAATCCACTATAAAAATATCAAAGAGTGAGCATTAAGATATTTCAGACACAGGGACCAAGAAAAAGAAAAAGAGAGATAGAAATAGAGAGATTGAAACTAAAATGAAAAGAACAAGTCATTCAATGCTAGAAAACACTCAGATGAAGCTTAAGCACTCAAAGCCATTTACCTCTCCAGAAACAACATCCCAACAAATGGTACGGTTATCTTTGGCACAAGTAAGAAGATAGGAACTATCAATGGGACACCAGGACATAGCAATGACACCTGGAGTAAGACACAAGGATCCACAAGTAAGTCTCTAGAAATTGAATTGACCTGAATTCCTCAACTATGTAATGGGATAAAAGTGACGCACAAAACTGAAAAAACAATTTCCAAACAATTGTGGGGTAAAAAGAGAATGCTTCCTTAAGAGAGTTTTTAGAGCCTTCTGCATCAAGTGCCACACACTTGGAAGAATAACCATAAGTTATGATAAAGAAAATATATATCAACAAATTTAGAAGAAAACGTCCATAGGAGAGGCAAGATGACATCCATCTTTCCTTGAGTCCCAAGTATCCAGTCTTCCTCATAAACCTCATTCCAACTTCAAGCCAACATTAACTATTGGGCAAATAGTTTAATGCCAAGAATCATGTATCTCATAGAGTGGCACCAATACTTTCTAGCTCCAATTTGAGGCGTCTCTGAATCTGAATTCTTATATTGTATTTAATCTACATAGCCAAATTAAAGAAAAAAAAGCATACAAAGAAAACAAGAAAAATCATATATCAACAAATTCAGAAAATGTCCAGGGGAGAGGCTAGGCAGCATCCTTGAGTCCCAAATATATAGTCTTCCTCATAAACTTTATTCAAATTTCAAGCCAACATTAACTATTGGCCAAAACAGTATAATGCCAAGAATCATGTATCTCATAGAGTGGCACCAAAACCTTGTGGCTACAATTTGAGATGTCTTTTGTATCTGAATTCTTATATTGTATTTATTTTAAGAAACCAAATTAAAGAAAACAAAACATACAAGCTTGCAGCCTTTGTTAGGGTACTGGGAGTTCGTGTATTGAATACATTGTCGCATCCGACAACGCTCTTCCAACCAACTCGTTCCAGAACAATTGCTAAATTGTTTCTTAAATATCGAATTTGTTAAATGCCATAGATAGCAATAATGAACAACAACCTCCAGGTTGAAAAGAGCTACAACTTTCATCATTCTCCACTGTCTTTAAAGAAATAACGAAATAAGGGAACAGAATAAATATGGATGAACAACTGCCACAGAATTGGCCAATTCTGGTGGCACAGCAACAGAAAGGGAGCACATAATTAGTAAAGCAAGCTGTAAGAATAACACTCAAGGAATATCTCAACAAAACCCTGCGAACGCAATGATTTCATATCAACTACTACTTCCGTTCGCCAGGGGGGACCCAGGATACAAAAGGACAATCCACATAAGGGAATTAATCAAGCAATATGCAGTTAGCTAACAAGAAAAGAACTAAGGGAAGAGCTCATTATAAATTGAGCATACCTTTAGTGTGCCCTGAAAATTCTTTGACTGGAGACATTATATTTCGCAAATCCCAAAGCTGAATCCAGATATCAGTCAATTCAAGAAGAACAAGAACACTGACAGGAATTATTACAAAGGACAATCATAAAAAACATTACCCTTAGATATGGTGAACTATCATCATCCGAAGCAACAATTAGCTGAGTGGGAAGATCAGGATTCCACTGCAAAACAGAGCATCGCCTTCTAACCGGATCTGAAAAGCTACAAGTAGGTAAGTTTGGGTCAGCTCACGGAGGGGAACGGAAGACCAAGCCATGAACATTGCACACTACAGACTAAGAAGATACCTCAATATTGGCTTTTGCTTCTTTATATCCCAAATAACTAAAATCACCAAAAAAAAAAACACACTATTACTCATCTTCAGCCCAAAAAAATAAGCAGCAAAGTATCATCAAGGATTATCTTCTCTCACCGGTAGTTCCATTATACGAAGTTGATGCAAATATATGTGGAGCTTTGCTATTCCAAGATACAAATGAAATTTCACCTTGTGTTGCAGATCCAGTGCCCTGCATAATGTGGAAGTAAACTGGTTTAAGTGCTGTTGTAAATCAGAGTAAAACTGGACCAAAATATACACATTAGACATATGTAATAACAATTGTTGTATTTCAAAAATTGCAGCCCAGTAACCCCCCCGCGGCACAGAGAAGAGGCAGTCCCGGCAATTCAATAAGGCAAGCATAATGCAGTCAGAAGATCTAATACCTCCATTAGAATTTAAATAAAATCAACACATTTAAGCATGAATTGCTCTTTCTTAAACTAGAAATCTACTGGAGGAAATTACAAGCATATATCGCTGTGTTAAAGTCATCTGAACAAATAATGGCCGTTTAATTGCTCCAAATTTCAGAATTTTCTGAATCGAAAGTGGTAGAAGAGATATCACTTTCTTCATTAATGGTACTTTCATAAACATCAAATTGGCAATTAGTTCCTTTCTAGAAGCGATATCCTGAAAGTACAATTTCCAATCTTGAAATCCATGAGCGACTATTCCTTCAACTAATCATCCCTATCAGAATATTTCAACTCAAACACAAATGAGGTTTTTCTCCAGCACTACTTACACACATTCTTGAAAGGAGTTGATTCAACTTCAATTCTTGACATTGGGTTTCCCATCCTAATATTAATTTACTTCCAGAAAATACAAACATCCACCAAAGCAGCTCGGCTACAAAATCATGACATTTCATAATTTTTAACAGAAATGTATTCATTAACCACAAGGAGAACAGAATCGGAGATACTAGATGGCTTTGCCATGCGCTTAACCAAAAACTAGAAATCAGAACTACCACTCGCCAAGAAGGAAAGCCTATGTCATCCAATTAAAAATCCACTGGCTTAGCACTAATTGACTCAGCTCCAATAGGAGCACTTCGAAATCCAAATCTCCCACACTAAAAAGAAATGCAGACATCCCTTTCTCTGGATAGATTATACTTCCTGATCCAATAAAAACACCAATGGACATTCTGCAACCTGTATGGACATGCTTCCATCGATCACATGACTCAATATTCAACTTTAGGATATGCCAAAAGAAGCAGTCTGCGGTTTCAAATCAGAATGTAGTACAAATTATGATAGCATGTAAAGTTTATGCACAGATCAGCCCAGGCTTCATAAAATTCAACATGTAGTGCAAAAAATCTGAGCTGGCTTCAGAACATGTTTTTCAACCAAAAGCTTGAAAAAGATATAGAAGAGGAAGCAGAAAAAGAATGCATTGATGATATAAAAAAGGTAAATTACTCAAGTAATTATATACCCTGAGAGGAGGAAAATGACTTGGTGCTGTTGGATTTGAGAGATCCCATATACTGATCTCACCTTCGTCAGCCCCAGAAGCAAGCAAGTTTGCAGCAGAAGGGTTAAACTCCAATCCTCGAACCTGAAAAGTAAGGGATATAGGAGCTTGTATAGTCAGCAGAATACAAAATCTAACACACTTCCCTAACGATCAGGAAGAAAAAGGACTAAATTTTTTCTTCTTTTTTTTTTTGGCGTTTGTGGAGGGGGGGGGGGTGGAGATGATAACTTACAGGTCCTCTATGATGTGAAAGATGGCAAATAAAGGCACCTTCACTTGCCTCAGAGTTTCTTGTGCTTGACTGATTACTGAAGGAAAAGACAGAATCAATATACAAAACAACAAATGGCTGTCACTTCCAAAACCAATCCAAGAAGAAAAGCAAAAGGTTTTTATTGGACAAGTACAAGTTCATAAATTTGTAAAGTAGCCTATTCGAAAGGCATTTAATGTCTTCAAAATGGATATCTCTTTATTCATGTGAATGTTTAGCTTTGGTTTCAATTCTCAGAAATTTTTCTGCCAGAACCCCAACATACATAATCTGCTTAAAGTTCAATCGTACTAATCCCATCCCAAAGAAATCTACCTAATATAAACAACATCCATCTCGCCGATTCAAAGAACTGATAAAATATGGCTGAAATTACCAACAAACCAAAACATTATGTAAAGAAACCACATCGAAGGGTTGAAAGTCTCATTCAACATGAAAACCTCAATCTCAGAATAATTTAAACCAGATTTTCCACCTATTCTTTAATCTCAAGAAACTGCTTCCCTGAATCCTCAATACATATACTAAAAATCTTCCAATCTTCCAACAATTGTAACATACTCCAGTGTAACTGAGTTTCATCACTAATGTACTTTATATCCGCAATCTAATTGGCATATAAAATTTTAAACAATCAGCACCAAATCGCAAATTTACTTACACGAACCACGAAGTTAAATGTACACAAATGCAGGTGTAATCACAAAAAAACATATTTGACAATTCAATTCATGATAGTTTAATGAAATCTAGTTTTGTTACTAAAACCTGTCAAATACATTTCCATTTCTGTAAGTTCCAAAATCCAATTCTGGAGTGCATTGAGCTGGGAACTAAACTCCCATCCCCCTAGCAAAACTCAGAATGTACCTCTAAAAAACCGATCTTTAACTATTAAATTCAATTGATCAAATTTAAGATTCAGATCAAGAAACAATTACGAGATCAGAGCTTTAGGATTCCAAAGTCCAATGTTCCCATCAACAAGTCCACCAGCAATGAGTCCAAAGTGAAACTCCTCAGAATCAGATGGCCCTTTCCCCCACGTAATACGATTGAAACGCTCGGAGCTCGGTGCAGAGCCGGAAGGATACAATTCCCGATGCTCCCTACCGTCCCGACCGTCAGGCACAAAGTCTAGCTTGAAGATGTCGAGATTCGCCGAGGAGCTGAATTGCAGATCCACTGCACCGGCCATCGTCCCCGCCGCCAAAAATGGCCCCTCCGGCGCGAAAGCAGCGCATGCCGATCTGGGGATCACTTTTAAATACGCCATCACCCCAAATACAAATCCCTCCCAATATATATTTACGTACCTATATCAAATTGTGTATTCTATGTCTATGAAAAGATCTAGGGTTAGGGTTTGAAATTCAGATTATGTGAGAATTGCACAGAGAGAAGGAGAAAGGAGTAGATCGAGCAGGGAGGAGGGATAACTGGAGTGAGTTTGTGTGTGTATGTTCGTGTGCTGTCTCTCTTATTGTCTTTTTGGGTTTTGAATTTTTTTTTTTCTTTTTCTCTCTTTCTGTTACTCAATTTGGGGTTTTTGTTTTGGAGATTGGGATTACTAAGGTTTGCGATTGGTCAGAGAACCAATAGAATCCTGCCACGTTGGCATTTTGTGCAATACTGTTGCCAGAGTCGAGAATACCCATCGTAAGGGTCTGTTTGGAAGCAAGCGTTTCTTGTTTAGATTAGAGCATCCCAGGCTAATGTTTCTTTCAGACAGAAAAGGCCTATATATTCCTCTTTTGTTTTGTTGCAAAAAAATGCATATATTTACATTAAGAAATATCAGCGACTCTCTTCCTTTCAAAATATAAACTTCTTTAATCTTTTTCTCTCTTCTTAAAATATTTAACCTCTTATAAATTTTCATAATTATTTTTTAAAAAATTACTTTTTACTATAAATATAATTTTTTTATTTTTTATTATATTAATAAAATTAATTAAGAACATAATAAATAAATAAATATATATATATATATATATATATATATATATATATATATATATATATTTCTATATAAAAGTGGTTTAAATGGCTTACATTTTGAAACTAAGTGAGTATTACAATAGGTTTAATGAAGTCAGGAATTTCTCCCAACCAAAGTGAAGAATATTGTTTATGACTGTTGATTATTGTTGGGTTAAAGAAAATATTTGGTTTTTTTTAATGTATATCAAGAGATGTGAATTGTATTTGAAATCTCTTTGTTTTAGGATATATTTATTTTCTTTTTCAAACTAATTTTTTTTAATTAAAAATATATTACTTTTTCTCTCACAAATAATTCATCTTTATTATCTCAAAATGAAAATTCTTAACCTGACACTTTGGATCAATTAAATTACTATCTTACCAAATGAAAGAAATAATAATTTTTTTGTAAGAAAAAATATATACTTTTTTAACCACATTAACTTTTTCATTAAAACACTACTATGATCATAATATTTTTTTAAAAAAATTTACTTTATTCAATAATTGTTCTTCACTCAAGATTTTCTCCGGCAATTATTAACATTAGACTCCACAAAAGAAATTTTAAAAAATTATGCAATGCATGTGAAGCCTATGAAAACAAGCCAAATTAAAGACCAACTTCTAGAAGAAATATCCATGGCTATTTAACCCCTTCGTTGGATTGTTATGAGGTGCTCTGGTACCTAACCGAAACATGGATATAATGTTGTATTTAGACAGCATCTTCTTCCCAAATCTAATGTAAGAAATACGATTAAATTTAAGTTACATATGTTCTTTAATAAATATTTTAATTTTTACAAAATTCAAGACGAATTCTATCAAATTCTACTATATATATATATATATATAAACAGAAATGAAGCTTTGACAAAATTGCATAAATAATTTTCTTCTTTTTCTTTCTATTTGGTTTGCATCGATTTGTGAAGTTTCTACAATCTCCTTAAAAAAGAGTGAGATATCAATGTCTTATCGTTGTAGTTTCATGTATTTTCATTTATTATAAGTTTTTATTACATATTTCACTAACATTATTAGTCTAAAATTTATATAAAAGATAAATAGCATAAAAACTATTGTATTATTCTCAAGGACAACTTTTTTTCCCTTACAAGCCTCAACTATCCAAAATTAATTCTAAAGATGAAGGAATGCTCATGAGTTTCCAGTATAATTTTTATAATAATATGACTTTAATAATTCGTGAGCTTTTCCAAAGATACTTTTTCTTATTTTGCAATGGATATATATCCCTTCCTTTGTCAAAAAAATAATAATAATCCCAGAAAACTTTCGAAGTAAAAATCAAAACCAACAAGCAAATAAAGCATTGCAGAAGAACAAAATTGTGCTGCGCCACTCCATTGTTTTCCTTTCATGCATGCAGATGCAGTAACTACAAGATCAGTGATGGTTAACTCTGTCAAAGTCCACAGGCGGATTATGGCGATCAAAAGGAAGCTTGATTCGGCCGACAGAGCGCTGAGGGACGAGCTTGACGTGCTCGCAGTTGCAGATTTCGATCATGAATCCGTCTGGATCGTTGAAGAAGAGTTGATCGATTGCACCTTCTTCTTCGTCTCCCACTGTTCTCTTTATGTACTTTATGTTGTTCTCCTTCAACTTCTGCTCCATTGCTTCCATATCCTCACACTTATATCATCAACACAAAAGAATATACAGTTACAGTGCTCAATGTTTAGCATTTCCCAAGTCATTTTTCCATTCAGAAGAAAAATGCATGAGTAAAACAATTTTTCAAAGGATCAAAACCCCCAAGTTCGAATTTCAATTTTAATTAATGATTGTTGATAAATAAAACCTTTTTTCCCACTCGATAACTTAGTATGTCTTGAGCATGTATAACTATGAATTGAACCAGTCCAATTAATTAGAAATATCTCCTTAGTATCAGAAATATATTTATTAAGAAATAAATTATAAATTCAAATCACATCTGCTTTGTTGGGATTCCAAAGTTTTCCATGAGTTTTCACCTAAATACAAGTAATAATTTGGGCAAATTTTCCTTAAATAAATACGAACTTATGTGATTGCTAAAAATTTCTTCACACTAGCTAGCAAATAATATAAACCAAAAATACATATGACTTGAGGATAATTACATCTTTTTTTTTTACCACCACAAGAAATTAAAGAGGTCATAATTTGTTACAAGAAGCACTTTGCCAGTTTTGCTTTTGTTTTCTTTACCAGCTTGTTTCTTAAAAGAGAAACTAATAATTATTCAATTAAACCAAGCCACCCTCCCCCCAAATTCAACAAGATTTGTTTCTTTTTCTCTTTTGGTGGAAAACAAGTCAACTAGAAAGTTCAAAGGAAAAAGGTAAATTAAGGAACTGCAGAGAAAGACCTGAAAGGAGATATGGTTGTCCATGGGGTCCAAATGATCTTTATCATCAGATAGCCTGTCTTCATCTTTAGCCTGCACCAGATGAACCCCGACGCCATAGTTGAACAGCCAAGCTCCGTCGAAATCGAAGGCCTGAGGCCTCTCGATCAGCACGAACCCGAGAATATTTCTGTAGAAATCAATGGAGTCTTTCACATTGCTGCAGAGTCTTGAAACATGGTTCAACGCCATTAATGGGAGACCATTATCACTATCTTGCTTTTTCTTTTGATTTTCTTGATCTGATCCGTTTCTTTCTTCTTTTTCTTCTTCACTTCCCATTTTATCATGTTTCGTTGAAGTTCTACCAATCCAAAGCTGCAAATTTACTACAATGGCAGGATGAATATCCACGAAGCTATTCAGTAGCCCCAGTTGTGGCGGTAGACGAAATTGCGGTTTGATGACACGTGGTGGTTTATTGCTTGGTGGTTCTGTACGTGTTAGCAAATGAAGTTTCACAACTCACAAGCTGATGTGCCCATGAGGCTAACAGTAGGCAAAATTTCGATATCTTGGGGGTCCGGCAAACGTTGTACGTATCAAACTGTATATGGTACCTTTCTTTGTGCATATTGGCATTCTTTCCCATTCTCTCTTCCACCCTTTCTCTCATTAATATAATATTATTATATAATTATAATTATAAAACTTCAAAAGATATGAGAGAATTTTTTTAAAAATAAAATAACATAAAGACATGTACGTGATAGTTTAAAAATAGTAAGAGAAAAAATAAATGATATAATAAAGAAAAGGATCCTATATAGGTATTTTTTTATATACTATTTTTTTAGTGCTTTTTTTATATTATTGAGATCCTCTATTTTCATTTCTTTCTTAATCAAAGATAATGTATTTTCCTATCAAATGAGAAGGTTGAAAGCATCATATGACTATTCCTTAGCCCTATATCACTTTAATAGTATGGAACCTACTAAAAAATTGCAGGTTCTAATTTATTTCATTAATTATTAACACTTTGTATTCATAGAATACTCTTTATATTAAGATTCAAAATTACATATTTTTCAATATACAAAATTTTTATTAATTAAAATTATCTTAGTCCTAGTTGTAGTTTTTATATCTTATTAACTTTTATGAAAATCCTATTTTAGTTTGAACATTTTAAAGAATTGCGATGCATAAAAGGAAATAATATATTTTTTGTGACGCATAATTTTTTTTTTCTATTCCTACTCGAAGAAATTTATGAGTAGATTAACACAAGTATTTTTATGTCAAAGAAATTGTAAAATGTCAAATATTTATTACATTTTATCTTAGTTTTATCAGTTTCATTATTTAAGCTATTGAATAAAATGTGAATAAAGAATAAAAATTGTAAAGTATAAAAACATCCTTCAAAATACTTCATGTGCTCTTATCTTTAATAAAAAAAGTCAAAGGAAATTATAATTAATTGAAAAAGAATAACCTATGACAGTAAGATCAAAATATTAAATCAATAATTTAAGTTGTTATCTTTAATAAATATATACAAAATTTTCAATTTGCGGTATATATATTTCTCTACAATGAATTTATTTTGCAAACATTAGAAAAGTTTAAACTAAAACCCTATACAAGGTGGCTGAAAACGCTACCTCAAATAAATATTTGAAGCAAAAACTCAACCAGTTGTTTTTCGCTTCGATCTCCAAACTTCATTCATAGGCTTGTAAACAGGTCGGATCCAAGTATGACTCGGATCAAACAAGACATTGTTTTGTCCCGAACTGGTTCCATTTATCCAACAATTCCATTATCAATATACCCAAAACCTTCAGGTCTGAGAGATATGATTCGAATAGATTCGATTCATGGACTTTTTCTTTACTTTTCTCTTTTTTCTACCTCTGTCTCTAATTCAATCTCCTTCTTTTCTTCTACAAAATTAATATTAATTTCTACAACCCAATAGTTAGATTTTATAATAAATTTAAGCTAGCACGCTTTGATTTTGGACACATAGTATTCATTACTCTGAAATAACTTGGTTGAATTCTTTAGACAATAGTAGTCTAATTGAACTTCCTGGGGAGAAATCAACTCATTAATTGATATTGAGTTGATTAATTGATATTTTGAAAGAAAAACCGATGCGTATGAAAATCAACTCATTAGATAATGAGAAAAACATTTCTCAAGAAGAAGCCAATAGTGCAAATTACATGTCCGGAGTTTGTGATGGAAATTGCTCATCAACAGAAGAATCTTCTATTTTAGAAACAGAAACTAAGCAATCAGATTCTGATTGTGGAATAGATAAA
Source organism: Rauvolfia tetraphylla (assembly GCA_030512225.1). NCBI lineage: Eukaryota > Viridiplantae > Streptophyta > Magnoliopsida > Gentianales > Apocynaceae > Rauvolfia > Rauvolfia tetraphylla. The sequence goes on along the minus strand of JAJQKT010000004.1, from coordinate 2,697,381 downwards.
ATTCAAGATAACTTCTTTGGAATAAACAAGATGAAGTTTGAAAAAAGGAGGTTGGACCACCATTATTATAAACGGCCAACTCCCGTGGATGTTTTTTATGAGGAAAGTGATAATTTGATCACTAATTCTTATCATCCAAAAACCATCTATGAATGAAATTTAGATAGTCTTTCAAATGGCCAAATACGTAATCTGCTTCATAAAATGCTTATGTATTCTACTGTTTGCAAACATGCCAAAAATTTTGAAAGAACGATCATAGAAATGATAGTCTGTGATTTTACTAGAAACCTTAGAAGATGGTGGGATAAACTCTCAACCAACTTCAAAGGAATAAAGTTCTTAATGCAAAGATATTGGTCAAAATTGATCAAGGAACTTCTGATGGCACTATTCAGTAAATAGAAGTTGAGGATTCTGTGTGTACACTTATGATCACAATCCTTGAACATTTTACTGGTCAAATATCTGACCAGGGAGAGAAAATAAGAACTCTCTTATAGCATCTTAGATGCCCATATCTAGATGTTTGGAGATGGTATAAAGATGTATTTCTTGCTCAGGAAACTCACATGAATGATAGTAGCAATGAATATTGGAAATCCAAATTTATGAATAGATTACCATATTTATTTGCTGAAAGGGTCAAAAAGACTCTTTGAAGACAGAATAATAATATAGTTATTCCATATGCACAATATATATATGGACAATTGATTAGCATATGTGGCCTAGAAGGTTTGACACTATGCAATGACTTTAAGCTGAAAAAGCAACTTAAGAACCAGAGAATCACAAAGAGGAAACAACTTGGTAATTTCTGTGATCAATTTGTTTTTGATTTGCCTAAATCCTTAAAAAAGGATAAAAAGGAAAAGAAAATTTTTAGAAAAAATAAAAGGCATAAATCGAAAGAAAAAATGGATCATTTGGAAAAATCTTCCAGAAGGAAATCCAAAAAGGCTAAAAATGAGTTAGTCAATGTGAAATGTCACAAATGTGATAAGTTTGGTCATTGTACTAATAAGTGTAAGACTAAACAGAAGCTGGATATGATCAAGGATGATCATCTTAAGCTTTAATTGAGTAAAATATTACTCAGTGACATTGAAGAAAATATGTCTTCGGAACCATAAGATTATTCACCTTCTGATAGTATAGATTTTGAGAATAATTATTCTGCAGAACTAGGATATTTCATGCAAATTGCTAAAATGAGCAGAGCAATCTATGCATTTTCTCAATCTAAGGAAGACTTGATCATATGAATTGACCAAGTCAATGACCCAGAAATCAAGCGAGCATTAATAGAAAAATGCTTGAAAATTGAGAAAGAGAAAAAACCTTGATTCCAGCCTCATGAGGCCTACAAGATGAATGAGGTTTATTTTAGACTCAAAAATAAAATTGAGTCTTTCCCCATCACAATCTATTATTTAAAAAGGAAGGTTAATAGTATAAAATCAGAATATCTGATTTAAAACTTAAAAATTTTGAGATAAATAATAATTATCTCAGTTAGAAAAAGGTAAATCTCCAGTTGTAATAGAACATCTGGTAGGATTACTGAAAAAGCTCCTGGATATCTGAATAAGATTTAGCAGATGCTTTCCCAAAAATAGTATGTTAAACTTACCATTATGATCAATCAGGAATATCTTATTCCCAAATTAACAACTTTAATAGACAATGATGCAGATATGAACTGCTTGAGAGAAGGAATAGTACTTTCTACATACTTTGAAAAAATAGTTCAAAGTTTAACCTCAGCCAGTGGCAATAAAATGCTAATAAAATACAAACTCACTAATGTGTATGTTTGCAAAGATGAAGTTTGTATTGCAACTTCATTCTCGCTTGTGAAAATTAGGCACTCCATTCTTGAACATGATCACGCCTATCACTGTGGATAATATTGGTATAAGTACTAGTTATAAAGGGACTAAAATCCTCTTCGAGTTTATCTCTGATCCCCAGACAATTAGATTGTCTGAACTTCAAGTAGTTCTCTTGAAATAGAATCAAATAAATTTCCTCAATCAAGAACTTCAAATTCTTGACATTTAGAGAAAATTATATGATTCTAAACTTTAAGAAAGAATCTTCAAGATGGAAGAATCCTTCCATAAAGACATTTGTAGTAATATGCAAAATGCTTTCCAGGAAAGGAATACTCATATGGTACAATTACCCTATGAACATTGGTTTAATGAAACTAAGATTCCGACTAAAGCTTGACCATGTCAGATGAATCAAGAATATCTTGATCTTTGCCAGAAAGAAATAATATCCTTATTGGAAAAAGGCTTAATACAAGTCTCTAATTCTCCATGGAGTTGTACAGTTTTTTATGTAAATATAAACGATGAAAATGAACGAGGAGTTCCTAGATTGGTTATAAATTATAAACCGTTGAATAGTGTTCTAAAATGGATTAGACACCCTATTCCGTTGAATAGTGTTCTAAAATGGATTAGACACCCTATTCTAACAAAAAAACAATTGTCAGACAAATTACATGGATCAATAATATTCTTCAAGTTTGATTTGAAATCTGATTATTGGCAAAGCCAAATAAATTCCAAAGACATATATAAAAGTGCCTTTGTTGTTCCTAATGGACCTTATGAATGGAATATAATGTCATTTGGTCTGAAGAATACACCTTCAAAATTTCAACATATTATGGATGAAATATTCAATCCATATCAGACCTTTATTATGATCTACATTGATGATATTCTGGTATTTTCTCATAATATTAATCAATATTTCAAACACTTAAAAATACTTAAGTGTTTAATCCTAAAGAATGTTGACTAATACCTGTCCCAAAATGAAGTTATTTCAAACTTCCGTTAGATTTTTGGGACATCACATTTCTAGGGGGAAATAATCCCTATTGAAAGAAGTATTGAATTCGCTTCTAAATTCCTATATGAGATAGCTAATATAAAATAGTTATAAAGGTTCTTAGAAAGTCTCAATTATGCTTCTTCCTATTATAATGACTTAGCTAATGATACATCAATCCTATATGCAAGGCTAAAAAGGAATGCAAGTAGTTCTATCAATACGGGCCAAAGCCCGCGGGTTGGCCCGCGGGCTAGCCCGTATATGCAGGCTTGGGCTTAGTATGCCCAAGCCCGTTTAAAACGCGGGCTTTTTGGCCCGCTCCGTTTAGCCCGCGGGTTAACGCGGGCCAGCCCGTTTTTTCTTTTTAATTTTTTTAAAAATAAAAAACGACGCCGTTTTGATTTTTTAAAAATATTTTAAAATTTTTTTTCACTGAAATGACATTGTTTTTTATGTTTTTTTGGCAAAACGACGTCGTTTTGAAAAGCTCGCCGGCTGGCCCGTTTAGCCCGCGGGCTTACTGTAGCGGGCCGCGGACTGAGGGTTCTCAGCCCGTGGGCCAAACGGGCCAGCCCGCGACGGGCCAGAGCAGGCTGGCCCGTTTGACACCACTAAATGCAAGTTCTTGGACTGCTCAGCACACTGAATCAGTTAAGAGAATTAAATAGAAGGTGAAAAAGTTGTCCTATTTAAAGCTTGCAAATCCTCAATATTCCAAAATTGTGGAAACTTATGCATCTAATATAGGCTGTGGAGGAATTCTTAAACAAAAGAATCCTTACACTAATCAAGAATAACTGGTTAAATTTTTTTCTAGAAAATGAAATCTCACTCAACGGAAATATTCCACAATCAAGAAGGAAATGTTTTCTATTGTGAAGTTCATTAATAAAATGCAAGATGATCTGCTTAATCATAAATTCTTATTAAGAATTGACTGTAATACTGCTAAGCAAATAATTGAAAAAGATGTAAAAAATCTTGTGTCCAAATAGATATTTGCTGGTTGGCAAGCACAACTTTCTGTATTTGATTTTGAGATTGAATACCTTAAAGGAGAATATAAATTCTTGCTTGATTTTTTAACCCGTGAATTTTTTGTAGGGTCCATAAAAAATGCTTCATGAAGAAAAGGAAAAGATCTATGGATAATAGATCCAGAGGACAAAGTTCCAAAGGAGGTTCCTTAATGAGAAGATCCCATGCACCCAACATAGAAAGGGGTAGAAATTCTCCCCAGACTTCATCTTCTTTGAAGATGGTTAATCTCAAGAAATATCTGATGGTAAGGAAGGTTTTGGTGGATCTTCATGAACTCAACTAACCTAATCAAAAAATTTTGATGAAGGATTTATTGGAATAAGAATTATAATTCCATGATTTTTTTATACAGAAGAAATTCTTCATATTGAAATGGAGGATCTTACTTGGATCAATGATCCGTGGTACTTGATGCAAAAATACTTGCATGTCAATCGGTATCCTAAAAGAGAACATAAGTGCATAATGTTTTATGTGACAATTCTGGAGGCTACTTATTCTGCTGAAATAAAGCATCATTATCAAATTAATAACTCTGAATCTGAAGTTATTAGAGTTATTAATTATAGTACATGTGCTATAATGAAAGTCCTTAATCTTATAGATTGGGGTATGGATCCGTGTAAAATAAGAACGGTCCACAACAATAATAAATTTTACAATTATAATTGTTGGGATTATGTTGATGCATGGACATATGCATTCTATTATGAAAATCCCAGGAAGAAACATTCTTGGTTTTTTTAAATAGGAAAAGACTTTTTTCATTGGACCAGTTCAATTCCAACATGGTTGTACCAATGGTGAAGAAAGTTCAGGCGGAAGTTATCTCCTCTACCCAAAAATATTGAAGAATAGTATGAAGAATGGCTTGAATGTCATAACTTTCTTCAATCTCAAGACAAAATTGTGTCTGGTCAATGCATGTTGCATTATTTTACTAAATTCAGCACTCCATGGATATGGAAAGGGGTGTTAGTACCTCTGTTGATGGACTAGGAATACCAATCATGGTTCGTACCTTCAATTTCCGATGGTGGTCCCAATAGCCTATTCAAAAAAACATTAGATGTGATCATAAATAAAATTGATGTTTATAAAGCAAAACAGTTTTCTGAAAAATCTCATATGTTGAATACTAGTTTGATTGATCTTAATAAGGTCAAAATATATTTGGAAAGAAAATATCCAAATTTAAGTATAGAACAAATTATGCTTAATTGTGTTGAATATATGAAGACTTAGTCATATGAAGCCTTTTAGGAAAATCTTCTTGAGAAAATGTCAAGGACAACAGCTTCAAATGGAGAAGAAGGTCTGCCAGAGGATACACAAGACCCTAATCAGGTGGACTCTCGGTTCAATTCATTTGAACAGATTGAAGCTTCAACAAATCCCATCACCAATCCAAAGGGCAAAGGAAAAGTTGAATAATGTAGATCAGCTACAGAAGATTCAAATAGTTCAATGCACTCTGAAGACTCGAAAGGTTCAAAGTAAAATATCCTACTGGATATTCTTGTATATGACAAAAATAACATCTATCACTTTTACTACTTACTTTTTTACTTTTGGTAAAGGTGAGTATAATTGCCAACTACTTTCCTATTTATAATTTTTTATTTGGTAATTATTGGGGTTCAATTGATTCATGACCCTATTTGGGAATATTACTAAAATATTCTTTTCGTAAAAAAAGTGAGTAGAAAAGAAAAAAAATGATAGGACTCTTTTTCTTAAGAATAGAATTATATTAAAAGCAAAAGAAGAAAAATTAAAATACAAAAATCTGCCTTTTCTTTTACCTACCAACATACTCACTTTTTTCTTTTCTTTTCTTTTCTTTTTAAGAAATAGACAAAGCAAAATCAATTAACATCATTCACAAGCCATTTGAATATAAGTAGAAAAATGGGAGAATAGTTAAATGGATGGATTTGAACATATAAGGACCCATTTTATTTAGCGGCAAACTATATGTAGTATTTTTTTGGACAATATGTAGTGCAAAAAATTTTCATTATTTCTTATTAATTTTGAAAAGCTTTTAAAATTCTCTGAAGCATTTGAGTAGAAAAACTCAGATCTACGAACAACGACAAAGAATTTTGGTGAAAAAATATTAGTTTATCAAACTACACATAATTTTACATCGATTTAAATATAAAAAACTTCAAAATCGGTCTTAAAATTACCGATTTTGAAATCAGCACTTTGGATTGAGTGACAGAATTTGGCATGTTTGGCGGAATTTGTGTCAAATTTTGCCAAGCAGTGGAGAAATTTGTTATGATGGGGTACAATTCATCCATAAATTTCATCACGTTATGGTAGAATTTGTTGACGAATTTCGACAGAAAGCTGGCAAAATTGCAGTGAAAATTTTATTTTTTTAAAAATTCACTATTACGTATTTATTTAAATTTATACAGCACATAGATTATATAATTTGCATAATTAATATAAAATTGACCGTCGATTTTAGTTATTATATTTTTACATATTCTTTTAGTTATTAATTATGCATTCTCATGTCACAATAACTGATAAACTGTACATATTCTTTTAGTTATTATATTTTTACAAATTTAATTGCAGTTGAGTTTATTTTACTCTGTTGTGAATTTAGAATAATCGGTGAATTTTTTGATTATGTGTTATATTATGATATCCTAATTAAGCATCATTAATTTATATTTTGGTTTATGAATATTTTATTAATATTTATTATTGTAAAATTTTTAATTATAGTTTTTAGTTTTTAATAATCTCATTTATATATAAAATTATATATTAATTAAAAATTTTGAAATTCAGCCTAAGGTGATGTTTATTATTTTTATATATATTAATATTGCACATCAACTTTTAATTTATGATAACAAATTCTATATATATTTTTCCTAATTAAATTTAATATTTTTTTATTTATGTAATTAGTTATTTGATTTACTTAGTTTATTCCATTGATTTAATTTGTTTATTTGTTTCTCCTATTTATTTATATTTGAATTTAATTATTTTTTATTATTTAATTATTTAATGAAATTGCGAAGAATTTTATAAGATAAAAGATTTATTTTACAATAATATGATTATTTTCTTTAAAACATTAGTATTAAGCGATATTAAAATATTCTCTATTGAACATTCACTTTTAGGTTGTCGTATATGTTAATAGTAATTTCTTTATTATATAAGATTTTGTAAATATTCTATATATTTCTTTTGTGCGAGTTGCATAGTGATGATATTTGTTTATATATCATAGATGGCCGATCTCTCTTGACGACGACGCGATACATCGCTGGACCTGAGACTTGTTGCTGACAGTAGCTGTCGATTGTAGGCAGCTTGGGACAGACTACAGACAGCTTGGTGGAGCTACAGCACTGCTTGAAGCGTGGATATATCTGCACTTTCCTACCTTTGTGCCGCAGCAGTCTCCGAATTGGTGTAAGAAACACCATCACATTTTACACTTATAGTGGCATGGGAGCATCCCGAGAAAATTTGAGGATCTTCACACGATGTACTTGCACTTAGATGACATGACGGTGCGCGAGGTAAGTGTTTTTGTTATTACTACGTCATTAAAATGGACATTTTATGTTTTCTTTTATAAGTAATTGGTAATATCAATATTGACAGGTTTGTTGGACTTCCTTTGGGCGTAATCCCCTAAAGAAGTATTGGATATCGGCATTTTACGAGTGCCTACGCTTCTGTGATATTGTCGAGCCGTATATGTTTCATTAGGTCTTGCGACAGTTTGGACGAGTCCAAGGGATTCCAATGACCCAAATATTTTCAAAAGAGGATTACAGGCCTGTTAACAATCGGAGGTACTATATGTAGCCTGAATCCCATATACTCAGTAGGATGTAGCTTGGGCCACATGCGGTTCCTCTGTCAGCATGCACTCTGGAGTGCATGCCTTGGTTCTAGTGCTGTCAAAATGGGCCTCAGCCCGCGGGCTGAGCTAAACGGACGGGCTTGGACTTAGGAAAGCCAAGCCCGTTTTATCGTGGGCTTTTTCAGTCTGCTCCGTTTAGCCCGCGGGCTAGCCCGCGCTTTTTTTTTTTTAATTTTATGAGATGGAAAAATGACGTCGTTTTGCCATCTCTTCTCTTTTGCCCCTTTCAGATTTCAGCTTCAGTCAGCAGACCGCACATCACAGATCTTCAGCTCGAGAAAGAAGGCTGCGGCGTCGGTGCTGCCCTAATCGATCTTCAGCTCGAGGTCTTCGTATCCACAGGACCACAAAGAACAAGAGCAATTCGTATCTTCTTCCTGCTTCAGTCCATTCTTCTCCAAATCTGTCCAAAACCCCAAGTAAGTTCAAGATTTTATTTTTTTATTTCTTCTTCTTCTCGCTGGTTTTTCAGTTTTGCTGGACTCATTGGTTGGGTCAATGGTATCAAGCCGGCGAAGATATCTTCTCTTTTGTGAAAAATGAGTGAAACAAGATTCGGATTCTGACTGAATTCTGTTGGCCGAAAATCTCATTATTATATATATTCACGTGATAAATTTATTTGTTAGTCCTTGATGTTTTCTTTGAGACGCAAGAGTTGAAGCGTTGTACTAATCAGTTTGAGGGCCTTGATTGTGTCATCTTTGATCTTACTGAAGTTACTGAAGTTGTAATCAAAACTATCTGGATTCAATTTATGATTGAGGTTGTTACATTAGTTTCCTTGCACTTTATGTATTGAAAAATGAAAGAGGAAAATTACATCTATTTTCTTAAGCTTGAGAAGAATAGTTCAAATCTTGTCATCAGAAATCATAGCAGTTAGATGGTGGGAGCATGCGTCGAGAACTTTGCCACATAATAATTACATTAGTCAAGGATATCTCACAGACAATCATAAAAGGAAAATAGTGATGTGAATATGGTGTATATTATTCTTCAATATCCACATGTATATCTGCCCCAACTTCAAAAGGAAGGGCAATAAATAGGAATGTGATACTCATGGAAGACATAAAGCAGCCATTGAAAATTACATTTCACTTTTTTTCTATGCATAGAACAAAAGGCAATCTCAGCTATATTTTCTCCTGAAGCATAACATGATCAATAACAATTCTAAATTGATTCGGAAATAAAGAGGGAGGTGCAGGGGGATCTCAAAAGTTTAGGCGCATGAATTTTTAATTTTTTTTTTAAAAAGCAAAATGTCAGATGAATCTGGAAGATTTAGGAACTGCAATATGGTGAGTGTAGTTTTGTGAAGGTTGAGCTATTATGTAAAGCCTTACCCTGATTTCCATTATTTCACTTTTAAGTCATCAACAAATACGTTTGAGAACAGTTTTGCTGACTTTTTGCTGACTTTCTCAAGTCTTTTTGCTGACTTTTTGCTGACTTGGATTTACATGTTGCAGTATGGATGACCAAAACAATACTGATCTTCGAGTTGATGAAGATGAAAGTTCATTGCCCAATCAAAACTCTAATGCTGTGGAGAGTGAGCTTCAGTCAAATATCAAACCTTCAAAGAAGGCAAAGACTACCACTTCATCTGTGTGGTCATGCTTCAAAGACTTGGGCGTTGGAAAAGATGGGAAGCCAAGAGCAGAATGTCTGGGTTGCAGAAAAGAGTATGTAGCAGGAGGGTCTAAATATAGGACTTCTAGCATTAGTCGTCATGTCAAGGTTTGTCATCAATTAAAATCTCAGTTTCAAAATGTGGGAAATATGCTTATAGATAATGTTGGGAAAGTAAGAAATAGAAATATTTCCCAAAAAGTTCTGCGTGAAAAAATTGCGGATGCAATTATAAGGCACAACCTTCCTTTTTCATTTGTTGAATATGAAGGGATTAGAGATATTCTTAAATATTGCAACCTTGATGTGAAAAATATTTCTAGGAATACTGCTGCATCTGATGTATGGAAGCTTTATATAGAAAAAAAAACAGTTTAAAACAAATACTAGTTGATGTTCCTAGTCGAATATGTCTCACAACTGATGTTTGGACAGCTTGCACATCTGAAGGTTATATTTGTTTGACTGCTCACTTTATTGATGTGGAATGGAAATTGAATAGCTTCATACTATCTTTTTCGGATTTCCCTCCTCCCCATTCAGGAGTTGAATTGGCAAGAAAAGTTTTTGATTTGTTAAGAGAGTGGGGAATAGAGAGGAAAATATTTTCAATAACCTTGGACAATGCATCTTCTAATGGCAACATGCAAGATATTTTGCGGGAGCAGCTTTGTTTGCAAGATTGTTTGTTATGAAATGGGGAATTTTTTCATATTCGATGCTCAGCACATATTTGAATCTAATTGTGCAAGAAGGTTTGAAAGTAGCTAATGATGCTTTGCATAAGATTAGAGAGAGTATGAAGTATGTTAAGGGGTCGGAAGGGAGAATGAAGGCTTTTGAAGAATGTGTTAGACAAGTAGGCATTCAAATGGGGATTCATTTGAGATTGGATGTATCTACTAGGTGGAATTCTACATATATGATGCTTGAAAGTGCATTGAAATATCGACGTGCATTTGCTAGTCTTTCTTTAAGTGATAGAAATTACAAGTATTGTCCATCATTGGAAGAATGGACAAGGGGTCAAAAGATGTTTGAATTTTTCCGTCCTTTTTTTGAGATTACTAAGTTGATATCTGGTTCCTCTTACCCGACCTCTAACTTATACTTTATGCAAGTTTGAAAAATTGAGTGTTTATTGGTGAATAATGTGAATAATGAAGATGTTGTCATAAAGGACATGGTTACAAGGATGAAATCTAAATTTGACAAGTATTGGAAGGAGTATAGTGTTATTCTTGCGCTAGGAGCTGTTCTTGATCCTCGCATAAAATTTCAATTGTTGGAGATGTGTTATAACAAGGTTGATCCAAGTACTACTTGTGAGAAGATGGATATTGTGAAAAAAAAGATGAAGCAGTTGTTTGAACAATATTAAAAAAAAACAGCAAATGCATCAAGTTCTCTTTCACATGATCTTGTGCCTTCTATTCAACCAAGTGAAAGTGGATTGGGAATAGATATAGATGATTTGGATAACCTGTTATCTCCAACAGATGTAAGTTTTCTTAATATTCTTGTTTAGTTTAAATATTTGAATATCATCTACTAATGTCTTGTTTTTTAAAATTTTGTATGCTTCGTTGATTAGGATTTTAAGATGTTTGATAGTCAAGTTGTTACCAAGACTGGAAAATCTCAATTGGACACATACTTGGATGAGACAAAGCTGGAATTGAGCCATTTTCAAAATATGAATGTCTTACAATATTGGAAAGACAACAGGTATAGATTTCCTGATTTAGCTTTGATGGCTTCTGACATTTTGAGCATTCCAATTACTACAGTGGCTTCGGAATCTGCTTTTAGTATTGGTGCTCGAGTCCTTAATAAATATAGAAGCTGCCTTCTTCCTCAAAATGCACAAGCATTATTATGTGCACGTAATTGGTTTCATGGTTTTATTCATGAGGGTAAGTAATAAGTGTTAAGATTAATAAATATAAATTTCTTTACTTTAAATCTAATGTGCAACTATCATAAATTTACTTATTAAATTACTTTATATTTTACCCTTACAGATGAAGTTGACGAAATGACATTAAAAGAATCAACATCTACAGCGGGTTCAAATGTTCTGGAATATGAAGATGAAGAAGATTAGAAAATTGCTCAAGACTTGTATTGTTAAAGTTCTTTCCATTTTCATCAATTCTTTTTTTTTTTTGTTAATGTTTGTTGTTAAAGATTCAATTACTTTGCAATTTTCGAAATTGATATTTTTGGTTAATGGTTTGATTTAATTGATGCTTAAATATGGAAAAAAGGAAGAAAAAAACTAAGAATTATGGACATAATTGATGCTTGATCTCATTCGTTAGATCAAAGCAAAATGTTTAAGAAATAACTATAAGTTGCTGTGCTAAATAGATCACTGCAGTCTGTTGGCAAGGTTTCACCGTTTCAGCCTTCAGTGGTTGAATTGAAGCCCGTTTTTTTTTATTTTTATTTTTTAAAATTTCCTCCCAAAATGACGTCATTTCGATGATTTGCAAAACGACGTCATTTTGATGATTTTTAAATATTTTTAAAAAATTACAAAACGACGTCGTTTTGCTCTTTCTTCCAAAACGACGTCATTTTACACAAGCCCGCGGGCTGGTTATCACGGGCCGCGGTCTGGGGGTTCCCAGCCCGCGAAAAAAACGGGCTAGCCCGGTCCTCTCCGTTTCAAAGCCAGCCCGCGACGGGTCGGGCCGGGCCAGAGCGGGCTGGCCCATTTGATAGTGCTACTTGGTTCTTGGCACGGATGCATCCATTAATTCAAAATTCGGAGATGTTTCCCTCAGGGATGTCCCGCCCCGGACCGACACCAATCACCGATGCGGTGGTAAGAAATGTTTGTATGGATATTTTAATCTACATTGATTTATTTGTAGAATAATTTTTTTAATTGTTCTCTTGTACTTTACAGAGATGAGATATGTTAAATCGCGTGGCAGCGGGTGTTAGGGATGTACAACAGATGACGTAGGCACACAGAGAAGCCGCGTTACAGGAGATGTTGCAAATACTTGCTGAACGTAAGCGTTATTTACAAGGGATGGATGTCGCTGGCCCGTCCAATACCTGAGCACACCATATATTTTTTCTTGTAAAATTTTACGAAATATGTAACAAGCAGTTGTTTACAAAAAGCAACAGCTTCTAATTAAATACAACATTCAACTATATTGAAGGAGGATTTGATGCCTCCGCTAGCGACTGCCAATATGCAATCCTCTCACATAACGGGGTGTCCCACCCAGCAATTGCGTGCCGATTGTAGTGATTCTATGAGGGATGCACGTCCGGCACTGGAAATCCATCCTCCAACCGGAGCTACATAAGCAAAAAAAATTCAAATATATTACTCTGTAAAAAAATTACTTTGTAAAAAAAAAAAACACATGCAATGATTCGTGAAATTACTTATGGCGACAAAATGATTGGCGTCTTCTAGCAGGACAATAACTATAATTGCATTCTCCATTTCAGCCTGCGAGTCAAGAGGTAGTACGTCCACGACTGTGACCGAAATAAGCAACCGAATGCTACATTGTAGGTTGTCGCGATAACCCAACTCATATCTGGCAATGTGAGCCACCGCTTACTAGAGGCATGCTGGTGAACGTCCCAGTGCTTGAGCCGGTAAGCCGTCTGCAATATCATCGTACAGTGAGGAATGACGATGAACCTGTTGCCATATCTCCTACCTAACCTGGAACCAAGCATCTTCTCTCCCGTACCTCAAATGTGCGACAATTCGGAATTCGCAATTTCCATATGTTTCAACGTTAACCCAATCATGTATATAGGGAACAATGAAGGCAGGAAACTGATTACTTCAAAAAAATATGCATGTTTCTGTATCTCCGCATCCAGAAGCACTTGTGGAGAAACCAATACCATGTCCGCTAGACCTTGATTCCCGGCCTCTAAACCCGTTGCATCCTCTCAACCCACTCGAAGATCGGCCTCGAGACCCCCTACTTCTAGACAAGCGCTTGAAGGCACTCTAGTACGATCATGCCTGTCCAAACCCTAGCAAACTGTTGGGGGAGGGGGGACAATTTATGTCAAATATCTCCTTAACGCACTCTAGTACCTACTGGTAACTGTCCACTTGCTCAGTACTCATCCAAGCACCAGCAATGATAAAGTTTCGACCTGCCGAGGCCACGCCAATGATATCCAAATATTGCATATTGTACATATTTTAATTAATTTATTAAACGCACTTCAAGTGAATAACATTTTACATATATTTTTAATTAACGAATATTATGTATAACTGCAATGCAATACAAAACAAATAGAAATATAACGAACCTGTTAGTCTTGTATGTCGTATCTATTATTAACACAAAAGAATACGCACGAGTAAGTAATATCGAATTTGGATAAGAAAAAATATAGTCACTAAGAATTTCGGCTCCTGGCTCAACTCTGTGCCAATGGATGTATCTATATTCAGTGAACAACTTGAAAAGTTATTGAACCACTGTCTGACATTCCATGCTCGCAACTCTTAATTTGTGTCGAGCATTATACATAGTCTTCACCCTGTGCCACCAAGCAACACAAACATATTTTATCCATACTCTTTAGAAAATTTAATAGCGCGTAAATAAACGTACAAGTAAGGAGCATTAAATACATGTTATTAGAACACATACCCAACAACATTTCTCAAGTTCTCTCATTTCAAATGATCTAATATATGTTTGGGTTGAACATGACATTTGCTCATTTCCTCCGTGATCTTTAACTCTCGCTCTGTCATCTGCGCAGCGAGTGAATAATCGTGCCGAATTTCGAGCTTGTGATTGTGCTTGACGCATATTACCGCAAGACTCCACGCTTCCTTGTACCCATGAGTTTTAACTTACAGTAATATTTTTTTGTTCCCTTAGGCTTTTGTTCCTTAGTCCGCACCTCTAGTGCTGCTTCGTTCTTCAGAACAAAAATACATTTTCGGTATGCTCCGCCCCTCTCACACCTAAGCGCAACAAATCCATTAGCTGTTCCGTCGCATTTTCTCAAACGAGCAATTATCAACAAGGTCCTCACCTGTAATGCTGCCACCTTCGCTTACTTTACTAACTCCTCTTTACTCTAAAATATATAGTGCGTGCTCAAAAAACGACTTAAATCATTGACTCCGATGACAATGACGGACTTTAGCCATCCCTGTAAAACGCTTGATGCAATCTCACTTTGCAGCCATTTCGGTGTTTCTACAATGCATATATCGCACTTGTTGAATATGTGTTGCTGTGTTACGTATGCTTGTAATATTTTTTAAAAAACGAAGACAATAACAACAAAACTGGTTATGACACATAATATATCTTAAATATAATTACAAATTATAAAAAATACAACAACACAATTAAATAAGTAATTATTATAAATTTTAAAAAAATTTATAAAATTTGTAAAAATCTGTGAATAGTTTCGCTAGCTAGTGACAAAATTTTCACCCAAATTTCGCCACCACCTAGCTAAAGTTGTCCATAAATTTCGCCAGATAATGGTAAAATTTGAGAGCAAATTTTGCCACAATCTGTCAAAATTTGTATCAAATTTCGCCTACACTTGGCAAAATTTTCATGCAATTTTTGCTAAGTTATAACGGAATTTGTGGTCAAATTTTGCTACTTGGTGGTGCAACTTGCAAGTGACGAAAATGTCACAGAACTTTAAAAAATTTCATACAAATAAAAATTTAATGAAAAAATAACAATTTTTTACCTCAAAATTAAGAGAATCTTTCATAAAATCTTTACTTATTACTTTGTTGCGACTAAATTCACATATTTTTTGATATATATATTGAGAGAGTTTTAAGAAAAGAGAGGGAGTTTAGAGAAAATAAATATTTTTTGTATTATATATAATTAAAAAAAACATATAGAAACCACCTTTATTTATCAATATTACAACGTCCAACCCGGGAATGACTCCTATGCCTAGGAAATGTATTTCGGACCTGGCTGAATTAAGCGGAATTTGGGTTCGGGAATGAGGAAGGTTCAAGGCTGGCATTGGAGGGGCAGTAGGTACCAGCCCCAGCGGCCCATCTCGAATTCCGCGGGCCCTACTTATTTCCCGTATTGCATACCGATCACAGTTTCTTCTTTCGGTTTCGTCCACTCCGCCACGCGTAGACTTTACTTCTCTCCTTTGCAAACTTCGCAACGCTCACCTCATCAGTCCCCATTGCAATCTGCAAACCCCCCGGCCCCCCTCCCCAATCACCCCAGCAAACGTCAATCAAGTTTTCCCTGAGCTCAACTAGCACTGTGGAAGATCATCAGAAAAGATGTTCAGAGACATCTCGGCATGCAGTACATACAACTATGGCGACTCACTTTACTGGGACGCCCGGTACATTCAAGAAGCCAATTGTGGTTCCTTCGATTGGTACCAGCGTTACTGTGCCCTTCGCCCTTTTGTTCGCAAGTACGTCCCCACTTCCTCCCGTGTCCTCATGGTCGGCTGTGGCAATGCCCGTAAGTCTCTCCTTCGCTCCTTTGCGGTTCTTTTGTTAATTTTTTGAGATTTTTGCCTACATTTTGTTTGATTATGCTGCTGTATTTGACCTAGTTATCCCTTTCTGTTATTTTGAGAATTTCTTAGCTGTATCTGCATTTGTGCGAGGTTTATGATAGAGGGTCTTGGTGCATAACAAGGTTTGGATGAAATGATAAAAAAACTGAAAAGGGGTAAGCTTTATTCGTCTCAGCTGAGAGTTCTGGTTTCGATGGAGACAAAAGAATGTGTCTTGGAATGAAATATTTGGATTTGGAAGTTGGGATAATGGAGGTAACTTCACCTAATGAGAGCATTGAATGCAATTTCACTGAGCGAATGATTTGGTACCTGCACCTGAAACTTATAAATAGAAGTAGGTGATTAAAGCTGTAAATTGGATAGCAGAGACACAGAAACGGATATTGTGGTGTAAAATTTACCAGGACAAAGTCTTAGCAAATTTGGGAGGTGAAATCAGCTGGCTAATCAGGGACAGAACCATGGAGTTTGTGATTGGGGGCAACTGGATGAAAACATGCATCTAAGGACAAGGTAATAAATTTTGAATAATTCTTTGTGAGGAGGGTTGAAAGGTACTATTCTGAAGAATCTTTCTGAAAATTTTGATTTTTCTAAAGGAGAAAACAAACTTTCTAAAATTTTGAGGGCCAAACCCCTCTTGGATCCAATTCTGTGGGTTATGCTATAAATTTTGGCATATACTAGGTAAAATTTTCATTCAGTGAGAAGTCATAATCGAATAAAGTAAAGAGGTGTGGAGAGGTGCTGTGTATAAAGCTGACAGAACACTATCTTCTTGATTAGACATAAGCTGGGAAAAAAAAAAAAGAAAAGAAAATATATCGGCATGCTAAGGAGGAGAAAGTATAGACTTGAGTGTTCTAAAACGTGTTAAGAAATGATAATAGGCTGGGAGTTCTAAAGCATATTAAGAAATGATAAGTGTTTTGAGTCTTTTGAAAAAAGATGAAAGCAAAATGAAGATGGAGATGACTTGAACTCGTGCAATAATATAGCACCGTTAAAATCTTTGTAAAATTGGTGGAAATTTCTATAGTTTGTTTCGGAGTTCTTTCCAGAGTTGGTAAATACTCAACTTAGTTGCCATTTGCTTTCTTATCAATTTAAATGGTATCTGTCTTTGCTTCTTTATAGCTCATTATCTCCAGTATGTTCTCCTTTTTAATTTTTTTTTTGGTGGACTAGTTAAAAATTACACTTCCTTGCAGAAACCTATTTCTTATGGATCCTCCATCCATCACTGTGCAGCCTCAGCGTACTGGATAGAGTATAAAAAATTCTTTCTTAGTGTACAAGCTTGTCTTGGAGCATCTAGATAGTGGGGTGTTTCTAATGCCTGGACATGAGTTTTAGCCCTGAAAGTTTCTCTAGTGGGAACTATGAAAAGGCCAAAGATGGAAGTGTCCATGAGTACCTTAACTTCTGAATATTGATGCCAATAAGAGGGCACTGCCACATAACCAGTGCTATTTTGTATTTTTCTAATAGAAAGGATAATTGATTTATAAGAATAATTCACATGGAGTAGTAGTTTGTGAATAAATCAATGTGGCACTAGTTAAGCAATATGGTTTGAAAAATTCCTATTGTTAAATCAATAATTTGAATGGTTTTATGTGAAATTGATCTCATATGTTCAGGTCTATATGGTTGCTAAAGCAACTATGGAAAGCAAATACGAAAATATTTACTGCTGTAAACAATTTAAACGCTGGATATTACTTGGGTATGAAAAACGTTCTTAAAAAAAGCATTTAAGTGATAGGCATACTCTGCTCAATAGCTGCTGTATAAGTCCAGAAACAATTTTTGGAATCCAATACTGGTGGTTAAGTTACAAACATATAAAAATTTATACTTGCCTCTAAAGTTGGTTTGTAGTTAGCACTTGACAGAGATAGGGTATCAAAGATTCAAATTTTCTTACCCTATAAGTAATGTTCCTAGGAATTTGGCTCCAAACCAGGATAACCATTCTGCTCGTTGGAAACTAAGGAGGACTCTTTTCTTGTCTTCTGAAATCACTTCATTCAAGTATCCCTGCTTTTCTTAGTTGTCCAAGACTCTTCCATTAACAGCAGCAAGCTAGGGACAAGGATTTGTATTTTCCTTGCTTAGCAAAGAGACTACATGGGAGTTAATTTAATAGCAAAGAATTTGGTACTGTTTCATTTGTTGATGATGGTGGGTTTTACAGAAAAGAAGTTATGCTGAGTTTTGTAGAAAAGTGACTAACAACCATTTATACTGACATATATAGACATGTGCTGGATTGCATAACAGATGCCACGAGGAACCATTCATGAAATAACTATTTTTTCTTTGGCATGGGATTATTCTCATTGGTCCTGCTGACCTCTATCTCTTCCATCATCTTCTTAGATGGAATAAGCAGACAATGAGGATATAGTTCAATTCCTTTTGCTGGTTATATTTTCTTATGAGTGGAACCTAATCAGGAGTTCTTTTTACTGGTTAACAAGATCATGAGTGAGAAAAGCCTTAAACAAGAAGAATTAAGATGAACAATATTACTAAGGAATGAGTAGATTGCCAAATTTTCTGGAAATGAAAGAATACTAATGAAGAAATGTTCAAAACCTGAAATTTCAGATAACCCTCAATGTCAGGTCTTGACAGGCTTCTGACCACCCTGAATTTGTCTTTTCCAGAAATGTTCAAAAACTGAAATGTCGGGTAACCTGCAATGTCAAGGCTTGACAGTCTTCCAATCACCCTTTATTTTGTCTTTTGATTTTTGAGGTCTATAAAGGGGTTCTTTTTTGCTTGGAAGTTTCATACATTGGTATTCCGTCTGGGAATAATTCTAGAACAGAAAGAAAGCTAACATAGAGTCTTCTCCTCATTTTCCAATTGCTAAAATTCTACCTGTTGGTCTTTCAATTTATGTTGGTTTTGGCTGGAGCTTACTCTTATAGTTCTTGCTTTCTGTTTATCATATCAGGTAGGCCTTGAGTTGAGAAGTTTAGTTAACGAGTTGAAGCTTCTTTGTAACCACATCTAGACTCTAGTTTGAAATGCAATGCTTAATGAGCATGGTCGGGAGTACTTCATTTGCAGCAGATGTGCATAAGATACACCAGTGTTGTTAAAGGCGCAACGCGCAAGAAGGTGGTCTAGAGCCCTGAGGTGCAAGGCGCATGCCTTTTTTTACAAAAGGCGCCTGTTTAATATAAAAAGTTTATAAATATTATATATATTCTTGGCATGTGAATTTTAAAAGATGTAATAATAGATAATAATCATAAATAGCATAGTTAAGTGAAACAACCGAAGACTCTAATGCCTAATCATCATAATCATCTGAATCCCCCAAGAGAAATGTCTTCAACTTGATCCTCCTTTTCTGAAAGAGTGTCTTCTTCTTCTTTCTCATCTTCATCATACTCATCAAAACTGGAAAAACCTGGAGATGATGACCTTAAAGTAGAATGTGAAGGTCGAAAATGAGAGGCACTAGCTTCCTTTGACTTAGATGAGTAGTGTGGTTCATTTACTTCAGATACCCTAGAAACCTCAGACCAATTCAAATCTGAATCTTCAAACACCTGATCATCATTTTCAGTTTCCTTTTTTTGGGGTCAAAAGGATGTCAGTTTCTTTTTTTTAAAAATCCCAGCAGTCAATCCACAAAGGCGTGCCTTGTTTGTGCCTTGCGCCTTTTTTCCTAGGCGAGAGCCTCTCCAATTTGAGGCACGCTGGAGAATTTAAGGCTCCATGACCTGTGCCTGACTGCCTTGTGCCTTAGAAACACTTAGATACACCCATATTGAATTTTGGCAATTGGTATACTGGAGATGCTTGCCTATAGCCGATATAAACATTCGGCTTGTAAGTTTGTACGTTTAGATTTAAGGGGGCCGCAACATGATGCTAAAGGAAATAAAATGGGATGGATAGTTAAACAATTGTCATATCTACTATGTTGCTTTCCATCGAGACCTAATTAAATAAGTAGATTCTTTTATGCTTCTTGCTCCTGCCCTTGTCTTGCATCAACAACCATTATGCTGAAATATGATAACTTGATGTACTGTTTAGATGAAGTAACTAGAAGTTTAAATTTATTTTTTTATTAATTTTGTTTTTATTTTTGCAGTTATGTCAGAGGATATGGTTAAAGATGGATATGAGGATATAATGAACATTGACATATCATCAGTGGCTATTGACATGATGAGAAGGAAGTATGAGCATGTTCCTCAATTAAAATGTATCCCATCTAAAGAACAACTCCCATTTATATTTTCTGAAGGTTTTAAACTTTTATCACACGTTCCTTTGGATGAAGCTTTCCTTATGGCTCTCAATAGATATGCAAATGGATGTTAGAGATATGAGCTTTTTCCCTGATGAAACATTTCATAGTGTTATTGATAAAGGTAAAAAAGCACACAACTTTTCTGTATTGTTTATTTGTGTTTGAAAGGGATGTGTTCCAAGCTTACGAAGCTGATCTCCATCTTGGCATGCTTGGCTGATCTTCATGTAGGAACTCTTGATTCATTAATGGTGAGTGATTGGCTACTAATATGTTGAGTTACCCTTCTGACTATCGTTTCAGCATCCTAACTTTATAGTAGTTTTTTTTCTTATTTTTTTTTATTTTTTTTCCCGTTGCTTTTAATTTGAAGTGTGGGAACAATGCTCCAATTAGTGCTGCTCAAATGCTGGGGGAGGTGTGCAGGTTGTAGCATTTGTAAGCTTTCTAGAATATGTGAACTTCAAGTTAAAATGTTATATAGTTGGTACAGCTGCAGCGTATTTTATAGTTCTTTATACATTTAATATTCTGCTGACAATTCACATTGCCTTTTTAATCTGTTTAGGCTTCTTAAACCCGGGGGAGTCTATATGTTGGTAAACATTAACCTAAGCATATTCTATTCTTTTAATTCTGGAAGTCTGAAGAGTGGAATAACAGTTCAGTTGGCATGCTAATTGCAGATAACTTATGGTGATCCTACTGTGAGAATTCCTCATCTGAGTCAACCAGCATACAATTGGAAGATTGAACTATATATTATACGTAAGTGGGTACTCTAATGTGCTGACATGATTCTTATCACTTTGTTTGCTGGGTATTCCGCATTTTATTGATATTTAATTGCTAAGACAAAAGTCAAGTAAATGTTGACTCATCCTTGTGCTAAATTATTAATTTTGTTTTATGCAAGTATTCATCTGAAATAATTTTGTAAATTGGTAACTTGTGTGGTATGTTATTTACTCTCTTGTTTTTGTTGACTGCTAATTCACTTTTGGACCTATATTAGTGAGGTGAAAAACTGATGTTCAATGTGTAGTCTGTTGCCCTGTCTTAGAAAAAAGACGTTTTTTTGTTGATCTGGGTAGTTGTTATGGGTAAATCATAATGGTGTTTCAGAATCACATGGAGGGTGAAATTGGTTGTGATTCTTGTGAATACTGCAAGGTGATACATCACATCTCTTAAATGTGGTTTGGGAGTGACAAGTAGCTTTTTTTGATTCTCAAGATCCACTATATACCTTCCTCTGTATCTTGTTGTAGTTATTTGATGGATAAAGAGACTGATGTACCTTTAGAAGTATGAATCTCAAACTTTAGTTTCTCCCAAAAGTTATGCCTTTTCTATGTAAATTCATTATCCCTGCCAAGAAATGGTTAACTCAACTAGTCTTCATCATTTTTCTCTTTCCATTGCAGCTAGACCTGGGTTTCAAAGACCGGTAACTTCCACTGCCTCAGAAAATTCATATTTGGAGCCTGTTCCTATCTCTGAGAAAGGCCAACTTCCAGCAGATTATGCTTTGGAGGATCCGGATTCCCATTTCATTTACATTTGTAAAAAAGCAAATGGTCTCCCTTACTTGAATAATCCTGATCCTCTGACTGCTGATGACGATATTCTATAGGGGAAGCTACCAGGTTGAGAGCTTAGAATGCGATTCCTAATCTCTGAGCTCCAACATTGTCAGTGTTCGTGCTTGTTAAAGCTAGTTAGAACTGGACTAATCTGAAGCTCACTTTTTATGGGCAGTCTTGTTGTATAATAGTTTCTGCATGCAGGGGGGAAGGAGATATTTTGTTATAACATGATTTCTGTTGTTGTGATAGGCTGTCGGGGGGAAGCTGAATGAGCGATCCCTGATAAATATTCATCAGCGGAATATCCCCTTCTCTCCAATTTGCTTACTGTACAATATGTTTAAGGACATTCTTTCGGTGATGGAACTAAATTTCTTTAAATGCACTATCTAGCTTTGCCTCTTCAGGCCTCCCATTCGAGCTGTATGCCAGACTGTCCTTAAAGCTATGTGCTGCTAATGTTTCGGCTATCTTTTCTGCTCATTTCTTGACTTAAGGAGCCTATTTATCTTCCTTTAAATTGTATAAAGCGCAAGCAGATGACCTATGTAAGGTGCCACCTCTCGAGATTTTATAGGTTTATTATTCTAGTTATGTTTTAGTTACAATACTACTTATTCTATTCCATTGCTATTAAAATATATAATTTTTTGGTCATTTTTTCCTTTTTAAAATGGTTGTCTTTTTATCAATTTTAAAAGTTAATTTTTTAAAGTTATTTTTACTTATAAATATAATTTTTTAATTCTTTATTATGTTAGTAAAATTAATTAAGAATATAATTTAAAAAATATTCTTAATTTTTTCTCCTTAATTTAGGTAAAAAGGATAAAAAAAGTCTCATTTTTTGAAACTGGAGGAGGAGTAATTAATATTGAGTATTTTTTAAAGCATAAGGAGAATGCAAATACGAATGGCTTCTCCTCTTCCTTTTACATTTCAACCATGTTTCTCCCCCTCCGATTTGAAGCGCAGACCTCCTAATTAGAGTAAATGCATTCAAAGAGATGTTTCTGTTCCTTCACTAGGAGGATGGGAATGATGATGATGTTTTTCTTCTACGGGGATTTTGTCGTAGTGGCAGAATATCTTTTCCAACTTTACCCTTTATTCCACCAAACATTGAATTACTTGATTTAAATTTTGGAAATTATATTTTTGTCCTTTGAATCTTTAAATCAAATCAATTTAATGAGTTTCTTAATCCGTAAAAGCTCTAAATAATAAATAATGACAATTGGACGATATTGTCATTCAGATTATTTTCATTCCCTAGCGTCCTTTCTTTTTTCCAGTCCTATAATCTTAGGAAAACATATTTAATCGTAACAAGAATCAATAAAATTCAATTTAGGTTTTTGTCCAACAACAAAGAATTAGATTTATTTACATGAATTAATTAATTTCTCCGAACTCAAAGCAAGAAATTTTAATTTGAAGCCTCCGAAATTACTTTCTGGATGATCCCCACTTTCTTGTTCTTGTACAAATTATACCCGCATTTTCATGTGGAGGCTGTTGAATGGATTCCTTGCGCTAAGGAAATTGGTCTCTCTTCTTCTGCGTGGCATTCTGATGGTTCTTTCACGGTGGGTTTCTGTGAATTCTTGGATTGTTCCACTAAAACCTACACACGCTGTGTTTCATGCTATTGCAGAGGGATTGAGATTATGCCCGTAGAAGGTGTTTTTGGGTGGCCTTAGAAGATGGATATCATTATGTGATTCATCGGCAATATCTGGAACAAATGTATTTTCACATTACTCAAAAGTCTTTTGTGACGGTAGCAGGATGGCTGATTTCTTTGCTAACTTTAGCTGTGAGTCTCAAGCATTGTGCACATTCCAAACCTATTCTTCCTTGCCTTCTTTTGCGTGAGGTCTCTGCGCTTAGATGAGCACAAATTTCCCTCAATTAGGGTTTGCCGCGGAGTATTCATTTTTGAGAGTATTCTCTTGCTGTCTTTCATGCGTTCTTGCTAGTGGATTTATTTATACTTTTTGTTTCTTCAATTCTACCAAACGTAAGTTGTGGAGTTCCTTTCTTTCTTTCTTTCCTACCTATTCAAAAGGTAAGTTTCATTCCTTCAACTTTGTACTCTTTTATTTTACTTTAATAAACATGTAAGGATTCATGCTAAACTCTCAGCACTATCAAAAGTGGCTTTCATATAAAAAAAAAAAAAAGAGTGAGTTACATGCAAAAAAAGGTTAAGGAAGATCAAATATTCATTGAAGCACTTTCTATTGATTTGGCTAACTTTTTCTAGCATCCCACATGGAAACTCAAGTAAATTGGAGGCTTCTTACAACTATAAAAGGAAGCCTTCTCCCTTTTTGTATAGGATCCCAAAACATAGTCTTAATTATTTCTTTAGGTTATTATTTTTTCTCTTATCTTCTCACAAAATAATATTGGTGGTGTTCGAGGAATATGCAATATTAGCGAAACCTCGTTAATCTCTCGGTAATCTTTTATTTATTTTAATAGTCATTGTTGGGTATTGTACTTTTAATTATTTAGAAAAATATTGTCTAAGGAGGTTTGTATTTAAGCAGTCCGCTTGTGACCCTCCAATCTTTCCTGAAAATTTTTTTGGGATAATTTTTGGTAGAATATTTAACCTACTTAGATGTTTTGATTTGCTTTCGCAACAATTGGTATCAGAGCAAAAAGTTTTTTGAGTATGCTTTGTGGTTGCAGCTTAGACTAATCTTTCACGTCAGAAAGAAAACTCTTGGTTTATTGGCATTTTGCATTTGTTGGCCATTAAATTTTTTAGAGCGAAAATGGCAGAACCATCAAAGGTGATAGCATCCACTTCCACAATTTTGTTAAGAATAGCAATGACAAATACAAGATTTGCTATGGAGATTTTTTTATGGAATAGGACATTTCGGTATGTGGCAGGGTGAACTTCTAGATGCTTTATTTTAGCAAGGTCTAGATGTTGCCATTGAAGAAAGGAAACCCGATGAGTTTGATGAAAAAGAATGGAAGACTATCAATCGATTGGCATGTGGTACAATTCGATTGTGCTTATCAAGGGAGCAAAAATATGCATTTTCAAAGGAGACTTGCTTATAAATTATGGATGGCACTTGAAGAAAAATTCTTGAAGAAGAGCAGTCAAAATAAGCTTCACATGAACAAAAGATTGTTTCACTTCACTTATATTCATGGTACCACTATGAATGAACATGTCACCAATTTTAATCAGCTGGTTGCTGATTTGTTGAACCTGGACATGATCTTTTGTGATGAAGATTTGGCTTTGATGCTATTGGGATCACTTCCTGAGGAGTTTGAGTTTTTTGAGGTTACTCTACTCCATGGGAAGGTTGATGTGACTCTCACAAAAGTAACTTATGCATTACATAGTTACGAACTTTGAAAGAAAAAGAAAGGGAAGGCAAGTAGAGCAGCAAAAGAAGCATTGGTTGTGAGAAGTCGCTCTCAAAGCAGAAGTAGAGAGAAGAAGTGGAGATCAAAATCCAGACCAAGCAAAGATGAATGTGCCTTCTGTAGAGAAAAATGGCATTGGAAGAAAGACTGTCTAAAGTTGAAGACTAAGAGCAAGAATGAAAAAAGAAAAGCTATTGCAAGCTCAAATGTAGTTGAATGTGCTGATGAAGAATCAGATTTTTCACTGGTTATCATACCATCAACAAGTCATTCCAATACTTGGCTCTTGGATACAGGTTACAGCTATCATATGTGTCCAAATCAAGACTGGTTCTTTGAATTTAAAGAACTAGAAGGTAGAGTTGTGTACACTGCAAATGATATTCCTTGTGAAACATATGAAAAAAGCTCGATTCGTCTCAAGAATGATGATGGATCATTCAGAATTCTAAATAATGTCAGATATGTACCAAACTTGCAAAGAATCTCATTTCCGTGGGGACGCTAGAAGCAAAGGATTAATGAAGATCATATTTGGAGCATTAGTTGTACTAAAAGGAATTCGGAAGAGAAACAACTTGTATTACTATCAAGGAAGTGCAGTTATGAAGACATCATCAAATATTGCTGCTATGGATGATGAAGAGATAGATGCAACCAGGTTTTGGCATATGCGTTTGGGACATGCTGGTGACAAATCCTTGAAAAATTTATTGAATAAAGGATTATTGAAAAGAGTGCAAACTTGAAAATTGGAGTTCTGCGAGCACTGTGTCAAAGGAAAGTAGACGAGAGTAAAGTTCGCATTGCAATCCATAATACTAAGGACATTCTGGATTATGTCAATTTTGATATATGAGGTCCTTCCAAAACAGCTTCAATGGGAAGAAAGCATTACTATGTAACCTTTGCCGATGATTTTTCACGAAGAGTATGGGTGTACACTATGAAGAAAAAGGATGAAGTGTTAGACATTTTCCTTATTTGGAAAAAGATGGTGGAAAAACAAACGGAGAGAAAGATCAAATGTCTCTGAACAGATAATGGTAGAGAATACAAAAGTGATCAATTTTTTAAGATTTGTGCAGATGAAGGAATTGTACGACACTTCTCAGTTAGAAATACACCACAACAAAATAGGGTGACAGAACTCATGAACCGAACATTGCTGGAGAAAGTTCGCTGTATGTTATCCAATGTTGGGTTGGGCAACAATTTTGGGCTGAAGCTATTACTTATGTATGCCATCTCATTAATCGATTACCATCAACTGCTAATGATAGTAAAACTCCTTTGGAGAAATGGTCTGGAAAGCCTACTATTGATTATGACTCTTTACATGTATTTGGTTGCACTGCTTATAATCATGTAAAAGAATCAAAGCTAGACCCAGAGCTAAGAAGGCATTGTTCATAGGAATCACTACTGGAGTCAAAGGATATCGCCTATGGTGTCCTGAAAATAAAAGGATAATTTTAGCAGAGATGTTATTTTTGATGAGTCAAACATGTTGAAAAAGTGACAAATGAAATCTCTCAACAAGCGGATAAAGCTTTACAACAGGTGGACTTTAATAGAACTTTGAACCCAGTCAAAAAAGAAGATGGAGACACACCAGAGATAGATAAAGAGTCAAATGAAGAAGAGAGTCTAACTGATGAAACTCAACAGCAATAACAATCCCAGATGCAGTATGTACCAATTGCATTGAGAAAAGAAATGAGGACCATCAAAAGGCCTCTTCGCAATGATAATACAATAGCATGTGCAATCTCAATTGCAAATGATGGAATTCCTAGCACTTATCGTGAAGCCATTCAAGATGTTAATGGTGACAAGTGGAGGAATGCAATGGAAGAAGAAATGCAGTCCCTTGAGAAGAATCAAACATGGAAGCTAACAAGCTTACCAAAGGGGAATAAGGCAATTGGTTGTAAATGGATATATGCAAAGAAGAATGGATTTCCTAACAAGTCTGACATTCGTTACAAGGCAAGGTTGGTAGCTAAAGGCTATGCTCAAATAGAGGGAGTTGATTATAATGAAGTATTTTCTCCAGTTGTGAAACATTCCTCAATCAGAATCTTATTGGCCTTGATAGTACAATTGGATATGAAACTAGTTTAGATGGATGTGAAGACTGCATTTCTACATGGAGACTTATATGAGGAAGTCTATATGAGTCAGCCAGAGGGATTTAAAGTTCTAGGAAAGAAAAGTTGGTGTGTAAGCTTAACAAATCATTGTACAGATTAAAACAATCCCCAAGACAATGATACAAACAGTTTGAGAAGATCATGCAATGGCAAAAGTACACAAGAAGCAGGTATGATCATTGTGTATACTTTCACAAGCTACAAGATGAAACTTTCATATATCTTCTTCTATATGTTGACGATATATTGATAGTTTCAAAGAATAAAGAAGCATTTGAAAAGTTGAAGGCTTAACTTAATAAAGATTTTGAGATGAAGGATTTAGGAGAAGCAAAAAGGATTCTTGGTATGGAGATATGCAGAGACAGAAAATTGGGAGACTCTACTTAACTTAGAAAGAATATCTGAGAAAAGTACTAGAGTGCTTTGGCATGAATGAACAATCAAAGTCTATTGGTACCTCCCTTGCTCCTCATTTTAAGCTTAGTGCATCTTTATCTCCAAAGAATGATGCGGAACGGGAATACATGTCAAAGGTTCCTTATGCAAATGCTATTGCTAGCTTGATGTATGCTATGGTGTGTACAAAGCCTGACATTTCACAAGCAATTAGAGTTGTAAGCAGGTATATGCATAATCCCGGTAAGGAACATTGGCAAGATGTGAAATGGACTCTACGACATATTATCAAAATCGTAGATGTTGGTTTAATGTTTCAGCATGATAAGGATGATGGTTAATTGGTAGTTGGATACTGTGACACAGATTATGCTGGTGATTTGGACAAGTGTCGATCAACGACATGTTATGTGTTTACTTTAACCAAAGCACCAGTTAGTTGAAAGTCTACTTACAAACAACAGTGGTTCTATCTACAACAGAAGCAGAGTATAGGACAGTTACTGAGGCTGTTAAAGAGGCAATTTAGCTTCAAGGATTGCTTGATGAACTAGGAGTAAGACAAAAGCATGTCAGAGTACATTGTGATAGTTAAAGTGCTATTCATTTAGCAAAGAGCCAAGTTTATTATGCAAGGACGAAGCACAACAATGTCAAGTATCACTTCATTAGAGAAATTCTGGAAGATGGTCAAGTATCCACCCAGAAGATTAAGAGTACTGAAAATCTTGCAAACATGATGACAAAGGTGGTAACATTTATCAAGTTCAATCATTGCTTGGACTTGATAAATGTTTTGCAAATTTGAAGTTTGGCGCTTTTGAAGTGCATTGGAAGACACTACAAATATGACTATTTGTGATGAGTTTTGAAGAGTACAAAGAAAATTCGCCAAGGTGGAGATTTATTGATTTGGCTAACTTTTTCTAGCATCCCACATGGAAACTCAAGTAAATTGGAGGCTTCCTTACAACTATAAACGGAAGCCTCCTCCCCCTTTGTATAGCATCCCAAAACATAGCATTGATTACTTCTTTAGGCTATTGTTTTCTCTTTTATCTTCTCACAAAATAATATTGGTGGTGTTTTCAAGGAATAGGCAATATTAGCCGAACTTCGTTAATTTTTCGGTGTTCTTTTATTTATTTTAATAGCCATTGTTGGATATTGTACTTTTAATTATCTAAAAAAATTTTGTCTAAGGAGGTTGGTATTTAAGCGGTTCGCATGTGACCCTCCAATCTTTTCTGAAATTTTTTTTGGAATAATTTTTGGTAAAATACTTAACCTACTTGGTGTTTTGATTTGCTTCAGCAACACTTTTTCTTTTGGAAATGATAAGAAGGATGTCAGTGAAGAGAGAGAATGTGATGTTTAATGAACATGTAACATTCGTTAATAATGAAAAATCATTTGTATTCGAAAAATTCAGTTTCCAAAAATTTAAAAACCTTTCAAAATGAAGAACAATCCATTTTACAGTAGAAAGAAGCTCAAATAACAGGATAAATAATTGCAATTCTAACATGAGTACTGTACGTGTGTAGTGCTTGTTCCTATGAGAAAAAGAAAAAGAAAAACAAATTGTG
Organism: Rauvolfia tetraphylla; assembly: GCA_030512225.1. NCBI lineage: Eukaryota > Viridiplantae > Streptophyta > Magnoliopsida > Gentianales > Apocynaceae > Rauvolfia > Rauvolfia tetraphylla. Next base: position 2,667,943 of record JAJQKT010000004.1, on the reverse strand, counting down.
GAAAAATTAATTATGAATGAATCAATCGCATGTACTAATACATCGGTACAAAGATCCCAAATATGGTAAATTAGTAACAAAGATTTATAGTTTTCATTTTGAGTTACAAATTTGAATAAGTTCATCATAAATTAAGCATCTTTTTAATTTTAAAAATAAAAAGAAGGATGAACATTTAACAATTTTTGGGCTTTCGATGATGGATTGCCTTTTATACAAAATTAATAATCAAATTTGATATTTTTAAATAAAATACTCCTAATATTCACTGCTAAAAAGCCTTGCAACCATGTTCCCTTTACGTACATAATCTACGGGAGCTAGGTAATATCTCATCTGGCTTTTGATGATGAGTTAACCACTGTAATAAGTATTAGTCAAATTTGACATTTTTGAATAAACTAGTAAAAGTGAATTCTAGGGGAAGAAGCTCCTCTCTAGTGTTGAAAATTAATAATTGAGATTTAGTAGTGATTGTGAGTTGTTCCGTTATTATTTTTTACACTATTGGTAGAGCTCTGTTGTTTTTCTATGTTTGAATCTTAGTAAAATTGAAGTACTGCACAAATACATAATTAATAAATTTCAATCGTTAAGTTTTAATTGGAAGATCTTTAGATATTTTAAACACCGGGGAGAATCCTCTCCCCTTCTAGGGAAAGTTGCCATGGTTCTCCCTTTTCATGCAGAAATCAACTAAGGCTAGATGAACTTCTTCGACCATGCAGCTATAAATATTTTGCCTTTACTCACTATCCCCATCTGTTCATCCATATAGAACTAGGTTCCCTTTCGAAGTCTCTCTCTCTTCTCTTCTCCTTTCTCTCTCTAAGCTTCCGTTCTACTTCTTCGAAGCTGCGATTCTTCTCTTTTCGGTGCATTTTTTCTCTTTCAACTGGACTGAGACATCAACCAGTTTGGCAAAATGGAAATCAACAAAATTGAGAATGCTAATGCCAGGTTACTAGTTTTGCATGAAATCTGACGAACTTTCTAACTTACTTGTGCTAACTACGTTTGTATCCATTGCCTTTCTTACCCATGGATTCTCTGTTGTTGTTTATAGATTTGCATGTGTTTTTTGTTTATGATTTTTGCTTGTTCTATGATTATTCATTTCCCATTCTCATTCCTTGATGTTTAATTGGTAGAAGTGAGATACATAGATGGGCTTGCATGTAGTGAATAATATTAGCTAACAAGTTTAGTAATTTTTTATTTGTTAATTTAACTAAACAAATAGGTAAAGCTGTTTTTACTGAAGAAGAGAAAACCTTTAGTTTGATTTGATCATTCTTTTTTCACCATTTTTTCCCGAGTTGTGCATCATGATTTGATAGAGACGATTAAAGGCTTTTCTCTTGGTTAATTTGTAAATAGTTAAGACTAGTGACCTTTAACTCTGAGAAAATGTTTGCCTTCAATGAATATGTAATTGTTAATGGCAATACATTTGAAGATTATGTACCGCTTTGATGCACTTTCACCGTCAACTGCACTCCTTCTTTCCTTCTTTCTTTAATTTGCTCCAATTAGCAGACAACTGATTATCGCTCATTAATTTTGAAAAACATTTTGTTTATCCTAATGGCAACAACATACTCCTATTTTTATGATGGATTGAATGATGTCATTCCCACCGATTCTTCTTTGTCGGGATCATACGTGTTGATTTCATGTGTTTTTGTAACGCGTTCTTTTAAGATATTGATAAACTATCTACCTATTTTGAATTATCGAGTTTCTTTTGTCTATATTATACGTGTGAATTATATATTCTTATAATGGTCTCTTTTGAGCCATGTGTAAAGTTTCCGCCTACTTTTAGCGGTTGATTATCCTTCGCCTATGTTGTGCGCATTGATTCTATGTTTTTGTAATGCTTTCTTTTGGACATGCATCCCCCGCCTGCCTTGGGTGCTATATGAATGTTATTGAACTAATGCTCTTTTGCTTACTTTTGTACACTGCATTGAAACTGCTAATATCATTAAGGAAATTTTTACTTCGTTTTATAGATTTTTGTTTAAGTAGTCTTTGACTTCAATTCTTATTACTTTCATATAATACAGAATGCAGCCAATACGGCCAGGATACAGTAAGTTTGTAGGCTCCGCATGGAATTCTACATCAGAACATGAGTTAAAGGTACAACAGTAACTTTTTCTTTTGAGCTAATCTTGGTCGTTTGATTGCTTGTTCTCTGCACTCTTTTACATTTTCAATACAGTGGATTGGCTAATTTCCTCAGAAAGAAGGAAGTTCGAAATGACGAACGAATCAATTCTGAAGGAAACAAAAAACTAGATCAGATGAATTGGAGGTTTTGGAGGAGAATGACAGGGGATTATTGCTAAGGAATGGTTCTGAATTCTGTAGAGAATGACGAGAAATCTAGAAATTGATAATACAACATGCATATTTAATCTATCAGTAAAAACTCTTGTTTTGGCTTTAATCAATCGCTGATTTGTGTGCTAGCAAGATTACTTTGATAACTTTTCCTTCTGATAAAACTTAATTTGGGATTGAAGAGCTGCTTTTCTTTATTCTCAAACAATTTTCCAGTTGAAGCAGAAAACTGGGAAAGCAGATTTTCTTAAGGAGGAAATTTTAGAGCTCAAACAGGAACAGTTGTACGTTTAATTTACTACTATTATTATTATTATTTTGTAGTGATTGGAAGAACTACTTCTCTATTCCAAATTAGTACCGGCCAAAAAGATCTTAGTTTTTTTTTTTTTTTTGCCTTAAATTTGTAGGAACCTGGTAACTGAGGACCTAAATAGAATGGGATTCAATGAACTAGAGCAGCTGGAAAGAAAAATGAAAGAAGGCTTAAAATCTTTGAACACATGGAAGGTTGGTAGTTCTAATTTTCTTTCTTCCATGCAGTATAAGTTAATTGGTTTTCTTGAATGAGATCTTTTTTCTTCCTTAAGCATTCTCACTGCTGTATTTTGCTTCAAATATGTAATCTTAGCGGATCAAGTAACATGGAAAAGTTTAGGATAAGTGGTGGGACTGAGGATATGTGGTAGAACTTTGATATTGCAAAATGACTTTGAACATTAGTAATCTAAGGGGTTGGGGTGTCCAGAGGAGGATTGACCTTGAATATAATGCAATTTAGAATTGATGATATAAAATCTGTAACTTTTGCAGCTGAAGAATGATGCAAATATTAGTAAGGACGAAATCTTGAATCTCAAACTGAAACAATTGTACGTTTTAATTTCGTTAGTTATTTAAAATTTCAGTCTAAGATTCCAAAGAACCAGAAATCATCCTAGTAATGCTTTCTTCATGGCCTCAAATCTTCAGGCGGCAGCTGGTTAAGGACCTTCATGGAATGGGATTACATGAACTAGAGCAATTAGAAAAAGAACCAAAGACTGGCATCCTCTCTGTGTGGGCTTGGAAGGTTGGCTTTTCTCATTTTCTTTCTTTCATTCAGTGCTAGTTAACTCGAGGAAATGAGATCCCTTTTCTTCAGAAAGTCTTCTTACTGCAATTTTCTTAGTCTCAGGAAAGGATGGAACAGAGAGAGGATCAAAATATGCATTTGATTGATTTTGTTTTTAAGACATTTAATCTGATATCGTTCAAAATTCAGACAGAAAAGCCTCGAGGGTCCCACCTGGCAACTGTTCCTCCAGCTCCAGTTTGTTTTGGATACAATCCATGTGATCAAAGGAAAGACACATTTCTGAAAAACATTTCTCTACCAGCTAAGAACAATGAGAGTCCCAATGCAATAAGTGATGGTGGTGCTGAGGATGATTATCAGTATGATAAGGCCTTGTATTGGTGGCGTTTTAGATGCCTCGTGCTGGTTATCTGTGTTTGTTTCCTTCTTGTATTTCTTCCGGTGCTACTGTTTTAAAATTTTCGTAAGTTTTTATGTATGTATATGTATCATATTTGATAAGATTTCGAATAATAATCGTCCCATAATCAGGAAATTATACTAAAAATTTTCCAGTTTTGGTATTCATCTGTAGGCAATTTCAAAACTAATTTTACTTGGCCAAATTACAATAAAGGCATGGTTCATTTTTGTAATTGGAATATTTTTGGGTTAGTACACCAATGATGGCAAACAATAGAAGGTTTGTAACTCCCACAGTTTACATAATAGCTATATAATGAATAAGAATTTAGCGCAGTATCCTTCTTTTCCAAACTAGAGACGACCATGAATTTCTTTTCAATGTCTTCGGTGTCTTTCTTACTACTAGTATAATGTCGAAGTAAGAAATTTAGTTTTTCCCCTTTTTAGCTGAAAGTGCAAACTGTAGTGTATAGATTTTCCAAGCCTTTTCTAGTTTGCCTGAAGGCAACACACAAACTTTCAACTCAAAATTTACGAAGCCCTACGGCAAGAATTATCTTTGCAGATCGTGCACTTGGTTAGCTTTTCTTCTTGCATCCTAATCAAGTCAAACCTGTTTATAATTAAAAAAGAGGCATTCTCTTATGATGATTTGATTTGCGATCATGAATGCTTCCAATCCTTGTTGCATATAAAATTTGTTGTTCGACGTGAATAGTCTAAGTTTGGAACTAGTTCAACATCCAAAGAGTATCACATATTCTTACTTGTATTCATTTTGGTTTTTTCTTTAAATGGGATCTATTGTCATAAAGATGTATAAGGGAATCAACAAGTGTAACATATAATTGCACCGAAGTCCTAAATTAGCAAACACATACTACTACTTTAGTAAATTGATGCCTTATCAGAAGGAATTTCAATCAATATCTGGACAGGATTTGCTCTTGTTAAGCATTAATCTCAAAGCATCGAATTAATAATCAGAAAGATCAATATTCATATCAAAATGTTGACATCTTATGTTAAAGACACTACAATAAAAATTAAGCAGAAAAAAAATCATTAACCTAATTGGTTTAATGGTTTACCTCCAATGCATGTAGATCATTTGAAATGAACATTAAGATTTTAATGTTATCACGTTTATCTTTTCTTCTCCCTGAGCAGGAAGGATGCATTGACCATGTCACCAAACCATTGTTCATTTATTTACATACAAACAGCCTTTCACGATAATGTTCATTCAAAGGACATACACAATATATGATAGGTAATACTCATTCAAAAGACAACATTTTTTTTTGGGGTTGATCAATCTGTTTTGATCCTAAAATTTTGATAATCATCATAAAAAGATGCCTTTTGAGGTTGACAATACGTGTGAATAGTAACCACAATTTCTATGAACCTTAACCATCAAACCTTTGTGCAAATTTAGCATTTATTGATGCTTTTTATACATAATTTATTAGTTTTGTAGCTGATCTGAGACAAAATTATATCACTACAAGAAAACATGCAATTAGCAACGAAAAATTCTGTCGCTAATTTTGCGATGACTTAGCAAGGAAAAAGCTACTAATGCCATATTTTGACAAAAATACAAATTCGTCGCTAATCCCTCGCAAATTTACAAGAGATTAGCGATTGATTTTTTTAAAATTTTTTTCTAGGCATCTGTCACAAATTTGCTAGGGATTAGCAACGAAACAGTAATTTTGAAATAAAATTTTAATTTTTACTTTTTAGTAGAGTCTTCGTTGCTAATCCTTCACAAATTTGTGATGGAGAGTCTAGTAAAAAATAAATTTAATTTTTTAAGAAATTATTTTTCCGTCACTACTTCCTCGCAAATTTACAAAAGATTAGCGATGGAAAAGTATTTTCTAAATTTTTTTCTATTTTCGTCACTAATCCCTTGCAACTTTACGAGAGATTAGCAACGGAATAGTATTTTCTAAATTAAGATTTTTTTTATTTTTATTTGGTTCAGTAATATTATTTTTTTACTTGACATGAAAAATATAAATTGAAGTAAAATAAACTATATTGAATAAAAGATATCAATTACTAAGTAAAATTATTCCTATATAGCATACATGTAATAAACCATACAAAAATATAAGTATAATATATTAATAACACATATATGTAAGATAATATATATAAGTATAACATAAGTATAATATAGTATATATGTATAGTATATATGTGTAGAAATAGACATATATATTAGCATTGTCAAAACAGGGCCATAGCCTGCGGGCTGGCCCTATTGACAATATACATGGACGGGCTGGACGTAGTTTGTCCAGGCCTGTTTAAATGTGGGCCTATTTGGTGGCCTGGAGTGGGTTGGGCTGCGGTTTTCTTTCGGTTTTTTTTTGTTAAAGTTAATTTTTAGTTTAGTAAGAAAAAACCCTTTCAGCTACACTTTTTCCTCCCTTTTGGGGTGGAGAAAGAGGACAAGTAAGAAGTCTTATTTGAACAAATCAATCCTAGAAATAATACTATTAAGGAAGTCTAATCCAATGGGAATTCCATGAAGGAGGGGATTACGATATACCTAAAAGAGAAGATGAAAATTTTCAGAGCTTGCCTTCTCATTCTCTTGCCCAACAATATGACCAACAATGGCTTCCATGGGACATAATACACCACCATAGCCTTTTCTCAGTCTCCATCACCACATGCACATCCTCACCCTCACCGCCTTCTCTCCAACATCTCCAGCTACACTTCCACCTCCTTCACCATCCATGCTGCACCGATATCAGATTGCTTCAGTGCTGCTGGCATAGGTGAAGTGAAGAAGAAGAGAAAGGGAAAAAATTATCCAGGGAAGTGGCAAAGGAGAAGGAAGAAGAAAGAAAGAGAAACACATGTAAAAATAGGAGAAAGAGAGGAAGCAATCGAGGAGAAAGAAGTGCAAGACAAGGGAGTAGCAGCTAAGTCGCAAAAAATTCTCCATTTGAAAGGCTGACAAGAGAGAGGGACTAGAGTGGAGACCTCAAATTTTCCTCCTCAATCTCAACCATTAATTGAGTTATCCAATGGTTAAATTTTCTCTCTAGAAAGATCTGTTGAAACTCAACATATGAACTCATTATGGAAATGCCTTGTCTCTCCAAAACAATTATGAATCCAACAACTGACATAGATTGATTTCACCCGATGGTCAAATTTTTACCAAAGATTGCCATTCCAATTGTCAAATCTCAACCCTTTATTTCACAATCCAATAGTTTAATTTCACCCCAAGATAAAGACAAAGCCAAATCAATTGTAAACTGCACAAGATCCTCACAAGAGAATTAGTATATTGGTAGATTAAACACAAAACAATAGAGCATTTTCTGAATTTTAACCAAATGATAGAACACGAGAATCTCTTTCAGAAGAGACTTGATAGGGTGATGTATTGGTAAACCTCCACATATGTAAAGTATAGTACCAGCTAACTAGTGTAGAGTTGTACTCTTACGGTAGTAATCTTAACAACTATACTTGGTTTAATCTCTTGAACTATTACAACTTAAAAGAAACTTTGACTTCAATCACAAAAAATAGAAAAAAAAAGAAGAGCAAGAAGTATTACTGGTAATTTACCTGAAGGCAACTTACAAACTTCTAGTTGAAATTATAATAAGCCCTACTGTGCGTTTCTATTTTGTAATTATCTCTGCAGATCATGCCCTTTCTTTAGGTTCTCTTTATGCTATTGTCAAATTTATCAGATAAAATTGTAACAACTTTTTGCATCACAAGTCAACCCAAACGTGCTTTTGACTAACTTTGTTCAGATGATAATTAATCACACCACATATATAGAAAGAGTCATAAATTACATTGATCTATATGTGAAGAAGATAGGAAAAAAAAGAACCACATAAACAAAGATTGCCATTTATAACATCTGACTACGCCCATCAAAAATTTGAAGCATTGACTGTCACGCCCCGTGCCCACGGGCTCGAGCGCGAGACTCATGGGTTTGGCAGCATCCACAGCCAACTACTTGACAACTGTCCTCGCTATGCCAAAATGGATATCCCAAGTTGATAGTGAGTACTTAGGTCCATGTTCATATACAGAGCACTTTACTTACAGTTATCCCATGTGGGATTGGAGGCATCACATACACCACTCCATAAGGCCCTAGCATCCTCGCTAGGCACCCTAGAACAGAATTAGCGCTAAGCGCCCAGAATAGAATCATTGGCCTAGGACCAAACCGCTCTGATACCATAATGTCGCGCCCCGTGCCCGCAGGACCGAGCGCGCAACTCATGGGCCTGGCAGCACCCACAGCCAACTACTTGGCAACCGTCCTCGCTATGCCAAAATGGATATCCCAAGTTGACAGTGAGTACTTAGACCCATATTCATATATAGAGCACTTTACTTACAGTTATCTCATATGGGATTGGGGGTATCACATACACCCCTCCTTAAGGCCTTAGCATCATCGCTAGGTACCTCAGAACAGAATTAGCACTAAGCGTCCAGAAGAGAATCATTGGCCTAGGACCAAACCGCTCTGATACCATAATATCGCGCCCCGTGGCCGCAGGCCCGAGCGTGCAACTCATGGGCCTAGCAGCACCCACAACCAACTACTTAAACCTGGCTTTGATACCACTAAATGTCACGCCCCGAATCCGGGTTAAAGACCCAATACCCGAAACGCAACATGACCGTACTCCCAAACTGGAATTCAGGAACACAAGGTCCTTACCATCAGAGAAAACTAACTTCATCAAATTAATTCAAATAATACTAGGATAAGTACCGCATAGTTTTAAACTGCAAAAGGGAAATTCAACAGAACATCTCAAATTGTTTTTCTTTTATTACAACCATCTCAAACACTGTTCCTCAATGTCAATCGACTTTTGGCTAAACCTCAACCCACCTTCAGTTCCTGATATCGCCTTCTAGTATTCCTCGTCGAAATTATCAAAGTCTTCAGAATCGTTCTCTGAAATATAATCGGATAAGGGGTTAGCTATCACTCAGTAAGTAAATAAATCCCCTATCTAAACAATAATCAACATATTTGTATATATATATAGGATAAAATCAGGTTCTAAAAAATCTCTCTTTTTTTTAATAGAATTCAGTAATAATAATTTTTTAAAAAAAAACAAGAAACATAGTAGAAATATTTTTTTAAAAAAAATAAAATTGGGCTGTCCAAGTAACAGTCCATGAATATATATATATATATTCTTACCATTTGGGCTACCAAATAACAATCTATAGCAGAGCCCAACATTTAGAGATTCCACGTGGCTCAAATATGACTGCCAAATTAACAACCAATGGCAGGTCTCAATATCTATAAATTTCGTGTGGCTCAGATATCTACTGGGCTCTGACGGCCCAACCCAATTGCTAGCTATCAACCCAACTACTGGCTAGCCCAAGAGCATTGTAGCCAAGCCAATTTTCTATTGAGCTTGTACCGAAACAAGGCAACCGTTGTAAGGTGCAATCGTAGCATTAATATTATATTTTTCTTGCCACAGGGACTAAATCACAGACCAATGCCATTCTCTTTCAATTCACACTGTACTATTCAATCAAATAATTGCCCTTTTATTGGGCAAAACAGTAGCAATTTGAAATCAATTTTTTTTTCCTTTTGCGGTTTCCTCTGAACCACAACACAGAGACCGTTCACTGCAATTTCTTTCAGAAATCTCTCTCTATTCACAGAACAGTGACTCCCAAGTTGCAGAATTTTCTTTTTCCCCACATCACAAAAGAGGATTTTACCACAAATAATGCTTTCCAAGTAACAACAATTTATGCAATAGATCATTGTTCATATATACATACATACATATAACACAAAATGAAATAAGAACAAAGATAAAAAGAAATAAGAGATAATTAATACTATAATGGGCTTCAAATAATCTCATTAGGGTGGTCAGGACAGGACAGAACAAAAATTTTCTCATCACGAGGATCAGAACAGAACAGAACAGAATCGCTTTACAGGATATTCTCAATGACCAAACAGATTATTAAAATCATGAACAAATGATCTATTTTATGCAGAAATATTATAGACATAAATCGTGCATACGTTACTATTATGATTATTATTATTAGGTTCGGATAGAGGGACTAAATCACTTACCTAAAAATTTCTGATTCTAAACTATGTACCTCCTGCTATTCCCTCCTAATGCTCTCCATCTACCTCTTCGCTAGTAGAATTCGGTGTCTGTCCCTGGCCGGTATCGACTCTCTCACGTTCGCCGTTAGCAGCAGCCGCCGCTGAAAGAATCCTTTCGTTAGCCGTACATCTAACCCTAAAAGAGTTTCCTAACCCTAATGAACTTTTTATATAACTAATTTTTTTAAATTGCAACTAAGCTCCCCAATAACGTAATTATTTCATTTATTATTATTTTCATCAATCGCTATAAATTGGACCGGATCTTACATTCTACCCCCCTAATAGAAAGTTTCGTCCTCGAAACTTACGAACCTTGCTCGATGAAGAAGTGTGGATAATTCTTCTTTACTTCTTCCTCCAATTCCCACTTTACTTCCCTTGAAGTATGGTTTGACCATTGGACCTTGACATAAGGTATACTCCTACGTCTTAATACTTGGTCCTTCCGATCTACAATTCGCAGTGGGTACTCTGTATACGATAAGTCTTCACGCACATGTAATGGTTCTTCCTCCAACACATGCTCGGGGTCCGATACGTATTGTCTCAGCTGAGATACGTGGAACACGTCATGGACTCTTGATAGGACCGGTGGTAAAGTAAGGCGATATGCAACATCTCCTACCTTTTCTAGGATCTCGAACGGTCCAATATACTGCGGACTCAATTTATCATTCCTGCCAAAACGCATAACTCCTTTCGTCGGTGATACTCGTAAATATACTTTTTCTCCGCACTCAAGATTTAAAGGCCTCCTCTTAAGGTCAGCCCAACTCTTTTGCTGATCTTGTGCCACTTTAAGCCGTTCCCGAATTACTAACACTTTTTCCTGGGTAAGTTGTACAAGTTCTGGACCAGTAATCAATTTCTCTCCTACTTCATCCCAACAAGTAGGTGATCTACACTTCCTTCCGTACAAAACTTCATAAGGGGCCATCCCTATGCTAGCTTGGTAGCTATTGTTGTATGAAAATTCAATAAGCATTAAATAGTCTATCCAACTCCCCTTAAAATCAAGGATACAGGCTCGCAACATATCTTCTAAGGTCCGAATCATTCTTTCAGATTGCCCATCCGTTTGAGGATGGAAAGCAGTACTGAGAGCTAGTGTAGTCCCCATTGCTTGACTAAAACTTTTTCAGAATCGGGAGACGAATCGGGGATCCCTATCATACACGATACTTACAGGGACTCCATGAAGCCAAACTATTGTCTCCATATACAATTTAACTAATTCGTCCATGCTAGCTGTAACTTTCATAGGTAAAAAGTAAGTAGATTTCGTTAACCTATCCACAACCACCCAGATAGTATCCTTCCCATTCTTCACTTTAGGTAACCCTATGACGAAATCCATAGTGATATGTTCCTATTTTCATACAGGAATCTCTAATGGCTTAAGCAAACCCCCTGGGCATTGATGCTCTGTTTTCACTTGCTGACACACCAAACACCTTGATACATATTCTACTATCTCTCGTTTCATCCCACTCCACCAAAAATATTATTTTAGATCTCGATACATCTTAGTTCCACCGGGATGGATAGAAAGCCTGGAGTTATGAGCTTCACTTAAAACTTTTCTTTTCACTTCTGCACTCCTAGGTACGCAGAGTCTTTCACGAAACCACAAACTCCGTCATTACGAATTCCAAAGTCAATTTGAGAACTTTTTCTTACCCCTCCTTTTATTTTCTTCAGTTCCTCATCATTCTCCTGAGCAGCTTTGATGTGTTTGATTAAGGTCGGTTGCGCCACCAGAGTTGCTAAGTATTCCCTAGTTGACTCTATTGTCTCGACCCCTAACCTTTCCAACTCAAAAGTTAGTTGCTCCTGTTGCGTAATCAAAGCTGATAAATTCCCTGTAATTTTACGGCTCAGAGCGTCTGCAACCTTGTTAGCTTTTCCGGGATGATAACTTATTTTCAAATCATAATCCTTAAGTAACTCTAGCCATCAACGTTGTCACATGTTTAATTCTTTCTCTGTAAAGATGTATTTTAGACTCTTATGGTCATTAAATATTTCGCACTGCTCCCCATACAAATAGTGCCTCCATATTTTCAAAGCAAAGATGACCGCCGCTAATTTCAAATCATGCGTCGGATAATTTTGCTCATAAGGTTTTAACTGTCGTGATGCATACGAGATCACGCGATCGTTTTGCATTAAAACACATCCTAACCCATTCTTCGAAGCATTACTGTAGATCGTAAATCCCCCCGATTCAGTTGGCAAGGTTAAGACTGGTGATGTAACCAATTTTTGTTTCAGAGTTTGAAAACTCTCTTCACAAGCTGGACTCCAAACAAATTTTATGCCTTTTTGTGTCAGCTGAATCAAGGGTGTTGCAATTCTCGCAAAATTTTCTACAAAATTTCGATAGTAACCTGCTAATCCCAAGAAACTACATATTGCAGTAACATTAGTAGGTCTTGGCCAATCTACCACGGACTCTATTTTCTTGGGATCAACCGATATCCCAACTTCTGATATTACGTGTCCTAAAAATGTTACACTTTTTAACCAGAATTCACACTTGCTGAGTTTAGCGAAGAGCTTCTTCTCTCTCAGGGTTTGTAACACGATTTGAAGATGTTCAACTTGTTCTTCCTCAGAAGAGGAATATACCAAGATATCGTCTATAAAGACAACGACGAACTTATCCAAAAATGGCTTAAATATTCTATTCATCAAGTCCATGAACGCTGCTGGAGCATTTGTCAAACCGAAAGGCATCACCAAAAACTCGTAATGCCCATAACGAGTTCTAAATGCACTTTTTAGAATGTCCTCCTTCTTAATTCTAAGTTGATGATAACCCGACCGTAAGTCAATTTTAGAAAATACTTTGGCTTCCTTAAGTTGATCAAACAAATCATCAATCCTAGGCAGTGGATATCTATTCTTGATGGTGATCTTATTAAGTTCCCTGTAGTCTATACATAGTCTCATACTCCTATCTTTTTTCTTAACGAACAATACTGGTGCTCCACAAGGTGACACACTCGGTCGGATAAATTTCATATCCAGAAGTTCCTGAAGTTTGATTTTTAACTCCCTCAGTCCTGCAGGAGCCATCTTATAGGGTGCTTTCAATATCGGTTCCATTCCTGGAGTCAGATTAATTTCAAACTCAATCTCTCTCTCTGGGGGTAATCCTGGCAATGTCTCAGGAAATACGTCTAGATACTCCTTGACTACTGAAATTTCTTCTAATTTCAGGCTATCCATCTTTTCTTCAATTGCATAAGCGAGATAGCCAATACAACCCTTTCTCAACAACCGGTAAGTTCAAACAGAAGAAATTACAGGTGGTACGGTACTCCTCTGCCCTTTAGTTCCACTTTGGAAAAAGAACTCTTCTCTGCCTGGAATAGCAAACCTTACTTTCTTTCCCCGACAATCCACAATTGCATAATTCATAGATAACCAATCCATTCCTAAAATTATGTCAAAATCTCTCATGGGAATTTATATTAGGTCTGCCATGAGTTTGTTCTCCCCAATTTCTAGTGTTACTCCTCTATGCACGTACTTAGAAATTAATATTTTATCACTAGGAATCGACACATGGTACGGATTATCTAAAGGAACAGGTTCCAATTTGAGAGTCTTAGAAAAGCTATTAGAAATAAAAGAGTGCGACGCTCCGCAATCAAATAATACATAAGCAGGTACAAGATTAATTGATATTATACCTGTTACCACATCCTCTGCTGCTTCCGCTTCTTCCTCAGTGAGTGCGAATACCCTAGCATTAGATTTTTACTGTGGGTCTGTCGATCGCACAGGGTTTGGTGCTGGCAAAGGACATTCACTAACCTTGTGTCCTATATTGCCACATCGAAAGCATGCACCGGAGTTCTATCGGCATTCCCCACTATGGACTCGATGACAGGTTCTACATTCTCCTGGTAACACTCCCGTGGATATATTAAGCGGAGGGGGTGGTTGCCCCTTATTTGCCTGCTGGAATCTACTTGAAGTTCCTGCACCTTGACCCTGACGGTTCATAGGCCTCGGTCTTTTCCTGTCGCATTCATTATCACCTCTTCTAATCTCAGCCTCCACTCGAAGACTCGTCTCATATGCCTCCTCAAAATTTCGATGACGCACTGCTGCCATCCTTGCCCTAATCCTAGAGTGTAATCCCCGAGTGAACCTTAGCACCTTCATGTTAGTATCGCTCATGATCGCCCTAGTGTATTTTTCGAGGGCATTAAACTTCCCGACATATTCTGACACTGTCATATTATCCGCTTGTACCAAATCAAAGAATTGACTTTGCTTCTCCAATCTTAGTGTTTCCGGAAAATAATAGTCCAGAAACACTTTCTTGAACGTTTCCCATGTCAGGTGGTGTCCTAGTGTTGCGTAAATTGGTGCTGCCGCGCTACTCCACCATTTTTCTGCCTCACCTACTAGGAAAGGTAACACTACCCTTGCTTTTATATCATCTGGTACGTCCATTATATCATCTGGTACGTCCCTTGCTTTTACATCTGTTGAGTTCAACCTCCCGAAGCCACTTCTCAGCAGCTTCTGGGTCAGCACTCCCTACGAAGGTGGGTACGCTTGCTTTCTTCATCCGTTCGTAAATAGCCCCAGCACTATATGTGCTCCTTTGGACTGGTGGTGGAGCATGTTGCTGTTGTTATTGTACCCTCTGCTGGTCCTCTAATATACGTTGTTGATTCTGCACCACTTGAGCCAGTAGATTAATAGTAGCGGATAGTTCTGGTGGAATTACAGAAGGAGAAGCCCTAACAACTTCAGGTTGGTTAGTTTGACCCTGGTCAGTCCTTCCTTGAGAACGAGTTCGTCTCCCCCATTGGGCAAGAGGTACTTCTGTCTCTTCCCTAGTATTAACATTCACTTCAGGTATCTCTCCAACTTGCCCACGTCGATTGCGGTTCGCCATCTATACATTGATGTATGATTATTAACATAAGTCCTAGATCGATATCCTAATAATACCATTAAGTCTAATATTAATTGTACTTTGGTTGACAATGCGAAGCTCATAAAGTAACAATTCTAGTAAAGAGAATTTGATATCTTATTTCAGATTTGATTCCACATAGAGTAAAACAAAAGTAAGAAAGGAAACAAAACCCCAACAGAACTTCAAAATAGATTAGGCATGTTTCTTATAATCCAAGTGACCCGTCAGTACTTATTTGCAATAACTAACTAGCAAAGAAAATATCTAACTAATTTCCAGTGACAGTTGATCTGGTATTCGACATTGTTGTCATTCTCTTCCTCTGGCTCTAATAGTTGAATCATAACGTTCAAGGCATGATTTTGCTCCCTTAGTTCGTTTCATTGTTGTAACAGTTCTTGGCTCATTTGTCGATACCTATCTCTATCTTGAGTCATCCATTCTAATCTTGCGTGGCCCTGATCTCTATCCTCTCTAATTTGCTGCAGTGTTGTACGGACCCGATCAGCCTCATCCTTTATCCGGTCGCACTCGACTTTAATAGTGTCTCTCTCCCTAACTACATGGTCTCTCTCGCGTCTAGCTTCGTTTAGATAATAATCATAATATCTACTATGCTTTGATGCTTGTTCTAGGTGCATATCCATCACCTCTAATCTTCGCCTTAACTCCTCGTACTTCCACATTGGAACAAGGGTATTATCGAGTTTTCCGTTCCCAGCCATCTAATAAAATAAAAATAAAACAAAATAAGATAAAATAAAATAAAATAAAAATTTTAGGGTCACTCCAAGAAATTTATAGATTATAATATATACATGACCTACCGAAATTCATATTTATTTATTTATTTATTGGTATATATATATATATATATTTTTTTTAAATATCTATTTATTTGTTTTCACTAAAACTCTATCCCAAAGATCTGAACCTAAGCTCTGATACCATAATGTCACGCCCAGTGCCCACGGGCTCGAGTGCGAGACTCATGGGCCTGGCAGCACTCACAGCCAACTACTTGGCAACCGTCCTTGCTATGCCAAAATGGATATCACAAGTTGACAGTGAGTACTTAGGTCCATGTTCATATACAGAGCACTTTACTTATAGTTATCCCATGTGGGATTGGGGGCATCACATTGACTGTTTCATAGAGCTTTCGAAAAAATATGGCACATACATATAGTATTTTGACTGTTTCCTAGAGAAATTCTGGCTATATATTTGGAGTTGGAACTACATTTATTCGCTGCACAAAAGCCTTTCATTTAACTTTCAAATAATCAAATGTTGAAGAATCTTATAGTGCATTTCACTTGTGCAATAATCTTCACAGTTCTGACTACAAAGAGTGCTTACTTAATCTAAGCCTAAAGTACTAGTTATGACCTTTAGATTTCTTGTATAGCTACTCACCAAGAAAAGATTAAACATGAAAGCCTTTCAATGTCTTGAAAATTCAAAAAATAAGAACAAGAAAAATCAACAAAAAATCATGAAAATTAACTATACTACTGCTAACTCCTCCACACTTAAGACAACATTGTCTGCAATTTTGGAAGAGAGATATACAAAAATCGATAACATGGAAACATGAAAGCAAATAGAAAAGGTAAACTAGGGAAACAAATAGAAAAGCATAGTAAGAAAATAAATAAAAGGGACACAAATATAAAAGAGAGGACTCTCCTTGATATGGTGCTCAAACATCGCTCACTACACCACTAGGTCCCGAGCCAGCTCTTGAGAATAGTTACCACCACAGTCTGGTGAGATGCGCTTCTTGTCTAGCCATTGCTTGCATAAGCCGGTCTTGATTTGACAAAAGCGTCTCTTGAGAGTGGGCAAGGTCGGCATATTGTTGGTCCAAAAATTACTGTTGTTGTATGATTTGTTGTTAGGCTAATAGAATGCAAAAATAGTAAAAAAAAATCACAATTTTAACAAATAAAATTTACTGTGGCATTTCATCAAACATATGGTAGGCATAAAACAAAGTAGGAAAGAAACATGAAAATTAATATAGATTCAAGCCATCACCAACACAAACAAACTCAACAAACACAATATAAGCCACTAATTATCAATATTACAAAAAAATAAAGAAAAATAAATCAAGAATTCAAGAGAGAGTATGGGAGAACAAAGAAGCCCTAGGTTGAAGTTCTTGAAACTCTTGAACTTTGAAGCTTCTAGTTGACCAAAGAAGGAGAATCTTCAAAAATGGAAGTTGAATGATGCATTTTGGTGGAGATTTGAGGAAGTTTGGGAGAATAATTTTTTGGGGTTGAAGAGAGAAAGAGAGAGCCGAGAGAGAGTTTGGGAGAGGAAAAAAATTGAAGCTACAATTGCAACTTTATTTTTGTAAAATTTTTTGCTGAATAGTAAAGTGGTGCAGCCTATGGCTGGCTAAACGGTGCCGCTTCAAACCAGTCATTGCATACTGGATGTCGATGAATAGTGAAGTGGTATCACTTCACACTAGTTGTTGTAGACTAGATGCTGATGAATGTTAGGGATTCAGGTATTAGCACACACGCACAATCTATACTGCAGAAAAGTAAAGAACACGAGACACACGGATTTACGTGGTTCGGTCGATGTGACCTACGTCCACGGGCTGCAACCAAAATTTTTCTATTGCTTTCTGCCTCTCATCCTCGTCTAGAATTTCAAGTACAAAGTGTTATATTTATAGAGACTAACTAGGGTTTCTAACTTAGGCAACAAGAAACATAAAACAGCCCCAATTAAACTGAGCCCATCAAGACTCCATAACCCAACAATCTCCCACTTGGAGGTTTGATAATCTTCAAACTGCCATCCGCTGTGAACACCTGTACTTCTTGCAATCTTACTCAACTCTCCTGGTTGCAGCGGCCTTCTCATCAGTCAATCTGAAGGCCCGTTGAAGCTTCCTCCGAGCTCCAACACATCAGTCATGGCTAGAACTGCCCCTGACCCGTTCTCTATCCCTACCAGCTCCCACTGAAACGAACTACCGGATCCTGAGATATCCTGAGAATAAACAACACTCTCCATATTCAGCAAGTAATCCCCTGGCGAGACTTTATCAGCTGGAATATTAGTTCTTTTAACCCAATGTTGTCTGAGAACTGAAACTGAAGCACTATCCGTGCTCCCACTGTCACGAAACCCTCTAATTGGTTTAACTGAACTCTTCCACGCACATTCACTCTGAATCTTCACTTTGGCTTTGGGTTTCTCACTTGCAAAGCAAACCTTTTTCTGCCCATGAGACTCTGTGAACCGGACTTTATTTTTCTTTTGAACTGGGATGGTCTCTCCCTCAGATGGTAAACTGACCATGTACAGCGAATCTCTCTTTCTTCCTCGAGCCATGACTAGATTTCCCTTAACAACTTTCCACTGCCCGTTCCTGAACTTAACCTCATGTCCCTGTTCATCTAACTGCCCGACAGAAATTAATCTTTTCTTCAAATTTGGAATCACCCTGACATCCTTCAATGTCCATGAACCGGCTGAAGTAACCAAATCTATATCACCCATGCCCGTAACTTTAAGAACATCATCATTCGCCAGTCTTACCTTACCAAAATTTCCTTCTTTCAGATTCTGCAATGCTTCACTATTGTGGGTAGCATGAAATGAAGCACCAGAATCCATGACCTAGGAATCCACCATGCTCTCTACACTGCAGATCAATGCATCATCTTCTATGTAGTCTTCTGCATAGTTCACTTCTTTCTTTTCATTCGGACACTGATTCCTAAAGTGTCCCACCTCGTTACATTTCCAACAAGTCACATCATTCCGAGCCCTAGACTGACTCCTTTTTCTGTTCCCGCTCCCACTACCTCTGTTATTCCTTCTTTCTCTGCCAACATTCATGAATTCACTAGATGATTCACCTGAACTTCTTCGTCTGACGTCTTCACCCAGAATAATATCCCGAATTCCATCATAAGTGAGCTTGCTAGTGGAACTAGTAATCACTGTAACACTTCCAGACCAGCTATCTGGCAATGAAGATATCAGTAGTAAAGCCTGAACCTCATCATTGAATTTTATATCGACCGACCCAAGTCTGGACAAAATCGAGTTCATATTGTTGATGTGCACTGTTACTGAATTTCCTTCTTTCATCCTTGTGTTCACCAGTTCTCGAATCAAGAAAACCTTATTAGCTGCCGATGGCTTTTCATACATATTCGCGAGCGCTTTCAACAGATCTGTTGTTGACTTCTCCTTAACGATGTTGAATGCCATCTAGACAGCGTCAATCAGATCAACCCTAGAGCCTGCTGATCCTTGAGCTTCCACTGCTCCTCGGTCATAGACTCCGGCTTCACTCCTGACAAGGGTTCATGAAGATCTTTCTGGTACAGATAATCTTCAATCTACATCTTCCAGAAACCAAAATCGGATCCATCAAACTTCTCGATTCCAATTTTCGTACTCTCCATCTGCACAGATCGTGGTGAATTTCTCCTAACTCTGATACCAGTTGTTAGGGATCCAGGTATTAGCACACACGCACAATCTATACTGCAGAAAAGTAAAGAACACGAGACACAAGGATTTACGTGGTTCGGTCGATGTGACCTACGTCCACGGGCTGCAACCAGAATTTTTCTATTGCTTTCTGCCTCTCATCCTCGTCTAGAATTTCAAGTACAAAGTGTTATATTTATAGAGACTAACTAGGGTTTCTAACTTAGGCAACAAGAAACATAAAACCGGCCCAATTAAACTGAGCCCATCAAGACTCCATAACCCAACAATGAATAGTAAAGGGGTGCCGTTTGGTTGGGTCCAAGCGGTGCCACTTCAAATCAGTTCTACAGCAACTTGTTTGCAACAGCCAAACGGTGCCGTTTAGATTTTTTTTTAAAGAAAATAATTCTCTCATCTAACTATGAAAGTATAGTACGAAGTACAAAAACATTTCTAGAGAAACACAATAAAATGAGAACTCAAATCCTTTTTCAATCCCTTTTCCCCCGAACAATAAAATGACACTATAATACCAACAATTTGCCCAACAAACACCAAAACATATGAAAACTTCACAAGAACATCACACAACAAGCCCCACCACACAAATAAAAACTAATCACTCAAAACAGAAATCAAAATAAAAGAAAACAATTTACAAAGGAGAGCATTGTTTCATGAAGCTTACTCATCCCCTAGGTCAGGAGAGTATGAAGACAATCTTCCTAACTTCTTTCTCACTCAAACATGAGGAAGTTTGAGTCTATGTTGGCTTACCATTAATATTTCTTTTTCCAGATGATAGATTTCCACCACCTCATATGGGAGTACCTTACACACGAAGAATGGGCCGGTCCATTTAGACTTAAATTTACTTGTGAATAACCTCCATCAAGAGTCATTCAATTGTACTTGCTCTCTTGATTTGAAATCTTTATGTTGGTCAATGTTTTGGTCATGCCTCATTTTCACCTTTGATGAAGGTTTCTTTGTAGAATATTTTCCTTCATTTCCCTTGGAGACATCCACATAAGCCACAATCACCTCTACTAATTGATTATTCTTCTTCTTTGTGTCATTGTCTTGGATTAAAACTAGATTCAAAGGGCCTTCCGCCAAGGTTTTCTGCAAAGAATTAGAAATATGAACATCTACATCATCAATCTTACTATAAGAATGATTAAGATCTAAAGAATGCTTCAAAGGTTTCAAAGTTATAAATATGACCTCCTTATCTTATACCCTAAGGGTTAGTTTTACTTCACTCACATTTATGTTGGCCTTAGAAGTAGCTAGAAAATGTCTCTCTAAGATCAAAGGTACCTCAATATCCTCGTCCATGTCAACTATCACAAAGTCAATTGAGAATATGAATTTATCAACTTTCACAAGCACATCCTCAACAATACCCCTAGGATATTTAACAGAACCATCCGCAAATTGAATACTTATCTTAGTAGGTTTTAGTTCACCTAGGCCTAATTGTTTGAAAACATCAAATGGTAACAAGTTAATGCTAGTATGTAGGTCAACCAATGATTTATCAAAAGAAAGACTATTAATAGTATAAGGAATAGTAAAACTCCCTAGATTCTTTAGCTTGTGAGGTAGCTTTCCCTTGTCTTGAAGGATGTCAGATCACTCCCCACTTAACGTTACCTTTGAAAGCTCTCCAAGCCTTTTCTTTTTCGAAAGAACCTCAACATTAGCATTTATTTTCTTGTTATAGTGTAAAAGTTCGTGCTATACACGAGTATTAAATTTTTTATTTTTAATTAAAATTATTGAAATATATTTAATAAAAACTTTAGCAAATTGTATTTTAAAAATTTTAATTAAATAGTTAGTAAACTATGAACAAATTTATGTGTTTAATGAAAAGTTTTTATCCACTTAGGAGTAATCGTAGGTAACAGTAAGAGGAAGTTATAAATTCTCACAAAGAAAAGAAAGAAGAAAATTATATATAAAAAATGCAAGAACAACTATACATGCCCTTTAAATATTTTCACATCTACAATTTTTTTTTTTTTACTTTGTTTCAATATACATGAATCATTTTCATTCAACTCAATGTATATTACTACTACTTATTCGATGATTGCTAGGGAAAAATGTTTGAATTTTATACATTGGCAATGTCTTTTATGCTAGTAATCATATATATAATTTTTTTCTCTAAAAAAAATATGTATAAGTACCCTCCACCTATTTTCTTATTATGTGCATTTGAAAATGACAATAAACTCCCAACCTTATTTCTTTGCCATTCTAAATAAATAAATAGTTGAGTAAGAAACACCCCAGCATACCTGCATCAAGGGTGAAATAATTAAAACCTTAAATAATAATTTATGATGTTATTTATAAAAATTAAAAAGAAAAAAATTAAATATTGAAACAACTATGAGCTCTTTGAGAAATAAAAAAACTAACAGAATACTAGAAGAAGTTACATGTTACAATGAGACATGATATTAGGCTCCTACAAAAACTAAAATTCTCAAATTGTAAAGTCTAAAATTGGAACTAAACTTCAAAATGAAAGAACACATGCTCACAAAGTACCTTGAACTTTTTTTAGTTTGAATTTACTTCACTAGTTAAAGGAAAATATTTATTAACACAAATTAGATGAATACTATTCTTTAAGGAGAATGAAGAACTACAATAAAAAAGGTAAAAGAATCTTAAACTTTTTGAATCTCTTCCTTCAACGGAAGATAAATAGTGGTTGATGAAATTTTCAATAATTTGAAATTACCAACTAAATGCCAACAATAGAGTCCAATGTCATGCAAAAAAACAATAGCATCTGAAGATGAACCAAATTTTAAGTTGCATCCTACCTTCTCTTATTAGACCGTCAGCATCGAGTTACCAAGCCAATTCAGGACATATATGAAAATTCATATTAAGGAAAACCAAACCTTCTGATGAAGATGGAACAGCAGTTGAAAGGGAAAGAGGGGGAAAAATCTCTAAAATTGAGAAAGAAATAATATGAACCAATGTACAGTTAAGAACAAAAAGCAAATTTTTGTCAAAATTTTACAAAGCAAATTGACCATCGTAGTCCAAATGTTTGGACTTTGTTTGAATTTGTAGAACTAAAATTTTAACAATATTTCTAAAAATTCAGAGTCTAATAACTAAAGCAAAAGAAAAACAGTTTGTATTAAGAAACCTTATTTCATATGCATTTTCCTTTTGCTAGTGAACAATACGATGCAACCACTAATAATGAGAAAGAAAATACCAGATAAATAACAAAAAAGAATAGAACTTGCAGAGCTAAACTCATAATGAGAAAGAAAATGCTATATAAATAACAAAAAGTAATATAACTTTTAGAGAATATAACTTCCAATAAAAGAAAGAAAAGAAAAGCAGACTGCATTAAGAAACCTTTCTTCATAGTCATGTGGCAGTAGTTGATTAGGAGAGTAAGAGAAGATAATGGGAGAGTGGAAAAAGATAATGGGAGAAGATTGGGATTAATTTTTAATTAATTTTTTAGATGAAAATTTTTCTAAACCTATCAAAAGTTTTCAAAAAAAAATTCAAAATTTCAAAAAATATGATTCGGGTGTTGGAAGTTTTAGAGGAGGAGAGAAAATAAAAGTGTTATATATATATTCCAACCCATATGTTAGCTAAAAAGCTAGTTCGGCTGATACCCCAATTTTAACAAGCCTACTCAGGCTCGGCCCGAGCTCAAACTCATTAGTTTTTAAATTAGCTTGAACCCAAGCTTAGGAAGGCCGGACTCACAAACTCCAATGCTCATTTAAAAATATAATTAGAGAGTTGTGGTGCATTTAGGTCTCAGTTTTTACTTGAAAATGGGTGGATCAAGGCCCAACTCAAAAGCACGGACTAAATTTTGCCCGTTGAGTAAAATAGAAGTGGGAAGTTTCAAGTTTTTGGACTGCGCTTGTCTCCTTCAAATCTTTTTAACCAATACATTTCTTTTAATTAGGATTTCACTTCGCCTTTTATAAACTAATTTTTTTTATTTTCAAAATAACATTTTTTGAAAGAAAATCGGCTCCCTTTACGTCCCTTGAATCTGTTGACAGTAGTTTCCTTAAAAAAGTAATAATAAAAGAAGAATTATGAATATCAAGAAATGAAAAGAAAAAATCTTAGGATGGGGATTGAATATTATTTTGATTTAAGATTTTTTATTTTGAATTTCTTGAAAGAGAATTATTTGTGAAAAACAAAATAAGTTTCTGAAATGAAGGGGATATATAAAAAACATAATAAAACTATAAAGTTGTTGAGGTTTTTTTTTCAAAATTAAATTAAAGTTTTTGAGTGATTGGTTTTTTAAGAATTTCCAAAGTTAAGAGAGATTAACGAATCTAGGTAAACAAACACACAATATGTATCCATACTATATCCTTATCGCCCCAGTCCATCAGGATTCAAGTCTATACCCGACTTGTTGGCAAGAATTAAACGATTACTAAAATGTTAACAGAATAGATATTCACTCAAATAAAAAAGAATACTACTCGTTCTACTTCAAAATATAAAATATTTTAATATTTTTTACATAGCTTATGAAGAATAAAAAGGTATTTTTTATTTTATTCTTAACTAATTTAATTTATTATCTATTAACATAAAAGAAAATAGTAAAATTATATTTATAAGTAAAGGTAACTCTAGAAAAATAATTCTTAAAATTTAAAAAAAAAGTCAAACATTTTGAGAAGGAATAAAGAGTCTAAAAGACCAATATTTCAAAACAAGAGAGATCCATAGTACTATATAATAATATTATGACTCTAATTGCATTAATAATATTTCTAATTAGCTGAAAGTAAAAAATGCCATTCTTATTTTGAGATTTGGAAGTATATTTCATCATGTAATAAATGAGAGAGCGATAATATTATTTACAATTTACTCTCTGATCATCTGGCGCAAATATTTATGTATCTTTATTCTCTAATATGCAAAGCTAATCTTAATAACAAAAAAGGTATATTTTAGTAGCCTGGAGCAGTCAAAAGCTAATCTTAATAATATTTTGTTTTTTTTCATTTCTTTTAGGTAAAAGAATAAAGATTTTTGGTGTTAAACTAAAAAGTATATATTTTTATGGGCCAATATGAAAAGGTTGACAACTTACAAAAGTAACGTATTGTACATATTAATGTTGCCAGGTACTTAAACACAAGGTATAGGCATTTTAAGACTGAACAGAAAAAGATCCCCAAAAACTCTTGCTTTAATGTGAGTGAAGAAACATTGCCTTGCTAGAACTCCCTTCACTAATTGCCTCAAACCAAAAAATTAAGAAATATAAATTTATTGTATATATAGCTATGTTTTGGAATTTGAACTTTACTCTTACAAAGATCATAATTTGCTCGACAGTTGAAACATTTTGAACTCGGTTCTTCTTCTCCCCCCTCTCTCTCTTAGCTAAAATTAATTTTAAAATTGAATGATTTCGGTTTTTTTAACCTATAGATTTACTAAAATTACAATTTTTGTTTCGATTTGGTGTGAGTTTTTGAAAATGTGAATATTAAGAAAAAATAATGAATATTTTAAAGCTAAAAAAAACTAACTTCTATGTTTGGATTGAGGGAAAGAAAAGTAAAGGAAAGGAGAGTATTCAGTCATTGAAGTGTTTTGGATAATTGATAAGAGTAAAGCATATAAAAGTTATTAGTTTATATATTTATTTCTATTTTTATGTGAATATATGAATGTTTGTATATGAAAATTTTAGTTAGTATATTGGGTAAAATAGTAAAATCATCATAACCTAATTCTATTTTTTTTCTTTTGGCTTCAATCAAATAAAAAAATATTTATAATTTATTTTCTTTCTGTCCATTCTAAAAAAAATAAAAGTAAATGTATTTACTTTGTGTCGCTCCCCTTTCCCTCTACAAACCAAACAAACCCTAAAGACATATTTGGACAGAGTTTAGTTTCAAAATCAAAAACAAAATTTTAAATGTATGACTCACATCTTCTCTTACAAATAATTTAACTTTTACAAAAACTCAAGACAAAAATCTCAAAACCAGACCTTACTCAATCACACTCAATCTCTCCATTCCCTACTCATTCCTTCTCTTTTTTTTTCCCTGAATAATTCCTTTTCTTTACTTTATTGAAGTCAGTCCAAACGCTAACCCTCCGTTTGGATGGGTATTTATAAAGAGAAAGAAAAAGAATAGAAGAATTAATTCTAATATTAAAATATCAATCTTCTTTTCATTAGAAATAGACAAAATAAAATAAAATGAGACCAATTTTAACAAAATTTTTTTAATTTACTAGAGTACCCTTTCTTCAGATACTTAAATAAAATTATAGATACAAATATAAATGGTAGATTATTTCTCTATTTATATTAACTAATCAAATATGGTAAATATTCAATATTCTATTACCCTTTCCATTCATTCCCTCTCCCTTTTGATTACTCTCTTTTCTCTCCTCTTCTCTTCCTCGATCCATATGGAAAATTTAGTTTCTCCAGTTTCTTTTTTTTTCTTTCCTTCCATATATATATATATATATATATATATATATATATATATATATAACCCACTTCTTTTCTTTTTCTCTACACTTTTTTAAAATGTAACCACCTCTTCCATATTTTTTGTGTTAATTTCATCATTATTTAAATCTCACAATATACAGAAACTTCAACCTCTATACTTTTTCTTTTTATCATCATTTTAATGTAATTCTTTTACTTCATTTTTTTCATTTCATTCGGTATTTCCATAAGCATTCGCGTGATGTACTTTATAAATTCTTTTTAAATTATTTTATTATTTTCTTAAATAATACATCTACTTTAACTTGATTGAATTCCCTTAAACCTCATTTGAAGCTTTTCTTCCTTCAAATTAAACTCCCTTAAGCCTCATTTGAGATTTTTCTTCCTTCAAATTAAACTCTTTCACTCAATGTTTAATATGTATTTTATTTTATAATATATAAATTGATGATTTCTTTGGCATATTTGTATATACTTAAACAATACAAATATATCTTATTTATTTATTTGATTGCACTAAAATATATTTAAACTTTAGATCGAATTTACTGCCTACATGATAGTTTTTCGAATTTAGATTTCGGGCATGCTTCATAAGCAGAAGTAAGTTCTCCAATTTTTTTTTCTCCCTTTAAAATATCATAGTAACTAATAATTATAATTTCTCTCCATTATTGATGAAGGGAATAGATTTTCTATAAAGGGATTTTTCTCTTGGAAAACGAAAATAAAATCTTTATTAATGAGCAAATAAGAGAGTTTCTCCAAACTAAATAATAAGAGTTTAAATAAGTTCAACCCATTTTTGAGCTAATAACTGTTACATGTTATTTATATTTTACAAAAAGACATTAACGATATTTGCATATAAATCATAGATTTTAAAAAAGTAAAAAAGAAGTAGATTCAATATAATTAATATTATTTTTAATTTTGTATTGAAAGAAACAAAAGAAATATAAATAATATGCTAAGAGCCAATATGGGAAAGAAGGTATTGAATATCTTTAAAGTAATAAAATTTTAATATTCTATATATTATTCAATTTTTCCCTAAACATGTACATTAGAGGTAAAAAATATTCTTTTTTAGATATTTTTAATTTTAACACTTTTTAATTTTAAAATATATCCGTGCATCGCATGAACTTTAGACTAGTATAGTAATACATAAACAAATTCAAAAAATAATTGTATTATATTGAAATATTAACCATAGTTAATATTTATTTTTCGTAATGTGTACTTCTAATTATATAAATTATATTATACGCATATTTTGTTCCTCTCAAGAAAGAAACAATAATGTTAGTTGAGCTTTGAACAATTGCCTAGTACATTAGTACAGTAGAGAGTAGCGCGTACCTGAGGACACACATCATCAGCAAAGAGTACAACAAATTTTTAATTAAGTGAATAATCAATTTGTTAAAATAGTTTCTCATTAATATAAATTTTTCCTTTCTCCTGGAATTTTTTTTTTTTAAAATTATTATTTTTTTTTAAAAATTTATTGACGGTGACGCAGTACAAGGTATGCCTACTTTTACGTTGTTTACCTTCGGATACAATTTTACCTTAATTTGGAAAGATGACTTGTCAAGTATAGCCACCAGCAAATATAGACAGGATGATTCGGTATATATTTCCTCGCTAAGCAGTGCTTTTTCAGTTTTGACAGAGTCAAGTCTTTTTTGGTTTTTTGACTTTTCGGTAAAAGGTGAAAAGGTAAGATTACCACATTTGGCAAAAAACTGACTCCTTTTTGTCTTTATCTATTCCTACAATTAAAACTGATTTATCGGCAGCCGGTTTTTTTTTTTTTTTTTAACTGGGTGTGGTTTATCTTACTAACCGCACCTGTGTTATTATTACCCTTTTGTTTCTTTTTTTTTTTTTTTTTACCGTTCTTGATTTACTATTTTTATTTTATCCCAATTACTTTCCTTCTTTTTTAAGTCAATACTAATTGGTTCCCAATTTGGAGATTTCTACCAAATTGGCTAAACTTGGTAAAAGAAGTAGCAGCATTTTTTAACTCTAACACACATATATTTCACCTAAATCTGGAGAGAGATTAGGGTAAAGTTATCCATCAAAGGGATAGAGTTTCCATCTTCCTTTTTTCTTTATGATCATCCCAATGGAGAGATAGTTACTCTTTGTTTTTTTAATCTTTTTTTCTTTTACATCGAGATATGGCATATAGATGACAGATGGACTTTTACCTAATTAGGTTGCCAAAAAAAGGAGAAAATTTGCTCATAAACAAGAAGACCATTTAGTTTGGCTGGGAACATTTCCATAAGGAATAGCACCGTCAATGGGCTCAGGCTACCCCTTATTTAACCCAGCTCGAGCTTGCTCCTGAAATCCATAGAAAGTTCGGGTTGAGCTCGGTTAATTTTAGGCCCGACCTGTATATATATAATAATAATATTATTATATTTATTAAAAAATTATTATTATTTATATATAATAATAATATATTTAATTAATTTTTAAAATAATTTTTAATTAAAAAATATTTAAAATTTAAATATTAATTAAAAGATTATTAATTATTTTTGAAAAAAAATCAAGAAAATTTTTGTAGAATGAAAAAGACTGGTTTACTGAACCGAACCCGATTAACAATCTTTTTAAGAAACAATATAATTTAGGTAGGAATTGGTTTCTATTTCTATTTTTCATTTGACTTGATCGGTACCAAATATAGATATGTCTAATCATTCATCAAACTTTTACATCCAGCTTGATACGTCCCAAATAGTTCTACTTGGGAAAATAATTAAGCAACCCAGTCGTCGTTCATCTTGAATAACATCTTTACAAAACAAATAAAAAAATTTGTTGTTACTTTAAAATGTAAAAACAAATTCAATACATAGGAAAAAGTTATAGTCTTCTTCTTCCTTGTGCCTAATTTAGAACTAAATGAATTCCACGGGGAGGAGAGGTGGGGGGGGGGAGGAGAACACTGAGAAAAATAAAAGAAAATAGAATTATCTTCTTCCACTAGTAGGAATGAGTGAATTTTACCCCGAATAAAAACCCAATAAATCTAATATTTACCCCCCTAGTAGACTCCAAATTAAAAAAAAAAGAAAACTAATAGACTCCAAATTAAAAAAAAAAGAAAACTAACAACTAGATTAATGTCTTTTAATAAAAAAATACCATATATTGACCTTATGAAATATTTTTTCTCTTCTTTACAATTATTTCATCTTCTGGAAACATTCTAATTCAATTAAATCTCGGCGTAATAAATCATTTTCAAAATAAATTATTTTTTGTAGAAGCATAAATATTTTTGAAGGAAGTGTGTAGAAGGTAAAGTAAAAATTTTTGCCATTATCTAGAATGTAAAATAATAATAATAATAATAAGGAGAAAAAGTTTCAAATCTTAATTAGAAACTCCTCCAAAAGTAGCAAAAGGAACAAATAGAAAAGGATGTTGATATTTGACAATCTTTTTCAACATGGAATAGAACTCATAACAGATTGGACCTTCCCAGGAAAAAAAAAAAAAACTAATTCTAATTTACCAAATCTAGGTAAAGTCATATGCAAAAGTAAAGTGTATAACTGCGTGTGTTGTTCCAGGGTGGGTCCCACTTCCCCAGTCCAATTAGAAGTAAAGGCCACTGCCACCCGAAAGCTAAATGTGGCAACTATGGTTTATAGAGAGAGTCATGCATTGCTGTGTATTGGGTATACAGAATAGAAATAGGACTATAAAAGCAAAGCCATGCAAGTCTATATATAAAGCCTTTTGCCGTTTCTACTCTATTGCCATTTGTTCACCATCAGAGAACCAAAAAACTCTTCTCTTCACGCCTCTCTATCTTCTTCTTTCCTCTCTCTCTTTCTCTATATTTAGCAACCCATTCTGCTTCCCTTCTTTAGTACTCTCTTTCTTTTCTCTCTCAGTCAAAACCCATTGAAATTCAGGATAAAACAGCATCTCGATTTTTTACTACAGAGGGGGCATGCATGTATAGAGAAGAGAAAAGAGGAGAAAGGAGGGATTTTTTGCTGTTTTTGGTGTGTTTTCTTCTTGGGTTTTTGGTTTTTCAGGTAATTGAGACACCAAGAATGGGGCGTGGCAAGATTGAAATCAAGAAAATCGAGAATGCCAATAGCAGGCAAGTCACCTTTTCCAAGAGGCGTCAAGGACTGCTGAAGAAGGCTAATGAACTTGCTGTGCTGTGTGATGCTCAAGTTGCAGTTATCATTTTTTCCAGCACTGGAAAGATGTTCGAGTATTCAAGTACTCCAGAGTACGTTTTTGGATGCCCATTTTTTATCCTTTCCCCCCTTCTGTTATTTTTTGGTGATTTATCTTATGCTGTATAATGAAGTTGCATGTGTGTTCCGGATTTTATCTATCAATTTCTTGCTGTAAGATTTTGCACCATTTGAATTTGAATCTTTTATCTGATGGGCTGTCGGTGAACTCCGGCTAATTTTCTGTCTACTGATTTTGATTTACTGTTTTATTGGAGTTTTATGTTTGCATGATACTGTTCCTGAGAAGTTTTTAGCTTTTCAATTTCAAATTCACTTGTTGATAGCTATGTGGGCTTGCATGTAATGGAATGTAATCAGTTCTTTTCCAATTTCTTTGTGTCTTGGTTGTTCTTCAATGTATAGTAGTGGTTTAAGGCTGATTCTGTCAAAATTTACCAGAAATTGATAGAAGGAAGGGTTGAAGATCCAAAATTGTCTGAATTTTCTGGTTGTATGTTTGTTGAGTTCCTTGAACATCCATCTGACAGAGATTTGATTATTATTATTATTTTTTGCTTCCCCTTCTTCATAAATGATTTTCCTTGGTTAGCTCATGGAAATGGTAAATGTTTTCAATTTTAAACATGTCAACCATTGCCTCTATTGAACTTGTGATTATTGGCAAGTAATAAATGATGGAGAATAACCGTGTTGACGCGGTTTTACCATTATTTCCATCCTGTTCTTTCTTAATTCCTTCAGTTCACAAAATTAATTGAGGCTCCTATGACTTGTTGATTGTCTCAAGGACCATCCATTTTGATTGATTGTCTCAGTAGAGGCCAGATGATTTTAGTCCAAAAAATTAGATGGAATCATTGTTATGCGAATGGATGGCGTCATTCCAGGTCGATTTTCTTTGTCTATATTGTACGTGTTGATTCTATGTCTTCGTAACGCTTTCTTTTGAGCAATGAATAAAGTGTCCACCCTCTTTTCTGTTGAGCATTCATATTGCTGAACTAATCCTTTTTTGATTTCTTGTGATTAATTAATTACCTTCTTTGCCTCCGTCTCGATGAAGAGAATAGTCAATATCTTCTCAACAAACTAATAATGTGTGGATTTATTCACATAGCTTCTAAATTTTATTGACATCTATGTGCTCTTGTTTATTACTATTCCTGTTGTACTTGAAAGAGAAGCAACACTGAACCACGAATAAAATTGCTCGACTATTTGTTCATAACGACATAAATTTCTAAGAATCTAAGAAAGAAGTAGACCGGACTGTGAATACTACTGATAAAGTGTCTATTCTTTTGCCAAGGGTTGAAGAGAAAGTTCAATTCTTCATAAGTTAGTGGCATGTTCACCAATGATTGCCAATATGTGTAAAATTGAAGGAAATATGTCAAATTTGAAGTTCTTTCCCTGCAAGACTATCTTATGTTCTGTTTCTTTACGTGTTAGGGACAGGACGGATAAGGTATTCTTCTTTCCCTTTGGCAAGTAGCAACAGATAGATGGAGATAATGCTTCTTATTCTACTTCTAAGGGGGGTTCTAATTGGTAGCTCAAATGATGATGATCAATGATAATTTGATTTCCTTATGTGTCTTTGTATGTGGTAAAGGGAAGGGCGGTTCAAACTTTGCATTTGCTTGATGAAATATTGAGAACAAGATGGATATGTTAGTTATTATTCTTGCTGTGTTGTACATTATAGCTGCAGTGATTATGGTGACTGTGGCTGATGCTAGAGAAAATTTTCTGTAACACTTAAAATGTGTTGCTCATGCATGAATAATTAAACTCAAACGAATAGTCTTTTCCTATCATAGAAGTTACAAGGTTTTGATTTTGCAGCCTCTGACCTGCATTTTTAACTTTTGTTATTTGCAGCATGCAACAGATACTTTCAAGGTACAACAAGTGTGTACCTAATACAGAGAGTTTGGCATTAGAACAGAAGCAAGTGGTACAATATATTTTCAACCTAATTCTATTTTGATTGTTTGTTCTTCCATGTATTTCCAAACTTCAACTATCCAACCCTTCCTTACACTCTGCAACTCTTCCATAGAACGACTTATTTTTGTTGTTTTTATGTATTTAATTCTTCCGTATCCTCATCCTGGACTAAATACATGAAGATGTTTGTATATGTTGATGATTTTTTACAACGTAACTAAGTTAATGATGTCTTGTATTCTCCAATACTATCTAAGGTAAACATTCAGATTGACGATGATCTATTAGGTCCTTAGTTGTTTAATCTCATGATATCAGGTTAGCCTTGCAGCAATATTTCAGAACTGAAAGGGCCTAGCTTTCATCTTCAGATATGAAGTCACAATTTGTAGTTGTGCAAGAGATCGATGAGATATTTAGGGGGCCCTTCTGACTGGAATCTGTTCCAGATAGTAGTAACAGTAATTGGTTTTTGGGAATTCTGTTGGGAATTTCGGGTAATAATTCCCTCTAAAATAAACTTCTAGTGAATTGAAAAATACAAAACACTACAAATATACCCGACAAATAATATTGAATACTATAATTGAAAATAAACAACAATAACAAATAAATGCGGAATAAAAAGAGATAAGGAAAGAACACACCCGGAAAAATTTGATAACGGAGTTCGGCAAAATTTGCCTAGTCTCCGAGTACCACTCAAGCAGCCCGCTTTTTATTTATAGTGGAAGAAGTGATACAAATTTGGGATGAATCTAATAGGGGGAGGAGGGGTTAATTTATAACCCTCCAAAACCTCCCCCAATAATAAGCCCACCGATGTGGGATTCAAATATAAAGCCAAAAGTCAACAAATCTCCACCTTGGCTTAATTTCAAATCCCAGCAAATACAAACCTTCTCAAACAAACAAAAAATAAAAACGGTCCTCGTGGTGCTTCCAAATTTTGCACCGTGAGGCGCTAACTCAAACGTGCAAGATATTAATCAAGTCTAAACAATGTTCAAACTTGGCCCTTGTAACCACCTTGGTCAACATATCTGCAGGATTCTCGGTAGTATGAATCTTCCGGAAAAAGATCTCCTCTTCTTCGAGAATTTCCCGTACAAAATGATAGCGTACATCAATGTGCTTCGTTCGTGCATGAAAGACTTGATTCTTTGCTAAGTGAATAGCACTCTGACTGTCAGAATAAACCTCAAGTTGTTTCTGACCAACTCCCAAATCTTTAAGCAACCCATGAAGCCAAATTGCTTCCTTCACAGCCTCTGTAATCGCCATATACTCTGCCTCTGTTGTAGACAAAGCCACCGTTGACTGCAAGGTAGACTTCCAACTAACTGGTGCTTTTGCTAAAGTGAACAAATAGCCGATTGTAGATCGCCGCTATCCAAATCACTCGCAAAAATCGGAATCACAATATCCAACTATACAATGACCAAGTGATTCATCCCTGCTCAAATTCCAATCCAATATCTGCATGTATTTTGAAGATATCGTAGAATCCATTTCACAGCTAGCCAATGACCCTTGCCTGGATCATGCATGTACCTGCTCACAACACTAACAGCTTGTGAAATATCTGGTCTCGTACACACCATTGCATACATCAAGCTTCCAACTGCATTTGCATACGGGACTCTGGCCATGTATTCCCGCTCTTCATCTGTTGTTGGAGATAATCAGCTACTAAGTTTCAAATGAGGAGCAAGTGGGGTAC
This sequence comes from Rauvolfia tetraphylla, assembly GCA_030512225.1. Lineage (NCBI taxonomy): Eukaryota > Viridiplantae > Streptophyta > Magnoliopsida > Gentianales > Apocynaceae > Rauvolfia > Rauvolfia tetraphylla. The sequence continues at coordinate 2,634,000 of JAJQKT010000004.1, read as the reverse complement.
TTACAGGTTTTGTATTTTCATGCATACCAAAACGTTGTAATACCTTCTTCAAATACTGCTTCTGTGTCAGCCAAAGCTTGCCTCTCTCTCTGTCCCTGTTTATCTCCATGCCGAGAATCTTCTTGGCTTCCCCTAAATCCTTCATCTCGAACTCCTTACTCAACTGAGCCTTCAATCTGTTAATCTCAAATTGGCTCTTTGCTGCTATCAGCATATCATCAACATATAAGAGTAAGTAGATGTAGGAACCATCTTGAAGCCTGCGCAAATACACACAATGATCGTATTTGCTCCTTGTGTACTTCTGACCCTTCATAAACCTGTCAAATCGCTTGTACCATTGCCTCGGAGATTGTTTCAGTCCGTACAACGATTTACTTAGTTTGCAAACCCAATTCTCCTTACCAGCAACCTTGTATCCATCTGGCTGAGTCATATAGATTTCCTCCTTCAAATCACCGTGCAGAAACGCGGTCTTCACATCAAGTTGAGCTAGCTCCAAATTCAACTGCGCTACTAAGGCCAACAAAATTCTAATGGAGGAATGTTTAACAACTGGAGAAAATACCTCATTATAATCAATTCCCTCCTTCTGAGCGTAGCCTTTAGCCACCAATCTTGCCTTGTAGCGAATCTCATCTTTATCAGGAAATCCTTCTTTCTTTGCAAATACCCATTTGCATCCAATAGCCTTCTTGCCCTTCGGTAGTTGCGTCAGCTTCCACGTCTTGTTCTTCTCTAGAGATTGCAATTCTTCTTCCATTGCACCCGTCCATCTAGCACTTTCTGAACTTCGGATGGCTTCTGGGTAAGTGGATGGAACATCATCAACGACTGGAAGTGCATAAGCTACCATGTCAGTAAAACGAGCAGGTTTTTGAATCTCTCGTCTTGCTCTTCTAACGGCAATTGGCTCCGATTGCTGTAGAGGTTCTTGGGTCGAAACCTCTTCCTCATGTAACTCTTCTTCTGCCCTCGGAGAGTCACTAGTGGTGCTATTTGCTGGGATCACCACTGTTTGCTCAAACTCCACCTGCTGCGAAGTGTCATCAACAACTCCTCCTGCATCTACATTTTTTATCATGGCAGATTCATCAAAAGTAACATCCCTACTGACTATTGTTTTCTTTGCCTCTAGACACCACAAACGGTATCCTTTAACTCCAGCGTTGAAACCCATAAATAGAGCCTTCTTTGCTCGTGGATCCAACTTTGATTCATTCACATGATAATATGCAGTAGAACCAAAAACACGCAAAGTATCATAATCAGTAGCAGGTTTTCCAGACCATACCTCTAAAGGAGTTTTTCCATCTATAGCAGATGATGGCAAACGATTGACGAGATGTTGAGCATATGTTATAGCCTCAGCCCAAAATTTTCTGCCTAGCCCAGCATTAGACAACATACAACGAACTTTCTCCACCAATGTCCTGTTCATACGCTCTGACACCCCCATTCTGCATGCGTGTTTTTTCCGATCGTGAAGTGCCGCCTTATGCCACAATCTTGGCATACCTTCGAGAATGGATCGCTCTTGTATTCTCCACCGTTGTCCTGCTCGGAGAACCTTGATCTTTCTTCCCTGTCTGGGTTTTCAACTTCATCTTTCCACTTAAGGAAAATTTCAAGCACATCATCCTTGTTCTTCATAGTAAACACCCAAACTCTTCTGGAAAAATCATCAACGAAAGTAACAAAATAATGCCTACCACTGATTGACGGAGTCTTGGCAGGTCCCCACACATCTGAGTGCACATAATCCAGAATGCCCTTGGTATTGTGGATTGCAGTGCCAAATTTCACTCTTCGTTGTTTTCCAAGAACACAATGCTCACAAAATTGAAGTTTGCAAGTCTTTGTACCTTTCAACAGTCCCTGCTTGGCAAGAATTTGCAAGGATTTTTCACCAGCATGTCCCAACCGCATATGCCACAGCTTCGTTGCTTCGACATCCTTCTTGCTACTTGAAGTTGCTGCTGCTACTGTCCCCACCACTGTACTACCTTGGTAGTAATACAGATTATTCTTCCTCACGCCTTTCAACATCACCAGTGCTCCTGAAGTTGCTTTAAGAACTCCATCTCGCATCGTCACAACTAGGCCTTTTGATTCTAAAGCCCCCAATGAGATTAGATTCTTCTTCAACTTTGGCACATACCGCACATCCCGCAAAATTCTGATAGTTCCATCATGATTCCTCAGCTTGATTGACCCTATCCCGATTGTCTTACATGGATTATCGTTGCCCATGTAAACAACTCCACCATCGAGTTCCTGAAATTCAAAGAACCATTCCCGAATAGGACACATATGATAGGTGCAACCTGAATCTAATATCCACTCATCTCGGATGTGATGATGCTAAAGGCAAAACCACTAAAGAGATATCCCGATTCAGCGTCACTTTTGCATTCTCGCAATATTTGCATCTTTACGGAGTCTTCCCTTTCTTCTTCAGCTTTGGGACAGTTCTTTTCTTCCAAAGTGTCCTTTCTCATGACGTAAAGCACACTCATCTTTGGCAACAACTTTCGACCTTTTGACTTGGACCTTCCTCTTCTCCCCTTTGACTGGCTTTGCATTTGACGACCTCTTGCCACCAATGCTTCTTCCGACGCTCGTTGATTTGGTTTTCATCTTATCCTCGCTTTCTCAATTCATGACTATACAAAGCAGTAACAAACAAACGATCTAACGACACATTTTCCTTCCCATGAAGTAACGTAGTTTCCAAATGTTCAAATTCATCGGGAAGGGATGATAACAACATCAAAGCCAAATCTTCATCCTCAAATTTCACATCTAAATTCAACAAGTCTGCTACTAATTGATTAAACATGGTGATGTGTTCATTCATAATTGTACACTGGTCAGTAATCAAATCGGAACAGACCTTTTCTTCATAAGGAGCTTATTCCCGACCACTTTTCTTCGTAAATTTGTCCTCCAACGCCTTCCATAATTTGTACGCAGAAGTCTCATTTTTGAAAGCATACTTCTGCTCCCTGGACAGGCATGATCGAATTGTTCCGCACGCCAACCGATTCATAATATTCCAATCCTTATCTTCAACATCTTCCGGTTTATTTTCTGCAATGGCAATGTCAAGACCCTGCTGGAAAAGGGAGTCCAAAACTTCCCCTTGCCACATACCGAAATGGCCAGTACCATCAAATATTTCTACTGCTAATTTCAAATTAGACACCGGAATCCTCGACCATGATGAAGAGGAAACTGATGTCTCAGGTACTACATTTCTAATATGTGCCATTACAAAAATAAAATATAGTATTCAATATTTCAGAAAAAATACTGAGTATTGTACCAAAAATTATTCCAAGAAAATTTCCAGGAAAGATTGGAGGGTCACAAGTGGACCGCTTAAATACCAACCTCCTTAGACAAAATTTTCCTAGATAATTAAAGCTACAATCCCCAGCTACAAACAAGCTAAGGACGAACCTTCGGCTCTGATACCACTTGTTGGGAATTTCGGGTAATAATTCCCTCTAAAATAAACTTCTAGTGAATTGAAAAATACAAAACACTACAAATATACCCGACAAATAATATTGAATACTATAATTGAAAATAAACAACAATAACAAATAAATGCGGAATAAAAAGAGATAAGGAAAGAACACACCCGGAAAAATTTGATAACGGAGTTCGGCAAAATTTGCCTAGTCTCCGAGTACCACTCAAGCAGCCCGCTTTTTATTTATAGTGGAAGAAGTGATACAAATTTGGGATGAATCTAATAGGGGGAGGAGGGGTTAATTTATAACCCTCCAAAACCTCCCCCAATAATAAGCCCACCGATGTGGGATTCAAATATAAAGCCAAAAGTCAACAAATTCATCATAGATGGCAAAGCTACAAATTCACTGGAGCTCGAGGAAAGTCAACTGGCCATGTGTAACAGGGGAAGATTTGGCACTTAAATTGCTGCTTATTTGAGTTACATAACTAAAGCACTTCAGCTAGGTAGTAACATATTGAGCATTTGAGGAATTTGGACAACTGTAGATAATGACATACATAAATACTAGAAATTTGTTTTCTCTATTATGTTTATTTTCACTCAGAAATTTTTCGAAGCCATAAAGTGAGATTGATCTGCTAATCTTGAGGGAAAGATCAAATTTGGCAGTGTAGTTACATGAAAAGCCTGATTCCCTTTGAGGTGCTGATACACGGATGTGATAAAAAATAAGAAATTTTTGAAACTTTAACTAAAAGTTTTCAGTAGTAGGTATGTGAAAGAAAAAGTGGGACATGTAGTAGAAAGACGTGAAGAAAAGTGAAGTTATATTTTGATTGAGTTTCAATCCAAATGCACTCTAGTAGTTCTTAGCGGGAAAAAATGTCTGTTGTATCATTTCATTAGTATTGATTCTATTTTTCTCTTTTTCTATTTTTTGAACACACCATTATGTTGAGTACAGTACTGACAGTTCTACTCTTGTTATACAAAGAGGCTTTTGTGTCAGACCAAATAAGACTTTAGCTGCTTAAAATGATCTTTTTGCTAGTATGATTATTATGATGGATTGGCAATTACTAATATGCTTCAATGATATAAAGGCTGAATTCCTTTTTCTTTGCAGAATCTGCTGCCGAAGCCGGAGGTTAATGAGGCAGATATTCTGAAGGAGGAAGTTGCAAGGCTCAAAAAAAGGCAATCGTATGGGCTTTCTTTAGTTATCTGAATATTCACTACTCTACAAAAGGAAATTCAAAATACTTAAAACTAAAATTTACTTCTGGCCTTAAATTTCCAGGCAGCTGCTAGGTAAGGACCTCATTGGAGTGGGCTTACATGAATTGCAACACCTTGAAGAAGAACTGGGTGAAGGTCTGAAATCTGTGAGGGACAAGAAGGTTGGCCATTCTCTTTAGTCTTCTTTTTCTCTATTCATTATAAATTAAGTGGTCTGATGGAATGGTATTCTTCAATCTTCACAAAGTATTCTCAAGGGGTCTTTGATTCTATTTAACGATATGTTTTACATTTCAGGAAACAGTAATGATGGAGCAGTTGGAGCTTTCAAAAGCAAGGGTACTTAAACAATAGTTCTTTTCTTATCAGACTAGTTACTCTGAAGTAGCTGAGATTGCATCCAAGTACTGAAGATTACAAGGATGCATTTTTCTTCATAAAGGAAAGGATAGTTAAGTAACAGAGGAGAGAAAAAAAGCACGAAATGATGCCCATTTTGCCTGTTATGCCCCTTATGCTTACAGGAAAAGATTTAATGTTTTGCTTCTCGGAATGAACTGTAACAAAATCATTTCAATGCTATCATCCAGGCATTTCTCTTGTTTTTCCATAATGGTGTTAACTATATTTTTCTTTGTGTGAATTTAGGAACAACGTGCACTGCTGGAGAATGAGGCTCTGCGCAGTCAGGTAATCTTTATATCTGTTTCAAGAGATAAAAAAATATGAATTTTTAATTGAAAATTAATGTCCTATTAAGGCGGTCCATCTGACTTCATTCATATTGTAGCTAGAAGAGCTTCGAGCACGAATTCCAGCATCTCATCCAGCTCCACTTTTTATTGAATACTATGCTGGGGAAAAGAAAGGAACATCTGCTAAAAGCATTTCTGAAAGTCCTGAAGTTGTAGGTGAAGGTGGTGCTGAGAATGGTGATTCTGATACCACCTTGCACTTGGGGTAAGCAAATTTTCTTCGCAATGTCACTTTCCTTCAGACATCATAAAATACAACTTAATGAAGGAATATTGGTAGACCAGAAGTGTTCATTGCACCTAAAACTTATGTATTTGTCATATTCATCAGCATCACCAGAATATTCATCCCTATGTAACCTCAGAAGAGTGCATTTTATGCTCTAGAATATGGCTAAATTGGTTAATGAATTAATGTCTTATATGTTCCTCAGGCCCCCATCTGGATTTACTAGAAAGAGGAAGGCTCCTGAGACTGAAGCTCTTGGCATTGTTGTTGTTGGGGACGGGAATGTTAAGAAAACTTTTGGCAGCCCTTCCGCGATGCAGAAGGTGTGATCGCTTTTCTTGCTGGTCTCTTGCCTTTAATGGGAACAGAGGCTATGTCTAACCGGAAGAATCACTATAAGCCCGTAACTAACTGTTTTGTAAACTATGTCATCCTCAAATATCTTCAACTTCATAAACTGCAAATACAGCTATACTTTTCCCATATAGTTGGATCTTTCTAATAGGGATGTTACCAGCCTTAGAATTGGAGACGAAAATATTATCAGTCAGTTATAGCTCGTCCGTTCTGTTAAACTGGTGCATCTTTTGGTACATGTAACGGGAAATATGCATTTTTGTGCAGAAAGATTGGGGATTCTGCTTTTCTAACTCTGTTTTGTTCCATTTAGAGCTATAAGTTTCGGGATACTGAGGATTTGGATTAATCTTCTATACAGCGTTGCAAGTAATTTCCTACACGATCATGTTTTGATTGATATAATTCACAAGAGAATGCTCGTATAATAAGTTAATTCCAGCAAACTATAGAAGGTAAATCCAATCAAGTTCTCTTCTTGAAATCCCTCAGTCATTTAATATGTCAATTTGGTTGTCATCTTTTCTACTCCCATACAAATTCAGAGCACAAATTGTGCTACGAAAAGCTTAAAATTTCATTATATTTTGTCATAGATTGATAAGATTTTACATGAATTCTACCACTAAAATTATACACGGTGTATTTATATTACTACCTGCAGAATGATGTGCTTGAATCAAAGAAAACAATTACAACTATTTACATCAAAGAATCAATTATTTTTTCTCTCTGTGTCGAATCGTACCCAGTAATTTGTTCCTTGCAGCCAGAATTCCTGAGAATAGAGTATCTGTTTGCTTCCCCAGACTCTTTAGCAGCCTTTCAAGAACCTCCAGTTTTCTACTCATTTCTTTAGCCGCATCATGGCCTCCATTGTGGGCTATGCCTGCTGCTAGGCTAGCTGCAGCAGCATTGACCTCCTTCACCTCTTTTACCACACACCGATTCTCTGAAACCTCTTTACTGAAAATGGAGTCGACATTTTTCAACGAAGGATCAACCAATACACCAGCTGAATTTCTCAGTCCAAGATATGGATTTCCATCACTACACAATCCTGATATTAGGTATCCCAACAGCAAGATCCCCGTACTTCTCATAATCAAGGACGCTTCACGGAAGATCAATTCTTTGCCAGATCCAAGATTTTCTTCATTTCCCTTTCCTCCCTGTAGTTTCAAATCCCTGCCAAGATCTTTAGGCTGAATCGGTAGCAGATATTTCGATGCCAAAGAAGGCGAATTCTCGAACAGGCTCAAACCATGTGCCAAGGAAAGCCTGGCCTGTCCCAAATGTGAAAGTGAAGAACTCACCATGTTCAGGAGCTCAAGAACATCCAAGCTGTAATCCAGGTATCCATCAGCAGCAGCAGCATCCCATTTCGCCATAGGATAGTCAATATCCACCGTCAGAGCAGCAAAAGCTGTGTGCACCAACGGGATCACTTCAAGACACTTCTCGCACCATACCAACGAAAGAAACCCCGATTCCGGTTTCGCTTCAACCAAGATTTGGCTCAAAAGCTTCGAAACATCAGATCGAAATACCCGTAAAGAAGCCAATAAGGCTTCATCATCATGGCGAGGATGAGGATCCAGTCTTGTAGGAAATTTGAGAGAACGAAACTTATCCACCAACAGTACCATTGAAAGAAACACAAAAGCAAGAAACTTCTCTGCTAGATTGGTGAGATGGAGTTGAGACGTTGGAGTTTATACGAAAACTTTTGGCCTTTTAGGCAAGTGGCCAAGTGTTTGCTTGCGCAAAAACAGCCATGATTTATAGGAAAACAAGCAGCAAATTGTGAGATGCAAAGGAAAGGACTGGAAAACTAGGACCGTTAGGTGGTGGTCAAATGTTCTTATCCGTGTGCAAGTGTGTAACTTTTTGGTTGCTTTTTCCACAGGTGTTTCGTGTGCCTTTGTCTTTCTTTCTGGTTACCCCCGGACGCGGATTTGTTGTACGTTGGCTCCATTTATCTGCTGCTTACTGGCCACGCAATATTTCATTTTTGGATGGAGACAGGAAGAGAGATCAGTATGTGGTTTACGCAAGGGCTATGTATTTTTTTTATTATATATAGTATAAAAAAATTTTATTATTTTATTTTAATTTTAAAAAGTTATTAAAATTTTATAAAGTATTTGAGTAGAAAAATTTTGGTCTACAAACAACGACAAAAAATTTTGGTAAAAAAATATTAGTTTATCAAATTACTCAGTGTTTTATATCGTTTTATATACAAAAAACTTCAAAATTGACTTTAAAATGATCGATTTTGAAGTCGACCAATAAATTTATGAATTCCGTTAATAATTGATGAAATTTATCCGTAAATTCTGACAACTATTAACAGAATTTGTTGGAGGTTTGTACCAAAATAGGGTATAATTTGTTACTATAATTATATCCTATTTGAGTACAATTATATGATGAATTCTGCCACATTAATTATATTTTATTTGGGTACAATTATCTGATGAATTCTGTCAAAATGTGGCAGCCTCCAAAGCTTGGCAGAATCTTTATATTTTATATTTTTAATATGTTTTAATATTTTTGTTATTTATGAAATTAAGTAATTTGTTTTACTTAGTTTATGCGATTGACGAAATATGTTTACGTATTTATCATATTTATTTATAATTTAATTTAATTATTATTTATTTATATCTATTTTAAATTAATAACAATTTCCTTATGATGTAAGGTTTTGTGAATAATATATATAAATTTTCAGTGAGAGTTACATAATAACGATATTTGTTGAATATATGTTGTAGATAACGGATCCTTCTCGGCGATGACGTGATGCATCGCTTGATTTGAGACCAGTTGCCGATCGACAGCCTATTACGGCGTCTGCCATGCAGAGAGCGGGTATAGCGAGACACAGCACTAGTGACATTCCCGTGAGTACTACAGACGTCACACGGGGCGTCGATTCGTCGCAATTCGCTCTACATATGCCATGGGTGCCGGGGATGTACACGTCTATGCCCGACAATGAAAATGTTGCGCCCCATCGGGGTCACGCCAACGATATCTAAATACAGCATATTGTACCTATTTTAATTAATTTAATAAAAAAATATATAAGTGAACATCATTTTACACTTTTTTTTTATTTAAAGAACATTATGTGTAACTGCAACGCAACACAAAATCGGCAAAAAATATAATATAACGAACCTGTTAGTATTGTACGTTGTATCCATTATCAATATAAATGGATACACACGAGCAAGTAATGTCGAATCTGGATGAGCAAAAATACAATCACTAAGAATTTCTGCTCCTGGCTCAACTCTGTGCCAATAGATATATCCATATTCAGTGAACAATTTGAAAAGTTGTTGCACCACTGTCTGACCTTTTATACTCACCACTCTTAATTTGTGTCGAGCATTATACACTGTCTTTGCTCTGCGCTAAGAACCAACACAAATATATATTATCCATATATTTATAAAATTTAAAACCAGTATATAAACGTCTAAGTAAGGAGCATTATATATTTGTTATAGCCACGCATACCTAACCACCATTCTCGGGTATCTCCCGTTTCAAATGATCTAAAATATATTTAGGCTGAACGTGACATTTGCTCATTTCCTCCGTAATTTTCATCTCCCACTCTATCATGTGCGCAACGAGGGAATGACCGTGTCGGATTCCGAGCTCATGATTGTGCATGCCGCATATTATCGTAAAACTCCATGCCCCCTCGTAATGCACTCTACCAATGAGTTTTAGCAGACAGTGACATTTTTTTGTTTCTTTCGACTTTCGTTCCTTAGTCTGCGCCTCCGGTTCTGCTCCATCCTTTTGAACAGAAATAAATTTTCGGTATGCTCTGCCCCTCTCACACTTAAGCTCGACAAAGCCGTTACCTGTTCCGTCACCTTTTTTCGAACAAGCAATGATCAACAAGGTCCTCACCTGTAATGTTGCCTCTTTCTTTTACTTTATTAACTCTTCTTTACTAGAAAATATATCTTGCGTGCTTAAAAAGCGACTTAGATCCTCCACTTTGTCAAGATCCAAAAATTCTTCAAGCGAATCTGATGACGATAACGGGCCTTGGCCATCCCTGTAAAACGCTCTATGAAATCTCGCCTTCCAACCCTTTCGGTGTTCCTGTAATGCATATATCGTACATTTCCAATATTAGTTACTATATTACGTGTGTCTCGATTATTTTTAAAAAATAAAAAATCGTAATAATAAAACTATTTACGATGCGTAATGTAACGTACAATATAATTACAAACTATAAAAAAATACAGCAATACAACTAAATAAGTGATTATTACAAAAAATATAACAAAATTCATGAATTGACCAAAAATTGACCAAAAATTTCGCTAGGTTCTGGCGAAATTTGGAACTGCAGTTGGCAAAATTTTGCCACAAATTTCACCCAACCCTGGCAAAATTTGTGGGTGATTTTTGCCACTTTGTGGCGCAATTGTAGTGCAAGTTGCACTACTCATTGGCGAAACTCAAGTAGAATTTTTAAAAATTGTTACAAACGCCAATTTAATTAGAATTTAGTTACTTTTTACCTCAAAATTAAAAGAATCCTTCGTAGAATATTTGTTCATTGCCTTGTTGCGATTAAATTCTCCTGTTTTTATGAAAAATATGATTTTTTTTGGAAGGAAAGCTCGAGAGAGTTATGGGACGAGAGAGAGAGAGAGTTTACGAAAAATAAAAAATTTTCACACTACATATAATCCAAAAAAACTGCATATAGAAATGGCATTACTCAAACTGAGATTTCCTAAGAAGTTGCTTTCTCCTTCTCGTCTGCTTTTTGTAATTTGAGGGGGCGTGTCCATCCCAAAAAAAAATTCTCTCCTGCAGTTAATTTTTTTTATGTGTAAATTCATTTATGATTGTTCAATTAATTTGTTTAGATTCAACAGTTAGAATAATTGTTCAAATTCAAATTTAATAATATATTGAACAATTGTTCAAGAACAAATTGTTCTTGAACAATTGTTCTAGTCATTGGATGAAAAAAATTGATCGGATGGTCATATATAAGTTCTGCACATATAATAAAAAGTGAGTACATAATCAAATCTGATTGGTGTCCATCGAGTGAAAAAAGGATAGCTAATCGTTAGTTTTCTTATTATTTTATTTATCAGATATTGAGTTTGACACAAATATTATCTCCTCTTTATTCATGGTGTTTGAGTAGTTAAACCCAATGGTACTCTTTATTTATTATAATGAATCTCTTTTTTCATTTCCATTTTACTTTTGGACGAGAAAAAGATTGATAACAATAGAGTTTTTAATGCAAAATAATAATAGAGTTAATTTGCTTGTTTCCTCTCTCTCTCTCCTTTTGCTTCTTTCAATTTGGAGTCTAGTTAACGTATTCTAGACTTGTTGAAGCTCAGATTTGGCTACACCTTCTGCACTTATATGTCCAACTTCAAGGTCCAAACTGGATCAACCTAACAACAGCCATAAGGTTGCAATCAAATAGAGCCCTTATCGAACATGTTTAGACTTGACCTCATAAAGGCTTGGCTCAAATTCATCATTTATTGAGTCTCGAACTTAAACTCAAATTTGAACCTTGTCTAAATCTAATAAAAAATAAATTGTATGCACTTTTTAACACCAAATTCAGTTGTGGATTCAGTAGTTTGAATTTTTTTGTGTGAATTAAATAGATTTAGAATTAAAATAATAAAAATTTAAAATATAAAATTTTATATAATAACCTTATAAAAAAAAGATTACGTTCTTAATACGATTCAAACCCTCTAAAACTTCATTGCGTTAACCACGTGATAGACTCGACTCTATTGACATTTGCATCCAAAGCACCTTCGTGGGTGCTTTCGTGCGAGAAGATCAATCTATTTATATATTTTTTTAACGATGCAGCTCATTTAGAAGTAGGAAACTTCCGGGAATGCATTGGTCAGTCATCGTCATTCCAAGCATTCATCCGTACCATTTCTGTGTTCAATGTGTATAAATAAATTTAGCTTAGAGAACCATCCAATTCGGTAGCCTCCACGGCATGTTTTCAGAAAGTGAAGCCCTCAGGCTGTTTCGGCCCCTGCCGGGGGCCGGGGAAGATGCCAACCATCTCTCCGTCCTGGCAACACAAACAATTGTTGATTGGCCATGGCCTCTCTCTCTTTCCCCCCTTAAAAACATTTGTTGCCAAAAGTATATAATTTTTTAGAATTAAAAAGATATTTTTAAATTTATTTCTAATTTTTTCTTTTCTAATAATTTTATCTTAATAATTTTTTAATTTATATTTACACAAATTATATAACTACAAATAAAGATAATATATGTAGTTAATTTTTTAATAATTTGATATTTTTCCTCCACTTGAGTTGTCGTTACTGGTAATTATATAACTTTTATAATAAATATAAGTTACAAAACTTAATATTGTCAAACGTACTAATTCGACCATACCAGTCATGGGCTATCCCTTAAAAAGGGTAGAGCGAGTTAGCCTATTTTTTTAGGAACTGAAAAATTATCGGCTCATATTTGCCTCTACTAGGCCCCGCAGGCTAACTATGCCAGCCGGTGGACCTAGGGCATTTTTTTTTTGCTTGTTTTTTTAATCTATTTTGCTCTGTTTATCATATATGAGCATATAAATATATTATTCAGATAGAAAGAATCTTCAGTCAATCACTAATATTTTTAAAATAGAAAATGATCATATATATATCATAATGTGGATAAATTTACAGAAAGAAGATATTTAAAATAAAATTAAATTAATCAACTTTAATTATGGACATGATTAGAATATAAGATTGAAGCAAATTTGGTGTTGAGATTCTCATATATTTCTTTTTCTATAATATTTCTAATATATAGGTAAAAAAAAAAACTTGCTGATTAAACAGAACTGGTCATTTTAGTCCATATTTAAACAAGCCCAAAAAATCAAATCCAAACCAGTCCATATTACCGGCTAAAAAGGTCAGGCCATGGTTTTTAGCCTGTTTTAACACTACTAACAAAGTTATCAAAATAAAACTACTAATTTTTTTAATACAACCCATTGACTATTTTTAAACTTTTAAAGATATATTTTTAATTTTTTAAAATAAATTATTTTAAGTGCGATCATACCAGTTCTAATGTTCTAGATTCTATTAAAACTCCGAAGTTAAATATGATTGAGCGAAAATAATACTAAGATAGGTGATCTCTCCTGAGATTCTCGTGTACATATTTTAAATTTGTTTTAAACTGTTTTCAACTACTTTTTTATTCTAATTTTAGCTTAAATAAGTTTAAAAAGGAAATTATTTTTTTAAAAAAACCTAAATGTGATTTTCAAAGTGTCTTTTACTTATTCAAGATGTTATAAAGAAGAATGTTACTGATTTTTTAAAAATAACTTTTTTCAAAAATAGTTTCTTATTTAACAATTTTTTAAATGCTCAGACTAAAAAGGACTTGAATAATTGATAATAGGTCCTAAAAAGATTAGTAACTTATGCAATTTAAAGCTTCTATTAGTTTACGTGTCAAAAGTTTAAAGTGCGTTTATTTTCAACAAGTAAGAGTACCAACTTTCGTAAGGCAAATTTATTTTTCACTTAACATATGATAGTGCCACTAACTTTATGAATTAGTAATGGCCCATTCTTGTTTTGGCAAGGACAAAATGGATTATTCTTTCACCTATAATTACTTTTCATCAACAATTAGTTTAGAATACTCTTTTTGTTTTAGAGTTTGGAATGAAAAATCATGCAAGGATTATTCACTTTCTAGGGTTTGTTATAACTATTTTTTAGTATAGAATAGGTTGAGTTTAACTTAATTGATTCCACTTAAATGACCTGCTATGAGTAACTAATATCCAATTATTTTTTCATTTCAAGTGACATAATCATTTATACTCTTACGCCTTCATTTGTAGGCAAATATCGTTAGATAAATATATAGTCAGTTAAGCAATTCAGGCATGATTTATATCTTAGATGAGCAGTTATAGGCAAAATACTAAATCAAAAAGAAATTTTACCAAAAAAAAAAAGAAAAGACTTGTCAAAAAGAAGGCCCCCTCTATCCATTGAAACACTTCATTTTTTTTTTTTTTTTTTGTGGGGGATGGGTGGGGGTGAGGGGCGCGGGGAGGAGGGGCGTATGACCGATAGAATTATTGGAGCCTAACATTGCAGTATAATCGATACTCAGCTGTTCAGAGCCTAACCTTGCAATATTTCCAATATAGCTAATAATCCTGCCTATTATAAGAGAAAGAGGAGAAAAAATTTATATGTACATTTTATAAATATCGAATTCAAAAACAGCAGTCTTATAAAGAATGCTTGTGCTTTTCAAGAATAATAAGGCAAAGTTCAAAATTGTTTGTTATTTTGACAATATGCTAGAAGATTTACATTAAATTGTTGATCTATATATTATTGTCGGTATAACTTCTCTTTTAAGTTTGTTTAAGATTGACATCAAAGTCATATAGACAACAAACATTTTCTATTGGTATATTTAAAGTATAACTTATAATAATTACTAATAATATAATAGTTGCGATGTGGTGGTGGAACTCACACAAAACTCAATCAGAACTCACCCACTATTAAAATTTAATTATATTTTTAATATATTTTATTAATAATATTTAACAAATAATTTTTAAAAAATAAAAAATTTTCAAAGAGTTCCGCCAACACTTAAGGGAACTCTTGAGGTGAGTGAAAGAAAAAAAGAAATAAGAGATAAAATTTTTTAAAAAATAAATAATTTTTTTACTATATATAATTTAAAATTATATATAACAAGTATATATATATATCACACAAAATTATCAACTACTAAATAGGAATCAAACTCCCAATATCTAATTAAAAGACCTCACCACTTGCTACTTGTGTAAGGCCTAACTGGTTGACCTCATCAGTGAAGTTCTTGGATTGACAATTGAACCGGTATAGGCCCAAATAAAATGAAGCAATTGGCCCACTAACAAACAAATACTTTCCATTTAACGCCCATTCCCACTACCAGTTTATATTCCAGCCATCTCATCCAGCACCATTTTAGCCACAAGAGCACCCATAGTTTTCTTTTTCTTTTATTTTTTGAGAAAATCACCCCTAGCTACTTTTTTATTATTAGCCGAAAAATAAAATAAAGAGTAACAAAAGTTGTCTTTCCTTCATGATCTTTTGTTGGAAAATTGAATTGACTAGAGACAATAATTCATTAGATTCTAAAATTCTTTTTTTATTTAAATTAATAAATCTTGGTCTTTAAAAGAAAAAAAGAAAAAAGAAACTAACAGATCTTAGATTTAGTATCCACCGACCAATTTCCTTGAAAGAAAGAGAGAGAGAGAGAGAGAATTGGAATATCATATTGACTTGCGGAGTTTGCTAATTGCATTAAATCCTTCATCCAAAAACTAAACGAATAAATCAACAAAAAGGAAAAACTTGCATAATGACTTTCTTTTTATCTCTGTTTAAACTCATCAAAAGGGTGGGTGAGAGTTGTATCCATCTCTGGAATTGATACTTAGAATAAGAGGGAGATCATCTTCTGATAGTGAAAATATTTTACTTTACATGTTTAATGAGAAGCCATCTTTGTTACGAAGTACAGATTTCTTCAAGGACCAGTGGTGCTGGATGTTATGCCTAATTTTATGCATACGAAGTAAAAGTCAGGTACTCGGTTGCTTGGGAAGTTATTTGGAGAGTTAGTAAGCAGCCAATAAATATGAATATAAGGTAATGAGTTCAACTTTTGCATATTACGTTATGTAAAAAAAATTATAGTTAAGTCTTCTCGCATTTGAGAATTAGAATTTACCGGCACAATTCAAATCGAATTCAAATTAGTTTGGTTATTTAGAAAAGGTAAAAGCTTGATGTGAAAGTCACCTCTCCAACACTATATAATAAAGTTCTCTTCCATTTCTCTTCATCCTCTTGAAACAACCCTTATCCACAAAATAACAGATCACTTTGTTGACTAATCTGATTTCAAAACCATATCAAAACAGCATAAATTTACAATGGTTTTGTCTATACTTTTATCAAACAAACTCATGAAATTTGTAGCTTTTTTCAAACAAACTAACAGCACAAAAAGCCACCGCCAACACTTCTATTATCCAATCATTCTCAGCCATCTTCCCTTGATTAAGGGATAGCCCTCACTGTCCCATTTCTCACCGTTCATCTTCTGTCAGCTCCAATCCAACTAAGCATATGTTTTCAGATTCCTTTCCTTAATGAGTTTGATCTCCTAATAATGGAATGGCTATAAACAAATAGAATAACCCATGTCTTTTTGGATTGGTCTTGAATGATACAAAGAAGTAGAGGAAAAGAAGACAATTCTATGAGATTTTTTTTTAATTTTAATTTTTAAATTTGTATTGTGTATGATATGAAGATGCTGAAATAAGATTCCAAGTATTAGGAGTTCAACTATAGTCCAATTGAAAGAAAATGATTAGTACGACTAATTTGTTTCTTTATTCTTGTTGAGTCAATAACTCAATGTAGCAAAGTACGCTTATATTTAAAAATTTAGTGATAAAATACTCACAAAGTTTTCTCAAGAGGGATTAAATCAAATGTATTACGACCAAAAAAAAAAAAAGGAAAGTCTTTTTTCTAAAGAGATCCAATTCAACAGTGTTATCTTGATCAACTGAATGGGCAAAAGAACTCAAAAGGAAAAGAAGTTCATTTGAATCCCTTCCATTTCTTTAGTTTCATTCACCCCTTCTTCTTGTTTAGCTAATAACTTTGTAACGAAATGCTTTACTCATAATTTTGGAGGCGAGGTTTGAAACTATTCTAGTAGCAAAAAAGAAAAATAAAAAAGAAATTGTTATGAATTTGTTTGGACTTTTTATATTTCTCATGCAAATTTTATATTGTCTTTTCCAGTTTGCAGACTTTGATTCCAAAAATCCTCATTCTAATTCAACATATTATACACAATAATGCCATTAATATCTTGTATTTGTACGGTGGTAGATTGATTTTCAAGGACATCAAAAATAATAGGAGCATTCTTTATCGGATGTTGGTCAGTAAATATGGTGTCTATATAAATTATCATTTGAACTTCTGATTCAAGGTACCTTTTATAAGGATTAAGATGAGACACAAACTAATATATTTATTCGACCTCATGTTTTTTCCTTTTTATGTTGAGATAATATATTCAAAATTAATAAAATACAAATTTCCCTTTGAGATTCACTCCCAACATATTTAATAATTCTTTGATGACTCATCTCATTGCCTTGTGATGGAGCAATATACATACATCATTTCTGAATCTTAGATGAGAATATTTGGTTTATGACTACTAACCAATTACAAAGAAAAGAATTTATAATAATTTGTTGACAAAATATGAAACAAGTGTTATTACACACATAATAAATTACAATATGAACATATTTTATAGGATGTTTAACATTAATCTAATACAATACAGCCATTATTATTATGACAAATTGCGTCGTTGGGTAACAAGCGAGAGGTAACAAAAGGTATAAATTGATCACACACACACACATGTGCCTCTCCATGAGCTAACTCTAAAGCGATTCAAAGGATTATTGCTCTGATCTGTGGTTTAAGTCATATGAAAAGAAGCATTAAAAACATATGTGAGCTAAAAAGCTTAATGAGTTCACGTGTGTGCCAGTGTATTTTAAAAATATGAAAATTTTAAAATATGAGGGTAGATGCGTATGCACAGTAGTTCGAAAATATTTTATATTCATCTAGATTTTCTTGTTCCAAAATAATGCACTAATCTCATGATAATGTTTTGGGCTTAGTTGGAAAGTCTGAGTAAATCAAGACAGATCAGCTTAGCTCTTCAAACCAAAATTTTCAAACATGACAAATAATCAAATGCTGGCTCAATGGTAAATCTACCGGAACCAATAATGGGGTCATCAGGAAATAAATTCTGACATCCCGTAGTCAAAACAAATCATATACTAGTGCAAATATATTCAACTTTACAAATACCTTATGCCCCCCCAAACAAAACCAGGCCGAGGATTCTGGAGTATCTACCAATCCAACCCTGGTGATTAACCTCAACATTAAGCCCCTCCTGACTCAGTATTAGGTTACCACAAATAAATAAATGTAGTACCAGTTAGGTCATGTCCTCTCTGACATACTATGTCACATTTTAAGTGGATCTACAATCTAGAGTCTATGTGTTTCACGCCAGTAGAAAAGACCCTAGTACGGCGGACTAGCCACGTACAGTGCAATCCACCGACGCTTCAGGCTCAAATCATATTTCAATCATATCATATTCCAAATCATATCTAGTCAGGACAGAATTTTTATGCAACTTTTCAAACATAAAGGACACTAAAGTAGCAATCCAAATGGATCCAAATTCAATTTTGACATAACTTCAAAATAATAATTATCTGCCAGTCCAAATATGGAAATGCAAGTTTTTTCAAATATACTATGGAAATGAATATGACTTTTCAGAAGTACACAATAAAATATTTCCCAAAGATTACTTGCATCTATAGATCATGTTCAAATATTATAATATTTTAAAAATAAATACCTATTTAGGGCATCGTTCCTAAATATTTGTAGTGCACAAGTAAAAATATAATATGGAGAACCTTTCCAATTTAAAAATAAGTAACTAAAGTAATTTTCAAAATAATATGTATTCATACTTATGAATAGAAAATATTTATAGCACTAAAAATATAGTGAGTTTTAGTTTACAAACTCATCTGATTGCTATAGATATGCCGCTCACTGCCTATGGCATATCAAGTATGAGTTCATTATCAATGAATTGCAAACTACATGTTAAAAAATCAACAATATACATGTGACTACACTATTCATGTATCAACAAAAAATTTCTTTGTATTCATCCCAAAATATTAAATTCAATCATAAGTAATACTGGTAACTTTAATTTACATGCAAACAATTGCTACACTTACATGTGTTATATCAATATCACATGTACTAGAATAATTACTATCAGTAAGTAAAGCAATACTTTGCTTTCATATTCTAAATCAATGCCTAATAAAGATTTCAAAATGTTTGACGTATAATGGACACATGACATATATCCTCTGATATTGTATCGACTACATTTTTCATAAAGTGTTGGAATTATAACTTCACTTTTCCCTTCTCATAATTTTCCCACATCTGTTGAGCATTTATATATTGAGAATTTAATAAGTCATTTATATCAATATATGAACAAAGCGTATTTCTATTAATTATTGCCATAACCAAAATCATTTTCATAAAAAAATATAAGTTCTAAATGCAATCACTTCTGGAAATGACATAAAATTAGTTGGCTTGGTATCAATATATTTTATCAATAACTCATTTTCTCATTCAGTCTTAGAAGATATAAAATCACTTCTGAAAAGTATTCTTCTCAATATTGTTATTGTAAGAGCATGTTTGGGGTATGAGAAATGAATTTTTTTTATCACGCCAACAATAATATTTTCTCCTAACTTTGATTAAGGAGAAATTCTAAGTATGACAAAATTATGCACACTAATAGATATAAAATCTTGTAGCCAAATCATAATTAATGTTTATATAATAATCATCTCCTAGAAATTGTATATTTCTTTCAAAATTTTCTAGTAATCAAATAGCTTTGATATTTTTACTATTTCTTAAATGGTGTCTTTATAATAACCCACCACATCTAAATGAATTTTAGCATCAAATGTATAGGACAAGAAGTCTCTTTTCAGTTCAAGTTTTTATATTTGCTATGAAAAATTTAGAGTTTAAGTAAAAGAAGTATATTTCTTGCTTGATATAAACCTAAAAAATTTAGCAGTAGAATCTTATATTGATAACATATTATGAATTTGAGTAGAATCTTGTATCACTAACGTATTATAAATTTGTTGGTACATAGTAGTCGTCGTCAGTAAAATGAAATCGAAATAACAAATAAGAAAACTATAATTGAAGAGAATGGAGAGAAAATAAAAAGCAAATACAAGAACTTTATTAAATCTTTTGTGAGTATGTATACAACAATTAAATCATAACCCTATTTATAGGGTTGAGAGACACATATCAAAAGAAAAGAGATAGAGAGAAATCAGAAGATAAATCCTATTAATAATTAAAAATATGATAGAACTCTATTATTTATCTTTTGTAGGATAGAATTGTTAGGGATTCGGGTATTAGCACACACACACAATCTATACTGCAGAAAAGTAAAGAATACGAGACACAAGGATTTACGTGGTTCGGTCGATGTGACCTACGTCCCACTGAGCTGCAACCCAGAATTTTTTATTGCTTTCTGCCTCTCATCCTCGTCTAGAATTTCAAGTACAAAGTGTTATATTTATAGAGACTTACTAGGGTTTCTAACTTAGGCAACAAGAAATATAAAACAGGCCCAATTAGACTGAGCCCATCAAGACTCCATAACCCAACAATCTCCCACTTGGAGGCTTGATAATCTTCAAACTGCCATCCACTGTGAACACCTGTACTTCTTGCAATCTTACTCAACTCTCTTGGTTGCAGCAACCTTCTCATCAGTCAACCTGAAGGCTCGTTGAAGCTCCCCCCCAGCTCCAACACATCAGTCATGGCTAGAACTGCCCCTGACTTATTCTCTGTCCCTACCGGCTCCAACTGAAACGAACTACCGGATCCTGAGATATCCTGAGAATAAACAACACTCTCCATATTCAGCAAGTAATCCCCTGGAGAGACTTTATCAGCTGGAATATTAGTTCTTTTAACCCACTGTTGTCTGAGAACTGAAACTGAAGCACTACCCGTACTCCCACTGTCGCGAAATCCTCTAATTAGTTTAACTGAACTCTTCCACGCACATTCACTCTGAATCTTCACTTTGGCTTTGGATTTCTCACTTGCAAAGCAAACCTTTTTCTGCCCATGAGACTCTGTGAACTGCTCCTAGGTCATGGAATCCGGTTTCACCCCTAACAAGGTTTCGTGAAGATCTTTCTGGTACAGATAATCTTCAATCTGCATCTTCCAGAAACCAAAATCGGATCCATCAAACTTTTCGATTCCAATCTTCGTACTCTCCATCTGCATAGATCGTGGTGAATTTCTCCTAGCTCTGATACCAGTTGTTAGGGATTCGGGTATTAGCACACACATACAATCTATACTGCAGAAAAGTAAAGAATACGAGACACAAGGATTTACGTGGTTCGGTCGATGTGACCTAAGTCCACGGACTGCAACCAGAATTTTTCTATTGCTTTCTGCCTCTCATCCTCGTCTAGAATTTCAAGTACAAAGTGTTATATTTATAGAGACTAACTAGGGTTTCTAACTTAGGCAACAAGAAATATAAAAATTTGAATATTTCTATCTTTGATATTGAATTATCTCTTTGATATCAAATAATGGATATACATTATAATATTCATTTATGAAAACTACTTTCCTTTTTTCTCTTTTTAACCTTCAATTTTCATTTTTCTTCCTTTTCTAACAAATTTGAAAGCAAACTTAAAAAAGGAAAAAAGACACTGAAAGCAAGAAGCAAACTTTATCTTAAGATTTTTGGGTTTTCCCCCCTTTAAAGGTCATATTTAAAAAAATACTTTTTCTATTTCAAAATATAAAGTCTTTTAACTATTTTTTCTTTCTCAAAATATTTGACTTTCATTAGTTTTAAAATTTTTTTTCAAAATTACCTTCATCATAAATATAATTTCTCTCATTCTTTATTATACTAATAAAATTAGTAAAAATATACTCCCCCTGTCCATTTTCATTTGACATTCTTAATATATTGAAACGTCTCAAAATAATTGACACTTTTAATAAAAGGAAATATTTTAATATATTTTATACTATTAATTAATTACTAACTCTACTATATATCACTTTTATATATTTAGATTTGATATAAAGTACTTACTTTATATTATTTTTATTATTTTTATAATACAATTTAAACTTTTGCATAGAATTTCGTATCCGATCAAATACTGTCAAATAAAATGAGATGGAGAGAGTAATATAAAATATATTTCTTATTTTTTAATCTAAAAAAAATCAAAAATTTTATATTTTAAAATAGAGAAAGTATCTTTTAGAAAACATTTGTTTTACTTCTGTCACATTCCTTTTTCTATGGGGCTAATAGCCTAATATTCCTAATACTGCCGTACTTCAAGGGTACTTTGCATGTTCCTGTTCTGTACATGCCAAGTTGGA
Source organism: Rauvolfia tetraphylla (assembly GCA_030512225.1). Lineage (NCBI taxonomy): Eukaryota > Viridiplantae > Streptophyta > Magnoliopsida > Gentianales > Apocynaceae > Rauvolfia > Rauvolfia tetraphylla. Next base: position 2,611,647 of record JAJQKT010000004.1, on the reverse strand, counting down.
TTACACATGCATCATAATGAGTCTCAATAATTATAATTCATCATCTGATCCAAATGGCTAACCATATATTTCAATTACCAAACACCTTTCTTCATATCAGCCAAAAAAAAAAAAAAAAAAGCTTTCCTCAAGGGAGAAAAAAGGGTAGAATACCAAACACCTTAAAAATAACTTTTTCTGGGGGTGGGGGCATCACTTCCCTATTACTTTTTTTTTACTACGTGATGTGTCACACTATAAAATACTATTAAAGAGTTACAAGTCCTATTAAAAAAAAAGCAAACCTCATTAAAAGAAGAAATAAGCTTAACAAAAGGAGAAAGATCCAATATTTAGGGCTGTTTATCAGTTCAATTTTGAAAAAATTCGATTCCACTATTTGGAGAAAAATCAAAATTTTTTATTTTTTTAAACCAAACCAAATCTAATTTACTTTCAAACGAAAATATTTCAGTTTGGAGAAACTAAAATATATAAAATTAAAAATTTTAGAATTTAAAATAATATTAATTATACTTTAACATTAATTATAATTTTAATTAAAATTTAATTTAGTTTGAGTTATTAGTCTTCAAATAATGTTTATAAAAATATAAAATAATTAAATAATTTTAATTTTAAAATAACTTTAATTAAGAACTAACTCAATTAGGGTTATTAAATTTTAATTATACTTAATTATTAATTTAGAAAAATTCAGTTTTTTTTCAGTTTGGCATGATCCAAACCGAAATAGAACCAAAATTAATTTGGAGATTAAAAAATAAATTTTTTCTAAATCAAAATTTAAAAAATTAAATTAAATTTCGATTCTATTTTTAAATTTTTTCTAAATAATATACACCCCTACCTAGCAGGAATCGAACTGCCAACACCTGATTGGGAGGCCTGAGCTCTTACTTGGCAGTAATAAAAAAATGAAGAGACAGTTTATCATTGTCGTGGCTAAGTGAAGAATGAATTGACACGAAACTGTTTGATTAAAGACGCAAGTAATCACATGTCAAATGTAATTAAAAAGTAATTAAATAAACTCAATATAGTTTAATTATTGATATCAAAGAAGTATTCTTACCAGGTGAAAGTTGTCTTATTTCATATCACTTAATTAATTTAGTTCACATATAAAAGACCGGAGAGGATGAATGGGTCAGCCCCTGATGTATTACTCTGTAGCAGAAGATGAATGAACCTTAAATAAACAAACCGCCGAATTAATATTCAAACAAAGTTTGAACTACAGCGTAACAAAGTTTTGTCCGTTGGTTCATTAGTCTACGACTTATTGTTCTTTTAAAATGTATATAGAAAAAAAATAAAAGACCAAAAAGAATGCAAGGGCAGGTTTATTAGACTCTAATTTGGTGCTATTAGAATTAGGTTTGTAAATTAACGGATCAAACTATTGGCGAACAACTGTCCGAGTTTGAATTTTATTCATTTGTTTGATAATCAAGTCGAGTTCAAACGAAAAAACAATTATTTATTAGTTGGCCAATCACCAGTTATTTAAAAATATTACTATAACATATTATATTATTTATTTTTATAATATTTAAAAATATATTCACATTATATTTGTAAATATTATAAAAATAAATAATATAATATGTTATAGTATATTATTATATATACATATTATATATTGTTCGTAACTATTTATGAATAATCTTAAACACAAAATTAAACTCAAATTGTAAATGAATAAACTTAAACATTATTTAAGTTTGAATAAATTGAGTTTAAAATTAAAAGTTCAGTTCATTCGAGTTCGTTTACGACCCTAATTAAAATTTACTATTAGAAAAATTAAAACCCACTTTTGTGAAAAGAGAACTGGGCAGGACCAGGGGGCTTCCAACGTTAAACGATCTATGCTATTAGGTCAACATGCAAATTTACCTCGTAGCTGAGATGGGATCCAACTTGAACTTTCACAAAGTCATTAAAAAATAATGACAACATTGTGTGTTAGCGAAATTATAGCAATGAAATTCTAATTAGACACAAGTTTAAGAGAGCATTTACTATTTGCAAATTGCAAGTAAAGTTACAATGACTGTGAACGAATATGGGACTTCAAATCTTTTATACATCATCTATTATATTTTTTAATATATTATTAATTATAATATTTAATATTTAAAATTTATTTTATTTTTTAAATATACAAATAAAAATTTATTTATTTAAAAATATTATAAAAAGTGTTAACATAAAAATATTATTGAAAATACTAACCCAAGATATATTGTTAAAGTGGTAATACACTGTTACCTTGTAGGATTAGTCAGAATCTTCTGTATCGAATCTTTGACAGAATGCAAAGAATCATATCTTATGCCCACAAATGACTAATTAACCCCTTATCAATTTCCAATGCTAACAAGAACACACCCACAATGCAATAGTATTTTCGTCAAAATCACAGAAACACGAGCTCCTAATTTATGATTTCATCAGTCAAAGTTGTTGAGGCTGCATACGGAAACAGAATTTCTTCTCCACGAAACGCTATAAATTCAGATATAATTCAGTCTCACCAAAACTGAACTTTCTTCTCCATCAGTCCAAACTCTTCACCAATCTTCTCATCAGAAATCAATGGAGAAAACCTCTTTTAGGTTCCTTTTGGTTTCTCTCTTCCTTTCATGTCTTCTAGTCTTGCAGTGTTCTGCGGCGAAAAGGACTGAGAGTGAAGCTCTCAGCCATCTCTACAAGGCCAAGTGGACATCCAATTCCGCCATTGTTAGAAGCCATTACTCTGCTGCTGATCTTCACGAGAATGAAATTGTTCGCAAAAGCCAACATGGGTCGAAAGAGAGAGACAGGATTCATCGGTTGCCGGGGCAGCCGCTCGGCGACATCGGATTCAAGCAATACGGTGGTTATGTTACCGTCAATGCAACGGCAGGTCGTGCTTTTTACTACTACTTCGCTGAAGCTGTAAATGGTTCTAAGGATCTGCCTCTTCTTCTTTGGCTGAATGGAGGTACATTTTTATTTTATTTTTTTTTCAGTTTTTAATGTTGTTGATAATTTGGAGTAGCACGGAGTGCATTCTTATCTTAATTTCTTCATTTTACTTATTTGAAAAGTTTCGGTCATCAATGACGATACTTTCTGAAGAAGAAGCAAAGGAAGAAGAGAAGAAAATTATGTTATGATTTTATTTTATTTTTTAATTTGCCAATCATGCTAAATGCTCTTTCTTTCTTTATCATGGAATGCTTCATTGTTGTCAATTATGGCATTTTGTTGAAAAAAAATTATCTTAAAATGCGAAAATCTATATTAGGGTATACTTGAACAGACCGAACTTAAAATTTTAAGTGTGAAATTCATATCTTTTTCATAAACAATTTAATTTTTACGAAATTCAAGACAAAAATCTCAAAACCAAATTTAATTTATATAGAAATTTTTTAACAATATTAAAAGTGATTTTTTTTGAAAAAAATAAGTACTAAATTAAAAAATCTATACTTATAAAAGGGTTTTTAAAAATGTAGGGGCAGGGGCAGCCGTCAGCCACTAGCCTCCCAGTTCCGGCCCTGTTTTTAAGGATGACATTTCTTCACTAGAATCACTTCTTAGTATGGGAGAGTTTATTCCTTTTTCTAACCAATGATGGAATTTAATCCAAATGGAGAAAAAGTAGCCATTTTCTAAGATGATTTTGCTGGTGTCCTCAATTTGACCATCTGAAACTTCTTCTCAACTACTCCCACCGCAATCCATGCGATACACATCCAGATAAACACGTGACAGAGATTAAAATAATTTTAATTGATAATTAACCGAACCACTCTCGAGAATATTCAAAGTCAGGATAATTCTAAAATAAGAAAATTTTTATTAGTGCAAGAGTGATGATTGAATTATTTGATTAATGCCAGTGTACTTCCATTATTCCAATTATAGAAATGAATAAACACTCACGGCATCTCTGGATATCGTGCATTGCATGTGCACGACTCCTCCCTTGTTTGAGGATGTTGCGGCACGGCTGACGTTTTCATTTCTCTATGGACAAAAGTTTTCCAAATATTATCAATTTTGAAATAATTGTAGGCGGAAAAAGATAAACACAGCACTTTTTCCTTTTGTCTTATACATTAGTTTTCTTGTAGATAGTTGTATGCTTTGGGCACCGTTTGGATTGTGACATTTGGATTACGAAAGTTGGAAGGAGGAAGAATTTTTAGCGTTTTTTTTTTAAAATTTAGAGTCTTCGTTTTATCTTGTTTAATTCATGTGACGCGTTCGAGACTTTATTATAACATGAATATTATACGATGTTCTTAAAATAATTTATTTGAACTTCTATATGATTGTATATGGGACTGAGGTTCAACGCGGGTTGGTAACTCCAGACATGAACTGGCAAGAGAGTATTGTCAATGCAACTTTTTGCAAGTAGTCTAATAAGTATTGTTGGATAAGAAGCTAGAATGGAAAATCATTTTGCAATATTTAATATTGGAAAATAATTTTCTTTTTCAAATCTTCTTTTGCAGGACCTGGCTGTTCTTCTCTTGCCTATGGAGCATTTCTAGAACTTGGACCATTCAGAGTCCACAGTGATGGCAAGACATTGTTCCGGAATCCATATTCCTGGAATCTTGGTACAAAATCCTCTTTCCCTTTAATTTCTTTTACTAATAAATTTAATCTAATTCATCATTCTTGGTTAATAAAAACTTCATTTACAAAAAGAAAGAAAAGAAAAGAAAAGAAAATCATTCTTCACTTTTTGATTTAACAGCTGCCAATGTTCTGTTTGTGGAGTCTCCGGCCGGTGTAGGGTTTTCGTATTCAAACACAACATCAGATTACGCAAACAATGGAGACAGATTAACAGCTGCAGATAATTATGCATTCTTGGTGAATTGGCTTGAGAGGTTTCCAGAGTACAAAAACAGGGACTTCTATATCTCTGGGGAGAGTTATGCCGGGCATTATGTGCCGCAGTTGGCTCATAATATTATATATCACAACAGGAAGGCTAAGAAGACCATCATTAATCTCAAAGGAATCTTGGTAAGTTTCTAACTTTTCTTTGTTTTAAAATCTTTGTCCTTGGGAAGTTGTGGGGTATTTCTATTACCAACTCCTTCCCATGATGGAGACATGACTGGGTTTTGAGAATTGTTTCTTTGTATGATTCTCATGTCAATTATGTTTCTGGAGGGGCCTACTAGTCTCCCTGGCTTCCTGTGGTTGCCCCTTGCTTCATGGTAATCGCAAGAGGTTTTTCTTTTTTCCTTGCAAATTTATGGATTTAACTTACATGCAAGGATTTTGCACGAGAAAATATTTGACTTGAGATACGCATACGTAAAACATGTAAATGAAATTTTCGTCTTCATTATACTTTAATAGCATAACAAATTGAATATTACTACTTATCTTTATTCAAAAAACTCATATTGGCGAAATCTTTCTTCTTCTTCTTCTTCTTTTTTTTTTTGAAATATGTGTTTGTGATAAATCATTTACTATTAAGTAAAGAATGTTTATCACTCAACATGACTCTCAATGCCTTACCAGATTAGTTTTCCCTAACGAATTCTCATACAGCAACTCCTCTTAATTCATATGTGTCTTTTACCAAATATTTACATGACATTACCTATTAGTACTAGGTTCTAAACGAACTCTTGTTAGTATTCGAATACTAACCGAGGTTGTATTAGTATTAGGTTTCTGGTTGTCAATGTATAAAAAATTTTGTGAAAGTAAATTATTATTTTTTTCTTAGTTTTTGTGAAATTGGTGGCAGAAGATGTACTTTTGGTTTTTCTTTGTAAGAAATAAATACTTATTTGCATAATGCAGATTGGGAATGCAGTGATCAACGATGAGACAGACACTTTGGGGATGTTTGATTATTTTGTAAACCACGCCTTGATTTCCTATGAGACCTCTCGACAAGTCCATAAAAATTGTGATTTCTCACCTAATGCCAGTATTTCTGAGGCTTGCCGTAAAGCCAATAATGTTGTTGAAGCTGCAATTCAAAATCTGGATATTTACAATATCTATGCACCGTTGTGTTTCAATGGCAATCTCACAGCCAAGCCCAAGAGAGCTTCAGTAAGTCTTCCTTTTCTAATACTACACGTTGGTTTAGTTTTCAACTTTTATTGGCATAGGGCTTAGGAAGCTTTCTGAAGAAGAAACTTGTTGAATTAAAGGGAAATACAAGACAAAAAAGAAACAAATATATGCATGAAGAGATTGGAATTGATTTTCGTAGAGTGTACTCTCTCCCTTTCATAAAGGTCATGCGGCAGTTTTTAAATAAATTAAAAAAGAAAAAATAAAGAATATTTTTCTTATTATATCCTTAACTAATTAATATAATAGAGAATAAGAGTATTATATTTATGTTAAAGGTAATTTTGAAAAAATAAACGTTAAAATTCGTAAAATGCCAAACATTTTGATTAAAAAAAAAGTCCAAAGATCTTATATAAAAGATACTTAAATTTTATGTTTTTACTTTATAATCTGCAGGTTTATAACTTTGATCCATGTGGTGAATATTACGTCCATGCTTACATGAACAACCCCAGTGTTCAGAAGGCGTTGCATGCTAATGTCACCAAAGTATCCTTTGACTGGGAACCTTGCAGGTTTTATTTTCTCTTATTCCCTTTTTCCCATATATTTTGACTATGAATTTTTGCATTTCTAGTTCATCTGGCTAACATATAAAATCTGAAAATCTATTTTGAATTGCAAAAAATTACAGTGACGTAACTGGTGGCCGCGATTGGAAAGACAGCCCTTCAACTATAATTCCCCTCTTGAAGGAGTTTTTGGCAAATGGACTTCAAGTTTGGATATTTAGGTAATTCTACTCTTTAAGTTTTTCAACTTCTTTTGAGCTATCTTTTGAGAAGTACATGTTACAAAAAGTGCTCTTTAATGGATAGTTTACTTGGTGAAAATTTGACAGTTTTGTTAGTCAAAAGCACCTCACTAGGCAATATAGTAATTCCCTTTTTATGATAATACAAACAGTGGTGATATGGATGGAAGGGTGCCAGTAACTTCAACACAGTATTCCATTGATGCGATAAAACTTCCCATTACAAGTTCTTGGCGTCCATGGTTCTACCATAAAGAGGTCAGTCCTATTGTTTAACTTTTGTTTCTTGAGTAAATCCCCGTCTCTTATCGTGTTAATCCATGTAATCCCACAGGTTGGAGGATATACACAAGGTTATGCAAAGAACTTGACATTTGCAACAGTAAGGGGAGCTGGTCACCAGGTGCCAAGCTACCAGCCTGGTAGAGCGCTGGCCCTTATTAGGAGCTTTCTTACAGGAAAATCTCTTCCTGAAAATTAGTAGTGAAACACATTGAAGTTGAAATAGGCATAGAAGTAATAGTCAGATTCCGATCATATTGCAAATTGTTATTAGCTAGTGATTTCTTTAGTATCCATTCCTATTGAACTCTTTACCAGGTGAAATAATTTAAGGAAAGGTTTTTTCTTTTTCTCCATGACAAGCTGTACCATTCATTTTCCCAATCCAGAAAGAACAAGCATATTCTTATACAATCGAAGGCTTCGTTTAATGACAGGGAATGTCGTGTGTTTTACTTCAAGAAAATTCACCGAATGGGTTTTTGGAAACCAGATGTATGAACGACTTCTTCAGTACTCAATTAGAAACTACCCAAAGCTTTAATTTACAAACTAAAATAAATAAAAATGAAAACAACCCCTTAAGCTGGACTGACGTAAATTTATTAAATGTTATGCAAGGCGACCCTTCTTGCTTCCACATGAGCAAGAAATCTTGATCTAGCAAGGGCCCTATTAAAAAATTTAGAAAATTAACTGATTAATTTAGAAAACAAGGATTTGGAACCCAAAAAAATTGGTTTTAATTTTGGTGGTTATTGCCCGATGTTGAAACTGAATAGAGCCGGTTTGAAAATTAACTTGAGAACCATTGTATTAAGAAAAAGGTAAAATACTTTGGCTCTGGTCTTTATGCCTCAAAAGTTTTTATTCAAAAAACTATATCTGGAAAATCTTTCAAGAAAAAGGTAAAATACTTTGGCTTTGGTCTTTATATTAAGTTACTTTCAAAACTATCGAGTTAGATTCATTTGTATCAAGCTATTTTTACCAGAATGCAGAACAAGAGATGAGTCAGCATGACAGTGAATTATCACTATTTACCTGACAATGTGTCAATGCACCTTTACAGCTAGCCATAATCACTTTTTTAAAAATAATTAAGTTTTAACTTTTTTGACTTACACAAATATGGAAAAAAGGTGTTTTGAATCAATTTTTGAGACAAAAGGAATAAACTGACTTTCTACGAAAGATCAAGTTAGGATGACTAGAATTCACATGTTCACCTATATTTTACAAAAAGTTAATTTTTTTGAAAAAGAACTTTTTGACATTTGAACAAGGTTTGACCAAAGTACCATTTGATTGAATTCTCTTTTATCTTTTCATAGGATATTATATCTACAATAAATATAACCCTTTGCACCCTTAAAGCTTCAAGAGAGAAAGAAGAGTGTGTTTCTCGAAGAAGTTGAGAATTCTTCAAGCTAAGAGCGGAAATTCCTGAAATCTAAAGGAGAGAAACACCACCGAGCATAAAGGAGAAAATGTACAAAATGTGAGCTGATATTGGAAGTAAGTGAAAGCTTCTATCTTTCATCTTCATCTCTTCATAGTTTACAAGTGCCAGTTGTGTACTTGTGCCACTAAGGCTGAGGAAGTTCTTGGGTGGAAAATAGTTGTTAGATCTATTGAAATCTAGGCATAGTTACTAGATTTATTGTAAAATTAGTGGTGATAATTACTAGATCTATTTGTAAAATGAGTGAATACAACTTGAGAGTTTCTTGGGTGTAAGATACTTAAGGTTGCATGGTTTGATCTCTACTGTTAAATAGATTGGGTTAGTGAAAATACTTGATATGGGATTCTCACGAAGTGATTGTAGGCATGTTGCCGAACCACTATAAAATTTCTCGTGTCCCTTTTTATTTTTGCCATACTTAGATTTGACTGTTTGCTAGGGTTACTGTTATTTACATTTGGTTTTGCAAACACATCTTCTAGAAAAATGATCAGGGTCAAAGCATACTCTCCACACAATGGAAAAACATGTTAAAACTGTTATTCAAACAATATCATAAAGACGTCTTTCAAAGTGTCTATTAGCTTTATAACTTTCGGAAGCTATTTTCGTACTACAATGATCAACTTAGCCATTCACTTCTATGCATTCTCTAAAATAATGAAAAGTTGCATATTGAGTCCAGTAAAATTCTCCTAAAAAACTCAAGCTAATGTTATAGTGAGTTAGCTCAATGTGAGAAAATTAGTTTGATACTCAGATTGGATTTCATGTTTTGTTTAATTATCAACTAGCTTGTAGCACTTCAATTTTTATATTTTTAATTCTGCTTTAAATAGATTAACATTTTTGAAAAAGTCCAATTCACCCTCCTCTTGGACACTGCTGAGACCTACAAAATTCATCAAAAAATAAAAAATATTTGATTTAGAAATTGATTTGAAAACAATTCCCTAATTCATCAAAAAAATAAAAAATATTTAAATTTTGAAATCCATTAGAAACTAATTTTCTTTGAGACTGATTAGAAATTGATTTGAAATCAATTATAAAATCTATCCAAAAAAATATTTCATTTAGAAATCGATTCTTTCTTTTTTAAAAATAAAAAATATTTAATTTTTGAAACCTATTATGTTTTGAAATAGGATAGAAACGGATTTTTAGGACCAATTTGATTTGATTTCTAACTAGAAACCAATTACAATCAGTACCAATTATAAATTTCATCAAAAAATAAAAAAATATTTGATTTAGAAACCGATTCCTTCTTCCATAAAAAATAAAAAATATTTATTTTTTAAACTAATTAGAAACTAAATTTTGAAATCGTTTAAAATTAGTTTCTAATTAGAAGCTGGTTTGACACCAACCTTTTTTTATTAAATTATTTTTTTCTTTAAATTTTTGAAACCTATTTTTCAGTTTCATAACGGTTCTAATATTGTTTGGGTATTTTTTACACATTATTTTGCAACCTATTAAAATCGATTTGAAACTATTTTTTTTTACGATTTTAAATTGATTTATATTTAGAAACCAGTTTCAAATATGCTGATGGGGCATTAGCGACGGAAATTTCCGTCGCTAAAAAAGTCGTCGCAAATTGCGCCCGATCCTATTTTCCTCGCAATTAGCGATCGATTTGCGAGAGAAAAATAATTTAAAATAAAACAATTTGAATATCCGTCGCTAATTCCTCGCAAATTAGCAAGCAATTAGCGACGGAAATTCTAATTTTTTATTTTAAATTAATTTATCCGTTGCTAATCCGTGGCTAATGTGCGAGGGATTAGCGACGGAAATGAAGAAGTTTTTATTTTAATTTAATTTTTCTATCGCAGAATCCCCCGCTAATTTGCGAGGGATTAGCGACGGACTTCATAATTTTTTATTTAAATTAATTTGTTCCGTCACAAAATCTGTCGCTAATTAACAACGGATTAGCGATGGCTTTTTATTTATGAATTATTTAAATTTTATTATTCCGTCGCTAATCCCTCGCTATTTTTTAATTTTAAAAATTAATAATCCGTCGTTAATCCCTCGTTAAAATTTAGTATTTTTTTAAACAATTAAAAATATTATATATAATTTTCCTGTAAAATTTCAAACCTTAAAACCTTATAACCTGTTGTATGTGGATAAATATAAATGTAATACTCTTACAAATATAAAATGATAAATAAAATATTTGTAAAATATTAAATATCAAATAAATTTATATATTTGTAAAATAAAATTCTAATATATTAATTTGCCATCACGGCAGATGCCGGAGTTGGGGCTGAGGGTGGTGGTGGTGGCGGTGGAGAATCTGTTGGGCCCTGGGGAGGAGGATGGTCATTCGGTATTGTGTATTCGTCGTCATCCTCATCATCCGTATCATCATTGTCACCAAGCAGCGGAGGCGGGGGCAGATTCAGAGTTTGTGACAGAAACGATAAATAATCTGTCATACACTGTTACACGTGACGCAACTTCTTCTCAACTTTTCTCCGCATCTTCGTCTCATCATTCAACTTCTTCTGTAGCTGGATAACATCGTGGAACGAGAAAGTAGTCGCTCCTCAGAAGTAGAAGAATGATCTAACCTCCGTCTTACCTTCAATCCCTCAGAGCCTAATCCGAAGACGCGATTCTTCTTGAATCCTCCCCCAACCTCAAGGAATAGTGACTTCTCATCAGGCGGTTGTCGAGAAGTCACAGAACTTTCAGACTCTGTCTGAGAATAACGTCCCTTAATTGCGTTAACATTATCATGTAGAAATAAAGAATAAAAAACATTGTATAAATATTAACAACTATAATTGCTATTTTATAATAGTAAAATAAAGTTAATTCATACCAAAGTTTGTCGCGACTTCTCATTGACAAACTCGCCCTGCTTTGACCCTCTTTGAAAAGTGTGCAATTTCTTAAATAACTCCACATAACGAAAGTCCTCACCTTTTTCTTTCCGCTATAATTTTAATATAAAAAAATACAAAATATTAATTTTTGTTAAAAATATGTAAGAACAAGTTTTAAAAAATGTGAACTAATGACACGTACCATCCAATTCTCATGCTCTGTAAAAGATATAGACCCTCCCGTGTGAGATGTGCCACTAGCAACAGCTCTATTCTGTTTAGCTGCAGAAGAAACGCGTTAAAACCCCTCAGTTGTCCACTCCTGTAGCATCTGCTCGCAAAATTCAGGTGAAATCCAATTTGGACGTTTTTGTTTAGCGCGTGCCTTGCTTAACTGATCAGAAAGTCGCTCGTGACATTTCTTGTTCCAAACCTCCTGTATCTGAACGCTATGATCTGGGAGCCACCTAAAGCGACTCTGCAAAATCATTAGATTAAAAAACGTCTGTTATATAATTACTAGGATCATTATATTAACACCTACCTCCAGAATATGAAAAGAATAAAATTTATATATTTTTATACTTATAGTCCATAAATCGAACCACATGTTCCTAATATCTACAGGAATATCTGCAAATCTGGTGTAAGGGGCAGTATAATGTCGTTGAAATATCAGTGATATCTCTCTAACAGCCTCCATCGATGGTGAGAAACTGTTTCATCAAAACGAATTTCAAAAAGTTATTTTAAAGATTATTTAACACATTGACAATCTGATGTGCTTCTCAAAGATAGGTTCGGTGTGTACCAAGTCGAAATAATTTTTAAAATAGTTAGTACTTACCTGTCACCATCAGGTGCAATCAAAATGCGTGTCTCTGAGATATCTGCTCCAGGCGCAGATGCAGCTGTGGAGGGTATCGATGTAGGCGTTCGTTGTTGTCCTGAAGAGTCTGGAGAGTGTAAAGGTAGCATCCTACGTATCTGCAAACCCGAAATTGGAGACGGAGTCCGATCATCCCTAGACTCCGGGGGCTCCGGTACTGCTCTGCCGGTAGACATAATCTAAATATACATAACAGTAAACAAGTTAGAGTATAAATATAATAATACGAAATAAAAGGGCAAACAAATTAATGTAAAATGTTAGCTCACGTTTGAAAGAAACCAATCCTATTCATGTTCTTCATTATCTAATAAATCATCACCCAAATCATCATCCGTGGAAGAATCCGTATCCGAATTGGCTTCTTCTGCATTCACATCCACATTTGTTTGTGTTCCCAATTCTTGAATATCAACTATTTCACCTTCTCCCGCTTCACTTGCAAGTCCACCAATCATCTCAACATCAACGGTTACATTAACGGCCATGAAGTCGTCGACCTCCTCTTGATATGGTCGATCCACTATTGGTGCGTCAATTACGTGACGAGCCTTCAATTTATAAACAGTTAACCAATCAGACTTGTTCTTTTTATAGCCTGGGTAGCGTGCATAATATACTTGATTGGCTTGCTGAGCTAACACAAATGGATCGTACTTTGGGTATTTCCTCCGGTAGTTAATGTCTACGATTTTAAACTGTGGATGCATTTTCACTCCGTTATTAACATTTATATCAAACCAATCACATTTGAACAAGATAACCTTCTGACAGGGAGACCCAGGGAATTGCACCTCAATAATCTCTTTTAAAATTCCATAATAATCACCCATATTCTCTTCTTCGCCTTTGACGCAAACTCCACTATTGGCGGTTTTCTTTCCCATTTCATAATCAGCCGTGTGAAATCTAAAACCATTTATGAAATACTCATGGAAAGACTTCACCTGTCTCGAAGGACCCCAAGCTAAGCTTTTAAGATTTTTTTCACTCACGTGATTATTAGGATGGTTAACCTATAATAAAATTACATGTTAGCCGAATAATATGAACGGTCAATAAAACATTACTGGATAAAAGGGACAAGTTGAAGAATTACATAAGTTCTAAACTATCCTGGAAAGTCATCCTCCATTCTCCTGTCAACTTCCATGTCTGTTATATGTTGTGCATCGTCTTGTAATTCGCTCTTGAATTTACTATATGGCAATCATTTAAACTTGAATTAGTCTATAAGATTTGATGTAACACTTGATTTATGTAGTGGTAATATTATGCAAACTTACCTAATAAACGGTTGCAACTCCTCGCAATTGAGAAAGATATAAGTTGTAGCTGCCTTAAGTTCCTCTGATGTTAGATATCTAGTGTGAACTTGCCCGGTCACTGTCCTGGAGCGTTGCATATTGACAAACTAGTGCCATGCGAGTTATTCTCGTTAACACCTTCATCATTTCGAGCAATGGTTGTATACCTTGTCTGCACGTGAGGTTCAAAATAATAGGAGAAAAATATCGATGCTTCTTCAATTAAGTAAGTATTGCAAACCAGGACTGTAATGGTTTTCTCCCATTCTCTCATGCGAGATACCGATAGTTTAGGAGAACACAAGTCACGATAAAAAATACTTAGCTTTGTCACAGTGTTCCATATTGGTATCGGAAGAAATTCTCCCAACGCAATTGGAAGTAATCTCTCCATAAATACATGACAATCATGAGATTTCATACCTGACATTTTTAGCTCTTTCATATCAACACATCTTCCCAAATTAGAAGCATATCCATCAGGAAGCCAAAGCTCCTTCACCCAGTCAAGAATAAGTCTCTTTTGTTCTAGTGTAAGTGAATATTTAGACTTTGGAATGGAAACTTTCTTTTCACCGACGCTAATAACATGTAGCTCAGGTCTATCACAATATACTTCAACATCACGACGAGTTTTTACGTTGTCTTTTGATTTACCTTTCACATCCATTACAGTGTTAAACACATTATCGAAGACACTTTTCTCATTATGCATCATGTCTACATTATGACGAATCAGATTAGTCTCCCAATATGGCAAATCCCAGAAGATGCTCTTTTTAGCCCAATTGTGGTGGAGGCCCCTGCCTGCGTCCCTTCCAACTTCTGTTGCAGTTTCCACTATCTTAGGCAAATTGCATACCCTTTGCCACATGTCATTTCCAGAAGCTCGCCTTATGGGTGCAGAAGTCTCTCGGCCCCTATCTTTTCGGAATGACATTGTATCCTTCCGGTATGGGTGCTCTGAGGGCAAGAATTACCGGTGACAATCGAACCAAGATTGTTTCGAGCCATTCTGCAGCTGAAATGATTTTGTTAGCTCCATACAATAAGGACATGCTAATCTTCCTGCTGTACTCCATCCACTTAGCATGCCATAAGTAGGAAAATCGTTAATAGTCCACATAAGTGCTGCACGCATTTGAAAATTATTTTTCTTTGAAATGTCATACGTCGGCACACCACTACACCATAATTGTAATAATTCATCTACCAAAGGCTGGAGATAAACATCGATGAGCTGTTTCGGGTTCTTTGGCCCTGGGACAATTACTGTGAGGAACATTACTGGATCTTTCATACACAGCCAAGGCGACAAGTTGTAAGGAGTAACGATAACTGGCCAGCTAGAATATTGCTTTCCCGACATCCCAAAAGGAGAAAATCCATCGGTGCATAGATCAAGACGAACATTTCGAACTTCCTTGGCGAATTCTGGATATGTCCGATCGAAGTGGTGCCAAGCTTCACAATCTCTTCGATGGCTCATAACTTCTGACTCTGACTGACTCTCTGCATGCCACCTCATATGTTCGGCGGTCGTTTTAGATGCAAATAGTCTTTGGAGTCTTGGTGTTAAAGGAAGGTAATACATCTTTTTGAAAGGAACGTCCTTATGTTATTTATTCTTTCCAATCTTCTTCTTCGGCATATATCGAGCATGACCACAAAATTTGCAATCTTTTCTATTTATATCATCTTTCCAGTAAAGCATACAACTATTCGGACAAGCGTCTATCTTCTGAACAGGCAAGCCAAGTCCTGAGACCATCTTCTTTGTCTGCTAATAATCATCTAGAAGCTTATTATTACTTGGCAAGACCTCCTTCATCAGTTGCATCACCTGATTAAAACAGCGCTCTGAAATATTATTCTCTGATTTAATATTTAACATTCGGGAAACAACTGATAACAACGAGTACTTTGTGCATCCCTCCCATATAGGAGTGTCAGCCGCTTCCAACATATCATAAAAGCTCTTAGCTTCTGCATTAGGTGGTTCCTCACAATCAATATATGACTGAGGGTGTGTTGGAAAGTCTCCACCAAATTCATCAACGACCATCTGCTGCAATTGATTCACCGAGGCTGGGCGAGACGAGGTTTCAAGTACTGTTGACGTACGCTGCCCCGGATTCATGTCCTCACCATGACTTGTCCAACAATAGTAATCCGAGAGAAAGTCAAACCTATACAAGTGCATCTCCACCTCATCGGGGGATAGGTGATCTCTATTCTTACATTTTGCACATGGACATCTTAGCCACGATGTCCAACCTTTGGACAAAAAATAGGCAATAAAACCCTTTACCCCTTGCTCATATTCTATTGTAATCCCTTTGATCCCTTGCACGTGTCTCCTATACATCCAACTACGATCATTCATCTACATTAAAATTTATTGGCTTAATAAACACATAGAATGATAATGGGAATGGTGGGAGCGATAAATCTGTTCAAAGTTAATTTTCCAATTCAAATTTCTCGATTGCTATAGCTTTTTTAAAAAAATTGGTGAAAAATAAATATTTTTAAAAAGTTATACTTGGAATTAAAATAACATTATTATTTGTAACAATTTCAAAAAATAAAATACTACGCTATTTTTAGATTGAAATTATAAAGAGAGTTTCAAAGAGGTTAGTAATTCTCTTGAGTAGGAATTGTCACTTCAAAGGTTTCAATCTTTGTCCACTCAAATTTTATTGCAAAACGCAATTGAAATATCAGGAATTTGGAATTTGCACTGAAGAACATTAGGAATTACTTTTGAAGTGACTTACGGATGACAAATGTTGCTCTGATATCCGCACTGCAAGTTGGATGAAGATTATCCTGCAGTGCATTAATTTTTGTGTTTCTTCGCATTAAGTCATTTGTGAGGTTCTACTGAAGATAATTAAAGGAAAAGTGAATAAAATGCTCAGTCTAAGCTAAGTATTGGTGTATTGTTTACAGAATCTGTGGACCAATTTTGAGATATGATTGGCCCTAAAATTTTTCTCTTTAATAAAAATCGATAGCCCTCACCAAATTATACTCACAAGCCATCTTGCAGAACTAAGTCTAATTTTGGCTCACCATACTCTTAATGCACGCAAAAGTTCAAATTTCTGAACCCAAGCCAAGCTTCAATTACTGTACGAACAAATTTAAAACAAAAAATGACTGGTAATACATCATACAAATTAACCCCACTACTGTTCGCAGTTGAATCGCATTTTTAGACATAATAGATTGTTCGCAACCGTTTCAAAAACTAAAGCATTCCAACAGCTTCCTAACATCCGATTTACCTTCTTATTTCATTAGATGAAAGGGCAACAAATCAAATTATATAAAGCCCAATTGGAAAGTCGATGCAATCTGCCTCCCAAAAGCAGAATACCGCAGCAAATCGCAAATCCCACATTACAAAGCGAAATACAAACCATTCCAAGATTTCAATAAAGCTAGATGAGCAAAAAATTTTACCTCTTCGTTGCCGAATTGACACGCCTGAATTTGTGGCCGAATTTCCTCAACAGTCGATTGGGAAGAAAGGGTTTGGTTGCCGCCGTTGAATGCTCTGCACAGAACTCAATCCTTTCTGCCCGAAGTTCACCAAATCCATACTAAAAACGCATTTCAAGAATGCGTTCTCTATAGTTGAAATAAGAATGCACCAAACTCATGATGCATTCTTACCGCGTTCGACCAAAACGCATAACAATGATGCGTTTTTTATGTATCCCTCGCTAATCCCTCGCTAATTAGCGAGGGATTAGCAACGGCAAATTAAAATTTAAATTAGAAATATTTTCCTAATAATGTAATCACTATTCCGTCGCTAATCCATCGCTAATTTACGAGGGATTAGCGATGGAAAAGCAGATATTTAAAGTATAAATAATTTCTAATAATCCAATCACCATTCCCTCGCTAATCCCTCGTTAATTAGCGAGGGATTAGCGACAGCCATTGTATGAATCAGATAAAATGCCACCATAAATTTTTATTTTGATCCTATTGAAATTTTATTGCACCACTAATACAGAATAAAACATGTTGCGAATTAGTGAGAATAATCTATGAAGAATTATTAATTATTTAATAAATTTAATCAAATAATATAAACATCAAATTCAAATAACTTCAATTACCGTTTCAAATTATAGTAATTGAAACTATAGACATTGAATGTTATAAAAATTATAATTCCTAACATTACAGTCACATATCTTATATGTAATATAATATTTTTTTTCCTACTATATAATTAATATAATTAAACATACATATTAACTTTACGAAGTATAATAATACAATATTAATAAAACACTGTATATGCAATGAGAATAAGACATAATATAATGAAGATGCACTGGTCATTCATAGATTTAAAATACTTATGAATATCGAAGAAAATTAATATAAAAAATTATTTTTAAAATTAAAATTAATGGTCCCACGCTATATCTGAATTAAAAAATATTTTTTAAAAATAAAAACTACAAGTTCCTCCCTAATCCCTCCCTAATTAGCGAGGGATTAGCGACGTCAATTGTATGGATCAGATAAAAAAAAATTTTAAAAAATAAAATTAAGATTCTCTCGCTAATCCCTCGCTAATTAGCAAGGGATTAGCAACGACCTCGATATATTAATTAAAATTTTTTTAAAAAAAATAAAATTAAAATTTCCTCGCTAATCCCTCACGAATTAGCGAGGGATTAGCGAAGGCCTTGATATATTAATGAATTTTTTAAAAAAATTAAAATTAAAAGTCTCTCGCTAATCCCTCGCTAATTAGCGAGGGATTAGCGACGGAATTGATATCAGAATTAAATAAAATTTTGAAAAATTAAAATTAAAAGACCCTCGTTAATCCCTCACTAATTAGCGAGGGATTAGCGATGACTGTGGATTTAGAATTTAAAAAAATTAAAAAAATAAAATTAAAATCTCGTCGGCGTTTGCTTCAGAATTTAAAAAAATATTCTAAAAATAAAATTAAAAGACCCTCGCTAATTAACGAGGGATTAGCGACGACAGTGGATTCAGAATTTAAAAAAATTAAAAAAATAAAATTAAAATCCCGTCGCTAATCCCTCACTAATTAGCGAGGGATTAGCGACGGCGTTTGCTTAGAATTTAAAAAAATATTTGAAAAATAAAATTATAAGTCCCTCTCTAATCTCTCGCTAATTAGCGAGGGACTTTAAAATTTTATTTTTGGTAATTTGTTTTAATTTCTGATATTATTTTCATCGCTAATCTCTCGCTAATTAGCGAGAGATTAGCGATGAAAATAATATCAGAAATTAAAACAAATTACAGCAAGAGATTAGCGAGGGACTGTTATTTTATTTTTAATTTTAATTAAAATTCTGAAGCAAACGCCCTCGCTAATTCCTCACTAATTAGCGAAGGATTAGCGACGGCTGTGGATTCATAATTTAAAAAAAATTAAAAAAAATAAAATTAAAATCTCGTCGCTAATCCTAGCGAGGGACTTTTAATTTTATTTTTTAAAAAACAATTCATTAATATATCAAGGTCGTCGCTAATCCCTCTCTAATTAGCGAGGGATTAGCGACGAGATTTTAATTTTATTTAGCAAGGGATTAGCGAGGGCGTTTGGTTCAAAATTTTAAAAAATATTTTAAAAATAAAATTAAAAGATCCTCGCTAATCCCTCGCTAATTAGCGAGGGATTAGCGACGGCTGTGGATTCAGAATTTAAAAAAAAAAATTAAAAAATAAAATAAAAATCCCCTCGCTAATTAGCGAGGGACTGTTAATTTTATTTTTAATTTTTTTAAAATTCTAAAGCAAACGCCCTCGCTAATTCCTCACTAATTAGCGAGGGATTAGCGACGGCCTTAATATTAGAATTAAAATTTTTTTTTGAAAAATTAAAATTTCAGGTTAATCGCTAAGCCCTCGCTAATTAGCGGGGGATTAGCGACGGAATAGTGATTACATTATTAGGAAATTATTTCTAATTTAAAATTTAATTTCCAACGCTAATCCCTTGCTAATTAGGGAGGGATTAGCAACGGCCAAATTTTTCGGTCAACATCACGTTATTCCTCGCAAAGCCGTCGCTAATATAACAATGGATACTGGCCGTCGCTAATATCCGTTGCTAAACGTGCATTTTCTTGTAGTGTCACCTTAACCAAACATAGTGTAAATGACATCAAAAATCTTGTTCTTGTGCAAAGCTTGACTTTGCAACTGGGGGAGAAAAAAGCTCGAGTTGGCTTTGGTTTTGCTACTTAGTTTGGAAACGTATTTAAGTACACCAAATCTTCATGGATCATATACTTTCAAACTTGCAATATTTTAAATGTTAAAACATGTAATATATGAAATACAATTTCATAATTGCACTTTCTAAAGAATTCAATTGTAAGGAACACTGAAGAAATCAATAATTTATACTCCTTCTGGTTTGAAAATAAGTTCTTTTGAATTTATACACAAGAATTAAGGTATATATTTGAAATCAAAGAAACTTTTAAGGTAAAGTACCTTTTATACCGTTTAATAGAGAGAGAGATAAATAAATGAAATAAAGAAATGTGTAAAATTGAAAAACATATAATAAGTAATTCTTGAAATATGTAAACAGACTTATATTTTTATCATATATCTACCCTCTAAAGGAATTTATATTTCAAATCAGAGGAGTAGTTTGCAATATCATTGGAATGTGACTGTTCTTCTGTTCCTATACTTCAGCCTCTGAAATTGTTTCGTTATAATATTCGGGAAGAGATTTCCCAGTAAGAAAGCCCCTAACAAGGGCCAGAGCTCTACCAGGCTGGTAGCTTGGCACCTGGTGACCAGCCCCTCTCACTGTTGCAAATGTCAAGTTCTTTGCATAACCCTGTGTATATCCACCAACCTTCACAATTACAAATATTACATCCATTAATGATGTAAGAAAGAGACGGGAAATTTGCATCGAACTATAACTAATTTTCATGTAATGAGTATTTCTTACCAATCACAAAGATAGGCATTTAATTGTAACCTGTGAAATACAAAGTAAACAACACCCTTTACCTCTTTACTGTAGAACCATGGACGCCATGAGCTTGTGATGGGAAGTTTAATCGCATCAATAGAATATTGTGTTGAAGTCACTGGCACCCTTCCATCCGTATCACCGCTGTTCATATCACCACAAAACATTTAAGTCTAGCATGTACCCCATTAAAGATTATGTTTTTTCTAGTTCTCGAAAGGTGACTCTCACAAGTATTTCAAATATAGAAAGGAGAATTACCTAAATATCCAAACTCGAAGTCCATTTGCCAGAAACTCATTCAAGAGAGGAATTATGGTTGATGGGCTGTCTTTCCAATCACTGCCACCAGTAATGTCACTGTAATAATTCCAAAACAAAATTCCAAATGCAACAAATTCACAAGTCAATAAAAGAGTACTTACAAAAGTTAAATTCAAAAAAAAAAAAGAGGAGAAAATAAAACCTGCAAGGTTGCCAATTAAAGAATAATTTGGTGATATTAGCATGCAGCGCCTTTTGAACGCTGGGGGTATTCATGTATGCAATGACATAATTTTCACCACATGGATCATAATCATAAATCTACAAATTAAAAAGTAGATAAATCAAATTTAGTGCAGTGTATGAAAATTAAATTCAATATGTCTATCTTAATTTGCCTTCTATATGCAAGAATTTCTTTCCTTCAGAAAGAGCTTTATTCTTTTAGGAACCCAAAAGTATACGAAAGTTAAGAGTACTAAAGGATACTCCCTCTGTTTCAAAATATAGAGCCTTTTAAGCTCTTTCTTTCTTTTCAAAATATTTGATCTTTTACAAATTTTAAAGATTATGTTTCTAAAATTACCCTCACATATCTTTACTCTTTCTCATATTAACAGAGAATAAATTAAATTAGATAAAGATATTATAGAAAAATACTTTTTATTTTTTCTTCTTTAATTTATACAAAAAAATATCAAAAGATCTTATATTTTGAAATTTTGAAATAGATAAAGTATAAATTTATAGTAGTTAGAAAGAATACTTACAGAAGCTTTCTTGGGTTTGGCTGTGACACCATCATGAAAGCACAAAGGTGCATAAATATTGTAAATGTCAAGATTTGCAATTGCACCTTCAGCATCAAAAGTAGCTCTATGACAAGCTTCAGAATCGGTGCCATTGGGTGAGAAATCACAATATTTATGGATTTGACGAGAAGTTTCATAAGAAACTAAGGCATGGTTTGTAAAATAATCATACATCCCTAAAAAATCTGTCTCATCATTGATCACTGCATTCCCAATCTGCCATTATAAAAAAGTAACACAAGAATATTGAACCCAAAAAAAAAAGAAAAACACAAGTAATATAACCAAAGAATTTACAATAATAATAAACAAAAATTGTCTACACTTACCAAAATTCCTTTGAGATTAATGATGGTCTTCTTAGCCTTGCTGTTGTGATATATAATATTATGAGCCAACTGTGGCACATAATGCCCAGCATAACTCTCCCCAGAGATATAGAAGTCCCTGTTTTTGTACTCTGGAAACCTCTCAAGCCAATTCACCAGGAATGCATAATTATCTGCAGCTGTTAATCTGTCTCCATTGTTTGTGTAATCTGATGTTGTGTTTGAATACGAAAACCCTACACCGGCCGGAGACTCCACGAATAGAACATTGGCAGCTGGAATTTATTGAATATTAGATTAACCTTAATTATTTAATTTATTGGTAAAAGAAATTAAATGGAAAAGAGGATTACATACCAAGATTCCAGGCATATGGATTCTTGAACAGTGTTTTACCATCACTGTGGACCCTGAATGGTCCAAGCTCTAAGAATGCGCCATAGGCAAGAGAAGAACACCCAGGACCTGTGAAATGAGATATAGAAAAAAGGGAAATTTTAAATATGAAGTATTTCTGAGCAGTAATTGAAGTAAAAAGTGATACATTGGCAAAACAGTAGAGGTCAATTTTAATTTTTTTCCTCCAGGAAATACTTATTAAAATAATAACTAAAAAATTGAATTAACAATAGTTATTTATAATAAATATATGTACACTTTGTGTGATCCAAAAGTACTAGTAAATTCATCTTAGAAAACGGCCACTTCGTGTTTTGAAAAACTAAAAATTGAATCATTGTAAGTTTTTCAGTCAAATGTTGACAAAGAAATTTAGTTATGCTACAAAAAAAAAAAAAAGAAATCAGCATCTGACCAAAAACTAGAAATTATGCGGGATTAACAGTGTAAGTTCAAGAAATTAAATATAACTCCACTTACTTCATATAATAAAAACTTGAGTGAGGACTCTCATTATATTTTGCAGGAAAATATCAGTATTAGTTAAAAGAATTGAACTTGTATAAATAAAAAGTAATCATTTGTCAAGAAATACCATGATTGACAAACGCAGGCTTTACACGTGATTAAATTTGATGGGACTCTTTTCCCTTCCTTTTTTGGTTTCTTTTTCGAGAAATTATCTTAATTGATGACGAAACAAGAAAAACGAAGGACAAAGAAGAATAGAAGTCACATCATGCCATTGAGATATCGCACCTAAGAAAGAACAAACCCTAAAATCCTAGAAAAAGAATTACCTCCATTGAGCCAAAGAAGGAGAGGTAAATCCTGAGAACCATTAACAGCTTCAGCAAAGTAGTAGAAAAAAGCACGGCCCGCTGTTGCATTGACGGCAACATAACCACCGTACTGCTTGAAGCCAACCTTGCCGGGTGGCTGCCCAGGCAACCGATGAATCCTATCTTTCTCTTTCGAACCCTCTTGGCTTTTGCAAAGAATTTCATTTTCGTGAAGATCAACAGCAGAGTAATGGCTTCTATCAATGGCAGAACTGGTCTTCCACTTGGCCTTGAAGAGATGGCCAAGAGCTTCGCTCTGAGTTTTTCTCGCTGCAATACACTGCAGAAGCAGACATGAAAGCAAGAGAGAAACCAAAAGGGATTTAAAACAGGTTTTCTCCATCGATTTCTGCTGAGAAAATTATGACTTTGGGCTATTGAGGAAGACAGTTTACTGCTGTTGGATTTATAGAATTACGTAGAGGAACTTTCTATTTACGCATGCAGTCTCGAACCATTTTTCCTTTTGACGAAAGTACCCCTGGTCTATATGTGAGTTTAAAATGTTGATTATCTTAAGATTGAAGTTGGTACTTGGTAGGGGTGATTTGGTCATTTGGTTGACAGTAGATATGGCACTTTGTATCTAGACTTTTTCGGTGTCTGTATCTGTAAGCTTATTGCTTCATACAAATTCCTATCAATTAATGATAGATTGGGGTATACATCAGAGTACACTGATACATGACATAAGATAGTCTGGACTACTCATATCAATGATGCTTTCCAATCTAAACATCTAGCATATCTTAAAGTTGCTAGAATTGAAAATTTTAATCTAGCTAAGGTTCGTGATTTAGATTGTATGTGGACTGGTAATCCAATATGGTTATATTTATAATCTTGAGATTAATATCTTTGCAAATACACCTAAGATAATAATTGGAGATCTTGCGTATTAGTCTCCGTAGTAACAATTTGTTCCTTTCATTTGATGGTCTGATTACTTTTATAGTCAAATGTACCAATTTGGTAGATTTGACTTGGATTTACAAACGGAATTGTCTATTTGTTTAAGGCTTATTCCTTATTAGGGAACTTAGTATTCTTTACTGAATTGGGATTATTAGAAGATAATAATCTTCTCATCATAATATCGCAACAATAATAATATTTTGTTCAACATAATAGTAGTCTGTTTTTGCACTTTCTTATAATATAATATTTATAGAATGGATATAAAATATTGTTGTATCTTTCACTAAATCCTTGTAATTGGAAGAAGCATAATTAAGACTTCTAAAAAATCTTTGTTACTATTTTATTTTAGTTTTCTCATATGAGAGTTTATATAGGGATTATTTCCTCCCCAAAATATTATGTCGCAGAAAACGTACTGAAGTTTGAAATAACTGCATTTGTGGAAAGTGATAATGCAGACCAGGAAACTCTATTAAAACTTCATTTTTGGTTTGCATTCCATATGCCTATATATATATATATATATATATATATATATATTATATTGGACTGACAAGTAGAAAATACTCCCTTCATCTAAAACTAAATATCTATTTTTATATAAAATAAATAAATAAATGAAAATTTAAATTTTATAAAGAGAGAGCCTTTCTTTCGTTTGTAACTCAAACTTTGTTGAGGCATTAATTCAATTGCTTCGCTATCAATGATTTTTCCATTTGTGTTTCTAGCATATGAAACGGTGGTTCTTTATTATTTTGATCATCTTTTTTTATAATATGATGAAAATTAATTATGGATACGCATTAAGAACACCTTCACCTAGTAAGTAGCTGTCACCTTTTATTTCATCAACATTAAGAGGCATTTTTTTCTGGAAATGGGGATAGGTTATCTACATGTTAAGTTTTGCTATTCTTTCTTTTGTTTTTTTTTTTAGCTTCACTGTTTCATATTGAATTCTCAAATATTATCATCACTTATGACTAGAAACAAAAAGAAAAAAATTGAGTACAAAAAGTTTCACATTATCGATAGAGATTACATTGTCAATAATCAACTATACTATAAATTATTAGTCTTAATAAAAAAGAAAATAAACCTCATAAAAAGGAGGATAAGTCCTTCACTATACAGAAGTCGAAACACTTGTCCGCCGGTAAGGCCTCATTGGTAAAAAAAATCTTTATTTACATTATTAATTTGCACTCATGCAAGTACTTGTAGTTGTACTTTTTTTTATTCAGTCATAGATTTGATAAAATCATAAATAAAATAATAATAATAATATCATTTATAAACAAAGAAAAATAGGATAATTGTTCATAAATTATATTTACTTTCTTTTATTGTTTAAAAAATTCTTTTTTATCTTTCTATATCTATAAATTATTTTCAAAACACCCAAAATGACAAAACTTTTGAGCCACGAAAGAATTCGGGAATAACAAATCACACTCCCTTCATGTGAGATCATTTTGAAGGGCATTTTTCCCCATTCAAGATACTCTCTCAAAGCCGTACATAGTTATTTTTGAAGTCATTAAAAAAATATCAAATATGTAAAATAAATAAATATATATATATATATATATATATATATATATATATATATATATATATATATTTACACTCCACGTTTGGAACCACATATCCCGAATCTCAAATGGGACCGCATCAAAATTAGGATACGGTCCAGTGAAATGCCGGTGAAACGTATCCGATATGGAATACACCGTTCCCTCTGATAGGAAGAAGATGTTACATTAAACAAATAAACAGTTAGTAATTCAACGAAATATTTGAATATTTTCTTTTTTAAAGTAAATAGAAACTTACTCGTTGCCACTCGGGGCTATCAGAATGCGGGCATCCTCTGTTTGAATCCCACCAGTAGAAGCAGCCGTAGAGAGTACTGCAAAAGCTGTGGTCAAAGGCGTCCCCTCAGACCCTACTTCTCGTGTGTCATCCTCACTCGGTAAAGGCATCGATCCGGGTAAAGATGGAGAAAGAGTACGATCACCCGTCCCAAATGAACATGATCTACGCGGAGGTATCTGAAAAGTAATAGAAATTAATTTATATGTAAAAATTAATTTCTAATAAATTTAACCAAGTTCCAAAATAGAGTCGAAAAAAATTTTCGGCAGCATCTCCGCTGTAAAATGAACATTTTCCAGGCACAAAGCCACTACAATCAATCCTCCACGTCCAAATTTAATTCTCCCAAAAACTTAGTCCACATAAATATACCCAAAATTATAAGCATCTCCACAAAACTAAAAAATATCTAAAAATAAAATTTTGGGAAAAAACATAGAACCCAAAAAGAAAAGAAAAGAAAAAATAACATGACAAAAAAATTGGAAAAAAATCAGGCTGTACATTGCACATTTCCTCTTTGTGATTGAAATTTATTCCATTTGATTTTGAACAGAAATTTTCTTCTTTCTCCTAAGTCTTCTTCTAATTTTTGCAAGATAAATGAAGAACAGAAAAAAAGTAAAAACTATCATTTTCTGCTAGGTGAAGAAATAGTCTATCGATAACAACTCATCGCCGAGTAAATGCAGAATTATAGTCACAACAGCACAAAATCAATCACGAAAATCTCAAGAAATCACCACATAAACTCCTCTTCGCAAGAAAGTCAACCTCAATAAAATTCAAGAAACAAAAAATCAACGACCATAGATGCAAGAATTTGAAATAATCGCAGACCGGGGGCTGACGAGGGGCTGGGGAGTCACGGCACTGGCGGGGGCTGGCGACGGCAATCGACGCTGGCAGGAAGCTCGCGAGGTGAGGCGCGGCACTGGCCGAGGGCTAGCGCGGGGCTGGGGAGGGGCACTCGGAGCTGGCGCGGGGCTAGGGAGGCGCGGCGCTAGCAGGAGCGCGCAACAGCGCTGCACCGGCGAGCGGCCGGGCGACGAGGGCTGGCCAGGGTCTTGGCGAAAGGGCTGGTCGGGCACTGGTGACAGGCTGGCGAGGGGCTGGGGAGGCGCGACGCTGGCGGGGGGCTGGCGAGGGGAGACTGTTGGAGGGGAGTCGGCTGGCGACGGGGGGCTGGCGGAGGGGAGACGGGGCAGAGAGGAGGCGGCGGTGGGAGGAAAACAAATGGGTGAAATTTGACAAGGAAAAATGAGAGTTCAAATTTAGTTAAGAATGTAGTTTTTGCGACGGCCAATTTCCGTCGCGAAATTGCGCCGGATTTATTCTCAAATTTAATTAATATCTGCCGTCGCAAAACCGTTACAATTTTGCGGCGGCCTGCGATGAAATTAATTTCAATGTGATAGATTTTTTTTGCGAGGGCGAATTTTTCAAATTTTGTCGACGGATTTGCAACGAACATTAATTTCTAATATTTTTTATGTATTTCTTTTTCTTCCACTCCTCCAATAAGTTTATGGTTAGCATTTGTTAATAATCAATATTTATGAAATATACGCATGTAATTATCATATATGTTGTATTAGTGTATATATATTAACCTCATCAACACTATATGTTGTATAACATTACATATTATAAATTGGTCACACTCAAAATTATAAGTATTAGTATTATACACATATGTAATATATTTTTATATGTTTTGTATCATGTCTTATTATAGTAAATAGATATGTTCGTATATGTCTTTATTCGTATAGTAAATAAATTAAAAAAATATATATCCGTATATGTCTTTTTATAAAGATTGCTAACTAATGATTACCAATTAATATTTCATAAGGATGCAAGAATAGGAGAGAAAAAACATATTCCGTCATAAATCCGTCGCAAATCTGTCACAAACAATCTGTCGTAACCAATCCGTAGTAATTTTGCAACGGATTTGCAACGGAAAAATAAATTTCTATTTTACTTTTTCTTGCCGTCGCAAATCCGTCACCATTTGGCTATGGATTTGCGACGAAAAAATATATATATTTTTTAATATTTTCTTTTTATTTGCCATCGCAAATATGTAGCTAATTTGCGACGGCAATAAAAATTAAAATAGAAATTTTTTTACCTGTTGCAAATTCGTCGCCATTATGCTACGGATTTGCGTCGAAAAATTTTTTTAATATTTTCTTTTTATTTACCGTAGCAAGCAGCTAATCTGCGATGGAATATATAAATTTTTTTAATTTTTTTATTTACGTAGCAAATACGTAGCACATTTGTGACCAACGTATCCCGTCGCAAATCCCTCGCCATTTGGCTACGGATTTGTGACGCAAAAAAAATTTTAATATTTTTTTATTTGCCGTCACAAATCTATAGCTAATATGCGACGAATTTGCGATGGAATATATAATTTTTTCTATTTTTTTATTTGCATCGCAAATACGTAGAAAATTTGCGACCAATGTATCGATCGCAAATCCATCGCCATTTGACTACGAATTGGCGACGAAATTTTTTTTTTTTTTTTTTATTTTTATTTGCTATCGCAAATGTGCAGCTAATCTGAGACGGATTTGCGACAGAATATATAAATTTTTTCTATTGTTTTTATTTGCGTCGCAAATACGTAGCAAATTTGCGACTAACTTATGCGGTCGCAAATTCATCGCAATTTGGCTAGGATTTGCAATGGGAAAAAAATATTTTTTTTAATATTTTCTTTTTCTTTGACGTAGCTAATCTGCGACGTATTTGCGACGGAATATATGTAAACATTTTTAAATATCTATTTTTTCATTTTTGTCGCAAATCCGTCGCAAGTTGCAACGGAATGGCGACGGTTTCTAGTTCGTCGCTATTTTGGCCCACTTATTTCCTTATGCTGTAAGAATGACTCATTCTCAATTAATAGATACTCACTAGAACTGAGAAAAAATAATGAGAAGGAAAAATGGGAGGTAATAATTCTAACATATTATTGATACAATATGAAAGTTTGTCACATACCTGTAATACGTCAAGCATGTTATGAATCTCTATTAATTTTTTTATTGCTTTACTTTTCTAAATTATGTTACTGACAGTAATAATGTTTGCTGTCAATAATATGAATATGACACATGTGAATGTAGCCAATTCTTTTGAATATCTAAAAAGAGTTTTTAATATTTTGAATGTTAATCAAAATTTTGAATTATTGAATTGCTACTTTTCTATTTTATCATTTTGAGATTATTATTGAAAAGTTTTAATAATATATATTTATATTCTAGTATTTACATATTATTTTAGTTTATTTTGGACCAAGAATGGTGAAGGTACAATTCATCTAAACAATATTTGTAGTTTATTTGGACAAATTTGAAATATATATCCAAAGTATAAATGGTAGTACAAGGTTCCTAAAGAACTATTTGATCAATAATTCTATATGAGTTAATTGATTAAAAGCTCCAGAAGAGTTACATTATCCTCACGTAATGGTCAATTCTGTAATGCATTATTTTTCATATAGTCTCGTTATTTCAACATTAATGATACTCTCATTATATCGAGACATTAGATGAATTGACTTTTAAGACATATGCATTACCATTATGACCTAGAATATATGTCAATTATAGATACTACCATTCATCTCTTTTGGTTTATATTGCATAAAATTTTTGAAATTGAGATGCAATACTGAGTAAACCTAAAGTTTACTAATAATTTATTAGTTGGCATGGCTCGTTAGACCATCCCGAATCACTAAAATACAAAAATTGATTATTAATTTATTATGGAATCAGAAGTTTTCTAATATGATGAATTCATATGTGCTACTTGTTTTATTTAAATGTTACCAGTATTACTTGGGTTGAATGTGTTATATGCGGATAAATATGGAGAAATTATTAGTTGATGCATTAACAAAATAGTCGTATGTATATTGTTGATTTTCGCAATCTGTAGTTTGCAATTCATTGATAATGAGCTCATGTTTTCACAATCTCTCAATGACAGAATTTATCTTAATAATACTGGTTGTATTGAAATTAATATTGAACATCCTACAGAATGTTCATGACTGTGTTATATTAGCACTTATTTCGTATTTTGCTAACACATTGTGATTCTCTTCATAGTAGTTGATTTATGGTCAGAAAACAAATATTTTCAATTGTAAATTTAGAGATGCGCTATGTATGTTACTCCACCATAAGGTAATAAGATTAATTCTCAAAGAGATTATCAAATATATTTGGAGCGAATCTCAAGGGAGAGATTTGTATTTTGTTAATTTTGAATATGTTGTCATAACATAGAGAGCAGAAAATATGAGGTCGGATAAAGATATTAATTTGTGTCTTATCTTAATTTTCTATTTTGTCCACATAAAAGACACATTGAACCAAAAGTTCAAAGGATAATTTATATAGCCAGCTATATAAACTGACCAGCCTCCTATAAATAATGTTCCTATTCTATTTGATGTCCCTTAAGGACAATCTACCGTTACAAATAAATTTGAGACACAACAAAAATGTTGTAGATATGTCAATTTCAAGGATACAAACTCCTCACTGGGACAAAGACTTAAGATGGTCATATATGTTAAGTCGAGAAGATTTAAATTTCAATAGAATTTTTTCCAAATATGATTGATGTATTATTTTAGAAGAAATACAGGTACCTGAAAACTGTAATAATGATGAGATCTCAACATGATTGGGAACTATTAGAACCTCTCAAGTATATGACTTTAACGATATTAATGCATATAATATATTAATTCAGAATGAGAAATTTTCAAATCAAAGTCTACAGACTCAAAATGATAAAATTCACGTTAGAAATATGAAAAGTTCGAACTATTCACAAGTAAACTTGAAGTGTACATGTATTCCCAAGAGGAATTATACATCTAAAGTGTAATATCAAAGAAATAGTAATTGATATTTGCTTACAAAATGTTAACTATAAAATGAAATATTTTTCATGACGTATGGTGTGTGATTTTTCGTAAGACCTGACATTGATTACGAAATAATAGAGTTCTAGTGGTAGATATAATAGTGCACGATAACATTTAATATGTATTTATCTTTGTTATCATTTAATAATGGTAATTACATTTGAAGTCTCTGATTAAGGACTCGATATGCATGAAACATATAATTATTCTGGTAGAACATAATAAGTAATCATAATGAATTCTTATTAAAAGAATTATAGAGTATGTCCATGTATGAAGAAAATTTATACTTAGCTATACTTGCTGTAGTGTTTCTTTGTCCGAAGATATCTTCATTGTACAATCAATTGATTTGCAAAGTGTTCTCGACATTATGGGAGAAAATCATCAATAAAAAAATAATATCATTTATGACATTCATTATCTTGATCTATGCACAAGCATTAATAAACTGAAAGTTCAGAATATTATTTATTTGCATAAAAATTATAAATTGATTATTTAACTGATTTCTGTAGAATTAGTCAATATGATAATCTAGCTATCGATATTCCTATTTGGATAGATGTCATAGCATGACAAATATATGAATTCTATAACCACATAATTTTGATGCACGCTTGAAACATTTGTGATCTCTTGATTTTGGTAATAAAAATTCTCGAAAGAGAAAAGGATTTGATGATCAAGATATTCTTGCTAAAGAATTTAGAAAAGCAATTATTGCAATCAAAATTTTAAAAAATCAATATTTTGTTCTGATTAAATATTCTGAAGATGTTTCATATGGATATAGTACGTCAATGGTCATTGGGTTGTTATACGTTATAAAGATCATTTATATCTATCAAAGGATATTGAAGAACTCTTTAGTCTTGAAGTACCACAATTTTGCAATCAAGTGCATGAATACACTTGTCCACGTGCAAGTAGATATCTATTCTAGTTCTTTTCTATCCAATGAATTTTGAGATGGCATTAAACTTGTCTTTAGATATCTTTTTGAGATAGTTTATCTCGAATATTAAAAAATTCAACTCCTGTTGAGATGGATATACAAAGTATAAGTTATCTATATGATCCACACAACCCATGCATTTATAAGCATGTGCTGATTATAATAGTCACATCTTTAACTCATGTTGAAGAAATAAAAATTTATGATGTTGGTTGAAAATATGTATGATCATAATTAATATATTCGAGATAAATCTATATCCTCTAAGAAAAAACTTCAACTTTATTGTTAGACGATAATAAAGATTGTAATATATCCAAGGATATACAATAAAATATATTTTCATGAGAGTCTTTTTACTCATGAACTCTAGAAGAGATCTGATATTAATGTGCAACAAATTCAATCATTTGATGATTTAACAAATCTATTCACTAAGACCTTACCGATAGCAATATTTGATTGGTTAGTATCGGTTAAGAAATCTCAAAAGATTATCTCATCAGGTAGAAGTAAATATGGGATAAAAAGCATTGTAATAATTTCCTACACTAGAGCTTTTTCCACTGAATTTTTTTATCTAATAATATTTTAACGAGACATACTCTAATGTAATGTACATTCAAGGGGGAGTGTTATGAAATTGATATTATGGATGTCCATTATCCTATATCAAAGAGATAATTCAATATCAGAATTATAGAGATACTCCAACTATCCAAAAGATAGATGGTAGAGTTCTATCACATCTTTAATTAGTAATGGGATTTGTTTTTTATTACTCTCTACTTCTTCTTATTGATATATACCGTTGAACCCTATAAATATGGCTTTAGACTGATTTATTGAAGACACTTATTGATTCATGCATTTACTCTTAGAGAATCAATAAAAGCTCTTATGTTTTCTCTCTACTTTTCTTTTTAGTTTTTCTCTATATTCTTCGTTATAGTTTTCTTATTTAATTTTCTATATTACTATTACGATTTTGTTGCGGAGACGACTATTGCGTACCAACAAATTCATAACAAATAATACTTTATTGCCTATTAGTTCAAACTTTGTTGAGTAATTAATTAAGTAGCTTCTTTATTAAATATTTTTGTGCTTTTAATAAATCAAGGGTGGTTCATTCATTGTTCCCAATTCTTCTTTTTATTTATTTCTTTTTTTTTTTTGAATTTTGGTTTGTTTAAAATGAAAGTATATGTATTAACTAGAAATACAAATTAAGAAAACTTTCACCAATTGGAATTTGATTCAAAATAATCATCAATATTACCTTTCTTGGTTCATCAATTGGAAATTTCTTCTTACAGAAATAATGTGACATTAATCAGTAGCAAAAAATATCTTTTGGTCAAGTGTGCCGCTGGATTCTACAAAAGGATCTGAATACATCACTAGTGCACAAAATTTGTGGCAAAAACTACATGTCACTGAACTTAGAGATGTGACATAAATATCTAGGTAAAGAATATTTTTTTTGCCACTGTTTTCTTCTTCATCTCTCTCTCTCTTTTTTTTTTTTTTTTTTTTTTTGAGGAAAATCACCCTAAGTGTGGAAGCAGTGGCATCCCAATTAAAACACTTAATACCAATTAAGGGATGACATTCCAATTGAAACGGCAAATGCTTCAAAGGAATTTGGGAGAAACATAGTTAACTTAAATGACTTAAATGACCCATGACACGTTGATATATTGAATAATGAATTTGGGAGAGACATAGTTGACAAGGAGGATGAGGATGAAAATATGTTTAACAATCCAGTTGGAATGGAGAAACAGATCAGGCAAACAGTTTCACAGCTGGTATAAGTGGCAATGCAACTGAAGAGGAAAACTTTTCGACTGAGGTGCAAGCTGTTGGCTTGGCAGACGTTCCGGAAAAAGCTCAGTTCAAATCTTGAAAATGTGTATTTTGATTGATAATCTGTTTTTTTTTTTTTCCCTTGAATTCTGTATCAAATTGCTGTTTGTTTACTAAAGTTCTCGTCTTGTTTGACTGAATATTTGATAAATTTTGTGTTACTATAATTTTTCCTTCTCCTTTCCACGCTTGAGAGTCACATAGCAGCTTTTCTTTTCTTCCTTTCTATTTTTTCTTTTCCTTTTCCTTTTCTTTTTCCTCAAATGACAGCCACCATAGCAGCTTTTTTTTTTTTTTTCTGCACAACTCTTGCCGCCATTAATGCCAAAGTGAGTTACGTTAGGCTAACGAACTTCTCTGCGGCCATCACCTCATGGAATGTTCTCTGCAAATTAAAAATTGAGAGAATTCACTAGTGGTTCTTGTTAGACTCATTTTGTAATCAATTTTCTTACTTCATTTAAGCTAGTATCTTCAACTTGGTAATTGCAACAAATTTACACAAGGATAATGGAGAGATCTCACCAAATGAGTATTCTTTCCACTGGCTGAAAACGGAACATCCAGAACTCCAAATCCGATTTTCACCGTCAGAATGAAGAACTATGAGTCCTGAATATTGTGCCAAAATCTTAGATCAATCCGACCACAGATCACCGTTCGATTATTCTCCAAATGAAAACTGTACGTTACTGAAATTTCTAGAATTTCAACTTTGACTTTTCTGCATACTGGCTGAAAAACTTGCTTCTAGAACTTCAAATCCCATCTTCACCGTTCAGAATGAAGAGAAATGAGTCCTGAATATTGTTCTAAAATATTAGCTCAATCCGACCGGAAATCACCGCCCGATCGTCCTCTAGATGGATACTATGTCTTGCTGAAATTTCCAAAATTTCAGCAATGGAGAAGGCTTTGTCTATCCGCAGCTGAAAACAAAAAATAATCGGCTAAAAAAGAAAAAGGTTTTTAAGAAACCAGATTGCTCTTGCACAACAGTAGCAAATGGACGAAGCCCATTTGATTTTGGGCCGTCCTCCACATGAGAGAGAAACTCAACCCAACAGGTTCTTGTTAGACTCATTTTGTAATCAATTTTCTTACTTCATTTAAGCTAGTATCTTCAACTAGGGTATTATGAGGTGGGTTGATGAAAAATATAAACTTTTCTGATCGGTTACTGTGTCTATAGGAAGATGGAGAAGAGGGTAGTGCTCTGTCCTTTAGAAGATGAAGAAGATGAGTTATTTTAAAAAATATTATTTAGGTAAAATTCAAAATAAATCAGTTAACTAATCCAATGGTTTGGATCTGGTAAGATATTACTCGATTGGTACAATATATAAGATTAAAGGACGACAATATTCCAATTGAAACATCAAGGAGGGTGTTTGATTTTTAGGAGAACTTTAAGAGGTTTAATGGGACTAACCAAAAATAAAAATTTTAAAATTTTTATTGTCGATGAAGAATTAATACTAAATTTATTTAACAATACTTTTCAATAAAAGTTCAAAGTTTGACAACTTTGTGATTCTATAGTTTTTATTAATAATATTTATTAAAAATAAAAATCTCAAAACAATTTGATGAAATATTAATTTTTTATAAAATAAAAATATATTTATAATTTTTTATTTTGAAATGTTTATTTTAAAATTTATTTTATTGAAATCCAAAATAAATATAAAAATATATTAATTATTGGATAATTTATTTTTACCAATGAAAAAATTTTAAAAATTATGAGAGCAGAACAAACCATTTTCTTATTTTGTAAAAAAAAAGAAAGTATAAATTTTTTTATTTAAAAGCTTAGTGATAAATAATCATCTCTCATATTAATTAATTTAATTTTCATATTCAGATTCAACCTTTAGACGTCAGATTTCAGAATTTAGAGCTTAAATATCTTAGATTTCAATATTTAGAATTCAGTTTGGACTCTTAATATTTAATGCATGTTCTTAATTGTTTAAAATAATTTGCTAATATTTTTTAAAACTAAAAGTTATTTTACATATCTCAACTATTTATTCACTTTTGCTTTGATTTAAATAAGATAAGGAAAAGATATTTTTAAAAAGTTATCATAGAGACGCTTTTTAAAACAGCTTTTACTTATTAAAACTATTAAAATTAAGAATTTTATTTTAATTTTAAGTTTAACCTTTTAGAAGTATTTATTTTTCAACAGTTTCACCGAACAAAGCTATAAAGTAATAAATTAATTAGACTTTAGTGCACATGATTAGATACATTGATCAATCCAAAAGCTTTTATTCTCTATAAGTTCAGTCCTGTACGATAGTTTTTTGCCACAAATTTTGCATTAGTGATGTATTTAGGTCCTTTTGAAGAATCCAGCGGCACTCTTGACCAGAATATATTCTTTGTTAGGGATTAATGTCCATTATTCCAGATAGGTACGAATATTCTAGAGATAAAGAAAAGTATGACCAAATTGCTCTGCTTATTTCTTGCCATTTACAACGATCATGAACAATTTTATCAATTAAATGGATCTAATTGCTCTTACATGAATTTAAGAGCTTTTCTATCATTTCACCATTTCAAGTGTATGATATGTAACACAAAGTTTGATCTTTTGCACTAAACATATCAAAACTTATCATTTATTTTGATCTTTTGCGCCTAACATGTCTGATGTGATATAAAATTTTGCACCAAACACTCCCTTCGCACGGTCTCCCGCACTCGACAGTTGTAATGTCTGCTGTTTTACTATACTTAGCGAGTGAATAAATTTCATTTTCATGTAAGAAAAGGGAAGTAAACACTTTGCGATATTATATACATTGAAAAAATTTTAGTATTCGATGTTTTTTGTACCAAATAAAATTGATTAATGATAATTTATTTTACAAGACTAGCTCGAAATATTGATGATTATTTTTGAATCAGATTCATGAAAGAACCAAAAGATGCTCATTATTTCTAAAAATTACACTTTACTTGGTAAAAGTTTTCTCAAGTCCTATTTCTAGTTAATACGTTACTTTCTTTTAAACAAACCAAAACATAAAAAAAAGGAAACAGAAAAATAAGAAAATGGAAAAATGAATGAACCACGTTGATTTATTAAAAACACAACATGTAAGAATATTTAAAAGAACCTACTTAATTAATAACTCAACAAAGTTTGAACTAATAGGCAATAAAGTATTATTTATGTGTCAATCTATTATTTTCTTTTCTGAAATCTATATAGAAAAAAGAAGTAAGTGCAGATTTTGCAGTTTGTTAGGGGTGTTGTATATAGTTTTTAATTTAACTATATACTGTTTTAAAATTTTTCATTTTAAACTACTCACTCTCTAAACTCCTTAACTTTTTCTCAAAGTTCTTGGTTACTAAAGTTCAAATATAAAACAAATTACTTTAAATTTGTATAAAATGAGTTAAGTTATTCAAACTACATCTAATTTTCTATGTTTATGCATTAAAAATTTATCTTAGAACAGTTGAAACAAAGAATTGAAAAATCTGGTTGTGTCTCTTGGAACTGCAAACTTCCGCCACAATGGGCAGAAGTTAACACAGATTTCCACCTACAGCAGCGGAAATATACTATTAAGAAAAGGTAAAAAATAATGCATGCACTTTCCGCCAGAGATGGCAGAAATTTCATAGCCAGACTTGCATGCAAGTTCCGTCTAGCGAAAATTGCATGAAATTTTACTTCCCTTTTTCTAAAATTAAAATTGTCAAGGTTTTTTTTTCTAATTTTTATGTTATAATCAAAGTCATTTGATGTGTGTTAGTCAATCATTACATTCTATAACATCTTAAAATTCAAAGTTTCAAAGATTATATGTATCGAAAGTGAATTAGAGAGAGTGAGTTCTTAAAAGTAAAATATAAATACATTGTACATAGTAAAATAAATCCAGTGATTTGTTATTTCATCCTAAATAAGTAACAATCTATTGGTTGCCAACTTATGTGATCCATTCTCATTGATTTCTAACCCATCAATTCATTTTTGTCTTTTGCGGTAAATAAAAACACAACCTAGCACTACTGGAAAAAAGTAATTTTGAAATCAAAAAATCAGTTTCAAAATAAGGATTTGAAACTGCAGAAATTCGATTTCAAATATGATGGTTGCGGCCCTATATTGAAACAAAAAAAATCGATTTCAATTTTAAAAACGAATATAATTGATTTCAAAATTTGCCCAAGAACCAACCCTTTTAACCAAATACAACAACCAATTTTGAAACCGAATTTAGAAACTGATTTGAAATCAAATTTACAAATTAATTTTAAAAAATAAATGATAAATACAAAAAAATAATAAATTACAAAGTCAATCCAGCCCGACCTGCCTAACTAGCCAACCCAAATCAACTGGCCGAATCAGGCGCGTGTAAGCACGCCTGTCACATGGTCGCAAGCCCAAGCGGACGAGTGTGCACGCGCCAATAATTTGGGCCAAAAAACGCCCTTGCATGACTCGAACCTTAGTTGCTGGTATTTTTTACAATTATTTTATTTGTACTATATATGTATATTTGCTACTACGAGACTAAGCTTCCTATTCTGATATTTTTTACAATTATTTTATTTGTACTATATATGTATATATTATATTTTTTAACCAATAATATGTATTATAATTATTTAATAGGTTATAAACTCATGTATTAACTTATTAAGTATTTTTAATAATTAATGAAAAATTTGTAATTGTACTTATGTAGACAAAATATAATAACATTATATACAATTATTGTTTTATACACTTGTATACTTATACGAATGTTAAGTATAGATTGCTTGTATAATATTTGATTATACTTTATAATAATTGAAAATAAGTATATATAGATCAACATGTATCTCAAATATAAATAGTACAAAAAAATACATTGTGCAATTATTTACTCGACTATAGATAATTGTATACATGCATAATCAAAATACATACATATACTAATTATATATTGGTCACAATAATTTGTTTAAATTCATCAAAAGTGCAGAGTGTCAAATCATAAACCTTAATTATAATCTACAAATCTTAATATTAAATATTGGGTTTGAAACTGATTTAAAACCATCAATCATATTACAAACCAATTTAAAACCACAATAGAGTTTTGCAACCAATTTAGAACCACTTTAGGTATAGGGTTTAGAAATTGATTTTTTAAAAAAATAATTAGAAACAGTTTAGAAACTAAATTTTGAAATCGATTTTAATTAGTTTCTAATTAGAAAATTGATTACAAAATTAATTAAAAAATAAAAAATATTTGGTTTAGAAACCGACTTCTTAATCCATAAAAAGTAAAAAATATATATTTAATTTTGAAACCGATATTATTTGAAATCAATTAAAAACCGCTAAAAAATTAAATTTTGAAACTGATTTTAATCGGTTTCTAATTAGAAAATGATTTGAAACCAATAAAATATTTGATTTAGAAACCGATTTTAATTAGTTATCGATTAGAAATCAC
The DNA here is from genome assembly GCA_030512225.1 of Rauvolfia tetraphylla. NCBI lineage: Eukaryota > Viridiplantae > Streptophyta > Magnoliopsida > Gentianales > Apocynaceae > Rauvolfia > Rauvolfia tetraphylla. The sequence goes on along the minus strand of JAJQKT010000004.1, from coordinate 2,572,209 downwards.
TTAAAAACTAAATTTTGAAATTGATTTTAATACATTTTTAATTATAAAACTCATCAAAAGTAATTTAGAAATCGATTTGAAAAAGATTTCTTAATCTATAAAAAAATTTAAATTTTTAATTTTAAAACCAATTTTGTTTGAAATCTATTAGAAACCAAATTTTGAAATCAATTATAAAATTTATCAAAAAATTAAAAACTTTTTATTAGAAACAGATTTGAAACTAATTTCTTAATCTATAAAAAATAAAAAATATTTAATTTAAAAACTAATTTTGTTTGGAACCGATTAGAAACTGAATTTTAAAATTGATTTTAATCGGATTGTAAAATTTATTAGAAAATAAAAAAATATTTGAAATAGATTTGAAACTGTTTTCCTAGCTGTTGTAGTTTCAAATTTCGATTTTAAAATTACTTTATTCTTGTAGCGTAGAATATTTTCGTCAAATAGAAAATTCTTTATATATACATTGTCACAAGACTAAAACAAACCAACATTAGTTAACCTTGCATCGGTACTTACCAAGGAGCTAACTGAGGCATGTCTTGACAAACCAAACCCCCCCCCCCACTTGAAGATGTCGACGCCTTTATCAACTGGAAACCCTATTTCACAGCCCAATAAGACTTAATCTGATCCTCTAATTACCATAAGGTCATATCCTATTCCCAAGTTGCATCCATCTCCATTTCATCTTTCTAATACACTAAAGAAAATGTCCTTTTATTTTTTCTTGAACTGTCCCTCAATTTTATGATTCAACGTCTTTAGGACATCTTTATCAAATTGTTTCTACACTGCTAAAGAGGCACCTTGACTCTTGCTTCGACCTTCATCCAACTAATTGTTGGCCCTAAGGGCAAATCTTGAAGTTTTGGTTAATGACAAACATTAATGTGGGCTAATTTGAGTAATTTTTGTGTGATAGGATTTTTGGGTACGTAAAAGCAAAAGATCTCATTACCTTGAAGTTAAAGAGGAACAAGCAAAACATTATCTTGTGCATATGGACAACAAAGAAAATACAATATAGTTTTCCTCTATATTTGATTGTTTCATGGTATCATAATCTTTACCATAAGTGACGAAGGCCAACATTACAAGAATCAAACAGGAAAAGATGCAAGGAATGTCTGCTGATAATCCTGGATTATTGATTACCAAAGTTCAGTTGTAAAACGACAACTATGATAAGTGGATGCAGGCAATGGTATTGCATTGCGCACTATAAAGAAGTTGGCGTTCATTGATGGCACTACAACCTAGTCGTCTGAAGATTCTTCTGATTTGGAAGATTGGCAGACCATGCATTTCATGGTGGTTTCTTGAATTCTCAATACCATCGAACCAACAATTCGTTCGACTATTCCTTACACAGAACATGCGCATGAGAGGATTTGAAACAACAATTTTCTATTAGGAACAGATTGAGGGTACAAGGGCTCAAGGCAGCAATTGCAAATTGCTGGCAATAAGGGAGTAATGTCTTGACTTTTTATGGGAGATTGAAGAAGCTCTGGGATGAGCTTGCTAACTATAAAAGGATTCCAACGTGTATCTGCAAAGGGTGTGGCTGTAATATCACCTTTCAATTGGCAAAATGGCAGGAGGAGGTGAAACTTTATCAGTTTGTGATAGATTTAGTGTGAGGCTGCTCACCTTTTGGTCAAACATTGTGGGCTACATTTTCTTCTATCGTCTGTCGGCTGTCCATTTTTCTTCAGTCAAAATTGCCTGCTGCCTGCCGAATCTCATTTTGTTCTGTCTACTGCTCACATTCAAAAATTGCAGCTGGCGACTCACCATTTCTTCCTCAATTACAGCTGAAAATCTGATGGAATAGGTGCTGGAGTTGTCTATATATAGGCACTCTTGCACTTCAACATTCATAGCAACAAAAATAGCAACATCAAACATTGAGAAAAACAGAAAACGCAGAAACCTTCAATATTTTCTCTTCTTTTCATTCTATTCTCTACTTCTTATTTTGACTATTTTTTTTCTTCCGTAGAGAATTATTATTTTAGGCTATTTGTCTTATTAGTCTAGAGAAAATATTTTGTACTCCTCACAAATTTATAGTGGAAGTTTTGGCTCTCTCGCCGGTGGTTTTTTGCCTCTATTTATGGAGGATTTTCTGTTATTCTGGTGTCATTTTTTGTTATTATTAATTTCTCATAATCTTTGGTTGAATTTTTTTCGCTTCCGCACTCTGTATCCCTACAAACTGGTATCATATTCCTAAAAATTCAACAGACACTACAAGGAAAAACTACTTTTGCAACGGAAATTTGCAACGAAAGAGTCCATCGCCATTTTGCGATGGATTTGCAACAGAACTGCTACAGAAGAAATAAGTTGGCAAAAATTGCAACGGAAACATAATAGTCGCAATTGTGTAGCGAATTTGAGACGGATTTACAACGGAAATGAAAAAAAGATATTTAAAAAAATTTACATATATTCCGTCGCAAATTCGCTACACAATTGCGACAGAAAAGAAAAAGAAAATATTAAAAAAATGTTTAATATAGCCGTCGCAATTTGGCGACGGATATTTCCATCGCAATATTCCTACTGATTTGCGACAGAAATAAAAAATAAAAAATATTTATATACTCCGTCACAAATCCGTTGGCATATAGCTATGGAATTGCGACAGATAGAAAAAGGAATTGCGACGCATTGCAAAAAAATAAAATAGAAAAAATTAGCCGTCGCAAAGTTGCTATGGAATGGCGACAAAATTTTTTTTCCTCTTGTTTTCTTCCATCTTTATTTATTTTTTGTTACCCATATTAAATTTTTGAGTCATAAATATACTATTTAATTAAATATGTATAGTATGCAGTACGCTTGTAATATGTATTATGACATATTGGTAATCTATAGTTAGTATACTTTATGGAAAGATACATACGAATATTTTTTTATAATTTATTTTTATATAACATATCTATTGACTATAATAGCACATGATACAAAACATGTAAAAGTATATTAAATATGAATATAATACTAATAGTTATAGCTTTTAGTTTGATCAATGTATAGTATGTAATATTATACAACATATGGTGTTGATGATGGTAATACGTGTATTAGCACAACGTTTAGATATAATTACATACATATATATCATATATATTATTTATTAACAAATCTTAACCATAAACTTATTAGAGGAGTGAAAGAGAAAGAAAAATATTTTAAAAACATATTAGAAATCAAATGCCATCTCAAATCTGTCACAAATTTGAGACACATTTGCGACGGAATTTGAAATTTTCAGCCGCGAAAAATAGCTACCACATTCAAAATGAATCCGTCGCAAGACCGTTGCAAAATTACGCCGCTATTGCAATGGAGATTTTAAAAGTTGATTAAAAAAATAAAAGAAAAATTCGTCGCAAATCCGTAGCATAATGGCGACGGATTTATTTTCTTTTTAAAAAAATTGAAAAAATTGCGACGGATTGTTATCGTTTAAAAATTAGAAATAACAGTCATCGCAAATCCATCGCTATTATCCGTCGCAAAATCACAATACTTAATCGAATCAGAACTTCTCCCTCTCTCACATTTTCGGCCTCTATCACCTTTCTCCCTCTCCATCTTTTCTCCACACCACCACCCGGGGCAGCTGCTGTTCCTCCCAACCCGCTGTTTTCTCCAGACCGTCTCTACCGCCCGCCGTTCCTCCCAACTTGCCGCACACCGCCGGAGGAGTTCCCCAGCCTGCAGCCACAGTCTAGACCGCCGTCCACCGCCCGAGCAGTTCCCCACTGTGCCGCCTGTCGCCCGTTGCCCAGACAGAGGTAATGGTTCAAAATCGATTTCATAAATCTATTAGACTTGTTAGAACAGATAATGGAACTGATTTCACTTGTCTAAAATCTTATTTTGTTGAGCAGGGGATAATACATTAGACTTCAGTAGTTGAAACTCCTCAACAAAATGGTAGGTGTTGTGTAAGCATTATCATATCCTAAATGTGACACGTGCTTTACGCTTTCTAGCTAATTTACCCATTAAATTCTGGGGGAAGTGTGTTTTGGCTGCCAGTTATTTGATTAGTTGAACACCATCTAATTTGCTTGAAGGTAAAACCCCATATGAAATGTTATAAGAAACTAGTTTATTCGCATTTTTTGGCTATTTGGGTTATGTGCATGATCATGGATCTTACAAGGATAAATTTAGAGCACGAAGCAAAAGATGTATATTCTTGGGTCATCCATATGGGGAAAATGATGAAAATTATATGACCTTCCAAGGAATTTATTATTTGTATAGATGTTTTCTTTCATAAGGACATATTTTCATATGTTACTAACTCCCAAACTAATATTCCATCCTCCCTATCTTGGCCCATTACTCAAATTCCTCCTGTATCTTCTGCGAAGGTTGATATTTGTAGTCCTCATAATTGTGAAAAGTTACCAGCAAGGGAGAGTGAGCAGCTGAATCTACAATAGCAGACCTCTACACTGAACAGAATGTTTCTATCGACGAATGGCAATTACAGTCTCTGTCAAGATATGATGAACAAGGAGAGGCAGTATTGACCGAAAGGGGGAGAATATCTCTACCAACTACAAAAGTAAGTCGTGAACAAATTGAACATCATGATAGTGACCGAAATCAAGAGTAGAATGCCACTGAAGCTTCCGATAATGTTTCAATTCCTTGACAAAGCACAAAGAAAGGAAAGCTACAACAAAGTATAATATGGTGCTACGTCCAAAATCAGTCCAACTTCTTTCCATCCTCTCTCTGCTCAACTCGTTCATTTTGGCTAACTCAGGTAAGTGCACCTATCCTTTGGCTTATTATGTTTTGTGTGACAAATTTTCTCCTAATCATCAAAGGTTTCTTGCTGCAATCACTACTGAGGCTAAACCAACCAGTTCTCAGAAGCAGTGGCCGACCCTAAATGGAGAGCTTCAATGAAACAAGAGGTGGAAGCACTGAAGCTGAACAACACTTGGGAATTGATCACTCTGCCACCAAGAAAAACAGCACTTCGAAATAAGTGGATGTAAAAAATTTAACACAAATCAGATGGAACAATCGAACAATAAAAAACAAGGTAAGTTGTTTTGGGAAACACACAAGTAGAAGGTATCAATAGCCAAAAATTGAAAAGCACACTAAATAAATGTGTATAATGGATTTCTTCATGGTGATCTCACATAAGATTTGAACATGCGAATGCTACTAGGTTTTCATACGAAAAATCCCAACAAAGGTTGTCGGTTGAGAAAATCGCTATATGGATTGCATCAAGCCCCATGCTGCTAGTTTTCTAAATTCTCCAAGGCTCTCAAACAGTGTGGTTTTCTTCAATCCTATTAAGATTATTCGTTGTTTACATTTACTACAAACAATATCTTCTTGTGTGTGCTCATTTATGTTGATGATTCGATCATATCATTATGAGGAAAAAAGCCGAGTCTATTATTAAGTTCAAGAACCATCTAAGCAAGTGCTTTCATATGAAAATCTCAATTCTTTAAAATACTTCTTGGGGATTGAGATTGACAGAAGCCCTGAAGAAATTTATATGTCGCAGCGAAAGTGTGCTCTTGAGATTATTGGAGGAGTGGTTTATTAGGTTCAAAACCAGCAAGTATACCCATGGAGCCAAATCGTAATTTGGCTAAAGCTTTAAGAATGGTTTTTGAAAATAGGAAAGCTACAGGCGGCTCATTGTGAGGTTGATTTATTTAACAATAAACCGACCTAAACTTGTTTATTCTGTGCATATCTTGGCATAAATTTATGCAAGCACCAAAAGTAGAGCATTGCGAAGCGACAGTTAGAGTTGTTTGGTTTCTAAAAGGCTAGCCTGGACAAGGTATACTTCTTAGTGTCAAGAATGAGTTAACTCTTAGAGCTTATTGTGATTCTGACGGGGCAAGGTGTCCTTTGACAAGACGATATTTGACTAGATATTTCATTCTTTTGGGTCGTTCACCCATTTCATGGAAAACTAAGAAGCATCACATCGTATCCTGCTCTTCATCTGAAGCAGAATACCAATCTATGGTTATGACTTGTTGTGAATTAAAATGGTTATGGGGTCTTTTGAAGGGCTTAAAAGTTACACCCATTTTTCCATCCCCCTCTCTTGTGATAGTTAGGTGAATATGCATATTATGGGTAAATCTTGTTTATCATAAGCGCACAAAGCATATTGTGATCGATTGTCACTTTGTTTGTGAAGTTGTTCAAGCTGGTTTTATTTCTCCTTAGTACATTCAAATTGATCTACAATCAGCTGATGGTTTTTACCAAAGCCTTAGGTCCTAAGCAGTTTCATTTGTTGGATTGCAAGTTGGACATTTGAGATCTTCATACACCAACTTGAGAGGAGAGTGTTGAAGTAGTAAAAACAGTAAATGAGTTGTATATATTTAATATATGTTTGATATACTAAGTTTGTATTGTTGTATTGTTTGTGTTATATTTGGACTGGGAATTGGTTTGGTTTTTTCTGGTATAAATATATTGTATCTTGTGCATATGGACGATAGATAAAATACAATATATTTTTCCTCCATATTTGATTGTTTCAACCTTATCAAAGGTCCTTACATTTCTTGGCTCTTTTATAGCAGGGTGCAAGTATTCAACAAGTAGATTTCCATGCAATAAGATTCTTAGAAGTAGACCGCGATAAGTGCCACTTATGAATAATTAAATTGTCAATTACCGTTATAGGTTAGGATTAACTTGAAGCTTAATTCTCATAAGTGGTTATCGTAACTGGAATTTAAAATTAGTTACCGAAAGTTAAGGCTATAGTTATAGTTATATTCAAATAAAGTTAACCTTATGCTTAACCTTAGCTAAGGTTTGCGGTTATTCTAAAACTTTTAAAAAATAAATGTCCCTAAAGAGGGGGGAAAATGAGAGGGGCTTGAACTTAATTTATTCTATCCGTCCACAATTGAATGTCCAAAATTTTTTTAGATGTCCACAATTGAATGTTTAATTTTATAAAATAATTATATATTTTAGCTAAACTTTCACTATTAATCTCCTTAATTTAAAAAATTAAGCTTCATTAACACATGGATCCACAACTAAACTCTTTAATTCTCTTGATTTAAGAGATTTAATCTCCACTAATATGAACTTAATTTTAATACATAAAATCAAGTTGCCAACTTATTTACTCTTTTTGTCTACAATTGAATATCACATTTCCTTTTTAGGATGTCCACAATTGAATGTCCACTTTTCTAAAATAATTATATATTTTAGCTAAACTTTCATTATTAACCTCCTTAATATAAAAAAATTAAACGCTCCACATAAGCCTACCACTAACTTTTTAAATTCTCTTAAGGGATATCTCCGCTAACATCTGAATCCTACTACTAACCTCTTCAATTAATAAGGATATTATGAGGTTATTAATGTGACATTGGTAAATTGAGCAAGTTAAAGATCCTCCTTAAATTTTATACAAAGTCAAAATGATACATTTAATAGTGAATAAAGGGAATAATAAATTATAGAGGAATCAAAACTTTCATAATTTTTACACCCTTCAAACCCTCTTATCTCGTAGCACTTGCAATGGTGCATTAGTTGCTTCTTCTTTTACTATCCTTTTGTCTGTTACAAGCTTCAAACTAGAATTTTTCTTCTTTTTTTGGGGAAATTTATTTATTATTACATTTTGATACTCAACTATTCATTAATTGATGGTTAGCTGTTAACAAAATCATAAACCTTAGACAAGGTTATGGTTATGATTATTGGTAGCAATTAACTTAACTGTTGACCTTGGTTAATGAATACTAGTTAGGTGATTACAACCATAACTGTCTTCTACCATGTAATGAGATTCTTCAAAATTCATATGGCTATAGCCTATGACAGAGTAAAATGGTCTCTCCTTCTTCAAATTCTTAGGAATCATGGTTTTGCTCGTCAATTCATATCTTTGGTTCATGACTGCTTGTCTACCTCTGCCTTTCTCTCGTCATTAACGGTTTTGCGTATGGCTATTTTTCCTCTTCTAGGGAGCTTAGGCAAGGTGATCCTATCTCCCTTGCCTCTTCACTATCTATTTTGATCTCCTTTCCATGTTAATCTCAAGGGCTGAATTGGGAGGATCTATCCATGAAATTAAAATATATAGACAGAGCCCTCCAATTTCACACCTTATATTCACGAATGATCTCACCATTTTTTGTAGAGCCATGATACAGGAAACTAATGCGGTGTAGGAGGTCTTGAATTTATATTGTCAATGGTTAGGCCAATCTATCAACTTGGACAAATCCATCATCCAATTCAGCGAGAATACAGACTACCAGGAGAAAACTAGTATCATCAACATACTCAACATTTGTGAATGCAATCAAAACTGACAGTACTTGGGCACACCTTTCTGTAAAGAATCTTCTAAAAGGCAAGTTTTCAAGAGTGTGGTGGAAAAACTTCAAAAAAAACTATGTGGCTGGAAACAAAATTCTTTATCACAAGTAGGAAGGGGAAGTCTGATCAAATCTGTTCTCCAAGCTTCTCCTCTCCACACAATGCAGATATATTTCGTCCCAATCTCTATCTATAATAAAATGGACAGAATAGTTCAGGATTTCTTTTGGTTTCAATGAAAGAGAAAAGCATTTATGTCTTAAGTCTTGGGATTCCTATGTATTCCTAAAGAATCTGCTGGCATAGAAATTCAGAGAAAATAACAAACCATTGGTAGCTAAACTTGGATGCCAGCTTTGCAATAAAGAAGACAAACCTTGGATACAACTGATCAAGTCCAAATACCTGAATGGATAAAGGTTCTTAGATATGCAAATGAGTCCTTATGGAACCTCTTGGATTTGATATGGTATATGGGAAACAAAGAGCCTTATTGAAAAAAATATATCCATAATGGTACTGTGCTGCTCCTATATAGGATCACCCCTAGTAGTGTCAAACAGTCCAGCTTGCTCTTGCCCGGCTGGCCCATTTTTTTCGTGGGCTGGAAAACTCCAGTTCTCTGCCCGCTACAGTAAGCCCGCTAGCTAAACGGACTAGCCCGCGGACTTTACAAAATGACGTCATTTTAGAAAAAATATTTTTAAAATATCAAAACGACGTTGTTTTGAGAAAAAAATTAAAAAAAAAATTAAAAAGAAAAACGGGCTAGCCTGCGCTGGCCCGTGGGCTAAACGGACCGGGCCAAAAAAACCCGCATTTAAACGGACTTGGGCATACTAAGCCCAAGCCCGCCTATACGGGCCAGCCCGCGGGCTTTGGCCCGTATTGACAGTATTAATCACCCTTAGGTACCAAGTATAAAATACTTCAAAATCCATATTGAACATCAATACTCTGATTCACCGACACTTGTTCTTGCATTGATAGATAGAGATTTGAGAACCTAGAATTATAAGAATGTTATGGATTTATTCCCACTTTAGATTGCACAAGCAATCTTAAAAATCAAAATTTCTCCTTCGCAGGAGCATGATTCTTTGATTTGGGCACCCTTCAAGTTAGGCTACTACTTAACCAAATCAAGATATTTGATGGAGATAAAGCAAAGGATTTCAAATTACCACTTGGAAAATTAAAAAGTGTGAAAAAATGTTTGGGGATCAAATTTGCATCAAAGGCATAAACAGATGATTTGGAAAATTCTATCAAACACTCTACCGATTAAATCAAGACTCCAAGTATGCTTACTAGTTGAGAATAATTTATGTCCTATTTGCCAATCTAAAGCAAAAACTTTGGAACACTTATTCTTGAAATGTTCTCTTGCCAGAGTTGCATGGTTTAATTCTAAATGGAACATTAAATTGGAGACCTTTAGTAACTAGTGTATATATGATTGGATCAAAGAGTTGGTAAACCCCAACAATCACATCTCCACTAATATTGATGACCGATAAGAAATTCTAAACTATGGGGCTATTCTAATAGAATCTATTTGGCAGTATAGGAATAAATTAGAACATGGAAAGGAGGTACTTGTATGGGACAAATGGATTCATAGGCCGAATAATATAGCTTTGAGCTACTAGACAGTAACTGTTAATAGAAGAAAGAAAACAGTAGGACCTGTCGTGACACATAAGTAGGAACCTCTTCCTTTGAGATGGGTGAAAATTAATTATGATGCAGCAGTGGAAGATTCAGGCATGATTTACTATGCATGCATAATTACAGATCATGAAGGCACTATACTTGAAGAAAGAGACTTAAGAGATTATTTCAATAGTGTATTCATCGTTAAAGCTATAGCAGCTACATTAGGCATAAAGAGTCCAAAAGAAAAGAATATTGACTTGGCCATTTTCGAAGGAGACTCAATGAATGTTGTTTTGGCAATCAATGATAAATAATGTCAATAGTACTAGACAGGTAAGACAATTGTTGATGTGGCTAAGGAATTTAATTTTAAGACACCAATCTTGGAAGACCTATTTTGTACTTAGGATTGTAACAAAAGTGCTCATAATTTTGGTCAATGGACTAAATGTAACTCCTCCACTGGGTACCTTTCCCCACCCTTACTTGCCCCTAGTGTTTTATGACAATGGTGGTGACCACTGATTTAATTTTTGTTTTGGAGGATGAAATGCAAGGCTAATTATTTACCTATATAAAAAAATCCTCAAAGAGTAATTTGTAATTCGCAAAAGGAATCTTATAACTATTTTTTATCATAAGACTGTCCCTTAACTTTAATTTTATAATTTTAGTGTCAAATAAATTTTTTTTAAAAGAATATTGTCTTTGTCATTAATAGAATTTTTAGAATTTTGTTTTTACAAATGTAATATTTTTACTAAGGTCAACAAAAAACTTTATTTTTAATATGTTTTGAGCAAAAAAAGTAAATATAGTGTTTTTACATTTCTAAATTTAGTAATAAATAATCATATTATATTAATTAATTAATTTTTTAAATTCATAGTTAGACTTCAAACTTTAGATTGCAGATTCAAAACTTAAATATTTCAAACTTCAATCTTTAAAATTCATTTTTATTAAACAGGCCATAGTTAAAGATTCTTTAACATAAATACTAAATACAAAATAATTTTATTAATACAAAATGATTTTTACATGATGTTGACATTTTTGTCTTCCAAACATTTCATAAGATCTCCAAATTCCCTATATGACACATATTTTATCCATTTTCTAAAATATAATTAATTGTAATTAAAATTTTAATAGATTTAAACTATTGTAAGTAAAATATAATAAAGTAAATAATTTAAATAGTAATTATAAATTTAAAACAAAATTTTAATAAACTGTTATGAAATTAATATAATTGTGGATGTCCATTATATGATATCAAATAGATAATTCAATATCAGAGTTATAGAGATACTCCAACTATCTAAAAGATAAATAGTAGAGTTCTATCACATCTTTAATTAGTTATAAGATTTGTCTTCTGATTGCTCTCTACCTCTTCTTATTGATATGTACCCCTGAACCTTATAAATAGGGCTTTAGACTGATGTATTATATACACTCATTGATTCATTCATTTACTCTCAGAGAATCAATAAAAGTTTTTGTATTCACTCTCTATTTCGTTTCTAGTTTTTCTCTATATTCTTCATTATACTTTTCTTATTCAATTCTCTATATTACTATTACGATTTCATTGTACCGACGACTGTTACACGTCAACAAATTCATAACACGTTATCAACATGAGACTCTACTGCCGCATCTTTGAAGTTTATATGAAGACAAGAAAGCATGAGTCTCTGCCAGCAGAGTTTAAATTTTAATTAAGACAAAAAAGAAATATTTTTTCTACTTTTGAATTCCAATATCAAACCTTACAAAAGTCGATTTTTTTTTACTCTCAATATTTTTAGAAAGAATTATCTGTCATAGATATTAAATGCTCAAATTTATCGAAATGCAATAGGTCTAGCAAATACTATTGTTGAAAATAATGCATCATCATCTCAAAATCGTGCAAAAGCCATGATTTTATCCGCTATCATCACAATGATGATCTAAAGGCCAAATATTTTACTGTAAGAGATCCACTTATTTTGTGGAAGGATCTAAAATAAAGATTTGACCATTAGAAAATGGTTATTCTGCCAAAAGCACAGTATGATTGGATGCATTCATAGTTTACTTTAAATATGTAAGTAAATGTATTAGAATTCATGGTTATGACCTAAAAGAGGTCGTGGTTGTGGTCAAAGTTGTAGACATAAATGCATATAATCATGGCGATCGAAATAGATGCATTTGGATATAGTGGGTTCTAAAGACACCATTTAAGAAATACAAAGTATCAAAGTCACTTGATTACTAGCAAATTTTGAGGAAACATACAATCACTAGAAGATAATTGTTATATAAATGCTAATGATGATTTGTTATAAGTGTGGCTAGAAGTTTTTATGTCTATCAGTATGCAAAATTTTATCACATTTAGAATTTTCTTTAATTAAAGTTATAAGGAGAAATATTATTAGTAATGTGACAAATAAAAGATTTTTCTTTTCTCTTATATCTAATATGCTCATGTAGTAGCAATATCGAGAAGAAATTTTTCAGAAGTATTTTAAATTTATATCTTCTGAAACTAAATGTGTTGATAATATTGATATAGCCAAATCTTTTGAATATCTAGAAAGAGTTTTTAGCATTTTGAATGTTAGTCAAAATTTTAAATTATCAAATTGCAACTTTTCTATTTTATTATTTTGTGATTATTATTAAAAATTTTTAATACTATATATTTATATTCTAATATTTATATATTATTTTAGTTTGTTTTGGATCATGAATGGTAAAGATACAATTTGTCTAAACAATATTTATAGTTTATTTGGACGAATTTGAAATATATGTCCAAAGTATAAATGGCAGTACAATGCTCCTGAAGAACTAGTTAATCAAAAACTGTAGAAGACTTAATTGATAATGAGCTCATATTTAAAATTTTTCCAACGATATAATTTATCATAATAATACTGGTTGTATTAATATAAATATTGAAATCCTACAGAATGTTCATGATTGTGATATCTTAACACTTATTTCTTATTTTTCAACACATTGTGATTCTTCTCATAGTAATTGATTTATGGTCAGAATCCAAATATTTTTCATCATAGATTTAGAAGTGTACTATGTATGTTTCTTCACCACAAAGGTAATGAGATGGATTCTCAAAGAGATTTTCAAATATGTTGGGAGCGAATTTCAAGGGAGAGATTCGTATTTTGTTAATTTTGAATAAGTTGTCCCAACATAGAGAGAAGAAAATATGAGACCAGATAAAGATATTAGTTTGCATTTCATCTTGATCTTATAATTTGATCCTCATATAATATAACTTGAATTAGAAATTTAAATTATAATTTATATAGTCAGGTATATTAACTTACCAACATTCAACAAAAAAATGCTCTTATTATATTTATTGTCCCTGAAGGACAATCTACCATTACAAATAAATTTGAGACATAGTTGAAATATGATAGATAAGTTGGTTCTAAGGATACAAAGAGCAAAGACTTAAGATGGTCATATATGTTAAGTTGGGGATATTTAAATTCTAGCAAATTTTTTTTAAAAAATATGATTGATGTATTATTTCTAGAAGAAAATACAGATACCTAAAAACTGTAATAATGATGAGATCTCAACATAATTATGAACTACTAGAATTGCACAAGTATATGACGTCAACAATATTAATGTATAATATATTGATTCAAAATGAGGATTTTCAAATCGAGGTTTGTAGATTTGAAATGGTAAAGTTTGCATAAGAAATATGAAAAGTTTGAACTATTCACAAATACATTTGAAGTATACATGTATTCCCAAAATGAATTATACACTGGAAGTGTAATCCTAAAAGAGATATCAATTGATATCTGCTTGTGAAATACGAACTATAAAAGTGAATATTTACCATGACTTATGGCGTATAATTCTTCGTAAGACCTGATACTGATTACAAAGAAATATATTTCTAGTGGTGGATATAATAATACATGATAATACTTAATATGTGTTTATCTTTGTTATTATTTGATAATGGTACTTGCATTTGAAGTCCTTGATAGACTCGATATGCTTGAAGCATATAAGTGGATTGTTCTTATAGAACAAAATAAGATTGTCTTAGTGAATTCTTATTAAAAGAATGATCGAGTGTGTCCGTGTATAAAGAAAGTCCATACGTAGCTATATTTGCTATATATGTTTCTTTGTCAGAAAATATCTTTATTGTACAATCTATTAATTGGCATAATACTCTCCACATTAGTGGGAGGAAATCATCAATCAAAAAAGGATATCATTTATGACCTTCATTATGTTGATGTATGCACAAGTATTAATAAACTGGGAGTTGAAAATATTGTTTAGTAGCATAAAATTATAAATCGATTATTTGACCGACTACTGTAGAGTTAGTCAATATGATAATCTAGATATAGATATTCTCATTTGGATAGATGTCCCATCATGACAAATATATGAATTCTATAACTATATGATTTTTGATAAACACTTGAAGCGTTGTTGATCTCTTGATTTTAAAAATAAAATCCTCAAAAGAGAAAATGATTTGATGATCAAGATATTTTTCCTGAAAAATTTAGAAAAAGAAATATTGTGATCAAAATTTTAAAAAATTAACATTTTGTTTTGATTGAACATCCTGAAGATATTTCACATGGACATAGCACATTAATGGTCATTGAGTTATTATACGTGATAAAGATTATTGATATATGTCAAAGGATAGTGAAGAACTTTTTGGTCTTTAAGTACTACAATTATGTAATTAAGTGCATGAATACACTTGTTCACGTACAAGTATATATCTATTTTAGTTCTTCTCTATCTAATGAATTTTGAGATGGCATTAAGCTTGTCTTTTGATATTTACTTGAGATATTTTATTTTGAATATTGAAAAATCTAACTCCTATTGAGATATATATGTAATGTATAAATTACTTATATGATCCATATAAACCATGTATTTATAACCATGCATTGACTATAACAGCTACATCTTCAACTCATGTTGAAGAAATAGAAATTCATGATATTGGTTGAGAATATGTGTGATCATGATTAATGTATTTATTATAAATTTATATCCTCTAAGAAGGAATTACAACTTTATTATTTGATGATAATAAAAATTAGAATATATCAAATAATACTGTCAATACAGGCCAAAGCCCGCAGGTTGGCCCGTACAGGCGAGCTTGGGCTTAGTATGCCCAAGCCCGTTTAAACGCGGGCTTTTTTGGCCCGCTCCATTTAGCCTGCGGGCAAGACGCAGGCCATCCCGTTTTTTTTAAATTTTTTTCTCAAAGAGACGTCGTTTTGATATTTTTTAAAATATTAACAAAAATTTAATACGACGTCGTTTTGTAAAGCCTATGAGCTTACTGTAGTGGGACGCAAACTGGGGGTTTTCCAGCCCACGAAAAAAATAGGCTAGGCCGCTTCGCCCTGTTTCAAGGGCAGCCCGCGCCGGGCCTGGCCGGCCTGTTTGATACTATTAATATCAAAGGAAATACAATAAATCATATTCTCATGAGATTCTTTTTACTCATGAACTCTAGAAGAGATCTGATATTAATGTACAATAAATTCAATCATTTGATAATTTGATAAATCTATTCAGTAAGACCTTATCAATAGCAATATTTGATCGGAAAGTATAAGTTAAGAAATCTCAAAAGATTATCTCATTAGAGGGAGTAATAATCACATAAAAAATAGTGTACTATTTTTTCCTTACTAGAATCTGTTTTCACTGAGTTTTTATTTTGTAAGGTTTTAACGAGTCATATTCTTTATGTAATAGACATCCAAGGGAGAGTGTTATGAAATTAATATAATTGTGGATGTTCATTATTTGATATCAAAGAGATAATATAATATCAGAGTTATAGAGATACTTAAACTATCCAGAAGATAGATGGTAGAGTTCTATTACATCTTTAATTAGTGATAGGATTTATCTTCTGATTACTCTCTATCTCTTTTTATCGATATGTATCTTTGAATCCTATAAATAAGGCTTTAGATTAATGTATTTTATACTGATTTATTCATTTACTTTCAAAGAATCAATAAAAATTTTTTTATTCACTCTTTATTTTTTTTCTAATTTCTTTTTATATTCTTTATTAAAATTTTTTTATTCAATTCTCTATATTACTATTATGATTTTGTTATACTGATAACTATTGCATGCTAATAAATTTATAACATAAATTATATTTATTAAATAATACATTATTATTTTAAAAATAAAATAAAAAGAAAAATAATTGGCTCACAAGCTGGGCAGCACCACAAAATGCTTGGTCTCCGGACTTGGCACCAAACTCAAGATGGCGCCACTTTTTTTTTTTTTAATTTCAAAAAATAATAATAATTTAAAATGAAAATTGACAAAGATTGTTATAAAATTGTAATGTGCTTAGTAATTTTCTTTTCATATTATAAAATACTTTTTTTAAAGAAAAAGTCATAAACAAAATCTTTTAGATATTTCCTGAAAAAAGAAAAAATGAATATTTAGAAAAATTTAGACCGAGCGCTGTGAGAGGCGCAGTTGATACCTGAAAGACTTGAGCTGGTTAACGGGAAAATGGAATCGTCGTCGTCGAGCTCAAGGTTCCGGCAACCGCCGGTGAAGAAGCAGAAGCAGAAAACTACCATCACTGCTCTCAATCAAGATATTCTCTGCATGATATTCGCATTTCTTGACCTTGTCCAGCTTGTACGATGCTCCGCCGTATGCAAATCATGGTATTTAGCCCTCCTCCGTCTCTCTGCCTTTGGATTGATGAATCACTTGCGTTTTGTAACGAAAAAGTTCATTCTTTGGGTGCTTAATTTGATCTTTGCGGATGTTTCAGTTTAGTTCTTTGGCTTTAATCTTTCTCCTGTTTGAAGACGATTGGCTATGCTTGTAGCTACTAAAGGGAAAGAAAAAACAAAAAAGGGAAAGACCGTTTGTTGTTGAGATAGAACTGTGTGGGAACTTTACTGGAACAACCGTACGACTTAAGAGTTAAGACCAAAAGATACAATGCTAAGTTCTTAATCGAAGGACTCATAGCCTCTTTATTCTCTTGGATTGTGGTTTGGGGGGGGGGGGGGGGATTGGAAGGAGTTTTAACATTTGAGGTAATTGTTTAAAGTAATAGCAACTGCTGTGTTAAATTTTGCGTCCTTTGCTTTTTCTCATATACATGTAAAATATAGCAATAATTTGTTGTCTAGATCAAAGTTGTCATTGCCAAGAAGCATTTTTTTCTAATACAAGGATAAATTTAATTTGTAGATTAATAATTCAATTTGCTGGAAGATAGTTTTCTTTATAATTTGTCGGCCTTTTACATACTATATTTTTCTGGGATTAAACTTTTCAATTTTTTCCATAACTGGTCACCAGTACAAGAAGAATTCGTTATCTTGGGATGTTTTATGCTTTTTAGATTTCCTCATAGCTTTAATTAAATGGGAAGCAAGCATTTTTAGTCATTGAAAAGAAAAGTCCTGGAAAAGTCCTTATGGAACTGATCGTGTTGTCAGCCTCTTCAAAAGTTGTTCTGCACATTAGCACTTAGTCCCACGGCATTTCATAGCAGTAACAGCATTTTGCTTATTTGGTACATTGTTATTTGTGAGGCTATGATGGTGGCTGAGCAGAAACATTAGGTGAAACCAGGTCCCCTTGTATATTAACATGTTGAATTTGACAAAATTTATACGCAAGGAATATAGACTATTGGCTCTGATGATCCATTCCATTTTTCTTTTTTGATGTTATTGGGATTTATCTTCCTTTTCTGTATTGTTCAGATGATCCAAATAATACTTTGGTCTACAAAGTGCTTGAGTTAAACTTTTTTTCTAATAGTTCCAAGTACAGAGTTATATTCATCAAATAATTCTTTGAATATGGCCCACATTCAAACCTTCTTTTTTGCTGGTATTCTTGATATGCTAACAACATCCTATTTTCTTTTCTTTCATTCACTGAAGGAGTACAGTCATTGATAAACTCAAGCTATTGCAAATACAATACTGCAAGCAACAACAGGCAGATCCTGTCAGCCTTGGTGAATCATCCACCTGTTCAGGAAGACCAATAAGCATTCACTTAGAGCAACTTGCTTTTGAAAGGCACAGATCCTCTTTACAGAGAGGCCCAGCCAATGTTTTTCAGTGGAAGGGTCATTCAGTTGGGTATATTTTGCCAGTCAGTTTTTTGAGTTTTCTGTAGGTCCTGGTATATAGAGTTTATCAAGCTTGCTTGCTTCCTCAACCCCTTGGAAATTGATTTTAGGAGAAGAACTGCATGGAGTGGATGGACAGCTTCCCTTCTCCTGCTTAAAGGATGTATTCATTTTGTACATTGTTCTCTGGCATCACATTCTTTTTTAACCAGCTTGCTTCTTTTGTTAGGATCAATCAGTGCCGAATGAAGATGGGATTGATTCTTACTGGTGTGGGTGATAAGGTGGATTTTGTTTCTTCATCAATCTCTATAATAACCATGTCAAAACTAGTATTTCCTCTCATTACAATGTTTAATGTCAAATATTTCATTTCTTGTTGGAACGTTGGAGTAAATTTGTACCAAGTTGACATATGAGTAGATATTATACATGCATGGTTGTGATGAAAAACCAGAAGCTGGGGATCATGGAAGGTGATGACTTGAACAGGTTTGTCACTATGAGAAAAAGTAAAATATATATGTACAGACACACTAGTTATGGAAATTTGCACTCTTGTTGAAATGGTTGCATCAAAAGTAAGTGATGCTAGTTTTGAAAATATAATGTTCTCTGCTATAAAGTTGTAACAGAAGAATACTGATATCATTTTTGTAATTTCATCTATTTCCATGTTTGGAGGACAATAGCACTTTTAGCTTTTGTATTGCTTATGTTTTCAAGATCCTGTAGTCTTAATGTTACAGTAATCTGATTTTCTTGTTTCCATTTGGCAGTAAACTTGCCAACAAATCATTTTCATTAAAACAATCTGGTTTCTGATTAAAGGGCAGATTATTTGCATCATGTGTTCAAAACATGCCTTTATATAAGATGCCAAAGTTTCTTTTCTTGTTCTGCCTAACATTCGCTAGTACTTTCTCTTGGTTGTCGCATACGGATAATGTCCTGACATATTTTCAACCTTTGGTCATGATCCATCTGCTAATGTGGACCAGATACCTCCACTTAGCTTGATATCTTGGTTCCTTTGTGATGATAGGTTATGCGTCTCTGGTCAGTGGAAAGTTACAGTTGCTTGGATGAATATGCCCTTCCTGATAGAGCCCCTTTAATTGATTTTGATTTTGATGAGGGCAAGGTAACATGTTGTTATGATCTGTTTGATACTTTCTTCAGATTAAGCTGATTTTGGTGTTTTTTTTTCCATTTTAATAATAAATGTGTGTGAAATTTTCTTCTTACACCAAAAAAGCATGCCTAAGCCAAGGCTTAAGGTACCCATAAGTGGGAATGGGGTGGGGGGTGAAGGTGAGGGAAGCCATTTGTATGGAAAAGAGCATGTGGTGTGCATGCCAAAGAGAATACACATTTTTTTGGAGGAAGCCAAGTTTATTGAGGATAATTATAGTATAGGATTAAGGGGTGAAAGTTTTAAATTACCATTTCAAAGATGCAATGCCTTCAGTTGCAGCATATTTTGGCGAATTCACACCACAATGTGCTAGGCTAAGCAGAATGAGGAGCATGCAGCCCAAGGAGAACTCAACTCTCTTTTATATTTATAGATACACTGTTTATGGTTATTACTGACCAGCTTTTGTTACCTTAAGGCTTACCTTTTATTTAGCTACCAGATATGCCAGTTTTAGGGTGTCCTCCCCCTCTCTCTCTAGGGCAGGGAGAAAGAGGGTGGCAGATCTATTTTCGCATAAACCCACCTATGTATTTCAGCTTTCATGTCTTTTCCATTTCATTTTTGGGGTATCTCACGAATATATATATAGAGGTATATCGGACAGCTCATAGTCCAGCTTAGGTTGTTTTGTAGACTATGTTTGTGCTTATATTCTATCACTAAATCACTAGTAAAATGGTACTGTTGCAGAATGAGTACTTGGCCCATCAATGCTTTCATGACTGATTTGTCTTTGTAAACTTCGTTGAGCCTATTTTGTTCCTAGGGTGCTGAGCCGGCGGAAGGTTAAGGAAGTATGATTTAATGGCTTGGTTTTTCTCGTAGGTCTTTCTCTTTGAGATCCTAAAGTGCCAAGATTGTTTGGTTGATGGAAGTGAAAATGAAACCTTCAGAAGGCATTCAGATTCTTTCATGCTTTGTCAATGACTTTCTTGTGCTTGACATGGCTTTGTGACAGTAATGGATTTCCATAGACTTTTGTGAACACTTAGCCTGTGTCATTAATGAGCTTCTTTTGGCAATAGATAGAAGAAAAAGAAAACATATGCACCTAATATACCATATAGGATTTTTCTTCCCTCCTACACCCAAAGAAATACTAAAGCATTATGATTAGTACGTCTATGGTGCTAATTTCTTATTGCATGGCATTGGCTGACGAGGCCTATTTAACTTTTTAGGTTTTATCATTAGTTTGGCTTGGATGACCGCCAACTTTATCTTGTATGGTTAAATTGTGCATCTTCTATATCTCCAAATTTGGGGGGGGGGGGGGGTTTGTGGAATTGTAAGGATCGAAGATTTTAGTGAATTTGATCCAGCCCATTCCACTTAATTCAGTAATTCAGTTTTGTTCTTTGTTTAACAAGGTTATGAAGTGTTTAGCAATGGCTTCCCTCAAACAGTGACAAATACTATATTGTCATCTCGTTTTGGTATAGACTTTCCAGTAAGCCTGATTTCAAGAATGTGGGTTCTGCTGCATCGTGGCTAGCTTAATAACTCCCCTCCTTTAGGCCTTCTACCTGTCCTAATTCAGATAAGTTAGATAGAACACTAGCTGATTTTTATACCTATGTATGTTTTACTTCTATTTTTTACGGTCTTGTTCATTTTTCAAGAAGTAGGTAGGTGTCAACAACTTTTCAATGTTCTTGTCATAAATAGGCACTCCTGTTTCTTAAGGTATGATTGACCTTTTCTTTAGATAATGGAGGAGGGATATTGGTTGATTTACTGGTGCACTACAAATGACCCATCTTTTTCCCATAGTTTCGCAGTTCTATTAAGGCTACCAATGAGCTCATTGTAGCAATTTTTAATACTTGTAATCATTTGAAATTTTTCATATTTTACTCTAGGTTGTCGGTCTGGTTGGAACTCGCATATGCATATGGACACGCAGTGGGACAAGAAATGTCTTTTCCTCTCGTGATGGCATGTTTACCAAGGGATTGTGCATGCGGTGCGTGATATTTCTACTTCATTGCCATTGTAACATATGTGCTTGATCCCTATAAACCAAGAGATGGGTACAAATATTTAGCCTGTGAGCTCTCCGAAGGATTCTGTTAACATTTCATAGTGATTTCAGCCTAGCTTGGAAGCAAGCAGGAAAATTTGTTAAACTGGACAAAGATACTCTGCAGAACAATAAGCATCATGTGTTAGTGTAATCCCTATGTGTGAAAGAGTTTGAAGGTGTAAACTTAGTAGCAAAGAAATCTGATCTGAAGTATTTGAATTCTTTTTTCTCGTAATGATAGATCTTGAGTTGCTGCTCTAGTTTTCTAAAAAAAATCATTTTTTGTTCATTCACCATAAGGAAGGATGTTGATAGATGCCTATCAAGACAGATAACATAGTATGTAGAAGCTGGGTAAGATTCTGTGTTAAAAGATTAAGGTGTGAAACTTTTACATTATGTACGCCAGAATTTTATAAGGGTCTTCCAACTCATCTTTCCTCTCAAAGCTATTCCCAGTAATAGTTTGGATCTCTACAGATGTGAAAAGTGAAGTAATAAATAGATTTTGTTAAAGAGTTCTTTTTCTTCGTATTAACCTTGACTTTTCTAAACATTTATCTGAATTATTAAATTCTCTTGGCCGTTTAGACTCTTAAAATACCTCCAGATGCCAACACTCGAAACTTGGTAACTTTCAGCTATGCTATCCCTTCTGCAATACTAAAGACAAGCATTGGTCCAATCCTTGTTTTATAACCTCAGGTTATCCTGAAAAATTGTTTGAATATGTTTTCACTTCGAACTTCTTCTCTGACCAACTGAACACTTTTGCGCACAAAACATAGCAGATGTGATCTGTTCCTTGTATTTTAACCTAAAGGCAGAAATGCCAGTTTATTGATCGAAGGAGGATCTATATTGTTGTATGCCGATGGAGTGCTAAACACAAGTGAATGAAGTAGCCCTTGCTAAGTTGCTAAGCACATAGTGATATGGTCAACTTGAAATGGTGGAGACCTGGTTAGTACAAGTGTATTTGGATTGAGTAATACTTTTCTACTTTTCTTTACTTTTTCATTATTCTCATAAAAGTCAAAGGTAGACCCCACTAAATCTAAAAAGAGAAAAACTTTTCACTTTTAGTTGCAATCTGAATATGCCCTATTATTTATATCCTGATGATTAAATGGAACTTTGTATTTGATCTTAAATATATAGTCTCCAACACTTCCAATACCATATTCCCCCATTATAGAAGCGTAGCTGAGATTGATCTGAAGAAGATGGTATATGACACAGTATGAGATGATATGAGTTGGAAAAATGGATTTGATATTATTTTTTCTTTTTCAATTCTGTTGTTTTCATATTGGATGACATATTTTTATAGTTTACAGTATTCTGACATTTTGTGGTCTCTGAATAACATCTGGTTGTTGGCAGTTATGTCGATCCAGAGGCTGTCATTGGATGTGAGGATGGAAAAGTTCGTGTTTTTGACATGTACAGTAGAAAGTGTTCTCAAATTATTAAGTACGTAAGCCTTTTGCTTTTCATTTGCCTACACTGAAGTTGCGGTCAGCAATTCTACTTCAGTTAAAAATAATTATGGGAGCCTGGATTGGTGATGTTGATATTTTTGGCTCTTCAATTGGACTAGCCAAAGGCACATTATTATATATCAAAAGTCACCACATGAAAAGAAGTTTTATGAGTTTAATTGGAGTAGTTTTAGTTTATTGTAGAATATTTATTTTTTCAGCAATCTGAACGATATATGGTGTCCAAACTTACATGTAGCTAGTATGTTTCATTCCCCCCTCTTTTCCAAGGAAAAAAATAAAGCAGCAGTAGTGTTGGAGATCAAAGGGAGAAGTGTAGAGCTTCTTTTAGATTATAGAAGGAAAGTTTAGGCAAAGAACTTACTCAGTCCCTATGTAGGTATAAGTGTCCGGTAAAGGAGGAGGTAGTTTGCCCCATCATACATCACAAGTATTTGGAATTTAGTATTTGAGTGGTTTGTTCTATTGTATAATACATATATTTAACGTTCAAGGGCATGGCCATATCTAATATTGTACTTTTGACTTCTTTAAATGCAAATATTTTCCTCCTGTTCCTTTACATATGAGTATGTGAAACAAGCTTAGTTAAGTTAACTGAGATTCATATGGCATTCCCAGATGACTTCCGTGTATAGGCTTAGTTTTCTCTATCATTACTATGAGTAGCTTCAATTAATTACTTGAATTTGGTTCTTTAGTTTTAGTTGCTGCTCTCAGAATCCTCTAGCACTAAGAAGTGAAAGAGAGATTGGTATCTTAGTTGCAGTATACATATCTCCCAAAAGTAGGAACGAATTTTCTTCGGAAGGAAAGGGTGTTAGGGTGCACGGGACCTATTCATTTGAAAAGTTGTTCTATTTAGAAATCTGACATCATTCTGAAACATCAAAAAAGGGAGAGGATATTAATTTGGATTAGTTGGATATTAGATTTCCTCTGTTGGACAATTAGGTGGGCGAATGTAAATGTCAGGGAAGGATGCTTTACACTGCTCCTCCTGAGGTCAAAAAGAATGTTAAGATAAAATGTGAATAAAGTTGCTTATTTGTGTACTCTGAAAGAACCCCAATTGTAAATCTAATCAGTCTTCTCTATATATGAAGTGAAAGATTAAACTTCTGGCTTACTGATTAGTTTGTAACATTTTAATTTGTTGTAGGATGCATCAAGGGCCAGTTACATGCTTATCTTTCAGTGAGGATCAATTACTTATCGGTGGTTCCCCGAGTGGAAGTATTTCACTGTCAGATCTAGCATCTGATCAGCAAGTAACTATGCTGAAGTCAACTGGTTCTGCAGGTTTTATGACATCTTCCTACCAGGGGGCTTTGATTTAGGCTTTTACTATGTATTCGATTGTCTCTCTTTTGTTAAAAATGAGGTCATAACATTCCTAAAGATTATAGGAGGTTGAAATTAAACAGGACACTACTGTTTCCTCCGAAGGTGAACTGTACTATAAACAAATAAAAATTTGTTAAAGCCCAATTTACCACTATTTTTCTTCCAGAAAGCATGAAGTATAAGGTCACAATAACTTATAATCCTTTAAGTGGCAAGCATGTGAATGCCATCTCTGATAGTGCTTAACCAGTTGGTTGATATTTGTTAGTCTGGTTATTCTACCTTTTTGTGTAGGCTTCTGATAATTCAAAAAATTATGGATTGACTGGGAGGAAATTTAGATGGTGACTGAGAGTCTGTGATGTATGAATATTTAAAATCAAAATAAATGAAAGCTGGGAAGAAAATCTAGAAACTAAACTATGATTGGGTCTTAGGATGATGTACTGATAAAAAGGTACGTTTGATTCGTAGGTTACTTGTCCTCTAAACACGTTTGTATATCTAGGATAGTCAAAGTTCCACGGATACTTTCACATAGATTATAATGTTGGAAACTATCTGGAGTTTGATGAAGTTTAGCTTGAATTTCTTTGCATCTATAGTATACACTAGTTTCACTATTGGTCTGTCGTAGATCTGATTGATCTTATTTGAAGGGTGTGATCTCATTGTAGAATATGGTCGTGTTAAATACAAGGAAAGTTAACATTTCAATTTGATATTCACTTCAATTTCATAAATACTAGGAAAGATAACATTTCATTGCTTGTCGAAAGTTTCATCACAGTTCATTAGTAATAGAAGCATCTTTTATTTTGGATTATGTCATGGATCTCTTAAACAGTCGAGTGGCTCAGGGGGGAGAAAACTCCTTTACTTTTGAGTTGAGCAATTGCTGAGGTACTTTTACGGTTAGTTACTGGTCATTCGTGGTGTTGTTTTATCTGTTTGCTGTTCAATCTTGTTTTATCTCCGCTGATGTAAGGTAGTGTCTCAACTTTGAATGCTGAATATGGCTTCAAAAGGAAAAGAAAAAATTAGAGTTGAAGAGGTTATAGATTGATGGATGTGTAGTAACTGAATGCTCTCCGATAAACCAGATACTTTTTTTTATGTTTTCTTGCTCCCCTTTTAAGTAAAATGGTGGTATAATCTCTTTTACATGTGTATGGCCTCCAGAACCAACCTGGGGTCTTTGAGGAGCCACAAAAGGAAAATCCTTCTGGTAGTTGTCTTGTTATGTAATATATGAGAATAGTACTGTATCTTGTAGAAAATTAATTAAACATGAACATTCATGCAACAGGAATAAAGACTTTGTGCTTGAATTCCCGCTCCCACCTCCTCTTTGCTGGATCGACGGATGGGCATGCATCTTGTTGGGACCTTAGGTATGGAAAATGACTTCAAGGGTGTAGATGGTTGTCCATTTTCTCCTTTATATCTTCAGAGCTCTTCCTGCTTCTTCATGTCATGTGGTTTGCATTTCTGGATTTCAATTGTATTTCTTCACTCACACTCTGGAGCATACAAGAGAATTGAATTACATAGAATAGTAATTGATAAAACACAAACATGAAATACAACATCTTCCTGTGAATAAAAACCTGTTACACTCCAGAAGCTTCTTCATATTTTGGTGTTATAGCCAACTTATTTCATTAAAGAAGCTGATGCAGGACAAATTGAAGAAAGCTGTCCCGCAAAGAAAACACCAAATTCTGCTAAATTATGCAAAGAAAACTGGGTATATTTAATGCTGGAAAATCAAGAAATATATGGGAAGAAGAGAAAGCATCACATTAAGAGAACCCTAGGAATCACACCTAGAACCGTAAGGCATCACACCTTAGGCTTGATTGCTTCACACAATCAGATTTACAGAATCATTCTGCTGACTCTTATCACTGAATAACCATAACACACCGTACCCTTATTGAACAGAGAACTCTATTTATAGACTCAAAACTAAATCCTAAACTGACTTGAACAAGACCTAAGATTCCAAAATCAAAACAACTAGAATAATAGGATTTCTAGACCAACAGAATTTAGGAATCCCAATCAGAAATAAAGACTCTCAAAACTACAGCAATTTGAAAAATACTAAAACGCCTAAAATACTAGCTCATAGTTTTTTGTCATGGTCCTTTACTGTGCTAGCAGACTTGTATCTACAACAAGAGATATCACTTGGACTGTTAAAAATTATCAGTTGATCTTTCAGGAAAGCCCATTTATGCAAAATGAAGGTGTAGCAAACTCAAATCCATCCTTGGGGTTGAACATTGTAGTCCCATTTCTTTTTCTTTCTTTTTCCATCAGGAATTAGGATAACCTTTGTCATCATGATTATATGTAATATGCATCTGTTTTATCTACTCAGTCATTAGGAATCCAAGTTCCTTAATAGTTCAAAGATTGTTGAATAAGTATTTTTGGTGTTTGAAGATGGCTCTTTGATTAGTGACGAAGAAATTTTATATATGGGGAGGAGCAAAATCCACGCTCTTATAGTTACACAAAATTACCTTTCTCCACCTCAACACTCCATCTTCGTCCCCCACAGTTAGTCTTCCAATACTTGATTTTCATCTAGAAAACTGCAGAATCCACTTAATAATATGGAAAACAGTGAGGGTAATCAAGGAATAGACTGTAAAGTGGATGAATCACATCTGAGCTTTCTATGTAGTACAGACAGTGAGGGCTGTGTGCAGATTTCTGTGCTTCCTGGAGCATGTCTTCATGACGTTATTCTTGCAATTGAGCTAGCCAACCAAGCAAACATAGCTATTCCGCTCAGTAAAGATCTGATATGTTATGGATCTCCCAACAACCACCATCCTCAACACCCCCAAAAAATGAAGAAAAAGTCGATATTATATTTAGCTTATCGAGGAATGAGATTTCTTTCATCCAGAAACATAAGGATTGGAGATGACGATCAGGTGATGGAGGAGAAGATTATTTTGATGCAGATTTAGCCCCTCCAAAGGAAATATTGACTAAATGATAATTGGGTTTGGATTTGACCTTTTTAATCCATTTAGAATGGAGATGTGCACAACGTGACTGTTAGTCCAGATGGGATTATATATTACCAAGAATTTCTTAGTTCTATCTTTTGTTTTGATCATTGGACTTATTGCAGAACTATTTGCAGATTGGCATTCTGTGATAGCTGAGCTCATAAAAATACAAAAGAAAGAATTTGGCTGTTGTACATATTGCTTTGATCATTGAACTGGTTGCCGGAGCTAATTGCAATCTGGCATCTGTAATAGCTAAACTCATTTTATATCCAAATTACTTGATGGCAGTGCTTTGTTGATTAGGATAGATCTGTGGATTTAGTAGTTTCCACTTTCCTGTCCAGTAG
This sequence comes from Rauvolfia tetraphylla, assembly GCA_030512225.1. Taxonomy (NCBI): domain Eukaryota; kingdom Viridiplantae; phylum Streptophyta; class Magnoliopsida; order Gentianales; family Apocynaceae; genus Rauvolfia; species Rauvolfia tetraphylla. The sequence goes on along the minus strand of JAJQKT010000004.1, from coordinate 2,544,492 downwards.
TGGTTGGCACTGGTTTGCCCTTCTTTTGGGGGGTTTTCATTTGGGAGTTGTTTATTGTATCCCTTTTACATCCTAAATCATTTTCTTGACCAGTATTAGGATGTAGTGGCAGCAAGTTTTTCTGCTTGAGTTGTGTGATAGTAGTCTTTGTATCGGACATAATTGATTCAGTAGCTTGTTGATAAGGTTTCCTAGAGCGCTGATGAACTGCTAATATATTGGAGTCAGCATTCCAAGACCAGTGTTATACCTATGTACAGAAAGGAGATTTCTTTTCTAGTCATTGTGAAACAAAGCTTTCATGCTAGTATTGTGGGGAACATGTTCATCAATGAGAGTAATTGAACTGCTCTTCCTACAACTATTTCGTCTTGTTTATGCTTGTACATAGGCTTTCATTTTAAACAAAATCTTATATCCAAAAACGTTCATTTTTCGTTTTTTGCATACTCCCGTGATCTATAATTCCAATTAGCGTGCCTAAACATTCCTTAAATTTTTGTTTTGTCACGGATACATTAGATACAATGTGCCATGTACTGTTGAATGTGTTGTGTTGCTAAAAGTTTCTATTTGCGATTTCTTTTTCCATCTTTTCTGTCTCTCCTCTGAAATTTCTATTGGCTTAACTCATTCTTCTGTAGGACATTAAGACGGCTGTGGGAGAAACGAATTAGCCCAAATGTTCTTTACTCTATAAATCACCTGAAGAACGACACATCAACCTTAGTTGTTGGTGGACTAGATGGTGTTCTGAGAGTTGTGGATCAAGACACAGGTGAAGTACTGTCGATGAGTGTCATGGATGAGCCTAGCAGTGTTTCAAACCGCTCAAAAGCTCGAGATAATGTTATTGAAAGGAAGAAAGTGAGAAGGCTTTCTGAAGATGAGCGCATCGATGCCATGCCTGTGGCTTCTCGACCTCCTATCACATGCCTAGCTGTTGGAATGCAGAAGGTTGTCACCACACATGCTGAGAAATACATTAGGGTGTGGAGATTTTCAAATAGTTAAGTGTTCTGTTCTTGTGCTTCTGGTTTTCTGGTTTCCTCTTTTATCTCTTCGTGAGAGCAAGATGGATGAAAAGTTGTATTATTATATGCTTTATTTGTTTCTTAGAGTTCTGAAGTTACTTTAACGGGTTAAAAATCTGATCTAGCCATAGTTAATTGTTAATCAAAATATTTGTTTTTTGGCAATAAAAAAATTAAACAATTGAGAAAATGGAGTTTGAAAGAGAAACAGCATATTTTCTGTGGGGAAGGGTTAGTAAGAATGCGCCCCAGTTTGGCCGGAAAGAAGGATCATCTTTTACAGTCCCAATCATATCTGCTGTGTAAGCGATTTGACTTTTGGAGCAGGTCAATGAATCCGTGCGGGCAATCCAATAGTAAAGCGATTAGATTAATTAGTTTTAGACACAAAAGGAAAAAGGAAAAAGTTAAAGAAGGGTTATACCTAAATACTAATTGTCTTTTTTTTTTCCTGAATGAATTCTAGAAGTAGCATTTATTCATGGATGGAAGTAGTATTTTTTTTATTTTTTCTATCTATCTAGATTTTAGTTTATGTTCGTAAATATCCCAAAATTAAATATAATATTTTTGCTTAATAATATTATTACTGTTATGAAATTAATATTATTATGGATGTCCATTATCAGAGTTATAAAGATACTCCAACTATCCAGAAGATAGATGGTAGAGTTCTATCATATATTTGATTAGTGATAGGATTTGTCTTCTGATTACCCTATACCTATTCTGATTTGGATGTACCCCTGAATCTTATAAATAGGGCTCTAGACTGAGTTGTTGTATACACTCATTCATTGATCAATTTACTCTCAGAGAATCAATAAAGATCTCTTGTTCTTTCTCTCTATTTTCTCTCTATAATTTTCTCATATTCTCTACATTATAATTTATTTATTAAGTTCTCTATATTAGTATTATTATTTTGCTGTGCCGACAACGACTGCGCGTCAACAAATTTATAACACGTTATCAGCACGAGTCTCTGCCACCGAAGTTGAGAGTTTAATCAAGAGAAAAAGAGGTATTTTTCTATTTTTGAATTCTCATGGCAAACTTTTCAAAACTCGTTTTTTTTTTACTCTTGATATTTATAAAAAGAATTATATGTCATAGACATTAGATGCTTAAATTTATTGAGATATAATGGGTCTGGCAGACACCATCTCAAAATCGTATAAAAGCCATGATTTTTTTCCGCCATAATTTCCATGAGGATCTAAAGACGGAATATTTTATCGTGAAAGATCCAATTATTTTTTGGAAGGATCTAAAAGAAAGATTTGACTACCAGAAGATAGTCATCCTATCAAAAACACAGTTTACTTTAAATCTGTGAGTGAATGTAATAAAACTAATGGTTATGACCCTAGAAGAGGTCGTAGTCATGGTCAAAGCCATGGACATAGACGCGGATATGGTAAAAATAATTCATATAATCATGGCAACTAGAATATATACATCTGGATTTTGTGGGTCTTGAAGTAACCATTTAAGAAATACAAAGCATCAAAGCCACTTAATTACTAGCAAATTGTGAATGAGATATACAATCACCAGAAGATGATTGTTATATAAATGCTAGTGATGATTTGTTATAAGTGTGCCTAAAAGATTTTATGTCTATCAGTATGCAAAACTTTTATTGCTTTTAGAATTTCTCCTTAATTAAAGTTATAAGGAGAAATATCACTAGTAATGTGATGGATAAAAGAATTTTTCTTTCTCATATCTCTAACATGCTCCTGTAGTAGCAATATCTAGAAAAAGTTTTTCAGAAGTATTTTGAATTTATATCTTCTGAGACTAAATGAGTCCTTGATAAAATATTTTGACGCTCGACCAAATATTTTTATATCATTCCCTGAAGTGAATGATATTAGAAATTATAATATATTTATATAAGAGATTTTGGTCGCAGCTAGTAGAAATATACTTTGTTCTTATATTATAAGAATGACTCATTAAATCCCCAGTGAATATATATTCACCAGAAGTGAGAAAATAATGAGAAGGAAAAAAGGGAAAGTAATAATTCTAACATGTTATTGATGCAATATGAAAGTTTGTCACGTACCTGTAGTATGTCAAACATGTTATGAATCTCTATTAATTATTGATAATTCTTTACTTTCCTAAATTATGCTACTGATAGTAATGATGCTTGTGTTGATAATATCGATATGGTACAGAATCTAGCCAGTTCTTTTAAATATTCAGAAAGAGTTTTTAGTATTTTGAATGTTAATAAAAAATTTTAAATTATCGAATTGCTACTTTTCTATGTTATTTTAGTTTATTTTGGATCAAGAATTGTGAAGATACAATTTGTCTAAACAATATTTGTTGTTTATTTGGACAAAATTTAAAATATATGTCCAAAGTATAAATGATAATGCCAAGGTTCTTGAAGAACTAATTGATCAAATAACTCTAGAAGAGCTAATTGCTTAAAAGCTCTAGAAGAGCTACTAAATCTTCACCTAATGGTCAATTGTTGTAATATATCATTCTCTATATAGTCTCGTAAAGCTTTTTGAGCTTTGATTATATTATCAGTATATCATGACATTGAATGAATGAAATTTTGAGACATATGCATTACCATTATGACATGAAATATATGTCAATTATAGATATTACTATTCATCTCTCCTGGTTTATATTGCATAGAATTATGAAATTGAGATGCAATATTGAGTAAACCTGAAGTTTACTAATAATTTATTAGTTGGCATGACCGGTTGGACCATCTCGGATCATTAAAATACGAATTATGATTATGAATTTATTATGGAACCAGAAGTTTCATAATATGACGAATTTATATGTGCTACTTGTTTTATTTAAAAGTTACCAGTATTACTTGGGGTTGAATGTGTTATTTTGGGATGAATATTGAAAAATTATTAGTTGATGCATCAACAAATAGTCGTATGTATATTATTATTTTTGCAACCTGTAGTTTGCACAATTTATTGATAATAAGCTCATGTTTTAAGATTCTCCCAAAGACATAATTTGTCCTAATAATACTGGTTATATTGAGATAAATATTGAACATCCTGCAGAATGTTCATGACTGTGATATATTAGCACTTATTTCGTATTTTACCAACATATTATAATTCTCCTCATAGTAGTTGGTTTGTGGTCAGAAACTAAATATTTTCCATCCTCAATTTAGAAATGCACTATGTATGTTGCATCACCACAAAGGTAATGAGATGAGTTCTCAAAGAGATTATTAAATATGTTGGGAGCAAATTTCAATGGAGAGATTCGTATTTTGTTAATTTTGAATATGTTGCCCCAACATAAAGAGGAGAAATTATGAGGCTGGATAACGATATTAGTATGTGTCTCATCTTGATCTTCTATTTTGATCCTCATAGAAGATACCTTGAACCAGAAGTTCAAAGGATAATTTATATAGCCAGGTATATTAACTGACCAATATCCGGCAAAGAATGCTCCTATTTGATATCCCTGAAGGATAATCTACCACTACAAATAAATTTGAGACACAACTGAAATGTGGTAGATAAGTCGGTTCCAAAGATACAAACACCTTACTGGAGCAAAGGCTTAAGATGGTCATATATATTAAGTTGAGGAGATTTAAATTCCAGTAGAATTTTTCTCCAAACATGATTGATATATTATTTCCAGAAGAAATTCAGGTACCTGAAAACAATGATAAATGATGAGATCTCAACATGATTGAAAACTATTGGAACCGTACAAGTATATGACTTTAAAGATATTAATGCGCATAATGTGTTGAGAATTTTCAAATCGAGGTCTGCAAACTCGAAATGATAAAGTTCGCATGAGAAATATGAAAAGTTTAAACTATTCACAAGTACACTTGAAGTGTACTTGTATTCCCAGTAGGAATAATACACTTGAAGTGTAATCTCAAAAAGATAGCAATTAATATTTACTTATAAAATGCGAACCACGAAATTGAATATTGCCATGAGTTATGGCGTATGATTCTTCGTAAGACCTGGCACTGATAACGAAGAAATATATTTCTATTGGTGAATATAATGGTGAATGATGACACTTAATATGTATTTATATTTGTTATCATTTGAAAATAGAGCTTATATTTGAAGTCCCCGATAGACTCAATATGCTTGAAGCATATAATTGTTCCTGTAGAACATAATGAGATTGTCTTAGTGAATTTTTATTGAAAGAATGATTGAGTATGTCCATATATGAAGAAATTCTATATGTAGCTATACTTGCTATATGTATTTCTTTATTAGAAGATATTCTCATTGTACAATCTATTGATTGGCATAGTGTTTCCCACATTAGGGGGAGAAAATCATCAATTAAAGATGATATCATTTATGACTTTCATTATCTTGATCTATGCACAACTATTAGTGAACTGGAAGTTCAAAATATTATTTATTTGCATAAAATTGTATATTGATTGTTTGTCTGACTCCTGTAGAGTTAGTCAATATAACATTATACTTATAGATATTCATATTTGGATAAATGTCCTAGCAGGACAAATATATGAATTCTATAATTATATGATTTTGATACATGCCTGAAGTGTGATTGATCTCTTGATTTTGAAAAGAGAAAATGATTTGATAATCAAGATATTTTTTCTGAAGAAATTAGAGGAGCAAGTATTGTGATCAACGTTTTGAAAAGCCAACATTTTGTTTTGATTGAACATCCTGAAGATGTTTCAAATGGACATAGCACATCAATTGTTATTGGGTTATTATATGCGAGATCCTTTATATCTATTAAAGAATGTTGAAGAACTCTTTGGTCCTGAAGTACCATAACTCTGCAATTTAGAGCATAAATACACTTGTTTGTATACAACCAGATATCTATTCTAGTTCTTCTCTACCAACTAAATTTTGAGATGACATTAAACTTGTCTTTTAAATCTCCTTGAGATAGTTTATCTCTAATATTGAGAAAATCTAACTCTTGTTGAGATGGATATGCAAGGTATAAGTTACCTATATGTTCCACATAAACCATGCATTTATAAGCATGTGTTGATTATAACAGCCACATCTTCAACTTATAAAAATTTATGATGTTGGTTGAGAATATATTTGATCATGATTAATGTATTCGAGATAAATCTATATCCTCTAAGGAGGAATTCCAACTATGTTGTTGGATGATAATAAAGTTTGGAATATATCTAAGGAGATATGATAAAATTTTTCTTTACTCATGAGCTCCTGAAGAGTGGTGACATTAATGTGCAACAAATTCATGTGACAATCTGGCAGATTTATTCACTAAGGCATTACCAGCCGCATCATTTGATAAATTGGTGAACAAAATTGGAATGCGGCGGTTAAGAAATCTTAAAGGATTATCTCATCAGGAGGAGTAAATATGGCATAAAGAGTAGTGTACTCTTTTTCCTTCACTAGAGTTTTTCCCACTGGGTTTTTTTATCTAGTAAGGTTTTAACGAGGCATACTCTTATGCAATGGACATCCAAGGGGGAGTGTTATGAAATTAATATTATTATAGATGTCCATTATCAGAGTTATAAAGATACTCCAACTATCCAGAAGATAGATGGTAGAGTTCTATCATATATTTGATTAGTGATAGGATTTGTCTTCTGATTACCCTATACCTATTCTGATTTGGATGTACCCCTGAACCCTATAAATAGGGCTCTAGACTGAGTTGTTGTATACACTCATTCATTGATCAATTTACTCTCAGAGAATCAATAAAGATCTCTTGTTCTTTCTCTCTATTTTCTCTCTATAATTTTCTCATATTCTCTACATTATAATTTATTTATTAAGTTCTCTATATTAGTATTATTATTTTGCTGTGCCGACAACGACTGCGCGTCAACAAATTCATAACAATTACTAATTAATGAAGTTAACAATAAAATTATATATTAGCAGAATTTGAATAATTTAAATCAAGACAGTTAAAGATATTAATATTAAAAATTTTTAAAAATATATAATTATTTTTAAAAAATAAATATTTAATTTTAAATATTTTTAAAAGAATTATAATTTTTTTTGATGAGCAGAAATATTAATATTTAATTTTAAATGACAGAAGTACTCATACTGTGAGGGTTAAAACTACAACTTTTTTTGATAGATAAAACTATAATGTTTAGAGCGTACGCTAATATAGAAAAGATTAACCATATAATACGTGAAACAACTAATGGTCAAAGGATCAATTATCATAATTAACTGCCAGGTCACTTAGCCAAAAGACATAACTTTTGTGTCGTCACAAAACAAGCGGTCCCGGGCATTGACTTTTATTAATTTATAAATATTTTAATAATTATTTATTTATCAAATATATATATAAATAAAATTATTTTATTATATATTAAATTAAATTATTTTATTTTATAATATTTTTATCTAATTTTATTTAATTTTTTATTATATTTGACGTTATAAAATAATTTATATTTTTTTAATTTTTTAATATATTATATATATTTTTATAATATAATTTAAAATTTAAAATTTCTAACGTTGTCAAATGAAATAGGCTAACAACAACAAATAACATGTGGTCTATCTCCGCGCCTCCGGTGGGTTTACTCCGCTCGGGCAGAGCAAGAAAGAACTCAAAAATCCTGGAACAGAGTTGACGGATTGCCAAGACTTTACACGGTAAAAGAGTTGTGAGCCAATTGCAGAAATTCTAACGATTTCAGAGAATAATGGATGTTGTAGGAGGCTCTATTCTTTCTGCAATTCTCCAAGTTGTGTTTGATCGGTTGGCAAGTCGGGAACTCTTGAACTTGTTCTGGAAGAGAAAGCAAGGTCAAGGTCTCCTCAAGAAGCTTGAGAGGGATCTGCTGGCAGTTCAGGTGGTGTTGGATGATGCAGAGAACAAGCAAGCTAGGCTGGCGTCTGTGAGGAAATGGCTTGATGAGCTTCAGGATGCTGTTTACCGGGCGGAGGACTTGGTCGATGAGATTAACACCGAAGCTCTGCGAGTAAACCTGGAGTCTGAGTACCCGAGGACAACTACTCAGGTAAGCTCTTCTACATACGCCTCAAGCTTGATTAAGCCATGTTTTGGACAAGCAAGAGTTCGGAGAGGGGCTGGGAGAAATTATTTGAGTACTAAATTTGTTAAAGAGATAATGCACAAGATTGAAGAGATCCTCGAGATATTGGATGGCTTCATAAGGAAAATTGAAATCTTGGGTTTAGAGAAGAGTGAGCTGGAACAACTAGCATTTCGTCTACCTTCAACTTCTTGGGTAGATGAAACTGCTGTGTACGGTAGAGATGCTGATAAAGAGAAGATAATTCAAATGTTGCTGTCTGATGGTGAAAATTGGGAAGATGTCACAGTAATTCCAATTGTTGGGCTAGGAGGGATTGGCAAGACAACTCTTGCTCAATTGGTTTACAATGATCATAGAGTGTGCACACATTTTGATACGAAAGCATGGGTTTGTGTCTCAGATGAGTATGATGCCATTAGGATCATGAAGGCGCTCCTCGGGGAGCTGAATCTTTTGGATTTTGATCCCAGTAGTATTGTTGATCCCCTTCAAGTGAATAATCTTAATTACCTTCAAATAAAGCTGCAAAAAGGCCTTACTGAAAAAAAGTTTCTTCTAGTTCTAGATGATGTATGGAACCGTAGCTACATGGACTGGGAGATTTTGAGAAGTCTCTTTAAAGGGGGTAGCCAAGGTAGCAAGATCATGGTAACGACGAGGGATGAAACTGTTGCATTGATGATGCAACCTGGGTCGGTTTTTCATTTGAATTTTATGTCAGAGCAAGACTGCTGGTCTTTGTTTGAGAAACATGCTTTTGGGAACAGAATTGCTTTCAAGAATTCTGAACTTGAGGTGATAGGTAAGGAGATTGTAAAGAAGTGCAAAGGTTTGCCTTTGGCAGTAAAAGCCCTTGGAGGTCTCTTGAGATCAAAATTGACAGTAGAGGAATGGGACAGCATTTTAAGAAATGATGCTTGGAATCTACCTGACAATCAAGATGATGTCTTACCAGCATTGAGATTAAGCTACAATAATCTTCCTTCCCATTTGAAACGATGCTTTGCTTATTGTGCAGTGTTTCATAGAGGTTATGAGTTCAGAAAAGGGGAGCTAATTTTGTTATGGATTGCTAATGACCTTGTAGAGCATCCTAGAAATCGTGAAAGAATCGAAGATATAGCTGATGCTTATTTTCAAGAACTCAGATCCAGGTCATTCTTTCAGCAGTCAAGTGATGGAAAATTTTCTATGCATGACCTTGTAAATGATTTGGCTAAATTGGTATCTGGAAAATATTATCTCAGGTTAGAAGATCATCAACACAATGATTCATTAGACAGGGTACGACATTTCTCATATCTAAGTGATGGATATGATGCTTTTGGAAAATTTGAGCCCCTAAAGGAGGCAAAGTGTTTGAGGACATTCCTCTCAATACCCAAGGCAGAGTACAAGAAAAAGATCAGCAAGAAATTTTTGCTTGAAGTATTGCCCACATTTAGGTGCTTGAGGATTCTGTCGTTGTCTTATTATAAAATCACCAATTTGCCGAGTTCAATTGGCAAGCTGAAGCAATTGCGTTTTCTGGATTTATCTTTTACAGAAATCAAAGAGTTACCTGATTGGTTATGTGCCATGTATAATTTGCAGACCTTGTTGTTGTCAAATTGTGTTCATATAAAAGATTTACCAGCAGATTTGGCAAGACTGACTAACTTGCGTCATCTTGATCTAAGTGGAGTTCCATTGACAAAAATGCCAAAGCAGATGGGAAAACTTCGTAAACTTCAACTGTTAACTGCTTTTACTGCAAGCAGGGGTGGCTCAAGCATTCAAGAGTTGGGTTCACTATGTAATCTTCGTGGGAAATTAACCATTTCAGGGTTGCAAAATATACTAGATCCTAAGGATGCCTTGGTTGCCAACTTGAAAGGTATGAAGCACATTAAAGAGTTGACTTTGTGTTGGAGTGGTGGTACTGCTGATTCACAAGTGGTGTTAGATGTGCTTGGCCATCTGCAGCCTCATCCCAGCATAGAACACCTTAAAATTGAAGGATATGGTGGGTTACAGTTTCCAGATTGGGTTGATGACCCTTCATTTTGTTGTATAACATCTTTAAGTCTTGATGGCTGTGAAGCATGCTCTTGCTTGCCGGCACTAGGGAACCTACCCTCTTTGATATCCCTCACAATATGTGGTATGAGTAAAATATCAAAGGTGGGAGAAGATATTTATGGGGATAGTTCTGTAACAGAAGCTTTTCAATCTCTCAGAGTATTGAAATTTGACAACATGAAAGAGTGGAAGGAATGGCATATTCCAGAAAATGGAATTTTTTCTAGCCTTCTGGAGCTCTACATAATTGATTGTCCCAACTTGATTGGAGAATTTCCCAAGGATCTTTCGTCATTGATAATGCTTGAGATTTCTGGATGTCCAGAGCTTGTAGCTCTTGATGGTAGGATGCGTATTTTTAACACTCAAATGGGCTTGTTTCACCAGTTCTCTTCTCTCAAGACTTTGAAGGTTTCTAAAATGGAAAATTTGGAGGACTTATCTTCTGATCTCAGCAACTTAACCAGTCTAGAAAATGTTAGGATAGAAGATTGCCCTTCTATCATGTCCTTTCCCCTGGACAGGCTACCAGCTGGATTGAAAGTATTGACAGTTGGGAATTGTGGAAATTTAGAGTTCCAAAGGCAGGAGATGACTGAAAGCTCCCATGTATCAATTGAGGAGTTGAGTATAACCTCTGCCTGTGATTCTCTAAAAGATCTCTCGTTAGGCTTGTTTCTCAAGCTACATGATCTCAGCATTATTGAGTGTAGGAACATTGAAGCGCTGTCAATTCCTCTGAGGAATCAGTTTCTAGCTTCGCTGTGCCATTTAGAGATTTGGGGTTGTGATAATTTTGTCTCTTTTCCTGAAGAAGGATTGCCTGCTCCTAATCTAAGGGAGTTTTTGCTATATTATTGTGAGAAGCTCGTGTCATTGCCAGAAAGGATGAAAACCCTCCTCCCATCTTTACAGTCTTTGCAGATATCTTATTGTCCAGAAATTGAATGCTTTCCTGAAGGGGGTTTGCCTCCCAGTCTAGAAACCCTTCATATCTCTTCTTGTGAAAAGCTAGTAACTCGCCGGAGGGAGTGGCATTTGCAGAGACTCCCCTATCTCAGAGATTTAACAATTTGCAGTTCACGAGAAGAGTTATCGTTACCAGATGATTGGCTTCTACCATGCACTCTTAGGGTTCTCAGGTTGTGGTGGCATAAGGATCTAAAAATGTTGAACTACAGGGGTCTGCAACACCTCACCTCTCTTGAAACTCTGGAGATCTTCAACTGCCCTAACCTCCAGCAACTGCCAAAAGAGGGGCTGCCCTCCTCCCTGTTACAACTGCAAATAGATGATTGTCCATTGCTGGAATCATCGCTAGAATGGGGGAAAGGGGAAGACTGGCCCAAGATTGCACAGCTTCCCTGTCTAGTAGTCAGAGATGAGCTCATGCCTTGATAAAGCTTTCTGAAACTCAAACTTTTTCATGGTCTTTGATGGTTGAATACTTAGTGTATCAAATCAATATCCTCTTTAGATCAGAGTTGTGATACTTTGTCAATGAAACTTTACAACCAGAGTCAGCTTACTCAGCCTCTTCTGTTTGATGTCAATAATGGTAAGATCCCTGCAACTGTTTCCAATTGAAGTTTTCTGCATCAGCAATGCTTTACTTCAAGTCCTTTTGAGGAATGATTCAAACACGAAGATGCAACAAAGTCCGTCAATTCAGCTCTTGGGATGAGCCTTTTTGGACATTCACAAGCTAAATATGACCAAACTGCTCTATCCAATTGTGTCATAGACAAGCCTGGCAAATGTACGAAAGACTAAAATTGCTTTGCTGTAACTTTTGCGAGAAAGCAAGGGACAACTGCACGTCTTCTTGCATATCAGGGATTGTTTTTGCCGCACCCATTATCATTAGAGTTGTAATTCATGTTTGTTCGATTATTGTTTCAAATTTAAAATTTTGTTTGCTTCGTTTATTTATTTGAAAAGTTTGAAGTTTATTCGTATTTTATTCATTAATTTTAGTGAGTTGTTTAAGTAATTCAAATAGTATTTAAGTTTGAAAAGTAATAAATAATAAAATTTTTTAAAAATTATGAAAATTTTATGAAAAATGGTAACATGTTGATGTCTAAATAGTCCAAAGCCTAAACTTGAACTGAACTATATCAATTTAGAAAAAATTAATTTAGAGAAACTCAATTTTATAGAAATAAATTATGAAAATTTTATAAAAAAGATAATATATTAGTTTCGGTTCGAGTTCGGGCTGAAAAATTCATAGCCCAAATCGAACTCAAAATTATATCCTTAATATTCAAATCGATAATTTCTCTAAATTTTGCAAACCCTAGTCACATGCTTGCACGTGAAGTGAGAAAATTGTCAGCAATGACATTGGTATTAGGAATACATTATTTGGCAACAAAAAGAAAAATAAAATACATTAAGTTTTGGAATTTTGCAAATAATTGAGTGCTTTTTTTTTTTTTTGGTTTCTTTCTAAATTCTAATCAATATAGATAGCGTCGGCACCTAAATCGTCACAAAATCAAGGGACAATGGCTGATGCAATTATTTTCTTATGTAACGACTATAGCTGATCTCATTGAATCTCATTCGAAATTTAATATAATTAAATTTTTTTATAAGAAATTATTTTTACAAAATATAAAATAAAAAATTTCAAACATAAATTTACATCTAAAATATAACCTAAATAATTATTAGCTGATAGTATATCATCTGACTTTTGGATTGGTTTTCTATCATCTTTCCTTTAACAAGAATCAAACGATACATTGCAAGAACCAAAATGTAAATCAGATCAAATAACTATATTTACCACATTTTTATGCGTAAACCAGTAAACATAACAAATCAAAAGAGATCAGATTCTGCCAAAAAAAGCTGGAAGATTCGAGAAATATGATAAAAGTCCTCCAGAAATGCTTATTCATGATGAGACAACATTTGTTCCCTGAGGAGAACACAGATAGTACACAACAGCAATATGAGAAACTTTACCAATAACAACATTCAAAAGAAATTATCATAACTTTTACTGCTACAAACTTTATTGCTGGTGATCTGCTACCACCAAGTTCCTTTGGATTGAGGTTCTTAGATGTTAATCCCTCATGGGCTATGACCCTGGGAGGCCAGGTTTTGGAAGTACTGGATTTCAGAGACAATCTTGGCAGTTTGGGCTGCTGTCTTCTTCGCCACAGGGAGATCGTTAAGCTTAGTCACCCATGAGTATGTTAAGGGATATTTCTCAGCATCCAGAACCTTGAAGCCAAGAGCTTCATATGCTTTGTAGCCACCCAGAACCGACCAAATGACAACGTCTACCAGGTTCAGATCCTCCTCTGTGATCTCTTGCCGTTTGGCAAAGAAATCAGTGGAAATTCCCTCTTCTACTGCCTTTAGATTTGCGGACAGCACCCCCAAGGCCTTCTCGAGTTCTTCGCCCGTGGACGTGAAAACTGGAAATAGGCCGTCCAATACCTAAACACCATTATCGCTTGTTATAAAGAACCTGGAAGCGAACTAGTTAAGTAAAGAGGTTCTCTTAGTATTACCTGGTTGTGGATGAAGCTTGCCCAGAAGCGAAACTTCGATCTTGTAGCAGAGTCCTCGGGCAGAAGTTTTGGGGCGTGAGTCCAGGTTTCGTCAATGTATTCCAGAATGACAAGGGACTCACAAACGGGTGTTCCGTTGTGAAGCAGCACAGGGACCTTTTTGACAACTGGGTTGGATTTCAAGAGTAACTCACTCTTGTTGGTTAAGTCTTCTTCCTGGTATTCGAAGGGTACTCCTTTAGCATTTAGAGCAAGCTCTACCCTCTTGCAGTATGGGCTGAACCAATAGGAGAGAAGCTTCACGTTCCCTTTCTCGCTTGCCATTTCTTCTTCCCCTTCCACTGAAAACCTTTTACACTGTTAGAGCTCAACATACATAGACCAATTCTTTAGAGTTAAATATACCAACTACGATGTGACACGTTTTAAAATAATACGTATCCAACGGAGTTTTTTCCAAAAAAGGACAAACTTTGAATTAATTAAAAACTAACCTAAACCCATCCCATGACGAATATATTTTAAAAATAAAAATTATTAAATTTAGATTTTGTAAAAGAAAAATTCAAAAGGAAACTTTTTTTACCTTTCAAAAAATGTATGTATTGAAAAAAAATCAACTAATACAAAATATTAAATTTTATTATATAAAAAATATACGGTAACTTCTTTTCTATCTTAGGCTCTTAGTATATGATTTCTAACTCTTTTGTTTTTGTCAATACAAAATCAGAAGTAACATTGGTTACGTTGAATATACTTCTTTCTAACTTTTTTAAAATCTCTGATTATATACAAATATCACTGACATCCTTTTGTAAAATATAAATAACATGTACTACTTATTAACTCAAAGAGGATTGAACTTATCCAAACACTTATTTAGTTTGGAAAAGCTCATTTATTTTTCTCATTAATAAAAGTTTCTTTTTTGTTTTCTAGAAGCAAAAAAATCCTTTAATGGTGAATCGGTTCATTTCATCAGTAATTGAGAGAAATTATAATCATTAGTTACTTTAGACTACAATTTGTAATAACCCTTTTCAATTAACTCATTAAGTTAGATAATGGACGGTTTTAAAAAATCAATAAATTACTTAACAAAAGAATTAAAAGCTAATATATTCGAATGGTTTCCTATTTCATAGTTTTTTTTTTTTTTTGCGGGTAAATCAAAGCAAATGAAAATTTAAACAAAGTATTGATATTGATGTTTAAATGAAAGTTCATTTATTCCATTGCAATCTATATAGTGTTTAACTATTTGTTTTCCCCTAATAAGTGGATACTTATTTTAGTACAATAGTTTAATAAATAAATATAAGAAAGAAAGATGTCAAAAAATGCAAGATAGTTATAGAACATAAAATGGGATAAAAAGTAGGAAAGAGAACAAATAGAAAAGAAATTAGAAGAACAACAGAAGTAGTTACTATAAGCCATACCATTGTGGTTATACCAAACAAAATAAAGTTAAATATTAGAAAAAAATACATAATAGACAAAAAGTTGGAGTAAGAAACCTAATATAAAATTTTAAGCCTTGAAGCCTGTGATCAAAGGTGAATGAAGCAGACAACTTTAGTATTTTAAAGAATAAAAGAAAAAAAATTGAAACACTTACATCCACTTATGAAGCACACCCAAAATTCAAATTTGAAAACCTATCATGTAGGCCACAATTTTGATCCAAAGTTTAAACATATTTTAGTATAATCAAATAAATAAATAAGATTGAATAATAAAAGTTTTACTTTTACAAAATAAATGAATGTATGAAATTTAATTTCTTACAAAATATAAAATATAAAATTTAATTTAATATATAAGTAGTTTAAAATTATTTTAATAGATTTAAAATGATCCTAACCAATAAAAAATTTTAAAATAAATTGAACAATTAGAGTTTCCTACTTTTACAAATTAACTCAATATAAAGAATTCAATTTCATCAAAAATATATATAATTCAAAATTCAAGTTAATACATAAGTAGTTTAAATTTATTTTAATATATTGAAAATGGTTCTAACCAATCAAAAACTTTTAAACTAATAATTAAAGTCTCATACTTTTACAAAGTAACTTAATATACAAAATTCAAAATTAAAATTAACCTCAATGTTAGTTTAAAATTATTTTAATAGATTAAAAATGATCCTAACCAATTAAATATTTGAATACTAATTAAAAAAGTAAAAACACTAAGAAATTAGCATGATTTAAATTTTAAGTTAATATATAAGTAGTTTAAAATAATTTTAATAGATTGAAAATAGTTCTAGCCAATTTTGAATACTAATTCAAAAATTCGTTCAAGATGATACTAACTTCTTCAGAATGGTAAAAACATTTCACACTTTTTTCTTATTACACGTACTACAACAATGTCAAACAATACTAAAATACCTTACTTATTACAAATCAACAGGAAATCCTAGATTGGCATATTCAACACAGAGGAGGAATCATTCCAGAGTACATCAACCTTGAAAACCAAAATGAACAAAGTTAGAGCATTCATGTCAAGAAAAAACACAACAAATTCCATATGCAACGAGGACTCCATATATTCATAACTCAAAATGAAATCAACATAGGAGACCATATTTCTTTTGAATACAAAGTTCATGAGACCTACAAAGTAACAATCTTTGGACCACTTTCCCTTGACAAACCACCACCTACAAATCTTCGAGGAGAACCTGAAACAAAAGAATCAACAAGCAATTTACCGAGCAGATCATAAAAGCATCAATCTTTATATTTCATCATTTTCATGTAAACTTATGAATGTTTCTTTGTGCACTTATGAATGTTCCCTTATCATTTTCATCATTTTCATGCAAACTTATGAATGTTTCTTTATCATAAAACATAATATATATACAATATAAATTACTAAAAATATAAAAATCAACAACGATGCGCGGGCATCCCAACTAGTCTATATACTAATCAACAATGGATGGTATTGTGTAATTGTACCTATCAATTTGCTTTTCTTTTTTCTTGAGGCGAAATTAAACCGTTGGATTGTGAAATAAAGGATTGAGATCTGAAAATTGGAAAAGCCATCTTTGAGATTTGGCCTTGTCGTTTTCTTCTTTGGTCCAATTTCAATGTCAACCGTTGCTTCTCATTAGATTGGAGAGTCGACATTTGCCGCAAGTGTTGGACACATTACGATAATGGGAAGACAACTGTTGAAGATTTTTTCCCCGTACAATACGTTGTAAGAATTTTTTTGTGATAATTATTTTAACTTAGTGTTAATATTTTAGTATATATTTTAATAAATATTTTATTTATATGTAACTCTATAATCGTTGTTAAAGATTTTTAGTATAATACATTTTGGCCTTGTCCTTATATGGGATTAAAATCTGCCATTAGATCGTGGAATGGATGGCTGAAATTTCTCATCAATTGAGAGAATTATGTTTGCCCTCCAATTTCAATTTCAATCGTTCAATGAAAATATGACCGCTGGATCATAAAATGAATGGTTGAGATTTCTATGTTGAAGGAAGAACACATTGCAAGGACAAGGCCAAACTATGTTAATAATTATTTAAGAGTTATTTATTTTAATTTTCAACTGAATTCTTTGGTTATTTAATTGTTCAATTATTATGTTAAGAATTTTATTAAATACAACTTTTATTTATTAATAATGTTATTAGTTTCATAAAAAATATTATTAATTAGTACTAAAATTTTTGTATTGATTTTGTGTTTTAGAATGAGAGAGTATTTGAGGACAAAATATAATAAGAAAATTTCTAAGAATATTTCTATTAAATTATTGATTTATGACTGGACAAGTATTATAGGAGTGGGTAGCAAATGTTAGTAGTTCATAAATCTTATTAATTGATTTGTATTGATTATAGTCAAATCTTGAATTGATTTTGAATAGTCGTAAATGTAATTTTAAATTTTAAAATAAAATTTAAAAATTTAAAATTAATAACAACAAATTAAGAAAAAAATAAAAATAATATTTATAAAAATTATTTTATTGTTAAAAATGAAACTAAAAAATAAAAATAAAATAATAATTAAAGATTTTATATAAAAAAGCATACATATTCTAGAATAGATTAAAAAGAAAAGTACAACATATATTTTGAAATAAGTATCATATTATTACAATAATAGATTTAGTTAGCTTTGTAGCTAATGTTGTATACATATGAGTTTGTAAGAATCTCTAGGTAAATTAGTGTTTGTAATATTCTATATTTAATTTTGATTTTTTTCTTTTTTTGTTCGTAACTTACAAAATACAATTATATGAATCTCAGTGGTAATCAAACTATTAAATTTAAAGGATACACATGTTGCTCTCTGAAATTTCATGCATCAACTACTTTATTCTACTATGTATGCAGTAACAAAAAATTTTACAATATATTAAAATCACATATAAAAATGATTAAAATAATTACATTTACAAAATTTATTGAGCAAATTTTCCGCACATTGCGCAGGCCCCTTTATTGGTGTTTTACTAATTACATACTAATTGTTTTTTCAACTTTAAGAAAGTTAAAATCTCTTTGTTACATGTATTTAGATTGACTCTCAAGTCGAAACTTAATACAAATTTTTTATTTTTATCATTTTAGAATTTGTAATTCTCCAAGTGCCCGGTTGGAAGGAGGTGTGTAAAGTTCGAATGTGCCTTTGAATTAGAAAGATTGTTTTTTGAACCACTGAAAATAAAAAAAAAATATAGCTAATGTTGGGAAAATTTTGGTACCCAGCTTTTGGTAAGAACTTATTTCAAATGTTTTTGAATTTTTTAACATTCCATAATAGACAAGTTTTGCTAAATAGATTAAGATTATGTCTTTTTTTTTTAAGCGTTAACATGTTAAAATCTTATTTGATTTCCGAAGTTTCAACATTTTAAATCTCTACTTAGCATAAAATATTTATTTTTTATTATAATTTTATCTCTTTCACCAACGGAGATGAATTACTATTTATTGTCCATATAAAATATTTGTAGTATAACTTTTGAATAAATATAAGAAATACAGAATTAGAAACAAGTTACGTTCTAAGCACCCATTACCAATGTAATTAATTCAATATAATTGAGCAAAGTGTGGGTTACTATAAAGAATCATATGTTAAAAAAATACTCCCACAATTTCAAAATATAAGGTCTTTTAAATTTTTTTTTGCATAGGTTAAGGAATATTTTTTTATTATATCAATAATTAATTATACTAATATAATAAAAATTGAGATAGTTATATAAATGATAAGAGTAATTTTAAAATTTGTAAAATATCAAATATTTTTTTTAAAAAATTAAAAGACCTTATATTTCAAAATGACAGAAGTATTCAGCTAATGCCTCTATAGTGGCTGCAATTGCCAGCAAAGATTAGGGATCAACTTTAGGAAGGGATGAATATATATATATATATATATATATATATATATATATATATATATATATATATATATATATATATATATATATATATATATATATATATATATACTAGCAATAATGCCCAAGCGCTATTCACGTTATTTATTTATTTTACTGTGATATAAGAAATCAAATTAATTCTTTGAGAATTAATTAAAAGATAATATTACATTCTATCATTCTTTTTTACTTGAAAACACTCAACCTTCAAAAAATTGGGCTTTTTTTATGTTAAGCTTTATGAGCAATTTTGTTTTTTGAGAGTTTGAGCTCATCTTGTATTCTTAAAATGTTTTTATTATTTTGGCCCATGCTATGCACGGGATTTTTTATATAATTTTATAAATAATTTTCTTCTTTATAAATAAAGTGACACAAAATTAATAGCTAAATCCATGGTTTTAAAATACATATTTTTCAATATTTTTAGAATTGTAATGTATTTTTTGGACCCCTTTCAAAAAGGGGGAAAAAAACATCACCATAACTTTTACTTTACATTGGTAAGCCGTTCCAAACAAAGACATGGACTAAAAATAATTACACAACAAAAGTCAGCTTTAGAAAATAAAAAAGAATAAAAAAGAATTATACGAATATATCACAGTCTTTACACGTATGACACCAGGGGAGTTGCAACAAATATTTCAGTTTCAACTATCTAATTAATTGGGTCTAACTATAATTATGTTAATAAATTCAATTCCAGATCAGCAATGAAGCAAAGAGTTCTATAAAAAAGGACAAAGTACAAAAATCATAAAATTGTAAATATATCAAGCACTTCGAAGTGTATCCCAGAAATACAAATTTATCAAAAGTCAAAGAAATGTCCCCTCCAAAAAAGCATAAGAAAATAGGGAAACGGAAAAAATTTAAAAACCCATTAAAAAAACTACCATAAGTAAGAAATTACTCTGAGAACACTAAAGATTGGGCGAATTACTCTTTTGCTTTCATTATATTTTTGTTCCATAGATATTTAAAAATGCATGTAAATGTCCAAAAAAAATACTTCGCGCACAAATATTAATAGTAATCATTAGGTATAACGTTAGTACGTCATGGAAATGACATCTTCCACCTCACTGCAAAATCCCATGCACTCCTGTCCAAGCCCAATCGTGTATTTCTCTTTACTTGCTCCATCATGAGCTTCCGAACTTCCTTCCTGCAACACATGTCAAACATCAAAAACTATTCAATTTACCGAAATACAAATTAAATACTTTTTGTAGATCTTAAAAGACCACATCAAAAGATTAAATTTTGATAAAGAGAAAAACTTTAAAGTTGGATCACAACAATAAGCGACTTCTAAACTACAAAAAGCTGCTCAAAACATTGTTAATAGATCTATAATGAGCTCTAAAGATTATTTTGGATGTGATTGGATAGAGTTTGGTTAGAGTTTGGTTTTGAGATTTTTATTTTGAATTTCGTAAAAATTAAATTGTTTGTAGGAAGAGATATAAATCTCACACTTGAAATTTTGAGTTTGATTTCTATCCAAGTGAAGTATTAGCGTAAGCGAAGAAAAAACAAAACTTCAATTAGAAATCCAAATGGAATGAGATTTACATGAGCAAATTTATAAGTTGTTAGCGGGCCCAGAAATATTCACCGCATCATTCTTCATAGTTAACCAATTATGTTGTATTTGGTAGCAAGAAAAAGAAAGCACAAATCAATCGAATAATATAATTTGAAAATCAATGAAAAAGAAAAAGGCAGGCATTTGTCATAAAATAATCACATAACATATTTAACATGAATGTATAAATCCATCTGAGTCCTAAAATAGGAGCCTTGGGAACATCATTTGCAATTCTTTCTCCCCCAACGACGGAAGCCACTAGTTGAGCTTCTCATTGGGAACATTCTGAATTTCTTTGATAGCCTAAAGCAAACCATACTACTCCATTTCCTATGCACGAATATTAAGGTTAGAGAAGTTAGTTTTGATTATCTTAAAATTTTGAAGAGTGCTAAGGTGATTAAGATTATAAATGAACGTGCTAAAGATAATTGAGATCGTGAAGGAAAATGGGTTTCGAGTTTTTGGAAACATTTATTTTTATTTTATTCAAAAATATAGATCTTTCTAATTAATGATAACTTTTCTAACTAATAACAAAAATCTAAAATTTTAGAAATTAAGAATGAAGCTTCAGGAGTTTTGGAGAAGGAGGAAGAGTAAAAATATTACACACACACAAGTATAAAAGCCTGCCCTACCACGCACAGGACTTTTTTCAATATATATTTAGAAAAATTTAAGAGAAAAATCAAAGAAGGAAAAGAAGAAATCAGCTGTGAAAAAGGCAACTGTATGTTTAATATTTTTTATTTTTTTTGCTACACGCAATATATGAAGAGGAAATATACACACACTAACATAAAGCCCGTGATTTTCACAGAATATACATTACTTCTCAAAAAAATAGGTGTATAAAGAGAATGTATTTTTAAAAAAAGAAATTGGTTTCAAATGTTATTAAAAAAAATACCTTTAATAACGCGACCAAGAGTAAGCCTCATTTTTTTGTGACAGATTTAATTTTTCTATAAAAAAAAGTACCAAAAACATTAATACGGATTATTATATAAATAGTTATTAGAGTTATAACAAAAAAATATGAAGCAAATTTATGTGTTTAATCATAAGTAAATTAAGATGAAGAGAAAATAAATGAAAAAGCACATTGTAAGTTATGTTTTTTTTCATATCTTTTAAATAAATTAACTTGACGATATGATCTTTCAATTCATTTGTCGTATTTACCTCTTATCCCTGTTATGAGTAAAAGAAAAAGAGAATTTCTTTTCTATACTATCATTTAATTATTTATTTTGACTCTTAAAAAATAAAATATATTTGTAATAAAATATTTGTGAATGTTAAAATCCCTCTCCCTTTCCTTATCTCTCTCCATTCTTAAAAATAAATAACATAAAAAATAAAAGATATTAGTATTTTATATTAAAACCTCAACGAAAGATTTTTCCAAAATGAAAAGATTATTGGGTCATTACTCAATTTTTTTTCAAAAGAATAGTGTCCTTGATCCATCACAAAGAAGTCATAGTGTTATTGTATTTTACAAAATTATTTATTTCTTTTATATTCATTTGGTGAAAAGATAAAAAAAAATCATCGGCTGTTACATTTCACATCTAATATACTGCAAAGGCAAGCATGTTATGGTGCGAAATGTTTTAATAGGCAATTAAACACTTTTATCCTTAAAACTTAGCAAATGAACAATCAATTTTGATAGTAATAGATATTGATTAAATTAGTGTAATAGTCTAATAGATACCAAGGACTAAATATATAAATATTTCTAAAATTATTCCCTCAAACAAATAGAAAAAAAAAGAAAAAGCTTGAATCTTTAAAATCTGCTAAAAAAATAAAAACTCACTAATTTTTTATTAAAAGAACTGAAAATATACAATAGAATATATATTCCAATCAAAGAAAAAAAAAAGGGATGAAAGATGTAGAGAGAGAAAACATGAACAATGCTAAAACTAAAATCGAAAAATAAAAGTTGACAAAAAAATAAAAAATGTATAATTACATATAAAAGTCATAAACAACTTCCAAACTTCTTTACAGTTAGAAAATTCAAAAAGTTTCAAAAAATATATATGTTATTCCCAAAAAGGAATTAAATGGAATCATATTGAAGAATAAAAACATAAATTAGAAAATTAAAAGAAAAAGTGCATACCTCTCATTTTGCATAATCTTACTGAAAAAGCTTCTAAGACACGTTTCAAAATTAAAAAAAAAATAAAGTAAAGCTAAAACACTTATTTGAATGAAAAATTGAAATATCCTAAATGTACCTAATGCTTATAATGTGCATAATACTCATGCATTTTCTCCCATGATAAAGGAAGAAGCAAGTGACACTCTTTTCATTTTGGCTTCTACACCAAAAAGTTCTCAACAAAAAACAAATTCTCTAAGACGAAATAAATTTATAAACATTTCATCTCTATACAAAGAAGTTCTCAACAAATTAAAGAAAAAGAAGAAATCTTTTCTAAGAAGAATAAATTCATAAACATCTTCTGAACAATAAGAGATGCATTGAGCATTGATAAGCTCATCAAGAAAATAAATTATTTCCTTAAGAAAAGAAAAAAATAAAATCTATAATAGTATTTATCAAACTCAGAGATCAAACATTAAAGTGAAAGAGAAAAAAGAAGAAAATAAGAGTAACTTGTATCGAAAAAAGAATTAAAATAATTTCCTCTAAAATTTGAAAACAGAAGACACTAATCAGAGAAAAATAAGAGGATCTAACGATAAAAAATCTTATGAGAAAAATTTTGTGGAGAAAGTGACAGTAGATGAGATTATGTAGAGATAATGAGAAGTTATTCAGAATTTAATTTAAATTAAAAGATTTGTTTAGGATAAGCTAAAATGTTCATATTATTTTATTATAAAAAAATCTCCGGACCAATGACAATTTTTCTAACTAATAATAAAATTTAAAATTTTAGAAATTATGATTGGAGATTTGAGAGTTTTAGAAATTTGTTCAGGATAAATTAAAGTGTCCATATTATTTTATCATTAAAAAATATCTTAGCCATTTACAGCTTTTCTAACTAATAAACAAATTTAAAATTCTAGAAATTAGGATTGAAGATTTGAGAATTTTGAAGAGGAGAGAGAGTAAAAATGTTTTATTTTATATATATATATATATATATATATATATATATATATATATATATATATATATATATATATATATATATATATATATATATATATATATATATATATAGTTTTTAGATTGTCTACCATTATGGCCAAATCACATCAAAAATTGCTATTGCTAAAATCACCACTAGCACCCACTGCGTCAAAAGAAAAGAAAAAACTACAATGTAGCTTTTCTTAGGTAAGTATTTATTGGTAAGCAGTTCTTTCCTATAATAAAAATTGAAATCACGCATTTAGACAGAAATAAAAAATAAAATTGCTCCATTGTTATAAGCGGCTACTCTCCAAATACGAAAATATGTGTATTTAATTATCAAAATGCAAAACCATAAACCTTATTTTTTTCCGTAATTTCGAGAAGTCTATCGATCATCTCAATCCACTCAGATTTAGAATGAGTGTACGGTAGACCGATCACCGGATTACCGTCAACTGGCAACCCCCACAAGATCGCTACATCCTGCAATATAATGGTGGTCCCACCATACGTCAAATGAAATGTGTGCATCTCCGGACGCCATTGCTCGACTAATGCGGTGATTAGTGCGTGGTCAACAGCCCTATACCCGACTCTGGCCAGCCCTCTGAACTCGACTCTATCTATCAGCTTATGAACTCTAGTCGGAGCGGCATCATATGCGTCATAAAATATACGGTCAAACCGGCGTACTCTCAGAGGTTCCTCTAAAGTCTCCCTATAGCCCTCCTACACTAATACTGACCGATGCTCCGACTGTCTAACTAGCAAACTCAGATCTACCGGTCTAGGATGAATAACTACAGGAACTCTACTAACATCCATCTACAATTCTGTCCATTCAATATCTTCTAAGTTTATCTAGCGAAAATATATATTTTATATATTTATAGGACATATCATTACCAAACTAATCAATTAATGTCAACTAAAAATTATTAGCATTACATTAAATAAAAACTACGTCTCACATTTTCTAACAATCATCAATGAAAAATTATAAATCATACATATTTAATGAAACACTTTCTTTAAATAATGATAGTAAAATAGTGATAAAGATTAAAAAATAATTAATTACTTATTATTACCTAATTACAAAATTAATGTCAACTAAAAATTATTAGCATTACATTAAATAATAACTACGTCTCACATTTCCTAACTATCATCAATAAAAAATTATAAATCATACATATTTAATTTAATGAAACACTTTCTTTAAATAATAATAATAATATAGAAATAAAAATTAAAAAATTAATTAATTTCTTATTATTACCTAATTAAGATATTAATGTCAACTAAAAAATATTAGTATTATATTAAATAACAATTATGCACAAAAAAATAAATGTGCTATGCATAAAATAAAATAAAAAACAAATATGAGAATAATTATGCATAAAATAACAAAAGTGAAGCATAATATCATAACAGAAAATAAAATTAAATAACAAAACTGAGGCCAGCTGACTAAGAAGCAAAATAAAACGAAGAAAAAAAAAGAAGGCAGCAACAAGAACCCGGCAGCAAGAGGAAGCATGAATTATTTGGGCAAAATGCTCTTTGCCGGGAGAGAAAATGACAAAATTCCGGTGGAAAATGAAGAGGTCGGCACAGAGCAAAAGAAGGAGAGAGACGGACTTATTCAACTGGCGTGGTGTTGCTGTTGCAGCGGAAACTCTGTGCGTCAGTTGAGGTTGGGGATGGTGAGACCGAAGGCTGCTGGAGGAGAGGACCGCTGAAAATGGGTGGAGTGGGGTGGCGTTATACCAATGCTATAACGCCATCTCGGAATGCGTTATAGCCTACTATAACGCCATCGGAGATGGAGTTATAGGAGAAGCTATAAGGCCATCCTAAATGGCGTTATAGCAGTGGACATAAAGTCATTTTTTTTTTGCGTTATGTCCACTTCACTCCATATCTCCCCCACCTCGGTCCACCTTAGTCTATTTTCCGCAAAAATGGTCCAAAGTGGGTAAAAACCCAAATTTGGCCCATTCTCTGATTCCATGCCACCTAAACCCCACGAATTTTGATGGAGAATTTGTTATAAAGATAAATTCTGTCTTAACTACTCTATTCACAATTATGAATTTTATAAATTAGTTATGGCTGTGAACAACATTAATACTTCATCATTGTTGTCCAAATTAATTTTACAAAATATGACCTTTGTCAATATGGATGGCTTCAATTCTGTAATGTAAAGTTTAAATTTTTTTAATACAAATTTATGCCAAAATTTTTATTATAAATTTAGGGTGAGGATATTTTATTCCATTAAAATCTTAAAATTTTAGGGATCAAGATTTTTCGAAGTAGTGCCTCTATAAAGTCCTTTGAACTTGGGACGTTGATTTATTTTATTTTAATCTAATGACATTCTTTAGTATATTTCTGGACTATATTTTGACCAAAAAAATTTATATCATGGAATTAAATATAATATGGTTAAATCTCATATTCTTATACAATTTCGTGCAAATAAAACATCTAGTTAAGTTGATTTTTAGGTAATTATTTGTGATGTCATTAAAACAATTTATATTCGTGTCAGCTATTTAAGAGTAGCCAAAGTATCTTAAAACTTAACACATAAGGATTTTACTCACATGAAGTTTTAGCGACCAAATCATGACATCTATAAGGTAGTAAATAATTTTAGAGACATATTTATTATGTTACGTGTGTATACAAAGTCTCATCAACATAATGTAGTTGAACTTTTGAGATGTTTTTTAGAAATACAATTGCATTATGTATTTGGAAGTAGTTACACCATCCCAAGTATTTTAAAGTATTAAGAATTATTAATTACATTAAATTTTGTGATTAGTAATTATCAAAATAAATATTTATTACGCACCTCATTTATTATACATATGTACACTATTTTAGTTTTGTCAACACTAAAACAAGTTGAAAAACTTTAAGAACATTCTTAAATGTCATCGTGGATGTTTATTTTATGTCATGTATTTAGAATTAGCCACACCATCTTAAACATTTGGTACATAAAAATAAATTCAACATCATAAAGTTAAGAGATTGAATGATGACATTTAAAATAATAAAGATTAATTCATTGAAATAATAACCTGACCCCACATGGAGATTGTTATTTTGATAAGATTAATTAAAATAAGACTATAAACTAGGCATTTAAAAAATTATCATATGCCCACATTTATAGATGATTTGTCTTACCGATTTAATTTATTTGTCTTGTTATAAAGTATTTTAGTAAATTCTCTATTTGAGATTGGATTTAAGTCTAAATCTTATTCAATTACTAGAGTTAACCTCTATTAGTGTATACTAATATATGGTTATTATGATTTATCTAGTAATGTTGAACAATAATGTTAGACTTATTTCATAAATTTTCTTTTAAAAGGTATCTATTATCAAGACAACTTCCTTTAAGTTTCAAGGAAGGATTCTGTTAAAGTATTCGTGATATTGTAACTCATTTTGATATAGAGTTACTTTTAATGGATATGAAAATATGGTTTGAAATGAATCCTATATAATAGAGAGACATACATATGCATGTATAACGGTTTTCATAAATTTTGATGATTTATTTTTCCTCAAATGGTATATCTAAAGTTACAATGTTGTTTCTTCATTTTTGTTTTGAAGTACATCATTGTTAATTTATATACCTTAAGGTAATGAGAGTAAATAAAGTTTCTTACTCTCATATGTAGATATTTATTCTATAAGATTTTTCAAAAAAGATGTACGTGACTTTTGAGTAATTTTATATTTTGAATACCAAATGAATGGGTCCTAATTTTAGTCTTTTGTATTATTTGCATATATATTCGTAAAGGTTTGTAAAGAACAATTTATCAATGTTTTTGTGACCCAAATTATGGTATTCTTATAACGTTATATAAAATGCTACTTACTAATCATGCTTGCCACGTTTCAAATAATTATCTGTTTGTTACAATACATTAAAATAAGTTAAATCCAAAGATGCTATGATGTTATTATATGCATTTTATTTGGCATATTATTCGTCGATTTTGCTTTTAACCAAATTTGTGTTACTCAACCTTACTGTTCATTTTGAACAATTTATTTTAATAGTTGAATAAACAACTCGACATAAAGTTTCTTTATCAGTTTGAAGCAAATAGCTATTAAGTATATAGTTATAGAGTTAAAATTTTAATTTGGCAACTAATTTATTACTCAACTCTTGTAACTCAACTAGCACACAAAATTGTTGCTACCTTGACATTATTTGTCTAGACATTTGAGTAATTTTATTCACATGACTGTGCATATAAATTTAATGTATAAAGTAATAATCTATATTGGATCCATAAAATTGGACTCTAAATGACTTATTAAGTTCATTTATAAAGTTTTGGAGTTTAATTAGGAGATGTTTTACACTGTGACACATGGAAGAGAGTTTTAACAGAAGAATATAATTGTTATGATTCTTGTACTATATTTTCTGATTAAGTAACTATTATATAATCATATTACAATAGAGTGATTGTAAAGTTTATTAGCCATACTCTGGGTTTTTTTTCAATCATTCATAAAAATGTTTATCAGATTATAACATGTGGGGTTAAGTGAGATAATGTAAGAATTTGATCTTCACAGAAAGACTTAAATATAACATATATATTATAAGTAATTGTTATATTTATATTATCTAAGTAAATTAAGTAAATATTAATAAATATATAATTTATTATGATTTTGAAATATAATCTAGATGTTTTCTTGATGGAAGGAAACTTTAAGTAGTATCTATTATATAAGTATCACATGAGTGTCCCTACTCTAATTCAAGGGTTTTTAACGTTAATAGATACAGAATAAAAGATTCTCATACGAATTGTAATAGTAGAATCAAAGTGAGGAATTTTTTTCTAATAGAAATTCAATCCAAAAGCGGCTTAGAAAAGAACCAATCCAAATACCTTATTCTCACTCTCTATATATATGTGGGTACCTTCGAGCAATCATGTACAGGGGTTAGTAGTGGAAGGGCGAGAGGAAATGGCAAACGAGAAAGAAAGTGTGAAGGTTCTTGGCTATTGGTTTAGCGCTTACTGCAAGAGGGTAGAACTCGCCCTGAATGCTAAAGGAATACCCTTTGAGTATGAAGAAGTAGATTTGACCAACAAGTGTGAGTTGCTCTTGAAATCCAACCCAGTTCTCAAAAAGGTCCCTGTCCTGCTTCACAACGGAACACCTGTTTGTGAGTCCCTCATCATTCTTGAATACATCGACGAAACCTGGACTCATGCTCCAAAACTTTTGCCCGAGGACTCTGCTACAAGATCCAAGTTTCGCTTCTGGGCAAGCTTCCTTCACACCCAGGTAACGAACAAGAGAACCTCTTGAATCAGGTCGTTCTTTCCTTGTAATGATACTATTGAATATGTTCGATCTAAGTGGGAATTCTTTTCTTTTCTTTCCTTAAATGGGTTTTAGCTATTCGATAGCCTGTATCCAATTGTTACGTCCGAGGGCGAGGAACAAGAAAAGGCCTTCGCGGTTTACTCTGCAAATTTAAAGGCGGTAGAAGAGGGAATCTCCACTGAGTTTTTTGTCAGCGGCAAAAGGAAGGAGATTACTGAGGAGAACCTGAACTTGGTGGACCTTGTGATCTGGTCAGTTCTGGGATGGTACAAAGCATTTGAAACCATTGAACTGAACATTTTGGATGCTGAGAAATATCCCTTAACTTACTCATGGGTGACTTCGCTTAACAAACTCTCTGCGGTGAAGAAGACAGCAGCTGATACTGCCAAGGTTGCCGCTGAAATCCAGTACTTCCGCAACCTGGGACTTCAAAAGGGCGCAGCTCACTAGTGAGATAAGAACTATGGCCGAGAAACCTCATTGATGATGAGGAAGTTTGTGTGAGCAGATCAATTTGAATAAGCTTTGTACCGCTGAATTTGTAGCTGGCAATAAAAGTTACTGTTTCTTTTGAATGTTTTTGTGGATTAGAAGTCGTCGTTGTTGAATGGGTGTTAGAAATCTGTATTCTTCTCACGAGCGAATGGTGGTTCATTCAGCTACTCATTGCTTGAATCTTACTAGTTATTACCTTGCTAGGATTTCAACTCTTTTGATTTCACATCAATTTGTTCGTATGAGAACTCATCTCAATATGGTGACAAAAGTTAAAACCTCCTAAAGTTAGGAATTTAAGGTTTATAATTTTTCTTTTTGTAGAGATAATTCTATAGGTTTAATTTATAGCTATACATTATTATATTTTATTAATTAATTATATAATCTTTACTTTTTAGCACAATTTACAACTTCTAGTGAAACATGCGACAAAATGACAATTAAGCATCTCTTCATCAAAGCAATGGATACTCGATTTGATTATTTATATATATATAAAAAAAAGTGCTCGGTTTGATTCATGTCTTTGTTCCTTTGATTTTTTTATTAAAAAAAAAACTCCTATTGAATAGCCCATTTAAATTGACCAATTCCCACCGCATATTAGCAGCATACCAATACAACAAGCACTGGTGTTGGTAAGCATCATTGGCGCATCTTGAAAATGGCTAGATTTTCCTTTTCATCTTTTGTCTTTTACTAATAATGGAGGTTGTACGACTACTACTACATCAAATAAACGACTTCACCTAATTCTAAGTAACAACCAGAATAGACTGGGCATTTTTCTCTGTAATTTTGGGATGGTGGAATGAGGGTTATAACCGTAGTGGAATGTCCCTACAAAAAAAAAAAAAAAAAAAAGCAAGAAGACCCCTAGTGGAAGGAGTTCTTTCCTTTTTATTTAATAATTACAAGAGTCGTGTTATATTTTGGAGAAGATTTACACGACTAACTAGATGTAAATGCATTTATGTTTATTTTAAAAAATAAATTTGAACTTAACTTTATGTTAAAAAAGTACTTCAAATAAAGAATTATTATTTAATCTTTATAAGTAATTATTTATTATATTAAAAAAATGATATAATATATCGTCCAAGACTAAATATTTAGAGCTTGAATCTATCTTTACCTTCAAAATGTACCTAAAAATATAAGAGAGTTATTCAAGTCTTATAAGTAATTAACTATTTTATTAAAAAAATAATATAAAATCACTCAATAATACTAAAATTATTATAAAATTTTGTTGTAATAAACACAAAACTAACTACAAAAAAAAAAAAGAATTCAAGAAATATAAAATTAAAAATTTTATTAAGAGTTTTTTATAATATATCTAACATTCTTACAAACTCTTATTTATAAAATTAAAAATAATTCTTTCATTTATAATTCATTAGTAGTCCCCTCTATAACTTAATGTAACTTATCTCTTATGATCTTTTATGTTATCTAAGATAATAAAGGTAATTGAGATAGTGATTTGTAAAATATAAATATTATAACTTTAGTTATAACTCCTATTTTTATATATTTTATAATTTAAATTAAATTATGTTTTAAAATAATGAATATTCATAATAAAGATAGAAATATCATTTATTATATAAAAATAGACGAATGCTTGTCAAAAAAGGGGGGAATTGCTTTTTCTTCCGAAAAGCCATCTGGCGAAGCGATCATACACCACGTTAAAGTATTCGTTAAGAAAAGACCGGCCGTTGTGACGCCCAACAGACATCATTAAATTATCCCTTGAAATTGCAAGAATTCTTGCCCTTAGCTCCCAAATTTTGACCAACCAGAAGTCCTGGCCATCCCCAGCCAAGAGTCTTTCTTGTTCTATCTGACGGAAGAAAACAGCGAACATGGGCCAATGCCGTGGGACCAATTTCGGGGAAACCTCCGAAAATTCAATCAAAAGAGTAACAGCAGCAAGCTTGGTGAATTATTCTCACAATTTCAAAAAGGAATCTCCAAAGAGTGCAAGGTATAATCAGAAAAATCAAATCAAATGGAATTGAATTTCTAATTTTGGATTGATTTTTGGTTATTTTGATTCAGTTCAATTAGGTTTATAAAATATTTGTGTGATTCAATTTGATTTTTTATTTTATTTCTCAAACCAAAAACGAAACTAAAAAGTTAATTTTTTAAAAAAAATTTAATGAATGCATATCACAATGCATTCAGGAAAAAAAATTAAAATTTTTAATTTTTAAATAAGAATATATTTATTTAATACATTCGTATACATAGACTTATTTTTATAATACGTTCTTATTTTTTATCTTCTTTATTTTTTTCTCTTTTTCTTTTTTCTTTCCAACCAAATTTGGTTTGGTATCGGACCAAATTAATTTATTTCAGTTTCATTATAAGAAAAATTTTAATTTGATTCGATCTTTCAAAAACATATAAAATTACACAGAAAACTAAAATTGCACAACGAAACCATAATCAGAATACACACCCCAACACTTGGATGGTCTTTCCGGGAAAAAAAATCCTTTTTTCTCAAAAGTTAATTGTGCACGTCACATTCTTTTTCTCAAAAACTAAATCATACCTCACAAAAAGCAAAAATTTTTCAAAAAAAAAAAAAATCTAAGTAGACCGCATTCAAATAAATAATGAGGTGGACCACATGGTATATCCTCAACGATGAGGATTTCTGAATTCATCAACTTGAAAATTTTCAGTCTTAACTTATTTTAATCACAAAGAAAAGAAGGAATAATGGCACGACAGCATAGCGCCCTCTATTAAATAAAAGATTTTAGATTTGATCCTCATATTTCTCTTCCAATATGTTGGGTTGGGGTGGGAGGGGAGGGGGGGGGGGGTTGTTGGAGAACGAACAGAAAGAATATTTCAGTCCATTGTGAAAATGGTACCTCATATTCCACTCCCTCTGTGAAAATAAAAGGTACAAAGAAAGAAAAATTTCAGTCAATTGTGAAAATGGTATCTCACAGCTGCATTAGTGAAAATCACTATGACATTCTTAATTATAAAAATTATTGTTCATATATCTTAAATTAAAAGAAAATTTTTTTAATTTTAAATTTTAAAAAAATTATAAATATTAAATATTATAATTAAAAATATTATAAAAATATTATAATGTTATGAATTTATTGGTGTGCAGTAGTCGTCGGTACAATAAAATCGTAATAGTAATATAAAGAATTGAATAAGAAAACTATAATGAACAGAATATAGAGAGAAACTAGAAAGAAAATAGAGAGAGCACAAGAGCTTTTATTGATTCTCTGAGAATAATATAAATGAATCAATGAGTGTTTTTAATACATCAGTCTAAAGCCCTATTTATAGGGGTCAGGGTTACATATCAATAAAAAGAGGTACAGAGTAATCAAAAGACAAATCATATCACTAATTAAAGATGTGATGGAACTCTACCATCTATCTTCTGGATTGTTGGAGTATCTCTATAACTCTGATATTAGATTATCTCTTTGATATCAGATAATAAACATCCATGATATTAATTTCATAACACTCCCCATTGGATGTCCATTGCATAAGAGTATGCCTCGTTAAAACCTTACTAGATAAAAAATTCAGCGGAAAAAACTCGAATGAAGGAAATAGAGTACATTACTCTTTATACTATATTTACTCCCCCCTAATAGGATAATCTTTTGAGATTTCTTAACTGACGCTTTCCTATCAAATGTTGCTATCGGTAAAGTCTTAGTGAATAGATTTGTCAAATAATCAAATGATCAAATTAATTGCACATCAATATCACATCTCTTCTAGAACTCGTGAGTAAAAATATACTTTATCGTATTTCCTTCGATATATTCCAAACTTTATATCATCCAAAAATACAGTTGGAATTCCTTCTTAGAGGATATAGATTTATCTCGAATACATTAATCATGATCACACGTATTCTCAACCAACATCATGAATTTCTATTTCTTCAACACGAGTTGAAGATATGGCTGTTATAATCAACACATGCCTATAAATGCATGGTTTTTATGAATCATATAGGTAACTTATATCTTACATATCTATCTCAACAGGAGTTGAATTTTCTCAATATTCGAGATAAACTATCTCAAAGAGATATCAAAAGGCAAGCTTAATGCCATCTCAGAATTCATTGGGTAAAGAAGCACTAAAATAGATATCTACTTGTACGTAGACAAGTGTATTCATACACTCAATTACAGAATTATCGTACTTCAAGACCAAAAAGTTCTTTAATATCCTTTAATAGATATAAAGGATCTCACGTATAATAACCCAATGACCATTGATATGCTATACTATGTGAAATATCTTCAGGATGTTCAATCAAAACAAAATGTTGATCACAATACTTATTCCTCTAAATGTTTTAGGAAGAATATCTTGATCATCAAATCATTTTCTCTTTTGAGAATTTTATCACCAAAATCAAGAGATTAATCATGTTTCAAACGTGCATCAAAGTCATATGGCTATAGAATTCATATATTTGTCCTATTGGGACATCTATCCAAGTAAGAATATCTATAGCTAGAATATCATATTAACTAACTCTATAGAAGTCAGTCAAATAATCAATTTGTAATTTTTGCAAATAAAGAATATTTTGAACTTCCAGTTC
Organism: Rauvolfia tetraphylla; assembly: GCA_030512225.1. NCBI lineage: Eukaryota > Viridiplantae > Streptophyta > Magnoliopsida > Gentianales > Apocynaceae > Rauvolfia > Rauvolfia tetraphylla. The sequence continues at coordinate 2,510,041 of JAJQKT010000004.1, read as the reverse complement.
ATTAATGTTTCTACAAAGATTAAGATAATGAATATTGTAAATGATATCCTTTTTCAATTGATATTATTCTCCCCTTAATGTGGAGAAGACTATGTCAATCAATAGATTATACACTAAGAATATTTCTAACAAAGAAACATATATAGCAAGTATAGTTATGTACGAACTTTCTTCATACATGAACACACTCGATCATTCTTTTAATAAGAATTCACGAAGACACTCTCATTATGTTTTACAGGAACAACTATATGCTTCAAACATATCAAGTTCGTTAGGGACTTCAAATATATCTATCATTCTCAAATGATAACAAAGATAAATGTATATTAAATATTATCATATATTATTATATCCACCACTAAAAATATATTTCTTCATCATTAGTGCCAAGTGTTACGAAGAATCACACACCATAAGTCATGGAAAAAATTCACATTTATAGTTTGTATTTTATAAGTAAATATTTATTGTTATCTCTTTAGGATTACACTTCAAGTGTATAATTCTTGTTGGGAATACATGTACATTTTAAATGTACTTGTGAATAGTTTGAACTTTTCATATTTCTCACGCAAACTTTATCATTTCGAGTCTGCAGACTTCGATTGGAAAATTCTCATTCTAAACCAATATATTATGCGCATTAATATTGTTGACGTCATATACCTGTGTGGTTCCAGTAGCTCCCAGTCATGTTGAGATTTCATCATTTGACAAAGTTTTCAGGTATCTGAATTTCTTTTGGAAATAATATATCAATCATGTTTGGGGGAAATATTATATTGAAATTTAAATCTCCTCGACTTAACATATATGACCATCTTAAGTCTTTTCTTCATTGTAGAGTTTGTATCCTTAGAACAGACTTATCTACCACATTTCAGCTGTGTCTCAAATTTATTTGTAGTGATAGATTATTCTTCAGGGATATCATATATAATAGGAGCATTCTTTGCCGAATTTTGGTCAATAAATATACATGGCTATATAAATTATCATTTGAACTTCTGGTTCAAGGTATCTTCTATGAAGATGAAAATAGAAGATCAAGATGAGACACAAACTAATATCTTTATCCGACCTCATGTTCCTTTTTATGTTGGGGCAACATATTCAAAATTAATAAAATATAAATCTTTACCTTGAGATTCACTCCCAATATATTTGATAATCTCTTTGAGAAACCATTTCATTACCTTTGTGGTAGAGTGACATACATAGTGCATCTCTAAATTTAGGATGAGAAATATTTAGTTTCTAACCACAAATAAACTACTATGAGGAGAATTACAATGTATTGGCAAAATATGAAATAAGAGTCATGAACATTCTGCAAGATGTTTAATATTTATCTCAAAACAACCAGTATTATTAGGGCAAATTATGTCATTGGAAGAATGTTAGAACATGAGCTCATTATTACTGAATTGCAAATTACATGTTGCAAAAATCAACAATTTACATACGACTATTTTGTTAATGCATCAACTAATAATTTCTCTATATTCATTCCAAAAATAATACATTCAACCCCAAGCAATACTAGTAACTTTTAAATAAAACAAGTAGCACATATAAATTTATCATATTATAAAACTTCTGGTTCCATTATAAATTCATAATCATTCTTCATATTTTAATAATCCGGAATAGTCCAACTAGTCATGCCAACTAAAAAAGTATGAGTAAACTTCAAGTTTACACAATATTGCATATCAATTTCAAAAATTCTACACAATGTAAACTAGAAGAAATAAATGGTAATATCTATAATTAATATATATTCTAGGTCACAATGGTAATGAATATGTCTCAAAATTCCAGTCATCAAATGTCTCGATATAATGATAGTACCATTAATACTAAAATAATTAGACTATATGGAGAATAATGTATTACAGAATTGACCGTTATGTGAAGATCATGTAGCTCTTCTAGAGCTTTTAATCAATTAACTCTTGTGGAGTTATTGATCAATTAGTTCTTCAAGAATCTTGTACTACCATTTATACTTTGGATATATTTTTCAAATTTGTCCAAATAAACTATAAATATTGTTTTAGAAAAATTGTATCTTCACCATTCTTGATCCAAAAGAAACTAAAATAATATATATAAGTATATAGTATGAAACTTTTTCAATAATAATTACAAAATGATAAAATAGAAAAGTAGTAATTCAATAATTCAAAATTTTGATTAACATTCAAAATGTTAAAAACTCTTTTTGGATATCTAAAAGAACTGGCTACATTCATATGTGCTATATCAATATTACTGACACAAGTATTATTAGTATCAGTAACATAATTTAGGGAAGTAAAACAATATCAATAATTAATAGAGATTCATAACATGATTGACGTACTATAGGTACGTGACAAACTTTTATATTGCATCAATAACATGTTATAATTGTTACTTCTCCTTTTTCCTCTCATTATTTTCTCACTTTTGGTGAGTATCTATTCACTGAAAATTTAATGAGTCATTCTTATAGCATAACAACAAAGTGTATTTTTACTAGCCGTGACCAAAATCTCATAAATAAATATATTATAATTTCTAATATCATTCACTTCAGGGAATGACATAAAATTATTTGGTCGAACGTCAAAATACTTTATCAATGACTCATTTAGTCTCAGAAGATATAAATTCAAAATACTTCTAAAAAACTTTTTCTCAATATTGCTACTACAGGAGTATGTTAGAAATATAAGAAAGGAAAAATCTTTTATTCACCACATTACTAGTAATATTTCTCCTTATAACTTTAATTGAGGAGAAATTCTAAATGCGATAAACTTTTATATACTAATAGAAATAAAATCTTTTAGGCACACTTATAATAAATCATAACAAGAATTTATATAACAATCATCTTTTGGTAATTGTATGTTTCATTTACAATTTGCGAGTAATCAAGCGGCTTTGATGCTTTGTATTTCTTAAATGGTGTCTTCAGGACCAACTATCTAGATGCATATATTCTGATCGTCATAATTATATGGATGATTCTTATCATAGCCGCGTCTATGTCTGCGGCTTCAACTACGATCACGACCTCTTCTAAGGCCATAACCATGGGGTTCTAATACATTCACTTACAGATTTAAAGTCAACTGCGCTTTTGGTAGAATGACCATCTTCTGGTGGTCAAAACTTTCTTTTAGATCTTTTTACAAAATAAGTGGATCTCTCACGGTAAGATATTCCACTTTTAGATCCTCATGGAAATGATAGGGGAGAAAAATCATGGCTTTTACGCGATTTTGAGATGATGATGCACTATTTTCAACAATGTTGTCTACCAGACCTATTGCATCTCGATAAATTTGAACATTTAGTATCTATGACATATAGTTTTTTTTATAAATATCAAGAGTTAAAAAAAACAAGTTTTGAAAAGTTTGTCATGGAAATTCAAAGGTAGAAAAAATATCTCTTTTTTGTCTTGAGTAAACTTTAAACTCCAATAACAGAAACTCGTGCTGATAACGTGTTATGAATTTGTTGGCGCGCAGTCATCGTCTGCACAACGAAATCGTAATAGTAATATAGAGAATTGAATAAGAAAACTATAATGAAGAGAATATAGAGAGAAACTAGAATGAAAATAGAGAGACACACAAGAGCTTTTATTGATTCTTTGAGAGTAAATAAATGAATCAATGAGTGTCTTCAATACATTAGTCTAAAACTCTATTTATAGGATTCAGGGGTACATATCAATAAGAAGAGGTAGAGAGTAATCAAAAGATAAATCCTATTACTAATTAAAGATATGATGGAATTCTACTATCTATCGTCTGGATTATTGGAGTATCTCTATAACTCTGATATTTGATTACCTCTTTGATATCAGATAATGGATATCCATAATATTTATTTCATAATATACAAGAAGTATTAGAAAGATCGATTACTTCTCCACCTTACATCTTATAGGAGATGCGAAAGATGAAGATTGAGATGTGACTACAAAGATTCCAACACAATTGTCTTTTAGTTATGCTATTCGAATCATAAATTTTTATTATATATATATATATATATATATATATATATATATATATATATATATATATATATATATATATATATATATATATATATATAACATATGGTGTTTAATTATTGTAAAAATTAGGGTTCTAGCAACTGTCACTATTTTGTATATGTTCTCTCTATTTTTTATTTTCTAAAAAAATCATTTGCATAAAAAAAAATTATCTCCGCATAGCACGATAAATATAACTTGCATATCACAAGTTATTGATTTTTTCTTTTTAAAGATTGAAGAACGAATTGTGAGAAATGATATATGATTAAGGTACAATCTGCTTATTTTATTTCTTCTTAATTATGTTATTTATGATTAACCATTAGTGCACAAAATTTTTTCTTGTAACTATATATATAAATTCACTCCGTAATTTTTAAAAGCCTCTAATAATTGTCAATTGAAAATAAATTTGGTACCTAGCTTTAAGCTTGTTTACTTTCTTTATATACAACAATGCATCCAATAATTGACAAAACTTTGGAGAGTAGACGCTTGCAACAATGGCGTGACTTCAGTTTTTATTGTAGAAATGGAAATATGAATTAAACTTAAAAAAAATTACTTTGCAATAAGACATGATTTTAACCAATTAATTTGTTGACTTAAGGATACAACCTTTTAAGTTTAATGACTAACAAAATATGTTTTAAGTTATTTAACGAATTTCTATTGAGATGATTTCAGAATATGCCTTAAGTGATCATGACGAAATCACATGAGTTCAAGAATCAAGCAATGCACTTTCATAGGTATAATTTTTAGATTTATGTTAAGAATTCATTTGAGATAATATGTTCTCATGTGTGCTTTAGTCAAATTTAAATTTTCAATTTCTAAAAATGTGCCTTAAAAATTTTTTACTTCAAAACTTCATTTGAAAAATCTTCAAGAAAAAGAAAAATATTTCTGCTCTGACCTTTATACCAAGCTACTTTTAAAATTATCAAACTATATGCATTTATGACAAGGTACTTTTACTAGACTACAGAATCGCGAGGTGAGTCAACATGACTGTGACTAATCACTATTCACCTAACAGTGCGTTAGCATGTCTTTACAACTAGCCAAAATGACTTTTTTAACTTTAAAACTAGTTATAATTATTTTTTCAAAAGTAATCAAACTTCACATTTTTAGACTTACACAGAAATAGCAAAAAATTATTTTGAACCAACTTTTGAGACAAAAGGAATAAGTTAACTTTCTGTAAAAGAATCAAGTTAGGACAACTGAAATTCACATAATCACTTATAGTTTACAAAAAATTAATTTTTGTGAAAAAAATTTTTGACCTTTGAACAAAGCATGACCAAAGCACCATTTTACTGAATTATCTTTTATCTTTTTATAGGATGTTGTATCTATTATAAATATAATCCTTTGCACTCTTAAGTTTTCAAGAGATGAGTGTGTTTCTCAAAGAAATAGAGAGTTCTTTAAGCTGAGAGTAGAAAAACGAAATCTATGAAGAAAACACTACCTAGCAGTAAAGAGCAAATGTGCAAAGTGTGAGTTGATATTAGAAGCAATTGAAAGCTTTGATCTTTTCATCTTTATCTCTTCACGGTTCACAATAATCGGTTATAAACTTGTGCCACCAACGTCGAGGACGTTTTAGGTTGGAAAATAGTTACTAAATCTATTAAAAATCTAGAGATAGTTGATAGATCTATTGAAAACTATTGGTGGTAGTTGCTAGATCTATTTGTAAAACTAGTGTATACAACTTGAGAATTTCTTGGGTGTAAGGCACTTAGAATTGTATAGTCCGATCTCTACCATTAAAGAGATTGAGTTAGTGAAAATACTTGAGATGAGATTCTCAGGGAGTAGATGTAGGTATGTTGCCAAACCATTATAAAAATCCTTGTATCTCTTTTCATTCTTGCCTTACTTAGCTTTGATTATTTGCTTGTTTTAACCGTTATTTGCTATCTCTTTGGCAAACATATTTTCCTGAAAAATGATCAAGTTCAAAGCATACTACCCACACAATGCAAAGACATACTGAAACTTTTGTTCTCACAAAATCAGAAAAATATCTTTTCAAACTGTATGATTAACTTGATGACTTTTTTGAAGCTATCTTTGTACACAATGATCAGTATGGCTATTTGCGTCTATGCATCCTCTAATATAATGAAAAGTTACACATTGATTCCAGCAAAGCTTTCTTGAGATACTCAAGCTAATGATACTGTGAGTTAGCTCAATGTGAGAAAATTAGTTTGATACTCAGTCTAAACTTTAACTTTTGATTTACTAGCCAACTTGTAGCACTTCAACCTTTACATTTTTAATTACGGTTTAAATAAGTTAATATTTTGATAAAGTCCAATTCACCCCCTCCCCCCTTGGACATTGTTTGGGACCTACATAATTAACTTAACAGTTTATTATTTTCACTTGGCATAGTGGATTTTGCAGTGGTTCCTTTTAGCAATCACAATTTATGATGTGATTCAGCTATTATGATTGTAATAATCGTAATTGTAGAAAATTACAAGCATATAATTATATATACTTATTGTAATTTTTATTTTAAAAGTGATTCTAACAATTTGAAATGCTTAAACTTATGTCATTTCTATATGCAGTTTTTTTGGATTATATGTAGTGCGAAAATTTTTCATTTTTCAAAAACCTCTCACTCTCTCTCTCTCCTCCTATAACTCTCTCAAGTTTTTCTTCAAAAAAATCACATTTTTCATAAAAAAACAGATGAATTTCTTTGTAGCAAGGCAATGAGCAAAGATTCTACAAAGGATTCTCTCGAGTTTGAGGTAAAAAGTCACTAAATTCTAATTAAGTTTTGTCACTGAGTGGTGCAACTTTCACTAGATTTGTACATAAAGTGGCAAAAATCAGCCGCAAATTTCGCCAGATCATGGCGAAATTTGTGGTCAAATTTCGCCAAAAAATGGCAAAATTATTGGCCAATTGTCGTCAAATTTTGGTGAAATTTAACCATAAATTTCGCCGACAATTGGCCAATAATTTTGCCAGAACCTGGCAAAATTTGGCCAATACTAGCGAAAGAATTGGTCAAATTTCACAAATTTTTTTATTTTTTTGTAATAATCACTTATTTAGTTGTATTGTTGTATTTTTTATACTTTGTAATTATATTGTACGTTACATTACGCATCGTAAATAGTTTTATTGTTACGATTTCCGTTATCTTAAAAATAATCAACACACACGTAATATAGTAACTGACATTGGACAAGTACGATATATGCATTGCAGGAACACCGAAAGGGCCGGAATGTGAGATTTCATCGAGCGCTTTACAGGGATGGCCAAGGCCCGTCATCGTCGTCAGATTTGTTTGAATAATTTTTTGATCTTGACAAAGTAGAGGATCTAAGTCACTTTTTAGGTACGCAAGATATATTTTAAAGTAAAGAAGAGTTAGTAAAATGGGTGAAGGCGGCAGCATTACAGGTAAGGATCTTGTTGATAATTGCTTGTTCTTGAAAATGTGACGGAACAGGTAACGATTTTGTCGAGCTTAGGTGTGAGAGGGGCGGAGCATACAGAAAATGTATTAATGTTAAGAAGGATGGAGCAGAACCGGAGGTGCGGACCAAGGAACGAAAGCCGAAGAGTACAAAAAATTTTCACTATCCACTAAAACTGATGGGTAGAGAGCATTACGAGGGGGCGTGGAGTCTTGCGGTAATATGCGGCAAGCACAATCACGAGCTGGGAATCCGACATGGTCATTCCCTCACTGCCACATGAAAATCACGGAGGAAATGATCAAATGTCACATTCAGCCTAAACATATTTTGGATCATTTGAAACGGGAGAACCTGAGAAGTGTTGTTAGGTATATTTGCCTATAACAAATATATAATGCTCATTACTTGTATGCTTATACACTGATTTTAAAATTTGTAAATGTGTGGATAATATATGTTTGTGTTGGCTATTGGCGTGGGGCGAAGACTGTGTATAATGCTCGAAACAAATTAAGAGTGGCGAGTATGGAAGGTCGAACAGTCGTGCAATAACTTTTCAAGTTGTTCACTGAACATGGATATATCCATTGGCACAGAGTTGAGCCAGGAGCTGAAATCCTTAGTGATTGTATTTTTGCTCATCCAGATTCGACATTACTTGTTCGTACATATCCATTTGTATTGATAATGGATATGACGTACAAGACTAATAGGTTAGTTACATTATATTTCTCTTTGATTTTGCGTTGCATTGTGGTTACACATAACGTTGAATATCATCCCTCCATTATCTAACTGACTGCGAATGTGTGCAGCCGGTATGCCGAGTGTGATGGATAAGTCGTTTATAATATCCTCCTTACTCATATCATGCTGGAGGATCGAACCAATCACGGGAATCGCAAGTATATGTGCCACATCGTGGAGAGTAATGGTCATCTCATCAAACAGCATATGGAATGTGTTAGTATCAGGCCGCCATCTCTCAACAAAAGCAGATATCAGCGCACTGTTTGGTCTTGCGAAAATGCAATGTCTCAATCGCTCGAGACTGCTGCATGCCACAATCTCATCGACCGCCTCGTCCCGAACAGTCCAATGATCGACGTATCCCTGTCGGGAATGAACAGTCAGTACCGGTCGTTCCTGTACAAAAATATTAAAATTTTTATCATTATGTGTCTCAAATATTCAACGAATATTTCGTATGTTGAAAATTATATTCAACCGTACTAATACTAATCTCGCCTCGCCAGATGAGGCTGGCAATGTGACCGGAAAAAGATGGGATGAGAGATGGATCTTGTGGCCCCCTAAGTACTGGTCCTGTCAGACGCCACTTTTTTGTGGATCCACTCCGGCAAGTTCGCCGGCGAGCGGTAGCCTGGGTGGGCCGTTCGGCAACGCCCGCCTATCCCCTTGTTGCAAGTCCGGGTCTCTCTTCATCGTCGACTGAAACTCTACTCGAGGTGAGGGGTACGTGTGATGCATCTGCAGCTGCTCTATTGACTCGGGGACGTGCCGACGCGCTGACACCGAGCAGAACTGGACCAGGTGACCTATCTCTCTGGCCCGAAGCTCCTGCTCCGGACACGAACGAGCTAGGCTGCCTATCCCTTCTGCAACACGACGTTAGAAACCTCTGCGCAGTCTTGCTGAAGAAGTCGTTGGGGCCGTGTGTGATACCCCCTGATCAAATGTCTCATCCTCTTGCATCATTGCATCGGTAATGGGCTCCTGTATATCCGCACCAGCATCCATATTATAATTTGCATCAGTGGCCAGATCATCCACATCCTGCACGTCCTCTGCAGTGCCTGAACCCTCGTCGTAATCCTCCGGATGTCTGTATGACGAAACAGGGACCGATGGCAAATAATAGTATGATGGCCCTACATCGTCAACATGGCCGCTGCGAGTCTGCAGTGCGTACGTAGGTCCTCCCGGATAATAGCATGGTGCGACCGGAGCTGACGACGTCATTGGGGGCCAAGGATACGGTATATATCCGGGCATATGTGAAACAAACTGCGACGAATCGATGCCCCCGTGTGACATCCGTATTAGTCACGGGGATGTCACTAGTGCTGCACCTCGCCACACCCACTCACTGCCTGGCAAACGCCATAATAGGATGTCAACCATACAACCGACCGCTACGGTCGGCAACTGGTCCTAAATCAAGCGATGCATCGCGCCGTCGCTGAGAAGGATCCGCCATCTGCAACACGTATTGAACAAATATTGTTATTATACAACTCTGCCTAAAATTTTATATATATTGTTCACAAAACCTTAGGTCATAAGAAAATTACTATTAATTTAAATTAGATATAAATTAATAACAATTAAAATAAATTATCAATAAATAAGATAAATAATTAAACATATATCGTCGATCGACGGAAGAGGTAAACAAAATATTTATTTTTATAAATAATAAAAATATTAAGGTATAATTAACTTAATTAGCATAATTATACACAAAATTAATTTAAAATGCATTGCATAAATAAAAAATATTCTGCCACATAGCAGAGAAATTTTCAAGAAATTATGTCACATTGTAGCGTAATTGGCGGAATTCTTGGCGAGAATTTCACCTCATTTTGAGAATTCCGCCAAAAAATTGGCGACAATCTCGGCAACAATTCCTCCATATTTTGGCAAAATTCCTTGGATAATTCTGCCAAAATGTGACGGAATTATTTGGCCAATAATTTGGTTAAGCAATTGTACCTAATTTGGGTACAATTATCCAGCAAATTTTGTCAGCAGTTGGCGAAATTTGTTGGAGAATTTCACCAACTGCAGGCAGAATTCATCATTGAATTCCGCCACTCAATTGGCAGAATTCAACAGTATGCGACCGACTTCAAAATCGGCCATTTTAAGGTCGATTTTGAAGTTTTTTTAATGTAAAACGATGTAAAATGTTGAGTAGTTTGATAAACTAACATTTTTACGTGAAGATTCTTTGTCGTTGTTCATAGATCTGAGTTTTTCTGTCCAAATGCTTTAGAGAAATCTAGAAACTATTCGAAATTAAAATGAAATAATAAAAATTTTTTGCACTACATATAGTCCAAAAAAAACTGCGTATAGCAGTGTCCTAAACTTATAATTGTTTCAACTATTCGATGGTTCAAAGAACAATTTATATACGTATGAAAACTAGCGAAAAAACCCCGTGCACGCACAGGTACGTAATGTTTTGTTTAAAACAAAAACGTTATTTAGGCTAACTAACATTTAAACTCTAGGATGACCGTAATTTGTATGATTTAGAATCTTAACCATCATATTGAATATTTTCTTAGAAATCCTCATAAACCATGAACCATTCCGTGTCAGTAGAATTTCATAGATCATTAGAAATGTGAATGTGCAAATGATCGGCCATGAGGAAGAAATCCTGAATATAAATATAATACAAATTGAAAATTATATATGCTATTGAATTCTAGAGGACTTTGCCAGCCTTAATGGCTTCTATTCTTCTGCATTAGTATTTCTGTTGCCTCTTTTTTCATATTTGATAGTTGAACCACTTAATATTAGAAGACCTTCTACAAAAAATGAAATAGCGGCAAAGACAGTAAAAAAAATCCTCTCTCAGATATCATCAAGCGGTCTAAACTTGATAAGATCAGAAGGAGCACGAAACAAAGGAGAAACAAAAAAAAGTGATTGAGAAGAAATGTCCTCACCTGCTTGAAAAATTAAAAATAAAATCTTGGAGGATTGGTAATATAACAATTAGATGAAGACCGAAAACGTGAAGGCTTGAAACAATGTGAACCATGCATATGAAGAAGAATCATGAGCACTGTGGTTCTTTATTTTTACATAAAAGTTTTAATAAATAACTAAATAAAAAATAAATTTCAAAGCAACTAAAAATTTAAACAAAGTGTTGACATTGAGGTTTAAATAAAAGTTCGTTTATTTCATTATAAACTATATAGCATTTATCTGTTTGTTTTTCCTAATAAATAGATAATTTATGGCATAATAGTTTAACAAATATAGGCAAGAAAAATGTTGGGAGATACAAAAACAAAATATAATATAAAATAGGAGGAAAATATGCAAGAGAAGAAAAAGTAAAGAAATTAGAAGAATACCACAAGTATATATTATGGGTCATGCCATTATTGTTAGAGGTGTCAATGGATCCAAACGAGTCCGGGACACCCTGTCCCAGACTCGGACCCGATTAACCATTATTGGTATCGAACCCGTCCCGATTACCCCACAGATCCAAATAGGGTGGACCCGTACCCTACCCTATAGGGTCTCGGATCGGGTCCGGGTAGACCCAATAATGTATTTTTAATATAAATTTGTAGATAATTAACAGTTAGATCAAACACATCTAACGGTTATAAAAAATTTAAGTGTATAAAATATTTATTATTCAAAATTTAATCGGGTAATCGGGTCTATCGGGTCCGAAAGTTTGTGTACCGTACTCGTACCCGTTTAGAAGATGTATTATCGGGTCTGGGTTCGAGTCCGGATAAATGGGTATGAATGTTATCCCGGACCCAAGATTATCGGGCCGAGTCCGGGTAAGACCCGACCCATTGACAGCCCTAATTATGGTACCACTAAATAAAAGAAGACAGAATATTAAAAAATACAAAATATGCAAAATAATAGAGTAAGAAACCTAATGTAAAATTTTAAACCTTGAAGCTAGTGTTCAAAAGTTAATGAAGCAGACAACTCTGGTACTTTAAAGAGAGAAAGGGAAAAAAAATTAGAGCACTTACTTTCACTTATGGAGCACACTCAAAATCCAAGCTCGAAAAAACTATTATGTAGGCAGCAACTCTCATCTAAAGTTTAAACACATTTTTGTGTAATCAAATAAATAAATAAGATTCATTTGCATTGCTTAAGGATGCGCTAATAAAATACACCAAAGAAATTATCAAATTTTATATTACAAAATAAAACGCATATTAGACATCGAGTGAAGATGTTTAATTTGAAAGAAGAAAAATCTCAAATGAGGTTTTAGGGAGTTCATACAAGTTAAAGTAGATGCATTATTTAAGAAAACAATAAAAGGATTCTAAAAGAATTTTTAAAATACAACATTCAAATATTTATGGAAAAACCTAAATAAAATGAAGAAATAATAAAAGAAGTGAAAAAATTATATTAAGAAGTGACGATAAAAGAAAAAGTATAGAGTTTTAAGATATAATGCGATTTAAGCGATGATTAAACTAACAAAACTGTGAAAGAGGTAGTTACATTTTAAGAAAGAGAATGGAAAAAGAAAAAAAATGTGCAGAAGAGAATAGATATAATGTGCATTGTGTGTGGAAGAAATTTGCAGACATTTTAGTTTTAATGAATTTAATTATTTAAATTAAGTGATTTGATTTAAAAAATAATAAAAATAAAGATCATGTTTGTTGACAACTATTGAATAATTAAAATTTTACTTTGTAAAAGTAACTAAATATACGAAATTTAATTTCTTAAAAAATATAGAATTCAAATTTTAAGTTAATATATAGGTAGTTTAAAATTATTTTAATAGGTTGAAAATGATTCTAATCAATTAAAAAATTTTAAAAATAAATAAATTCTTATACTTTTACAAAGTAACTTCATATATGGAATTCAAAATTCAAATTAATGTATAATTTAGTTTAAATTATTTTAATAGATTGAAAATGATTTTATCCAATCAAGAATTTTTAAAGTAATAATTAAAGTCTCATACTCTTACAAAATAATTTAATATATAGAATTTAAAATCAAAATTAATGTATATATTAGTTTAAAGTTATCTTAATAGATTAAAAAATGATGCTAAACAATCAAATTTTTGAAGACTAATTAAAAAAGTAAAAAATCTAAAAAATTAGAATGAAAAGTGTATATATATATATATATAACATATTCAAGTTTATATAAGAGTAGCAATTTCTCAAACAACCAATATAGGAGGTCAAATAAGTGTCTGCTGTGAAACTTTCCCTCTAAAATCTGACGAAAGATTGCTATCTTTCATTTATTCGACAAAGATACGAAGACATAATTTCTTTGTTTCTGAAAGAATAAATGCATTGAAATTTTCACTTCGTAGCTAAAAAAAATAATGAATAAAAATAAATATAAAATTTGATAAGGTTTTTTAACCAATCAAAAATTTTAATTAATAAATAAATATAAAATTTTTAAAATTGAGAATGGAGCCTATAAGACTCTAGAGGAGGTAAGAGAGTAAAAGTATTTTATTCATTTATATATGTATTAGTATAAAAGCTCATGCTATACACGGGTGTAAAATTTTTAATAATAGATAATAAGTATTTTATAATAATTATTTTAAAATGATAATTATAGTACCAAAGAATATCCTATAAGTAGTTTATTTTATTCTTTATCATTAAAAATATTGTGAAAGAAAGTAAAATTTACATTTTTAATAATTATGTTACACTGTATGAGTTATTGATTTTTTCCTTTTCTGTTAATGGTTTGTATTTAATGTAATAATTTTTATTTTGAAAAAAAAATTACCTTAAGCTTTGTATCAGAGAATCATATAAATTTACCCAATATCTCTAGAATTTAACCTATAAAAATTGAATTGTACAAAAATCTCTTAATTCATGTGAATCCACGTGCACCTCTATTTTAATTCTTATGACTGTGAATAACGTTTTGAGATCAGTTGCTTAAGAAAGTCTTTTTCATATTAATAATTGATTCTCAATTTACTATTGAACTATTGTAACTCTTAGAGTTGAATAATACTAAACGATTGTGTTTTCATTAAACATATTAGTTTACTTAATAAGTTCCTTTTTTCTTAATCTTTTTCCTTTTTTATCTTTAAGTTCGCCATATTTGACACTATTCAATTTCAGCTGTAGAAACTTCAAATCTTGTCAAGAATTCAATGGAATCCATCATTAGTTTAATGTTTTTTGTGCTTCTTCACTTCTAGTTTAATGCGAACTTGCTCAATATTGATCGTTTGCAATAGCTTTGAATTTACTCAAGTCAGTGATGGCCTGATATTTTGTGTGCATAACTGCAAATGTCCTCAAAAGTTTTCACCCAAAGAATGAAATACTAAGTTTTTTCTTCTTGTTTGGGAATGGGAGGAAGAGTTCTATCCAACCCCCACATCACTTCCATGGAGTTTGCTTGTCCTCATGTATACTATGACTTGAAGGAAAATATTCATTGTCTCGGATCATCAAAGAAAATAGTCATACAACTCAAAGTTTAATAAGTTTCAACTTCTTTGCTGACATGAAAGATTTTTATATTGTTATCATCAGTGCAAATAGAAAGCAATCACTTGAATTTCCATTCCACACCCTTGTCCCATACAAACATCCTATTAATAGTGAATAATGCTCCATCCCACACAAACATGCGTATTAATACCTGAATAATGCTCTAACTAATGTCTAAAGCAATGGTTTGCCCCAGAAATATTAGTGCAAACATTTTTGTTACTAAGGGCAGAAATAGAAGGCTGAACTATGAAAAAAATGTAAATTGAACTATGAAGCCATATATCCTGACTCTTTAAACCTAAAAAATAAAAAATGTTTAATGGGATTTGGAATATGAAGGAATGCCAAAAAAATTTGCTTTTCTTTCTGTTATATCTCAATCTATCAAAAAGATAAAAACTAAATAAATAAAGCAAATAATAGTTACTAAAACATGTGGAGAGACTTATTTACCTAATTATGAACTCAAAAAGTGACTTTTTAGATCACTGAATTCAATCTTCACACATAAATATAAAGAAATCTAAAACATTTTAGACATAATAAATAAAGAATAGGAAATATGATATAGGAATTGAACGGGGAAGATTGCACCATGGTTGTCCATGAAATGCTCGCGATCATTCAACCCCTATGCACATGATTCTTTGTAAGAGAGTCATACCATAGATGAAGAATTCCATTTTCATGCCAGCATCCCCATTTTGAAGAGAATGGGCCAGCCTACGATGGGTTGGAGCTACCATCCCGTTTGACACAAAAACGTTTATGAACCACCAAAAGAAAAATTACCAATAATAACCATTTCATGGGGGTAAAAAACAAAAAGTAGCCTTAGAATGTCTCCTTTTCGACAAAGCTTTGCTCTTTTTTTTCTTGATACATGTTTAAATTCCATTGATACCACAAGAAGAAAACATACACCCTGTTTCCGACAAAACTTTGCTCGGTTGAATTGTTTGCGCCGCAATTTCTATCAATATATTAAATAAATGAAAAAAAATCAATAACTTAATAATATGCACGGAAGAAACTTAAAATTTTATTCGACAAAATAATTATATTAACTTATCCAACCATGAAATCCATGAAAATGAGGTGAAATTCTATCCTCATAATAATTCAGATACTTCTATTTAAAAAAAAAAAAGAAAAGAAGTAGATTCAAATTGTCTAGATTAATCAAAATGAGAAAATCACAAGCCAAAGCCAAAAGATATGAACACAAAAAAGTCTATGATCCACCAAAAAGAAAATAAACAATAATAACCATTTCAGGGGGGCGGGGGGGGAGGGAAATTAGCCTGACCTCAGTTCCTCTTGATTTGCTTTTGATTCATGCAAATTCTTGAGCGAAAATTTCCCATTCGCTAGCCGAACAATAATTTTGGACAAAAATTTATGTTACAATGCCAAAAAAGAAAAAAAATAAAATCAATTACCTTCATAATTTAGGAAAAGAGATAGCACGAAAAAAAGCCAAAATCAAATGTTGGGAGAAAAAAGAATAGAGAATGGGAAAGATTACCTTCATAATTCATAATTCGGAAAAAAAAGAGCAAAAAAGTTTGCTTCATATATTGAAGATAACCGAAAAAACTTGGTGAGGAAGCAAATCGTGGAGGGAGTGGTTTCAAGGGAGTTGTGGTAAGTGTTAGAAGATAATTAGTAAGTGATTCTAAGTTATGATTTTTAAAATTTCAAATGAAAAGATTAATTTAACACATAAAAAAAAATTTTAACCAATTTATAATTTTTTAACTAATAAAAAATTTTAAATTCTTAGAAATAAGAATGGAAAACCCAAGGCTTTAAAAAAAAAAAAAGAGATAGCGTAAAAATGTGCGTGTGTGTAGATAAATCCTTAGAGACCTTCCACGCAGTGCTGATTGGACACCTCATGGATGGCTTCCTTTTTCTTCGTTTTTCAAGTGAGATTCTCTTCTTTGTAAAAAAAAAATATATAAAAGGATAATAATAAATATAAAAATATATCAATCAAAACAATAGGAATAGGAATAATATACCTATTCCCCTATTTTTTAGGGTGATTGGCTTCCTTATCCTAGATTATTGAAAAGATAAAATATATAAATTGTTATGAATTTAAGTGTTGGCAACACAGAATTAAAGCAAAGCGACACTCAATATGTTTGGAGAATAATATAAAATTAAGGAAAAAATAAGATAGAATATAGAGAGAGAAAGTAAAACTCAAGAATCAAGACTAAAATTTGTATTTCATTAATGTCATCATATGGCCATATATATAGGCTCATAATATAAGAGTTTATGGAAACCCAAAATTTAATGGGGAAAGAAAATCAAATATGCTTAGGAGTCATATTTTGGGAGTCTAGTTCTCTTCAGGAAACTGATTAATATGAACATCCACGTATTATTTCATAACACTCCCCCTTGGATGTTTATAACATAAAGAATATGCCTCGTTAAAACCTTACTAGATAAAAATCCAGTGAAAAAAAAGCTCTAATGAAGAAAAAATAGTACATTATTCTTTATGTCATTATTACTCCCCCTGATAAGAAAACCCTTTAAGGTTTCTTAACCAATACTTTCCAATCAAATGTTGCTATCAGTAAAGTTTTAGTGAATAGATTTGTCAAACAATCAAATAATCAAATTAATTGCACATCAATATCGCATCTCTTCAGGAGATCATGATTAAAAATATACTTTATCATATCTCTTTAGATATATTCCAAGCTTTATTATCATCCAACAATATAGTTGGAATTCATTCTTAGATGATATCGATTTATCTCGAATACATTAATCATGATCACATATATTCTCAACCAACATCATGAATTTCTATAAGTTGAAGATGTCACTGTTATAATCAACACATGCTTATAAATGCATGATTTATGTGGATCATATAGGTAATGCATACCTTGCATATTCATCTCAACAAGAGTTAAATTTTCTCAATATTCAAGATAAACTATCCCAAGGAGATTCAATAGCAAGCTTAATACCGTCTCAAAATTTTATTGGGTAGAGAAGAACTAGAATAGATATCTACTTGCACGTAGACAAGTGTATTCATGCACTCAATTACAGAATTGTGGTACTTTAAAACCATATAGTTCTTCAATATCCTTCAATAGATATAAAGGATCTCGCATATAATAACCCAATAATAATTGATGTGCTATGTCCATGTGAAACATCTTCAAGATGTTCAATCAAAATAAAATATTGACTTTTCAAAACTTTGATCACAATACGTGCTCCTCTAAATTCTTCAGGAAAAATATCTTAATCATAAAATCTTTTTCTCTTTTGAGGATTTTATTTTTAAAAACAAGAGATCAATTACGCTTCAGGCGTGTATCAAAATCATATAGTTATAGAATTCATATATTTGTCCTGCTGAGACATTTATCCAAATAGGAATATCTATACGTATAATGTTATATTAACTAACTCTACAAGAGTCAGACAAACAATCAATATGCAATATTATGCAAATAAATAATATTTTGAACTTCCAGTTCATTAATGCTTGTGCATAGATCAAGATAATAAAAGTCATAAATGATATCCTCTTTTAATTGATGATTTTCTCCCCCTAATGTGGAGAACATTATGCCAATCAATAGATTGTACAATGATGATATCTTCTGATAAAGAAATACATATAGCAAGTATAACTACGTATAGAATTTCTTCATATATGGACATACTTGATCATTCTTTCAATAAAAAATTTACTAAGACAATCTCATTATGTTCTACAGGAACAATTATATGCTTCAAGTATATCGAGTCTATTAGAAACTTCAAATATAAGTACTATTATCAAATGATAACAAAGATAAACACATCTTAAGTGTTATCATACACTATTATATCCACCACTAGAAATATATTTCTTCGTTATCAATGCCAGGTCTTACGAAGAATCATACGCCATAACTCATGGCAAATATTCACTTTTGTAGTTCACATTTTATAAGCAAATATTAATTGCTATCTCTTTGGATTACACTTCAGGTGTATAATTCATATTGGGAATACATGTACACTTCAAGTGTACTTGTGAATAATTTAAACTTTTCATATTTCTCATGCGAACTTTATCATTTCGAGTCTACAGACCTCGATTTGAAAATTCTCAATATATTATGCGCATTAATATCTTTAAAGTCATATACTTGTGCGATTCCAATAGTTCCCAATCATGTTGAGATCGCATCATTTATCACAGTTTTCAGCTACTTGAATTTCTTCTCGAAATAATATATCAATGATGTTTGGAGAAAAATTCTGCTGAAATTTAAATCTCCTCAACTTAACATATATGACAATCTTAAGCTTTTGCTCCAGTGAGGAGTTTGTATCTTTGAAACCGACTTATCTACCACATTTCAGTTGTGTCTCAAATTTATTTGTAGTGGTAGATTATCCTTTAGGAATATCAAATAGGAGCATTCTTTGCTGGATGTTGGTCAATTAATATACATGGCTATATAAATTATCCTTTGAACTTCTGGTTCAAGGTATCTTCTATGAAGATCAAAATAGAAATCAAGATGAGACATATACTAATATCTTTATCCAGCCTCATACTTTCTCCTCTTTATGTTGGGACAACATATTCAAAATTAACAAAATATTAATCTCTCCCTTCAGATTCGCTCCCAATATATTTAATAATTTCTTTGAGAACCCATCTCATTACATTTGTGGTGGAGCAACATACATAGTGCATTTCTAAATTTTAGGATGGGAAATATTTAGTTTCTGACCACAAACCAACTACTATGAGGAGAATTACAATGTGTTAGAAAAATACGAAATAAGTGTTAATATATCACAGTCATGAATATTCTACAGGATATTCAATATTTATCTCACTACAACCAGTATTATTAGGACAAATTATGTCTTTGAGAGAATGTTAAAACATGAGCTCATTATCAATGAATTGTGCAAACTATAAGTTGCAAAAACAACAATATAAATATGACTATTTGTTGATCAACTAATAATTTCTCCATATTCATCCCAAAATAACACATTCAATCGCAAGTAATACTGGTAGCTTTTAAATAAAACAAGCAGTACATATAAATTCGCCATATTAAGAAACTTCTGGTTCCATAATAAATTCATAATCATTCTTCGTAGTTTAATGATTCGGGATGGTCCAACCGGTCATGCCAACTAATAAATTATTTATCAGTAAACTTCAAGTTTACTCATTTTTGCATCTCAAATTCATAATTCTATGCAATATAAATCAAGAGAGATAAATAGTGGTATCTATAATTGACATATATTTCATGTCATAATGGTAATGCGTATGCCTCAAAAGTTCATTCATCTAATGTATTACAATCATTGACCATTAGGTGATAATCTGGTAGTTTTTTTGGAGCTTTTAATCAATTAACTTTTCGATAGTTATTTGATGAATTAGTTCTTCAGGAACCTTACACTACCATTTATACTTTGGATATATATTTTAAATTTTGTCCAAATAAACACAAATATTGTTTAGAGAAATTGTATCTTCACCATTCTTGATCAAAATAAACTAAAATAATATGTAAATACTAGAATATAATATTTAAAAATTTTCAATAATAATCACAAAATGATAAAATAGAAAAGTAACAATTCGATAATTTAAAATTTTGATTAACATTCAAAATGCTAAAAATTTTTTTTGGATATTCAAAAGAATTGGCTATATTCACATGTACCATATCAATATTATCGACACAAGCATCATTACTATCAGTGGCATGATTTAGGGAAGTAAAGCAATATCAATAATTAATAGATATTCATAACATGCTTGACATACTACAGGTGCGTGACAAACTTTCATATTACATAAATAACATGTTAGATTTATTACTTTTTCTTTTTTCCTTCTCATTATTTTCTCACTTCTGATGAGTATCTATTCACTGGGGATTTAATGAGTCATTCTTATAGTATAAGAACAAAGTATATTTCTACTAGTCGTGACCAAAGTCTCGTACATAAATATATTATAATTTTTAATGTTATTCACTTCAGGGAATGGCATAAAAATATTTGGTCGAGCGTCAAAATATTTTATCTAGGACTCATTTAGTCTCAGAAGATATAAATTCAAAATACTTCTAAAAAACTTTTTTTAGATATTACTACTACAGGAGCATGCTAGAAATATGAGAAAGGAATAATCTTTTATCCATCACATTACTAGTGATATTTCTCCTTATAACTTTAATTGAGGAGAAATTCTAAATGCAATAAAATTTTGCATACTGATAGACATACAATCTTTTAGGCACACTTATAACAAATCATAACTAGCATTTATATAACAATCATCTTTTGGTGATTGTATATTTTATTCACAGTTTGCTAACAATCAAGTGGCTTTGACTCTTTGTACTTCTTAAATGGTATCTTCAGGACCCACAATATCCAAATACATATATTCTAATCGCCATGATTATATGGATTATTCTTACCATATCCGCGTCTATGTCCACGGCTTCGACCATGACTATGGCCTCTTCCAAGGCCATAACCATTGGTTCTAATGCATTCACTCATGGATTTAAAGTAAATTTTACTTTGGGTAGAATGACCATCTTCTGGTGGTCAAATCTTTCTTTTAGATCTTTTCACAAAATAAGTGGATCTTTTACGATAAGATATTCAACCTTTAGATCCTCATGAAAATTATGGCGGAGAAAAATAATGACTTTTATGTGATTTTGAGATGATGATGCATTATTTTCAACAATGGTGTCTGCCAGACCCATTACATCTCGATAAATTTGATCATCTAGTATCTATGACATATAATTCTCTCTATAAGTATCAAAAGTTAAAAAAAAAGAGTTTTGAAAGGTTTTTCATGGGAATTTAAAGATAGAAAAAATACCTCTTTTTTTTTCTCTTGATTAAACTTTCAACTTCGGTAGTATAGACTCGTATTGATAACGTGTTATGAATTTAAGTGTTGGCAACACAGAATTAAAACAAAGCATTACTCAATATGTTTGGAGAATAATATAAAACTAAGGAAAAGAGAAGATAGAATATAGAGAGAGAAAGTAGAACTCAAGAATCAAAACCAAAATCTGTATTTCATTAATGTCATCATATGGCCCTATATATAGGCTCATAATATAAGAGTTTATGGAAACCCAAAATTTAATGGGGAAAGAAAATTAAATCTGCTTAGGAGTCATATTTTGAGAGTCCAGTTCTCTTCAGGAAACTGATTAATATGAACATCAACGTATTATTTCATAACATAGATGAAGTTTTAGGCTAATATAAAAATTTTTATGGGAATTGTTAAACATAGAACGATTTTATCAATACATATTTTTTTTTACGATTTTAATCTTTAACAGTTTTTATTTCTTTTTTAAAAAATTAGTGCAATGTGTTGGCACGCCACCAAGGGTGCAAGTGAAGCATCCAGACTGGGCATCATCCCCATAGGGTGTGCCCCAGTTGGGCGCTTCCAACACCCCAAAAATTTTGTTTTTTTTTTCTTTTCTTTTTTTGTTTTATTTTTAAAAGTAATATTATTTTATTTGTTAATAAATATTATTTTATTAATTGTTTTTGTAGTTATTAATTTTAAGTTTTAAAATCTATATTAGAATTTTAGAATTATAATCTAATTACAATAATTAAAATTTTAATTACAATCATTAAAGATTAGTTAGTAAGATTAATAGACTATTGATATTTGTCACCTACTAAAGTGGAATAAATAAAATTAATAATATATTAATAATATAAAATAAAAAAAAATTATAAAAAATAAAAGGTAGCCATCTAATAATTGTAAATTAAAAGAATGCAAAAAACATATTAAGTAAGATAAAAAATTAAAAATTAAAAATTAATAAAATTTTTTTAAAAAAAAGTAAAAGGAATGGGGTTGTTCTTGGCTTCCAACTTTGGCGCCAGCCGCCACTTTGAGGCACGCCAGATTTTGGCACTCTTATTTTTTAAAAAAAAATTAAATATGTATTTGAAGAATAAAAATATAAATATTAAGAAAAATTATCTTGTATAAGTAAAATTATTATGTATTTAATATTTATAACATTTTATTCATATTGAATTCAATAATATCACTTACCAGTGAGTTTTATATTAACACTATTTGCAGTGAGGCAGGAAAAAAAAAAAGAAAAGGAAGATTATGTCCTCCCATAGCACCGTGAGGCATTGTGGTAGAGGATGTGTGTAAAATTGAGGTATTAAAATGACGAGCATATTCCTTTTTGGTATGGTCATTTTTCTTTATCATTATATTTTTCATGTTTAGTCTTATTTTATCAAGAGCAAAATCTCAATATATGTTCGTATTTTCTTTTATCTTACTTTATTTAAATCTATTTATCTTTTGTTTTTGGCAACAGAAAGATGCTATTTATATAGATGAAGAATGCAGAAACAATATTGATAAGAGAAGAAGTATTATTGATAAGAGAAGTAGCATTTGCAAATTTGAGAATCTTGACAATTGAAGGTTCAAGAACTCTGTCAGAGTAAGAAGATTCCAAGGGATCGTGAATTAGATGATTAGTCTCATATTAAATTATTTATGAGAAGAGAAATTTTACTTTGTCCTTTGCTATACACAACAGAAGCTCTGTAAGACATACCGTCCCAATATTAGAAGGAAAATAATAGTAGGAAAATATGAAAATTGGGGTTTAAAGCACAACCCCGAATTTTCTTTTAGCTTTTTTATCCATCTCTATTGGTTCTTTCTTTAATTATTCGATAACTTTATTAATAGTACATTTTATTTATTGTCACAATAAAACTTAGAATATTCTTTGAAAAGAAAAAATAAAGTATGATGTGCTTCTTGAAGTCATAAAAGATTTAAAAGAAGGAAGTTTGAAATCTCTTTTCATTTATTTGCTCTCAAGTTTCCTCAATATTATAAGTTAGCTTAAATATTGTAAACAATTAACTTTCATATGTAATTCTGCAAAATTGACTTATATAATATTATTATGTTCGAAAATATATTTCTAAGTTTCAATACCCTTTTACTAAAGTAATGTGAAAATAAAAAGATGTTAGATATTCAAATTCAAGATTATAACATTAATGACCATGTTCTAAAAATACTAGCATAGAACTCGTACTTTGTACGGTACATACATTATTTTCTAAATAAATAAGTATATAATAAAAATAAATTTTTAAAAAGAAAATTTTATTCTAAATATCATTAAAAAATATATTTAATAGCACGACTATGAGTAAACTTATTTCTTTTAGTGACAGAGTCAATTTTTTATTTAAAAAAATTACCATAAAGAAAAATTAATATGGGTTATTATATAACTAGTTATTAGAGTTATTACAAAAATATGAATCAAATTTATGCATTTAATTAAAAAACTATGCACTAATAGTTAATCATAAGTAAATTAAGATGAAAAGAAAAAAAAAGAAATAAAAAATATATTGTAAGTTGTATTTTTTTATATCTTTAAAGTAAATTAACTTTACGACATGCTATTTCAATTATTCTGTCGTATTCACCTCCTACTCTCATTATATGTAAGAAAAAAGAGAATTCATTTTAATGTAATTATTTATTTTGACTCTTCAAAAAAAATAGAATATATTTGTAATAAAATCATTGTAAAAATTAAAATTTCTCTCCCCTTACTTGTCTCTCTCCATTCCTAAAAAATAAATAACATAAAAATAAAAAATATTATTATTTTATATTAAAAACCTCAAAGAAAGATTTTTCTAAAATGAAAAGATTCTTTGGACATTACTCAATTTTTTTTCAAAAGAATCGTGTTCTTAATCAATCACAAAGAAGCTATAGTGTTAATGTACTTTACAAAATTGTTTGTTTCTTTTATATTTACTTGGTAAAAAGAAAAAAATAAAAAAATAAAAAACATCGACTATTACATTTATGTCTAATGAACTGCAAAGTTATACATATTCTGGTACAAAATATTTTAATAGGCAATTAGATACTTTTATCCTTAAAACTTAACAAATGAATGATCAATTAGATAGTAATAGATATTGATCTAATTGGTGTTATAGATGCTAAGAACTAAATAAATAAATATTTATGAAGTCATTTATTCAAATAAACAAAAAAAAAATTGAATCTTCAAAACCTATCAAAGAAAATAAAAACTCAATAATTTTCTATTAAAACAACTAAAAATATAAAATAGAATATATCATTCAATCAAAATAAAAAAATGAAAAGGTATGAAAGATGATAAGCATTTTTTAGAAGAAAATTTTTAATTTACAATAATAATAATAATGAGTCTTCTATTGATAAAGACTCTTCCTTAGAAGTAGTATATTTTCTGCATGTTTTCATGTAATCAAGATTAGTCCATAAATTGAAAGTTTTAACAGAGGATCTTCAGAAGGCAATAGGATAATTTTGTTCATATTTTTAGAAATTTGATTTGTAATTCATATTACATATAAAAGAATATATTTTATTCTCTTAACTTTTATTATTTTTAAAATATCTATTTTAAATTATATATTTTAATCAAAATTAAAATAAGACTGTGCAAATGCAGAGGGGCTATTGCTACTTGCAAGTAGTATTGTTTGGAATTCAAATTCTCATTTGAACTTTACCCACAGGGCACTTGGCGAATTGCAAATTCTGATGAACTGACAATTTTTTCATTTTTCCTCTGGTACACAGGGAGAGGTAACAGGGAACAAACCTATACTTATAAAGTATTAAAGTGTATGTGGAGCAACTCTATTATCCTCTTAGTGCATTTTTTGTACCATATTAAGTTGAAAATGAAGGTTGTTCAAAGCTTGAGCATATTTATAGTTATAAAATTAAAAGTAACAAACAGATTTTAATTTTCTTAAAGGTGAAAAAATTAGTATAAATTCACAAAACATTAAAGAATAATGATAAAATTTAAAAAATATGTAATAAAAAAGAATAAGAAGTACCTTTTATATTAAACGGCCAATAATTTTGACCAGAGAAAAAAAAAACCCCTTTTCCGTTGCCGACAGCAATTCTCACCTGGCAAGAGAAAGTGAGTTATGAGATGAGGCAACCCCACGCCCTCCTCGAACAGTTATCATGAGCTGGGGATTTGGTCACATTATTGTTCACCAACTACGGCGGAATCCATTTAATTGCACATGCCGCAACAAAATTTTGAATCGTGTGTCTTATCCATGCACATGATTTCTGACACATTTTCTAATTTTGTCTCAAAAAATTATTTTTATTATTTCAAACAGTAAATGTCGCTTACCACCTTTGTACTTTAGAATGTGTCAATTTGACCGAGGAGGCTATGGTGCCGAGAGGTGCTTTTCTTCAATACTAGCTCAATTGTTAAATTGACAATTTTTTTTATTTAACAATTGAGACATATCAAGACCCAAAAAAAAAAAAACTCAGATCCTGCCCAAACACTATCACAATTCAAAATTTGAATTTTAAATTCAACTTCCTGTATCAAATATGACCATATATCTATATATACTAAATCTGATTCTCTCTCCCTTCTTTCTTTCTTCTTTGACTTTTTTTTTTGCCATTGTTCTAAATATATATTATAGAAATATTCTACAAACAAGCATAATGACCCGTACGATGCACGAAGATCAAGTACTTTTCTCTTATATTAAATTGTTGATACTTAATGAATTTTAGATCGTTTATCTACTACACATTATTTGTGCAAGATGAGATATTTTATTTGACAGTACTAACATAATTTCAAGATGGCTAATGACATGAAAATTTTAAGATTTTAAGAAAAAGTTTCTATTAAAATAGATAAATTTATAATAAAAGCTTTCTTTTCTCGATTTGATAGATTGTTTATACCAAATGATTGGATAGATTATAACTTTTCTTTTTTTTAGCCATCCCTTAAAAAGTGTACAGAATAAATTTTTAATAACTTATATTGAAAAACCTCAATTTTCTTTTTTAGTTTTGTGGTAGGGAAGGACTGAGAAGGAGGAAGCTCTTTGAGAAGAGAAGTACAAATAATTCTTTTTCATGTAAAATAAATTTTAAATTTGAATTAGAACGGTACATTTCGTTTCCCAAATATTTCTTCCTCTCTCCTTCCTTTGTCTCCTTCCCCACTCTCCTCCCAAAAAAAAAAAAAAGAAAGGAAAAGTGATATAAAATCCATAGCTTTGATACTTTATATTAACATTTTCAAATATTTTTGTTTAAGAGAAAAATATGTGTTTGTTAGATTTTTTTTAAAAAAAAAAACTGAACTCCAAACTTTTATTCACTAAATAGATGCTTTTGTTAGCTATAACTATTATCAGATAATTTTTTGTAAAATATGCCCTCCATTATCTTTGAAAATTCTAGAAAAAATAAAAAAAAATGTTGTGAATTTAAGTGTTGGCAACGCAGAATTAAAGCAAAAGCGTTACTCAATATGTTTGGAGAATAATATAAAACTAAAGAAAAGAAAAGATAGAATAGAGAGAGAGAAAGTAGAACTCAAGAAACAAGACTAAAATCTGTATATTATTAATGTCATCATATGGCCCTATATATAGGCTCATAATACAAGAGTTTATGGAAATCCAAAATCTAATGGGGAAAGGAAATCAAATCTGATTAGGAGTCATATTTTGGGAGTTCAGTTCTCTTCAGGAAACTGATTAATATGAACATCCACATATTATTTCATAACACTCCCCCTTGGATGTTCATAACATAAAGAATATGCCTCGTTAAAACCTTACTAGATAAAAACCCAGTAGGAAAAAAACTCTAGTGGAGGAAAAAAAGTACATTATTCTTTATGTCTTTATTACTCCCCCTGATAAGAAAATCTTTTAAGGTTTCTTAACCGATGCTTTCCAATCAAATGTTGCTATCGGTAAAGTCTTAGTGAATAGATTTGTCAAATAATCAAATGATCAAATTAATTGCACATCAATATCACATCTCTTCTGGAGATCGTGATTAAAAATATACTTTATCATATCTCCTTAGATATATTTCAAACTTTATTATCAACCAACAATATAGTTGGAATTTCTCCTTAGAGGATATAGATTTATCTCGAATACATTAATCATGATCAAATATATTCTCAACCAATATCATGAATTTCTATTTCTCCAACATGAGTTGAAGATGTGGCTGTTATAATCAACACATGCCTATAAATGTATAGTTTATGTGGATCATATAGGTAACTTATACATTGCATATCTATCTCAACAGGAGTTAGTTTTTCTCAATATTCGAGATAAGTTATCTCAAGGAGATGTCAATAGGCAAGGTTAATGCCATCTCAAAATTCATTGGGTAGAGAAGAACTAGAATAGATATATGCTTGTATGCAAACAAGTGTATTTATGCTCTAAATTGCAGAGTTATGGTACTTCAAGACCAAAGAGTTCTTCAATATCCTTTAATAGATATAAAAGATCTCACATATAATAATCTAATAACTATTGATGTGCTATGTCCATGTGAAACATCTTCAGGATGTTCAATCAAAATAAAATATTGACTTTTCAAAACGTTGATCATAATACTTGCTCCTCTAAATTCTTCAAAAAAAAATATCTTGATCATCAAATCCTTTTCTCTTTTGAGGATTTTATTTTTAAAAACAAGAGATCAATCACGCTTCAGGCGTGTATCAAAATCATATAACTATAGGATTCATATATTTGTCCTGCTGGGACATTTATCCAAATAGGAATATCTATAAGTAGAATGTTATATTAACTAACTCTACAGGAGTCAGACAAACAATCAATATGCAATTTTATGCAAATGAATAATATTTTAAACTTCTAGTTCAATAATACTTGTGCATAGATCAAGATAATAAAAGTCATAAATGATATCCTCTTTAATTGAAGTTTTTCTCCCCCTAATGTGGAGAACACTATGTCAATCAATAGATTGTACAATGAGGATATATTCTGATAAAGAAATACATATAGCAAGTATAGCTACGTATAGAATTTCTTTATATATGGACATATTCAATCATTCTTTCAATAAAAATTTACTAAGATAATCTCATTTTGTTCTACAGGAACAATTATATGCTTCAAACATATCGAGTCCATCAGGGACTTCAAATATAAATACTATTATCAAATGATAACAAATATAAACACATATTAAGTGTTATCATGCACTATTATATCCACCACTATAATTATATTTCTTCGTTATCAGTGCCAGGTTTTACGAAGAATCATACGCCATAACTCATGACAATATTAACTTTTGTGGTTCGCATTTTATAAGCAAATATTAATTGCTATCTCTTTGAATTACACTTCAAGTGTATAATTCCTGTTGGGAATACATGTACATTTCAAGTGTACTTGTGAATAATTTAAACTTTTCATATTTCTCATGCAAACTTTATCATTTCGAGTCTGAAGACTTCGATTTGAAAATCCTCAACATATTATGCGCATTAATATCTTTAAAGTTATATACTTGTGCGATTCCAATAGTTCCCAATCATGTTGAGATCTCATCATTTATCATAGTTTTTAGGTACCTGAATTTTTTCTGAAAATAATTTATCAATCATGTTTTGGAAGAAAAATTCTGCTGGAATTTAATTCTCCTCGATTTAACATATATGACAATCTTAAGCCTTTGCTCCAGTGAGGAGTTTGTATCTTTTGGAACTGACTTATCTACCACATTTCAGTTGTGTCTCAAATTTATTTGTAGTGGTAGATTATCCTTCAGTGATATAAAATAGAAGCATTCTTTGCTGGATGTTGGTCAATTAATATACCTGACTATATAAATTATCCTTTGAACTTCTGGTTCAAGGTATCTTCCTTTGAACTTCTGGTTCAAGGTATCTTCTATGAGGATCAAAATAGAAGATCAAGATGAGACACATACTAATATCTTTGTCCAGCCTCATAATTTCTCCTCTTTATGTTGGGCTAACATATTCAAAATTAACAAAATACGAATCTCTCCATTGAGATTTGCTCCCAACATATTTAATAATCTGTTTGAGAACCCATCTCATTACCTTTATGGTGGAGCAACATACATAGTGCATCTCTAAATTTAAGATGAGAAATATTTGGTTTCTGATCACAAATCAACTACTATGAGGAGAATTACAATGTGTTGGCAAAATACGAAATAAGTGCTAATATATCACCGTCATAAACATTCTGCAGGATGTTCAATATTTATCTCAATACAACCAGTATTATTAGGACAAATTATGTCTTTGAGAGAATCTTAAAACATGAGCTCATTATCAATGAATTTTGCAAACTACAGGTTACAAAAACAATATTCATAAGACTATTTGTTGATGCATCAACTAATAATTTTTCATATTCATCCCAAAATAACACATTCAATCCCAAGTAATACTAGCAACTTTTAAATAAAACAAGTAGCACATATAAATTCGTCATATTAGGAAATTTTTGATTCCATAATAAATTCATAATCATTCTTCGTATTTTAATGATCCGGGATGGTCCAACCGGTCATGCCAACTAATAAATTATTTATCAGTAAACTTCAAGTTTACTCAATATTGCATCTCAATTTTATAATTCTATGCAATATAAATCAGGAGAGATAAATAGTGGTATCTATAATTGACGTATATTTTATGTCATAATAGTAATGCATATGCCTCAAAAGTTCATTCATCCAATATCTCGATATACTGATAATATAATCAATGCTCAAAAAGTTTTACGAGACTATATGGAGAATGATGTATTACAATCATTGACCATTAGGTGAAGATCTGGTAGCTCTTCTAGAGCTTTTAATTAATTAACTCTTCTAGAGTTATTTGATCAATTAGTTCTTCAAGAACCTTGGCATTATCATTTATACTTTGGACATATATTTTAAATTTTGTCCAAATAAACTACAAATATTGTTTAGACAAATTGTATCTTCACCATTCTTGATCCAAAATAAACTAAAATAATATAGGAAAGTAGCAATTCGATAATTTAAAAATTTTGATTAACATTCAAAATGCTAAAAACTCTTTCTGAATATTCAAAAGAACTGGCTAGATTTTGTGCCATATCAATATTATCAACACAAGCATCATTACTATCAGTAGCATAATTTAGGGAAATAAAGCAATATCAATAATTAATAGAGATTCATAACATGCTTGACGTACTACAGGTACGTGACAAACTTTCATATTACATCAATAATATGTTAGAATTATTACTTTCCATTTTTCCTTCTCATCATTTTCTCACTTCTGGTGAGTATCCATTCACTGGGGATTTAATGAGTCATTCTTATAGTATAAGAACAAAGTGTATTTCTACTAGTTGTGACCAAAATCTCGTACATAAATACATTATAATTTCTAATGTCATTCACTTCAGGGAATGTCATAAACATATTTGATCGAGCGTCAAAATATTTTATCCATGACTCATTTAGTTTCAGAAGATATAAATTCAAAATACTTCTGAAAAACTTCTTCTCAATATTTCTACTTCAGGAGCATGTTAGAGATATGAGAAAGGAAAATTCTTTTATTCATCACATTACTAGTGATATTTCTCCTTATAACTTTAATTGAGGAGAAATTCTAAAAGTAATAAAAATTTTGCATACTGATAGATAAAAATCTTTTAGGCTCACTTATAACAAATCATAACTAGCATTTATATAACAATCATCTTCTGGTGATTGTATGTTTCGTTCACAATTTGCTAGTAATCAAGTGGCTTTGATGCTTTGTATTTCTTAAGTGGTGTTTTCAGGACCCACAATATCCAGATGCATATATTCTAGTAGCCATGATTATATAGATTATTCTTACCATATCCGCGTCTATGTCGATAGCTTCGACCATGACTATGACCTCTTCCAGGATCATAACCATTGGTTCTAAAGCATTCACTCACAAATTTAAAGTAAAATGTGTTTTTGATAGAATGGCTATCTTCTGGTAGTCAAATCTTTCATTTAGATCCTTCCACAAAAAAAGTGGATCTTTCACAATAAGATATTCCGCCTTTAGATCCTCATAGAAATTATGGCGGTGAAAAATCATGGCTTTTATATGATTTTAAGATAGTGTCTAATGGGTATTTTAAGACCCATTATATCTCAATAAATTTGAGCATCTAATGTTTATGACATATAATTATTTCTATAAATATCAAGAGTAAAAAAAAAAGTTTTGAAAAGTTTGTCATGGGAATTCAAAGGTAGAAAAAATACCTCTTTTTCTCTTGATTAAACTCTCAACTTTGGTGGCAGAGATTCGTGCTGATAACGTGTTGTGAATTTAAGTGTTGGCAACGCAGAATTAAAGCAAAAGCGTTACTCAATATGTTTGGAGAATAATATAAAACTAAAGAAAAGAAAAGATAGAATATAGAGAGAGAAAGTAGAACTCAAGAAACAAGACTAAAATTTGTATATTATTAATGTCATCATATGGCCCTATATATAGGCTCATAACACAAGAGTTTATGGAAATCCAAAATCTAATGGGGAAAGGAAATCAAATCTGATTAGGAGTCATATTTTGGGAGTTCAGTTCTCTTCAGGAAACTGATTAATATGAACATCCACATATTATTTCATAACACTCCCCCTTGGATGTTCATAACATAAAGAATATGTCTCGTTAAAACCTTACTAGATAAAAACCCAGTAGGAAAAAAACTCTAGTGGAGGAAAAAAAGTACATTATTCTTTATGTCTTTATTACTCCCCCTGATAAAAAAATCTTTTAAGGTTTCTTAACCGATGCTTTCCAATCAAATGTTGCTATCGGTAAAGTCTTAGTGAATAGATTTGTCAAATAATCAAATGATCAAATTAATTGCACATCAATATCACATCTCTTCTGGAGATCGTGATTAAAAATATACTTTATCATATCTCCTTAGATATATTTCAAACTTTATTATCAACCAACAATATAGTTGGAATTTCTCCTTAGAGGATATAGATTTATCTCGAATACATTAATCATGATCAAATATATTCTCAACCAATATCATGAATTTCTATTTCTCCAACATGAGTTAAAGATGTGGCTGTTATAATCAACACATGCCTATAAATGCATAGTTTATGTGGATCATATAGGTAACTTATACATTGCATATCTATCTCAACAGGAGTTAGTTTTTCTCAATATTCGAGATAAGTTATCTCAAGGAGATGTCAATAGGCAAGGTTAATGCCATCTCAAAATTCATTGGCAACGCAGAACTAGAAAAAATAAAAAAAAAATGTTGTGAATTTAAGTGTTGGCAACGCAGAATTAAAGCAAAAGCGTTACTCAATATGTTTGGAGAATAATATAAAACTAAAGAAAAAAAAAGATAGAATATAGAGAGAGAAAGTAGAACTCAAGAAACAAGACTAAAATCTATATATTATTAATGTCATCATATGGTCCTATATATAGGCTCATAATACAAGAGTTTATAGAAATCCAAAATCTAATGGGGAAAGGAAATCAAATCTGATTAGGAGTCATATTTTGGGAGTTCAGTTCTCTTCAGGAAACTGATTAATATGAACATCCACATATTATTTCATAACAAAAAACAATGAAATAAGTCTTCTGTAAAAATCTTTGGAGAATAATTCACTCTTTAATTTATAATGATTTTTTACGTGTCTCTAATTTCTTCTTCTTCCTGTTGGGATGAGACCTCTAACTTGACGTACCTTTGGCTTCTCAAGCTGATTTGCAATGGAATAGTTACCTTTGGAAGTTTTAGGAGAAAAAAGGACAATCTGCTTTGTAGAGGAGATTCTTTTTTCTTCTGCCGATGAAAGCAAACCAAAATTCACATACTCGAATTTTTTTTCTTTTTTTCTTTTCCTAGACATACTTGAATCTCAAGTTCAAATATTTAGGACAAAAAGAAAAAATGATCTCAAATTCAAACCAATCACTTGACTAAAAACAGGGGGAAAAAATGAAACCAATCTCCTATTTATGGTGCGGAGAATATATTTTTTTCTTTTTCCTTTTGGTCGAAAGAGATTTGTTTCGTTCCATTAACTAAAATGTAACTTATAATTTTAAGGGTTATTACCTTTTATATCATTATTTTTCTTTTTTATTTGAATAACTTACATCATTTTTTTTCTCTTTTTGATGAAAAAGCTTACATCATTATTCATAGACCGCAAATCTTGAGATGCTTAAATTGTATATCCCTAACCTTATGCAGAATATTATTAACTAAAACCTTCAAAGGTGACAAACTGATTTAAGTATAAAGAATAACTATATTTTTATAGGACCATATTTCTCCGATAAACTCTACTATAGGATGAAGAATAGGACAAATAGGACAAAGAGGCTGTTGACTACAAAAAACAAACATATGATCCAGTAATAGTTGGGGGAAAAGAATGATAGAAAATAAAAAAAGAAAAATAAAAGAGTGATGTTTTTAACACATGCTTTGGTAATTTACCTGACAGTTGCTATTAAAGAAAAGCCTTTTTTACTCCCAATTATTTTAATTTTCAATCTGCCTGTAAAAAGAATGATAGTTTTAGCACATGCAAAAAACGAAACATTTCACTATATGACCATATTTCTGGTGCAGAATATTATATTTTATGTCTAATGTACTGCAAAGTTATGCATATTCTGGTGCAGAATATTTTAATAGGCATTTAGACACTTTTATGCTTAAAACTTAGCAAATGAAGGATCAAATTAGAAAGTAATAGATATTGAATTAATTGGTGTAATAAATACCAAGAACTAAATAGATAAATATTTCTTAAGTAATCTCCTCAAACAAATGGAAAAAAAAACTTGAATCTTCAAAACCTATCAAAGAAAATAAAAACTCAATAATTTTCTATTAAATAACTAAAAATATAAAATAAATTATATCATTCAATCAAAATAAAAAATGCATGAAAGATATAAAAAGAGAAAACATCAATGATGTTAAAAATAAAACTAAAAAATAAAAGAAACTGATAAAAAGAGGTCAAAGGAATAACTATATATGAAAGTCATGTACAATTTGCAGACTTGTTGATAATCAGAAAATTCTAAAAGTTTCAAGAAAATATATTTTATTCTCAAAAGAGATTACACGGACTCATATTAAATAAAAAAATATAAATTAAAATTTAAAAGAAAAGTGCATACATCTCATTTTGAAGATTTAACAGAAGAAGTATCTAAAACATATTTTAAAATTTTAAAAATAATAAAACTAAAATACTTATTTGAATAAAAAATTAAAATACTGTAAATATGTCTGATGCACATATCGTGCATAACACTCATGCATTTTTTTAATTTTAAAAGAAAAAGCATGAGACAGCCATTCTATTTTGGCTTATATCCCAAAAGGTTCTCAACAAAAAATAATCTTCTCTAAAAATAAATAATTTCATAAACATCTTACATGTACACAAAAAAGTTTTCAATAAATTAAAGCAAAAGAAATATTTTTAAAAAATAATTAATTTATAAACATCTTTTGAACAAAAAGAGAAGCATTGAGCATTGATATGCTCCTCAAAAAAATCAAATCTATAATATTATTTATCAAATTCAGAGGCCAAATATTAAAGTAAAAGAGAATAAGGAAGATAATAATAGTATCATGTATAAAAAAAAGAATTAAAAAATTATCTCTTTAATTTGAAAAAAGAAGACTCTAGTCAGAGAAAAATAAGAGGATCTGACGATAAAAAACCTTATGAGGAAAAGTTTGTGAAGAAAGAAAAAGTTTGTGGAGAAAGTGATAGTAGATAAAGTTATGTGGGGATAGTGAAAACTTATTAGGAATTTGATTTAAATTAAAATATTTATTTAGGATAAACTAAAGTATTTATATTATTTTATCTCTTAGCTAATGACAACTCTTGTAACTAATAAAAAAATTTAAAATTCTAAAAATTAGAATTGGATATTTGAGTGTTTTGGAAGAGGAGAGAGAGTAAAAGTGTTTTGGTAATATATATATACTAGTAAAAATGCCCGTGCTATGCACGGATACATAATGTTTTATAAAAGAAATGATAATTATTTAGAAATAAATATTAAAATTTAAAATTAATAACATTACAATTGAAATATGCTTGTATTTTTTTTTATTTTTACCTTAGTGAGATAGAAATTTTATAGCACTTAATTCTTGATATTTAAATTTATTAAAGAAAATATTAATTTTTGAAGAAAAAAGTTATCAAAGCTCAAAATGGTATGCTTAAAATTTTGTATTTATTTTTGTTAATATTTGATTACATAAAATTTATTTTAGACTATTATCTAAATTCCAAGTTACTAAATCTTTAAAGATCATTTGATAGATCAGAAATCCTTATCATTTTCTTTCTTAAGTAGGTTTGAAAGTTTTGAAAAGTAATTATACAAGACCTTTACAAAAATTGCATTCTTGCAGGGATGACCTTGTTCCCAATACCTAATAGAAGATAAGTAAAACAACATTAAGCATAATTACTAAAAGGCAATGCTTATGGATACTAAATAATTTAATAGCTAAAATTGACCACCAATAAAAGTTTTTCATTATGTCAAAAATATATTGCAAAAAGATTATATCAGAATGAAGTTCGTCTAGGCTAGCTAATCTTTAGACTCTAGGATGACTATGATCTGTGTGATTTAGAGTCTAACTATCAAATTAAATCGTTTTCTAAAAATCTTCATTTTAGATGCATCTATGGTATTATTGAAAGATTCTAAATTACAAATATATATACTCTTTTATTTTAAAAAAAAACACACACACACACATATAAATTCATACAAAAGAGGGAATGGTTCAAAGTGTTCACAGGTTGGATAAAATGAACAATAATATGTAGGTATTCTTCCCAATATCCTCCATAAGAAATAGCAAATAAAATAAAGATAATATTTATGAGCAATACACAAATGCTCTAATCTTTTTTTAAAAAAGTAGTGCTTAAATGCTGTGACATACTATATTATTCCTTCCAAAAAAGAATATGTTACGGTAATATTTAGAAAGATAATTAATTACAAAACGGCTGAGCCGATAACTTTCAAATTTTCGTAATCTAAGGATTATGTTTTCCTTCTATCCAAAAGGGCTTGGAACACATAAGATATATACTCTGATTTACTACGCATGTAGCACTTACTTTTCCAATTGACAATATCCATGGATCAGTTGAAAAATCGAAATAAAAGAAGAAAATGAGACAACAAAGACATAAAGAACTATAAAAAGGAAAAGGAGTGCCACATAATGTAACTTAATTTTAATTGAAGATTTTATTTAATTTTTTTATTTTCTCCTATTGGGACTTCTTTTCTACTATTAAGCATGGAAATTCCATGGTGAAGCCACTACATCCATAATATTATTCCCCAAGTCAATAGGTCAAAACATAAGGCATAAATTGCTTCTCTAAGTATAAAAAGAGCTTTCTCAAAAGGAAAAAAATAAATTTATATTTTTAGTTCATATCCCAAGCAACTCAAAAAAAAATCCGTCAGTGAACATAAAAGACAAAGAGGAAGAATCTAGATACGAAACCTCTGAAGATTTTGAACACTTAAAAAAAGTTTTTTAAAAATTTCTTTTTGGAAGGAAAAAGTCAAGAAAGAAGGACTATGAAGAAATGTTTAGAAAGCAAACTTGTGACCGTAGGGTTCCTATTCCAAGGTTTCCCTAAGCTCTTTGCTACTTTCTAACAGTAAGTAAATCTTGTTATTTGCTTACAGTATACATAGAGTTCCTATATGATCAAGTTTGAAGTTAGAAAAAAAGATAAAATTAATAAAATAGACAAATGATTCAAAAGGAGATGATAAAAAAATTCTCACTTTGGGCTTGAATAAGATGCTCTTAGAGATTTGCCTTTAAAATCCTGAAAATTTTTGAAATTTTAGTAGCATAACAATTAGAAACAAAAATCACATAATTCAATAAAAAGGACTAAAAATTAAAACCCTAATAAGAAAAAAAATCAAAGAAAAGAAAATTATAAGTCATCATTGGCATTTGAAGTAGGCAAACTAATTTATGGAAGCATGGTACCCATTCTTGATAGCAAAAATTTGAGAATGATGCTACTGGTATGTGAAAATTTCTCTTCATGTCTTTCGTCCAGCAAATTTTCTGCAATACTTTCTCCAGTCTTACACTTGTACTTATTCAACAACTCCATAGGGAATAGTGTCACAGCATCGAAAAAGAATAGGCGCATAAATCTGCGGACAACAAATCGAATGCTTACCTTTACTTGAATATGAAAAGAGATCTTCAATCACAACATAGAAAAAGAGATATGAGACAGGATGATCACTGTACATAGAAAAAAAAAGATATGTTTGATAATACTTGTTGAAGAGAGTTGAGATTTTTACTTTAACTAATAAACTGATAAAAGATAATGGGTAAATGGTAGATACATCTTAATAATAGGTAAGTTGTTTCGAAAAATTAACTTTTAATTAATTTATTAGACAAAAAATCTATAGAACCAATAAAATTTTTTTAAATTAATTAAAAAACTCAAAATTTTATAAAATAGGATTGTAGTCTTGAAAGTTTTGAAAAAAGAAAGAGAGTAGAAGTGTTTTAAAAATATATGTATGTATAGATAGATATATTGGTTGATTTTATATGTAATTTTGCTTCATCTAGAGAATTTTTGTATATGCCGGAGAATCATGCACCAACTTTTGCTGCCTAATTTAAACAAATCCCTAATTTTAGTTGATCTCGCTGTTGCAATGTGGATAACATCTCATAAAAAAAATAGGAAATCTAAACTTGAATTCCAAGAGAAAGCCCCACTGAAGTCAAGATTTTATTTTTGATGAAGGCAACTGAAACCCAAATTAAACATAATTAGAAAGATAAGAAAAACAAAAAAACTTTTCTGGTAGCTGAATTGAAAAAAAGCCTAATTTGAATTTGTAAAATTATTGAAATACTCTAATTACTTCCAAGCAAATAAAGGGAAATGCCCTAATTTTCTGTGATGAAGTTGGGGGACCGAATCAGACCCCCAACTTCATCACAGAAAAGGTGAGAAAAAGGAAAGGTCACAAAGATTCTGACCTGCGAATCAATTCTTCAACATTGAAAAGTAAAAATTAATTCAGAATGAAACAAAGAAAGGGAAAACAAAAGTAATATGGATGAGAAAATTTTGTAAAAAAATTAATTAAGAATTAACTTACATATTTATGAAACAGAATAACTCTATATCCTACAAGGAAGCTTAGTGGTGTAGGCATAGACACGAATGAAATAAAAAGCTCATATATATAACCTTTCAAACCCCAATTTACCATCATCCCAGTTTCTTCCATTACCTGTCAAAGAAAAAGGAAGAGACACATTAGTACACATGAAGTAGGCTAAGAAAGGGATAGGAAGCATATCTTATAGTTTTGTATTGGAAGTAGTTGAATCTAAATTAGGGGACTTAAGTTATGTAAATTGAGAGATTTAATGGAAGAAGTGGGGCTAAGAATTGGGGTTTTAAAAGTTTAAAATTGAAAAAAGATATCATCAAATTCTAACAAATAAGAACTTTTTTATCTAATAAAAAATTTAAAATTCTGAAAAATAAGAATGAAGACTCCATGGTTTTTAGAATAAGAGAGAGAGTAAAAGTATTTTATTAATCTATATATAAGTATAGATATAGATATAGATATAGATATATAGATGTATAGATATGTCTTTGACAAAAATAAATTTAATTTTAACTAATTGTAATAATGGATAAGTGGCAAGAGATGTGGAGATGTGATAAGAATTTTAAAAGTTTTAAAATTTAAAAGTTACGATATGAATTTAAATAAATTTAAAAGTCTAAAATCTCTTGGCCAATCAAAATTTTTCTAACTAATTAAAAATTTTAATATTTTAGAAAATGAAAATGGAAGCACAAAGCTTTTATAGGAGCAGAGAGAGTAAAAGTATTTTGGTAATATATATATATATATATATATATATATATATATATATATATATATATATATATATATATATATATATATATATATATATATAATGATAATGAAGTCGAAATTGAAGTTTAAGACTAATTCTAAATTTTGATGAAGATTTGGAGCAATGAGATTTCGGATCAAAAGTTAAAAGATATTGATGTGTCTTTTACATTTATATTGTTGTAGAATATAAGTTTTTATATTTTTAAAATAAGATATGCTTCTAATTTTTTTAATTTTAATTTTTCTTTTTTTTTTGGGTAAATCTAGTTTTTGACCACTTGATTAAGTAGATCCTTTTGAGAGTGGTATTCACAAGTTTAGAAACAAATTAATGATCATGAGAAATGGAGGGATTTAAAATTAAACACAACACCTTCTTTTGGCTAGATTCCAGTTGCGTATGAATTAAAAGTTTGGGTTGATTTCAAAATTTAATAAAATAAGTATTTAGATTCAAAAATTAAATAATTATTTAAGACAATATAAATTGAAAAAATTAATAATTAACTGCTCTGTGTTGATTCTCATAACCTGAAGAAGATTTTGATGGTAAAAGATTTCAGTGTAGATCTTTTTTTTTTTGTTATTTTAAAAATACTTAAATCTACTTTGAATCTCTTTTTTATTTATCTTTTTTAATGTTTTGAACCATAATTTTTAATGGTTTGAAAATTAATTATTTAACAAAAAAATTGTATTAATATATAACATATCTATTCTCTGTCTATGGGTAGAAATCTTCTCCCTCTCTTCATGAGCTCCTTCCTATGGATTCATCGGAACTGTCTAAGGCTCTAATCACTCCCTTCCG
The DNA here is from genome assembly GCA_030512225.1 of Rauvolfia tetraphylla. Taxonomy (NCBI): domain Eukaryota; kingdom Viridiplantae; phylum Streptophyta; class Magnoliopsida; order Gentianales; family Apocynaceae; genus Rauvolfia; species Rauvolfia tetraphylla. The sequence goes on along the minus strand of JAJQKT010000004.1, from coordinate 2,469,383 downwards.
TTCCTGTTTCCGATCCATTCTCTTCTCCTCTATCTACTTATTTCTTTTCCTGTTCTCCTCCGTCCTGTACTCTTCCGTCTGGGTTACTCCTCCTTTTTATCCTTTATTCTCTTCATCTACTTTGACTCTCTTTATGTCTTCAATAACTTCCATATCCTCTCAGGAAGAAGGCTGTCTAAATTTGTCCACTTTTACATAATCAAATCAAGCTATTAAATGCATTTCCTTGTTAGCTAAATTGCTATCTGACAAGTGCATTAACGTGATGGCAAAGTAGCGGTCGACATAGCTTGGAGCCTTGGTGACACAGTTCATATTTCTTTTATTGATCACAACAGCTTTTTGTGTAAATTCATCAATGAAGAAGGTCTCCTGAGAGTTATGAATTCTTGTCGTTGGACTATTAGAGGAGCCCATACGATCTTAAAGCCTTGGCCTCCTTCTGTAACTTTGAGGAAATGGATTTCACCTACTACTATCTTCTGGGCTCAAGTTCCTGGACTTCCACCGGATCGGTTAAATTTGGAAAACGCCCAAAGAGTGGGTAATTACATTGGAAAACTCCTTGGAGTTGATAATTTAGTAGGTAGCAAGACTAGATTTGAAGCAATGCTTAAAAATTTGAGTGGAAATAAACATCGACTCCCTTTTGAAGACTGGTTTCTTCCTAGAACGTGAAGAAGTAGGAAATTTTGGATTCCCTTCCAGTATGAACGTCTGGCGGATTTCTGCTATAGATTTGGTTGCCTGGGACGTGCAGATTCTCGATGTAACAAAGAAATACAGAGAAGAGAATCATTGGCCTTTTTGATCTGAGATATACTTATGGTCCATGGATTAAAGCTGAATATGTCCATATCCCAACCTCGGAGAAAATGAAGAATGGTGCTGAAGAAACTCAAAGGGATGCCTTCAACTCGTTGGTGTTACCTATGTGCCACTCATGGCATCTGAGCTTACTGATTGAACCCTTCCTTACATACGTAAAACACCACAACCTGGCTAGCAGAATATTGAAATTTTTACACCACCCGCCAGAACACCATTGACAGATATTTCAAATTTTTGCCAAATACTGCTCGATCAAAGCTCTCAGCCAAACAGGGATGACAGGTTGGACCCTTTTTTACCCAAGCCCAAAACACAAAACAGATCATCTAAACCTGATAGCCCAGATATGAAACCCATAGCTGTATCCCAAGAACCATCCCCTTCAACCAACCAGCCCACACATGCTCTAGACATCATCCAATGGAATACAAAAATAAACAAAAGATCCAACCCATTCACCGTAGAACCCCATAAACGACAAGAACCCTCTTTCTGATTCCCCTGTCTAGTATTCATCCCACCCAATACTCAGGACCTCCAGTTCTCACAAGTCACAATTTTCAATTCAATTATCCCTTTCAACCCCTCACCCCCCCTGCCTCCATCTTATCTCCCTGGCAAACCCTGAATGAAGACACAACTCTTGAAGCAGAAGAAGTTACTGTTGGCATTCAGAGATTCATACATGTAAAGAACAAAGCTAAAAGACAGAGAAACCCCATTGTCCAAGCTTTGAATGCTGAGAATAGTGTTATACGAATTGAAGAAATGACTGATGAAAACTCCCCAGTTGTCTAAAAGGCCGAGAAGGCGGGCCTCATCGTGGCCCCAACCTCTTAATGGTTGTACTTGCTTGGAACTGCCGTGGGTTCTCTCGATCCAGGGCAGTGAAAGCTTTGAGAGCCTTTCTATGCACTCATCATCCTCCCTTATCTTCTATCTGAATTAAAAATCTCCTCTTTCTCGAAAATCATAAATATTCTTAGGTTTTTAAGTTTTCCTCATTTTAAATTTATTACTGCTAATGGTCTGTCTAGTGGCTTAGCAATTTGTTGGCATAATCAAGTTGACCTCCAAATTATTGTGGAGAATAACCACATAATCAATTGTCTGGTTTTTGGTGATCCCCATAGTACCCCCTACCAATTAACGACTTTTTATGGCCTGACTCAAAATACACGGAAATTTATCTTCTGGAATGGTCTCAAACTAACTGGCGAAGCCTTCCAAGGACCGTGGCTCTTTTTTTGGTGATTTTATAGTTTTTTGCACCATGATGAAAAACAAGGGGGCAAAGCTTTAACTTCTTCAAGTTGTGGGGGTTTTAATGGACCCATGAATGATTTTGGTCTTATTGATTTGGGTTTCAATGGCTTTCCATTTACGTGGAATAGCAAGAGGATTGGTGTGGCCCGCATTCAAATCTGCCTTGACCGTGGAATTGCCAATGCCGCCAGGCGTCTTCTTTTCCCAAAAGCCACTATCACTCATCTGTCTACTGGTTCCTCTGATCATTGTCCGCTTTAGATTAACACAAATCCCCAAACCCTTTCGATTCGAAGTCATGTGGGCTAGGGACCCCTCGTCTAATGATCTTGTTAGGAATAGAACTGTCAATTAGGTCAAGCCGATCCGAGCTCAGTTCGTTCGGCCTGTTTAATTGCGAGTTTGGATTGATTTTTTTCAGTCCGCATACGTTTCGGGCCGAGCTCGGACTGGAGTAGGCTTAATCCATTTTCAGCTCGGCCCGTAAAATATATATAAATAATATATTTATATATATTTATATATATATTTATATATATATATTTTATAATAATAATATTATTATATTATTAAAAAAATTATTATATTATTAAAAATATTTATTTTTTATATAATTTTTTTTAAAAAACCGGGCTCGGGCCGGCTGACAATTTCTCAGTCCGCTGTCAATCGGGCCGAGCTCGGGCTTAGCAAAGCCTGGCTCACCCAACCCGATTGACAGTCCTAATTAGAAATTCCTGGTCCGTCTCTATTCCTAGCATCCCCCGCCCCTCCCCCCCCCACCCTCGCCCCTCTTTAAACTTGCTACTTCTATTAAAGCAACAAAATATGCATTCAAAATTTGGAATAGAAACTCCTTTGGTCATCTTCAGACTCAAGTTAGAAATGGCTAACATGAGATTGAGTTTGTTCAACCCCTTCCACAAAATGAATCCAATGTCTCCAAGGAGAAGAGCCTCCAAGATGATCTGGATACGTTACTTTTGAGGGAGTAGCTAATGTGGTGGAAAAAATCCAAAGCTCAAATGGATGGAGAAGGGCGATGTCAACTCCCACTTCTTTCATCTTACAAGATTCATCAACAGCAAGTATATCCATATTTATTAGCTACTCTCTGCAAATGAGTCTGGTTATCTGATAGAGAGAGAATTGGTACTGCATTTGAAAATGTCTACAATAGTTTGTTCACTTTTTCCGCCCCAAACTTCCCCACTGATCTCCACAATCTCATCACCTCTTGTATCACGGATGAGGAGACTAAACCCTTATTGAGATTCCCAATGCTATATCTGTCAAAAATTTTGTTTGGTCTATGAAAAAGGGCAAAATCTTAGTCCTGTGAGTTGGCTACGGTACAAATTGCTTTTTCATCCGCACATACCGAAAGCCACAATGCCCGTTTGATCGATCAAATATTGATCTAATTGGTCAGAGCACTCAAGGGCAAAAAATCAAATTTTGCCCGCCAAGATCAGTCCTGTCAGTCACATCATGTCATTTTTTTTCCAAATATTGATCAAACAGAAGAAGTCATACTCCTCCCGATTTCCCCTCTCTCTGTCTTGCTTCTTCAATTTTTCTCTCATTCTACCGTCTCAGTGATCTTTTCTCAGTGAGAAATCTCACTATGATGGAAGCATTTAAAATCATGTCTCAGATAAGCTCAATGCTCTTCTTCTCTTGTTCATTGTCTCTTTGTTTTGCAGCTTCTTCGTTTGCCTCACTACTGTCTTTGCTGTGTACCTCGAAGAGATATTGTTTGGCTTGCTATGATTTAGATACCCTATAACGAGCTTCTTTTATGGTGAAGGTTGAATCCGAAGATACAGAAGCACAATTCATGCAGGAAGAAACAACGAGTTTCATGCATCTTAGAAGCTTCAATGAAGAGAATGGTAACTACGCGCAGATGCTAAAACCTTAACTATATAAGCACAATTGTACATCCATTAGTAAATAATTATTCATAGTTATAACGAATAATTAATAATTATTATGCTCTGCCGCAACAAGTATAGAAGAAATGATGAAAATGGAGTTCTCAACTATCATTGATGCTCAAGCATTATACAATAGATATGCCCATCGTACTGGATTCAGAACAAGGATCATGTATGAGAAGAAATGCTCCAAGACAGATAAAGTGTAGTACATGAAGTACGTGCATAACAAGGAGGGATTTCGGTGGGGAAGCAAATTCGACCCCAAGAATAGCAAACCTAATGCTAACCATATTGAGGCAAGACAGATAAGCGAAAGAAGAAGATAGGAGGAGAGAACAGGATGTCGAGCTTTTTACTATAACATCGAGGTTGACAGTGAAAAATGAATTGCGAATATAATCTGGGTAAATTTTAGAATTAAGATGGATTATGGCTTCTTTGGAAATTCCATCAACTTCGACACCACGTATACAACGAATAAAAATTATCATTCTATTAGTGTGTTTAGAATAATTATTCAATCTTTTGTTAAAAATTATCCGTATTGTCCTAAATAATTATTACCTTCCATCTGAATAATTGTTTACACACAATTGTCAATAACTTTTTATGAGTATGATTTCCCTTCCTAGACAGCTTTATTTGTTGGATTCAACCACTAACATCAAGGCTGCATTTTTTGTGCTACCCTCATCTACGATGAAATCACGGAGTCGTTTGTATGGTTGTTCAGGACATTCTTGCGATGTATGTCCTGTAAAGCCCCTAAAAGCATATTCACAGACCAAGATGCTATCATGGCAGCAGCAATTAAATCATTATTGCCTTAGATATTTTATGCGCTCTGTACTTGGAATACAAGGCAAAATGCCTAAAAGAATCTAACGCAGTTGTTTACCCCACAATTTGCTAGCTCTATTACTTAATGTATGATGTTGACGATAAGAAAGAGTTTGGCTTTGTGTGGAATAAGATACTCGAGGAGTGTTTTCCGAATGGTCCCTATAGGTGGTTAGAGAGGATCCATGGATTTTGTCGTCACTGGTCATTGGCATAGGTTAAACAACATTTCATTGTAAGAATGGTGTCCACTCAACTAAGCGAGCCTTGTAACGAGGTAATTTGAGGGTATCTCCAATCATATCACATTAATGTTCAGTTCTTTCGCCATTTTAACCGGATGGTAGAGAGTCGGAGAGAGGCAAAAAAGATCCAAGATTTTCGAGCTAATAATCAGGGAACTAAATAATTATTCAATGTCTTCTACATAATTGTTCTAGTACAAAATCATAATTATGCATATGTCCTTAAATAATTATTCTGACAATATCCAAGTTACCTAATAATAGTTTCATATACAGCCTGTTGGTGAGGTGTGTGGCAGAGCAATATACCTCCAACATGATCGCTGCATTCCAAGAACAGTATCATTGAACATTCGAGTACATTATTCAAGTGTGTAAAATGTGTGACGTCTACAATAGTATGCTTAAATACCGAATGTATAAGTGCAAAGACGATGCTATGACACCGAAGCTAGACGAGCGAATCATACTCGTTGATCCAGGTAAAATGGTTCTAGAATGCTCCTGCCATTTGTTTGAAACACTGGAGATCCTTTGCCGGCATATCCTTAGGTCATGGAGGTGTTCGGCTATCTTGTCATCCCACTATGTTTTGAAAAAGTGGACCAAGAATGTGAAGTATGGCTTCCAATTTTCAAATACTTCGGTTGATGGTAAGCGGCCGACTGAATATGGTGACTACTACCAGATAGGGGTGTGCATTATTTGGAGAAAATTTAAAAACTGAACCGAACCGAAATTTAATTCAGTTTTTGGTTTGGTTTTTTAAAATTTCGGTTTGGAGAAAATTCGGTTTTGCCTCTCCAAATTAAATTTCGGTTTGGTTTCGGTTTAGACCAAGCCAAACCGAAAAACCGAATTTTCTCCAAAATTTCTCCAAATTAATAATTAAGTATAATTAAAAATTAATAATTAATTAAACTAATTCTTAATTAAAGTTATTTTAAATTTTAAAATAATTAATTTTTGTATATTTTCAAAAATATTATTTAAAGACTAATAACTCAAACTAAATTAGATTTTAATTAAGATTATAATTAATATTAGAGTATAATTAATATTATTTTAAAATTTAAATTCTTAATTTTATATATTTCGGTTTTCTTCAAACCGAATTTTCTTCAAACCGAAATATTTCGGTTTGGAGAAAATTCGGTTTGAAGGTAAATTAGGTTTGGTTCGATTTTGAAAAAAAATGAAAAAAACCAAATTTTTTCTAAATAGTAAAACCAATTTTTCTCCAAACCGAACCGATGAACACCCCTACTACCAGATGATCACACATAAAATGGTTATGTTGGCTACAAGTTTGCGCCTGGACGATCACACTTACAATATTATTGACAACGAGTTAGATGAACTGCGTAAGCGAGCTCTGTAGACGCTTGGCAGCAATATTGGGTATGATGGAACCAGCGATGTGTTATTGTCAACAACTGTAAGTTAATATTGATGATTGAAAACTTCAGTATTGGTTGAATTGTGTAAGACAATTATTATTGAATGTATGAAAAATCATTCATATATCTTGTAGAGAATAATTATTATTGAATGTATGAATAATTTTTTGTATATCTTGTAGAGAATAATTATTATTGAATGTATGAATAATTATTTGTATATCATGTAGCGGTTGACCAAGCACAGTCTCCTGATGAAGGCCATCAACCTACAAGGACAATTAAAGCTCAACCGAATGCAAATCGCTCAAGGAAGAGGTTACGGAGCTTGTTGGAAAAGGCCCAACAGAGGAAAAAAGTAGCTATCAAACGGCAACTTTGAAGCCAAAATGCATTGGAATCATTCACAAATGTAGAATAAATACTTGTTCTACCGGATTCGAATTTCATTCCCTTAGCCCTTACACTCTTCAATCAACAAATTTCAGTTTGGTTCTTGTTTTTTATTTTCTTAGACGAGTGTTTTTGGTTTTGAAACTTAATAATTATTATGTGCTATTTGAATAATTATGCACAATCCATAAACTGAATAATTATTATATGCTACTTGAATAAGTATTCACAACCCATCGCTTAAAAACAATTCGTAATTCAAAAACATCATAATCCAAAAACTTGGCCAAACAGAGCAGCGACTGAATTGACAATTATGTCATTTTCAATTTCTTTCCCTTCGTCTGGGGGATAGAGACCGCTTGACTTGCACAATCTGTAGCTTGCATGTTTCCCTTTCACTGTAGGGCAGTGGCCAGGATCTCATTCCGTACACGATTCTAAGGTTGTGATATTAGCCTTGCAACAATCTTGTGCCTAGCTTTGTTTATAAAGTCTTGTTTCAGCCACAACTCGTAGCAATCCTGTGGTATGTGTCCCACCCAGTGCTCCATCATCAAAAACACAAACAGCCCGCAACTACATCCATCCAGCTGCAAAGGTACCCTCGGTACATCCTAGACAAAGGCTTCAAAATCTATATTGGTCTCTCCCCCTCAAATTCTCCACTATGTACTGAAGTACCTTGTTAGGACTTCTCTAATTGACCGATGCACGTCATCAAACACTTCTTCATAGGGCTTACTATTTAAACATAGGAATCTTTTTATACACATGTCAATAGCAAACAGGAAGAAGTGCTCAACTCTAAGAATGGGGAAGAAGTACTGCAGAGGCACAATATAAATAGTTATTTTTTACAGACAATGTGTTGTACATAATTATAGACTTATACATGAATAATTATTATATGAAAGAAAGCATTTAGCAGACAGTGTGTCATACATAATTATGATCTCATACATGAATAATTATTATACGTAATAAAACATTTAACAGGCAGTGTTTTATGCATAATGATGATCTCAGACATGAATAATTATTATACGTATGAAAATATTTAGCAGACAGTGTGTTGTATATAATTATGATCCCATACATGAATAATTATTATATGCATGAAAGCATTTAGTAGCAATTACTAGGGTGCATACATTGGGGACGAATGGTTTATCTAGAGGGAAATATGAAAGTCCATTGATAAGGGCACCAATCGCTTTTATCACGTGTTCAGGACTTTTGGCTGAGCCTATTGCAGCTTCGTTGATAGCACTAGCCTACACAATACGTAGTGAACAATACTCAACTTATGATGGTTTCTAGCAATGGAAACTAATGAAGGAAACAAGTAGATTAAGTGCAAACAATAGATCGAAACAAACCCCTATACTTCAAGTAGAGTAAAACCTTCACACGGTTCTACTGGTGACGCGTTCTCGGTTAAGGAAATGGCCAAAAGCATTAATCGTCGAGTGATACATATACTGATTAGGCCTATTACCTTCCATCTCTATTTGAGTTAAAGGTTGGATTTTATCATCAAGGACTAACAAAGTGCTGCATTGGCGATCAAATGGCAGTTTGAACAATTGTTAACTACCTTTAAAATAATTTTTCAAACTGATCAGAATTAAAACCTATTAAGCAACTTACTCTAATCCATCATGAGGATTTTCCAACAGAACAAAGTCCACAAGGGCCTCTTCATTACTGGCCAAAGAATTTGGATCCCTTTTAGTGATCACATAGAGCGAACCGAGCTTTGAACTGGCCTTGACAAGCCTTGGCGCCTAACAGCCTTTGTATTCCTTCAGCCGCTGGCTCATTCTCCCTTTCAGCATCCCCACTCGTAGAGTCCTAAATAACCAGTTCAATGACAAAAATAGGTTCATTAGGTACTACCTGATCAAACACCTCGCTTTGTTCACCGATAGCTACAAGACAAACAGAATATTCAACAGCATATAATACACTCCTTTCTAAAAGGATATTTGAATAATTGTTATCGAAGTAGTTTGTGAACAACTACCAACCTGCAAATATGGGCTCCGAACTCAACTGATCTCCTTCTTCAACAGGAGCACAAACAGGGATGGTATCTTCCCGATTCTCCAAAATTTGTGTAGGAGGTTTGGTCTCTTCATCTCCTGCAGTTAATGAGCAGTAGGACTTGTCAGCAAAGCAATTGTCACGTGCATAATTATTTACTTTCATTTGGCAAGCCTGAGCTCGGCCTGATTTTTTTCGAGTTGACAAAAATGAGCCCAAGCTCAGCTCACTGGAGCTAGGGCTCTAGCTGGCCCTAATCCAAATTTTTTTTTTGCATAATTTTTATTTTCATTCTATAAAATTTTGTTTGATTTTTTAGAATAATTGATGATATACTTTTAATTAATTATACTATTATTACATATTAAAATAATATTAATATCTTTTTAATGAGATATAATAATAATATTATTGTGTGTATATATATAATAATAAAAACTGGCCAAACTTATCTTGTCCCGAGCTAGGCCCCAACATTATTCGAGCTAAAAAAAATAATCTCGAGCCTGCAATTAAGCGGGTCGAACAAGTCAGGTTCGGGCCAACCCGAGTTAATTGACCGTCCTAATATTAGTAAGAATAATTGTTCATTTTATCAAAGACTGTTCATGTACATCACCCAAAATTCGTCATTAAAGGGCTGGCTTTACTTTATCTTCAAAAACTATTTCGTTTGGTCTCGTCAGGAGCCCATACATTCTCCTAGCATCCCCCTCTATTATCACAAACAATTTATTTTTTCAGTCGAACTACTTCAAAAGTATATGGATGATCGGAGTGTTTATAGTCTCCAGTTAGAGCTCCGTCAGACGATCGAAGCCAGTCTTCGTTAGCGCTCCCAGTCTCTGTTTGTGCTCGCGGTGCCTTCGGAGAGCCCAATTTGCGTTGATGATGTGGGTTCTGCAATGGAACTAGAACCTTGAATCAGAGTCAGTCTTGGTCGATCTGTCTCATTGTTTTTGAAGGTGAAAACTTGCTAAAGCTACTGTTTTTTTGAGTTGCAGAGAGAGTGAGAGAAGAAGATGATGGAACTATAGCTGCACAATTATTTTGATGGATTCTCAAGCCATCATTTGCAGTTTTTTCATTTCCTGATGTGATGATTGAAGGGACGTTATCATTACACATTGCAAATTTGAATTTTTTCTATTTTTTAGATTTTCAGTTTTGATTTTTTGATCGATCGAACAACCATCATGGCTTTCCGCACGTACGAATGAAAAAGCCGTCTGTATCGTAGCCAACTCGTTGGTCCTGATGGCATAAGTCCTAATTTTTACAAAGTTTATTGGTACATTGTTGGTCCTAAGGTTGTGGAGACTGTCCAACTTTTTTTTTGCTAATTGCCGCATTCTAAAGTCTCTAAACCCTACTTTCTTCGCCCTCATCCCTAAAATTAATAAGGCTCACAAAGTGGAGCAATTCCGGCCCACTGCTATTTGTAATATTGTCTATAAAATCATTACAAAACTCCCTTGCCACTGGGCTTAAGCCCCTCCTTAACAAACTACCCATTCCTAATCAACCTTCATTCCTTCAAGAAGCATGCGTGAATTATTTCTTATGAACTCATACATCATTTTAATAAAAAAAAGGGACCTTGGTCTTATGTCTCTTAAAATTGATATGGTTAAGGTTTATGACCATGTGGACTGGCCACTTCTTTTGAATATTCTAAAAAAATATAATTTTTGTGACAGATTTTTATTATTGATTAAGAATTGTATATCAACATCATCTTTTTCACTATTGATCAGTAGCTTTCTCTTTAGTTTCTTTCATCTCGTAAGAGGCATTAGGTCGGAGGATCCAATATCCCTAGCTTTATTCGTACTGTATTTTGATTTGTTGTTTAGACTAATCACTAGAGTTGAATTGGATGGCATTGTTAACGGAGTTAAAATTTATAGATAGAACCCTACAATTTCGCACCTTTTGTTTGCAAATCACCTTACTATTTTTTGTAGAACAATCAAAGATAAAGCTATAAAGGTTAAAAATTTACAGAATCTTTTTTGCTCTTGGTATGAACAACTCATAAATTATGATAAATTCGTGGTGCACTTTAACAAAAACACTCAGGATCATGCAAAGGATGAAGTTTTGGAAACTCTAAGAATGGCAGAATATGAATATAATGGAAAATATTTAGGAACTCCTTTCTACAAGGGCTTCTCAAATGTAATAATTAATCATATTAGCAAAAACAACGTGATAAAAAGCAGACTAGTATTAGATAAATCTTAAACAAAACCTGTAAAGATAAATCATTATGTTGTGGTAATACACTGCCCTGAAAGCAATATTTCGGTGCAATCGTATTGCTGTTTTGCTCCTCAAGGTTAACACAGTTTTCTCTAACACGTGCACTCTTGGTAGAGGATTGGAACTTGCAAACTTCAAATGTCCAGAATAAGAAGAGTAGGAAAACGATAGAACTAGAGAAGAGAAAGAACAATGAAAGATTAGCAGAAAGAGTAGCAGAGAGAAAGTTGATTTTTCTTGTCTCTTTAGCATTTCCCAAAACAGGATATTTACAGGTGAAAACTGGGTGTTAGGGGGAAAATGAAATTAGGTAAGCCATAAATGACAATAAACGGATGAAATGGTTTTGGAATAAAAAGTCTTGCAATAAATAGTAATAAATTATCGGCAATAAATGACCAACAATAAACGAAAATAAACGGTCATCCATTACAATTGCCACTAAATGGCAATAAATGGTCTTCTGTTACAAAGTCGTTACCATTTCCAATAAATGGTCGTCTGTTACAAAGCCGTTACCCTTGCCGATAAATGGTTAACTATTACTGGGAGTAAAATCAGAGGTTACAAGTTGCCATTTTTTCAACAATCCCCCATAGATGGCACACTTGAACAGAAATGAAACAATTCTGGACAAAGGAAGGGATGAAACTTAAACATCAATGTCTTTTGATTGAATTGATGCATAGTGAAATTAGGCAATAACCCAGTCAATAAAGTGAATTAAACTTGAACTTTATTGATTCGAGTTGAGATCCTCACAACACATAACAAACCTTAACGTTTGCAAGTTTCGCGATAAATATACTTAGCGCTATTCAAGGCCATGTGCATACCTCAGGTTCTCATGAGTGTTTCAAAGAAGACTATCTTAGTCTCTCATAGAAGGCAGCCTACCTTCACACCCAAGTATTTGATTACTAAGTAATCATTAAGAGTTGTTTAAACTCAACCTTCGCAAAGAATTCATCAAGTACCTCTTATAGGAACTACCCAAACATATAGGGCTATGAATTCTTTCACAAAAATGGTAGTTATGATTCCATCAAGTCCTTCTTACAAGGACTACCCAAATATGGGCTATGGATTCTTTCACAAAATAGTAGTTCATCAACTCCTTCTCACTAGGACCACCAAAATATGGCCTATGGATTCTCTCACAAAATAGTAGTCCATCAAGTCTTTCTCACTAGGACCACCCAAATATGGGCTATGGATTCATACACTACTATACATTATAGGAATGGAACAAGTAATACAGTATTTAAGAAAATACATGGTTTCGTTTGACTATGAATGGTATCCACTGTATATATCATCAATCCATTGGTTTAAGACCCACTCATCTTGATAATTCAAGTACTACTTTCCTTATTAATCCTTTTGTGATATGATTTGCCAGGTTCCTTTCGGATCTCACGTATTCCAAGAAAATAAGACATGCTCACAATAAATGTTTTATCACACTCTGTCTGATGCAAATGTGTCTTTCTTTTACCATTATAGACACTATTTTTGGCTATCCCAATAGCTACCTGTGTGTCACAATAAAGGGAAATAAGAACTGATGATCTTCCACACACAGGTATATCAAACAAAAGCTTTCTTAGCTACCTTGCTTCTTGACCTACCATCTCAAGAGCAATAAGTTCAGATTCTATTATGGAACGTGCAATACATATTCCTCGGATTATGAGTATAACGACTTAATCTGCTCATAACATATGCTATATTAGGCCGAGTATAATTCATGAGGAACATAACACTTCCTATGTTCTTGACATATTCACTCTATGACATATTGTGCCCTTTATTCTTTTTTAATGGTATACTAGAATCATATGGAGTTCTTACTGATACCACATTAAAAGAATTAAACTTTCTCAACATTTTTCCACATAGTAAGATTGACTCAAGGAGAAACCATTCTTAGTTTGATTACTTTAATTCCAAGAATTACTTCAATTTCTCCTAAGTCCTTCATTTCAAAACTAAGATGACAAAAATGCATTAGTTTTGTTTATAATACTCCTATTTGTACCAAAGATTAGCATGTCATCAACATATAAACAAATAATCACACAATTTGTATCAAACACTTTGGAATAAACACAAGAATCGAACATATTCACAGTATAGCTATTATTTATCAAAGTTTGACCAAATTTCTCATTTCTCATTTCTCATACCACTGTTTTAGGGCTTGTTTAAGTCCATAAAGTGATTTTTTGAGTTTATAGTTGTTCCTTATAGATTTCTTCTTTTAGATTACCATTTTAAAAAGCCGTTTTACATCCATTTGACGTACCACTAGACTATGAATTGCTACAAGAGCAACCAAGGTACTGATTATTGCTATTTTAGATACAGGAAAGTAGGTATCAAAAAAGTCAATATCCTTCTTTTGAGTAAACCATACTACCACCAGTCTAGCTTTAAACTTTTCTATAGTGCCATCATGTCTTATTTTCCTTTTAAAAATATATTTACATTTAATAGGCTTACTACCCTGTGGCAAATCAACTAATTCCCTAGTATGATTGGTCATTATAGAGTCAAGTTCACTTTTAATTGCTTCCTTCCAAAAAAACTTGCATATATTGAGGTTATTGCCTCTCTATATGTTTTTGGGTCATTTTCAATTAAAAATAAAGAAGCAATATTTTCATTTAATCCACAGGATTATGATTTTCAATCGAAAAAGTAGTAATGAAATCTTATCCGAATTTCTTTTCTATTCTACTCATTTTGCTCATTCTAAGTTCATTTTCATATCCAGGTGAAATTATAGAATAAACAGACATAGGAACAGAAATGGAAGGACTAGCATTGCATATTTTTATTTTTCTTTAAAGGTAAAATAAGCTCAAAAAATTCAGCATCTCTGGATTCACAAATAGATAGTCAGATAAATACATGAATCTATATGCAGCACTATTTTGAACATAACCAATAAATACACAATCAAAAGTCTTTGGTCCAATACTTTTCATTTTAGGACTATGTATGCTAACTTTTGCAAGGCACCCCCATCCTTTTAAGTAGTTTAGATTATGTGCAAATCCTTTTCACAATTCATAGGGAGTTTTATCTAACTTTTTATGAGGTACTCTATTAAGACTGTTGCAAGTAGACAAAAATGCCTTCACCCACAAGTTATCAGGCAAGGCTTTTGGTGTGTAGCAGTCATAGTTGGTTTACTACTAGTAGTTGAAATATTGTTTTCAGAGTGTAATAATTAATCATAGTAGCAAAACAACCTGATAAAAAGCAAACCAGTAGTAGATAAATCTTAAATAAAATCTATAAAGATAAATTACTATGTCGTGGTAATCCACTGCCCTAAAAGCAATATTTCAGTGTGACCTCGATGCAATTGTATCACCGTTTTGCTCCCCAAGGTTAACACATTTTCCTCTAACACATGCACTCATGGCAGAGGATTGGAACTTGCAAATTTCAAATGTCCAGAATCACAAGAGCAGGAAAACGATAGAACTAGAGAAGATGAAGAACAATAAAAGAGTTGCAGAGAGAGTTAATTTTTATCGTCCCTTCAGCATTCGCCAAAGCAGGGTATTGGGGAAAAGTAAATTAAGCAAGCCATAAATGGCAATAAACGAATGAAACAACTTTGGAATAAAAAGCCTTGCAATAAATGGTAATAAATTATCAGAAATAAACAACCAGCAATAAATGAAAATAAATGGTCAGCCATTACAATTGCCACTAAATGGCAATAAATGATCGTCCGTTACAAAAACTATTATCATTGCCAATAAATAGTTGTCCATTACAAAGCCGTTACTATTATCAATAAATGGCTGGCTATTACTGGGAGTAAAATCAGAGGTTACAAGTTGCCATGTTTCTAACACTTCTCAAAAAGGGAAGCATTATTGGAAATTATGGAGAAATGAAAGAAAAAGTTAACGGGCTGGAAGATGAAGCCACTTTCTCGAGCTAGACGGACGGTTCTGATCAAGTTAGTCCTTCAAACGATCCTCTTTCATGCCATGGAGTGCTTTACTCTTCCAATCCCCATTTGCAATAGGCTAAAGAAAATTATTAGAGACTTCTTTTGGGGTTTCAAGCTGGAAAATGGGAAAATAACCTACTTGAAATCATGGAACACTATCTGTCTTCCCAAACAAGCTGGTGGATTGGGTTTCAAAAATTTAAAGATTTCAATAAAGATCTGATGGGAAAGTTGGGCTGGAAATTGTGTTTAGAGGATCACAAGCCTTAGATAAAGTTGATGAAAGCTAAATATGTCAAAGGTCGCAGGTTCCTTGAACTTTAAAGAAGCTCCATAAGTGCATCATGGTTTTGGGCAGGTACATGAGATTGTAAGGACCTAATTGAAGAAAGGACTTGTATTAAAGTTGGCTACAATTCGAATACCCCTATATGGGACCTGCCCTGGGTACCATATTTAGAAGGATTCAAGATACTAAGTAACTTGAAAAAATGATTCTTCATTGATTGATCAAGACCTTGAGTGTTAGAAACACAGCGTCTTGATAAACCAATTCCCTATGGAGATAGCAAGAGCAATTTTAAAAATTATTTTCCACCTACTCAGGAGCAAGATTCTTTAGTTTGGGCATCCTGCACGACAGAGAGCTACTTTGTAAAATCAGCGTACATACTAAACATTAAGCAGAAGATGAATGGTGGTGTATTTGCTAATAGGCAAATCTAGAAGCATCTTTGGTGTTCTAACCTTCACAACAAGAACACTCCCAACCAGGAAAAGACCACAGGCCATCTTCCAAATCCCAAAAGTTGAATGCATCATATGCAATGGGGATGATGAGTCTTTTGAGCATTTATTCATCTGATGCCCTCTTGCCAAAGGAGCATGGTTCAACTCGAAATGGAACCTTAGGATAGAGACCTTTGAAGATTAGACTATTAGAGAATGGATACAAGAATTGGACAACCCAACCAATCAACTTTCAGATTCCCCAGCAGATAAAGCTGAAATTCTCAACTTTGCTGCAGTAATACTGATGGAAACAATCTAGTTTCACAGGAACAAGCTGAATCAAAGAGAAAATGTAAAGATTTGGGAAGAATTATTTATAGGAGTCAACTACGATGCCACAAAATACTGGCAGACTGGACTGAGGGAAAAGAGAAGAACAAAAATTGCAGCTCAAAGCAACAATAGGAAATTCCACCAATTGGTTGGATTAAAATCAATTTTGATGCAGATTCAGATGAAACAGAAAATTCGGTCCATGGGTGCTTAGCAAGGAATCATGAAGGAAAAATTCTAGAAACTTGGAGTGGTGTAGACAATGTTGGTACTTCTTTTGTGGGTGAAGCATGGGCAGTTGTCCAAGCACTAAAGCTAGCGGAGAAAGGCGATTACAAAAAGTCCTCTTCGAAAGTGACTGCTTAAATATTATCAGGGCACTTAATGGAGAACAAATTGAAATTGATTGGAATGCCACTCACCTAATAGAAGAAGGTAGGAAATTGCTTGGCAATCATCCGAATAGGAAAGTAAACTACATCCCTAGATTTTGCAATATAGGTGCTACAAATTTGCAAAATGGGCAAAGGAAAATATTGTAACAGGGTACATTGCCCCTACTCTTCTCTCCCTGCAGCTTTGCGTGACAGGAATGGAACTCTATACGAACCTTCTACTTTTCTGGATGAAATAAAAGGCTAATCATTTACCCATAAGAAAAAATAAATGAATAATTATTCATTACTATGACAACACAAAATTAACGTAAGTATTAACATTTTGTTGTATAATGATAATTTTATGATTTTTTCAAACTCTACATTGTTGTATAATAATAACTTTATAATAAGAATAGTTATTCAAGACTGCATATAGAGTTGATATAAATATTAATATTTTGATGTAAAAAATTTAAATTATAATAATAACCTTGTGATTTTTTCAAAATTTATGCTAAATGTGATTCACTAGTGCTCAAAAAATAACTTGGTGATTTTTTTGAATTCTTAAATTGTTTAAGAGAAAAAACTGTGTAGTGAATGATTGTTCAAACCACTGCGATTCAAACCTTTGTAATATTACAAAGTTGATGTAAATATTAATTTTTTTGTATAATAATAAAATTGTGATTTTTTTTTAAAATCCACTTTAAATACTTATTTACAAAAACTTGAATATTTAATTATTTAAAAGAAAAAATATATGGTCCATAATTATTTAAGACTATGTGAATAATTACTTAAGACTGCATGGTAAATGAATATAATGTCATTATGTTGTGATTAAAGCAAAACCACCTCTACTACAATTTTTTTAACATTTTATACAATTTCTCATAATTTATTAATTTCAAATGCACTCAATGAAGAAGATATTAGATCATATATATATGTATAGTTAGTATATAAATAATATTTCACTAAAGCTAATACATATAAATTTTTATATTGAACAAACTTGAACTTGGTACAAGTGAAAGAAAAGATACATTAGTTTCATTCACCATGCAATCTTGAATAATTATTTACACAGTATTGAATAAGTATTTATATAGGTTAGAATAATTATCCGTCACACAATTTTTCTTTTGACTAATTAAATATTCTAACGTTTGTAAATAAGTATTTTATAATGGATTTTGAAAAATCAAAAGATTATTATTATACAGGAAAATGTTAATATTTACATCAAGTATGTAATGTCACAAAGATTTAAATAATTATTCCTAAATATTTGAATAATTATTCACTATATAGTTTTCTCTATAAAATAATTTAGTATTCGAAAAAATCACAAAGTTATTATTTGAATATTTATGAATTAGTATTCAACATGAAGTTTGAAAAAATCATAAGGTTATTATTATACAGCAAAATTTTAATATTTTACATTGAAGTATTAACATTTACATCAACACTTTATACGATATTAAATACATATTTTTAGAGCTTTGAATAATTATGCACCACATAACTTGTAAATAAGTATTTAAGTGAAGTTTGAAAAAATCACAAAGTTATTATTATAAAACGAAATGTTAATGTTTACATTAACTTTGTGTTGTCATATTAGTGAATAATTATTCACAACATGATTTTCTGTTTTGAATAATTGATTTTTAAATCGGTAAAAATCATGGCTCAAAATAGTGATAATCATTATAATGGAAGTCAAAATAGATGTAAGTGTTTCTAAAATTTTTAAAAAAGAAACCACCACTGAAATCTTCTACCATAAAAATTGTTCTTCACGTCATGAGAATAAACAAAAACAACTAACCACTGTTCTTTCAATTCACATTGTCTTAAATAATTATTCAAACTACTCGAATCAAAATACTTATTTTATTCAATTTTAAAATCAATTCAAACATCTAATCCATATACCACTGGAATCCAACCAATAAAAAGGTTTGTTCAACTTTAAATTCCTCATTTTCCAAGACTAATAATTTGTTTCTAGACCTGTGAATACTACTCACAAAAGGATCTTTTACTTAATCAAAAGGGTCAAAAACTAAATTTACTAAAAAAAGAGAAAGTCAAAATAAAAAAAAATCATAGTCATATCTTACTTTAAAAATGTAAAAGCTTGTATTCCACAACATAAATGTGAAAGACATATCGACATTTTTCAACTTTTAATTTGAGATTTCATATTGGTCCTAAATCTTTGTCAAATTTTGAAACTACTTTTAGACTTTGATTTCGATCTCTACTGTCTATCCAAAGCAAACCAATTGTTTAGCTTTTTTGTAACACAGATTTAAAACAATGACAGAGAGAAGAGCAAAAGAAGAGAGAGAGAGAGAGAGAGAGAGAGAGAGAGAGAGCGAGAGTTATATTTGATATAAGAAGTTAAATTCAAATTCATATTTGAACTGTGATGGTGTTTGGGTAAGAACTCAAATCTTATTTTTATTTCAAAAATACCCTTGATAAGTCTTAACCATTGGATCGAAAAGATATCAATCCTAAGGTTGAGATGAGGTTTAGCATGTAGTGAGAAAAGTACCTCTTAACACCATAGCCAATTCAGCACTACTATTACTAACACTGTCAAACAGGCCAGCAGCCCGCGGTTGCCCCCATTTGTCTAGTGAATTAGGTCCCATTTAAATGCAAGCCTAACCAACTCGCTCCGTTAGGTCCGCGGATTATAGTGGGCAAGAGTGGGCCAATTTGCAAAATTTTTTTTAATCACAATATGAAACGATGTCATTTTATGTTAAGTAGGCTAAAAATAATTTGTTAACGCTGACTTTTTTCTTTTATATATATATATATATATATATATATATATATATATATATATATATATATATATATATATATATATATATATATTAAAAAAAAACCTGGCTCGCGAACTACTTATATGCGGATATGAATTGGAGCATATTGTAGCCCGCTAATAAATATAGGCCCAACCTGCTCTACTGCATATGAGGCCAGTCCGTGGCGTACCAGCCCATTTAACACTACTAACTAGTACTACTATGGCTAGTGCTAATGCTAGTGCTACTGCTCTAATAATAATAATAATATTATTATTATTATTAAAGACTAGCAGTATTAACTTTCGACTATGATACTATGCAAATTTACTTCTAATAGAATCACATATTTACTTCAAATTTGCTCGAGAGAACTATTATGCTTTTAGAAGAAATGAACTAAGTTTTAGCAAGAATTGATTGTTTGGACGTTTTCATCCCAAATAATTAAGCTTTATGAACTTTTTGTAAGTTAAGAAAAATTAGAGGGTGAAAATAAATAAAAAGTTAAAAAATAAAAATGATAGTACTAGAAAAATAATTTGAAGATAATAATGAATAGAAAAAAAAAATATGTTCGAGAACCAATATGGTATTACAAACAAGGTTTGGACACTATTTAAACCAATTCCCCCAATTCATTTGCTCATTTTCCTTAAACACCTTAGCACCAAAACGGTCCATTTAGGCCCGGGAAAGCAGCGCAAAAACAAAAGCCAAACCTAAACCCAAGACCAAGCCTAACCCACAGCCTCAACCAAGTCCAGGTCCAGCATAGCCCTGCCAGATTCTCCTATCCGATCTATTGGAATAGAAATTCCCCAATTTTCTTATTTTTATGATCCCCTCAAAATCTACATGCTTAGAATCTCAGAGCATTGAAATTCCGTAACCCTAATATCCTCTCTAAGTGTAATCTCTTCAAAATCTAGCCCTAACCATGGTGTGCATTCGCAAGGCAACGGTTGATGATTTGTTGGCTATGCAAGCTTGCAATTTGTTTTGCCTGCCGGAAAATTACCAGATGAAGTACTACTTTTACCACATACTTTCATGGCCGCAGCTGCTTTACGTTGCTGAGGATTACAATGGGAAGATTGTGGGATATGTTTTGGCAAAGATGGAAGAGGAGAGCTCTGAGTGCCATGGCCATATCACCTCTCTTGCTGTTCTTAGGACTCATAGGAAACTGGGTTTGGCCACGAAGCTCATGACAGCGGCTCAAAACGCCATGGAGCAGGTGGATTTTTTTATTATCTATTTATTTCTTTTTCTTCTGAAGGATTTGGGTTGGGGAGATGGGGGGTTTACGGTACGTTTGGAAATTTAAATTTTGACGCTGTTGTAGTGAATTCTTTGCAAGTTGGAACTTTTCTATTGTATTTGATCAATATTTGCTTCCCATTTGCTGGGTATTAAATTTGCCACGGAGTTGAGTCTTTATGCTTTTTGTATAAGTAAACCAAATTAGTAGCAAGGAGAAGAAGAAGCCAAATTGTTCGTTAGCTTTATTGTTGCAGCTTTTTGTGTTTGCCCACTTCATACTAGAAGTTAATTCCTTGAAACGGTCTACAAATTTACTTTGCCATCTCAACAATCAACTTTGTGATTGTCTAATAGATGGCACTGTATGTAACTCTGATACAAGAAATTCGAAGCCATAAAAAATTGGAGTAGTCTTTCATTCTGCCTCAATTATATGTTTCCTTTATTTCATTGTTTCATTTTCACTTGTCCAAATTAGTTTGGGGCCTCCACTTTGATGCTCAATAGTAGGTCCCTTTTGCAATTTAATTTGAGCTGAGATTAGTCTGTTTAGTCATGACTCATTTATTGTATTTACTTATGCTATCTTGAAATAATCTTGAAATTTGTATGTTAAATTCAATGGCTTCTTTTTTTGTTTTTGCTTTGATGATACTACACCTATATGCTTTTAAATGATGGTTCGATGTCAATCCTGTGGTATTAAATTGGTGAAGCCATTGACTACGAAGTCAAGGAGCACGTAGAAGCTTCTGAACTCCTAGAATGGTCTTTTTGAGTATTTAGCTCTTATCAGCACCATATTTCTAGTATCCTGTTGCAAATCAAGAAGCCAGAAGAAAAGAATAATGATATTCTTAGCTGTCTTTATTAAACTTTTTATACCTTCTTTGTTACTTGTAGAAGTCTGACTTTAATGCAAAGGCGCATTATTATGAGTACTCCAAGAAAGAAAGGAATAAAATTTAAAGGCCGTATTCTACTAGGAAAGCATATAAGCAAAACAGACCCTCTTAGTGGTGGAAGAACTTGCAAAGATTTTTGTTGAACTTGATGCCTATTTGAAGAGGCAGTGGGCAAAGAGAACATAAATTGCTCGATATCTGTAAAATAATCCATAAATTAACTGCGGAAAAACTTACTTCTATTGTTGACAAATCTTTACTCCTATGTTATGTGAGGTGTTTAAGATGGAAAGAATTGACCTACTGTCCCAAATAGGTAACCCTCATAGCGTGTGATAATCCTTTAGCCTAGTGTTTTTAAGGCGCGCGCCTTAGCTCAGTGTTGTTAAGGCGCCTGCCTTAGCTGCACCTAAGGCACAAGGCACTTTGGCACAGGTCATGGAGCCTTAAATTCTCAGGCACGCCTCAAATTGGACAGGTGCTCGCCTAGGAAAAAAGGCGCAAGGCTCAAGGCACAAACAAGGTGCGCCTTTGTGTATTGATTGGTGGGAATTTTTTTTCAAAAGAACCCCAAAAAAAAGAGAAACTGAAAAGATGCCCATTTTACCAGAAAAACGGTAACTGAAAATGATGATTGAATGTTTGAAGATTTAGATTTGACTTGGTTTGAGGTTTCTAGGGCAGCTAAAGTAAATGAACCACACTACTCATCTAGGTCAAAAGAAGCTAGTGCTTCCCATTTTCAACCTTCACATTCTACTTTAAGGTCATTGTCTCCAAGTGTTCCTAGTTTTGATGAGTATGATGAAGATGAGGAAAAAGAAGAAGACACTCTTTTAGAAAAGGAGGATCAAGTTGAAGACATTTCTCTTGGGATTCAAATGATTATGCTGATTAGGCATTAGAGTCTTTGGTTGTTTCATTTAACTATGCTATTTATGATACCTATTATTACTTTTTTTAAAACTCACATGCAAGAATATATATATTATTTATAAATTTTTTATGTTAAATGGGCTCCTTTTTGCGCCTTGTGCCTCAAGGCTCTGGACCCCCTTTGCGCCTTCTTGCGCCTTGGACCTTTAACAACACTGCCTTAGCTGCACCTAAGGTGCAAGGCGTAGGTCATGGTTCCTTAAATTTTCGAGTGTGTCTCAAATTGGAGAGGCGCTCGCCTAGGGAAAAAGGTGCTAGGCTCAAGGCACAAATAAGGCGAGCCTTTGTGTATTGACTGCTGCAAATATTTAAAAAAAGAAAAAAAGAAAAATGAAAAGACACCTTTTTTACGCCATAAAATGGAAACTAAAAATGATGATCGGGTGTTTGAAGATTCAGACTTGACTTGGTCTTGGGTTTCTAGGGCAGCTGAAGTAAATGAACCACACTACTAATTTAGGTCAAAAGAAGCTAGTGCTTCTCGTTTTGGACCTTCACATTCTACTTTAAGGTCATCGTGTCTAGGTGTTCCTAGTTTTGATGAGTATGATGAAGGTGAGGAAGAAGAACTCTTTTAGGAAAGGAGGATCAAGTTTAAGACATTTCCCTTGGGAATTTAGATGATTAGGCATTAGAGTCTTTGGTTGTTTTATTTAACTATGCTATTTATGATTATCTATTATTAAAGTTTTTAAAATTCACATGTCAAGAACATATATAGTATTTATAAACTTTTTATATTAAGCGGGCTCCTTTTGTAAAAAAGGCGCGCACCTTTTTGCCTCCTTTGCACCTTCTTGCGCCTTGGGCCTTTAACAACACTGCTTTAGCCAAATTCAGTCAAAAACTATTGATTGTTGCTTCTTCAACAGTTGAAGTGTTCTACTTTGGTTTATTATCATACATGAATCATTTTCCCATTGTCATCTTAATGCTAGCTGTTTTCAGTTGTTACGCTCTTTTAGACCTCTATCATTTTGTATTGAATTGGTCTTTGTCTTTTTCCCTAGCTGAATTTATTTGAGCTGTTGCTATGCAACAGGTGTATGGAGCAGAATATGTGTCTCTGCACGTGAGGAAAAGTAACCGGGCTGCATTTAATTTGTATACGGGAACATTAGGATATGAGATTCATGATGTGGAAGCAAAGTACTATGCAGATGGGGAAGATGCATATGATATGAGAAAGCAGTTGAAGGGTAAAAAGCATCTGCATCAGCACCATCACCATCATCATCACCATCATCATGGAGGTGGCTGCTGCTCTGGCGAGTTGAAGACCGGAGGGAAAGCCACGGAGGCAGAAGCTAAGGCAGAGTGATAGTGCAGGTAAACTGGAGAATTTGGATATGTTTACTTCTTGGATTATAGTGTTGTATGAAGCACAAAGCATGTAATGGCATCATCGTTACTATGTGCTTCTTGCAAGTCTGCCATGGAAGTTTGAAAATTTTGCATTCTGATTCAGTTTATTGTCATGAACGTGGTCATCTGATGTATAATTAAAGCCTTTCCGTTGAATTTCTTGAATAACGGATCTGGTACACGGACGTGACAGTGTCGCCCTGAGGATTTCTATTTTGTGTTTGATTTGTGAATGCAATAAGTAATGTTTTTCAATGGCCTGTTACAGTTTCGATTCTTTTCAATCAACATTGGCGTCATAAAAGTTTGGGATAGTTCTCCCTGTAATTTCCCAAAAATAGGAAATCTCATCTGTAGTCTGTGATCTGATATGGCAACGTCTTGAGTCTTACTAATGGCACCATATTTAGTTTCAATAGATGGTCATGACAGTCAAACAGATTGACCGATGAATACATGTATAAGTCGGATCTGTTCTCAATAGAAATCAACTCTGTGAATTCCTCACATATATTTGTTTAGTCAGAGTACACAGACGTGAACTAGATTTTGTTTTGCATCTTTCCCCATCCGTTCTTAGCTTTTCTTTGAAGTGTAGAAGATAGCTCTTGACCAACATCACAACACTGATACTGTAATACGGGGACGTTGGATTTATGGAAGCTGATGTAGATGGACTAAATAGATAATATGCGCACAGAGTTTGGAAGTATACCAACATATACATTTTTTCTTTTGTGAAATGAGATATTGCCTAAGCTGTGAACTGATCAGTAGTGTCCTAGTTCTATGTTCAATGATAAAATGATGGAACCTGGGACATGGTTTCCACTATGTCATTAGTGCACAGATGTCCACTATAGTTTAAGTGAAGGTATGTGTTGCGAACACCCAAATGGAAACACCATAATGGATTTCGTGGACCAACTGAATGCCCTATCTGTGCTCATCCATAGTGCAATTTTCCCCCTGGAAACGGTATGTATGTTACATTCCGGCCGCCTAAAATTGCATTTCCTTCCTTAATTTGCGCAAAAATTTGGGAAAGTATTTGGTGATAGACAAGCTATCACTTTATCCGTATTAATTATTGATTAAAGAGTCGAGTATTGAAATTCATGTTTTTATAGAATTTAGATCTTTAAAATAAAGGAGGTTAGTTATGAAAGTTTAGACATGACATATATATGAAAACTAGATATTTTTTGTTTTTTGATATTTTAAAATTGAACTTTTAACATTCAGATTTGTAAGAAGTAAGTAATAAGCATTCTAGTAACATAAGAGACTTGATTATAATGTTAGAATTCTTAGAAGGATTTTCTTAACATGCGCTTTATGGACACATGTTAATACAAATTAAGTGACCATATAGAGTAATTTAAATTTATCACAAATTTTATAAAAATCTATTATTTTATATGAAATGAAAGAAGATAAGGGAATTGGCGATATACTTAGATTAAGGTAATAGGTGTTGTAGGATTTGCGATAAATTTGAATTATTATATATAGTATATTTTAATTCATATGAACATGTGCTTTGAGACACGTTAGAAAAACTTTCATTAAAAAGGTTTATTAGTAACGAAAAAGCTTAATTATGCTTAATGCAATTTGTCCACTTTAGAGTTCAATA
The DNA here is from genome assembly GCA_030512225.1 of Rauvolfia tetraphylla. Taxonomy (NCBI): domain Eukaryota; kingdom Viridiplantae; phylum Streptophyta; class Magnoliopsida; order Gentianales; family Apocynaceae; genus Rauvolfia; species Rauvolfia tetraphylla. The sequence continues at coordinate 2,443,779 of JAJQKT010000004.1, read as the reverse complement.
AAATATATAATACTATATCCATTTGGAATTAAATGGATACTTTTTCAGTGTATTTAGATTGAATTTAATTTAAAATTTTTATTTTGAATTTTATTTTCTTTTTCATAAAAAAATTTTCAAACTCAAACTCTTGCTAATTCTATCTTCCAAAAAGTGAATATTCAATTTAGATGAAATGGGCAATCAAGCGGAGTGATGAACATGGAAAGTCAGTACACTTAGACTTTACAGTAAAGTAAAAGGTATCGGCTAGTTAGTCTTGTGGAAATGGTTTCATGTTTAAGCTCAAAGGAGGGAGAAGTCATCGTTATTAGGACTCAAGTAGAGTTTCAAACTTTTTAGCTCAACACCTTATTTGTATATTTACTGGTTTTCTTTTGAGAATGAAAAAGGATAAATTGATTTGGGAGAGTAGAGACGTGAGACCAAAGTGGAAAAAAGTATAAAAAAAGTTTCTCGTTTTGTGTTTCTGGCACGAAGTATAAAACTTCATAACCAATGAGCTTTCCAGTCTAAAGCTTGGTAAGAGCTAATCATGCCCATCAAAATTCAGCTCAAAGTTTTATTCGAGAAAAACTCGCTACTACATCTCCATAGATTTACGCCCAAGTCCACTATACAAGGAAAAGATTCTGAGGATGAGTGAGCAGCCCACTGAACCTCTTTGGTAACATGTATAAGAATCTGCAGCAAGTGCGGATTATTCTTTCATGAGAAAAAAATGAGTGTGGCGATTCGCAAGCTTTTAGTTCACTGCTTGATCATCTCAGCTTGGCTAGTGTTCACCAACCATGCTGAATCAACTACTCCTACTGGAACTGAGAGGTTTACCTTCATCATCCACATGGACAAGTCTCTCATGCCCATGGCATTCACCAGCCACCACCATTGGTACTCCTCCTTGGTTGATTCTCTCAAAGGATCAAGTCTCATGGGATCAGAAGGCTTTCATTCTGCCCCTGATCTTCTTTACACTTATAACCATGTTATTCATGGTTTCAGTGCTCTTCTCTCAGAAGACGAGTTAGATTACATCAAGAACTCCCCTGGATTTGTTTCAGCTTACAAAGATAAAGGTACTACGATCCACACGACCTATACGATGGAATCTCTGTCTCTTAATCCCTCCACAGGTTTATGGCCAGCTTCAAATTTTGGCAAGGACATGATCATCGGCATATTGGATACTGGTGTTTGGCCAGAGAGTCAAAGTTTCAGAGATGAAGGTATGACTCCGGTTCCGGCTAGTTGGAAAGGAATGTGTGAGGAGGGTGAACAATTCAATTCATCATTATGCAATAAGAAGCTGGTTGGAGCAAGATCCTTCAACAAGGCTGTTGTGGCTAATAATCCAAATGTCAGCATCACAATGAACTCTCCAAGAGATTTTCTGGGACACGGTACCCATACTGCTTCTACAGCTGCTGGAAATTATGTAGAAAATGTTTCATTTTTTGGCTACGCTAAGGGGACAGCCAAAGGAGTAGCTCCTCTTGCTCGTGTCGCCATTTACAAGGTTGTCTGGCAAGAAGGATCTTACACTTCTGATGTTGTTGCAGGAATGGATCAGGCCATTGCTGATGGTGTTGATGTAATATCAGTTTCTCTTGGTTACTATGGTGTTGATACTTTTTATGAGAATCCAATTGCAATAGCTTCTTTCGCAGCCATGGAAAAGGGGGTTCTGGTTTCTGCTTCAGCAGGAAATGATGGCCCGGGAATGGCAACTTTACACAATGACATGCCATGGGGATTGACTGTTGCAGCAAGCACTATTGATCGTTCATTTGCAGGAACATTAATTTTGGGAAATGGTCTAACCATTGTTGGATGGACAATGTTCCCTGCAAGCGCATTGGTGGATGATTTTCCTCTGGTTTATGATGAAAATTTGGCTCCTTGCAATGACAGTGAGGTGCTGTCCAGGTCCCCCTATGCCATCATCATATGTCATGACACCGGAAGAATTCTTGAGCAGTTGGATCATGTTGCGAGGTCGAATTCTGCAGGAGCTGTTATGATCTCAGAAGACCCCGTGTTATTTGAGAAAGGAGATGTTCCATGGCCTATTGTTGTAATTAGTCCGCAGGAAGCAGAAGCTGTGATCAAGTATGCTAAAACTGACAAAAATCCTTCAGCAAGCATGAAATTTCCACAGACCATACTAGGCAAAAAGCCCGCACCTGCTGTTGCTCTATATTCTTCAAGAGGTCCTTCCAAGAACTGCCCTGGGATCTTGAAGCCAGATATTATGGCACCGGGTTCACTGGTTCTAGCAGCTTTTAACCCAAGACGAAGTGCAGCCCTGATTGGTCCCGGTATACAATTATGGAGCGACTACACGGTGAAGTCCGGGACTTCCATGTCGTGTCCTCATGCTGCTGGAGTTGCAGCACTGCTAAAAAGTGCACATCCTGAGTGGAGTCCAGCAGCTATCAAATCGGCCATGATTACAACAGCAAATCCACGCGACAATACTAATACTCCCATCAAAGATCATGGTAAAAAGATGAAAATTGCTTCGCCACTCGACATGGGAGCTGGTCAAATAGATCCAAACCGGGCCCTTGATCCAGGTCTTGTTTATGATGCAACTGCACAGGACTATGTCAACCTCTTGTGCTCCATGAATTACACAAGAAAGCAAATTTTGACAATCACAAGATCCAAAACATACAATTGCTCGAACCCATCTGGTGATCTAAACTACCCATCATTCGTTACACTATATCGTAACAAAACGATCACCATGGTTCAAACTTTCAAGAGAACTGTGACAAATGTTGGAGATGGTGGAGCTACTTACGAAGCTAAAATCACAGCACCAAAGGGTTGTGAAGTAACAGTGTTACCCGAAAAACTGGTGTTTTCAAAGACGAATGACAGACTGAGTTTTTCTGTGACAATGAATTTCATGAGCAGCGACAAGGAGACGGTGACATTTGGTTGGCTAGCTTGGGTTCAAGATAATGGGAAACATGTGGTGACTAGCCCTATTGTGGTGTTTCCACTAGTCTAATTGTAGCTTACAGTGGCAAGCTCTAGAATGCTTATACATGTAGTGTATTATAGAACATTAATATGGGCAAATGAACTAATCACTAAGGGTGCCAATCTATATATATTTATATACTATACTAAGAGTATAGATAGAATTTAAGGTAATTTAAAATTGTATTTGGATTGATTCTATGGAACCTAATGTAAAATTTTTACTTTGTGTCCTTCTTCATCTCTCACAAATAATTCACTTTTACGAGAAATAAAAATCTCAAACCTAAACACTATTCAATTTTACTCTAAATTTTTTTGTTTCTTCCTTTTTAAAAAAATCTAAAATTTCTTTTAGTAAAATTATTTTTTTTATCTTTGGTATCTCTACAGCAATTATTTAAGAGTTAGTAGTGAAACAATTATTAAAAGGCTTAGTTGCAAGATAGGCTTCACATAAATAACTTAAAATAATTAAAAAGATAAATGAATTTCTTAGAAAAGTATTAAAGAGAAAAACTTTATTGTCATAAGTAATTATTATTATTTTTTTGTTAAGCTAAGTGCAACTATCAAATTCTATACGATATATACCGTTGAGCTCCCATATTACCTTCTTAATATAAAAATTAATCACTCATAAGACTTAAGCAGTCTCCCCTCCCCTCCACCCACCCCCCTTCTCGATTTGGGGTGAAGTTAGGCCCAAGTTTGTTTTTCAACATGGTATCAGAAAGATGTTAAGCCACCCGCTTATTTTTATACTTTAGCTCCAAATGTCCAATTCTAGACGTGACTTGAGAGAAGTGGGTTGAGATCCCACAGTGGGTAGTCCCTTCCCTTTTCAAAGAAGTGCTCAATAGTCGTCGACACAATGAAATTGAAACAACAAATAAAAAAATTATAATGGAATAAAATAAAAAGAAACTTATAGAGAGAAAATAGAGGGAAAACACGAAAATTTTATTAATCTTCTATGAGAGTGTATCAGTCAATACAATAGTTTAGTCTAATAGCCATATTTATAGGGTTTAAGGATACATATCAATAAGAAGAGATAGGGAGGAATCAGAAGATAAATTTTATAAATAATTAAAGATGTGATAGAACTTTGTTATCTATTTTCTGGTAGGATAAAGCATCTCTATCTCTGATATTAGATTATATCTTTAATATCAAATAATGAATATCCATAATTGTGTCAATTTCATAACATTCCCCCTTGGATATCTATTATATAAAGAATATGTTTCATTAAAACTTTATTAAATAAAAAAGCCTAGTGAAAAATTTTCGGTGAAGCAAAAAAAGTACACTATTATTTGTCATTATTACTCTCCCTGATAAAATAATCTCTCAAGATTTTTTAACTGTCACATTCCAATTAAATGTTATTGTCGATAAGGTCTTAGTGAATAGATTTTCAAGTAATCACATGATCAAATTAATTATACATCAATATCACATCTTTTCTGAAGCTCATGAGTAAAAAGAATAACTTTAAAATATGATTTATCATATCTCCTTTGATATATATTCAAACTTTATAATCATCTAACAATATAATGGAAATTTCTTCTTTGAGAATATATGTTTATCTCAAATATAATAAAACATTAATCATGATCACACACATTTTCAATCAATTCTTCAACATTAGTTGAAGAAGTGGCTACCATAAGTTCTATATAATTTCACATTATCACCATATGTCTATACATGACATGATTTGTGTTGATCATATCAATAATTTATATCTTATATATCCATCTCATTAGGAGTTAGATTTTCTCCAATGATTCAAGTTAAACTATCTGAAGGAAATATCAAAGGACAATTCAATAATATTTCAAATTTCATTGGTTAGAGAAAAACTAGAATAAATATTCACTTGCTTTCAAGCAAGTATATTCACACATTAACAGTGCATAGTTATAATACTTTAGGACCAAAGTATTCTTTAGTATTCCTTTATAGGTATAAAGTATCTTTATCACATATAATAACTCAATAATTATTAATGTGTGATGTCTATGTAAAGCATCTTCAAGATGTTCAATCAAAATAAATATTAATTTTTCAAAACCATTGGTCATAATACTTGCTTTTATAAATTCTTTAAGAAAAATATCTTGATCATCAAACCATATATTGTTTCTTTTGAAGATTTTATCTTCAAAATCAAGAGAATAGTCACGTTTCAAGCATGCTTCAATAACATATAATCATAGAAGTTATATATTTGTCTTGTTGGGACATCTATCTAAATAGGAATATTTATAACTAAAATACTAGGTTGAAAACTTTCCAAAAAATAAATTTGCAATTATATGCAAATAAATTATGTTTTGAACTTTCATTTTATTAATACTTGTACATAGATCGAGAGAATAAAGGCCATAGAGGATATTCTTTTTTTATTAATGATTTTTTCCCCTAATGTGGAGAACACTATTTCACTCAATAAATTATACAATAATGATATTTTCTGACAGAGAAACACATATGACAAGTATAGCTGCATATAGACTTCTTTATACATAAGCATACTTGATTATTCTTTCAATAAGAATTCATTAAGACAATCTAGTTATATACTTCGAATATATCGAGTTCATCAGGGACTTCAAATGTAAATGTTATTATCAAAATAACAATAATAATAAACATATATTAAGTATATCGTGCGCTATTAATTATATCACTCACCAAAAATATATTTTCTCGTCATCAATGTTAGGCTCTTACAAAAAATCTTATGACACAAAACAAATATTCACTTTCATAGTGCTTTTTATAAGCAAATATTCATTGATATCTTTTCGGGAATACACTTCAAGTATATAATTCCTATTGAGAATACATGTACACTTCAAATGTACTTGTGAATCATCCATACTTTTTATATTTCTCATGCAAACATTATCATTTTGATTTTTCAAGTTTACAGACTTTGATTTCAAAAATTCTCATTCTGACTCAACGTATTATGCGTATCGATACCATAAGCATCTTTTACAGTTCCATTAGTTCCCAATCATATTTTTTGATTCAACGTATTATTTGTATCGATGCCATCAACATCTTTTACGGTTTCATTAGTTCCCAATCGTATTGAGATCTCATCATTTTTATGATTTTTAGGTAACTGAATTTATTCGAAATATATTAGTCATGATTGGGGAAACTTTTTGTTAGAATTTACATCTCCTCAACTGTAATACATATGACTATCTTAAATCTTTGCTCAAATAAAAAGTTTATATCTTTGGAACTAACTTATCTACCATATTTTAGTCGTGTCTCAAATTTATTTTCAGTGATAAATTGATCTTTAGGGACATCGAATACAATTGGAGTTTTTTTTTTAGATATTGGTCAGTTTATATATCTAACTATATTAATTATCCTTTAAACTTTTAGGTTAATCTATTTTCTACGAGGATTAAGATGTGACATAAACTAATATTTTTATCTGCCTTTATGTTCTCTCATTTTTATATTGGAACAATATATTCAAAATCAATATGAACCTTTCACTTGAGATTAGCACCCAACATGTTTGCTTAACCTCTTTGAGGACCCAACTCATTATCATATGGTGAATCAATAAAAATATATGTAATGTACTTCTAAATCTTAGATTGTGGTAGAACAACAAAAATATTTGATTTCTGACAAAAAAAATTAACTACTATAAGGAGAACTTATAATGTGTCTGTAAAATACGAAATAAATGCTACTATATATCGAATAAATCACAATTATGAACGTTTTTTTGTAGGATTTTAATATTTATCCCAATATAACTAGTATTATTAGGACAAATTATGTTATTGGGAAAATATCAAGTATAACCTTTGATGAGAATCAAGAGACACCAAAATCAAGTGATCAAGATCCATTGAAAATATCTAATGGTCCAACCACAAGATGGGTTTTCAAAGTTATATCATTAAAAGAAGGATCAACGATGATTAATTTACTGTAAACAAGCTGTCCAACTGATTGGGAGTCTATTGGGTCACCAAATTGATGTCCAAGATGGCAAATTAACGGGCTCAAAAATTCAGCATAAAGACTGGACAAAATTCCCTTATTTTTAGGAGTGTTTTAATTAGTTTTTAAGTTTGTTTGGACTAAAAACTTTTATTTATTAAAGTCTATAATTAGTCATTTATTTTAATCCTTAGTTGGGTTTAATTAGCTAAAAATAGTTGCAAATTCAAGTCCACTAAGGACTTGTGTTTCACCACCTACTCTAAATCCAAAACCAACTAGGTTGGGGTTTTTAGATATCTATTTATATAGAATCTTTTCAAAAACTTTAGAACAACATTATGTCATTGATATTTTGAGTGAAAATATATACTCTCTTTGGTTTTTGAAAGAACTTCTTGGACTTATTAAGTTATTCAAATTGTGCCGTTCATTTCTTTGAAATATACCTTAAGTTCTTGTCTTTATAGATAATGCGTTTAAGATTTCGTTTATACCTTTGGTTCTTGGGTCATATATCTAACGCGTTAAGGGTTATTGAACCGTTTGTGGAAGTTTGTTATTGGGTTCTAGGTTTTTATACCTAGGATTCACATCATTTGGTATTAGAGCAAATGTTGTAAATTAGGTTTTTACTATCTTTCGTTTTCCTTTCTTTGATTTTTGTTGTTGATCTTGTTGTTGTTCGTGTCTCTCTCTAGTCAGCCTATCTCCTCAAAAGTTCTATTTTTTTTGTTTATGTTTTTGGTGTCAAAGTTGTGCCCTTTGTGAGTTACGAAAAAGAAAAAGAAAAAAATCGTCCAAAAAAAAACAGAAAAAGAAGACCAAAGAAAGAAGGTCAGTTGGAGAAGAAAAGGAAAGAAGATTTCTAGAGTTATAAGGATTGGACACCACTCCTAAAGATTCTCCTAATTCTATTAGGAAATCTATTTTAGATTGCCTTTAAGATCTCCTAACTCTTTTAGAAAATCAAAATATACTTCCTAAATCTACTTCTTTAGATTTTTTTTCGTAACCTTTTTACGAAATCAAAGTCTATTCCATTAGAGTTTCCTAATTCTTTTAGGAAAGTAAAAAAATAGCTATTTTCTATTCTGATTTCTCCTATTCTTTTTAGTAAGTACTATAATTGCCTAAATTTTGATTTTTTTCAGTAAATTCAGTTATTTTTACTTCCAGAAATTTGATCTACATCATTCGGTTGTTGAATTGCTACAAACTTGATAATTTGATTTGATCATAGTTCTCAAAGAACTAGAAGATAGTTTGTTGAGTGGTAAAAGGCTGAGTGTCAAATCATTACAAGAAAAAGCCTAAAATAGAGAGATACAAGAGACAAAGTGAGGATTATTTTCCACTAATCTTTAAAATTACAGCATACATGATGGCTTCCAAGGAAGACTTGGAAAGTTCTTCTAGTGAACAAGACTCTTTTGTCATGCAGGCCATGCAATAAGAATTCCGAAGGCTACACACGGCGATGGAGGATATTAAAGATTGATTGAATGGCCATAAGAAATCTTAGCGAGCATGTTGAGAGGCCAGCCAAGAAGAAATCCCATTGCAGCTCCTAATGTACCACGAGTTGCAAAGAGAGTTACACGAGTTGAACATGAGGAGAAGTGTTATGAGAGTTCATGATATGATGAAGGAATAAGTAATGGTAGGTATAGAGGGATTTTTTATGGTGGAGGTAGAGGGAAAAATCATCATGAGGAAAGAGTGGAAATGGTACAGTAGAATAGAAGGGTTATGAGGTTTATGGGAAGGAAAAGTGTAGTGCTAGTTGTGGCAAGTTGCAGTTACCTAGTTTCCAAGGGAAATTTGAACCAGAACCCTACTTGGAATGGGAAAGGAGTGTGGGCATGGCCTTCAAAAGCTATCACTTGACCGAAGAACCAAAAGCTATAATTTGACCAAAGAAGAGAAGTTGGGCTTGGTTGTGGGATCCTTTACTTATTTTGCCATCACATGGTGGGATATGCATAAGGAATCTAGAAAGGAGAAGGGGAAGAAATCCATTAAGTCATGGGTTGAGTTAAAGGAAGTAATGAGGTTGGACTTTGGAGTCAAGCATTTTGAATGTTTAAAGAGAAAAAAGCAAAGAAAGAAGAACAAGAGTGAGGGCGGAGCTACTATAGCACTTGGAAAGGAAAGCAAGGTGTAAACTAATGAACCTCAAAAGGACAATGAAATTGTTGAAGAACAACCAAAAAAGGATGAAGAAGTTATGAAGTGGATAATTGCAAACAAGAAGTTTGTCCTACTTTGGTTAAGAAAGGTGAGGATGTTGAGAGAACAAAAGAAAAGAGGAAATATGAGCTTGAAAGAAAGGAGTGTAGAGAGTGTGAGCTTCAAAAAAATGAGACTAATTATGACGAAAAAGATAAAGAGTGCACAAGAAGAAAGTTAAGCTTGAAGATTCTTGAGACGAGAGATTAAAAGAGCATGAGTGAATTTGAAAAAGAAAGAGAGTGTGATAGTGCTTTTGTTCTAAAGCCACTAATGAACTCACTTTCAAGTGAGGAGTTGAGCTTATTTTCTAAAAACTAACTGATTTTCTGCCCACCGTTTATTCATTTGTGCAAGATTTTGGAGCTTCGAGTAAGATGATAGAAGGAAAGCTTGGCATGAAAATCATAAAACAACCAATAAGCTTCTTTCCTTATTTTCGTAGTCCATGATTTGAATTTTTCTTTAAGGAGGATAAATTGGTCTTACCTGCTTGCTATTATCTTGTGACTTATCTTATGACTCTTGATTATACTTGCTTAAATGGTGTTTCATTCATTCATAGGAATCATTTGGAAAAGTGCTTGAATGATCGTAGAAGTTCTCTAGATTTTAATGACTCTACGTATGCCTTGTTATTTGAAGATGATCATGTGATAAATATGTGTAGAGGTTTTGATATTGAGAGAATTCTAGGAAATATGCACGATTTCTTGTTGAACAACTCATGTGACGAGGTTGTGTTTCATCGGAATGGTCACACACTTTTTTCCTATCTTGAGATATTTTGTAGTTTAGAACCGTTGCATATTGTTGAACAAATACCTTTGTGTGATAGTAGGAAAAATGTGGCGGGAATGTTGAAGAACTACATTTCGCATGATCTTGCTAATGTCTATTCGTTGTTTGATAATGGAGATTCTTGTTTTGGAAGGCTTTGGAAATACTGCTTACCCTTCAAAGAGGTGTTTAAACTGCCAAGAACTTTTGAAGTTTTCCATGGTGTTAATATGTTGGGATTCGTTACTTACATACTTCATGAGTTTAAATTTATGCATGTGCTTGAAGGAAGTTTTCATTTCCATGTGCCATTTAAAGACTCGTTTCTTGAATCAATTCGTTTCTTCCATTTTAATAAGATGACTTATGTGGTGGAAGGAACAGAATTTTTGTATAAATTGCCTTTTTTGCAAAGTTATGAAGAGTCTTGGATAGAGAGCATGCAACCTATTTCCTTGATATGTGCTAAAATGCTTCATTCTTATATGAGATTCTTTGCTCAAAAGATTGCATATTGCTTGGACCCGTTTAAGCACCTCTCTTCCCATACATGTGCTTAGTATGAAAAATCTTGTTCTACAGTTGGTTCCCTTAGATGATGTATGAGTAATTTTGAGGACGAATCTTTTTAAGGAGAGAGAGAATGATGAGAATCAAGAGATGTCAAAATCAAGTGATCAAGATCCATTGAAAATGTCTGCTGGTCCAACCACAAGATAGGCTTTCAAGGTTATATTATATACAAGAAAAATCAACGATCATTAATTTACTATAAGCAAGTTGTCTAACCACTTGGGAGTCTATTGGGCTACCAAATTGATGTCCAAGATGGCAAATTGATGGGCTAAAAAATTCAACATAAGGCCTGGACGAAATTTTCTTATTTTTAGGAGTGTTTTAATTAGTTTTTAAGTTTGTTTGGGCTAAGAAATTTTATGTATTAAAGCCCATAGTCTTTTATTTTAATACTTAGTTGGGTGTAATCAGCTAAAAATAGTTGCAAATCCAAGCCCATTAAGGACTTGTGTTTCAGGCACCTACTCTAAATCCAAAACCAATTAGGTTAGGGTTTTGAGATATCTATTTATATAGAATCTTTAAAAAAAAATTCTTAACAACATTATGCCATTGATATTTTTAATGAGAACATGTACTCTCTTTGGTTTTTAAAAGAACTTCTTGAACTTATCAAGTTATTCAACTTGTGGCGTTCATTCCTTTGAATTATACCTTAAGTTTTTGTCTTTATTGATAACCGATTTAAGATTTCGATTTATATCTCTGGTTCTTGGGTCAGATATCTAACGCGTTAAAGATTCTTGAAGCCTTTTTCACACATCTTTGGGCGTTTGTGAAAGTTTGTTGTTAGGTTCTAGGTTTTCATACCTAGGGTTCACATCAAGCTTATTATCAATAAATTGCAAACTACAAGTTGCAAAAATCAGTAATATACATGTGGCTATTTGTTGGTACATTTCAAAATAACACATTCAACCCCAAGTAATGCTGATAATATTAATTTACATGTAAAACAAGTAGAACAGGGAAATTCTTCATCTTAGAAAACTTCTAGTTCCATAATATTTTCCTAAATTCTTAATCATTCTTCGTATTGCAGTGATTTGGGATGGTCCAATCAATTATATCAACTAATGAATTATTTAAATTAGTAAACTTCAAGTTTACTTAATATTACATTCTAATTTCATAAATTCTATGCAATATAAATAAAAAAAGAATGGTAGTATCTACAACCAACATTTATTCTAGTTAATAATAGTAATGTATAAGTCTCAAAAGTCCATTTATCCAATGTTTTGATATAATGAGAATATCATTAATGCTAAAATAATGAGAATATATGAAGAATAATGCATTGTAAAATTGACCACTAGGTAGCGATCCGCTAGTTCTTTTGGAGTTTTTAATCAATTAACTCTTGCAAAATTCTTGAAGTTATTGATTAATTAGCTCTTCACGAACTTTGTACTATAATTTATACTTTGGATAGTTATTTCAAATATATCTGAATAAACCACTATTAATTTGGTACATTGTATGGTCACCATTCTTGAATTTAAAACAAACTAGAATGATATACTAATATAGAATATAAATGCAAAATATGCGAATTTAAATAATAATGACAAAATTATAGAAAATAAAAGTCAATAATTTGATAATTCAAAATTTTTATCAAATTTGAAAACTAAAAATTCTATCTAGACATTCAAAAGAATTACATACACTCACATGTTACATATCAATTTTATTGATACAAGTATCATTACTTTTAGTAGCATAATTTAGGAAAGTAAAGCAATATTTTACTTTCAGAGATTCATAACTTGTTTGATGTACTATAGGTACGTGACAAAAATCTTCTAATATCGCATCAATAATATGTTAGAATTATTGCTTTTTTTTTTCTCTTCTTATTATTTTCTCACTTTCAGTGAGTATCTATACATTGAGAATTTAATGAGTCATTATTACCAACATAAAAATAAAGTGTATTTCTACTACAATTATAGCTACAATTAAAATTTTTTCATAAATAAATTATAAATTCTAATGACATTCACTTCAAAGATTGGAATAAAACCAGTTGGTCTGGCACAAAAATATTTTATAAATGACACATTTAGAATCAAAAGATATAAATTTAAAATACTTTTAAAAATATTTTTTTTCAATATTGCTACTATATGAACATGTTCGAGGTATGAGAAAGAAAAATCTTTTCTTTATCACATCACCAATATATTTCTCCTTATAACTTTGATCGATGAGAAATTCTAAACGTGATACAATTTTGTATACTAATATGCATATTTGCAACCACACTTCTAACAAATAATAACTAGAATTTATAAAGTAACCATCTCCAAATGGTTGTATATTTCCTTCAAAATTTTGCTATTAATCAAGTGGCTTTGATCCTTTAATATTTTTTGAATTGTGTCTTCAGGACCTTTTATATCCATATAGATATTAGCATCATATAAACGAGACAAATGGTCTCTTTTCAGAAATATCAAAAGTAAAAGGTTCAAGTTTCAAGATTTGTTATGAAAATTCAAAACTAAGTAATAGAAGTATTTTTCTTGTTTGAATATAAACCGATGGCAAAGTCTCGTGTTTTATTTCCTTGATATGAACTTCAAAAATTCAACAGTAGAGTCTCGTGTTACTAACATGTTATGAATTTTTTTGTGCACAGTGATTGTAGATACATTAAAATCAAAACAACAAATAAGAAAAATATAATGGAAAAGAAATAGAAAGAAACTTGTAGAGAAAAAATATAAGAACTTTATTATTCTTCTGTTATAGTATATTAATCAAAATAATAGTTCGGTCTATACCCCTACTTATAGGATTCATGAGTATATAACAAGAAGAGATATAAAAAAATCATAAGATAAATCCTATCAATAATTAAAAATATAATATATTCTATTATCTATCTTCCGGTAAGATATAGTGTCTTTATATCTAATATTAGATTATATTTTTAATATCAGATAATGAACATCTGTTATTATATTAATTTTATAATATATTTAATAAAATTTTTGTCGCATGCTACTATATATAAAAGTGTGAGAGAATAATTACTTTTTAAGTCCCCTAAAATGGTTTGTTAATTCCGTTGCATTACAATGCCAATTTGAGGCATTTGACCATGCTGATATTGAATTGTTAGTCCTCCTAAAGCACGGGGTGGCAGATGACATTTATCCTTGCGAATAGAAAATTCTACCTCCAAGTCCAATTTGATTTTTTTGAAATAAAATATTGGGGTCCATTATTTTTTTAATATAAAAATATATATGAATCGAACTAAGCTGTATCGTGTAATCCTTTAAAAAACAAAAGATCTATTGTCTAATATGAACTCCAAACTATATTTTTAGGGTTTTGTGAAAAAATTGAGAGCCTGGGTGTGGCACGAACTCAACTTAGCCTGTGTAATTTTATTACTTAGCTCTTGACATGTGCACTCCGATTAGTGCGCTGTCAGAAAAATCAAATTTATTGGTAAGAGAACTTTAGAAGCCGGGGGAATAAAATTTATTTAGGATTTAATTTTAGATATTATTTTTTATTATATGTACATAACTTATTTATGATCATTTGATTAAATTTTTTTTTCATTTAACGACTGTAACAATTGTTTTTCAAGAATTTTTAGCTCTTAGATAAAAAAAATCGATCGGATGATCACATATTAATTATACATATATAACAAAAAATTATGTTCAGAACTGAATTCTAACCTAATAAAATCTTATATTAAAAAAGTCAAAAATAAAATATTCAATCTCAACACGATAGTTATAATCTAAAACAAATTTTTATACTCTCTTTTTTTTTAATATCACATTATAATATAAAAGGAAAATATGTTCCATAGATCTGCTCTTGTATGTGAGTCTTCAAGTATAAGACTTTCAGATTTTTTAAAGGATTTGTTTCTACCTTTGTATTAAGTTCATCAAATTTTTTTAAAAAATAAAGGGTTGGCTATAAAAGGATTTCTTAGTGAACATATCTCTTATTCCTAATTTTATTTATGTTTTCTTTTTGTTTTGAAAAGATGAAGAAAAAATTCTGATTAGGCTATTAAAATGTGCAATGTGTATAAGATAGGCATAAGGAATTTGTCTAATTCAAAGAGTAAAGGGTGACAAATAAAGGCACTACAAGGAACTTTTTTTTTATATATGGATGACCTACAAAGAACTTCGATACTACTCTGTCTTAGAAATGAAATTAATTTCGAGCAGCAGAATCTTCTCAATTTCCACCTTCATGCCTCGAGACAAATTGTCCAAAAACAGCCAGCGGAAACTTCCATTATTAGCAATCTCCAAGCCTCCAAGGGAATAATATTATTGAATGACCGATTGTGGAACCATAAAACACATAACAAATCAAAAGGAAAAGACAACAAAATCTATGTAGTTTCCAGGATATGTACATAAACTTGCCGACTTGAAATGTCACAAGACAAATGCCAAATTGCAGTGAATTCTTCAAATTCTCAATGAAATCATCGCCCCTTCCTGGCTCTAAGTGACCAAAAAAGAGTTCATTATCCGGCAGTACTCTTCAAAAGATTCCTCTTTAAGAACGAAATCCCCGTATGCTGGAAGCATCCTGGTTCATGATTGAGTTTGCAGTAACCCTTTAATATTTATGGCACCTGCTGATTGATAACTGAGGAACACAAGGAAGAAATGTTTTCCCCGCCACTAGTTTTCCTGCTTCTGCTTTCGTTTTCATCGACATTTTCTAATGCTACCGATGAAGATTTCCTTCGGTGCATGTCCCTGATCCATTCTAAAGGCTATAGAGATGAATCCAAATACATCCACACACCAAATTCTTCATCATATTCATCTCTGTTGCAATCAGCAGAGCAGAATCCTAGATGGTTAAGTTCAAGATCTCGGAAACCTCAGTTTATAATCACACCATATACAAAGACTCAAATCCAAGCATCTGTCTTATGTAGCAGAACGCATGGCATGCAAGTAAGAGTGAAGAGTGGTGGGCATGACTATGAAGGCCTGTCATTTCTATGCAAAACCCCGTTTGTGATTATCGATTTTATCAATCTTCGGTCGATCTCCATCAACCTGGAAGGTGAAACTGCGTGGGTGGAATCCGGGGCGACCCTCGGGGAGCTCTATTATGCTATTGCTAAAGAAAGTGCAGTACATGGATTTCCAGCAGGCCTTTGTCCTAGTGTAGGAGTCGGAGGACATTTTAGTGGAGGAGGAATTGGCACCATGATGAGAAAATATGGTCTTGCTGCTGACAATGTCATTGATGCATATATGATTGACGTCAATGCAAGAATCCTTAATAGGGATACCATGGGAGAAGATCTGTTCTGGGCTATCCTAGGAGGCGGAGCAGCCAGCTTCGGAATCATAGTCACCTGGAAAATCAAGCTCGTTCGTGTTCCAAATGTTGTGACTGTTTTCACCCTTCAAAAGCAGCTGGATCATGAAGGGACTAAGCTTGTCCATATGTGGCAACACATTGCAAATAAACTAGACTCTGAGTTATTCATAAGAGTAATTATTCAAAATTATGATGGAGAAAACAAAGGCGGTAATAAAACAGTAGTAGCTTTATTTAACTCGCTGTTTTTAGGACGAAAACACGAGCTGATCACATTGATGAGCAAGAGATTTCCCCAGCTAGGCCTAACAGTCGAAGACTGTACTGAAACAAGGTGGATTCAATCTGTCCTCTACTTTGCAGGGCACAAAATGGACCAGCCCTTGGAAGTTCTATTGAACAGAACTGTTCAATACAAGAGCAATTTTAAGGCAAAGACAGATTTTGTCACGAAGGCCATGCAAAGCACTGCACTGAAGGGAATATGGGAAAGGGTATCACAGGAACAACTAGTGTACATAATTTTTGATCCCTTGGGAGGAAAAATGCACGAAATTTTGGAATCTCATATCCCTTTTCCCCACAGAAAGGGAAATATGTTCAACATTCAGTACCTAGTAAAGTGGGCAGAAAATGGTATTAAAGCATCAAGGAAGCACCTGGAATGGATGAATTTGCTCTATGAGTACATGAGTCCCCATGTATCTAATTCTCCAAGGGCTGCCTACATCAACTATAGGGATCTTGATATAGGAATCAATCTGCAGGTGAATACAAGCTATTCAGAAGCTAGAATTTGGGGCAAAAAGTACTTCAAAAGCAACTTCAGGAGACTAGCACGGGTGAAAAGCAAAGTTGATCCAGAAAATTTCTTCAGAAATGAACAAAGCATTCCTGTTCTTTCATATTGAAAAAAGGATGAAACATGAAGATATTCTTTGCCAAAGTATTGGCTATTCAAGCACAATGTTAAGACACTGTCAATACGGGTCAAAGCTCGCTGGCTGATCTGTATAGGCGGGCTTGGATTTAGTATGTCCAATCCCGTTTAAACGCGAGCTTTTTTGATTCGCTCTGTTTAGCTCACGGGTCAGCACCGGCCGGAGCAGACCGGACGCGGGCCAGTTTATTTTTCTTTTTATTTTTTTAAAATTTTGTCCAAAACGATATCGTTTTGATATTTTTTAAAATATTAAAAAATATTTTTTTCAAAACGACATCGTTTTACTACTTTTTTTATAAAATGACATCGTTTGTAAAGTCCGCGGGCTGACCCGTTTAACCCACGGATTGTCTATCATGGGCAATGGACTAGGATTTTTCAGCGCGCAGAAAAAATAAACTAGCCCGCGACGGGTCGGGCCGAAATGAGCTGGCCCGTTTGACACTAATATTGTTCTCTATGTAGCATTATTGAGATGAAAAAGGCATGTTCTATATATATATATATTTTTTGGTTTATTTTACATAGATTAAGGAAGAAAAAAGTAAAAAGTATTTTTCTTATTATATTATTAATTAATTTCATTAATATAATAGAGAATGAAAGAATTATATTTATGGTAAATGTAATTTTAAAATTTATAAAAATTAAATATTTTTTAAAAAAATTATGTTTCAAATCGAAATGAGTAATAATTAAAATGAAATATTGAAATAGATACTATAAATACAATAAAAAGTAACGTATGGCACAACAAGACAATGTTGTGCGGTCGGTTGAAGCTTTCCATTTAGTGTGGGAGGTCAGACTTCCCCTTTAACGTTGAGCCAAAACCTAGGTGCGGTGGTCCGGCCCTTTTTTTCCCCTAATTTCTTGTCAACGGTGATCGATTTCTTTTTAGTTGATAATTTTAATTTAGTTGATGAAATTGAACCCCGTATTCATGATTCAAAATTAGATTATCGACAAAAAAATGAATCACGTATTGACTGACGAACAATTGACAATTAGGCCTAATTTGATTTGCAAAAGAGAGGGGAGGGGGGAAGGAGAAAAAGAGGAGTGGAAGAGGTACTTTTTACTTCCTTAAAATGAGATATTTATATTTATTTTAATTTTATTTAGTATGAGAGAAAGTAAAATAAATTAAAAATATTTTCTTTTGTTTAGTTCTACGAAAAATACAAAGGGAGAGGATGATATTTTGTTATATTTATAAATTTATCTTTTTATTAAATTAAAAATTTATGATAAAAGAAGAAGTTAAAGGTATAATAATCTTTTTAATATTAAATAACTCTCAATCCTTCTAAAAGTTGAAGGATTAGAATTATTGATGTGGAGGGAGAGAGCATTTACGCTTATTCTTTCTTTTCTTTTAACACTTAGTTACTTCCTCTCTCCTTTTCCTCTCTCTTTTCCTCCTAATCAAAATAGGCATTACTATCAATTAAAAAAAATTGTAGATAAAAATTATTGACAAGATTTTTATTAACCTCTACATATATCAGTTAGTAATCAATCAGAAACTACAAATTACCCACTAAGTTTAATATATAATATTTTTATTTTAGCAAGTAGAGGAATATTTAGATTATGTTTTAATTTTAAATTTTTTATATATTAAAATATATAAAAATAAATTTTAAATTTTAAAATAATAATGATTTAGTCAATTTTAAAAATTTTATTAAAATTAATTCTTTTATTTTATTACTGTTTCTGTCTTAATAATATAAAGTTTCACAAGACGATCTAATAATAAAAATAAAATATTATTAAAAAAAGGATATAATCGGGACAAAAGAATGCAAATAATTGTGGATACGAAGGACACGTAGAAGAAAGGGACTTTTCAGGCATGAAAATGAATCTTCGAGGTTGGAATATTCTTAAATATGCCGCCATTGATTCAGAGGTCTCCACGTTGTCCTCTAATGCAAATTGTTCTATCTTTGCTACTTGGAAATTCATGTGAAGCAGTAGGAGGCCTAACCACGCAAGCAATCTTACTTTTATACAGCTTTCTCTGGTAACATTCTTGTTGCAATTTTTTTAGTTAAAAGTGAAAAGTTTTTTAAGGTTTTTTTAAATATTTTAATAAGATATATTTTTAAATTTTATAAAAAAAATGTGAGACTCAAAGTTTAAAAAAATAAAGAAAAATAGAATTGTGTTCAAATCGTAGAGCTATCCAAAGACACCAAACTAGAAGTTTCTTGCACATGGAGTTGTCTTCCATACTCTGTGTGGACAGAGTAGTAAGGGTGTTTATTATTTAGTTTTAACTAAAAATTGAATAGAACGTAATTGAATTATATTTTGGTATTTAATTTAATTATTTTAAAATTTTAATTCAATTTTTAATTTTAAATTCTCGTAACTGAACACTGAACTAAAATTCTATAAAATAGGTATAATTTTAATTCAATTTGATTCAGTTTTGAACAAAATCAAATTGAAATAACTAAAAATAACTTAAATTAATAGGAATCTTACAACATAATTCTTAAAATTATTTGTCAAAAATTTGATTAGAAACTAAAATAAAATTGAATTAATTTATTTTAATTTTAAATAAAATTTAATTTAATTCAATTTTCATAAAAAAAATTCTACAAAATCGAATTAACACTGAATTTTCAAACAGAGAACCCGTATGAACACGTGTAGGAAATAGAGATGTTTAATCAAACTTCACTCTCGTTATAGCGTTTGTGATTACGTGACTTTAGGCAACGGATAAGTTGAGGACACTGCATTTTACGCTCTGTAAAATGTGGCTGTGAAGAATATAACATGACTTCATCAATTGCGTAAGATACCTTACAACCATACTCAAGAGATCATTCCCCTTCTATTCTAAGTCCGCAAGTTAGGTGTGCTTACATTACAATTCAAAAGTGGAAAAAAAAATTATTTTATTTTACATAAAAATAAAAATAAATATATAAATTAATAATTATTTTTTCTTTTATTAACTTTCTAAATACCATAAAACTTATTCCTCTCATCCCCTTTGTTTTCTCTCTTATTACTCTCCTTTCTTTTTCTTACCTCTCACTCAATCCAAACGGGGCCTCAGAGTTTAGAGGCAAATAAAGAATGAATTCATGAACCCCATAATCCCCCAATCTTTAACGAGAAGGCGAGAAGCAGCTGAATATGGTTGACTAACAAGGCAATAATATCATTAGATTATGGTGGCTACTTTTTCTTTTCATTTTTCGAACCTTTTGATGTATACAAAATTTATAATGTATTTATTTTCACTATCTTTCGAAAATTAATAAAAAAATTTTAATCTAAATTTTATTTTTCGAGTAAATTTAGACAGAATTTAATTTTAAAATTAAATTTAAAATTTTAAGTGTGAAATTTATATTTTCTCACAAATAATTTAAATTTTACGAAATTCAAAATAAAAATTTCAAAACCAAACTCTATCTAATCACATCTACAAATATTTTATTTTTAAAAATTAAGATAAAAATTTTTAAACAAAAATTCAACCAAAATACAATACTACCTTTGGTATTCGATGATATGCGGTGTACCGTAATCAGTAATCTTCATCCATTTGATAAGGGTCCATCCTCGATAATAAAGGAACTTGTGTATAGGATACGAAGTCTTTAAGTTACTTTGTCTAAGTCTTTTAAGTGTAATTATTAATAATTTATTTAGGTCATGTTTTTAATTATTTAAAATAAATTTTTTAAAAATTATTATTAACTTTTTATTTATTATTAATTTTAATTTACATAAATTTAAAAAATATTTTTAAAAAATATTATAAAATACTTTTTAAAATAGTTTTCACTTATTAAAATTATTAAATATAAAAATTTTATTTCAATTTTAACCAAAAAAAATTAAAAACACTTATCTTTTAACTATTTTTTAAAAAAATTCAACAATTAGTCTCCTTATCTTCTATTACTTGATTTTTTAAAATGAAAATAAAATTAAAGAGATAGTCCTAGCTTCCGCACACGCATCTTGTAAATTAATGCGTGATCTAACTGATCTCACACACCGGACTTAGCTTTTTTTTAAAAAAAAAAAAAAAGATATTGGAGCATGTAAAGTTGGCATTATCATCTTGGAAAGGAAGCTATCTACTTCTATTCTAATGATGTAAAATATGGGTGTAGAGTGCTTTTGTACGTCATTGTAACTTAGTTGGTGAAGGATTTGGATAAGTACTCATTCCAATATGGCAAAAATTTTCTTGGCCTTTTCCTATCATTTGCAATATTATTTTAAATTGTCGTATTCAGAATGTTCAAACATGTCCACCACTATAAACGGATCCAAACGTATCCACCCACTGTTTCCAACCCAGACCGGACCCTCTAAACTTTTCTGGTACTGGGACTGACCCATTGTCTGATGAGTCTATTCTCTACCTTATGGGCACACGCAATTTACGTTTAAAGTAAAATTATCCTCCTTTCACATTTCAAAGATTTAATCCAAATTGAATCCAACTTTTTTAGAGATGGCCCTTAACCAAGTGGCTTCAGCTCCAGCGTTTAACTTACTCATGAAGTCCAAATATCCATCTTTGCAAGTGGGGAAAAAAACATCTTATTTGTGGGGAACAACAATAATGACTCACATTTCTCCAAAAAAGAACAAACAATAATACTCACAAAAAAGAGAAAAAGGAAAATGATCTACTTTTCCTCCCGGTACTAATTCCTTTCTTAAAGAATCTTTTCTGTTTTCCTCATGTTATTGTCCAAGCTTTTTTTCTTTTCTTTTTATAAAAAGGTTGTATTTCAATCCGTAAGAGCCCCGCTATTCAACCCGAGCCTTGAGGAAGAGGTAAACCGCAGTATGTGCCTCACCAGGCCAGGAAATGAAGGCTGCCCGTTAACTCCGCTGTACAAGGAGTCGAATATCATGCACATTATAGGATTTGAACTTCCACACTGCCAGTCGCGAGCAAGGCTGTCATCACAACACCCTCGACCTTTGCCAGTTGAACTATGCCCCGGGAGGCTTCTTTTCTTTTCATAAACAAGAGGGGAGGAAGAGAGACAGATTACATGAACAACTTATTTTTTCCTCATGTCCAAGCCTTTTACGAGATCAATGATTGGCTTGGAAATTCACCATCTACTTATTCATGAGTTTTTTTTTTTTATAATTCAGGTTTCTAAGTTAAGTCTAACTATTTTTGGACTTCATAACCTTTGCCCCTAAGCTATGGAGTATGTAAATCGCGGATGTGTACGAATTGAGTCCCAGGTTCCCAAGGCCCCTGTACACTATTGCGCACAAGAGACCCGTTTCAAACTGATTGTTCCACTATATTTCCTCAAATATAGTTCTCAGGTTCCCAACAAGAGTCGAGCCCCTACCCTGCTGCTGGCAGCAAGAGTACCTTGATTGTTCAACTAACTCGCATGTGCCGGGAGGACTTTGATGCCTCTAGTGGGATTTGAACCCTCAACCTTTGGGTTGAGGGCCAAACCCCTTTGCCAGCTGCGCTGACTTCCTTTGGCATTCATGAGTTTTTTGTTACTGTTAGGAGCGAATAGAGTTTGCGTACTAAAATAGGTTCGGGAACTTTACAGTAGAATAAGTTTAAGAGAAGATGTGAGCTTTAATCTAATAGTTTAGAGTAATTGTGGTAAGTAAACTGTTAATATTAATATAAGGTCATGGTTATATTTTTGCTTGTAGTATCATATTAAAAGAACTTTAGATCAAATTTTTTTCAAGTAAGAGTCAAACTCTATAAATGCAACCCACCTAAATCTAAATTAGTCTCACAAATTAGTGACGATACTAAGTGCTCAATAAAAAAAAATTTGAGTTTCAAACTTGAAATCTTAGATTAAATTTTGGGAGAAAAATCTTATTCAAATACTTTTTGAATAGTCTCACAAATTAGTGATGATAACGAGTGCTCTAAGTAAAAAATAAAAAAGATATAAGTTTCAAACTTAAAATCTTAGATTGAATTTTGGGGCGGAGGGGGTGGAAATCTTATTCAAATACTTTTAGGATTGTTTCTCAAATACAACAATCAAGAATAATTCAAAACCCCTTTAGTTTAAAAATTTTGGAAAATTATTTTAAATAATTGATTACAAGGTTCTACTAATGAAGAAAAATCTATACATACATATATAACACTTTTACTCTCTCTTCTCCTCCAAAGCTTTCAAGACTCTAATCCTATTTTATGACATTTTAAAAATTTTAATTAGTTTCATTACTTTTCATTGGTCCAAAAGATTTTTACCTAATAAAAAACTAATTTTTATCTTAATAGATTTCAAATCTCAATAGGCTTCTTCCATTATCTTTCTCCACTCTCCTAATCTAACCACCGCACGTCTCACGTCTACTCTAATTTTATAACTGCTATTCATCTTCTTATTATCCTACTCAAACAACAGAAGTCATGTTTTTATCTTTTTGCAAATTCTATTCTTTTTTTCAATGTCAATTTTATAACTACTCTTTTATCTCATTACCTTAATCAAACATACAGAAATAGAAATTATATTTTCATCTCTCTGCAAGTTGTATTCTTTTTCCTTTTCAATGAATTTAGTCATCCATTTATTATACTTTTTCTAATATTGCAGTTTGACTATTTCATCCCATGGATATTATGGATTGGTGAAACTTTGACCCTCTCTTATTGGTGATTGTTCTCCAAAAGAATATGCTTGTTCCCAAAAAGGCAAATCTCTCGCCCACAGGTCTCCACACCCTGGCCCGACAAGTTGTGGAGGGGTAAATTATGATAACTTAGTAATTTCGAAAGTGAGAGGACCAGTGCCTGCTGTCCACAAGGAGTCCAGTCCACCCACTTTGGGTGTAACTCCCACCTTACGACTGACAGGACTCGATCCTGAGTCCTTGTTCCTAGTCTACCACCTTAGATCCAACTGGGCTGCCCATGCGGGGCACCAAAAGAATATGCTTCAACTACAGTTTGTGCATCATATTATACTTGGGCAAAAATTTGTACTCTCCCCACAATGGAACAGCTTCTGGAGAAGTTAAATGAAACTAGTGAGCATCATGTCACTTTCACGAATGCAATTCTTTCGTCCAGAGTCTTTCTATTGTGTTAAAATTTCAGAATGTGCTCAAGCCAAAGAAAAATAGAGCATAGCATGATAATTCTGCTATAATCATCAAGAACTTCCAAAACGATCTGCCCTCATGTGAGTTTTTTTTTTTTTTTTTTAAATCAAGTTAAGAGTTTTTTATGACTTTTGTATTTTGAACTAAAGGCCTTCTATATTTAGATAAGATTTCAATCCCTTCCATTTGAATGTTGAAAGAGATTCCCCATCTAGATCTTAGTTCCTCTCAAGGTTTTATTTTAGGTTGTTTCATTTTAAAAAATGCCACATAAAAAAGGAAAAAAACATCTCATGTGTTTCAAAGATTTTGCCTAACCTCAGATTATGAGGAACGTCAATGAGATAAATATGTACCGTTCTATTGAAACTGAAAAGTTATTGCCGATACATACATACATTCACTTTGCATTACATCTAATAAATATATAAGGCATTTTTTGAAAGGGTGTTTTTGGAGTTGAAAGAAGTATACTATAGTCACTTTTTAAGGGGAAAAAAAAAAAGAAAGAAGTATACTATAGGCATTTTCGATTGTGTGCTTGTTTTGTTTTCTGAGACGATGGAACCTTGACAAATGTATATCTTTGTATTTACTTATTATATTTAATTAATAATAACAATTTTCTTAGTATTTTTATTTTTTAGGATAATTTTTTAAATTTTTATTTCTTTTTTTTCAAATACAATTTTTTTTCTTGATAGAACTGACTTCACAGCGTTCTTCTTTTGCACTGGCTCACCAACCCCCACGCTCACCTAACTAGGGATCCTCTTGTGCGTGTGTGTGTGTGTGTGTGTGTGTGAGAGAGAGAGAGAGAGAGAGAGAGAAACAGAGAGGGGGGCTTAAAAAAGGAGAGGTTGCTTTGATCTTTTTCTAACTTCGTTGGGTATTTGCAGCATTCTTGATTCTTCACGAGTTCACATGGGGATGTTTAGTTCAAGATTATGCAGACAATAAGATGGAATCCGATACAAAGCTGAATCAGATATTCAGAATCATTCAGCCAAAAAGTTATTAAAAAAAGCAGCTCCCTTTTCTTTAATAACTTATAGAAAAAGTACTCAGTTTTATTCTTTTTTTTTTTTTTGATAAGTACTCAGTTTTATTCTTCCAAGATTACATAAAAGAATGATAAATAATTTGTAAGAGTTTACCACACTAAAGAAGCCCCAATAAAATAATTGTGGGAGTTCCTAGAACTAATTAGTTACAATAAACCCCATATGATACAAGATGCCACGTTCTAAAGACACTTTGTTCTTGGAATCTTTGTGGGCACACCTCAATCTTCATCCTTCCCAATTCCAAAAGCATCCAACATTGATAGTACTTCCACAATCAGTTTCATCATCATCGCCACTGCTACCATTGCTCTGGCAATTAAAGTCATCTTTGATTCTTGAACAATGCTGACTGGATTGTGCCCCTTTGGTCCCCTCCAGGCTTTGTTCGACAAAGATGGCTCTCTTGAAAGTTGAAACAGAGCACTCACACTGTTTGAATAGTTAGAATCATCCCGTGCTTCATCACATGTCCTATCTTCGGAGCCTTTGGTGAAGTCTAGGCGTTGGTACAATAACATCACGACCAGCTTTGATCACGTTGAGCCGATCTTGGATTGTTTTATCGAATAGCCGGTTGTCCGGATTCTCGGCGTAGCAGACATAATAGCAACTCACACAGGCTTGTGGTAGAGCCATGGCTATCCTAGTCTGCAATGGCAAAATGCACATTAGGCCAATGAAGAACAAAGCATTTAAAATTTGAGCAAGTTGATCACATGAAGCCAAATGCATATTCTCTCTATAATATATAAATCAGTAGTGGTTTGGTTAAGCTGACGAACCATTAAATAACCTATGAAGGCTGCAAGAAGTGAGACGGTGGCCGTGTAGCTTTGATGTACGGTGTATGTCCAAGCAGCTACAACGATAGCACAGATTGAGCCACTGCATATTCCGGTGAGGAAGCAAATTGCGCTAGTCATGTCCGAGTCCACAATTTGCTCGATCTCTCGCCTCTCAAACAACTCCCAAATGTCTTTTGAGGCCCTCACAAAATGTTTTCCATAGGCAGCAATCTGTTGAAATTATTCATTGCTAAATGTCAATTTCTTAGATGAATAGTACACGGCGTAATGAACCACAATAATGAAATTCTAAGTATTTGAGTTGTTTAAGTCAAAGCTACCAAATATTTTTTAGTACTTCTGGAATTATCATTGAACCAATATTAAAAAGTAAAATGATTGCCAAAGAATAATGGTATCCATAATGCAGGAGCAGAGGCACGCCATACCTATTCAAGGAACAAAAACATGAACAGCATTCTGCAGTAACATTTAACCATATCTTTAGATTTCCAAGCCTGAATTTACAGCATTGGTATGTTGGTTAATTCCTCCTACAAGTAAAATTGGTAACTCCACTTGACAGTTTGTTCGTTTTGGACCTCATCTACTCAACTATTGTATAAAACTCTTAGCTAAACTGCAGAAGAACTAAAGAGTAACCACTCGGTCCACTCTGGTGATACTTCTACACACTTTTGTCAAGAAAAGCTTAAGTTGGAAAAGGCAAAAGATAAATATCGGAAATCAGAATCAGCAATTACCTGTACATATGCCCAGCCGTTGCCACATTTGAAAATTGAGTCCATGACCTTGAGCCCGCAACGTGCACAACAGAACATGAATTCATCTTCTCCCTCAAGTAAATTCAACCCACGAGCTACAATACGTAGAAATTCAATTGAAGGCACAAAAACAGAGCCAAGGCAAGCACTTCCCAGATTTTTAGTCAATGCCCTTTGGAAGGAAAAGTGAGTGCTAGATTGCATTCCTCTCAGATAGTAGAGAGCAATTATCCTACTAACTGTCAAATTAACTACGTTCCTCATAACTTCAGTTACCCAGGCCAAGCTCAATACCAATACAAAGATTACCAATGGTGGGAAATAGAAATTCAGTGAACCTATCACTGCTAAAATCCAAAGGGACATCCACACGAAGCCAGCACCAAGCATATAATAAGTCGGCTGATTTAAATCCCCGAATTTTGGTACAGGTTCAATAGCCTTGGTAAAAATTTGCGAGCAAAATCCGATCCTTGGTGTAACCCAACAAGCATACAAGCCATTCCCAATTGCAAAGAATATGAAAACAACTCCAAGGCCATCAGTAGCAGGCCTTTGGAAGCAAATCAAAAGAATCCCAGCAGATAAAGTCAGAGCAAAAGAGCTCCAGAGTATGAAAGGAACCATGAATTTAGGCCAAACTCTTACAGCCTTTTGCCAAAAAACCGCCAGTGTTATACTAAGAAAAGCTGCAGCCTCCACCTGAGGCAAAAAATACCTCACTATTTTCTTCTCCTCTCTTGCTGCCCTTCCTCCTTCTATAAGGCCTTGAACACCTTTAAATATCAGAAAACAGGCCAGTCCAAAAGCCAAAACCATATGCACAAGGGAAAAAAACAAGGACATCTTGTTTGTGTACCCTGTTGAATTCAGTGACACCACTGATGGCTGCCCAAACAAACAAAAATTTTCACAAATTTGAACATGAAAACACAGAAATAACTAATTCTGCGAGGCCAACACAAAGGACAACGCAGAAAAGGAAAAATCAGAAAGGAAAACAATTCTTTAATACTATGCACAAAAATATCTGCAAGACTTTACTTGTGGAGTAGGGGTGGAGCGAGGCTGAGAAGGAGCTGGAGATGGGCGAGGCTGAGAAGGAGCTGGAGATGGGCGAGGAGGACGAGAGTGAGCTGGAGAAGGGGAGGCAACTCTGGTTGCATTTTCAATAACAAGCCTTAAAGGGTTTGTAGCTGATAATCTCTGCATCCTCGCCATGTGAAAATCATTGGGTTCTTGGCCATTAATTTCAGGCTTTTGATAAACACCAACTTCACCTTTCTCAATATCCTTCGCTTCATCTTGCTTCGTCTTCACCTCCTCCCCTTCTTGTTCAGCCACTTCATTTTCTCTCTGTACTACCTATATCAACAGGCAAAAATTTCATGAATGACCAACATTAACAAGAATCAGTTGAAGGTTGTAACAAGAACAGCATGTGATTTTTCTTACAGGCTCTTGAGCACCCATCGTTGGCGATGGCCTGGGGTGGCGCGTCGTAATGTTATAAATGCTGGATGGTGTAATGAACGCCCGTTAGATTTTATTTCTTTCCGGTGGAAGATGCGATTGGCTCCTAGCAAACAATTGCCTTCGCAAACGCTTTTACATCTTACCTCACAGTTTCAGACACCTGTAGAAACAACCCTGTTTGAAGTCACTGATACTCGCAGTCAACGGAGCGTGATGACACGCACCAGTTTTCAAAGTTGTGGAACGGTTTCGTACGCAGGGTTTTAATTGGGTACGGTGTGGGACAGGGCTGGTTACGGTGTACATGAGTCACACGTGGGTTATTTTAGACAGTTTTGAAAAGTAAGCCGGAGAATGTTGATGATGACGATGCATTGGACCCGGATAGAATTTAACCGGTGAATCGAGGGTATCGTTGGTCAAAGGTCCAGTTGAGGCCAGAATAACCGTGAAGGAAAATGATTATTGGCTTCGTTGGGGGCCAAAATTGTCCGTACAAAAAGTATCTCCCATTTGTTGTCTTTTTTGCCGATTTGGTTCCAGTCTCGCATATTCTTTTTGCAAGACATGCTACACCAAATTCTAATTATTGAAACGGCTTAAATTTGATCTAATAGTTAAAATTGATAGAGGGTATTTAAGAAATATCAAAATAAAAAAATCAAAAATTAGTCAAAAATTAAAAACTCTTACCAATTTCAATTTTATCCTGACAAAAGTTACAACAGTTGATCCAAATAAAGAAAAAATATGTCTCCTTTCTATCTCTTCCCTCTGTCTCTCTTACTCGTTTTCGTTTTCTTTCTTCATCTCTATTTTCCTTCTTCCTCTTTTCTTCTCATCCTCCTCTGCAAATTGGATTGTAGCAAGTAGATATTTTACATGATGGTCAATCCTAATCCAACCACGACTCAAGTAACATCATATGTCTATAAAGGTCTACTTTTTTTTTTATGGAGTCTTGTCTTTCTTGTATGCAAAAAAGATACAATCCGTCTTCTCCATCTCGCTTTGGCATGCATATAATGAAAAAGGGTCCGCATTTCTTTACACTTGTGTGAAATAATTACTCCGCTTTTGATGAATCCACATTATACTGAAGGGCGAACGTGAAGCTGCTCATGCGCAAAATATGCAGGTCAAAACGTCAGGCATCTTGGATCCTATAAGATATGAAACTTTGGAGAAAGGTAAGAAGAACAACACGGTAATAGAAGGATGATGTATGGAGAAGAATTGTTTACTCTGCACTAAATTATTGTTCAGAATGTTATGGACAACAGAACTGAAGAATTGTTGACGATGTCCCGAATAATTATTTTGAAGCCTCATAATTTATCATCTGAAAAATAATTGCTGACAATTATTCAAGAATAATTGTTCACAATGTTGATGCTGCAGAGAATAATTGTTCTTATTGAGAAAATATTTGTTGTATACGTACAGAATAATTATTCATTAGGGGCTGAGTATTTAATGATGTTGTAGAGAAGTTGGAAAAAATGAAGAAAGCGGAGTTTACCACTTTGGAGGATGCTCATAAATTCTATAATAGCTATGCTCACCGTACAGGATTTGTCACAAGGACTATGTACGAGAAGAGGCGATCCAAAATAAATAAATTCATTATGCTAAGTACGGGTGCAACAAAGAAGGATTCTTGAAGGGTAGCATATTAAACCCAAAGAAGATCAAAACAACCAACTACCACATTAACACAAGGCCTTCGATAGAGCATCAAGAAGCAAGGATAGAACAAGCTACAATGCATATATACAATTGAGGCGAGGGGTGTTTATGTCATCATCGATTGGGTTGTAAACCATAATCACGATCGAAATGGTCACTACGCTACTAAGCAAATCATGCAATGTGATTATCAAAGGTTATCTGCAATCAAATCATAACTTAATCCAATTTTTTGGGCACTTTAACAGAATGGTTGATTATAGACATGAGGCTGAGAAGATACAGAGTTTTCATGCTAAATGATAGGTGCTTGAATAATTGTTCATGACACTCTGAATAATTGTTCTATCACTTTGAATAATTATTATTATCATGGTCGAAATAATTATTATTTTTATTGAGATATACCTGTTGTTGTTGGCTTCTTGACAGGTTGCCGAACAATAATTTTACGACTAGTCCAGCACATAATGCTGCAGAACAATATATGCCCAATGTGTTTACAATGTTTCAGGAACAGTATTATATGATTTTCGAATACATGATGGAGGTGGTTGTATCAAGCGACAATGTCTAAGAAAATGTGATGTATGTTGTTGTTTATAAGCATCTTGGCCTGATGAGGAAGTACGGTTGGACGAATAGTTCGTGCAGGTTGATCCAGGCCTTCCAACCCTTAAGTGCACATGCCTCTTGTTCGAGACAGTTGGAGTCTTTTATAGATATATTCTTAAAGTGATTGATGTGCTCGAGTCTATGGGTAACATCAAAATGAGAACACTCTCGGAACAATACGTTATGCGCAGGTGCACTAAAAGGGTTAAGCGTGGCTTGGAGTTCCAAATTACAATCAACTACGGAGAAAAACCTTCTACATATGGTGAATGATACCAGTATATAACCGGGTGAATGGTTCTATTGGTAACAAGCATTTGTATAGAAGATGATATTTTTGGTGTTATCAAGAACGAGTTGGACGCCACGATTGAGCGGATGGAACATATGCCTGCTTTCCTAGGGAGAAATGTTGCCAGTAAGTGAGACTTAACGTCTAATCCAAATAAAACAATTGTTTATTGACGGAATAATTATTCAATACACAAGAATAATTTTTCAAGTATGGACCAAGGTTTAATAACAATTGTTCTACCTCACAACTAATTACCCTACCGGGAATGTCAAAAGACTCGTCATTTCCGGCCAAGACAATCAAGCCCAGGGAGAATCCAAATCGATCAAGGAAGCGATTGAAGAGCTTGATAGAATAGGCCAAATAGAGGAAAAAGGTTGCGTTGAAAAGGCAACAAACTTTCATAGAACCAGGCATAGGTATTTCCAACACAAGTGAGAATCGGCTTACAAGTTTTGAAATTGACTTCCAGTTTTCCTTCTGAATTGCAAATTATTATAACAATTATTGTTGGTTGTAGATATTGCAAATTATGTGTTGAACAATTGTTCGAAAGTGCTATTGCAAATTACGCTAAGTGTTTGCCTTTATCAACCCGCAAAACAATTATTCGATTTGGTGTAAAAAAACATACGTAAGAAGCTTTGAACAATTATTCTTTAAAGCTATTACAAACTATTATTATTTCCACAAAAAACAAATTTTCTAACGTTATATCACAATGCTTGAATAATGAACACCTAAAATGACGTTATCTTAATGGACCTCTCTTCACCCATCTTTCCTTCCAAGCTTTTGCTTGGTTCATTATGTTTCCCAAAATTGTGTTCTCTTCATGTAACAAAAGACGTGCAACTATCTTCTGCCTGCCACTCTTGATGTAGTCCCCTTTTACCCATAATGCAAAGCACTCCTGTGGGATGTGCCCAATCTAAGTTTCCATCATTCAGATAACAAAAACACCACAATAACAATATCAGGCTAAATGAGCACAATTGGGACTTCCCAAGTAAATTTCATGAAATCCGTCTAAATGCTAGAGCGTTTGCTAAACCAGACTATGAAGTACTTCATCGACGAGTTGCCAACAGGCCGATACACGTCGTTGAATACCTTGTTATACTACATGCTATTAAGGCATAGAAACTTTTTTGATGCAACATCGGCAACAAAATAGGAAGAAATGCTCCGTAGGGTATACGGGAAAAAAGAAATGATGCCAACAAAATATTGTTGAATAATTAACAATTGTTCAGTCTTTGTATATTTCTTCAACAATTGTTAACTAACTTATGTTAAAACTACTATAACCGACTTACAAGTTCACATGATGCGGGGTTGAATAAGTTATCTGATTGGAGATAATTTCAGCCGCTGAGCAGATTAGAGACCTTGCTTTCTAAGTCTACCACAAAATTATCAATGCTTTTGTTCATATCATCTAGTGCCCATCTTTGCAAAATTAGAACAATTGTTCAATAATAATTGTTTAATTGTTCAGCATGAACCCAATAACCAAAGCCTAAATAATAGAATCAGATATTTCACTCCAAGTTCTGTCGTGAAACAAAACCTCTTAACCACACCGCTTTTTAACTACTCCTGATCTTGCAAATGTCTAATCGCATCAACAGTGAAAGTAAACAAATATCCGTGAGGTCTATTTCTTTTCAAATCTTGACACGTAAGCATTTGGACCCTATCATCAAACACAATCAACCCACTACATGTGCATATTAATTATCCTGTGAACAATTGTTCTTTGGGTCCAATGCTTAAAATAATTGCTCAGAAATGTCTAGGTAGGGGATGAACAATTATTATTGAATCAAGACAGTAAATTGTACGTATTCTCTCCCATCCTGAGGGTTCCTCAATAATGCAAAGTCGACAAGGGTGTCTTCATCATCGGTCAATGCATTAGCTCCCCCGCACTTGCCTTAATCAACCTTCTCTTCTTGGTTTTTCTTTGACCCTTAAAAACCCTACCAATTTGTAGACCAAGGAGAACAAGATTCGTCGCCCCCTCAATATTTCCTTCTCCCATTTGCTTGTTATCTGGTTTGACCCCCCTCTTTTCCAGATCCTACCTCAGCACCGGCCTTTTCATTAGCCTTTCATTCGTCCCCTCCACCAAATTTTTCTTAAGGCAACAGATGAAAAACGAACAATTATTAGATAATAAAGATAATAATTGTTCACCAAAACATAGAATAATTATTCAAAAGCACAGCTTCACCAAGTTGAAGATCCAAATCAACAACCTATTCTTTTTTAGCTTGACCACAGCAGCCTCATCCAATTCTTCCTGATTTGTTCGCTCACCAGATTTGGCTAAAGGGAATATTTGAAAGACAAACAATTATTCAACAATAAGGATAATAATTGTTCAGAAAAACAAAGAACAATTATTCAATAGTGATAATAATTGTTCGCTAAAAATAAGGAACAATTATTCAGAGGCACAGATTTACCAGGTAGAAGGTCCAAAGCAGCATGTTGTTCTTCTTCAGCTTGACCGGGCTGTCATCTGGTTCTTCCTGTTCCGTTCGCTTAGTAACGACCACTCCAAAATTTGAATCGACTTCTCTTTCCTTCATAACCTGATTACTGTCATCCAGGGGTTGTCCTTCACCTACACACCCATTAACAATTATTCATTTACTTAAGAACAATTGTTCTTAGGTGAAAAAATTATTTTACGTGTTTGGAACAATGAGAAGAATAATTGTTCATTTAAACCTTCACTATAAGCCTTCGCAATCTCTAAGACCCCCAAATCATTCATAATGTCCGTAATTGGTCTAGGTTGAAATTGATTTTCCCCATCCTTCCTATCTTTAGGACTAACATCTCGAGCAAGAATATCTTTCTCTGTGTTGGGTTTCACCCTATTCTCCAAATGTGCTTCTGCTACCTTATTCCCGACCTCACTCCGTTTTCTTTTTGGAGTCAAGTCTCCATACACAATCCCAATTGGTAGGTCCTCTTCCTCGAGTTCCTAAAGTTTTTTCTCAATTTTTTTCCAGTTTTCTTTGATACTTGTGTATCTTAGCCTCCAGTCCTTCCCTCTCAAAGGACCTTTGCTGGTCAAAATTAGACATGTCTCCAACTTCTTCTCCAACTGCAGTGCCTACGAGATTAGTAATGCAAGCCTCAGGTACCCTACTTGAGTTCCACCACGAACAAGGTAACTCACCTTTAACCTTGCCACTCACCACTTCCAGCTACGACGCCTGAGTTAGGAATTGCAAATAAGTTTAGTTAGAATTCAGACAACAGTTTCTCAATACAAAGAATAATTGGCCGCCTCAACAATTATTCATCAATATGAACAATTGTTCAAACTATACAAAACAGTTGTTCTAGTCCAAGTGCAAAATGTTTATATCAAGCTGAACGATTGTTCAAACTTAATTAGATAATTGTTCAACCTTAATTAAACAATTGTTCAATTTGAACAATTATTCAATAAATTGAACAATTGTTCATGATAAACAAAATAATTGTTCGAATGCAGCATGACCGTCATTCTTTTTACGCTGAACAATTATTCACTTGCTTTAAATAGTTCGCACAAAACTGAACAATTATTCACATATGCACTCAATTGAATAATTGTTCACAGTCACCCAAATAATTGTTCACAATATGTTAATAAATTTTTAATAGAATAATTGTTCAAGCTTAGCAAAATAATTATTTAAAATTGACATAATAATTGTTCACAGTAGTAAATGTCCCCAGTTAAACATAAGTATCAGTAACATATGCATGTCCCATTCTGGCCATCTTGTGGACTTCTTATTCTTCAAACACAATGCCGCAACCCCTTCAAGCAAGAACTCTCTAACGTGCCTTAACTAGTTAAAGCTCTCAATGGCTTCAATATCCTTGATATACATACCAAAATATGTCATATTTATCTTCATAGAGTTCTTTAGAGCCAACATTGTGCTTATTGCTAGCAGCATATACAGTCTTGCAAACGAGTGGCTATCCCCCTTAAATTCCAACAGTTTTTCTTCAATTTCATCTACCATAACATAATTTTTTTATGAAGGCATGAGTCTAAGGTTCATTGCGATCCAAGTTACATGTTTTTTCTCTACCTTTCCACTTGCAGGAGCAAAGATAGGGTTTGCTTCCCTTGGTAGCCCGTAAACTCGATCTGCATCCTTTTATGATATCTTCAATAGTTGATCATCAGGGAGTAGAAAGGCCTCAACTTTTAAATCATCAAGTTTGTCAGTCAAAGTTCTATCAGACAATCAAAGCTTGACTTGACAAGAGCTTTTATTATCTTCTTGTGATCCAAATAGTGTTGCAGTGATTCATTTAGGGCACAGGTGAAAGAAGTTTTATATCTAAACTGAAACCTACCCATAGATATTTGCTTTGCCTGAGGTAAGACGACGAAGGAGATCGTGCTGAACAAACAAGTGAGAACAATTGTTCGAAGAGACGAGAGAGAGAGAGAGCGAGAGAGAGAGCTGAAAATGGAAAGTTGAATGAAGAAAGGAAAGAGGGAGAAAGGGAAGCTGAAGATGGAAAGTTGAACGAAGGAAAGAAAGAGAGAAAATGAAGTGATAGATCTAAACAATTACCGATGGCTGTCAAGTCGAGCCATTTTTGTGTAGCGGTTACTGATGCTAAAAAACTGTTCAGTCTTATCCACGTTTGGATTTTTAAATTTTTTTCCAATTTTTTAATTTTTTTTATTTTGATATTCTCTAAATACCCTCCATCAACCCCAGTTATTGAATCAAATTTAGACCGATCCAACGGTTGGGATTAGATGTAACACGTCCTGCAAAAAAAACGTGCAAGACTAGAACCAAATCACTTTTTTGCCCGAAATTACCATAAGCCGTTTAGCACAGTCTGTTGGTGAATACTTTAGTGGACGATTTTTTTTTTTGTTTAATTCTCAAAAATATAATTTTAAATAAGGGTGAGATTAGATGGTGTTTTTCTTAGAAAATATTTTTGATTTCATGAATAATTAATATTTTGTGAGAGAATTGGAGAGTCTAAATCTGAAATATTACTTTTTCTTAAAGCAATCTATAATTTTATACCAATTTAAGGAATACTTCATCCATCTCAAAATATAATGTCTTTTAGATCTTTTCTTCCTTCTAGTTTGATATTTACAAATTTTAACTACTATTTTTCTAAAGTTACACCCCACATATCTCCCATTATCTCTTATATCAATATAATATAAATTAAATTAATTAATGATATAATAGAAAAAATAATTTTTTATTTTCTTATTTTTAATTTAAAAAAATATTAAAAAACCTTATATTTTGAAAAGAAAAATATAAAAGGCTATCCAATTGTACCTTTTTTTTTTCTTTTTTTGTTGGGTGCTATCCAAGTATACCTAATATATGCATCCTTAAACAAAAATTGGTACCCAATTTATAAACTGTGCCATACCAAAGAAATTTGTTTTCTTCTTTTCTTGTTTTTTTCAATTTCACACCATTCAGCCAAACTCACTACGATTTCCTTCAAAGTTCTAGCACTAAACCATTTAAGTAACAATTAAACGTTTGAATTTTTACCTCGTAATCTAAAAGATTAGAAATTATACTATAAAAAAAAAGTTATAGCACTACTCTGTATTTTAGTTTTTTTTTTTCTCTTCTTTTAATTTGTAGGAATAATACTTGTGAATCTAAAGTAGAATGGTGAAAATGAAAAATCAAAATTGTATCAAAATCATTATATAATAAATCGTATGAAATCAAAACCGTGAATAGATCTACGGTGGGTGGGAAGGAGCCATCATCATATTGTACTATCTAACTGTTAAGAACTTGACCCCACCTTATCAACGAGTACTCCATTGCTGGTCGTGTAAGGCACTTCAACCAATCTGTATAAACACTATTTGCCAGCTTCTTAATCAAAAGCAGTTAACTTCTTTCTTATTTTCTCTCTTTTCCTACTTGGATATATAACGAAGGAGAACTTATTCACTAATCAAAAACCTATAATAATACTTCATTCTTTTAGAATTCAAATAATATGGAGGAAGAAACTTCTATTTTTCTTTTTTTTTTCCCACAGCCTCTTCTTACCTTGGGGATTCTAATAGCAGAAAAGAAAAAAAATATTTTCAAATTATAACACGATATTATATGATAATTTACGAGAGACTTTTTTAAGTTGTAAATTTTGTGAGTATTTTTAACCGGCAATAAGTTTTGAGTTCAATTTATATTTTCGTCTTCCAATATACAAAAGGGAAAAAAACATTTTATGAAATATTAATTATAAGTAATAGATGATACTAATAGCTCAGGCAGAAGTGGATTCTTGATGACTAAAAAAGAAAAAAAATAATAAATGATTAATTTACATTTAAGTCCCCCCACAGCTTTGCCTTTACTTGGACAAAGATTTGAGGAGCTGTTGTTATTTCCAATACTCTAACCCTTACTTCTAATCCGACATCTCTAAAACTTGTCGGCTTTTACCTTTAGGGTTGTTTCAATGCAATTTTGTTTTAAACTCCAATCTTCTACCTAATTCAAAAGCATTGGTTGTGCAAATCTTGAAATCTTGATGGACGCAGCTTGCTAAGACCGCTTCAACGAGAGTACCACCATTATTTTGAAATCTTTTTCTTTATCTTCAACTAACTACTTAAATTTTTTTAAAAAATTATTTTTAAAATACCAATCTCCAATATTAAATTTAAATTTAAAAACTAATCAACTATTTTTAAATAATAATATTTTAGACATCTTTCAAAAATTTTTTTTTTTGTAAAAATTTATCAACACTTTAATTATCATATAAAATGAGTTAAGACATATTTTGAAAGAGAGGGAGTACAATTGAACACATACTTTGAAATAATTTTATTGTTATTGGATGGTGACTTACATATAGGGCATATATAGGGCTGTAAATGGTATCCAAAACATCCTATCCTAAACCTGAACCTTATTAACATTCCTTTGATACCGACCCAACCAAAATTACTTGACGAATCCATAAGATATGGACTTATACCCTACTTTATAGAGTATCAGATCGGATCTAAATATCCGACTAGAATAAAAATTAAAAAAAATACAACATAACTTATTAAACTTATCATCACAAATAAAATTCTAATATAATATAATATCTCTTTAAGA
Organism: Rauvolfia tetraphylla; assembly: GCA_030512225.1. Classification (NCBI taxonomy): domain Eukaryota; kingdom Viridiplantae; phylum Streptophyta; class Magnoliopsida; order Gentianales; family Apocynaceae; genus Rauvolfia; species Rauvolfia tetraphylla. The sequence goes on along the minus strand of JAJQKT010000004.1, from coordinate 2,405,921 downwards.
AATCAAAACTATAATATTCATACACACTCAAGATTAATTACTATACAAAAATTTTATTATTTTACCAAAATAACAACTTAAATTAATACACTAACTCAAAAGGACTTCTTAATTTCATACATAAAAAATATTAACCCTCAAATTAAGATTGACATATACCATCAAATGTCACTTGTCTTCTTTATATATATATAATTCCATCCCAATTTGTTTTTACAACTTTAGACATAAGAATTCTCTCATAAAAAAAATACATCAAGTAAGAATTAGTATTGCAAAAAAAAAATTCAATATACATTATTGTCAATAAAGAGTATAATAAATAAATTATATAAAATATTTATAATATATATTAATCGAATATCAAGTATATTGAGTCCAAAACATGATGTGCAAGACTTATACTCATTAGACGATGTCTTATCGAATCTACATATATATCTTGATCTATACCCAACCTTATCAGGCCAGAACTAAATAACGTCCAGCTCTCTGCCTGACCCGTTGACTGCCCTACTTATATACCACACCAAAGAGTTAACTAAGACACCAATGTAAACAATACAAGCTGGAAACACAGACCAATGGAAATCATACGAGCAGATAAAAAAAGATATTTTAAACCAAAAGAGGGATTAAAAAGGATAATTCATACCAACTTATTACATGAAAGGGTGGTAATTAACTTCCTTATGGAAATTTCTTTTATCCACTTGCGTTACTTTTACTAGTGTGTGAGTAATTCTTGGATTGTGTCTCCATTTACTGGTGTGTGAGTAATTCTTGGATTGTGTCTCCGTTCCTAACTGACCATACTTAGATAAGGTTCCATTTCAAAACCAAACCCAAAATTCCATGTGTAGGACTCACATTTTCTTTCACAAACAATTTAATTTTTACGAAACTCAAAACAAAAATTTCAAAACCAAACCCTATCCAATCACACAAACAATGGTAATTATACATTGATCATATGTTTAAGCTTTTGAAAAATATGAACTGTCAACTTAGTACTGAGCAACTATTTACATGATAAACTAACTTGGAATTGGAGGTATCTTATGAAAACCATCCCAACCTTGGTTAACCGTAACAAGTTGCATTGATGTGGAGCTTGTCTCAATTGGAAAACCTATTCATCCACATTCTTGCTCATGATAATAGTTGAAAATCATGAACAGCCACTGCTGACAAACTAAACAAAAACAGGAATACTTGCTCGGTGACACTCAATCCTATAGTGTATACCCAGTCTACAGATGCACGAAATGAATCAACAATTTACACATCATGTTCGTCAAAAATGAACTACAGAAATAGAAGAATATGGGGCAGACTCAATATCAACTCTAAAATCCACTAAGAATATGAGAAAATACACTACAACAGAAGATAGCACATAAAGATTAGATTATATTTTTAATACAAGATGACAGTCAAAATTTGTGATCCTGGATCAAACCTCTTCGCCAGAGGTAGCGGCCTGCATAAACTACTTGGCACCACTAGACTCCACCTGTGGTTTGACTATACCTAATTGGCCGCCATCCTTGTTGGCAATAATAGCAGCTTTCGATTCATTACAGAAGTTTATAAACTTGGTCAATTCCTGGATCAGCAAATGGATGGCAGTCAGAAGCACTTAGAAAGAAAATGCTAAAACAGATGAGGATAAGATTTAGATACTGAAAAAAGGATTAAAATGTAAAATGGCGAAGGAGACAGCATTATACAAGACAGACTTCCTGGTTCTTTCTCAATTACTCTCTCTCTTTTCCCCGGTCTTTCTCTTCTTACAATCAAAACCATATACAAAGAATTTTCTAACAATTAAACATAGCTTTCTGACTGTAAATTGACACAACAGAGGTATAGGTGCAAGGACCGGTCCAATGAAGAAAAATATAAGACGACACAAACGTGTTCCAATTCCTCTGCACTGCTCTCTGATAGTTTTATGAATGTTTAGCGACCAATTACTCATTTATCCAAACAAAATTCTCCTTATACAGAGTGATTTTTAAGTAGCTTCTTGAAAAAGTTGCTTCATTCCTTAGTAACCTGCATGTGGGATAATTAAAATGTATCTGGATTATGTTTCTTTTGAGGATTCCTGTTTTGAGATGGGACCCTGAGTAGAAAAAGTGAGAAAAGGTGTATTAGTTTTGATGGAGAAAACCAATCCAAATATCCTTTCTGCGCTAAGATCTTCTGCACTTCCTCATAATCCATTCATTGTTCACTGATCCAGAATATCTACTCTGCCTGGTGGCCATCCTTGACTTGGTAGATACATTAATTTAAATCAAAAGACTATTTTCAATCTTTCCTGATGCACAAAATTCACACATACTTTAGCAAATAAAGAATCCCCTACTTCACTTCCTATGACCATCACACATACTTAAGCAAATAAAGAACTGCCTCCTTCACTTCCTATAACCAACACACACTTTCTTGAAACACTTCAAAGATGATAATTCTCCAGGCATACCCAAGCCGTTAATGGAACAGCACCATATGCATCCTACTATAGTTTTCTTTTTCTTCCTTCTTGAAATGACAAAAATGAAATTGTTTTTCTTCCCTCACTCTTGTTCTCATTTAGTTTCAGACAGCTTTCTTTCAAAAGTTCATTCTGATTCAACATTACCAAAGATTAAGAGAAAAAAGATCAATTTATCCTTTTCCCGATAGATTCAAACTGTACTCTTAACCTCTTAAATAGAACTGAGTTTAGAGTCTGCTAAATATTTCCAAAAACGCCTATAACATTTCTTAGATTCTCACTTTCAAAGCTTAATGACGGATACACCCTCCATTTCTGCTGATTACCTCTCCGTAAGATATTCTAACAGATAGCATCAACAACAATTATATGCAGATACACAAACAAATGATCATTCTGCCAATTTCCATCTCAAAGCAGATTGCTAAAGCCCTTAGATTTCTGAACCACTTGACATGATTAAAGTTAAAGAAGGGTAAGAAAGGGAAAAACTCATTAAATTTTCATTGTTATTACAAATGGAGCAAACATTATGGAACAAATGAGAAAAAAAATGGAACTAATATTCCGGGCTGAACGAGTGCATGATTCGCAAAGCAAGGGCAGTTTAGTCAAGAAAGAGGAACTACCAAGGGCAAAGTTGTATTTTCTTCCAAGGAGATACACAATACATCCATCAAGTAGCTGAATCTACTAATGAGCGCCACATTAAAAACCACCAAGAAAGAAAACTTGAGTAGAAGGCTGAACTCAATCTTTTCGATGTATAAAATTTGCATGATCCCTCTTTTTGAAAATCCTAGATAAATCATATTCTATTCTGTTTCTTCAAAATAATATCCAATAATAGATTATCCAATCTTCATATAGAACCTTCCATAATTGATCACCTCTCAAAAGTACATTATCCAACTATCAATTATTAAGTGCAACAATGCAATACCAACTTCCATCATCAATTACCCAGACAGAAGTTGTATTTTGGATTGACAAAGTCAAACCTTTCAAATCAAATAATTGATTTTGACGTTTGCCAACTTTCCATATGCGATTACCCACCAAAAGCAAATTAAGAATATTGAATCTCTCATAACAATAGATTGCACAGGATGGTAATTATCTACCCTATCCAAAGTTGTATTCTAGATTGAGTGAATTGAAACTTTTCATATTAGAACCCTTGGATACAATAGTCCTATTTCCTAAGACTTCAACTGATAAACCAATCCAGTTTCAACAGAACTTTACCAAAAATCTCAAATGTCTTCAATCACATATTCAGATGAATAAAAATAAATAAAAGAAAATAAGAACATTTAATTGCACAATTCAAGACTTAAATCTTCAAAGCATTCCAAATATCATACAAGTAATAAAGCTTCTCCAATCCTATCAGAAATTGATCCTCGAAAATTCAGTCTGGCAAACATTGTTTTTAAGAATAATTATTTAGAAGCAAAACATGTCAGGCCTAGCTTACACAATAGAAAGGTAATAATCCTTTAATCTTCCCCTAATGATGCTATGTGCTGAAGTGAAATTTTCAGATTGGATCTTATCCAACTTCGTATAATGAATTACACATACTACTTTGAAAATGATCGTTTGTTAGGGGTTCAATTTCTATTCAAGATATTGATAACGCTATAAGCCAAGACTCTCGTTCCTGATTAATATAAATAGAGTCTTCAATGATATTATGGCTCGCATTAGATAGAGTGCGTGCTTGCAGTTTGTGGTGGTTGTGGAGGCTTCAATTGCCACTAGAATCTACAAATGACACAGTATTTTATTTGCTGATGCCATGTGACTTGATCAAATTTCTATCCAGATATTATACAATCCTCTTCACAGATTGCACTGTGTCTTGAGATGATCTTTTAGTATATTGATTTTCTATTCAGGATTGCATAAGCTTAGTGTTTGGTTGCTGATTAATGTAGGTAGAGCATTCAATGACAATATCTGCATCTCAACTCTAACCAAGCATAGCTCCATTAGGTTTTAATAACTTCCTTAAAAAAAAACAAATAAATACCCAAGAGAAATGATATCCAAAACTCAGAAAATGAGCTTTTCTCTTGGGGTCATTAGTCAGTGGCTTCATGTCAATGAATTCAATATTCTAGGATTTCACCACTATGTAACCTAAAAATTTTCTATTAGCCGTTCTGGTGCTTTACAAACCATCTCAGAAAATTATCTTCTTTTTTCCCTAAGCAACTCTTCTAAAAAATCCAGGTATTTATTAAGCATGTAAAGTTTATGTGAAATTAGATCTTGTTTTCTTGGTTGCAGCACTGATGGGCAAAGAGGAGTCAATAAGACAAAGTAGAATGAACATCAAAAGCCAGGTAAACAAAATAAAAGGCCAAGTTTCCTTGTAACTGAAACAGAATAAGCAAACCAAAAAAATTAATACAAAAAAGAAGGAAAAGGCTTACACGATCAGCATCCATATCCTTTGTGGCCTTCAATGGTTTCACAACTTTCTTACCTTCAGTTCATTCAACAATAAGCTTCTTCAGTCAATAAGACATACACATTTATATACATATATGCAAAGAAAAACAAAAGTAAAGTGCAATGCAAACAATGAGGTCAATTCAAGCCTTATGACCAGAGAATTTTAAGAAGACCGCCGTCAAAAACTCTTAAATTCCCATAATTATATTTACTTTTAACTTCAAGATCCATCCAGTATCCTTTATAAGGCAATAAGTAGATAGACCCGCAAGTGCAAGCGACATAAGATGAAAGGACTCTAGGTTTGGGAGCACCAAAAGAGCCGAGACAAACAATTTAAGAAAGGAAAATAGAACTTTTATATGAATTTCCAATAAAAGAACAAATTAAGGTATCCAAAAACTATTACTCATGTAAAATGCAGCACACATATTGCAAAGCTGGGAACCAATTTCACTGTAGTTCAAGATCAAAAAACCAACACAAAAGAATTATTTGTATAGAAGCCATCCCTCAGCAGAAGAAATACGTATAGAAGTATCCAATGGCAAATGACTAGAAAACACATACATAGAAGCATTCAAACGAAGTAAATTGGTAAATTCTGGGACCCCAATAATAAAAATGCTGAAATGGAAGCTGGAAACTGCTCTAGTCCGCTCTTATTGGTAAACATTCGGCAGGGAAAACCCAAAAAGATATTGCTAAAATTAATCGTTTGGGTTTGAAGAAAGAGACAGAATTAGTATATGCTGAGAAACGAGGCTCAGAATTTCCCTGTTATCAGGGAATAAAAACCTGAAAGCTTAAAATTAATAATAATAATAATAATTAATAAATATAAATATAAATATTTTCCAAATTAATAGCAAAATTAAGAATTGGATTGAACAGAGAAAAGGGAACAGAAATTATATTCCATAGTGATACATATCGAAAGAGAGGAAAAATTATACCTTTGCGAGTGCAAGCTGCTTTGCCATGGCGATTTGGAGGAATTGATTTCTTTTTCTGTTGACCTTTGAAAAGATTTCCCTTCTGGGTCATCTTGTTCTTCCAGTGTATACTCTCTTCAGTCTTTGGATTTAGGTTTTGACCGCGATAATTCTTAGGCTTCCAAACCCACCGTCAGTGAAGGGTTTTAGCACTAGGCGTAAAGGGCTTAGGGTTTTAATTTAGGCGTGAAGGGCTTTGGCCAATAATTGACGTCATATGAAAGTTTTTGGGCGATTTTATCTCTTATTTGGTGCTAATTCATCACTCATTTCTAAATAACACCAAATTGGGAGATTTTAGGTAATTTCAATCAGATTTTAGGATTAAAGAGATTTGTTGTACTTCCCAAAATTTATTTATACTTTTTCTTTCTCAACCAAAAATTTATCTTTTATCTTTTGATACATATAAACAATTTATAAATTAATAATTATAAATATTTTTATAAGTCAAATTAAAATTCGACAATTTTAAGCGTACTTCATGCATATGCCACTGTCTTTTAAGGTCTATCCTTTTAAACTATCTTCTCATAAATTTAAACATTAACTACATTTTCAATAAGTATAACTAGCCAAAAACCCGTGCTATGCACGGAGAAATAATTTGTAATAAAAATTTATTACACAAATTATTTTAATAATAAATAATAAATATAAAATAAATAATTAGAATGTCGAATATTCATAAGATGTATACATATAATCAAGTAAGTTAAACCTGATAAGATGTTAAAGTACTTATTCAGTAATTCTTCTAATGTCTCAATGAAAAGTAACTCATCGAAGGAAAAGAAAAAAATTAAATAAAAATTATGTCAAACAAACAAAAACATCAAAAAGCATACATTTGAAGAGAAGAAGAAAATAATGTGCAAAAGAGAATAATGATGATGTGCACTATTTGTAGAAGAAATAGACAGATATTAGAAGTTTAGATTTAATGAATTTAGTTTAAATTAAAAATTTTAGTTAAACAAAAATTATAAATATAAAGATCATGTTGGTTGACAAATACTGAATAGTTAAAGTTTTACTTTTAAAAAATAACTGAATATACATAATTTAATTTTTTTAAAATATATATAGAATTCAAAATTCAAGTTAATATATAAGTAGTTTAAAATGATCAACTAAAAATATTTTAAGTAAATTGAATAATTAAAGTTTCATACTTTTGCAAAGTAACTCAATATACGGAATTCAATTTCATCAAAAAAATATAGAATTTAAAATTTAAGTTAATATATAAGTAATTTAAAATTATTTTAATAGATTAAAAATGGTTCTAACAAATCAAAAATTTTAAAGTAATAATTAAAGTTTCATACTTTTACAATGTAACTTAATATACGAAATTCAAAATTAAAATTAATATATAAGTTAGTTTAAAGTTACTTTAAGGACAAAAGTTACTAAGAGCAAAAGCCATACTATGATTTGATGGACATGTAAGGACACTCTAAAACTGAAATTATTTAACTCAAAAGTTAAAAAACTTTTGTCTTGTGTGCCCTTGTAGAAAATAGAGAAATTAAAACTATCAAATCTAATAATTCTTCCTTCTAACCGTGCGTTTCCTAGCTAGCTTGACCTTGTGTTCTCTCATAGCTCTCACGTACCTGCATTTGATATAAAAATCCAAATACAAATGTATCCAAAGTAATATAGGTTTACTTATAAAAAAATTAAACATTACATTAGAATCTAACTTGGTGGAAATAAATAGAGTACTATATTTGTCAAATTCTTGGAGTTTCTTTTTAGACTACATAGATTAGGAAATAACTATGGGATTGATATCGTAGAATAAAAATAGTTTTTCATTTTTTATATTAGCTTATCCTGTAAAGCCATAATCTAATTTCTTTGACATGGAAATCTTGCAGAGCAATTTCCTGAAAGAATCAAATTTAAAACATTCTTCTTATCGTTGAAGTATTTTAGGTTATTTTGTTGGAGATTAAAGGAAAGAAATCTTTGTATGAGAACCTCGGATCACCTATTTCAATCTACATCTATGTATACGAAGTTTAAATTCTCACAAAAAAAAGAAAAGATAAAAATGAAGAAGACAAATCCATTATTTTCTATAACATAGTTCAAAACTGTACCTCTAGTTATCGTACATTTACATCTCATCGAGAAGTTTAATTTATATTACGTGTAAGATTTTCCAAAGGCCTTAAATTTGCAAACAAAGGTAGTTGTGAGATTACGTTATATACTCATAAAATCGTTCTCACATATCATCGAAGGAAAAGAAAAAAATTAAATAAAAATTATGTCAAACAAACAAAAACATCAAAAAGCATACATGTGAAGAGAAGAAGAAAATAATGTGCAAAAGAGAATGATGATGATGTGCACTATTTGTAGAAGAAATGGACAGATATTAGAAGTTTAGATTTAATGAATTTAGTTTAAATTAAAAATTTTAGTTAAACAAAAATTATGAATATAAAGATCATGTTGGTTGACAAACACTGAATAGTTAAAGTTTTACTTTTAAAAAATAACTGAATATACATAATTTAATTTTTTAAAAATATATATAGAATTCAAAATTCAAGTTAATATATAAGTAGTTTAAAATGATCAACTAAATTTTTTTTAAGTAAATTGAATAATTAAAGTTTCATACTTTTGCAAAATAACTCAATATACGGAATTTAATTTCATCAAAAAAATATAGAATTTAAAATTTAAAATTTAAGTTAATATATAAGTAATTTAAAATTATTTTAATAGATTAAAAATGGTTCTAACAAATCAAAAATTTTAAAGTAATAATTAAAGTTTCATACTTTTACAATGTAACTTAATATACGAAATTCAAAATTGAAATTAATATATAAGTTAATTTAAAGTTACTTTAATAAATTGAAAATGATCTCAACCAATCAAATTCTGAAGACTAATTAAAAAAATAAAAATTATACAAAATTAGAATAATTCAAAATTTAAGTTAATATATAAGTAGTTTAAAATTATTTTAATAAATTAAAATGGTTCTAACTAATCAAAAATTTTAAAGTAGTAATTAAAGTCTCATACTTTTACAAAGTAATTTAATATACGAAATTTTAAAATAAAATTAATGTATAAGTTAGTTTAAAGTTACTTTAATAGATTGAAAATGATCCTAACAAATCAAAATTTGAAGATTAATTAAAAAATAAAAATTATAAGAAATTAGAATAATTTAAAATTTAAGTTGATATATAAGTAGTTTAAAATTATTTTAATAGATTGAAAATTGTTCTACCCAATAAAAAATTTTTGAAGTAATAATTAAAGTTTCATACTTTTATAAAGTAATTTAATATACATAATTTTAAATTAAAATTAATGTATAAGTTAGTTTTAAATTATTTTAATATATTAAAAATGATCGTAACTAATCAAAATTTTGAATAGTAATTAAAATAGTAAAAACGCTAAGAAATTAAGATAATTCAAAATTTAAGTTAATATATATGTAGTTTAAAATTATTTTAATAGATTAAAAATAATTCTAGCTAATCAAAAAAATTTAAAGCAATAATTAAGGTCTCTTACTTTTACGAATTCAAAATTAAATTAATGTATAAGTTAGTTTAAAATTATTTTAATAGATTGAAAATGATTCTAACTAATAAAATTTTTTAAAGTAGTAGTTAAACTCTCCTACTTTCATAAAGTAATTTAATGTACATACTTTAAAATTAAAATTAAATATATAAATTAGTTTAAAGTTATCTTAATAGATTGAAAATGATAAAAAATAATTAAATATTTGAAGAATAATTAAAAAAGTAAAAATACTAAGAATATAGGATGAGAGGTTTGCAATCATAAGAAAGAAAGGGTTACATTTTTAGTTTTAATAAATTTAGTTTAAATTAAGAGATTGGATAAACAAAAATGATAAAGATAAGTAGTTTAAAGTTATCCTAATAGATTGAAAATAATCTTAACCAATCAAAATTTTGAAGACTAATTAAAAAAATAAAAACTCTAAAAAATTAGAATGAGAGGTTTGAAGTCATAAGAAAGAAAGAGTTACATTTCTATAATATATATATAGATTGACTAGAACTTCAAACTTTAAATATTTTTTATTTTCCTTGCAATATGCTAAACTTTGTTACAATCATTGGAGTAACATCTTTTCAATCTAAGGGTCGGACTTATAAAGAGTATTTTCGAAACCTAAACATTTTTTATTTTCGGTCTAAAGAGTGTTTTCATCCCAAAGCAATTCAAAATTATAATTTTCTTCAACATCCTCTACTAAATTGACTCTCTCTCTCTCTCTCTCTCTCTCCATTATTTCTCTAACATATTGAAGAACAAAATGACTAATTATCTTCATATTCTTTACTTTGTGCCTAATGGTTCCGGTGAGCCTTTAATAATTTTCTTGCCATATTTGCGCCAAGCCCACATATCAATAGAGAGATCCTCAGCTCTTACTTGGAACACCACTCTTTTTGTGTTGATTATTTCTATTGAGATCAAAATCCATTTTTTATATTCACTTATCCACAAAGAAAGTAAGATATTCATCTAACAATAGTTGCAAATTATTTATCATTACTGATCAAATTCAAAAAATCACCATCCTTTTCGACATCACAAATTCTAAAAATATTATGATACCCTATCCACAATCCCTATATTTGTAGCAAATAAATCTAGAAAGGTCCGTTAAGGAACATTCACACAATATCCTTTGAATACGTCAATGTTGGTCTTGATAGCCAAAAAACAACAACAAAGAGGGAAGAGAGAGAGAGGGAGGGAGAGAAAGAGCAAGAGAAAGAGAGAGAGATAATCGATCTACTCTAAGAAGAGAGTCAATTGGGATTCAAATTGTGATTTTAAATTTTTGAATTGTTTTTGGGGCTGATATCATTCTTTGGGGGTAAAGGAAAAAAATTTGGGTCTCTGAAATGCCCCTGATAAGTCCCAACAGTTAAATTGAAAAGATGACAATCCATCGATTATAGTGGGGTTCAAAATATGCTGAGAAAAACCCCCTTTAGCACCGTAGCTGAACTGTGATTCAAGTTGATAGATTCCATCGCAAGTTAAAAATTATTATAAGTGCAAGTTTGTAAATTTTTGTAGGTATCAAAAGATAAAATAAAAGTTTATATATATATATATATATATATATATATATATATATATATATATATATGTGTGTGTGTGTGTGTGTGTGTGTGTGTGTAGAGAGAGAGAGAGAGAGAGAGAAAATGCCATTTTCCCACATATTTATTGGTGTAGTCATAAATTTTGACTTAAAATTTGTTCTTTTTTGATATTTTTTTAAAAAATATATTCCATGAAAATTTGCTAAGCGAAAGATCATATGTCTATATGAGCAAATCTAATTTTCAAATTAGCCATTGTCCCGAGCTTGAGCATGGTTGAAATATTTATAAATTATCAAAATATGTTAAAATAAATGTGATAATCTTTTTGATACAATGAATTTAATCATTAAACAAAAATAATATATCCCTAAATTGTTGTAATTAGAGTAAAAGAGTTATAAAAATAATCATTAAAATAAAAATTTAATCAGTCATAGTGTCAGAGATGTTTTGACGCTCCTGTGTCAAGGATCCAATGGATTTTATTTTCTACCAAGTTTGCTTCCACAACTACAACATCTATCACTTTCTCCGCCTCAGTAAGATTAGCTTGTGATGTCTGCTTGTGTTCGAAATTCTATTGGTTCATTCTTTGGTAGCATTGGTATGCCTTATAGTCAGTTTGTTTGCACACAAAGCAAGTTACCTTCTTCTTCTGGAGTTTGTTGCCCTTCTTGTTGAATTGTATTTGCTTCTTTTGTTGACCATCTCTAAGGAAATTCTTTCCTTTTAACCTTTCTTTAGGTGTAGACTCAACTAGATTAGGTTTAATAGATAAAGAAGAAGCAAATAATTGTTTATCTTTTATACGATTGTTCTCATGTGACTAATTGGTTCCTAAAGCGATAAATCCTTCTTTTTGTACTTCAATTGATTTCTATAATCACTCCATGATGAGGGAAACTTTTCTAGTAACACATTAGCTTGCAAAAATTCAGACATCTTCATGCCTTCATTTATCACGTTAGTTACTAAATTTTCATACTCATGCATTTGGTCCGTCACTAGCTTATCATCTACCACTTGAAATTGCAACCATTTGCCTACCACATATTTTTTCTTTCCAGCATCATCACCGCTATATCTCTTTTCCAAAATATCTCAAATATCTTTAGCATATTTTTGTTTCGCAAATATATCAAACAAGGAGTTACATATATGATTCAACAAATGTCCCTTAACAATTTATTATCCTTTGAAAACTTTCTACAAGTCTCATCATCAGGTTTAGCAGTTGAATCAGTGAAAGATGTAGTAATTTAAGGATCAGATGATTCAATTTAAAAATGTGGATTATTAGTAAAAAACACATAATCAATTTCAAGAGGTTCAAAGAATATAAGCAATTTATGTGACTAAAGCTTATGATTGGTTCCATTCGATGGTTCTAACTTAGAAAGATCATGTAATACTTTATGGTATGCAGCATCTATAGTTCCTTTACCACTAGTAGAGATGCGATGAAACAATGAGGTAATATATTGCTTTCAAATTGTAAGGCCTAGTAGCAAAATAACTATGTAGATAAAACAGAAAGATGTAGCAGTAATGAGACAACTCATAAATTGTATATAAACTGCAATAAAGAACTACTTATCTATTACTGCGATATGGTATTTCACTACATTAAAAGCAATATTCTCACACGATCTTAGTGCAATCGTAATGTCTCTTTACTCCCGAAGGTTAACACAACTTCCTCCAACACATATAGTAATGAGATCAAGGAGGTAGTGGCGAGAAAAATCAGAGAGTGTACTATTCTTCCTCCAACACGTGCACTCTTGGAAAAGGAATGGAACTTACCAATTTCAGTTGCCTAGAATAGCGTTAAACAAGAATAGAAGTAGCGGAGGGTTTAGCGATGTGAATTATGTGTCTTTTTGCTGCAAAGTACCCATTATTTATAGTGGAAAAAAGAACATTAAGAGAAAGTCTGGGAAAGTTTTTGAGAGTAAGTGATAAAATCTGGAGAAAAATCAGAGTGTACTAGACCAAATCTGGGTTTGACACATTCAAGTCAAGACCGAAAATAAATGGCATCCCGACGTGAGCCAAATAGCGTGCATGAGTGATCCAATCAATAACACATACTAAAGCCATTTAGAGATAGTAACAAATCCAAATTTATACTTATATATATTAATGAAGTATTTTTACTCTCTCTCCTCCTCTAAAAGCCTTGGAGTCTTCATTCTTATTTTTTAGAATTTTAAGCTTTTTTTTACTAGATAGAAAAGTTATTAATTATTAGAATTTAAACTTTTAAATTTAAAAATTTCAATTCTTAACCCTACTTCCTCAATTAAATCCCCTAATTTGAGTTATTCATGTTTATCTTCTTCATGTTTTCTCTTTCTATATTTTTCACGCCTTTTTTTATTTTAATTGGATTATGTACACTAATACATATTCTTAATTCTTTTAATAGAAAATTAATAAGTTTTTATTTTCTTTGATAGGTTTTGAAGATTCATATATTCCAACAACTTTGTTTTTATCACAAAAATTTTTCTTTTCTTTTTTCTTTGAGGGGTTGATTTTAGAAATATTTATCTATTTAGCACTTTGTATCTATTGCTCCAATTTCATCCTTAATATGCTAAAAATTAAGAAAAAAAATCTAATTACCTATTAAAATATTCTGTATCAAAATATGCATATCTTTGCAGTACACTAGACATGAAATATAATGATCGATGATTTTTGAGTTTTTTCTTTTTTGGTCTTTTCATCAAGTAGATTAAAAGAAAAAAAATAATTTTTGTAAAGTATAATAACACTATGATTTCTTTCTACTAGATCAAGAATACTATTTTTTTTTTTAAAAAATTGAGTAATGATCTCATAATTTTTTAATTTTGGAAAAATCTTTCTGTGAGGTTTTTAATATAAAATACTAATATCTTTTATTTTGTAAGTTATTTATTTTCTAGAAGTGAAGAGAGAAAAGAAAGGTTAGAAGGATTTTAATATCCACCACGATTTATTGCAGATATATTATATTTTTCCTTAGCGGATGCTTTCTTTAAGAATTATGTAAGAATATTACAACTAAAATAAGCTTACTATGAGGTTTTTTAATTTTGAATTTTTTCTTTGAGTGGATGGGTTTGGGAACACAAAAGAGTTTGATAAGATTCATAAAAAAAAAAAAAAAAAAAATAAGTAAGTGTAACGTATCAACATAAAATTAGTACTTTATAAACTATTAATATCTTTTTGAGAGTTTTTAATGAAAAGTGTCAATAGTTTTATATGAAATGAATAGTTTATGTTATTGAATTTGACAAATTTTTTCTTCACTTAATAAAATAAATAGTTTATATTATAATTATTCAATTTTAGATGGAGAGAGCAGTAGGGAAAAGAAATTGAACTAGATATTACAATATTTTTTTCTCTTAAAGATTTAATCATGATAATATTTTAGAAACATTTTATGGTTGAATTATAATTAGTTTATTTTAATAACATTTTAGTATTATTACAATAATTGTTTAAGTATTTGATTTATTTTCTTTCTGATTTTTATAAGTAACTTTATAAAGTAGTATTTAAAATTTTCATGCAAGTATCCTCACCAGGCAGATTCAAAATTTTTCTTTCTTTTTCTTTATAAAGCTCATAGTTGTTTAAGTATTTAATTTTTTTCTTTTCTTATTTTTATAAGTAACTTCATAAATTACTATTTAAAGTTTTAATCATTTCATTCTTTGTCCAGGTATATTAGGATTTTTTTTACTTAATTCTTTATTTATTTAGAATGAAAAAGAAATAAAGTTGAGAGTTTTTTATTATTTTCAAATATGCATAATAATAGATATGCATAGTTATTTTTACAAATTCTCCCTACCATTACTTATAATTACTTCTAGGTAATTAAATTTTTTATTAAACACATAAATTTACTTCATAATTATAATTTTTTTAAATATATTTTAATAATTACTATTATAAATAAAATTTTAATATTTGTACATAGTACGAGCTTTTATGCTAGTACATAAATACTCTTAAAAGAAGTCTTGAATAACCTATGTGAGATTCAAGGAGAACAACACGAGTTGCCATTTTTTTTAGAAGAGATGAGTCAATGTCGTGTGAAGGTTCTCTTGAGGGGGAGGTGTGATATATTTATATTTATATTTACTAATTAGATTGTGATAATAGACCTTATGGTTTGGATCTTTTGTAATAATTCCTATAACACTTTTTGTGTAAAATTTTCATTCAATCTACTATAAAATGAATATTACAAAGGATTCAATCGACTAGTTAAATTAATTTGAGAAAAAAGAATTACTAGCTCAAATAATCATTGAGTCTAATATGGATCTAATTCGGGTGCGTACAGGAAAGCGGTGTTGATGATCTAATTAAAGTTAAGTTTTTCTTTTTATTTTTAAAGGAAAATATTTGTTCTTTTAATTTTATCCTAAAAAAATCACAAGTGTTAAGTCTGTGCATAATTTGGTGGGAAACCACCACTAAAGTGATCAAAAGGACAAAAACATATTGGTAATTTAAAAAATTAAAAAATCAATAAAGACTTATATGTGTAACAAAAAATAAATTATGCGACTTAAAAAGTAAAAAATAATTAATATAAAATTACACGGGCAACAAAACATACTTTGAATATTTTAAAATTTAAAAATAATTAATAGAGATTTATAGGAATAACAAAAAATGCTTTGAGGATGAAATTATAGAATTTTCCATTCAAAAAATTTAAGTACTATCTTTTTCAATTATATCTCTATTCTTCCCTTAAAAAAAATGAAAAACTATAACTCTAGTTTTCTTCCGCAAATGACACAAACATAAACAAAGTTGAATATACAAATCTACATATAAAGAAAGATGTAAATTTGACAAGAAAATCAAAACGGTAATTAAGGGTGAGATTGGATAGAGTTTTTATTTAAAATTTTTTATTTTAAATTTTATAAAAATTAAATTATTTCTAAGAAGATATATGGTGCATATGGACTTAAAGTGAAAAATTTTTATTGATTGAATAAAAAATTTGTCCAAATAGTAGATAATAAAATTTTAAGCTAAATTTACATCCACTTCTTTAATATATATATATATATATATATTCAAAATATGTTTGCTTAATATATTAAAAAACGATACTCAAAGCCCTCCATTTGGATTGAGAGAAACGAAAATGAGAGGAGATTGAAGGAAAGGAAAGGAATTGAAGGGGAATGTATGGATTAGTTGTAATATTAAACATCAATATTCTTCAGTCAAAAAGTTGATGGGAATGGAGGGAAAATATACCAATTTTAATGAAATCCTTTTGTATAGATTAAGTTGTGCTTGTTTTAATATTTTTTATTTATTTAATGCGCACCAATAAATACGTAAATTAATAACTTCTCTTTCATTTATCTCCTATCAATCACCCATCACAATAATAAAGTCTATCACTTCCTCTTCTCTTCTCTCCTCTCATTTCCATCTAAATAACTCTCCTTTCCTCTTACCAAAAGAAAAAAAATAAATAAAACTCTTCTTTCCTCTTCCTCTATTTTCCTTAATCTAAACAAAAAGTTACATTCAGAATAATTCTCTCCATACATCAGAAAGTGAGTAGGGATTGACACAGGTTTGAATATTAAGGGAATCAGAATCTAATATACTTCATTTATTCAAAATTTAACATCCCAATTTGGTACATAAACGAAAGATATTAATTTGACCATAAGTAAGTTATTTATTTATTAATTAAATAAATTAGTAGTAAGATTCATATGTTAGTATATCTTTTAATTGAAAGATATTAGTTATAAGAGTTAATAGAGAAAATATATTTATTTTAGAATAGTGGATATTCATCTTGCATAAAAAATTGTAGTAATTTAATTTTGGATCAAAGAAATAATGTATAATTCTATAATTAATCAAAATATAAAATGCCGTACTCTTAAGTCACAAAAATTATTTATAAGCAAATTTGTACTAAAATTTTTAATAATTTTTTAATATATACTACTATATATATTCAGAAAAATGTGGCGGCCTTGCTCCGCCTTGAAAGGAAGGAGAAAATGATATGAGGACACATGCCCGATGAAATAGATATGAAAAAGACGAGAAAATAGTAAGATAGCTTCTGCGAACGTTTCGACCAAACTCACCAAAGATCAAAGTGACTACAAAGTTTCCAACGTTGACCACTTTAACATTGGGATTTCCATCTGTACCACGTTGCTAAGTTGTCATCAGCCGCAACCGTGTCATCTTTGTCCAATCCCATTGGACAAAATCCGCTGCTCCGAAATCTTTTTCGGTTTTCGATTTTTTCTCCATCCATTAAGCGCCCAAATCAAAAAATCAAGAAACGACATAGTCTTTTTTTTTTTTTTTTGGGAAGAAAAGTCATAGTCAATCCCGTCAGCATCTTCCCAATCTGCGCGGCTACTTCTGTCAGTTCCTCTTTGTATTTGATTTTTCCAACTGCAAGGTTCAACCGTGATTCCACCGCTCTTCTTCGAATCTTGACTAGGGAGACAAAAAGAGAAAAGGGTTCAGCGGAAAGGAGGAGGAGAAAAAAGAAGGGAAAATGTGTGGCATTTTTGCGTACTTGAATTTCAATGTGAATAGAGAACGGAGATATATACTGGAAGTCTTGTTCAATGGACTCCGTCGTTTGGAGTACAGGGGTTATGATTCCGCTGGCATCTCCATTGATGTTTCACTCTCCAAAGCCCTTCCGCCTCTTGTATTTAGACAAGAAGGGAAGATTGAATCCCTGGTCAAATCCGTTTATCAAGGTAAAGTTTGAATTTTTAATTGATTTTCGTGTGATCGTCCAACAATTATATGTATTTCTTGTTTGTTTTGTTTGCTAATTGGTGTGGTAAACATGTGTTGAATGATGATCTTTGTAAAGTAAAAGAACAGGAATGATGTGGGGATTTCAGAGCAGGTGTTTAGAGGTTGTGGTTTATCAGTCACTAGATAGTATCACATTTAGGAAGAAAGAAAAATCTTTCAGAAGGGTTAAGCTGTACAGATAGGAAACGGTGGGATATTAAATGTTATTGAGGATCTGCAACAGTTCGATAAATTTTTCCTTCGCTTGTCAGAATCGGGAACTATGTTAAAATTTGCTTTTCACAGTCTAACTTTTAGTTGATTGCATATTTTAATAGATGTTTTTGTGATTCAGAAGCAAATGTCCTTTTTGTGCATTCAGAACTGATTGCAGGAAAGTCCGCCAAGCGAAATAATTAAAGCTATATGCGTATTTTGCGGACTGGAAATAACTGAAACCTCTTTCTTGACTCTTTCTAATTTTTTTTTTAATTAAAGTTAGTGATACTTTAAAATTTAGTCTTTCAGGTCTCATATCTTGAGACACCAGATATTGCTTGGAATTCCTGCTAAGTTGGTTTTTACATTCTCTGCTAGAGCACAACTATGTAAACTAGTTCTAAATTGTGTGTGATTCCAGAAGTTGCTGAGACAGAATTGAATTTAGAAGAATCATTTCCTATTCATGCTGGTATAGCACATACCCGTTGGGCTACGCATGGGGAGCCAGCTCCAAGGAATAGTCACCCACAGAGCTCGGGAGATGGAAATGATTTTTTGGTAGTTCATAATGGCATCATCACGAATTATGAGGTACCAAAGATCACTTTAATAGCTATTTCCACTCATACATGATTACCGTGATCATCTTTAGTCTCGGTTTTGCACAAAAAGAAGCCTGCACTATTTACCCATTGCGCAATCCTCTCTGATGAACATTCTGATCTTTCTGTCTCCTAGGATCATGCTTAATGGGTTTTACAGCTACTTTAGATAGTGCACTACCCCCTCCCACACAAACACATCTCATTCATGAATTTGGTTTTGGATTTCATACCTTTATTTTTAATCTTTGCATGACTTTATTGCATATGTATACTGATTACTGAGCAATATTTGATGTGTTCACTGATCTCAACTAAACATTTTTTGGGAGCCTGCTTGTTATTTGGTAGAACATTTGGGGAAAAAAAGGGAAGAAAGAAAAAATGATTTGTCTATCTGCTTGATTTCTGAGAGAGTGTTGCTATTCGTTTTAAGTGCTGTTGGCATGTATAGCTGTTGCAATTTTTTGTAATTAATTGAAATTAAATGAATGCTATTTGAATACACATTTTGATTTTGTGAATTTAGTTTCTTAGAAGTTTTGACTTCTTCTTTTCAATAGTTAGATTTATTAGGACACGAGAATCTGAATTTTTTGTTTCCTTTTATGACATGGAATGTGCCAATTTTTATTTCTCGATTACTGGTTGCCTACGAAGACACAATTATCCTTATTGCCATGGCTTGGCTATTTATGCATTTATATTTTTGTCTTCTGTAGATCTTTTACCTTCTTTGGGGTATCTGGTTCCTTGCTAGATTTGTTGCATGTTTATTCATAATTTCATAGAATACAAAAAAACGGGCTTGAACTAACAGATTGGTTCGTATGGTCATGCGCAAAAGGGTTTATTTCCTTATCAGCTATGGCCTTTTATATGAATGCATACCAGCTTCACCTTCCTCAATTCAAAATTATGCTTTTCCCCTTCAAAAAAAATGTCCCTTCAATTGGGCATTAGAATTGAAGCATAGGTCAAGTCTCCATCTTTTTTCTCTAATAATTATCTTCTGATTTTCTTAATCAACATTTCTGGTTTTGAAGGTGTTGAAAGAGACCTTAGTCCGACATGGATTCACCTTTGAATCTGAAACTGATACTGAGGTGATTCCAAAGCTTGCTAAATTTGTCTTTGACAATGCTAAAGAAGAAGGTAATGTTTGCTTGTAATCCTACTAACAGGTATAATGTATGTAGTTCTTCTTTCTATCCATTTTTTCCCTTCTCTTCCCTTCTCTTCTTTCTTTCATTGTTCTTGGTTCGGCCTTTCTTTGGTTCCATTTATAATAAGCACATACCCATCTTGTTCGGTTGACGGACATTCTTCTTGTGATGCTAATGCTTTTGGTTTCTGACATCAACTTCACCTGAGTTATCTTATAAGTTTTTATACGTCTATGTTCTAAGAAGGTATCTTTTTCTGGAACCATGGTGTTCCTCTTTTCTTGCACTTCTATTCCACTATTTCTACTTTTGTTATGAATGGAAACTTTTTATCTTTCATTTTTTGTACTTTATCTTTAGCAAGTCGTAGTGAGGTTTTAGGGTTTTGTTGTTCCATGGTCGAATCAAATTTTAATATTAACAAAATCTATAGAAATTTATTTAGGCAAAAAAGGATGTTCTTATCCTGTCTTTGATGAATGGACAGTGAGTGCATTAAGAGCTAACTAGAGATGCCAAAGATGGCTAAGTTGGTCAATGCTTCTTGTTAGCTTTTGGGGATCCTGGCTTTGATGAGCGAACAGTGGGAGCATTAAGTGGACATTCATTTTGGGACAACCCAAATTAAAAAATATGCGCATTCAATGGGGACTGAGGGAGTATAATAGTCTCTAGTAGTTATGCTGGTAACTGCAGTAGTCTATAATAGTTATGCTACTAATATTTTCTTTATATCTTTGCCTGCTTTGGATGAACAAAAACCAGATAAATTTTTGTGGTTTTTGCTGGTTTTCTCTTAAATTTCTTGTTTATTTTTTTAATTTGTCTCAAGTAAATTTGCATTATATGATGAATTAACAGCAAATTAATTATTTGAGCATTTCCTGCAGGTGATCAGAGTGTGACATTCAGTCAAGTAGTGCTTGAAGTGATGAGGCATCTAGAAGGAGCGTATGCTCTTATCTTCAAAAGTCGACACTATCCAAATGAGTTGATTGCGTGCAAGCGTGGTAGTCCATTGCTTCTTGGTGTAAAAGTAAGTTTTCTTGCTCATGTCATTTTTTACCCGTAATTCTGGCAATAATCGTCATGTTTTCTCTTTTCTGTAATGTGGATCTGAGATTTCTAGTTGAAGCTGGATTTTTATATCTGTGCTATGCGGCTATGCTTATTAAGAGATCACGAGCTGATGGTAAAGCATGGATTGCATGTGGCTGCATTATAAGCTATAGCTTTCAGAATTGAGCCTGACCATTTTACTGTTCCATGTTCAGTTGCGGATGGATGTGAACAAATTCTCAGTGGTTCTGACAAGTTTAACATCCTTTGTGTCTTTACTTTCAGATTTCTTCTCCAACATATACAGCAAACAGAAAAAGCATTCCAGCTTTTTCTATTTTTCTCCAAATCTTTTCAGTTCTAACTCCTTGGAGGTCATTTATGTAGTTTTGTTATGTTAATATGTATGATAAATCTTCCTCGATAATCTTCTCTGCCAGTAGTTCATAGACAGTTGCTGTAGAGAGGAAGAATGCTAATCTTACTGTGCTGTACTATTTAGATATTCCATCTTTTTCATGAGTGAAAATGACAGGAAAATGTGGTGGCATTTTATACAGTCTTTTTAATATACTCTCCAGAATGCAATTAGCGGATCTTTGATTTTAGACTTGCACTGCCATTCTTTTTGTGTGAACATGTGAATCTACAGTGAGAAATGCACATTTATTTTCTACCTGATTCTCCTAAGATGCTTTACTGGGATGGCAAAAGAGAGAAAATAGCCCTACCAAAATGCAAGCATGATTTCTAATACTCCTATTTTACTTGACTGGATCTGAAAAATGAATCCACTCTTATAATCAGGAATTTGAAAAGGAGCCCAACATTGGAGCATCATTTAGAGATGTTAACTTTCTTTCAAGCAATCGGCAGCCTAAAGAATTATTCTTTTCAAGTGATGCAAGCGCTCTTGTTGAACACACTAAAAAGGTCTTGGTAATTGAGGATGGTGAACTTATTCATCTAAAGGTAAATTACTGTTAAATTGATTCTGGGTTATCATATTTCTCAGTTTTTTCTCTCCTTTTCCATAAAATGAGTGCTTTTAATGGCATTAATTACTTGGTCATTTCTTTTGATCCAGGATGGAGGTGCATCAATCTTCAAGCTCGATGATAGCAAGGTTAAGCGCCGTGGCACTTCAGCTAGGCCTGCTTCTGTGCAACGTGCATTATCTATTCTTGAAATGGAGGTTGAGCAAATAAATAAAGGCAAATATGAGCACTACATGCAGAAAGAAATTCATGAGCAGCCAGAATCATTAACGACAACAATGAGAGGTAGGTTAATACGTGGAGGATCATGCAAAGCCAAGACTGTACTGTTAGGTGGTCTGAAGGATCATCTGAAAACTATCAGAAGAAGTAGAAGGATCGTTTTTGTTGGCTGTGGTACAAGCTATATTGCAGCTCTAGCTGCCAGACCCATTGTAGAAGAACTTTCTGGTGCGGAGCTACTAATTGCCTTATCACATGCAGAGTGAATCTTTGCATGCCAATTATTTTACTGGTATTTGATGCTTTTGCAGGTATTCCTGTAACAATGGAGAATGCTAGTGACTTGGTGGATAGACAGGGACCTATTTACAGAGAAGATACAGCTGTTTTTGTCAGTCAATCTGGAGAAACTGCTGACACTTTGCTCGCATTAGATTATGCTTTAGAAAATGGTGCATTATGCGTTGGGATCACAAATACTGTTGGAAGTGCTCTTGCTAGGAAGACTCATTGTGGTGTTCACATAAATGCTGGCTGTGAAATTGGTGTAGCGAGTACCAAAGTATGGAATTAGCATTTTTGTTTAGGTCTCGAGTCAGTGCTAGATATGAGTTGTATAACCAATTATTTTGTCATGGGATCAACAGGCATATACAAGCCAAATTGTGGTGATGGCAATGTTGGCTCTTGCAATCGGGGATGACACACTTTCTAATCAAGACAGAAGAGAAGCAATAATAGATGGCCTATTTGACCTTCCAAGTGGGTTTTAGTTGCTTGCAATTAAAGAATCTGGCCTTTATAGGAACAAACAGGCACTTAATTTGTTTTCCCTTATTTCATATATGTGACAGTCTTTTGTATGTGTATGCAATCACAGGTAAAGTGAAAGACGTCCTCAAGCTTGACCAGGAAACGAAAAATATTGCACAGCTATTGATCAATGAGCAGTCGCTTCTTGTATTTGGAAGAGGATACAACTATGCAACTGCTTTAGAAGGTGCCTTGAAGGTAAAAGAGGTGGCTCTTATGCATAGCGAGGGAATACTTGCTGGTGAAATGAAACATGGTCCCTTGGCTCTAGTTGATCAGAACCTCCCAATAGTTGTAATTGCTACCCGTGATGGTTGTTTCAGGTTGGCCATTTGTTTGCTATAAAATTCTGGTTTATATAGATTTTGATCCATTATTTGACATCTCTACCTGCTGACAGCAAACAACAATCAGTCATTCAGCAACTTCATGCTCGGAAAGGTCGATTAATAGTCATGTGTACACAAGGAGATGCAGCATCTGTATCTGTTGGTGGATCTTGTCGAGTAATTGAAGTTCCTCATATAGAGGACTGTCTACAGCCTGTGATTAACATAATTCCCTTGCAGGTATTATCTATCCTTTGGAGCAAATATTGGGACATTGGCTATGACTTTGTGAGATAAAGGACAATTTTGAAGTAAAGAATATTATGAAGTGAACAATTTAACACAACTCTCTCACGCCTTAGCATTTAGATGATGTGGTAACTTAGCGAAATGTTCTTCAGTAAATTTTTGTGAAATCCAGTAAATAAACTAATACTTCGATCTTGAAAGAAGTATGGAATAACAAATTTGATTGACTGCAGTAACATTATCCTGCATAAACTTCCACTTTTCATTTATTTTTTTTATGTTATCTATTCTTTGTGATACCGCATGAGGCAAGTCCATTTCCTTTAAAAATTCGAGAGTTCAAGTTAAAGTAGCTCGGTCAAGTTCCTTCCAACTGCCTTTTAAAGCAACAAAACAAGTAGTAATAAAAAACTGCTTGCCGTCTTGTTTTGACACCCTTTATCTGGAATTCTTCTCTATATCCTTGAGGTTTCTTTCTGGAGATCATATAAAGTTCGTGCCCTATTTTCAGACCATTCTAGATACAAAACCTCCAGATGCAGACCTTAGCAATTGAATTTCAGTAGCCTATGATGAAGTGTTTAGCCTTTTTATATAGTGGGTGAAAAATACATAATAGAGATTGTTGTACAACAATTATTCCCCAACCCGGGAAAAGGAAAATATAATAAAAAAAGAAAAAAATCTATAGGACCTTTTGGGAGAAACTCTTGGGGCTGAAGCAGCCATACTTTAGGATTTAATTCCCTGTCATAATTAGGTCAGATAAAAGAATTCCAACTTCTTTGTTTGTCATCTTCTCTGTTTTTCTTCTTACATCTTATGCATCAAAATAACTACTTGCAGGTCTAACCAAATGTTCTTCCTTAGGATCACTGTCGGGCTCAACCCTCTTTTTGTTTCAAATTGAACTGTGCTCAGTTTAAATTTCTTTCAAATAATGTTAACTTTCCTAGACTGCAATGCTTTACTATCAGAAAATATTTTGCATAGATTTTGACAGCTGAGGATCTAAGTTTTGTTTGGAAATTCTTCTGCATATTGTCTGGACTTCTGCATGTTCTTCTCTATGTTTATTTGAATGCAAATCTGACAATGTAATTTTGTGTTTTTCCATTTTCTGAGTGCAGTTATTGGCCTATCACCTGACTGTTCTACGAGGACACAATGTTGATCAGCCTCGGAATCTTGCGAAGAGTGTGACTACACAATAAGGCAGCTGTTGACAACTTTCAATCATCCACTTACTATGCTAACCCCTCTTTAGCATTTGCATATTGCTGTCGGAGATAGTTTGAGTATACTGGCTCCATTTGTTTGCGCCATTGACACCCTCCACTTGAAGCCATCCCTTTTCTCCATTCAGGTTTTGCTCAAGAGTTCACTGTGCACTGTCCTTGTGGGAGGAGTTGTTTCTTCTGCCTTTTATTTCTCTAGACCTCTTATGTCAGGCTATTGACAGGAGTTCATTGTTGACCTTAACATATATGCGTTGATCAGTCTTGGAGGCAACTGGTAATTCTGTAAAGTATATAGTAGTACTTAATATATCTTGAGAATTTTATTTATGCATGTACTTTTCTTGGTCTGTCTTAGCCTTAATTATCAGTGCTTAGAGAACTTATGTATTGGATTGATGTCATATTATTTGGCAAGTAGTGGTGCCATCTTTGAGCAACTTGCCAGCTTTCTCTGTAACTTTTTAATGCTGATCTGGTTTGACCAAGGTGGTTAGAATGATTATTGGTCTAAACGGCCTATTAGCAGCTCTGATTTTTATTCCTTAAGTTGATTGATTGTTAAGCACAGTGTTCGTATCATAATGAGGGTTTATCTTGGGAAAGCAGGTGATATGCTTTTTGTTTCTGTTGTGCATTATATGAATGTTGAGAGAGAGTTCCTCAATGGCGCCTACTCATATTGCTCTGGCCTTTTACCCCAGACAGAAGGGGAGGGAATTGTTCTGGACACGTTTTTGCACGCGGACTGTTGAACGGCTCAATTGAGCTACTAATTTCTTGGATCAATTGGGGAGTAAATGGGTAATTTTGTGCGGAACTTCTGACAAATAGTGAGAAAATTGTACTTTCCTATTATGTGAACAATTTTTTCCAATTGGGCCAAAGGATCTGGTTCAACTTGAGTAAATAACAATCATCATTAATATATATAATTTTTTTATTATATAAAGTTAAAAAATTAATTATTTTTCAACTTTTTTTTTCTTTCTATTCCGCATTTTTCATCATTACTTCCATCAAGGGTGGGATCGTGACTTCTCCTAGAGAGGGCAGAATTTGCTTAGAATTCAAAAGAGAATCGAAGAGAAAATGTTAGATAGAGAAAACAGATAAAAATAGGTTTTTTAATTATATATAATTAAATCTAAAATTATATATAATAATAGTCATAATAATTTTTCTCAGCACAAATAGTGATTTTTTTGTCAAGATTGGCCCCTTATATGTTTCGTTTGCTATAACACCATTTGGTATGGTATCAAATCTAAAATTAAATATAATAATAGTCATAATAATTTTTCTCAGTACAAATAGTGAGTTTTTGCCAATATTGACCCTTTTTAGGTTTCATTGGCTATAACACCATTTGGTTTGGTAAAGCAACAAATAGTGGAAGGAGGACGGAGGAAGGACGAAGGAGGAGGAGGGAGGAGGGAGGCAGAAAAAAGAAAAAAAGAGGAGAAAAGAAAAAAAAAAGAAAAATGTAATAATGCCGCTCTGCATGCCTTGGTGGGAGGAAGAAGATGGGGATGGAGAAGAAGCAAAATTAAGGTAATTGGAGATAGCGTTATTAGCTATGTTCAAATTTTTTCCCACAATATCGCCATTTGATTTGATGTCTATGACGTTATGGCTATATATGACATCCTTCTTAAAAATATGACTATTCTAAGGTTCACTTTAAATTAAAGTTTATTTTGAATTAAGTTATATTAAAAATTATAAAAATAAATTATTTATAGGGGTCGAGGTGGAATTTAAAATAAAAAAATAAAAAAAAATTTCATTTGAAAAACCAATTCAAACTTATCCTAAATTTTGAAAAAGATGGCCATTTTCAGTAAAACCCCACAAATAGCTCTCATCGGCATAACTATATTGTACGGATCTTTTCGGCAAAGCTCTCTATGGTTCTAGCAATTTGATCTTAACAAACATTTTTTCCCCAAAAAGATAAAAATTAGAAAATGAGGCAGTATTGTAAATAAATATATTATTCTCTTATATATGTCTGTCGATTAAAAACTACTTTTTTAAATAGACGACATATTATGTGTTTAATTTATCTTTCATTACCTAAAGAAACTTAAAAATAATACAAAAACATAAATATTCGATCATTCTTTCTTATTGTGTAGAGAAACATCATTATGTTCTAATACAAACATTTATTCGTTCAAGTGTTTTGCCATTTTTGGCTTAAGGCAGTATCATATTAATCAACCCTCTTCTTACTGAGTAATTTGATCTCAGATAAAGTAGACATCCACTAATGAAAAACTAGCCACATGAATGAATAAAAAGGCCAACTCATTAAAGAAATGAAGTAAAAATGCGTAATATATATAATGTACATAAATCATTAGTTTGTAAAAATTTAGCTTTATTTGAATTATATTTTTTCTAATCAAATATATAATCGGGTTATATTTCTCATCTCATAAAAAATTCACCTTTATAGAACAAAAAATAATTTTTTTTTTAACTAAATACAATCTAAATACACCAAAAAATAAAAAATAATATCCACTTCTATTCATCTGTGCTTGAGAACAAAATGGACCCAATGATTGAAGCTTCCTAAACTGCTCCCATCTCGTCAACCAATTGCTTCACACTTGTAGCACCCACTTCCAGACCCTAAGGGTCTGGGAGGGAAGAATCGAATTTCCACTGCATGTTCAACTTTGGTTCTTCAGATAATCAATGCTAAACTGCGAAGCCCAGTGCTGGTCACTCGGAATAATGTATAATATTTTATGTAACATCTCTTTGTTATAGAATTTTTTTTTGAAGTTTTATCTTTTAAAATTTAAGATTTGAAAATAAAATTTTTTATAATAGAAATATTTTAGAGAAAATATTATAAAATATATTCATATTTATCTATTACTATGATTTAAGATTTAAATTGAAACCTAATCCAACCTAGTTTTTTTTCACGTTTTTTACTAATACTTTTATTTTTTTTCTCACAAAAAAATTAACTATGAGCCTCATTATAAAAGGTAACAAAAAATTTAGTTTATATTGCAATCCAAATACTCCCTATTCCGCTCCTATTACTTTTCTTTCTTTCTTTTTAATAAAAAATCAATCCAAAAAGGCTGAAATCTTAATCCCTCGACCTCCTTTGCCCTCCTCTCCCTTTTTTTCTTTTAATCCCAGTGATTTAATCCTAATTCTTGGCCCAACATAACGCCTTTAGGATGTGTAATGGAAAAAGAAAAATCTTAAATCGTGAAAAAATTATCTTTTTTTTTTTAAAATATATATTAATATGTGAACTGATGATCAAAGACTTTTAAATTAATAAAAAATATTTTACTCAATTCAATTACCATCCACCTATATCTCTACCCCTTTTAAAATGTATTTAAATTTAATTTTATTAATTTTAATTTCTTATCATAAATATTTTTTATAAATAATTAATTTTTACAAAATTCAAAACATAAACTATTCATACCTAATTCTATGTAAGTACACATTTACAGTAGTCTTTGCTTAGCGGAAGTCCTCCGTTGTGTCATCAAAGAATTCCAGCAGATCTTTGTTTCCCATCATTAATGGTCTAAATTCTCCTCATGCATTTCCAGTCCGAAACAGTAAGCAAAGCACACAATGGTTGATCACGACTACTTCACACTGCTATCTGCAAAGTCAACTGTTGCCAGAGGAGAGACAACGCAGAATTACTAGAAGAAAATGGCAAACCATTTGAAGTAGGTGCATTTGCATTTCCCTTGACATAGAAACAAAAAATAAAGAATTACAGAGGCAACAACTTGGGGCGGAATATACGGGACTACAGTATCGTTAACCAGTTGAAGGCGAAGACTTTGAATAAAGAATTCTTCACGTCAACCATTCTCAGCAATTTTGCCTGAACCCGTGTGAAGATTGCATTTTTATTGCAACGCTTACCTGTAAAATAGACGCTGAAATTTGCACTGACCAACCATCAAGATTTTGTAGGCAAACTTGTTTTCCGAGTGCTAATCTTGATCTTGATTTTGGCCCATCTGTGATTGAGTTCATTGTTGGGTCAAATTCCCTCTGGATTCTGCATTTGATTTTGGATTCTATCAAGGGGGAGAGATGCCTGTGGCGGAGCTCTTTCTCTCTCCACTTATTGGAGTCCTGTTTGAGAAGTTAGCTTCTGCTGTGTTATTGCACTTTGCCCGGCGGGAAGGAATTCTTTCACTGCTCAAGAAATGGAGCAAAACGTTGCTGATGATTCAATCCGTGATCCATGATGCCGAGGATAAGCAGATAACACATGAACCAACAAAATTATGGCTGGAATCTCTCAGGGATGTGGCTTATGACTTGGATGATATTGTAGATGAGCTGACCACTGAAGCATTCCGTCGAGATTTGATAGAGTCTGAGCCTAACAGAAGCAAGGTTAGCAGATTCATTCTTGCTTGTTACAATTTTTCGCCCCGTTCTATTAGGTCTAATGGTAAGATGATGGCCAAAATAAATGATGTCACAATGAAATTAGAGGAGATCAGTAAGCAAAAGAATGAATTGAATTTGAGGGAGGGAGTTGGAGGAGGGATTTCAAACAGAATGGAAAGAAGAGATCCTACCACTTCATTAGTGAATGAATGTTTCGTTTATGGAAGAGTCAGAGATAGAGAAGAAATTCTAAACATGTTGCTAAACAGAGAAGAAAGTAGAGATGATGTCTGTGTCATTCCTATTGTTGGTTTGGGTGGCATTGGCAAAACTACTCTTGCTCAACTTGTCTATAATGATAATAATGTGAAGAGTAGCTTTGATCTTCAGGCATGGGTTTGTGTTTCTGAAGAATTTGAGGTGTTATCTATAACCAAGATAATTTATGAGTCAGTGATGCAAAAAAGTGGTGATTCCAAGGACTTGAATTTGCTTCAAGTGGATTTGCAGGAGAAACTTTCCAAAGCAAAGTTTCTTCTCATTTTAGATGATGTTTGGAATGAGAACTATGAAAAATGGGATCTTTTAAGTCGTCCCTTTCAAGTTGGGCTTCCTGGGAGTAAGGTGATCGTCACAAGCCGTCACCATAGTGTTGCATTAATGGTAGGTTCTGTTCCTGCTTACCGTGTAAAGCAGCTGACAAATGATGATTGTCTCTCTCTATTAGCTCAACATGCATTAGGGAAAAGAAACTTTGATGCACATGCAAATCTCAAGGCCATTGGTGAGGGTTTGGCAAGAAAATGTGGAGGCTTGCCTTTGGCAGCAAAGGCTCTTGGAGGCATTTTGCGGTCCAAGTTCTCTCCTGATGAGTGGAAAGATGTATTGTACAGTAAAATATGGGATTTGCCTAACCAAAGTAGCATCCTTCCGGTCCTAAGAGTAAGTTACCATCATCTTCCTTCACATTTGAAACAACTATTTGCTTATTGTTCAATATTTCCGAAGGATTATGAGTTTGACAAGCATGAGCTTGTATGGTTGTGGATGGGAGAAGGCTTTTTGCATCAACCAAAAGGGAAGAAAAGAATGGAAGAATTAGGCCTTGAATATTTCAATGAGCTTGAATCCAGGTCATTTTTCCAGCGTTTAAGCAGCTCTGAATCACGATTTGTCATGCACGATCTCATAAATGATTTGGCTCACTTTGTTGCTGGAGGAACATGTCATAGGCTGGATGAGAAGATGGATATTTATGAATGGCAGAAAATATCTGAAAACACTCGCCATGCTTCATTTCTTCGTCATGAGTATGAAGTCTTCAAGAAGTTTCAGGCTTTATATAAAGTTCGAGGCCTCCGAACTTACCTACCAATGCCAGTACAAAATTCACATGTGTGGCCACCTTTCTATATGTCAAACAAAGTTTTGGATGCGTTATTGCCTGACTTACGCAGCTTGAGAGTTCTTTCTTTGAGCGGATATTCGGTTAGTGAGCTACCAAACTCCATATGCAACTTGATACATCTTAGATACCTTAATCTCTCTG
Organism: Rauvolfia tetraphylla; assembly: GCA_030512225.1. NCBI lineage: Eukaryota > Viridiplantae > Streptophyta > Magnoliopsida > Gentianales > Apocynaceae > Rauvolfia > Rauvolfia tetraphylla. Next base: position 2,375,116 of record JAJQKT010000004.1, on the reverse strand, counting down.
GTACCTCAATCGTATCTTTGCCTGATTCTCTGAGCAATCTCTACAATTTACAAACATTATCTTTACGGAACTGCCGCTTTATCTGCAAGCTGCCAGAAACTGTGGGAGATTTAGTCAACCTTCGCCATCTTGACAATACCAATACTGATCATCTGAAGGAAATGCCAGTGGGGATAGGCAAACTAAAAGGCCTGCAGACTTTACCTAAGATAGCTGTGGGAAATGGTTGTGGTTTAGGACTATGTGAATTGCAGAACCTTGTGCATTTGCGTGGGACGCTAAGCATTGTAGAGTTGCAAAATGTGGAAGATGTGCAGGAAGCGAAAGAGGCAAATTTAAAGCACAAGAACATTGAGGAGCTGCAACTGGTGTGGAGCAACAACCCTGATGGTTCTCGTGATGAGGATTTAGAACAGGATGTACTTGACATGCTAGAACCACACACAAATTTGGAAAAGCTTAAGATTGATTTTTTTGGTGGCTCAAAATTTCCAAATTGGCTCGGCTATCCATCGTTTGATAAGTTAGAGAACATCAGCATCACTAATTGCGGTAACTGCACTTCTCTTCCTCATCTTGGACAGCTGCCTATGCTCAAACATCTTCGCGTAGGAGGCATGCTTAAAGTTAAATGCATTGGCTTGGAATTCTTCATGGATTCTTATTCACTGGAACATTCATTTCCATCGCTGGAGACTCTACGGTTTGAATGCATGCCAGAATGGGAGGAATGGTCTTCTAATAGGACCAATGAGGAGTCTGAAATGCAATTCCCTCGCCTATATCAACTTACCATGTTTAAATGTCCCAAATTGACCAAAGTTTCACCTGTGAAACTTCCTCTTCTTCGTGAATTAGATCTTCAAGAATGCAGCAAAGTGGTAATAGACAGCTTCATGAATCTGATCTCAGCAACATACTTGAAACTTGAGTCTGTGATCAGGTTGTCATTTCTTCCCAAAGAATTTATACAGTTTGCAACAACACTTGAAGTCCTTGAGATTAGCAACTGCGATGAAGTCTTGAGCTTGTGGGAAAATGGGTTCTGCCTACAAGCTTTGACCTCTCTAAGACGTCTTGTAATTGCAGACTGTTTGCAATTGGTATCCTTTGCCGGAGAAGATCAACAGCTGCCTCCCAATCTTGAAGTTTTGGAGCTGTTCCGTTGTGCAAATTTGAGGTCTCTGCCCAGTGAACTCGGCAATCTTGTGTCTTTAAGAGAGTTAATGATCAAACATATGCCAAAATTGGTGACATTTCCAGAGACTGGTGTCCCGACTACACTTAAAAGACTTGAGATACAGGGCTGTAGTTCCCTGAAATCACTACCTAATGGTATGTCTGGCCTTGAAAGATTAGAGATTAAGGACTGCTTATCTCTTAGCACCTGGCCAACAGGTGGCTTCCCCGCCACCCTGAAGAAATTTGCAATAAAAAATTGTGAGCATCTGGAGTCAGTTTCAGAGGGAATATTGCTGCAGAACAATACAATGTATATGGAAGAGCTTAGCATCTTGAATTGGGAGAACTTCAGAAATTTGTTTCAGCACATGCATAATTTTTCACGTCTTGTTGAACTGTACATATCCAATTGTGATTGTTTGGAGTCTTTTCCAGAACAAGGCTTTCCCCATTCAAGCCTGAGGATTCTTTCTATTGAAAACTGTTCAAATCTCAAGTCTTTGCAGCTTCAGAGAATCTCATCCCTTGTATCTCTGGAAGTACATAGTTGCCACAAGCTCGAGAGTTTTCCCAGTGGGGAATTACCCTTGAGCTTAATTAAACTCCGGATCTCAGATTCTAGGAAACTCAGACCCCTGCAGGAATGGCATCTCCAGAAACTCAACTCACTTCAGGAAATCTCCATCTACGGTGGATTTCCAAAGCTGGAATCTTTTGAACATGAATATCTGTTTCCTTTGACAGTTACAAGATTTTCCATTGCAAGATTTCCAAAGCTGAAATCTCTCTACCATGGCCTTGATCGCCTGACCTCTCTGCAACATCTATCCATTATGAACTGTCCCAAGCTTCTGGTCTTGCCACGGGAGGAACTGCTTGACAGGCTTTGGCATCTGGAAATTAGTGGCTGCCCACATGTGAAACAACGTTGTCGCAGAGATAAAGGTGAGTATTGGCAGAAGATTGCTGACATTCCCTGCGTGGAGATTGATGGCTCTTATGTGTACGAACAGAGTTCAGCTTGATTTGCATTTTTTTTCTCAAAAGTTGGCATCAAAGTTAGCCTTTTTATTTCTTGAATCTGGTGACTATACTTGTTTTCATCCTATGATAATAAGCTGTTTCAATGTGGACTTGAGTTCGATTTCAGCTTCAACTTCGCATGTACAAGAATTCTATACAATTCATTTGCTGTTTCATTGAGCCGAAAACACTAAGTTTGTTGTCAATGGAGAGTGCACCCTCTTGTTTATCTGGTTTTGCTTGTATTATCTTGAATCTCAAGCTTATGCCCACCAATGGCATACTAATAAAGAATAAGGAGTTGACCTAAAGATGAGTAATACTCCTTTCATCTCGAAATACCAGCTCCATTTGCTATTTTCACAAAGATTAAGAATTTATTGAAATTTATAAAATTCAAAACAAAAAGATTTAGGTGCTATTTTCTTATTATTAAATAGATTTTTTTGTTTAATTATAATTTATTAATTAGAATACTTGCAATTTAGAATGGATAATAGTTAAAGGTGGGTAAGAATGAAAAAATTCATAAAATTTTTATTCATATTATAAATAGAGTGTATATTATAGGACAAATAAAAACGATAAAATAAAGATAAATAGAGCTAATATTTCATAATAGGAGTAACTCGTATAAGAATATAGTAGGGAAGTTCTTGGATACGCGTATAATATAGGTTGTATTTGTTTGTTGCATAGATCTTACAAGGTCATTTGTGTATTTAAAAGTAACCAATCAATTATAATCGAGTTTCTTTATAGAAATACTGGTAGTATCAACCAATAATACACTCGAACAAAATAACTTTTTTCTTTTTGGGTTACCTCTCATACTCTCCAGTTAGTTGGCCAATGAAGTACAACCAACCCACTAGCTTGAGTTACACTAATTTTTTGTTTAAAGGATTTTGCAAAATGCGAATGAGTCTGTTCATCAATCAATTGGATAGGTTTCTAATTTGATTCCCACAAAAAGAAGATGATTCAGATCCTCCTGAGTGGTAATTCACTTTGACTTTTGTGGGTAGGAAAAGACACCAAGAAGAACAAGAATAAACAAGGAGGAAAGGTACTCTATAAACATAGTTTGAGTGAAGGCAGAAATGAGAAGTTTATCAAGGCTTGAGGCCTGCTTACAATACACTTCCCAAATAAGCAGCCATCCTAAAGTAATGATGATATCATAGTTTGCATTACAGGAAGTTCCCTCAAATAGATACCAAATATTAAACAAGTCCAAAATTTGAAGGTATATTTCTTTCAATCTATATCTATATCTATACTATACTAAAAGTATGGATAAAAGTCATACTAAAAGTATGGATAGGGTCATAGGGATTTAAACTTAGTTGTTTCTTCTTTTTTTAAATTATCTAAAATACCCTTAAAAAATTATTATTATTTTGATGGACTAACCATAAGACATTAAAAACATACAAGGTGTACAACTATAATTATTTTATATAAATTCATCATTTAAACTCTAATTTAATTATAATTATTTAAAAGTTACATAAAGAGTAATAAAAATAAGAGTTATCTGAGAATTGCATTAGTAAAGAAGAGTACTCTATTAGTTTATTATTTTTGTTGTTATTATTTATATTAATATTAGTATTACTATTAAATATTTACATCATAAATGTTATGTGAGAGTTACATGAGTTAAAAGATGAATAAATAAAAAATAATAATTATATATAAAAAAATTTTTTAATTACTACGTAACAATATTTTAATTCCTTTACTTAAGTTACAAAAATTTTTTAATTAAAAAATATAATATAATAGAAAATATAAATAGATCATATAACCTCTATAGAATAGATTATATAATTAATACTATTATTAGAATATTATATGAATAAAATAATTAAGAGTAAATAAATATACTTTAACTTCTACTTTTACAAGAACAAGAAGAAGGAAAAAGAAAAAATTAATATTATTTTATAATAAAAAATACAAGAAATAATTATGATTATTAAAATTTAAATATAAATATATTTAATAAAATATAAAAAATATAATAGTATAAAAAAATAAAATATTAATATTTTTAAAAATCAAATAAATATAAAAATAATTATATTGAACAAAAATCTCAATACTAATATAACTTTTAAAACATTTAACATGTGTAAATATTGCACGTGCTTTGTGCTAGTACCATAAAAGTGAAGGAGCAAATGCAGCTTTATTCTTTGAAGAAAAAACTGAACTTCAGAAGAGGTCAAAAAGGATTACATTTACTGTAAAAACTACAGCAAGAGAAAGGGGTTAGAAAGAAAACCTCTGTACAAAAAAGAATAATTGACAACAGAAGTATGGACTACATTTCTTCGTGTTTTCACTCTCTGCTCCTCTGCACACCAACCCATCGTGCGTAATCCACCCACCTTAAGATATTAGATGAGGTTAGAGAGGTCAGAAAAGGAAAATGAAACTAGTCAAATATAATAAAAGGAGATGAGAGAACTCTTACATCAATGAGCCCAAAAATGTATTTCCCGTTCGCACAGCGAAGCAAATTGCACTTAGTAAGAGCTTTTGATTGTGTAGCAAAGGTTCCAATATCCGCTGTTCGATAACTCCAGCAAGTATTTGGTATCTGTTGCATAAACAAATACCAGGTTAATGATAAAACAAGTGAACTAAAATGGTTCCGATATTCTTCCTGTAGAATTTGCATTACCAGAGTAAGTATGCTAATACAAATATAATATCCCCCTCCTCTTCTATTAGCATACAAGTTTTTCCTGGCTTTGTTTCTTTTACAATTTATTAGTGTTGCTTATCTTTAACATATTTCATGTTGTCTGCTTCAATCAGTTTCTAGGTTATCTTCATGTCTTATAGAGACTTCACTATGAAAAACGGAAGATGAAGAAGAGAACGGAACAAGAGAGGTGCATAGCCTTCCTTGGGTCATCACTAGGTTTACCCGTCAAGTTATCTTTTAGGCCTTGCATATGGCTGTGAAACATTCCGTGATGCTAGGTAAACTTCAAAATGAAATAAATCCTGGCCAACCATTTGCTTCCGAAAGTTTTGCAACTTGAGATGCATATCTGAGCCCTACTGCAGCATATCACATATCTACATCTAAATGAAGAGCGCTAAGATCTAAAACGTGAGAAAAATTTCTAAGGGATCACAAAAATTGGCCTATACATGTTAAAAGGCGGCATAATCATGCAACACAAAAGAATTAGTTTGTAAGATGCGTATGTTTATAATGGAGACAAGAAAAGCCAAGGAATTTTCTGGCTGTCTTTTACTCATAATATAGCATTTGGCAGAGCTGATGCTAATATAATAATATACCAGTAACGCTAATGGCAGGAGGCATACCTAAGGTTGCTCGATACTGCCATATAGACACCATATGCTATGCTGGTTGACAATATTGGGAGATCTTCAGCTTCACCAGTAAATGTTTTATCAACAGCCTTTCTTGCAGCTATCAATGCATTTGTGACACCTGTACCAATCTGTAGAAAGAGAAAATTGATGGTCAACAGAGAAAAGCACCTATTTTACATCAAGATCACATTCATGTAAATCACGATCATCCTAAACTGCGTACAAAACAAGGATATTAAATACCAGAACTAACTTTGTGACCTCTTTCCGGTTATTCAAGTGCCAAGAAAGTAAAGGGTAAAGCAGAAATAGAGAAATGTTGAACTCTCAAATATCAGAAGAATGTGTTGGATGAGGGCAGGTTAAAGAAATAAGGGTTAGAAAAGGACTATTCAAATATCAAAAGCCTGACATTTCTTTTCTATTAAAAGTTCAGATGACAGCTTTTGCAAATGAAAAGTGAAACTTTGCTGAAAACAACAATCGTAAGACTAGAAGAATGACAAATAAATAGACGACACAGTCAATTTAAATAGATAAAGAAAATAAATACACAATGACAGATGAGAAAAGGAAAAGCAATTAGGCAATAACTTGCTGTCTACATCCTGTATAACATACAAGAGGTAAGGCGTGGAAGCAACAGAAAAGGACTACAACTATGTTCTTCCAACCTTTCCAGCAGTGAACAGAATGGATTAACGGCAATTAATCTCAGAACTTATAAATCAGCTAGAACCAGAAAAATATAAGATGATATATGCTCTAGATGTTGAGATTCAAAATGATGAAATCATTTATCTCTATATAATGATGAGCCATTAACACATAAATCTAGTAAGCTAACTTTTCCAGCACCAGGCATTATCAGGAAAGAACTTAGAAAATCATCTATGCCATAAAACATTTGAGTTTATATAGTAATAGTCCCAAACATAAAAGGAATATCTCCCAAGTTTATGATTTACTTGAACAATTCTTTTCTAATTGTTAGAATTCTCAGAACCAGTTCTTGATCTGAATCTTTTTCTTAATTTTTTTTGAGGGGTAAAATTTATTGAAGTTAACAGAAAAGGAAAAATGGAAACAGGAAAAAGATGAAAAGGCAATAATTTTCAGCAGTCAGATGTGGCAAAGAAGATTACGAAATTGCTTAATTACCTTCTTTCTTTCTTTTCTTCATAAAACGTTCCCTTTTTGTCTCTTAAGTCATCCGACAAAACCCAATTACCAAACAAAGCAAAATTTAGAAAAGGGCAGTACATCAACTATGGTTGTATGACATTCTTTTCCTTCAATCTTTGACGGGATAGTAACAGTTGAAACAGGAGGTAGAAATACCATTTTTAAGCATAGAAAACAAAATATGTTCTTGTTGCTAACTTGTGAAAGAATCATTTATAAAGGAAAAACAAAAATTATTTCCCACAAGTTGCTAAAGCCTATCATAATGCAGGGGGTTAACTCCATGCTAATAAACTACGTGCTCTAGCATTTGGGTCTCCAACAATAAAATTATATTGTTCATATCTCCATACCTCAAATATAGAAAAGGAAAGACAAGCATTTAGAGCCATATGAGGATGTCACTGAAACCTAACGGAATGGAGAATAATTTATTGGTAGAATCATGTGTAGAAAGTTCAAACTCAAACCATGGATGTTTGAAATTGTACTCACCAGAGATGCACCAGTCCCAACTGCGAAAAGCTTTACTCCATTTCTCTGCAGGATGGAAAAGAATAAAATTTTAGCTTCACGAAGATCAATTTCTTAGAAATGCAGCAAAACAGAATCGATCGTTAAATAAAATATACCATACCACTATGGCACCTATTCTTTGTATTAATGAATATGATGTGCCAGCCAAGGCAACCTGCAGAATGGATTTAAAAAGACCTTGTTCAGTTATCACTGGAAAGTTTTTCTTCTACTTCAGTTCCCTCCCACAACAACAAAACCAAAAGACACAAGAAAGAAAGAGGGAGGAAAAAAGAAGAAATGAAGTTAACTCTCTTATAAATTTGTTCAACTGCAAAACCTCAAAAGATTTATATGACAGAATCTGTGTCCGGTCAAAACATAACCTGAAATGCATTATCAGGACAGCCATAGAAGAACTTGCTAAGATGACCAGCAGTAACAGCAAGAGGCGGTTTGAGAGAAACAGTAGGTGCTGGAAGCCATACTAGCATAAAATCTGCAACAAGGGCCATCACCTAAATAATCATAGAAAATCAGGAATTTCAGTTACCAAAATCCTTATATTCTAGCCAAAGAAGTGATGAAGAAGCAGAAAAGTCTATATACAGATGTTCATTGCTTAAATTGTCCTAAAGTAAAAGGCAAATTTTCTTAAGCACTGTTTCAAGAACTACTTATTAGCACTGAAATTCCACCTTCCTGACAAGTTATGAATTCTGGAATCGAGCAACAATATGTTGGTAGTTGCACCTTCTAATTGGGAAAGTTGCAGAAAATCCTTTTCTTGTTAAATGATGCAGGTCTTCCTAGAATAAAGTATCTGAATAAGTTAGCCACGAAATCAAACCTTGCCCAGGACCTATGTATCGGATATTGAATCTTCAATAACTTCAGACTAGTCAGAGAAATCCAACTAACCCTGATTACTGTGTGTGTGTTGAACAGCCAAAAAGTTAACAATAAGGCCTCAGATGAGAATCAGTTAGCCCAAGAAGTTTCAGATTCTGCTGGAACTTTTAGCTAAAACAAAGTTAGCATGGTAAACAGAAATTTCATTCTCAAACAGATGGTTTATGTAGCATCAAAGACTTTAAATTTTCACTTCCATCAGATAGAAATGGTATATCAATACTAACATTCAGGTTTCAGTCAGGATGACCATATACTATTATCTCAAATGCTTTATCCCCAGGTCATTCAGGAAATGTATAATCAGTAGATGCAGGTTACTCGATTGCATTATTTTTCAGAAAACAACTCGTATACGAACTTCCATGTCGAAAGGTTATCATCACCAACTACGTTAGAATACCAAAAAAATGTCGGAGTCAATTTTAATTATCAAAATTGGCATCATTTTATTTTCCATGATGGACCAAAGACAGATCAGGACTTGTCTTTCAGACATGAAAGGCAAAAATCTTTCAGAAACCACATTAAAATCTAATATGACATACGGGGCCTTATAAAAGCCCTAGGAAAGGCCCATAGCAACATCAATTCTGTATTTCGAAAAGTCACTTTTAATCCTCTCAAATTCTTAGGCCTTTCTATATTATTTGAAGTCCTCCTTATTCAAATTATGTTGCACAATGTTTACAGCAATTTTCATGAATGGACATGGACAGTTAGGTTAAAAGCTCTTAATGTTTCTACTTCTATTGGCCTATTAACAATTGGGTTGAGCAAGGAACTTTTCAGCCTTTACGGTCTAAGTTTATCTGATAACTTTGATTCTACAAGTTTTATGGATAAAAGAAGAAATAAAGAAGGAGGGTGAGGCATCCTCAAGAAGATAAATTAAAACTGCTAGCCCTCCAATCTCTTTGTGAATCTTTTAATGATTTGTCCCCAAAATCACCAGATGCTATTGCTCAGAGAGATTATCTAAGTTGTTTATTTCATATAATTAGGTACTAATTCTATTACAGTACATGAATCCTTTATACAGACTCAGATGAAAATTGATAAGAAATCAAAAGCTTTCTTTTCTTTGTTACAGATACATCCTTAGTAATGTTGGTATATAGCATCTTTTTGAAAGCTGTATTCAAATGATATGCAGCCAGATGGAAGCCATAGAAGTACGAGGAGTAAGAAACAAAATGATAAATATATAATAACATCTTTCAACTTAAGATGCTAGGATCGAAGTTATCAGAATTACTGCTCCTCTGAATGGTTAGATTCCAATATCTATTTGATATCAGTTTTACATTCAATAATAGAAACCTCATCAGTATCCTCTTCAAAGAAATATAATGTTCAGTGCCTCCATATGAAATCATTGAAACAAGAAAGGGATAATTGCTATCAGGCAATGGATAATTTTAGATAAAGCACTGTCCCAATTATGCCCAACAGAAATGTCAGCATAAAAATTTATTGATGTCGGTCAGAAGAACTTTGATTTTCGGCTGACCTCTAAGTTGCATGTTACATCTTGTAAAATCCAAGCAGGGCAGAATATTCATTATAAACACTAAGTGGAAAAACATTTTCACTCCAAAGAACGCATGTTTTGGGATTTTAACATCATATTTTGTGCGAAGAAGAAAATATGAATTTTTTAGCCTAGCATGTACCTTACTTGTTTTTGTGCACCTTTTAAATGATCAATCTACTAACCAAGTTGCATTAGTATTACATGATCAATCAGAGTTTGAAGGAACTCTAGAGGCATTAACAACCTCCAATCTTTGCCAAATAGGGCTCTTTTCATGCAATTAACTTGCAGTTTGAACCAGATAAAGATATTCGGAAAGAAGCCAGTTGCTTCTCAAGAACTCTTTCACTTCCCCTAGTTAAAAAGAAAAGAACTCCACCTATAGAATCCAACAAACATCCGAAAATAATTACACAGCCCTGAAATTGTTAATATAATACTAATTATAAAAAGAAGAAGAAGAAGTTAATTCTATAGAAAATAGAGGACATCCATACTAAGGTTTGCACCCACTTTGTGCCTAATCTACGATAGATATTCTACCTTCCCAAAGAAAAACTGTTTATGTTATTTATTTTCCTGTGTTATTTACAGTCAGGGGAATAGAGCTGATCAATTATTTTATAAACAAAGGGAAAGCAACTGTGAGACTAGAACTAATTCTATAATAACACCATATATGTCTCATTTAGTTTCAAGAAAATTAGAAGGATACCTTTATTTGAGGTCCATATAAGCATTACGTATACATGTCCATACTATAGCTTAGACTGTGTTTTTTGGCAAAAGCATTGAAATTTTTTCCGGGGCTCTTTTCAAATGTGTGAAAAGCACACCTGTAGCAAGGCCAGAAAGGCCTAACAGGACTACTTCATTGGACATTTTAAGGATCTGCTCAGAACAAATTCTTACTTAACAGAGCAGAAGATGACAATTTAAGAGAAGCAAACATACCACATCAGCAAAGACAAAATCTAGTTCCTTGCTAAACTTTTCTCTACGCTTTTCCAGTTCTGCGGCAGTCTACAGAACAAAAGAGAAGAAATCAGAGCTCCGACTTGAATAAAAAGTGCCAATGTGCCATTTACAAATATCAATCAAATGGGGAAAAAGGAAAAAATAATTGAAAAGAACTAAACATTCGACTACATGTTTACTAGTGATAAGAATCATAATAGTCATATAGAAAGCACACCAACTTTGTATGCCTCTCAATTCATTTTCATGACTTCGTTATCTCTAAAAATTTTCCAACGAGCTATTCTCCAAGGAAAGCTTTAGGTCCTTAAAGATCGTTTTTACACAGTACGATTCTAATTTAACATGGATCACTAATTGACTTCTTCTTATGCTAAATTTCACCAAAATTAACCATTATAAAAAAGATTATCATCCTAGTAGCACCTTTGCATCCATTACATAAGAAAGTCTAGGTACCATTTATGCTTCAGCAGAATTAAGACGTACAAACCTTTGTAAAGATTCCAACACCACACTCTATTCCAACCTTAGTCAAGAAAAGATCATCACCCAGCAATCTTTCCTTGAAGCCTCCAAAATTAAGCAGCCACCGGAGCGCTGGTGATTTCTCCAGCTCAAAATACCTCACAACTATCGAGCCCGGAATCCTGCCAGCCTCTACGGCAGCAGCCAAGTCCTTAGGAATGCTATCTAACGTTCTCCCTGCCTCAGCCAACGCCATTATTGCCTCTGCCTTGTTTCTTTCCCCTGCATCTCCACTTTCCCCTCCTCCCCCACCACTACCACCACCACTTCCTCCACCACCAACATTGCCCCCACTGCCACCACCGGTATTAAGGGTGGAGAAGGCGAGGAACGAAGAGGGTTGAAGTGGGGTCTGGATAGAAGTGAGCTTGAGCGAGAGAGTCTTGGAGATGAAACTGCGACGAGTGAGTGAAGAGAAAGTGAGCTGGCGGTGCTGGTGGTAGTTGCGGGTTGGGGATGGGGAAAACAGGGAGCTGGCGGTGAGGTGGGAAAAACCGGCGGTCGACATCAGTGGTGCTGGTGGCGGTGGAAAGCGGTGGTTCTCCTCCCTCTACTATGCGAGAGAAAGTGAGCTTTCGGTTTGTCCGGTGGTGGGAATGTGGACAGTATTAACTGTAACGAGACAGTTGAAGTTGACTTTGAGATTTTTTCTTTTTCTTTCCTTTTTTAAAAAAAATGAAAACAACTTTTATTTTGTAATAAATTAAATACAATATTTATTTAATTTGCTTGATACATTTATTTATAACATTTTAATTGTATCATACATTTAAAATATGAACAAATTTCCTTATTAAAATAAACTATTTACAAAGTAAATAGACTCCAAATCTATTCAATAAGACAATCACAAAAAAAAAAAAAAAGAGTTTGGACTATTGATTCATAAATTATCACACAATTAAAAATTCTTTCTTTTACAATTTTTTTCTTCATAAGAATTAATGCGTACAAAATTAGTTCTCAATATTCTAAATATTAGAGAAAAAGATGAACCATATACTTATTGATGAAGAAAATGAATAAAAACACAACGGTCTGACTAAGTTAGTCGCTCTACGCTACTCCACTTAGCATATCAAGCGGTAGGTTACATGTTTGAATTATCCTAAAGACAACAAATGTTACAATCAGTTGTATGCCATAAATCTGGAAGATCTCTCTTCATAAGCTCTCATTTTGAATTAGTCAAGATAACTCGAATACTATCAATACAAAATAATAATAATAATACAATATCTTTTTGTATTTAGAACAACTGCAGTCAAGTCTTTGGACAGAGAAAGAAATCTTAATAAAAATAAGAGTGAACTGAATTTTTTCTTTTGCTTTGCCTAAGTATTGATTAGAAAGAAGATTTTGCTTATACTAATGGCTATTGTTTTGACAGAATAATAACCTTCCTTTCAGTATGTTTATTATTGGTTTCACACATTACAATTTTTCAGAACCTCAGAGGTGAAAAATAAGACTGAGTGACTGTTCTCAAATATTTTTGTACATCACAAACTTTTGGAGAAGGAAATTGTTTTCAATAGGTATGTAGGTCTACTCGATTGGTTGATTTAAAACTTTCTTCTAAGCATTCCTTAAGCTTTAAAACATTTGGACGACTGCTGGAACCAAAACCTAACCGTTTGCATTTGGGACCTTTGAGATATGTCTGGTTGATAAAACCAATATGGCCGAGCAACTTAATTTGAAGGTCGGCTTAACTTGGACAGTTTCGTTCTAAAATCAAATTTTAAATTTTAATTATTAGACTCACATCTCTTTCTTATAAACAATTCAATTTTTATGAAACTCAAAGACGAAAAATTTCAAAATCAAACTCTATCCAATCACACATATATTACTTGGTCAAAGGATTGAGGGTTACTATAATAATGTCACAAACCACTTCTTATCCCCAACCACCACAATTCATTAAGTGGAGATTATAGGCAAATATTCAGGCATTGTGGAAAAAGCAAGAGTAATTGCAAGGGGCTATAGATAGGAGAGGGAAATGGAGAAGAAAGGACCTCAACTTCAACACATCAAGAATCATTTTATCCTTTGTTTTAAGCAATTTTGTTTTAATTTTCAGCTATCTTTATAGCTTTCATTGTACTTTTATAGTCTTTAATAGAACAAATTTTCTCCTGAATTGGTGTTGTTTTCTACTCTTTTAAACTTTGAATGTTTTTCTTCTTAGTTCAAAAATTATTAAGAATCTCTAGAATATCTCTAAGAACACAAACGTCAGGTTTTTATCGTTTTTCTGAATTCAATTTCTTTAAAGAAGAGCTATTTTAAGTGTTCTCTGAAAAATTTCAGTTTGCCAGCCAACTCAACCATCAACTAAATAGTCGACTTAGTACTCAACTGGACGTGTGGCTGGGAGAATTTTGGAGCAAGAACAACGAAGTAATATGGGGCAATTTTGGAATTTAGAGAATGGTCTTGTAAGAAGAATCCAGCAAGAACAGGACGTCGAGAAAATGTCTTCCAACAGATAGCCAAACTACTGTCATGAGATACAGAACTTGATACATGAGCTTCTTCTTCTTCTTCTTCTTTTTTGGAAAATTCTTCAACTTTTTTTTTGTTAGTTTTACATTAATAACGGTCCGTCATTGCTATATTTCAGTATTTAGACTTCAAGTTTAGAAGGAAAATTATAGATAAAAGTGAGAGAGAGTGTTTTAAAACGAGAAAGTATGAAGAAATTATGAGAGAGACATTTTGGAAAAATTACGAGAAAGAAATGCTACATTTAATAAAAGAAGTATTATGTTTTGTAAAAATTTTAAGAATGTTGAGAAAAATCTTGCTCAAGTTATTAGTAAAATTGTGATGCCCCCAATACCACATGGGATAGCTGTAAGTAAAGTACTCTGTATATGAACATGGGTCTAAGTACCCATTGTCAACTTGGGATATCCATTTTGACATAGCGAGGACGGTTGTCAAATAGTTGACGGTGGGTGCTGCCAGGCCATGAGTCGCGCGCTTGGGCCTGCGGGCACGGGGCGTGACATTATGGTATCAGAACTTAGGTTCAGATCTTTGGAATAGAGTTTTAGTGAAAATAAATAAATAGATATTAAAAAAATAATAATTATGAAATTCGGTAGGTCATGTATATATATTATAATCTATAAATTTCTTGGAGTGACCCTAATTTTTTTTATGTTATTTTTTTTATTTTATTAGATGGCTGGCAACGGAAAACCTGATAATACCCTTATTCCAATGTGGAAGTACGAGGAGTTAAGGCGAAGATTGGAGGTGATGAATATGCACTTAGAACAAGCATCAAAGGATAGTAGATATTATGATTATTATCTAAACGAAGCTAGACACGAGAGAGACCATGTAGCTAGGGAGAGAGACACTATTAAAGCCGAGTGCGACCGGATAAAGGATGAGGCTGATCAGGTCCGTGCAACACTGCAGCAAACTAGAGAGAATAAAGATCGGGGCCACGCAAGATTAGAATGGATGACTCAATATAGTGATAGGTATCGACAAATATCCCAAGAATTGTTGCAACAACGAGATGAACTAAGGGAGCAAAATCATTCATTGAACGTTATGATTCAACTATTGGAGCCGGAGGAAGAGAACGACAACATGTCGGATACTGGATCAACTGTCACTGGAAATTAGTTAAATATTTTCTTTGCTAGTTAGTGGTTACAAATAAGTACTGATGGGTCACTTGGATTATAAGAAACATGTCTAATCTATTTTGAAGTTCTGTTGGGGTTTTGTTTCCTTTCGTACTTTTGTTTGACTCTATGTGGAATTAAATCATGAAATAAGATATCAAGTTCTATTTACTAGAATTGTTACCTTATGAGCTTCGCATTATTAACTATAGTACAATTAATATTACACTTAATAGTCTTATTAGGATATCGATTTAAGACTTATGTTAATAATTATACATCAATGTATAGATGGCGAACCACAATCGACATGGGTAAACTGGAGAGGTACCTGAAGTGAATGTTAATACTAGAGAAGAGGCAGAAGTACCTCTTTCCCAATGGAGGAGACAAACTCGTTCCTAAGGAAGGACTGAGGAGGGTCAAACTAACCAACCTGAAGTTGTTAGGGCTTCTCATTCTGTAATTCCACCAAAACTATCAGCTACCATTAATCTGCTGGCCCAAGTAGTGCAGAATCAACAACGTATACTAGAGGACCAGTAGAAGGTACAACAGGCTCCACCACCAGTAGTAACAAGCTCCACCACCAGTCCAAAGGAGCACATATAGTGCTGGGGCTATCTACGAACGGATGAAGAAAGCAAACGTATCCACATTCGCAGGGAGTGCTAACCCAGAAGCTGCTGAGAAGTGGCTTCGGGAGGTTGAACTCAACTTCGATATAATGGACGTATCAGATGATATAAAAGCAAGGGTAGTGTTATCTTTTTTAGTAGGCGAGGCAGAAAAATGGTGGAGTGGCGTGGCAGCACCAATTTACGCATCACCAGGACACCACCTAACATGGGAAACATTCAAGAAAGTGTTTCTGGACTATTATTTTTTGGAAACACTAAGGTTGGAGAAGCAAAGTCAATTCTTTGATTTAGTACAAGCGGATAATATGACAGTATCAGAATATACCGGAAAGTTTAATGCCCTCGAAAAATACGCTAGGACGATAATGAACGATACTAACATGAAGGTGCTAAGGTTCACTCGAGGATTACACCCTAGGATTAGGGCAAGGATGGCAGCAGTGCGTTCTCGAGATTTTGAGGAGGCATATGAGACAAGTCTTCGAGTGGAGGCTGAAATTAGAAGAGGTGATGATGAACGCGACAGGAAAAGACCGAGATTGTGAACCGTCAGGGTCAAGGGGCAGGAACGTCAAGTAGATTCCAACAAGCAAATAAGGGGCGACCACCCCCTCCGCTTAATATGTCCACTGGAACGCTACTAGGAGAATGTGGAACCTGTCATCGAGTCCATAGTGGGGAGTGCCGATGGAATTCCAGTGCATGCTTTCGATGTGGCAAGATAGGACACAGGGTTAGTGAATATCCTTTGCCGGCACCAAACCCTGTGCGATCGACGGACCCACAATAAAAATCTAATGCTAGAGTGTTCGCACTCACTGAGGAAGAAGCAGAAGTAGTGGAGGATGTGGTAATAGGTATAATATCAATTAATCTTGTACCTGCTTATGTATTATTTGATTACGGAGCGTCGCACTCTTTTTTTTCTAGTAGCTTTTCTAAGACTTTCAAATTGGAACCTGTTCCCTTAGATGATCCGTACTGTGTGTCGATTCCTAGTGATAAGATATTAATTTCTAAGTACGTGCATAGAGGAGTAACACTAGAAATTGGGGAGAAGAAACTCATGGCAGACCTAATACAAATTCCCATGAGAGATTTTGACATAATTTTAGGAATGGATTGGTTATCTAGGAACTACGCAATTGTGGATTGTCGGGAAAAGAAAGTAAGGTTTGCTATTCTTGGGAGAGAGGAGTTCTTTTTCAGGAGTGGAACTAAAGGGCAAAGGAGTACCGTACCACATGTAATTTCTTTTGTTTGAACTTACCGGTTGTTGAGAAAGAGTTGTATTGGCTATCTCGCTTATGCAGTTGAAGAAAAGATGGATAGTCCGAAATTAGAAGAAATTTCAGTAGTCAAGGAGTACCCAGACGTATTTCCTGAGACATTGCCAGGATTACCCCCAGAGAGAGAGATTGAGTTTGAGATTAATCTGACCCCAGGAACGGAACCGATATCGAAGGCGCCCTATAGGATGGCTCCTGCAGAATTGGGAGAGTTAAAAATCCAACTTCAGGAACTTTTGGATATGAAATTTATCCAACCGAGTGTGTCACCCTGGGGAGCACTAGTGTTGTTTGTTAAAAAAAAAGATAGGAGTATGAGACTATGTATAGACTACAGGGAACTTAATAAGATCACCATCAAGAATAGATATCCGCTGTCTAGGATTGATGATTTGTTTGATCAACTTAAGGGAGCCAAAGTATTTTCTAAAATTGACTTACGGTCGGGTTATCATCAACTTAGAATTAATAAGGAGGACATTCCAAAAAGTGCATTTCAAACTCGTTATAGGCATTACGAGTTTTTGGTAATGCCTTTCGGTTTGACAAATGCTCTAGCAGCGTTCATGGACTTGATGAATAGAGTATTTAAGCCATTTTTGGATGAGTTCGTCATTGTCTTTATAGACGATATCTTGGTATATTCCTCTTTTGAGGAAGAACATGTTGCACACCTTCAAATCGTGTTACAGACCCTGAGAGAGGAGAAGCTCTTCGCTAAACTCAGCAAGTGTGAATTTTGGTTGAAAAGTGTAACATTTTTAGGACACTTAATATCAGAAGCTGGGATATCAGTTGATCCCAAGAAAATAGAGGCCGTGGTAGATTGGCCAAGACCTACTAATGTTACTGCAATACATATTTTCTTGGGATTAGCAGGTTACTATCGAAAATTTGTAGAAAATTTTGTGAGAATTGCAACACTCTTGACTCAGCTGACACAAAAAGGTATAAAATTTGTTTGAGGTGCAGCTTGTGAAGAGAGTTTTCCAACTCTGAAACAAAAATTAATTACAGCACCAGTCCTAACCTTGCCAACTGAATCAGAGGGATTCACGATCTATAGTGATGCTTCGAAGAATGGGTTAGGATGTTTTTTAATGCAAAACGATCACGTGATCTCGTATGCATCATGACAGTTGAAGTCTTATGAGCAGAATTATCCGATGTATGATTTGGAAATAGCGGTAGTCATCTTTGCTTTGAAAATCTGGATGTACTATTTGTATGGAGAGCAGTGCGAAATATTTACTGACCATAAAAGTTTGAAATACATCTTTACACAGAAAGAAATAAACATGCGGCAATGTCGATGGCTAAAGTTACTTAAGGATTATGATTTGAAAATAAGTTATCATCCCGGAAAAGCTAACAAGGTTGCTGATGCCCTGAGCCCGCAAAACTACAGGGAATTTGTCAGCTTTGATTACACAACAGGAGCATCTAACTTATGAGTTGGAAATGTTAGGGGTTGAGATAATAGAGTCGACTAGGGAAAACTTAGCAGCTCTGGTGGTACAACCGACCTTAATCGAACATATCAAAGCTGCTCAGGAGAATGATGAGAAACTGAAGAAAATAAAAGGAGGGGTGATAAAAAATTCTCAAATTGATTTAGAATTCATAATGACGGGAGTTTGTGGTTTTGTGGAAGACTCTGCGTACCTAGGAATGCAGAAGTGAAAAGAAAAGTTTTAAGTGAGGCTCATAACTCCAGGCTTTCTATCTACCCCGGTGGAACTAAGATGTATCGAGATCTAAAACAATATTTTTGGTGGAGTGGGATGAAATGAGAGATAGCAGAATATGTGTCAAGGTGTTTAGTGTGTCAGCAAGTGAAGACAGAACATCAACGCCCAGGGAGTTTGCTTAAGCAATTAGAGATACCTGTGTGGAAATAGGAATATAGCACTATGAATTTCGTCACGGGGTTACCTAAAGTGAAGAATGAGAAGGATACTATTTGGGTGATTGTGGATAGGTTAACGAAATCTGCTCACTTTTTACCTATGAAAATTACGGCTGGCATGGACGAATTAGTTAAATTGTATATAGAGACAATAGTTCGGCTTTGGAGTCCCTGTAAGTATCGTGTCTGATAAGGATCCCCGATTCGTCTCCCGATTCTGGAAAAACCTTTAGTCAAGCAATGGGGACTACACTAGCTCTCAGTACTGCTTTCCACCCTCAAACGGATGGGCAATCTGAAAGAACGATTCAGGCCCTAAAAGATATGTTGCGAGCCTGTATCCTTGATTTTAAGGGGAGTTGGATAGACTATTTAATGCTTATTGAATTTTCATACAACAATAGCTATCAAGCTAGCATAGGGATGGCCCCTTATGAAGCTTTGTACAGAAGGAAGTGTAGATCACCTACTTGTTGGGATAAAGCAGCACAATATCGGTAAAAGAGTTGGGCTGACCTTAAGAGGAGGCCTTTAAATCTTGAGTGCGGAGAGAAAGTATATTTACGAGTATCACCAACGAAAGGAGTTATGCGTTTTGGCAAGAATGGTAAATTGAGTCTGCGGTATATTGGACCGTTCGAGATCCTAGAAAAGGTAGGAGATGTTACATATCGCCTTGTTTTACCACCGATCCTATCAAGAGTCCATGATGTGTTTCACGTATCTCAACTGAGACGATACGTATCGGATCCCGAGCATGTGTTGGAGGAAGAACCATTGCATGTGCGTGAAGACTTATCGTATGTTGAGTACCCACTGCGAATTGTAGATCAGAAGGACCAAGTATTAAGACGTAGGAGTATACCTTATGTCAAGATTCAATAGTCAAACCATACTTCAAGGGAAGCAACGTGGGAATTGGAGGAAGAAGTAAAGAAGAATTATCCACACCTCTTCATCGAACAAGGTTAGTAAGTTTCGAGGACGAAACTTTCTATTAGGGGAGTAGAATGTAAGACCCGGCCCAATTTATGGCCCAAGTTATGATTGATGAAAATAATAATAAATGGAATAGTTATGTTATTGGGGGGCTTCGTTGCAATTTAAAAGAATTAGCTATATAAAAGTTCATTAGGGTTAGGAAAACCCTTTTAGGGTTAGATATACGGCTAACAAAAGGATTCTTTCAGCGGCGGCTGCTGACGACGAGCGTGATAGAGTCAATACCGGTCAGGGACAGACACTGAATTCTACCGGCAGAGAGGTAGAGGGAGAGCACTAGAAGGGAATAGCAAGAGGCACATAGTTTAGAATCGAAAATTTTCAGGTAAGTATTTTAATCCCCTCTGTCTAAACAAAAATAATAATAATAATACATAAGTAAATGAAAATGTATGTATATATGCTGATGCGTGTTTGAACGATTTATGGTTATGATGTTTTCTGCAAAGTGAATAATTTGTGTATAATTTTAGTAATCTGTTTAAATCACACCGAATATTCCGTAAAGCTATTCTGTTCTATTCTGCTCTGACCCTTGTAGTGAGGGAATATCTGTTCTGTCCTGTCCCGATCACCCTAGAGAATTTATTTGAAACTCATTATGATATTAATTATTTATTACTTGGTTTCTTTGTTACTTTCTCGTTTCGTGGTTGAAATCGTGTGTTAATTAATTACTATCATAGGAAATACATATACATATAGCGAATTCAAGAGTTTGGAAAAAGGTTTGATGAAATTGATGTTGACTGTAAAATTTGACTTTATTTGTGGGCTTTGACGAAAATTGATGTTCATGTTATTCTTATTGATGAAATTGATGTTCATTATGTGGGAAATTGTTTTGTGAAAAAAAAAGAAAAAAAAACTCTCTGGTCGGATACTATTTCTGCAAAATGGGAGAAGATTTCAGGAAGAGGTTGTGGTGGAGTTGGGCTCTGTGATTTAAATTGGCAAAAAGAGCTGTATTTCAAAAACAAAAAAAAAATCTGACTTTCTTATTGTTATTGTGAAAGGCAATTATTGGAATGAATAGTGGAGTTGCATTGTTTTCTGTGATTTGATTTGGCAGAAGGAATTGCATGGGTTGTGAGTAGGTATCTGTTTAGGGAAGGAAAAAAGAAAGCAAGAAAGAAAACCTACGACATATTCTGTCCACTGCTGCGTTTGGCCCTATAGAATTTCTGGGTACAAGAGTCTGGCGAGCCAATAGATGGGCTGACACCAACATCTTGCTGGGTTGACTGCTAGCTTCTGTTGGGCCGTGGCCCAGCTGAAATCCAAGCCTCCCAAATTTCTAGCTAATGGGCTTTAACTTGGGTTTGTTATTATTTTGTGGGAAAAAAAAATTTCCTTTCATGGGCTGCCATTTGGGCAGCCCAGTTTTCTTTTCTTTTTTTTAAAAGATTTCTACTATGTTTCTTGTTTAAAAAAAAAATTATTACTGAATTCTATTCAAAAAAAAGAATTTTGAGAGTTTCGACGAGGAATACTAGAGAGTGATATCAGGAACGGATGGTAGATCGAGGTTCTCCAAACGTTAATTGATATTGACGAGTAGTGTTTAGGATAGTGAAAAATAAAAAGATTTGAGATATTTAATTAAATTTCCTATGTACTTTAAAATTATTCAGTATTTATCTCAGTATTATTTGGATTAATTTGATGAGGTTAGTATTCTCTGATGATAGAGACCTTGTGTTTCCGAATCTTTGATTCCGGAACACGATCGCGTTGCACTTCGGATACTGGGTTTTTAACCTGGATTTAAGGCGTGACATTTAGTATGTGATGCCCCCAATTCCACATGGGATAACTGTAAGTAAAGTGCTCTGTTCATGCCTAAGTACCCACTGTTAACTTGGGATATCTATTTTGGCATAGCGAGGACGGTTGCCAAATAGTTGGCCGTGGGTGATGCCAGGCCCATGAGTCGCGCGCTCGGACTTGCCGGTACGAGGCGAGACATTATGGTATCCGAGCGGTTTGATCCTAGGCCAATGATTCTGTTCTAGGCGCTTAGCGCTAATTCTGTTCTGAATTCTGTTCCGGGGTGCCTAACGAGGACGCTAGGGTCTTAATGAGGGGTGTATGTGATGCTCCAATCCCACATGGGATAACTGTAAGTAAAGTGCTCTGTATATGAGCATAGGCCTAAGCACCTACTGTTAACTTGGGATATCTATTTTGGCATAGTGAGGACGGTTGCCAAGTAGTTAGCCGTGAGTGCTGCGCTCAAGCCTGCGGGCACGGGGCGTAACATTATGGTATCAGAGCGGTTTGGTCCTAGGCCATTGATTCTGTTCTAGGCGCTTAGCGGTAATTCTGTTATGGGGTACCTAGCGATGACGCTAGGGTTTTAAGGAGGGGTGTATGTGATGCCCCCAATTCCACATGGGATAACTGTAAGTAAAGTGCTCTGTTCATGCCTAAGTACCCACTGTCAACTTGGGATATCTATTTTGGCATAGCGAAGATAGTTGTCAAATAATTGGCTGTGGGTGCTGCAAGGCCCATAAGTTGCGCTCTCGGACTTGCGGGTAATACCCCCTCTGAAGGCCCTAGCATCCTCAATAGGCACCCCAAAACAGAATTAGCGCTAGGCGCTCAAAACAAAATTATTGGCCCAAGATCAAACTGCTCTGATACCATAATGTCACGCCCCGTGCCCGCAGGCCCGAATATGCGACTCATGGGCTTGGCAGCACCCATGGCCAACAACTTGGCAACCGTCCTCGATATGCCAAAATAGATATCCTAAGTTGATAGTGGGTACTTAGACCCATATTCATATATAAAACACTTTACTTACAGTTACCCCATGTACGATTGAGACATCACATTTTAATGTCATGCCCCGTGCCCGCAGGCCTGAGCGTGCGACTCATGGGCCTGACAGCACCTACGGCCAACTACTTGGCAACCGTCCTCGCTATGCCAAAATAGATATCCTAAGTTGACAGTGGGTACTTAGGCCCATATTTATATACATATTACTTTACTTACAGTTACCCAATGTGCGATTGAGATATCACATACATATCCCTTAAGGCCCCAACGTCCTCGTTACGCACCCCAAAACAGAATTAATGCTAAGTGCCCAGAACAGAATCATTGATCTAGGAACAAACCACTCTGATACCATAATGTCTCGCCCCGTGCCCGCAGGCCTGAGTGCGTGACTCATGAGCTTGGTAGCACCCACGGCCAACTACTTGGCAACCGTCCTCGCTATTCCAAAATGGATATCCCAAGTTGACAGTGAGTATTTAGGCCCATGTTCATATACATAGCACTTTACTTACAGTTATCCCATGTGGGATTGGGGCATCACATAATTTTAATGTCACGCCCCGTGCCCGCAGGCCCAAGCGTGCGACTCATGGGCCTGGCAGCACCCACGACCAACTACTTGGCAACCGTCCTCGCTCTGCCAAAATGGATATCCCAAGTTTACAGTGGATACTTAGGTCCATGTTCATATACAGACCACTTTACTTACAATTATCTCATATAGGATTGGGGCATCACATACAACCCCTCTTAAGGCCCTAGCGTCCTCGCTAGGCACCCTAGAACAGAATCCAGAACAGAATTAGCGCTAGACACCCAGAACAGAATTATTATCCAAAGACCAAACTGCTCTGATACCATAATATCACGCCCCGTGTCCTCAGGTCCGAGCGCGCAACTCATGGCCTGGCAGCACCCACTGTGATATTCTATATTTGTGCTTCATATAATTATCATTTTGAGCTTGATTTTATGTTAAATTTTGGTGTTTTAATCACCATTTATACTCCCTTTATCTCTTATTTGATTTAGGTGATATTATTGAAGATTTGGAATTAAATGAAGCAAATAAGGGAAATTTACACAATGAAGATCAATAGAGAAATGCAGAGGAAAAACAGACTGGTAGACATATTTCAAGTTAGATTTTGACCTCTATGAAGATTTCAAATGCAAAAGTGGTATTCTAGACAATTATAGAGGACATTTCTGAAGATTTCAGAATGGTAAAATTTGTGTCAATCGGAGTTCATTTGCCTAACCTAATTATGCTGCAAAGTCACCTGTTCTGCATTGGGTTCCATTTTTGACACAGTTTGGTATAATGATCATATCTTGCGTTCTAGATGCTCAATTGATGTGATTCAAATCTCTCTGGACAGCTAAGATCCTTATCTACAACTTTCATGAAGACATCAAGACCTATATCAGCCTATTTTGGGGTCTGAATTCACCTAGAAGTCAAAACAGTGTCACAGTCGGGCAGCAGAAACTTGCACCAAAACTGGGGACAAGCGGCGCCGTTTGGTGTGATATAAGCGGCGCCGTTTGTGCCGATCTGAAGCTGCTTTTAAGCTGCATTTCTCTCTCTTTTGGGGCAGATTTTCATACCCCTTTAGGGCAAAAACGAGAGAGAGGGCTGGGAGGCTCCAAAAACAACAAAAACTCACTCAAATCCCATCCCAAATCTTCATCTTTGCAAGAGAAATCAAGAGAGAAGATTGAATCGTTGGAGAAGGAGAACATCCACCCTGAAGATTCATGGAAAAAGCTGCAATTTTCGCCATGCTACAGTGAAGAACTTCAACCTTGAAGAAGAGAGGAGATTTCAACCATGAAAATGAGCAATTCCTCCTCTTTCTTTGTTGTTTTATGTTCTTTGATTTGTAATATGTTTATGAGCTAAACTTTTGAATACTTGGATGGGTATGAACCCTAGATTTTGTCTATGTGAATGAATTGTTTCCTTGGTTGATTGAATTCAAATTTCTTGTGGATTGTTTGTGGATTTGAATGGTTGAATTGATTGAGTGGATTATTGATGCATAATCTGGAATTTTTGTTCACTTGGAATTGAGAAATGAAGAGTGATTGACAATTGATTCAAAATCTGGAAATTTTCATTTGGAATTGAGAAAGGAAGGGTGAAATAGACCATACACAAACAATGGAGATGATTTAGGTAACTAGAGATAGAAACCTAAACATCTTCTTGATAATTAGAGAAATCTAATTGGAAATTCACAATTCTTAATGCATTCTTGGGTTGAATTGGTTAGAAAGAGATTTCAACTAATTAATCTAAGAGTAGAGAACTTTCATCTAGAGATAGAGTGAGTTCTATCATTGGAATTTCATCAAACATAAGAAGTGAATTTTATCAACCAAGGGACATTTCTATCACATAGGTAATTCTAGGGGGATTAACCATTCAAGTATAGTTTTCTCAATTGAATTCTCTCTTTCAAACAAAGATTAGTTAAGCTAGTTTAATTAGTTAAGTTAGATTTCTTTTCCTAGTAATTATCCCACCTATTTTCTCAAACAAATTTGTTAGGCTAAACAATAGAGTAGAAGTGAGTAATGGTAATTGACCATCCCCGTGGATACGATATTTAAACTTGCTTGCCATTATACTAACCTAAACGATAGGTGCACTTGCCTTGTGTTTGTGTGCAAATTGTTAAGGATTGTGATAAAATTGAGTATAAAGGCATATAGACAATAAAACACAACAAGTTTTTGGCGCCGTTGCCGGGGAATTCGGTTAATATTAGGAAAGCTTGCACTCTATTGATTTAGTCATTTTACTTGTTAGCATTTGTTATCTTGTTTGTAATTTTGTAAATTATTGGTGAATTGAAGTGTTTAGCTTGTGTTTTTATGTGTTTGCCCTATTTTAGTGAGAAAACCTTGGTTTGAATTTTTAGTGAGCATTTTTGTGTTGGATTTTTGTTTGTATTTATACTTAAGGAATGAGCTTTTTGGATTATGATTTGTCACCACAACCCTCTCAAGTGATGATGTCTTATGACTTTTGTGGAGGTAGTTATCCAACCTATGAGTGTCAAGCCATGGGAACTTCCAATGCATGGTCAATGGAGCAAGGGAACTATCTTGGAGAAAGCAAGCAATCCCACAATTCATACGACAATACTTATAATTTGGGATGGCACAATTATCCGGACTTCTCATGGAGCAATCAAGGGCACCAAACACAAACTTATTCTCCCGGTTTCCAAACTTCATCAAGTTCCCGACCCCAAGTGTTCCTTCCTTACGAATACCAACCTCCTCCACCTCCTCAACAATCGGTGAAATCTAGCCTTGAAGAGTTGATGACAAAGTTCATAGCAAATACCGAAACCCAAGTTCAAACTCAAAAGGCCCTTAACCAAAGAATGGAAGCATCCTTAAAGAACCAAGAGGCCACCCTTCAAAACTTGGTGAAGCTAGTTTCAGAAAGACAAGTTGAGACTCTCGCAAACAATATAGAGCCAAACTCTAGGGAGTGGGCTGAAGCTACTAGTTTGAGGAGTGGGATGGAATTGAATGTCTCACAACCTAACGTGCAGGAAATAGGAGAAGGTAAGATGGATGAGAAAGTGCATGTTGAAGATGAACAAGAAAGAATTGAGAAAAATGAAGGGCAGAAGAAAAAGGATGAAGACCCTTTGGAGATATCTTTGTCACAAGATGAAGGTTCAAAGAAGGAGCATGATGAAGTTGGTGAAATCATGGTACATTTGGAGTCATCTCCAGTCACAACTGAAGGGGTGGAGTTTGAGAAAATTGAGAGGGAAAAAGAGAGTAGAATGAAGTCTTCCATCGAGGATTCTCAGGAGCTAGAGTTGAAAAAGTTGCCGGATCATTTGGAGTATGTTTTCCTTGTGGATAAGTCTAAGCTTCCTATGATCAATGGTATTAGTCCTTTATTTTGCGCCCACAACACATTAATGGAAGAAGGCTTCAAACCAGTGGTGCAACCCCAAAGGAGGAATGAACAAAATCAAGTTTTCAATCCGGGAGATCAAGTGTTATTACATGACCCTCAATGGTACATGAGTAAGCTTAAGTTGAAATCGACTTCCCCGTTTTTGGTAAGCAAAATATTTCTATTTGAAGTTATGAAAAACTATCATACAAAAAGGGAAGCATTAATGGTAACCCACCACAGACTTAAACTTTATCATGTTAGAGTTAGAAAGAAAAGAATATTGTCTCCATACTCCTATGACCCGGGGGGTAAGTGATTTTCACCATCTTTGCTCTCCTTTACTTGTACATAATTGTCTTTAATGTGCTTTTGAGTTTGAAAATTTTAATTGACTTGAATTGTGAAGAGTTTTATAATGTGTTATTTGGTGTGATTTTTATGTTTGTAATCAAATATTTTGTTAAATTTTGTTATTGAATTTGTAGTTGAGTTTGGCCAAAAAAAAAAAAAAAAATACTGTTCATCTCGTTTACTGTAGCATTTCTGGGCTAAAACGGCGCCGCTTGGTGTGCTCCAAGCGGCGCCGGGGGTACTGTTCATCGCGGGGGTTACTGTTCACGGGCCGGGTTACTATTCATCAAAAAAATTTTTTTTTTTTCCATTTTTGTTGGTTCTTTCTTGCTTTCTTCTATGCCTATCATGTGTTTGATGAAATGTCACAATGAAACTTGTTAAAATTGTGAATTTTCTTTATTAGTTTACATTCCATTAGCTTACTATAGACTTCATTTCTTTAATTTAGTGGTTAGTTTATTTAATTTTGTTACTTAGCATGGTTAAGAGTTAATTAGTTGTTGTTTTAAATTTTAGTGATAATTATTTTTCTTGTTTAGCCAATTTGTACTTTTTATTTTTTTATTTTTTTTATGTGTATTACTTGTAACGTTCTTTGTGGCATTTGTATTTTCACATTGGTAGACTAGTTTCTCTTAACGTTTGATTTTGAAAAAGAAAGCATTTCATAGAAAACCGCAGCTCGAGGAACTCCATATAGCCCAACAACAAATCCTTAAGCAACAACAAATTTTGGGCCATCAATTTGCCGGCATCGCCGAATATCGCGCAAAGCTCCTTCAGCCCAGGCTAGAGTGGTGGAGCCGGCGGTTTATGAACAAAGGGGAGTTCTTTCTTGTCTATTTTGGTTCTTTTATTTATTTATTTTATTGGTATGTTTTTATGCTTCTACTTTCATTATGTCATTGTTTCTAGTTTTGTTTCATTTATTTTTGCTGTAAAGTATATAGAAGGTGCAGCTTGCTGCTCATATGGTTTCGCCCAACCTTCACGTACGAAACAGCCATGTTTTTCACTGTTTGTGTGTTTGGTCGTTTGGTATGGCTTTCTTGTGTAGTTTGTGTTACATATTTTTATTTATGCAATTTGTTGTTTCTCTTCCTCCCAACATTGAGGACAATGTTGTCTTAAGTGTGGGGGAGTTTAGTTGGCTTTAGTAGTATAGGCTATTTTAGTTGGCTTTAGTAGCATAGGCTATTTTCATGATTTTTTTTTTATTGAATTTGCTTGTTTTTATTTTTGGAATCTTCAAGGTATTTTAAGACTTGCATGTTTAATCTTTTCTCAAAGAGTAGTTATACAAGCATTCTAAAGGTTATGACTAGTACCTTAAACTTGGATTAAGTAAGCACCCCTTGTATTCCTTGCATGTATGGAATTCATCATTTAAGCACATTCCACTTTGCTTTTGTTGTGATGATTATGGAATTGAATCTTGTGTTATTGGCTTTAGAATTCAACATAACTTTTACTCTAGAACCCGCGTTCACTTGCCTTGAGGCGAAATGAGTAAGTAACCTTAGTTTGATCTCGAAATGATGGTAATAGGCCTTCTTTGTCCCGATTGAGCCTTTCTAGCCACCGCTCTTTATTTTATCCGTAGTACCATTTCTTGAAGCCTTTGTGCATAAACTTTCCAATCTATATTCTAGATTTTTCCTTCTTTCAAATTTTAAAACTCCACTCTTTATATTTAACCCTTCTTTGCGAGAGCTAATTGCATTTTTACCCTTAAGTTAGCAAAGAGTATTGTGGAAATTGGAACAATGGGTGGAATGGAAGATGATAGGAAAAATAGGCTTTAAAAAAAAAGGAAAAGAGTGGTGAGATGATTTTATATGATTGGGAATTGGATTACACCTCAATCGAAAGAAAAAAAAAAGAAGAAAAAAAAGAGAAAATAAAAAAAAAATTGTTATATATTTGTCTATTATTGATAAGGCTTCTTACATTTCTTAATGCCTTCAAGATGTATATATGTTTTCATTATTATTATTCTAAATTTTGTCATGATTGAGGTTAAATTTATGAGTTGATAAAGATGGGTGATGATGGAAAGATTGTGGGTTGAAGCTTAATATGTGCAAGTGGTTGAATCCAAAGTGAAGGGATTTGGTAGAGAATGGGAGTTTGTGGTTGAATGTAGGGGAATGGTGATATTCCTTGTGGCTAATAAGGGTTATTGCTTTTGTTTTATATCTCATTCCTTTTTCTTTAGCTCTCATTTCTTTGATCTTGAATTCCTTACCTTCGTTTGGCACCCTAAACTTTCCCTGAGCCTAATATTACAAGCATGAAAGTCCTACCTAATCGAGATTAAATTTTGGTTACCGTATTAGTGGAGAGGTTTTGTAAATGTCGGGCTTATAGGGTATTATGCTTTCTTGATGAGAATTCCTTGGCCAATAACATGAAATTCACTCTTATAATTTTTGAGCATTTGCATTAGTTGGAAACATAACACACACGAATTCTTACTTGCATTGTAAGACAAGGGGGTGATTGTTTAATCTTTGTGATTGATACTTAGGATGACTTTTAGATTGATTGTGTGGATTGCTCAAGATTTCTCAAGAAGTAATGCTTTCTCTGTTTTGCATTCCTTTGTAATACTTCAAAACACTCGTTATTTCTTGTGGATTATTGTTCAAATTTCTTAATTGTTTTGTAGTATTGCCTGGGGACAAGCAATATCTAAGTGTGGGGGAGTTTGATATTCTATACTTGTGCTTCATATAATTATCATTTTGAACTTGATTTTATGTTAAATTTTGGTGTTTTAATCACCATTTATACTCCCTTTATCTCTTATTTGCTTTAGGTGATATTATTGAAGATTTGGAATTAAATGAAGCAAATAAGGGAAATTTACACAATGAAGATCAATAGAGAAATGCAGAGGAAAAACAGACTGGTAGACATATTTCAAGTTAGATTTTGACCTCTATGAAGATTTCAAATGCAAAAGTGGCATTCTAGACAATTATATAGGACATTCTGAAGATTTCAGAATGGTAAAATTTGTGTCAATCAGAGTTCATTTGCCTAACCTAATTATGCTGCAAAGTCACCTGTTCTGCATTGGGTTCCATTTTTGACACAGTTTGGTATAATGATCATATCTTGCGTTCTAGATGCTCAATTGATGTGATTCAAATCTCTCTGGACAGATAATATCCTGATATACAACTTTCATGAAGACATCAAGACCTAGATCAGCCGATTTTTGGGTCTGAATTCACCTAGAAGTCAAAACAGTGTCACAGTCGGGCAGCAGAAACTTGCACCAAAACTGGGGACAAGCGGCGCCGTTTGGTGTGATATAAGCGGCGCCGTTTGTGTCGATCTGAAGCTGCTTTTAAGCTGCATTTCTCTCTCTTTTGGGGCAGATTTTCATACCCCTTTAGGGCAAAAACGAGAGAGAGGGCTGGGAGGCTCCAAAAACAACAAAAACTCACTCAAATCCCATCCCAAATCTTCATCTTTGCAAGAGAAATCAAGAGAGAAGATTGAATCGTTGGAGAAGGAGAACATCCACCCTGAAGATTCATGGAAAAAGCTGCAATTTTCGCCATGCTACAGTGAAGAACTTCAACCTTGAAGAAGAGAGGAGATTTCAACCATGAAAATGAGCAATTCCTCCTCTTTCTTTGTTGTTTTATGTTCTTTGATTTGTAATATGTTTATGAGCTAAACTTTTGAATACTTGGATGGGTATGAACCCTAGATTTTGTCTATGTGAATGAATTGTTTCCTTGGTTGATTGAATTCAAATTTCTTGTGGATTGTTTGTGGATTTGAATGGTTGAATTGATTGAGTGGATTATTGATGCATAATCTGGAATTTTTGTTCACTTGGAATTGAGAAATGAAGAGTGATTGACAATTGATTCAAAATCTGGAAATTTTCATTTGGAATTGAGAAAGGAAGGGTGAAATAGACCATACACAAACAATGGAGATGATTTAGGTAACTAGAGATAGAAACCTAAACATCTTCTTGATAATTAGAGAAATCTAATTGGAAATTCACAATTCTTAATGCATTCTTGGGTTGAATTGGTTAGAAAGAGATTTCAACTAATTAATCTAAGAGTAGAGAACTTTCATCTAGAGATAGAGTGAGTTCTATCATTGGAATTTCATCAAACATAAGAAGTGAATTTTATCAACCAAGGGACATTTCTATCACATAGGTAATTCTAGGGGGATTAACCATTCAAGTATAGTTTTCTCAATTGAATTCTCTCTTTCAAACAAAGATTAGTTAAGCTAGTTTAATTAGTTAAGTTAGATTTCTTTTCCTAGTAATTATCCCACCTATTTTCTCAAACAAATTTGTTAGGCTAAACAATAGAGTAGAAGTGAGTAATGGTAATTGACCATCCCCGTGGATACGATATTTAAACTTGCTTGCCATTATACTAACCTAAACGATAGGTGCACTTGCCTTGTGTTTGTGTGCAAATTGTTAAGGATTGTGATAAAATTGAGTATAAAGGCATATAGACAATAAAACACAACACACTGTCAACTATTTGACAATCGCCCTCGCTATGTCAAAATGGATATTCCAAGTTTACAGTGGATACTTAGGCCCATGTTCATATACAGAGCACTTTACTTACAATTAGCTCATGTGCGATTGGGGCATCACATATATGTGATGCCCCCAATTCCACATGGGATAACTGTAAGTAAAGTCCTCTGTTCATGCAGAAGTACCCACTGTCAACTTGGGATATCCATTTTGACATAGTGAGAACGATTGTCAAATAGTTAGCCGTGGGAGCTGCCAGGCCCATAAGTCGTGCGCTAGAACTTGCGGTTTGATCCTACGCCAATGATTCTAGTATCAAAGTGGTTTGGTCCTACGCCAATGATTCTGTTCTGGGCGCTTAGCGCTAATTCTGTTCTGGATTATGTTCTAGGGTGCCTAGCGAGAACGATAGGGCCTTAAGGATAACTGTAAATAAAGTGCTCTGTATATGAACATGAGTCTAAGAACCTACTGTCAATTTGGGATATCCATTTTGGCATAGCGAGGACGGTTGCCAAGTAGTTGCCCGTGGGTGCTGCCTGACCCATGAGTCGTGTGCTTAGGCCTGCGGGTACAGGGCGTGACATTATGATATCAGAGCGGTTTGGTCCTAGTCCATTGATTCTGTTCTAGGCGCTTAGCGCTAATTCTGTTCTGGGGTACCTAGTGAGGACGCTAGGGTCTTAAGGAGGGGTGTATGTAATGTCCCCAATTTCACATGGGATAACTGTAAGTAAAGTGCTCTGTTCATGCCTAAGTACCCACATGGGATAACTATAAGTAAAGTGCTCTATATATGAACAGGGGCCTAAGTACCCACTGTCAACTTGGGATATTCATTTTGGCATAGCAAGGACGGTTGCCAAGTAGTTGGCTGTGGGTGCTGCCAGGCCCATGAGTCGTGCGCTCAGGCCTGCGGGCACGAGGCGTGACATTATGGTATCAGAACGGTTTGGTCTTGGGCCAATAATTCTGTTCTGGGTGCCTAGCGCTAATTTTGTTCTGAATTCTGTTCTGGGATGCCTAGGGCCTTAAGGAGGGGTGTATGTGATGCCCCAATCCCACATGGGATAGCTGTAAGTAAAGTGCTCTGTATATGAACATGAATCTAAGTACCCACTGTCAACTTGGGATATCCATTTTGACATAGCGAGGACAGTTATCAAGTAGTTGGCCGTGGGTGCTGCTAGGTCATGAGTCGCGCGCTAGGGCCTGCGGGCACGGGGCGTGACAAAAATAATTAGTTTCAACTTTACATTTCATACTATTGTATTTCTAAATTACGAAAAAATTACTAGTAAATAAAAAAGATACATTAGTCTTATCCGAATTTAAAAAAAAGACAAAATGTACATATTTATATCTAAGATGTATGGTAAATATTTAACTATATTTAAAAGCCTGGTTGTAACTATCTTCTGAAGATTTATATAAGAGAGCTTTTTTTTTTTTTACAAATAAAACATATTCAATTTAATATTAAGTACGTCTTTCTTTAGGGGAATTATTAATACTTTCGGTAATTCATAAAATTTTAGTGTCTAATATCATTCATAATTAGAATCACTTATATACTTTTTCTTTTTTGATTTTATGTATTAAAGAGAATGAAATCCAGGACTGTCAATAAACCATGTATAAATGAGTCATGTCTAGGATATATACTTTTAAAGATATTGATGCACGAGACCGGGTTTGAGATGCCTATATAGATACATACATACGTACACAAACAAATAATGAAGGGGTCCTCTAGAAACAAAACCTTATGTGTTATAAAATTTGATCGCAATAAAAACAAAAACTAACTATGAAATAACAGTAAATAAGATTTTAAACTATAGCAAAAGAGATAAAGAAAAAATACAAAAGATATAAAAATTAAAATTTTATTAAGAACTTTTTTTGTAATACATTCACACTTTTACAAGATCATATTTATAGAGTTGGAAGTGATTCTTTCCATCATAATTATTACCATCCTTTATAACTTACATAACTTACCTCCCATAATCTTTCATGTTATCTGAGTTAATAGAGATAGTGGTTTATAAAGGATGAAGGTAATTTGTTCTCATTAAAAGTAGTCTATCAATTAATTGTAGTTTCTTAATAAATGACTCAACTAAATTTTTTTGAGTATGAACATATGTTACGGGATGTTCAACAGTAATGCCAATTGACATGTAAGTATCAAAGGTATGAGAACAATATTCGACCTCATTGTCTAGACGGATCATTTTAATATGGTGATTTGAAAATTGTACTCTTAGGTGAAATATTTGAGCAAATAAGCTCGCAAACGCCAGGTAGTAAGTTGATAACAAATAAACATGTGATGATTAAATCGATGCATCAATTAATACCATACAATACATAAATTGCCACATGGTGGGTGAATAAACCTACATATATCACCATAAATGCATTCTAGAAATATG
This sequence comes from Rauvolfia tetraphylla, assembly GCA_030512225.1. Taxonomy (NCBI): domain Eukaryota; kingdom Viridiplantae; phylum Streptophyta; class Magnoliopsida; order Gentianales; family Apocynaceae; genus Rauvolfia; species Rauvolfia tetraphylla. The sequence continues at coordinate 2,341,327 of JAJQKT010000004.1, read as the reverse complement.
GGAGATTCAACTCTCACTTTTGCTTGGGATTGTTTAATAGCCATTTTTTCTTGAGAACAAACAGCACATAAAAAGTTATTCAACACCTTTTGACCTTTCAATAGGTGACTATGTATATTCTCAAATATTTTTCACATCATAATTGATCCTAGGTGACCCAAACGGTTATGCCAAATGCTAAATGTGGCAGGATCAATAAACTTTCGATTTACTAAATAATGCACTTTAACATTATTAATCTTTGTGTAATATAGGCAGATAGAAAGAGATGGTAATTTCGCTAAGATAGATTTCTTTTCGGAGATAGTTTGAGTAATGCAGAGATACTCAAATTTATTTTCTTCCATTATTTCAACATGATATCCATTCTGGTGGATATCCTTAAAACTCAATACGTTTCTCTATATTTTAAGGAAAATAATGCCTTATTGATAGCAATTATTGTCTCTCCAAGCAATAAAATACTAGCTCTTCCGTAACCTTTAATCAGTTTTGTACTACTATTTATAGTGCAAATATTTGTTTCTTCCATATTCAACTAAGAGAAATATCTCTCACTTTTAAGTATAGTATGCATAGTTTCACTGTCAATGAGACAAATATCATCGGTAGTACTTTTAGAGTCATAATAATGAATAAGAGTCATCTGAATACATCAAAATATAAATTTTAATAGTTAAATAAATAAAGTTCTATTACAAATAAAATTAATAATAAATCAATAAATATTATTACAAAGAAAATATAACTAAACATAAAACTTAACTAGGAGAAAACTAGAAAAAATGTTGAACAAAACTTTCATTTCTTTTGGACATTTTCATTACCAATCAAATGGTCAACTCTTCCTTTGGATGCTTAAAGAAGTAAGCTATATCCATGTGAGTTACATCAATAATGACATCATCAATACTACTTTCATCACCATCATAGGGAGTTGGGCTAAGAATTAGAATGAAGATTCTAAAGTTTTTAGGGAAGAAGAAAAAGTAAAAGTATTTAATTAATATATATAAATATATATAATAAAAATAAAATAAAATAAAATAAATTTATTGTTCAATTCAAATACTTAAATAAACAATCCAGAATATATTATTAAACTCAAGTCATAAATGAACAAACTCAAAGAGTGTTCAAATTTCAAACAAACCAAGTTTAAAATTTAAGAGTTTTGTTCGTTTAAACTCGTTTATAATTTTATCTGACGTTTATTAAAAAAAAAAAGATGGCAATCTGACTCTTGATATCTGCAGAAGATATCTGGCACTTCTCTATCTTTGCTTCTTTTTCCTTTAGGCTATAGGAATTTTCCACATTTGCAGTTTATTTATTCACTTTTGTAGTCTTTTCTTGTTTATTTTTTCAACATTTTCAGCCTACTTTGTATAAATTTTACTATCCAAAAATCATTAAATGAAGAACAACTTAAATGGTCATCATGGGACCTATTCATCACAAAAAAAAAAAAACTTACTGATTATCTTACGCTAAATTACTAATTATAACATAGTTATTTTTTATTTATCAAAATTATTTTTTTTCTAAACTTTAAAATTCTCTCAACTTTCGCTCTATAAACAACATTGTTAACAAATTTTCAACCTATTCATAAATCTAAAAAATAAAATCTTTTTTAAAAAAAGAATACAAGGGAACAAATTTTCACAACAAAAAAAAAAGAAAAAACAAAGAATACACAAGAAAAGGAAACAAAAAAAGAAAATTTTTTCAAGGAAGCTTCATCTGGTTAATGGGTCCGGATTCAGTCCTTGCGGGTCCGGTCTGGACCCAATATCATTTACAGGCCAATACCTGCCAGATTCCCAAGTCCACAAAAAAGAGAGAAAAAATTTTTTTTTTCTACCCTATTTACTTTTTAAAAGACACCTCATAATAATTATATCACACATATACGTACTATAATACAAAATATTAATATTTGATATATTTTGTGGTAAGGGCCTGCTTTAGTAGAGAGAGAGAGAGAAAAGGACATCTCAGACCTCCTAACTTGAGGTTAACAGCAAATCATATTTATTTCTCACAAAAAAAGAAAATAGTTAATATATTTTTATAATAATTGTAAATGGATTTTTTTACTTTAATTTTTCCCTTTTTTTAAAAAAAGAAAAAATTCTGCTTTAGCGTTCTTGTTATAGAATATAACTGGAAGAAAATAGAGTGAAAAAAAAGAAAGTGAGAAAATGAGACATTTTAAAAACATTCAAACAGCATTTTAATTTTTACATTTTTTATTAGATATGAATTTAATTTTACAAAAAAGAAATGGTAGTAATTTTTTTCTGAGAAAAAACTTATCGTCAGCTTGCCATTTGGATAGGCATATAAAATGCCACAGAAAAATACTCCATTCTTAACCAGAGAGACCAATTCTTGAGAAACTTCACTTCGGAGACGCCATGGCCTCCACTGCTACGCCCTCTACTCTCACTTTGTCTTCAGTTCTATCACAAGAACTCAATCCCGTCACTTCTTCAATCTCCTTGAAGCCTAAGCCGTTCTTCTCTAATTCTGGAAAAAATTTCTCTTTGTTCCCGCTTGTGCTGCAGTTCAGAGAAAGAAAGACATCAATTAGCCACTGGACTGCTGCTGATGGGTCTTTTTCAAAGTCCCTTGTTGTGGCTGCTGTTGCTGAAGCTGAGGTTGCAGAGGCTGTGGAGGAGCAAGATGGAGAAGGTCAAGGTGAAGGTGTGGCTGTTAGTGCCCCTCCCAAAAAGCCCAAGAAAGGCAAGGCTGCATTGCCTCTGAAAAGGGACAGAGTATGTTCAAAAAATTTATCTTTTACTTTTTGTGAATTTACCTTCTTTTCACTTGATCTTCTGGTGCATTTTCTGGTAACATTATATGGGTTCTGCTTGAACTTTTCTTATTTGTGGGCTCTTCGGTGGAAATTCTCTAATAAGGATCAATGTCTTTGGCTAGGTCTTTTGATCTTTTGGGTCAATTGGTCTTGCACTTGTTGCAAGAAATCAGTGAAATAAATGCTTTCTCTGTGTTTTTTTGCGAAATTGTCTTTAGGAATTAAATTTTTTTATAAACTGGAACGTATAATTCCTTCGTTTTAAGCTGTTGGAAAGATAGAGAGCGCTGAGTGTGTTAAACTTTTTGTTTTCTGCTCGAGAGTTATAACATATAGCTATTGAACAGAAGGTCCATTACTTATGTTTGTCTTGATGGTCAATGTTACTGCATCTCATGTCCTAAGGGACACATCTTACTATTCCAGTAGATATATTACTTCTTACACCCTCTAATTGTATATTTGTACTGAAAGTTGTAGTGTCCGTTATAGAATGTTTCCAATTTTTATGCAGAATTAGGATATGATAGTTTCGGAATGAAAGCCAATTGCTGGCAGAAGCACCTGAACCAACTTTATAAACTTAATGAGGAGTCCGGCTTTTCAAATAATTAAAGCAAGAAAGTTGTTTGTACAATGTGTCTCCATCAATTGTCTCTTATGCTAAAAGGGTTTGTAGAGGAAGACAATGTATGAAATATTTGGGGCACTTGAATTGGATATAATGCATGCATATGCCTGCATTTTGAAGAACAAAACAGGTTCATTATCTTGTACCTTAAAAACAATATGCAATCTTGACTTCTTGAACATATTTCAATTTCTTTCTTCTTTAAATGAAAATAGTTCCGTGTTAGATGAACTCATATAAATTCAAATACCTTGCCCTGCCATTTTCTCATGTATTAGTGTTCTTTCTTGTTGGTATTTTAGTTACGGTCCAAGAGATTTTTGGAAATTCAACAATTAAGAGAAATCAAAAAAGAGTATGACTTGCAAACAGCAATAACATTGCTCAAGCAAACAGCCAAAACAAAGTTTGTAGAAACAGCAGAAGCTCATTTTCGCCTCAACATTGACCCGAAGTATAATGATCAACAGCTTCGAGCAACAGTGAGTTCTCTTTATCAGAATGACAGAGCACTTAGTCAAACTCATTAGCTCTTTGTTGCTTTAATTTATTCCTCCAACCTTATGTACTTGTATTCTAGGTTAATTTGCCCAAGGGAACTGGTCAAACGGTTAAAGTTGCAGTACTTACTCAAGGTACTTATTCTGTTTATAAGTACCTTTCCCTCCTACATAACCGGTAGAGACTATCTTTATATTTCATTAAATTCTAAAAGAGTATGTCATTGATGGTAAAAGATGCTCGAGGGTATGAACATTGCAAGAACAAAGCCCAGGTTCACTTTTCATAATGTTATGGCTATTATTTACACTCTTTATCTGTGAAGAAACTTATAGCATCACTCATCCTTTGCAGTTACTTTTCCAGAGCATTTTGTTCGAGTCTTATATTTGCTGCCAATGATAATATAGATACTGATGCGGAAAGATATGAATGTTCTTTTATCATGTAAACCAAAAAATAGCTGTTAAGATATGGTGGAAATGAAGGAAATGTTGGATATAAGCATTTTGTTAATAAATCCACACTTTTTCTACATTTCTGTAGATTTCATGACTAAAGTGAGAGGAATGGGCCTGCTTTTATATCTAGAAGGGAAAGATATGTTACTTCGAAATTAGAAGAAACAGAGGAGCATAAAGCTGATATGTTATTTAATAAATCTGAATGATGCAATCTTGATTCTACATAAGCAGTGGAGGAAAATATAGGTTGCTGCTCAATATACTTAATTTGTGTTGTTTTTTATATTATTCTCATGGATATGATGTGCATGCTTCTTGAAATTTTTACTAGCCGTTTTGGTGATAGTGCTTTGTGCTCATCATGCCATTTAGCTGAGTCCCAGTCATGGTAATTGATTATTCCCACCTTAGCAGAAAAATTTGGAAATAGATGAAAGTAAAAAGTGAAATTTTTTTGAAGAGAAAAAGATAAAGATAAATTATAGTACCATATTGGCGGGCGTACTTCATTTGTAAATTCTAACCTGCTGTTTGTGCTAGCTGGTTTTTATAATTTTGAGCATACGAATGCCATGGCTAAGTTTCTACAATTGCTGAATGGTATCAAAAGTAAGAAACACAAATTATAAATTATATTAGACATTGCTATATTCTATTTCATGGATAACTATCGACTGCTATTAATCAGAAAAAGCGATTCATGATTCCTGCAACCATTCAAGTGTGATACTTTCCACTCTACTTGTGCTCTTTTAAAAGGAAAAGAAAAATGAATGGAAAAGTAAGGTCATGCAGAAATGATATTTGTTCAGGATGGTCAGAGGGGGAAGAAAAAATAGGAGACCTTTGAGTTTTTTAGCTAAGCTTCACCTGTCTTGATTAAACTGCTTTTATATCAGAGTAACATTTCGGTGAAGATAAATTTGATGCCCAATTTGCATCATCTTTGCTACATATATCATGATATCCAGATTACTTGAGAAGAAAAATTTTGCAGCATCTTTTGGTGTTCGTGTTTCCATATATGGAGCAACTTTACTTTACTTTATTACATTGTTGAACTTGTATAGGTGAAAAGTTCGATGAAGCAAAAAATGCAGGAGCTGATCTGGTTGGTGGAGAGGACTTGATAGAAGAAATCAAAGGAGGTTTTATGGATTTTGATAAATTAATTGCAACACCAGATATGATGCCTAAGGTGTTGTTATCCGTGTCTATTATGATTAATTACCTAGATTCTATCTTTTTATATTTTCGGCTGGGAACTGTTATATGAAAATTTATGGACAGATAAGATCATGAACATTGGTTAACACATGTTGCCACTTCTATAAGAATTATTATTTGGTGTAACATAATCTCTTTCATGCAGTCCTACTACTTACTGTGATTTGAGGTGGGAAATTTTGACAAGTAAAATGGTGCAAAGAGTTATGCTGCTTTCTGGCATCAGCATTTGAATTTGCCTCAGCCTGAATGGCCTTTTTGTTATGTCTGTTTTTCTGCTTCTCTTCTTCCTTGACTTAAGCTAAAAGAGCTCCAAAATCATTATTCCTCCTAATATATATGAGTTGAGAAACCCATCTGCTGCACATGCTTTATCACAACCAATTTTCTGGCATTGTCTAACTGGTTGCTCTTACTCTAGAGATCGTGTTCTTTCTTGTTCTTGCAGACGATTAATTGATGTCTCTTCAAAATAGAGCTTTTAAAGACGGTAGTTTTAGATTAAACAAGTTCAGAACATGTAGACCTCAGAGCTGTTTCTTTGCTAGTTCTTCAGTCTTCTTGCCTTTTGACTTGTATAGAAATGGAGATTTATAATTTTTACCTGTAAGACTTGGCATTTCTTGGTGCTCATTTGCCTATTTGTTTTACTTGGTTCAGGTCGCTAGTCTGGGAAGAATTCTAGGACCACGAGGTCTCATGCCCAATCCTAAAGCTGGTACTGTTGCTACAAATGTACCTCAGGTAAGGGGTAATTATAAATGCTGAGCTGAATTTCGTTCGTGATTGAGTAACAATTTGTTAATGGAAATGATTTGGTCCTATCTCAGTAGTTATGGAAGTCTTTTGCAGCCGCGTAAGGTCTATCGTTTGTATTTCAGGCCATAGAGGAATTCAAGAAGGGAAAAGTTGAATACAGAGCAGATAAAACTGGAATTGTTCACTTACCTTTCGGAAAAGTAAACTTTTCAGAGGAAGACCTCATTGAAAACTTCCTTGCTGCAGTGGTATGTTGAAACTTTGTCTTTATTTGCACACTTTACATCTTTCCTCGTGTTTTTGCATGATATTATTGGAGAATGTCACGTACGACATTATTCTGATTCTATCACTATATGCGACAGAAATCAGTAGAAGCAAACAAGCCATCTGGTGCAAAAGGTGTATACTGGAAAAGTGCCCATATATGTTCATCCATGGGGCCTTCCGTTCGGTTAAACATTAGGGAAGTGCTAGATTACAAGCCTCCATCAAAAGCTTAGAAATACACCTGTAAATTGTGTCTTCTGCCAGGAGTCTAAGCTGCTTGGGCACTTACATGAGCTTTGGATTCTTAGAAGAAACTAGGGTTGAAGGGTAGGATGAAATCAAACTGTTGAGGAAGCTCAAAGCATGTTGCTGATGTCCAGGGTGCAAAATCTTCTTATATTTTCCGCGCTTATACAATTGAACTCAACGTGCCCTTTGCTGTTCGTTCTAGTGGAAATTCATAGAAGTGTGCATTGCATTGCTATAACTAACAGTTCTCTTTTGGAGAAGATCAAAATTTAATTTCTGCCTATCAAGTGGGTAAATAGAAGATCAGTGGTTCTTCTTGGAACACTTAGATTTTCTTTTTGGTGGCGACGACTACAAATGGCTTCTTTTTCTTTTTTTCCTTTTCAAAATACTACTACCAGAAGCTTACTTTTACAGCAGGATAGCAATATGCATATGGAAAATGTCCTATATATACCTTGATGATTGACTATTATGATCATTATTTCGGTGATTTTAGGATTTCTTATTTCACTGTTGTTCTAAAGCTTTACTCAAATCTCATAGCAAAGGACTCATATCTGTTTACTGTAGTATTTGGATATTCCATTGATCTGTGTCATTGGGTAATGTTTTGCTTTTAGGTAAATAACTCAGTGATTTGACTCGTAGTTTTGAAAATTTTAATTGGAGAATAAATACTTTAAAAGATATTTTTGCATGACTTCGCTTTCTTTACACTGGGGTGGAATAGTGGTTAATCAGCCAAGTTTTACCAAATTTTCTTCCATTACGTTACATCTTTAACTTCAAGAAAATAAATGAAAAAAACCGATTAATCAACAACATTGGAGGATTCAAAAGTTTTTCATGATATGTTTGTGCCTTTCAAAAGTTATTACATATCTAATGCCATTGTTCATGAAGTACTACTGTAATACATGATAGATAACATCAAATGGCAATGGATAATCTCAAAATAAGGGTGTATCTGGATGAGTTTTAATTTGAGTTTTTTATTTTGAAAAGCATAAAAGTAAATCATTTGTAAAAAAAATTCAAATTAAAAAAAATAAGATTTCTTCTAATTGTTTGTAAAAAGTTAAAAAATATTTTTTAAAATTATATTTAAAATTAAAATTTTTATCTTTAACAAAATAAAAATTATTTTAAAAAATTTTCTGTAGCTTTTTAAAAATAAATTTTATGTTTATTTTAGTTAAAATTAAAAGTGAATAAGTAATTAAAAATATCAATAAAGCAAAGTTGAGGTTCATCTTTAAGTATTTTCAACTGATCTCTTAAGTCATATACGAACACATCTTATAGAGTTTTGTTAGAATTGCTTTACCTGAAAAAAAAAGTGAAATTTATAGTAAGAGGCTTGGAAAAAAAGAAGGTAAGAATATTTGTGATCCATGTTTTTTCCATCCAACTTTGCAAATGTTTTGGGAAGTCCACCACGTAGTAGACACCCCGGAAAGCACCAAAGAACTGGAGAATGGAGCAGGAATAATTTGTCTTTGGAGTAGGGTGTAAAGACAACTCTAGCGATTGAGCTTTGTTCAATTTTCTGCGAGTTCGACTTTTGAACTATTCCACTTTTTGCAAAGCTTCACCTTCATGAAGTTAGAGCCAAAGCTTAATCCAAACACCAAACTTCTTGGAAGGATTCAAGATTAAAAAATGTTTCAGCTGGTGCCAATTTTCAGAGGATTGCTAAATACTGCATCCTTTTTACGAAACAGAAAATTTCTCTTTGTTAATAAAATTTCATTTTTAATATTCTTATACATAAGTACTTTTTTCACTGAAGATCGAATGTTTTATTTTGAATTATTATAAAGATTTAGGAAAAATTTCGACTATAATCAAATTACCTCTTTAACCTTATTAATAGACATAATTAGTAGTAGGGTTTTGTTGAAATTAGATCTCTCCTTCAATTGAAGTTGTTGAAAGTTTAAAAAATTAGAAATTCACCTTTTATACATCTCAAAATAGAAATATGTCGATGCGCATTTGGATGGCATTTCTATTCAAAAATCAAGGTAAAATTTCAAGTTTAAGGCTCATATCTCCTCTTACAAATAATTTAATTTTTACAAAATATAAAATAAAATTTTCAATCCTAACTATAAAATGTGAAAGCCTATGAAACACATTTTTAAAGGAGTGTGAGAGTGGGGAGACAAATGATGGAAATGGTCACATTCAGCTTTATAAATATGACCATATGAAGTAGCTTGTTGGAGTGTGAATGTATTGTAAAAAACTCTCAATAAAATTTTAACTCCTATATTTCTTGAGTTCTCTCTTTCTTTCTTTTGCTATAGTTCAAAGTCTTCTTCACTATTATTTTATAGTTAGATTAGCATCTATTATAATAGAATTTTATAACACGTTATCAGCATGATTGCTTGGAATATTATTCTTTGAAGTTTCTTTGAGGCACAATTCCTTGAGGAAGGATTCTTTGGAGATTCAAGTACCAAGTTCTCTTTTTCCTTGTTATTATGTCAAATCTCACTAAGCTTGAAAAAAATGGTTTAAAAAATATTATGAGTTGATTGCATGCTTACTCATAGTTGAGCAAAATAACGAATTACTCATGAAACATCATGAGACTAAACCAACTGAGGGAGAGGCCGTGGTTATGGTCGTGGACGTGGTTGCAGTAAATATATACCTTATGAAAATCACCATAAGAATGAGAAACTTGATGAAAAAGTAAATGACACTACCTCAGCTAATTGTGAAGATAAATATTACTAATGCGATATAAAAGGGCATTGGTCACGTACCTATCGTATGGCTAGATATCTTATTGAACTCTATCAAGCTTCACTCAAACGGAAAGATAAAAGCGTTGAGACTAATTTTATGGATGTTAGTACCCTAAAGTAAGGGGATGCTGTCAATTGTGTACCACATCTTATTTAATTATCAATCAAGGGTCAAATTTGGGGATGGGCAAAAAATTTTGGTAGAAAGCACAAGAGCCCACCTTTCAGATGTATAAATTTGACTCACATCCTTATACCAATTTAAACTAACTAATTGTGCTCTACATTAACTCACATTTCTAACTTTCTCTTGTTTTCCTTTCTCTCTCTGTCCTATTATTTAACTCATTTAACGTCCTTTGGTTCATCTTCAACCAACCGACTGAGACAACCAAGCTCATTTTCTCTTCTCCATTTTTCCAAAAGCACAGAAAAACCACAAAAACATTCGTGTGCAATTTTTTTTCCAAAGCCAATGTTGAAGGCTTGACTAAAGATTAATGTAGCAAATCTGCAATTTTTACCAATGTCAATCCTATTCAAAGAAAACTTTTTATATTTCTATTCATACAAACTATAATGGTAGACATCAAAGTAATTAAACAAACATAAAATAAGTTGCCACTAGTATTTAATTAGCCAAAAACCAATCACTAGGCTAGCTCAAATATAGAAGCAAAAGACAACTGTCAATATGCATAAGTCAGATAAAATTACAACCTAATGCCCAGCATCTTCATTCTAACTATAATGGTCAAATCAAAATATCTTGGCTTTGAAGCTTGAAGACAAAAGGAATCTCCTTAACTTTCTAATGGGTCATGTTGTCTTGAAGACTATGGTTATGTTGTAAATGTCACCCCTCCAAATTTGGTATTCAAGGTTTGAACCTAAAAAATACACAAAAAATTTAAAAATGGATGAAACTATTCTTGCCGTAAAACAGACAAAATGACACATGATATTACCTGTCCACTTGTTACAACCTGTTGGTTTAGGGCCTCCCTAGCCTGCAACTGTCTTAGAGCCATTTGGCTTGGCCTAGTTGCATTTACTTCTAAACTATAGGTTCCTAAACCCTCACTTCAACCAGCATTTCGACAACATTTCCCTCTCTCCATACCTCTACCTTATCCCCTTACTATAGTCGAGGTATTATATATACCATCTTGAGTATAAAGATGTGACATTGTTTACATTACTTGTCCATTCCATACACCAAAGCCACATGAAGGTCCTAAAGCACCCTTACCCCATCCCCTTTCCCTTCCTGGTCTTATTTTCCCTCCCACAGCTGCCATGGCCATGTTGCCGCCTTGGGTTAGTGCTATATTTGTTTGCGATTGACCATCAATGAATGGCTGATTTTGTATTCCCTAGACTAGATAGAATATCAGTTGAGTTCAGGAACTGATATAGGGTTTAGAAGATATGAAAAAATTACCTGAGTTAGAATATTAGCTTGAGATGATATACCAGGAACTGATATAGGGTTTAGAAGATATGAAAAAATTACCTGAGTTAGAATACTAGCTTGAGATGATAGTATATCATTGATTTGCCTTTATGAACCAGGATTACTTATGCTATGACCATGACCACTAGGATCTTCCTCTCTTGCTTCCTTTTAGATTTTAAAAAATAGAAGAATTTAAGTTAAGTAGCTAACAAGTGAGCCAAATAAATTAAAAATAAAAAAAATTCTTAATTAGGCACTAACGTCATGCCTAAGTTCAGCACCATAATTCTTACAACTGTTGCTTTCGTGTCCTATATTCCCACATCTAGAGTAGTGGCTAATCTGCCCTACCCTTGTTAGCCTTGCCCCATCTGGCAATTCATCAATTGTCTTCCTCCTATGTTTCTTAGGCCTTCCAGGTGTTCTTCTCAACGGAGAAGGGGCTAACTTTGGAAATTCAGTTTCTAGCCACCATTCTTTATTAGGTATGGGCATGATGACATGTTTGTAAATTCTCTCGTACGTCTCCACTACGTAGAATGGACTTATATGAGCACTAGGTTTTATATTACTTCTAATAAATGCTGCACAAGCAAGTAAACATGGGATTCCTATCAAATCCCATTCCTTGTAACTACAAGTTCTGCTTTTAACATCAACCACATAGCATCTCCCTATATCTGTAACCTCCCATACCCCATCCTCTACAAATACTACTTCATAATTGACACTCTTCATCTGCACATTTTCTAGTTTATCATATATTCGAGGATAGATTTTTCCCTTGCACTTAGCAATCTATTCTCTCTTTTCCTGGAACCTCACATAATTTGCCTTCTGATGGTCTGAAGCATTGAGTAGATTGGCATGGACCTAGCTGTTTTTATGTATTGGTTGAAACACTTGTATATATTGTTTGTCAGTAGATCACACTTAGAAGCTGGATTGAAGGTGTGTCTAGACCAAATATTTGGATTAATCTTGCTAAGCCACCCATATGCTTCAACATTTTGAGTCTTGAGCTCTACCATATTCTTCTCAAACCCATCCTTTGTATATGCCCTTGCTGCAGCCCACATTACATTCCTTAATTTGTTATCTTTAAATCGAAGCTTGAAGTTAGCATATAGATGCCTAACACAAAACCTGTGTTCTGAACCTGACATCAAATTAGCAAAGGTTTCAACTAAGCCCTATATCAAACTAGTGGATAGAAAGAGTTAGGACCAAGAAGAATGACTAACAGTAAACAATTTTAGAATACAACAAAATTGTGGTTACCTTTTGTATATCTGAAATAAAGATCCATCCCCTCTCCTCCGGATGTCCAATTTTTCGTATCAAAATATCCAGGAACCAACCCCAACTGTCTCTACATTCAGATTTCATACCAGCTATTGCAACTGGATACATTTGGTTGTTTGCATCTCTACTAACGGCTTGCATAAGTTGTCCACTATATGCTTCTTTCAGAAAACATGCATCTAATCCTATCATTGGTCTATACTCTTGAACTGTGGATTTCTACCAACTTGTTGCTAATTTTTCTCAACAACAACAATGGGCCCTGGATTATGATGCTGAATCATGGCTGCATAGTCAAGCATCCTTTCATATTGCCTACCCTCTTTCCCATAAATTTTATTTAAAGCAATTACCATTGCTCTGTAAACTTTTCTGCTAGCGATATCCAGACGATACTTCTTTTCAACAGCCCTTGATAGACCTTTAATGCTTCTAATTGGATCATCATTTAGCTTTGCAACATACTTTTTACTCAGCCACTCAGCTGTAGCAGCCTTATTATTGAACTTTCTTGGACATTTATGGGGCAATCCTCTCATGCTTTTGATTTGAAATGAATTAGACAACCCGATCTTGCATGCATGAACCTTCAAACCACACTCATTCTTGCAAATAACTGTCACTCTCTTTTAGTTATTTTTTTTAAACTTAATCTCAATCCCTTCTTTAAGCACAAAATCCCTCAGCGCTTCCTTATAAATCTGCACATTAGGAAATACTAAACCAACAACTAGATTTGGATTATGCATATGCGTAGACTCAATAAATTCATGAAAGTCATTATCCTCCATACAATCTGAATCATATGGAGCTTCCAACATTTCATTATCACTCACTACTTCGGCCTCATGTATCAGCTCCTTTTTCTTTGAATCTTGATACTTCATGTACTTATTTTTCAATTATGCAGCATGTTCAAAGTTGATTACATTGTGAACTTGGGAATATCCCCAGCAGCTCTACCATCCTCACACATAAAGTCCTGTATTGGAACACAACTATCACTAAGGGGGGTTTCCATAAAAAAGAACTCCTCATCATAACAGCTTTTAACATCACTATCCTCCTCACTTCCTTGTGTATAAGTCTTATCAGAGAAATTATTTCTCTCAACTAAACTATCCCCTCCCCCCATCATTTGTTGGATTGGCGTCATCAACTATCACTTCCATATCAATGCAATTTTCAGATTCAACATTATTAACATCAACAACAATTTAGATATCCCTTGCACATAAAAATAAGATCATGAAGCAGAATATGAAGGTGAAGTGGCTCTAGCTAGGTTTGTAGCACTTTGAAAATCAGTAGGATTCGAAGCAGGGGCCTCTGGATTGAACTCAACAGTTTGTTTATCACTAAGGCATAGGTGAGCAACTAGGGTGTCGAAAATTTCAGCACTTTGAACTTCATCATCTTCCAAGTCAAATTCAGGTGGGTCTAAATCAACAAATTGGAGTTGAGGAGGAGATGGATGTTCTAGAATTGAAGGATTAGGCAGGTCACCTATGTAGATTATTATCACTTCCAATTTTGAGTCTTTCTCAATGATAGTCAATAAAGCAACATCACAGTTAATATGCAATAACCCATCTTCTATTGTTCTATTAGGGAGCTCGTAATGAATCTGTTGGTCATAGAGAAGGTTGTGTCTTTTTAAGAGAATGACCAGCTCAATTAAGGACAAGTAATCAGGGTCTACATTATGGGCATATGCTATTCTTCCGCCACTATAATTCAAAAACGGGTCATAAAAAAACTTTCCATCATAGTGAATCTCAAAAATAAAATGTTTGGTTGCCATCCTGTAAGGGTTATACAAGACAAATTACTAACATGAATTAATTTTTTACTCTAGCAAAGCAAAATTTAGGCAACTTCAAAAGTGAAAAATGACACACATCCAACAAACCATCATGGGGGGACCACTAATACTATGACTTCAATTCATAGACAAACATACAAATGCAGAAAAAGTAGAGACAAAGAGACCACTTGTAGCTACTTCTCAGAACATAAAGCTCCACAAACAACAAAAGATTTAACGTATTTTTGAGGGGAAGAGACTATTAACATCCAAAACATACAAACATGAAAATCACCCCAAGCAGCGCAATCAGCAACGCAAATAAGGAAAATTTTTAGCGAAGTAGGAAATTCTTTAGATATACATCAGTTACATTCAACCGTTCAAGAGATTAGACAATCTCACCCTTTGAAATTTTGAGTCATCTTTTCCAACTTTTTCCCACCGTTCAAGAGATTAGCCAATCTTACCCTTTGAGATTTCGAGTCGTCACCTTTTCTAACTTTTTCCCAAATTGACAATCGATATCCTCTACCAACCCAACTTCACTAAACCCTTAATTGTGATGTCAGAAATTGATATTTCTTCTGTTCAAAGGTGAAGAAATAAGATTATTTTTATTCGATGGCTTTTGCAATTCATCTGTTACCCTAGTCGTAGAAGATGAAAGGCAAAGAAGGGAGAGATGGTTGCCTCGAGGAATTCAAATACTAAAACATATCTTTTTTCCTCTGTCTGTTGTTAGTTTTCCCTCCCTTCAAAGGGTGGAGTTGGCTTTGTAATATTTTTAAAGGCACAAAGGATTTTTTACACTTTTCGATAATTCAAATTGGCCGGCCGGCCAAATTTGACCATTGATTGACAATTCATAAATATGTGATACTTAATTGACAATACCTCTTACTTTTGGGCACTAATATGAAATTAACCCTATATTTTCCCTTCTAATATTGATGGTGATAATATCGATTATGCTTATATTGATGTAACACATTTAGATGTAGTAGATTTCTTTGACCATCCAGAAGGAAAAATTAATCATTTGATTGGTGATGGGCATGTTAGAAAGAATCAAAATTATTATAATGTTTTGTTTTGGTTTCTTTGGAATAATTACTTGATTGAAATTTTATTTACTTTAGTTTGATATAATCTTTATTTAGTTTTATTTCGATTATAAAATTATATTTTTATTCAAATATGGCTATTGTCCCATATTTTAAGAATGACGGCAAGAATTTATATCTTATTGATAGTGGAAGAACGTACTCTATATTGAAATATGAAAATATTTTTCTCACTTGAATATGGGAGAAACAAAAGTGTATACCATAAGTGGTAGTGCAAAATTAATTGGAGGCTCCGGAAGACCTACTATTCTTTTAGCCGGAGGTACTATATTGGTCATAAAAAATACATTATTCTCTAAAAAGTCTCAAAGAAATGTTTAAATTTTAGAGATATTCATTTTAATGGATATCATATTCAGACATTTGAAATAAGTGATAGCGAATTCTTATATGTTACTACTTTTTTTAGGAAAAAAATATGTAATAAATAAATTACCATCCCTTTTTTCTGGCTTATATTGTGCCAAAATTTGTGCAATTGAAATATATCATTTAGTAAACTAAAAGTTTACTAATCCTAAATAATTTTATTGTTTGGCATGAACGATTATATCATCCGGGGTTGATATGAGGCGAAAAATTATTGAAAATTCGCATGGTCATTCATTAAGAAATGTAAAAGTCTTGAATTCTAATGAATTCTCATGCACTAATTGTTCCCATTGAACCTTCATCAATGAAAGTGGGATTTTAATCTCCAGTATTTTTAGAAATGATTCATGGCAATATATATTGACATATTCATCCACCATGTAGGCAATTTAGAAACTTTGTGGTTTTAATCGATGCATTGACTTGGCTGTTATATGTATGCTTATTCTTATCTTGTAACATAGCGTTTGCACGATTATTTGCCCAAATAATTCACTTAAGAGCACAATTTTCTGAAAATCCTATTAAGCAAATCCATCTAGATAATGTTGGTGAACATTCATCTCATACTTTTGATGCCTATTGTATGTCTATTGGTATTACTATTGAACATCATGTAGCTCATGTTCATACACAAAATGGACAAGCTCAATCATTTATTAAACATTTGCAATTGATTTCTAAACCATTGTTGATGAGAACAAAACTTCCTCCCTCTATTTGGGGACATGTTATTTTGCATATGGTAGCACTCGCATACCAACTAATTATCATAAGTACTCCCATTTTCAATTAGTTTTTTTTTTTGTTTTGAATCAAACAATTCCCATTTGAAAATTTTGGATATGTTGCTTATGTTCCAGTAGTGTCAAATCAATACACTAAAATGGACTCTCAAAGAAGATTGGGAATTTATGTTAGTTACGAATCTCCTATTACAATAAGATATCTTGAACCATTAATGGGAGATATATTTACTGTAATATTTGCTGATTGTCAATTTGATGAGACAGTTTTTCCTACATTATGGGGAGAAAATAAGCAGCAAAAATAATAAATTAAATAAGCAACATTCTCTTTAAATCATTTTGATCCGCACACAAGCGCTAGTGAATTAGAAATTCAAAAGTAACCAAATAACTTTTACGGATGCTTAAATCATTGCAAATCAATTGCCCGATACTTTTGTTGACTCTACAAGAGTAACCAAATCACATATTTCTACTGTAGATGCTCCTATTGAAATTGATATCTTTCAAAAAAAAATACTACAACTAATGATTCTAAAGCATGCCTGAAGCATGGCCGACATCTTGGTTCTAAGGATAAAAATCATCGCAAGAAGAGTGGATTAACTGATCGGAATGTTCATGGTGAAGATAAAAATAAAAATAACCAAGAGACAACTAAGCAAAAGGATCAAGATCTTGAAAAAAACACAGAGAATTCAATAAATTTTGTTGCTACTAAAAGATATTGGAATCACATAGAAATGATTCTTGATAATACTTTTTCATACAATGTAGCACTTGATATTTTGAGTGAAAATAAGGATCTTGAGGCAAAATCAGTTGACGAATGTCATCATAGAAAGGACTAACCAAATGGAAAGATGCAATTCTATTAGAATTAAATTCGCTTTCAAGTCGTGAGATTTTTGGTCCCGTAGTTCAAACTCCAAAAGGTATAAAACCTATTGATTACAAATGAGTATTTATGTGAAAACAAAACGAAAATAATAAGAATTGATTATGAAGAAGCATATTCTCTTGTAATTGATGTAATCACATTTCATTATCTTGTGAGTTTGGCAATGCATGAAAATTTAGGTATGCATCTATTAGACATAGTTATTGATTATTTATAC
Source organism: Rauvolfia tetraphylla (assembly GCA_030512225.1). NCBI lineage: Eukaryota > Viridiplantae > Streptophyta > Magnoliopsida > Gentianales > Apocynaceae > Rauvolfia > Rauvolfia tetraphylla. The sequence continues at coordinate 2,323,697 of JAJQKT010000004.1, read as the reverse complement.
GGGAGAACTTGAAAATGATATTTATATGAGAGTCCATGAAGAATTTAACATGCCTGAAGCATGTAAGTCAAATAGTCATGAAAATTGTTTCATCAAATTGCGTAAATCTTTGTATGGATTGAAACAAGTTGATCGAATATGGTATAACCACCTTTGTGAATACTTTTTGAAAGAGGGATATAGAAATGATCCTATATGTCCATGTGTTTTTATCAAGAAATCTAAATCAGACTTTGTTATTATTGCCATATATGTAGATGATATTAACCTTATTGAAACTCCTGAAGAGCTTCTTAAAGTAAGAGATTGTCTAAAACAAGTGTTTGAAATTAAGAATTTTGGAGAAACCAAAATTTTCCTTGGTTTGCAAATTGAACATCTTGAAGATGGAATATTTTTTCATTAATCTACATATGTAGAGATAGTCTTGAAGAGATTTTACATGGACAAAGCACATCTATTGAGTAGTCTAATGGTTGTTCAATATTTAGACATTAATAAAGAACTTTTTAGACCACAAGATAATAATGAAGATCTTCTTGGTCATGAAATAACATATCTTAATGCAATTGGTGCACTGATATATCTTGCTTATAACACAAACTTGATATATCATTTTCCGTAAACTTACTAGGAAGATATAGTTCTTCTCCCACAATACGATATTGGAATGGTGTTAAACATATCCTTAGATATCTTCAAGGTGCCATATATCTCGAATTATTTTATTTGAATGGAACCAACCTAAAGTTGATTAGTTATGAGGATGCTGGATATTTATCCGATCCACATAAAGTACGTTTTCAAATTGGTTATGTATTTACCTATGGTGGTACTACTATTTCGTGGCGTTCTTCGAAACAATCCATAGTAGTCACCTCATCTAGGCTTGGATTGGATTGGGTCTCAAGTCTCAAATTTCCGTTTGATTTCCAAATGGGCATGAATAGCAAACGGTAACCCGTTTGTGCCTGACATGCACGAATCCTTGGTTGGCAGGTTGGACGGTAAAATTTCTATCATTTCCTCCAAATCCATTTGTGCCCGGATCCCACTTCGGCCCACACACCAAGTACACGCGCGCGTGTAAGGTCTTCGATTGGAAAGAGTGTAATGTCTTATTTTCGCTTTGGGCCAATGCTGTCCGTGAAAGCTTAGTGGCATTGTTCATAAGTGACAAACAAATCAAGCTCACGTCTGATTTGGGTTGCAAATAACTTTTGACTTTTATTCATTTTATTTTATTAGCATTATGTACGCGCAAATTGCACGTAATTAATATTTTATTTAATCTATTATAAATTTATAAAATATTTTTCAATGGTAAAAAATAAATTATTTTTTATAATTTGTTTAATTATTCTAATAATATTTGGATACAATTCATACTTTTACTAATTATCTAAACTATTTTGTAGCAGTTATATAGTGAATTATTTTTCACCTTATGTGTGATTATATTTTAGACCTTTTATAAGTAATATTTATATTTGAAGTTTTTAATTAGCGTAATATTTTACCGTAATCATGTTAGTTTATTTTGTAAAATAATAATATACTATTTTTTTCAATGCTAGAGATTATGTGATATTTTCTTCACTCATGCAATTGTTTTTAAAATATTTATATAAGATTCATATTTTTCTAATTTTGTACAAACAATTTCATTGATGTTAAATGGTCATTCTTTTTAATCAAACTGTATTATGTTTTAGATTTTTCGTAAATTATATTGGTATTTAAAATTTTTAAATTGACAAAATTATTCTCTCTCCCTCTCAAACACACACATGATAGTAATGGTCCAAATGCACTTTTTACCTTTTATTTTGTTATTTGGATGATATTCCAATTATATATATGTTTTTATTACTTATGTTAAATAATTACGTAAAGTTTATAAACTCTACTTTTGTTCACTTCAATAACTATTTTTTGGCAAGTCTCCTAATATTATTAAGTGTAAATATTAATTATTGTTTGCATCATATGTATGCATCCAATTATAGGGAAAAGAACAAAGGCATTAATTGATTTTTGAAATTTATTTACGACAATAAAATCTTTCTCTTGAATACTTTTTTTTAGTAACTTACCTCTCTCTTTAATTCTTTAAGTTATTTTTGTTAAACATAACTCACAAATAATTTCTCCAAATCAGTTTTTTCTATCTAACTCCTACATAATTACCATTTGAATGGCAAAACTATTAAAATGACAACAATACATTTTAGAAAAATAAAATATAATTTTATCAAAGAAAATTTTACGACATTAAAAAAAGAAAGAAACATTCAAGTTGAAATTCTCAAAATAAGAATATTAGTGTAATTTTTAAAAAAAATTTCAAATATTGTCTATTGATTTTGTCAATGTGTAAAAACATAATCAAGTTATGATTTGAGAGGTACATATACTAATTTAATAATTTTCATTAGAAAAATTAATAACTATTTATCACAATAAGTCTTTCTATTTAATACTCTTTTTTAGTAACTTACTCTTCTCTTGAATTCTTTATTTTATCTTTATTAAAACTAACTTACAACTATTTCTCCAAATTAATTGCTTCTATGTAATTCCCAAATAATTATCATTTAAATGTGAAAAAATATCAACATGATACTAATATATTTAAAAAGATAAAAAAATAATTTTACCAAGTGGCATTTTAGGGTATTCAAAAAAGAAGAAACAAAACAGTTTAAATCCCCATGACTCCTATCCATACTTTTAGTAAAGTATGATTTCATTGCTACGAAGTTGCATCGGAGTTTTACTTTTTATTTTATTTTTTTTGCTTTACATTTGACCTATAAGTTGGGCGGGAAGAATATTTTTATGAAATCTGAAACCATAAAAATAAATTCAAACTCAATTTTCATTTAATCATACTCTAACAACTGACCCTGCATTACGCATAATTTTTACATATAATTATTACTCCTGAGAGCAAGTCATCCTCCTATAATTCCTTCCCACAAAAGCATCACCCGCAAATTCCCTCCATGGACAAACTCTCAAGCTCAAAAAGTCACATTTTTTTAAAAAAAATACCTGGCTCTAGAAAAGGGTTCACACCATCTGAACATCAGCACTGCTTTTACCAAAAAAGAATTGGCAACATGTTATGATGTTCCATCTGGATCTGTATTCCACACAACAGCAGCTCAAATCCCACTTAAAGAATTTCCTAGTTCTCAGAAACTACTCTGTATCCCGCCGGCAATGTAGTTTTCCCATAGGGATTCAGCTAACGAATCCCTGAAGTTCGACCACGCCCGAAGTTCCACTGGCGTGCATCTTTCCATTACATCGACAACGCACGGAGCATGTTCTGACGCCGTTTCTTGAATGTGTGCATCCCCAGCTTCATTTGGAATATGGGAAAAAAATGGGTCATTTATATCATGCATACGAATGAAGTTATGAACCACACAACACGCGACGATAATTGCTATTTGCCTAGCCATGCTGTAGGGCGGCATTCTCTCAGTCAATATCGGATATCGCTTCTTTAAGACTCCGAACGTTCGCTCGATTACATTTCTTATGGAGGAATGTCTTCGATTGAACAATTCTCGTGGCCCTTGAAAATGTGTAGCACCCATAAAATCACTATTATGGTACCGCTCGCCCTTGTATGGTGCGAGAAAACCCGGCTGATTAGCAAATCCCGCATCGACAAGATAGTATTTCCCTATCAAAATTGTTGAAAGAAATTGTATTTCAACTCCAGAATTATGTCAACACGAAACTTTAAACCCACTAGGGTCCTTGTAATATTAGTAACATGTCTAAGAGAATCCTTTTTGGAAATATTAGTGGACAGAGTCCTTTTGTACCTTCAGGGGGCTTTGGAAATTCTGCGGCTTCCTTCGTTGTGGCATCGAAGAGAATTCTAGAATCGTGCGCACTCCCTTCCCAGCCTGCGTAAACGAACACAAACTTCATGTCGTGGTCACATGCCGCTATAACATTTTGTGAGATTGTAGCCTTCCTATTTCTATATGTTTCACGGGTCGATCCTTTAGCATGCGCTGAAATATGCGTCCCATCTATCGCCCCAATACAGTCCTGAAATTACAATATCCCATATTAGTAGATAATCTTCTCGTAAATAGGCAAGCAATCGATTTTCTCAAAGGAATTACTAAAACCATGAGGCAGTAGATAAATACAAAAAAAAAACATTCCTTTAAAAAAATGCAATCCTCACCATGAACCATGGAAAATGTTTATCGTTATTGATTATCTTTGGGTGTGGAACCTCAACATTCCCTGGCTTGATATACTGAAGCGCTAGTGCATATAAGCAGTCTGACATTTTTTTTACATGTCGAGCAATAGTCTCGGTAGAATGTTGGAAACATTCTGCTTCGTCACTGTGCTTGTTATTTCTCGTAACAACATGTAAAAAAATTGCCAGGCTTTCCCTCACATCAACTCTTTGTTGTGGTTGGTCAACCCAGTGACCTGCAGCAACCAACACATTGCATAAACGCATGAACGGATCCTTACCTATATGTAGATTTTGCCATATTCGCGCCGGGTGGCCATTGAGGAGTTCGTCCACCCACATTGGTCCTTTAAGGATGGATGTGCGACATGGCATTTTTTCCCTGCAGCGTTGGATCAAACCTTCGTACTGCATCAACGTCATTAGCTGCATTCTCCTTAGATCCTGTTCATCTTCGCTTGAGCTTGTATGTTCTGCTACTGACGAATCACTGTCTAAGGTGTTGGAGTGGGATTCAGCTGCTTCACTCATTAGTAATGTTGAGGAAAACAAAGGACCGAAGGAATAGGACCTAATAACTACAAGTTACCTGCTCACGAAAGTTTCATTGACCCTCAAGTGTGTCTCGGCGCACATATTTGTAGAGCAAACATGACAGTACTAGTTTGCCCGTGACGGACAAAGGACGATTATCTTCAAAGAGTATCAAAAAAGCTTATCGTCCAATATTTGGTACATGTGAAATTCATCTGTAAAAGGTTCGCATGCGCGATCCCTCAGCAAACATATCTTCTACAGTTTATAAATAAAATATTTCCCTTAAACAAGCATTTATATACATATCTGACAAAGCAACCTTTCCCAGCCTAGACTGTTTGACTTGAGTAGTGCCTTTATCCGTCCTTATGCATGCCTTTTCAAGCTATTAATGGGGTCCCCTATCTTTTTTCTTGCATGTTACACATATTTGCAATCGGTGTGTGCACTTCATAGCATGCAAGCATGCAATCCATCACGTAGGACGAAATTTTCCAAAATAAGAAATTGCCAGACATGTTTCAGTGGTGCACATTATTGATGTGTACTATGCACATTATTAATGTGCACTACACAGCAGAAAGTGGGGAGAGGTTCATAAAGGAACAATAGTTCCCTTGAATAGTAGCACATTCAGCTTAAAGAACAACAAATTCCCTTTAAAATTATTATTTACATTTTTACTTATTTTAATAATTTTTTCATAATATTTAAAATTTTTTTATAACTAGCAAAATTGTGAAATTGCTCGAGTCCTTGCATCTGTAGCAAGCCGATCATTGGCTTGTGGTTTTTTTGGACATTATTATAATATTTTATTGCTTATAGTAGGCAATTGAATAACGTTCCATGCTGTAATGATAGAATTGTTTGTTTCTGTTTAATAATATGGATAGAATTAAAGATAATGTTTGTCTCGTACTTGCTATTAAATTTGTCTCCAAAAATATAACTTAAAAATAAAAAAAAATATTAAATTCATAACAAATTCAATTCATGGCATTTGTACAGACACGAGTGTAACATTATTCAAACTTGCCAGAATGTCATGGCATTTGTACAGACACGAGTTTTTCAATTTAATAATAAAATCACACACTACAGTGGTTGTATTAGGTATGCCAGAGAGAGTTATCATCCAAACAACTGGTCCTTTGAAGAGATCAGAAATTTCTAGCTGCCCAAAGCACAGAGATTGTTGCATTATCAATTGGAAACGTAGGGCTAGCTGTCCAACAGCAGCTAAGGTTGCCAGGATATTTCTCCTGCCTTCTTGCAGGAAAACATACATACATACCAGAAATAGCATAGTATTTATTAGTTTGAAAAATAAAGCTGACATGGTCAAGCCACATTACACAGCAACGAGTGTACGTACCGTATCCTATTTTCTTCTGATCCACCGAGCCGGTGGAGGCGGGGGCAGGTCGCCGGCGTGTGCAGTACTTGCTAATTGCATTGAAAGTTCAGAGCGTTCATCGTTACCAAAAGCTGCAGCCTGCACTTCAAATAGATTTGTGTAGGAGGAGCTTGTAGGCTGCACATTACCTGAACGCAAGTGGGTTGCCCATGCATCTTTTGCCTCATGAATGGAATGAAAGCCCTTGTAACAGTTTCCTTTAAAGCCATTTACAGATTCTAAACATTCACCCCAACTGAGGATCACACCGGTCTTTCTGCCTTGAAAGACAACATAAGCAGCTTTTTTGCCCATTGATTCTGATTGAATTTACATCGCAAGCTTGTCCCTTTGTTTATAGGACAAAATTTGCCACTAAACGGGCCCCCAATATGAAACAAACAATGTCATATTATTGATGCATGGGCCCCTTCATAAGTGGAATATGACTGTTTACAAGTGACAAAAGAAAATTTGTCATCCAATAATGGTACATTGAAGTAGCACACGTGATTGAAATTACAGGGCATAAATGCACTTGAATATTACCGTGGCATGATAAAACAATAAACGACAAAAGGAACAAGGAAAAAAAGGAACAAAACAAAAAGGAAACACAAGCGCAATAGCAAAACCAAAATATTCATGAGGTCAAACATCGGAGGAAAAAACAGTTTCTCCAACCTTTTACTGAAATAATGCTGAGACACAGAAATAGTAAACTGATTTTACAGAACATGATCCTGCAAGATTCATTCCCAACCCATATGGAGGAGTGTATCAAGAGACTAAGAAATATTACCAATTGACCCTCAAAAAGAAATATAACCAGCTAAGGCAAGCATTCAGTAGCATGCTTCCGGAGAACAGAAAATCCTCCATGTGTGCTTGTATCAGATGCCGTTAATATTTTGCATAACGAGTGGACTGTCTGTTTTGGTTGCTCAAGAGGGCATGGGTCAAGACTTGCAGGTTCATTTTGCTAGAGAAATAGTCACAAAAAGAAAAAAGATTATAAGCTCTCACCAAATCAGGAAACATTTTGTACCTGTGTAATACCAAGTGGTCAAGAAGGATAAAAAGAATAGTGCACTATTCAGTACTCAGAAGTATCAATATAGCATACTAGTAAGTACTCAAAAGTATCAACAAACAAATGCTTCATAAGCAGAACACCGTTAAAGGGCCGAGAGAGAGAGAGAGAGAGAGAGAGAAAAGAACGGGCAGACTGCTTACATCTTCTTCAGGGTGCAAAGTAATCTGAGCATTCATTTCATGTGTCTCGGCCTTAGCCTAATAATTGCACCAAAAGAGCAAAAGTCCAATAAAATTAAATTCTTTAACCTTATAGAAACCAAAGAAATTATGAACACGCAGAATAGAATGGATATACCAGCAACCGAATGTGAACAACTCTACACAAAATCTTTGGAGGAAGATTGAACTGCAGAATTTGCTGATTCAACTCCTGATTCATTGATACCTCCAACTAAAGAATAAAATTTAAGAGCCAATTATATCGGATGGAAAATTGTTGTTCCATGAAAAGAAATGCAATCCGTTTAGTATACCGTAAAAAGAGACTGCAGTTTCATCCTACTTGCTGCATGTGACCCAGTGGAAAGTAGAAAACTCTTCCCCCAGCACAAGGAACATCAACAAGGGGTCCTTCACAAGTCTTCCACAGCCCTGTATACAGATCATCACCTTGGCCTAGCAAAGGATAAAACAATTACTGAGGCATGTTAACAAACTTGGGTCCGAACTCAAGCCTCGCTCTCTTACAGGGGAATTGGAGAAGGGAAAAAGACACTTGGTGTAGGGGTGAGACCTTTGGAGAGAATTTCGAAGTTCAGCTTTTTTCCTTGCCTCAACTTTCTCTGTAACCAAGCAGATGCTCTGAGGTAAGAGATTTGATAAGAGTTATATAGCTAGTAAGTAATCCAGTAAACAAAATTTTACACCTCAACATCTTCTTAAGCACCTCTTCATTTCTCAAGTCAACAAAATTCAAGGATTGAAATTTGATAGATCTGAGATATAAATGCATAATTAAAAAGAGAAATGAGTATTAAGTCAAATAGAAGGAAGAAAATAAGAACTTCCAGTCATGCCTTGGGCTTTTCCTCCAACATCATTCTACTTACTACAGCAACAAAACAGAAATTATATGAGTGAGTGGTCTACTGATTATGAACTTCTTACGGAACTAAAGCAATGCAATCCGTCCCCAAAAACGACTTAGAAATATTATTTAACACATAAGAAGCAGAAACGTCCCGAACGTCGACATTCAGTTCTAAAACTAGAGTCGATAATAAAATTGCCAAAACCCGCAGAACATTTGCATGTCAAAAGGTCAAACACATAAAAAAAATGGGTCAAAGAAACACAGTAGTGATGCATTATTGGCAGGATACTCTTTCCAGCTACACGTTAAAGGGTAACAAGTTAACGTGTGCACTACTATTTTTAACTAATTACCTTGAAATTGTAGAATCGTTATTGACACAAACACATACCAGAGCAACTGTTTTCTAGTAAGCTGCTCCTGCATAAAAGCATAAAAGCATCATTCAATGTACCATCTTATCCCCTGATCCACAAACCGAACACACACCAGCTCAAGCAACATAACCTTCTTTTCCCAGCGGCAAACAATAAACATCAAATTTTTAACAGAACAGAAGAAGTAACATAACCAGACCATAATATATAACAATATACTTTCACAGCATAAAACAGAACATTCTCCTTAGAACGACATTACAACAGTTCAAATGCCAAAAATTACAGCTCAAGCAACACCCATGTTCTTGGTCAGTTTACAGATGTATATTCTGCCAAACTAAAATATAAGTGCACAACAAGATTAATTATCGTCATTGATTCAGGTTGTTGCATCAGCATTGTCTCGTGCAGCAATATCTGCGTCACTGACTTGAGCGCCTTCTGTGGTTGGTTCCAATATCTTGTTTCGCACGTGCCACGCCCTTCTATCCGGGTCCATGGACAGCCATCGCTGCCTCCACTGCTCACCACCATAGAAGCTATCCGCAACGGTGTCGTACTCCTTGTGAGTGAGGTACTTGAAGTCGCGATTAAGAACTTCCATGCACTGCGGGATGTCGTATGTGTCCTTTGCTTCTCTTTTTCCCCTCTTTGCCAAATATCTGCTCTCACGCTCCTCCGCCCAGAGTTCCTCGATACGCCTCCAACTACTGACCACACTAGCCCAGCCTTCATCCATGTCAGACTTAAAGGAACTGCCGGAGCTTTTTCCCTTGTTCCACATACTGCCCCCGCTGGCTTTTCGCTTTTCGCCTGAAGAGATGGGCGTTGGGCTTTCGATGACATCAACATCTGGGAAAGGCAAAACTTTGGATGGTTGGTCGTGTTGCAACTTGGCCCTTACCTCCTCCTCTACTGTCATTGGGCCTTGCATTGATGAACGGGCGTAGCAACCTCGAGCAACGGAGTTGAAGAACACCATCTTCATGAGGTCGTAATTAGGCAGCCCTTTGAACCTGAACTGTTTGGCCTCAGGCTTAATCTGCACAGATAAAACAGAAGCAAAATGCTTAGTGTTGTTACGTACGATTAACACTTATGCTGGCTATAAGTAGTGCACATTGAGAAAAAGAAATTATGCAACCTTCTGACTAAACTGTTATGTTTTGATTCCCAAGAGATGAAAATTAATTTCTAAGATGCTTTACGTAAGCTCGGCTGAACTGTAAGACAGTAACAAAATTTATTCAGAATGTTCAAACCACTGCTGCAAAAAAAAGATCATACTCTGTATTTTGTGTCGGAGCAGACATAAATAATAGAATTGCAACACAGGGTTAATGTTGGGCAGGACTGTAATATCATGCAAGTAAGCAGAGTAAACCTATTATCAAAACAAATGGCATCGTTTTCGGCCTGAAGTGTTTCAGAAATGATGCACAGACTGTTGACAGAGAAAGCAAAGGCAATCTTCTTGTAAAGTGAGGAGGGATCAATGAAACCAGCTAGCGTCAAAACCATTGCAAACCAAAAAACATCATGGATAATTGAAGTCACTGTAACATGTCTAAATTCAGTTCCGCAAATCAGTTTGAAAAAATCTGAAGATTTTTCTCACGTGTGAAGTTACACGAACATAGTTGAAAGAAAGACAAAGCCGAACCAGTCCATGATGCACAAAATGCGTATTCAGATTATCATAAAAACTGAGTATGCATAGCAGAAATATGGATGCATACAACATAAGGCATCATTGATGCACCAGCAACCGCCCACACCGTACATGCACATCATGAGCAAGAAATTCTGTACAACTATGTCTACCACGACCCTTCAGGGCCATATCAAATGATTGCACAACAAACAAATAAGCATGTGTAAAGTGATAGCACAGGCGTAGGGGGGAGGTGGAAATCTTTGTTTCTAGTACCCGTATAAGTCGTTCCCAAGTCTCCTCACTTGCCGTTATTGTGCCTGTTTGTGGATCCCAACCGCACCCCGTCTGGTCCTCTAATAGTCATTTCATAGTGCCGTACTCCCTACACATTCGACTGTACTTCCCGTAAAGTTGATCTCTATTGTAGGCCCGGGCTGTAATGTTATACCACTCACTGACCACCTCTTTCCACCCTTCTGAAGTGAAGCCTCCTCCGGACCACATTCCATTCTCAGCCTTAATGCGAGAGCAAATGTTGAGAAATTGGTTCTCCAGGTGCAACGGCCACATATCCACAGTGTCAAACATAGGATGCTGGCTGCCACTGTCTTCCATCTAGGAAAAAAAACATGGGTCAAGAATATTGCAATCGGGTAGAAGCTCGAAAGCGTGATAACAATGGTTTATGTTGTTGTTTTCGAAGTACAGCAAGCACGGCTCCAAAAGAATTGTAGAAGTTTAGCAGAAAATCCATGAAACATGCAGAAAAAAATATTATATGAAGCATGGGGCATGACGGCCTTGTCAAATTTCGTAGACTCGACAGCATCTTCGCTTGATATACACAGGTTAATATAAGCATGTTAGCCTTATGTACAACCTATAATATGAGTATGAGTACTTGCAAAGGAATCACAACAAAAAAATGCAGATACGTGTGTACTATAGAAACACTCTTCTACAATTTCTTTATGAACGAAATAAGGAACGTGCATCATAATAATTGCCAGCGAATAGGTCATCTCGAAAAATGAGGTAACATATATGGACAGCCAAGCAGACCCTACATATGCATTCTTTAAGTTATTTGCAGGGTTATCTTTATTCGTCGTCGACGCTTGCGAACTGGAAGTTGGAACTGGTTAGAATTAGTTATGCTGAGGCAGTCGTCAAGCTCGGAGGGAAGTACCTCAACCTGGACAGCCTGTAAATAGAAGGGCAAAAAAATAGTTAACATATATGTAAAGAATCCAAATGACAAAGCACAGCAGTGGTCAGTTAATAATAGATTAACCTTGTCACATTTTGAGGAGTTCACAGCAGCGTTGGAAGTGTCGGGCTTGGTTACGGGGTCCTAAGATTTAACATTCCTTAGCAACAAACTCGGAGAAAGTCAACTATTTGGATAAATAAGAGTGTTGTGATTGGTAAATGTAATTATAACAAGGCCATCCAGTAAGCAGTTGGGCAATTCTCGTGCTTTTTGTTGAATGGAAACGGATTGAGAATTCTAGAGCAAAGGATTGTAGTGGTACTACCGACATTGATAGTAGGAGTCCGTGGTGCTTTGTTGCTTTGTAATTAACCAACGATTGTTCTTCCGGTAATCTATGAAGAATAGTCAAGTTAAGTCTTATATCTACTGTTGAAATGAAGCTTTAATCCATTGAGTGATTAGCAAATAAAATGAATGGTGCACCAACATGATACGGATGAAAATGCCTTAAAATCCGACTGTATCCAAATCTGGAAAAGCTAATTAGTAAATAGGATTTCAGCCGTTTTGTCAATGTGACTAAGTTTTCCTTGTTGAAGGCAAACTGATTTCAGTTTAACAGGGGCCGATGTTATTTAAATACAACTTCTACTGCATAAGCATCGTACGAATGGGCAAAGCTTGGTTTTCTTGGGATTTTGTAGAATAAAAACAAACAGAAGAACAAAAGAATGTGTAATGCAGAAGTGTTAGAGACATTGAACATCATTTTTCTTGATTTCAGGCAGGTTAGAGTTGAAGTGACGTTCTGCTTAGTCATCAAACGGTACAAATTACTAATTATAACTAACAGGGATGACATGTTATCATCTTTGATATTGGACACAAAAGGTAAAGAATGAACATGTCTACATATTATACAAAAATAAACCAATCAGATTCAGATATATATAAATCTCCAGCATAAAATATTACTAGCTTCTTGCGGAAACAGACCATTACTTAACCTTCCACGGACAGATTCTATTCTATCCTTAGTATCCAGGTCTTATTCTTTTCCAATCATTATTGTTTTTATTACTAAATCTATTGCTAAATCAAATGACTACACTAACTCAAAGAACGCAATGAAAGGAATTACTCCCTTCTTAGGAATCAGCAAATCCTATAAATGATTTAAATGGTTGTCCTGATATATCGTGGAAATTCTTTGAAAGGAGAGAATCAACTGATTTGAAATGCATGAACCAGTTAAGGTGACAACATGATCTATTCTCTCTGGGTGCAGTTGTCTAAAAAAAATACAGTATTACACTTGACAAGGTCCAAAACTTTTTAAAGACATTGCACTTAACAGCTTATGATGATGAACGGAAATTAACTATAAGCTTCATAACCGAAATCAAAGTAAACAACTTTGCTGGAAATATATAGTGTGCACTGAGATTAAAATGAACAAAACAATAATAAATGTTTGCCGAACAATGAGTTGCTGCAAAGGTTCTAGTTTACATCATTTAACTAGAAGATCAGTAAAGAAACTGGATGCTTGCCAACATTGCCAGTTAGTGGCACAGAAGTATATATATCTTTCTGAAGAAAACTGTTCTACAGGTATTAGCAGTCAAACGCCCCCCTCTCCTCACCAACAAGAAGAAGATCCCTCAAGTGTAGTCTGCACGTTGTTATTTATTATATTCCACACAGCAACATATCACGCTGGAGGAATAGCTCCAGATTCATACTCAAATCCTGCCAGATATACCGTTCATTTCATGAAAAAGTTTACATTTTGTCAACACAGGATGTATGTCTAAATACATGTCCAAAAGCTGATAAATTTCCCATCACCTTCCAAGTAACGGTCAACAATAGGTACCAAATGATAGCATAAACTATAAAGTGAGATTGTGATCGAATTGCCTAGGAGAGAAAATCAGTATCGACAGTTCCAAATCTTAAGAACTTAAGAACTTAAACATATCTTCAACAAGGCTCCAAAACGAAGAAAACCCCTAAAAACTGTCGTATTGTTTCAAGAAAGCCACAAATTAAAAGCCTATAATGTTTTAGCAAAACCCATAGAAAAGTAGCTCGAAAACCTGAACGTGCTAAAAAAATTAATAGTCAATATCGGAGCTCGGTTCCTCAAAACCTCAAGAAATGCAGATATAAGTAGCAGGAGATAACTGCCAAAATCACGAATAAAGCAAGTGGCATCAGCGGCAGAAACCATACCAAAGAAAAGGTTCTGCAACCTTTATGGGCAAAAAAGATACTTAGATACTGATTATTCTGTAAATAAAGAGGATGACCATCATCAGAACCACACAATTGCCTTCCGGTACTACTATACAAAGCAAGAACAAAGAGAGGCAGCGGCGGACGCTGAAGTAGTTTCGCCAGAAAGAACTATTCGAAGAAGGGCAAAGAATCAATTCTTTTCAGTTGGATTTCAGAGACTGTGGAATCAATCGGTGTGGATCTAAGATAACGGAAGGATACAACGGCAACATCGGGCTCGCAATTTTGCCGTGTGTTAAACTAATTGCATACTAGTGTAGGTCATGGTGGGTGAAATTCCCTAGTTCAGAGAATGCAAGATAACCAACCGAACAGAAACTTTGCAAAGAAAGATGTTTTCCGAGCAACTTACTTGGAAATTGGCGGTGGACGTGTTGCTTCCTTCACTGGTGGGGAGTCTCTGGTCGTCTGACTGAGCTAGCAAGCATGCAACAGATTTCTCCTCTCTTGGAACAACGACGCTCTTTACAAGCTTCCCTTGTACGGTGGTAGGTGACCGCACCATAACTCCTCAGCAACTCCTCTGTAGCGGTGGTTGTCCTCAGAGCACTGCAATTACTGATCGTGTTAAATGTCTGCGATTGGTTACACGCGATTGTTACCGTTAGTATATGGGTCGGGGTAAATAAAAACCTGCACCGTTAAAATTTAACTGCAAGCCCGCCACGTCTGATTTGGGCACCCAAACGGGTCAACAATTTAGGCGCAGCCCAAAAGATCGGAGAAGTGAAATCCATCTCGTTTTGGAATGGACTGTGGCTGAAACTGTATCCAAGCAGAGCCCTAATCATTTTGAAATTATAACCATTCATAAAGAAAGTTGAGAATGTGTATAGTTGAGCTTTATAATCTATTATACTCAAGAGAATTGTGAATTATCTTCTATGAATAAAATTTCAACTCCTCTATATAAAGATAATGCGACTTGTATAACTCAATTAAAAGGAGGATATATTAAAGGAAATATGACAAAACATATCTCACCAAAATTTTCTTTACTCATGAACTCCAAAAGAATGGTGATATTGACGTGCAACAAATTCGATCATGTAATAATTTGACAAAGTTATTCACTAAGACATTATTGACATAAATACTTGAGAAATTAGTGAACAAAATTGGAATGTGTTGGCTGAGGAATCTTAACGAATTATCTCATCAGAAAGATTAATAATGACATAAAGAGTAGTTTACACTTTTTTCTTTACTAGAGTTTTTTTTACTAAGTTTTTTGTCTAGTAAAATTTCAAGGAGACATACTCTTTATGTAATGGACATTTAAGGAAGAGTATTATGAAATATTATGAATGCTCATTATTCTAATAGATAATTCATCTAATTTATGAAATATGAAAGATTAAGGATTATAATTTAATTTGTAACAGCCATCATTCATAAACTACTATTTCAATTACCTACATTATCTTAGAAAATATGGTAGATAAGTTATGTAAGTTATCAATGAGCCTACAAATGGCCTATGATGAGGAACACATCTAACTTTATAAATAAGATCATATGAAGTAACTTGTTGAAATATGAATTTATTGTGAAAAACTCTCAATAAAATTCTACCTTCTATAGTTATCGAGTTATCTCTTTCTCTCTTTTGCTGTAATTCAAAGTTTTTTTTAATTATTATTTTATAATTAGTTTTGAGTCAATTATAATCGAATTTTAATATAAACTAAAAGTTTTTAAAGTAAACATTTAGCATGAGTTTATTAATTGAATTCGTTTATTATTCACCATACATGGATAAATGACATGTTTTGAGAATGAAAAGATCATTTATATTAGAGAGTAAAATCAAAATTACCCGAAGCATAACTTTGCAATTATACCTCTGTTGTTAAAAAATAAGCGGTTATACGCTTCTAAATTTTAAAAATTTTCAATCATATCCTTCCATCTAAAAGATGAGACAACAGTGACGTCTAAATTGACAGTTCGAAAAGGACTTAAATGCAAGAAAAGAAAACTTTTGGACAGTTTGTGAAAAAATGTATTTTTTGTTTCTATTTTTTTCTTCATTGAGTTCGCACAAAGTAACGAAAACTAAGAATTGGGAAATTAACTGAACCAATGTATTTCTTTTTTGAGTATTGATTTCTGTTCTCATGAATCAAGTTAAATGCAAATTGATTCTTGTTTATGAGTCTTAAACGAGTCAAACCAAAAGTTTTAAGCTTGCGGAGCTTGTTGATCTACTGCTTCTTGTTTGATTTATAGCAAACTGAGTGTCAATTAAGAAAGTACATTTAATTCATTTGTATAAGAAATGACCCCATAAAATTTTGAAGGAGAATTTTCTTCTTATTATCCAGATGAACAAAAGTATAATTTAATTCTAAACTCCACTTAATGAGAAAAAAGTTTAAATATATTTTCACAAACTCTAAAAGTTTTCTTTTGTTGCATTTAAATCCTTCTCAAACAGGTAATTTGAATGTCGTCATCACAGATTAAATAGGCAAAGGAGCATAGGAAACTACAGTAAGGACTGTCGTGAGAGGAGAAAGCCATTCTTGAGCATAATTTACATTTAGAAGGCAGCTAGAAAGCAATGCTTTGAGGCACGCAAAGCAGAAAACAATCTTTCAAATGGCACCAGAGCCATGAAAGTTTTGCACCAAACAAGTACGCTAGCACAACCAACAATGAAATGGCAGCAACCTTTACAAAACCTGAGTCAATACCACCAAAAATATTTGTTTCAGTCCATTGAATATGATACAACATGGCTGCTACTTTAAACAGGGATGGAAAGGAAAAGCTCATCAGCAATTAATTCCTTCGAGTAATCCCATAATTGCTCCATAGTTTTTGCCGCTGCTCCAAACTGCACGTTAGAGAAGGAAACTAAGAAGAGCAACGGGAAACTAACATCATCGAGAGCAGACAATAACAAGCAGCAGCTAGTGTATGTTGGAGTTAAGAGAAGTACTCAACCTTTTGATGGCTGCTCAATCCAAGGCCCATTCATTATTGTCAAAATACTGCATGCGTCGCTGTATTCTAGACTTGGAAGCAACTTTGGTGTAAGTAAAAAACACCTGCATAACATTTTAATGCAGCATACTCACAGTAAGACAGGAGATTTAACATCATTTCTATACGAAACGTGCCTTAAGTACATGCATTCGGAGAGGGGGAAAGAAGAAAAGAGGAGGAGGTAGGTTGTGGGGGGGGAGGGGGGGGGGGGAGGAGGAGAAGAGGGATAGAGACCACTGTAAGAGCTGTATGAACAAGTTATTGCTATTTCAGTTAGTTTCCAGTTCTTGAGCTCTTTTTCGCCAAAAGTTCATACTCCCAAGTAATTTCAAAATCTGAAGTTAGTATGTCATTGAGAAAGTTTCAAGTTTATTTTTAGGAAAAAACATAAATGAAACCAGAGCATATAGTTTCCAAATATTTTCAGAAGCACCATGTAAATTGTCCTGAAAGACAGGTCTTTTGCCAGCACAACACCGCAAATGAAGAATTTCTTTGAAAAATATAGCAATCTTTCTCCATACATGAAAGAACAGAAAAACAACTAACAACCATCTTTAGCGGCAAAGCGGGAAAAAGAAAAAAAAAAAAAACAAAAACAAGAAAAAGGAAGCTAGTATCTGAATAATGAGAATTTCGTGTGGAAAGCATAAAGCAACCATATTGGCAATAGATGTAAAACTTAACTATCTTTTCTTAAGTATAAACAAGTGGCATGTTATGGGACCACCATGCACGACTACAGAAGTTAAAATTAGCAGTGCTAACTGGCAAATTACTTTTGGCAGGGTAGTTGTGGCAGATGAAACCATCCTGGATGGAAATGGGTGCTAGGTAACCAATAAACAATATATGATCCATCAACTTCTTATTTTGATGATATTTCTCTCTTGAAGGAAACACACATTTTTCTCTGTAGAACATATGCATGCACACAACGTCAAATGCAAAAATAACCATATGGAAAGAACTCCACACACGCTTATACCAACTACACATAGATGAACTAGATAAATGATTGGATTTACATTCCAATTTTTTAACATTTGCCTATATACAGTAATTTATGAGGAAAAATGCGTAAAACACAATGTGCATACCAACTACACATAGATGAATTAGATAAATGATTGGATTTACATTCCAATTTTTTAACATTTACCTATATACAGTAATTTATTTGGAAAAATGAGTAAAACACAATGTGCATACCACCTTCGTGTAGACACATAAAACTTATGTCCTATGCTAAAAAGTGTCAGTATCCCTTAAAGCTTCAGCAGGTTCTGAGTTTTGCTTCCAACTTTCAAACGTTAGGTTTTTCCCCTCAAACTAAGAAAAAGACTCTTTCTTGCCATCCGTCCATTTTCTCCTTTAGACCCTAATGGAACCAGGTCTTATGACTTGTATGTTACCATTTTTGTGACATTTTAGTCCTGATAATGGCTTCATCTTAGGCGCCAACAATTTTGTGTATGCAAAAATGATTGATTACCGTCCACCATTTGACACATTACAAAATCATCATTAGCATTGATTTCATTTGTTTTTACTTCACCAGCTTTTGACACCTGTTGCTGCTCTGTTGAACCCCCAGGTTTACTTGGTGGTAGGAGTGTTGGAAATCTAATAGGAGCTTTTGACTGTTGTTATAGACACTCATTTCCATGATTTCTTGTGTGGTTCATACATTTCAGATGCCCATTTGCCCCAGTTTTGCATTCAGATGCTTGGATAGACAGGGCATTTCCTGTTTTCTTTAATTCTCTTGAATCTTTTGGCATCTGCTGCTTGCACTTCAGTTTCATTCAGTGATGAGTTTAAGGCTGTGTTGGGAGGTGACAGAATTGAACCAACTAATAATGGTGCGAAATTGGAGATAATGAGAAACAAAACACTAAGTTTGAGCTACTCTCAAGGTCTGAATTCTGACATTCAGTACTCATTCTAGCCACAATAATGGCTTCATTTTACGCTCCAATCATTCTGACACATTGATAATCCAGTCAACAATAGCTTCATTTTAAAAGAGCAGTTTGCCACCAGCACGCTGACTATGGTAAAAGACACAGAAGCTCAAGCATGTAGCAACAGAAAGAAATTGGTCTATGGAGGATAGATGAATAGATCAAAGAGAGAAAAGGGGAAGAGGGGGGGGGGAACGAAAGCACTCCAGGAGAGGATAGACGGGGAGAAGAAAAAGGCTGTTGAAAGCAGATTAGCCTTCTAGGAATCTGATCCCAAAAAAGGAGAGATCAGGGTTTTGTGAAGAAGAGGTTGAAATCGGCTCTGACCACTAGGTTTAAAGACAGATTTAGCTCCAAGGGTTCAGACTCCGGTGAAATTGTCATCAATGTAACAGGAAGAGAAGAGAGTAAGCAGGGAAAATAGCAGATGAGATGAAGAGGAAGAAGAGGAGTATGTCAGAAAGGAAGAAACAAAAGGCAATAGCAGTAGGGAGAGAGAAAGAAGAGAGGAAGACACCAATGGAGATGAAGACTTATCAAAACACCAAACAGATGATCAATTAACTGTTCATAGAATAGTTGGTGCCCAAACTGAAGTCACTGTTGTTATTAAAATGCCCCCAAGAAATCACACGTTAATGCTTCTGTTAGAGGTTAATGGAGAAAATAGAGGGAAGGCATGAATGAGCTGTTAATAGTTGGTGCCCAAACTGAAGTCACTGTTGTTATTAAAATGCCCCCAAGAAATCACACGTTAATGCTTCTGTTAGAGGTTAATGGAGAAAATAGAGGGAAGGCATGAATGAGCTGTTTTCATAGTTCCAGAGGAAAATCCAAACATTTGAAAGTTTGACAGCCAAACAGCAACAGTTCAAGGGTCACTAGCACTTTTAGCCCATCAATTTATAAAATACATATAAGACTTATGCAATAAATCCACACAATATGTTAGTTGTAAATGTTTATGTGCATATGGAAAGAATATATTCATGTTGATGACCACACATAATCCTTTCTTTAGTTCATGTAGCCCCAATTTGGGATTAAGGCTTGGTTGTTGTTGTATCTATCTATTTATCTATCTATCTATATTGAGAAACATGATTCACACTAAAAATATCCTTTTTGTCAAAAGAAAACTTTCAGCTTTGTAGGGAATTGAAAAATCTATACTATTATAAACGTATGAATAGGGGTCATGAGGATTTAAACTTCATGTGTTTCTTTCTTTTTTGGATGGTCTAAAATGCCCTTTGAATTTAACTAGCCACTATAATATTAGTTAGTTAATTGATTAATAACTCTACAAAATTAAATAAGAGCTATTTCAGAGTTATATTAGTTAAAGAATTGCAAAATAAAAAAATAACAGTTACACATAAAAAAAAAATTAATAGAAAGCTTCGTGACTGCTAAACAATAAGTATATTAATTACCTCACTAATGTTACAAATTTTAAACACAAAATATAATGTACTGGGATATAAAAATGGACTATCTAACCTCCACAAAAATTCTCTCAAAAGAAACCTCCATAAAATAACTAATATCAAGAGCAAATAATAGTAAAAGAATATAAAAAAAAAAAAATCTAACATAAAAAATGATCTTTAAACTAGAGCATTATAAAAATAAGATAAAGAGAAAAAAAGAACACTGTTAGTTTATAAAAAATAAAGTAATCATAAGAAATAATTATGCTCATTAAATTCCAAATCATATATAACTAATGAAAAAGTAAAAAAAATTATTCTGGCATGAAATAAAATATGAAAATATTTTTACAATACTATTAGTTAGTTAGTTAATTAATTAATTATTAAAATATTAAATAAGAGTTATTTGAGAGTCAAATAAGTTAAAGAAGAGTACTATATTAGTTCATTATTATTATTAACTATTGTTGTTGTTGTTGTTCTTTTGTTAGTATTATTATCATTATTAGTAAAAAGTTAAATTATAAGCGCTATTTGGGAGTTACATGAATTAAAGAAGAACAAATAAAAAATGGCAATTGTACAATTATAAGCGTAACTAGATTCTTAACTACTAAGTAATAATATTTTCACTCCTCCACCTAAGTTACACATTTTTTCTAATTCAAAAGTATAATGTAGTGAAATATATAAATGGACCACATAACCTCTATAGAATAGATTATATAATTACTAAATAAGTGTTTTATTGGAATATCATAAAAATAATAAAATTAAGAGTAAAAAAATGCACTTTTAACCTCTAGCTTTACATAAACAAGGAGGAGGAGAAAGAAAGTATATTGTTATTTTATAATAAAATAAACAAAAGGAATAATTATGATTATTAAAACTAAAATACATATGTAATTAATGAAAAGTAAAAAAATATAATAGCATGAAAAGAAAAATAAAAGACATTGGTATTTTATTAAAAATCAAATGAATACGAGAAATAGCTATATTAAAAGAAAACCTCAATACCAATATAACTTTTGAAAAGTTTAGCACATGCGACTGTTGCATGTGCTTTGTGCTAGTTAAATTAAAAGGATAACAAGGTAATTTAATTTGATCTTCTTTTAACAATTAAATCATGAAATGTGCCCAAAAATTAAAAAAATCAGAAAACAACAATAGTTACACGATGTCCATTGATATGCAGAGTTACTAGTAATGTTTCTGACCACCAAAAGTAAGTTTTAATGTAACCCCTCTTCATATCAATAAATGCAAATGTTCCTAAACCCAAATTATAGTAGCATCGAATATTGAATAAAAAGTTTTAAAGTCCATGGAAATAGTTAACTAATAAACCTATGTATCTTATTAATATATCAGTAAAACTCATCCACTTATCTTATTGAAATAAAAGATTAGAAAAAGCACTCTTACTCTATCACATCCCCACCAAAAAAAAAAAAAAAAGAAGAAGATAATTTACAATTTTTAAAAAAAAATAGAAATCATGATACCAACTAAAAAGTTCAAATTGTAAAATAATTTACCAAAATTCTCACACGTGAAATTGCACATGCTTGGTGCTAACACATGTAAATGTGTATGCATAAGCATACATATGCAATATCTATAGCACAAACATATTTAATAAACAATGAAAGGGGTTGTTGGGCTGCAGACAAGGGGTACCTGGGAGGAGGGAAAGGGAAGTTTTAATTTTTAAGGCAAGTCAGGGAGGGGTAGAGAGTTTATTTTGGCAGTGTGGAAACTTTTTGATGCCGTTTTGGAGTACAGTGGATGATAAGAGGGGACGCAAGTGAGTATCAGATTACTCTCTCCCTCACTGTTTTCCAAAATTTCTTTAATATAATTTCTTCCTTTGTTTTGAGGAATTATTTTTAGTTCGGTTAATTGATGAGTTACTAGGTAACCAAATCCACCCATCAGATTATAAATATTTAACCAGCTAGATCTCCCAGTTATAGGCCCATAACAAACAGTGAGGATATGTCTAGCTTGTTCGGTGGTTGTAGATGTATTTTGTCACTTCTAATCACAGCACTTGATACTTTTCCCATTTATAAGAAAAGAAGAAAAAGAAAAAGAAACAAGGAAAAAAATTCATACATGGATTATTAAATTAAAAATCCACATATAAGGATAAAAAGCATTACGAAGTACATCAGTCTGTAGTAAACAAGAAAAAGCATCCATGCCTGTTCACATTAGTTAGTTTAGCATCGAACAACACGGCAACTTGCACTGTTATGTAAAATAATGGAGATCAAGTTGTTGTTAGCCATATTAATGGTGATGATCATAATGCCTATAGGATCCAGGCCTAACATAAAATAAAATAAATAAAAAAAAGGAGCAACTTACTGAGGTGTACTAGGCTGGCTAGCTGCTCTGACTAATTGCTGAAACATCTTTCTCTCATTTATAGGGTCCATACCTTTGCAAATCAAAGTATATTAATGATTTTTTCCACTCACAAATATCTGTTTATCAAAGAAACTTTTTCCAGCAGATGACCAACCTTGGTTTATCTCATCAACAACCCTAAACGGGCAGTTTGTGAGGTCTTGCAGAGAAACAAGATAGAGAATTGTTGAAACTGATCGTTCCTAGGAAGATAGGAGGAAGAACTTAGCTGCTAAGAACAAAAAAATAAGTCCACTTGCAATAAAGTGAATTGACATACCCCTCCAGACTGGTGGTAGGCACTGAGAACCTGTAGTTGTCCTGCTTGTCTGAGAACAGAATACAAACCCAAACAAAATCAGAGAAAATAACGTTCAAAGGGCTTGGCTACAGAATATTACTAATTTATGCATGTACAAGCTGCAAAAGAAACGAATGATCTCATAAATCATGACAACCTATGCTCAGATGAAATGTATAACAAAAGAAGAATAGTCTTATTTTTGTAGCCATATCCAAGATCGTGCCAACCACATTATCATTATATATGAACCCTAATCCCAACCAAAGGGGTTCTATTTCCTTAACCCTAACAGACACCCTTGTTAAAGCCCTACACTAAAGAGTAGGGACCAACAATGAATAGCCAAATTTGGTAGAGAGGGCCATTACTGGAGTCAGTATTGACCTAATAAATACTGAAGGTCCTAGCTCTCTTTAGGAAGATCCAAACTTTGGCCCGTTCAGGGTTTCTGAAGTAATAGCTCCTGTATGCAATAATATCTTACTACGGCTCACAAATGTGAACTTTTCTGCCAGAGTTGAAATCCTTCTGAGCATTGCTCCCCCATCCCAGAATGCCTGCTACATCTTGATTATTCCTTTTCTGGTCCCAAATTATTTGATTTATTTGTGACATCTAGATAAGCTTATTAAGTCTTTTCCAATTGTACCTCTTCCTCTATAACAACTATTAGTGAAGCCACATCACTCCAATTTCCAAAATTAATCTTACCTTTATTGAATAGTTCATTTATCTTAAAACTTACTCCCACAAATCACATGCAAAAGCTACAGTAAAAGAAAAGGTTAAATTAGTCTTTGTATCTTAAATAACATAGACTTTAGGGATTCCTTAATCTATGTGAAAAGTGAATGTAATAGACATTCTTGGTTGGAGGGATATCTAATTAACAAATCTCCTAAAAATTTGAAACTAAAAACTTCCATTAATCTTTTTTATCATGTTCTAATCCTACATTCGTCAGGTGTAAATGAACTTGTCCCCAAAACAGAAGATGGAAGATGAAAAATGTAGGCCACACAGAGTGGAAGCAGTCTAAGGTTTCTTTTCCAGATTGGGTATAAACTACAACCTATTATGTAGGAGAAAAATCTGGAGCAATTAACCGGTCAATAAAGAAGAAAACAAAAGTACATAATACATTGTCTTTTTGTTCAACACCCATTTTCAGGCTAGGAACAATAAACTAAAGCCTTCCACCCTCATCACTTTTTATCCAGCCCTATCTACTAGCTTCCTGCTGGGGTCACGCAATCGCGAAGCTCATTGGCAGAAGATGTGATAATGAGTTGCAAGGGAAAATTGCTCACTTTCCAATACAGAACTGCTCAAAGAACTGAAGTTAAAGAAATAAAACCAAAGGGGCAAAATAGCAAAGAAATACATTTACCTGAACTTCACTTTTATTAGTATTCCATATTGATCAAATTCCATGCCATGCTCATCTGAAGAGAAAACCAATCAAATACAGGAAAAGATGGAAAATCTGAGAATAAATATTTATTATCGTAAGGAATACCTAGTGAAACTTCTCCTGCTACAGCCATTTCTTGAAAATTATGACTAAAAGTCTCATTAATTTGACTGACAAGTTTTCTCAGTGTTGGAAGCCACTCGCCCTGCAAAATTGACCAAAAATATCTGAGTTGCCTAAGCAATGCTTGACAGAAGCCATTGAAGATAAATTCTCAAGTGTCTTGAGATGTCTCTCTATGCATATTTGTGGCAACACATTTTATCCAAAGGAAGCACGCAAGCACAGTTAGGAATGCGCAGGAGATAAGCTTTCTAGAACAAGCACCTCAGTATGCACAAGGAATGGGCAATAACAAATTCTCCAATCATATAGGAACTCATTGCACACTTGCCTTCAAAGAATTGATTTCATCTAAACGTATACTTAGTTCCTTCTCATCTGCTTCTTGTTTACTTGTCAGGGCTTCTATCTGTGAACAGATATAATAAGACCTCAGAGTAACTTGAAAATAAATAAGTAAAACTGAACATTCATACTTTCCGTTGACGGCTTTCATATTCTTCAAGAATATTCTGATTGAGACAGAAAATGGAATTGGCTTGGCATTTAAGATCTTGAATTGCAGCCTCCAACTCCTCAATTGTGGCAGGCATCTGCAAGTTTTTCGTACCCTAAAGAAGTTAAATATACTTGAAAACAGGCTAAAATGCTCCAATTGCAAAGCACCTAAAGAATGCAAGCATAGTGGAGAGACATTATCCAACTTAAGATATAAAAAAGGGGGCTGCTGTCTGCAGTGCATGAATTTGTTGACTGCAGCGCGGTTATATTTCATATTAACATTTCTTTATCTATCTAAAATTTAAAATTCTCTCTACTACCTCTCTATGTGTGATGAAACGCCATCAAACATTGCGAATTTAGAGGTAAAATTATTACGTTTTTTGCATTGAAAAAAGAGTTTTTTGCTTTTCTGGTGATCCCCGAGGATATCTAGGGGAGTCATTAGTAGACTGCCAAGATATACTCAGGAAGCTAGAGAGAGTTTTAGGGAGAGGAGAGAGGAGGCAAAGTTATAAATGAAATATAACAGCGCTGTAGATAGCAATTTAGTGTGCTGCAATCAAAAGGTGTGAAAAAAAAATCAGGTGATGATTTTTTTCAAAATTATAGAGATTAGCAATAAGTAAACTAGTTCATTTCCTTGCTCAATGGAGCATTTTCCCAATCATCCGGATAATATAAAAATTTCACAACAAATCATTACTTTGTGTGAGCAGTTGAGGTGAGCAATTAGGCAATTGTATTTGTCATACGAATCCTAAAGTGACTTCAGCAAATTAGGGTGCACTTGCAATCCCCGCAGGAAGTGAAAATATATATTCACAAAATCCAGCAGGAACTTAATTTGTGATGCTTAGATTGTGCTACACGAACAAGTTAAACAGTATTTTCAATGACAGGATTGCTGCTCTAAACATAATGTTCTAAAAGGTTTTAATCCCCAAGATTAGTGCTTCGGTGATTAAGAGAGATGCCAACTTCTCAACTACTAAATACAAATAAGAAGCTTTTATTAAAATTTTGAACCAATAGTATTACAAAATTTTACCATCCAACCATAAATGATTTCCATACTTGCTAATTGTTTATCTATCAAGAGACTCTAAACAAAGAGCATGGAGACATAGCATTGGTAGATTTACAAAGAGATTTGGAAGGCAGCATTCATATACTTCTTTATTTACTTTCTTGAGTTTGCCTCATCCTCTTCCTTTCATGAATAAATTTTCTTGATTCAGAAGAATACAATCTAAACAAGCTCTCTCATCATATATCCATCTCATAAATAGTCAAGTTCTTGCAGTTGCACTCTTCTTGCATGCTTGATCCATGCATGAAGACCACCATTCCCTTTCTTAAGGAAAATGGCTTTCTTTATTTTCCAACTAGAAAGACGTAAGAATGTCTATAGAGTGGCTGTCTTGACATTTACTAACTCATGGCCCATGAAACAAAAAAGGATATGCCTTCCTTTTTGTGATTAAGGCACAATACCTCACTAGGTGTATTTTTGAGTGCCACTTGGATCAGCATTAAAATTTCACTTACTGCTCTGGCAATAAGTGATAAGAGGTATTAAAATTGCTCTGGCATATTTTTGCAGTGAGTGCAGAGGAGTTTATTTCCTCAAATTACATTGGACTCTTGGATCAGCATTTTCTATCAAAAGAAAGGATAAACTTCACATAGTTTACCCCAGTCTAATAACTGCAAGAACAGACTAAGTCCTAAATTCTACTATGGATTATTTTCAGGTTATTGATGGTGTTACAATTGTTAATGACAAGAAGGTGTTACAAATCTTAATGTAACTCCATGGCCATGCTAAAGCTCAGGGAATGTCAGATAAATTTCTTCTAGAAATTAAGAAAGGAAAAGTTCACGGAAAAGAAATAGAACTACTCAGACAACATTAAAGTTATATGTATTCAAGGGAAAAAGAAAATAATAAGATTATAACACAATCTTTAATATGTGTGCAAACCTTTAGAAATGCCTTCTTAAGCTCAGGAGTCATTTTAGCAACAGTCTCAGCATGTTCCTTGGCAGATATAAGTCGTTGTTGACAAACCTCCACTTCACTCTTACCTTATCATGAGACAAGTACCCAGATCAGTAGGCAAATAACTGGAGGAGAGGGGCTCTCAATATATACCAGTGCAACTGATTGTATTCAACACTTTTACATGCTTGAAAGCATTTGACAGGTGATTAGAAATGTTGGGAATTTTTGTATATTACAGACTTACAATATCAAATAAACAGATGTTGCTCGGGAACTGCCTTCCCCAGCAGTGTTAACCAAATTGGAATGCATGCACTCACTAATTTAAAAGTTGCTTACATGAGCAAAGTCTAGTAAACATACCCGATAAGATAGTCACATAGAAGTTACATGAAAAGATGCTATCATGAACTCACAGTTTTGGTTGCATTGAAAAGCTTATTTTGAAACTAGAAAAAGTAGGCAATTTGGAAATAATATTTTTTTCCTCGTTTGGGATGTAATTGATTCTAGAATACTTGTTCTTTAACAGTAAATCGTTTCAACTAAGCCATCAGATACTTTTCTCTCTTTTCCATTCAGGTTGCAAATACAACGAGAACATTAGAACCCCAGCAGAAACGTAGCAAGAGGATAAAAGAAGAACAGCAGCATACTAAAGAGTGAGCAACTAAACTATGGATTTAGATGTCAATCAAAATGAAGCTCTGAGATTCGCTGAGATAGAAGGCTTCTTCATATAGTTAGTTAATTTTCTATATCCATTGAGATTGAGTGCAAATTTCAGGTCAGAAATGTAAAGGGACCATGAGTTACCAAACCAATTATAGCATTACATGAAAGGATTCTGTTAGGCAATTGATCAACTTATTGTAAGCATCTATCTTTATTATCTTCCAGCTTCTTGTTTACTTTTATTTATCTTCACCAGACAAATTCCAGCAAATCTGAACAACTGAAGTTTTTTATCATCCAGGTGGTCTGCTTGATGTGAAACTAACAAAGCTTTCCATGTAAAATAAAAGAGAAAATAGCAAAATACTTACAACGTCCAAAATGGGATGATGCTTGCAATGCTAAATTTTCGTGCTTTTTTATGTTGGCTTCCATCTCTTTTATCTAACAGTTCTCCAAGACCGAAAAAAGGAAACATCAATAGAAGAAATATTAAAAAGGCCAACAAAGATATATCCCAGAAAAAAAATCTCAAGCAATTGAGACAATGTTGTAAGATGACAGTTTAAAAATAGAAAAATCCTCAATGTTCAACAAAATAGAGCACATTCGAAGTGTGACAAATATCTTAAGCAATAGCAGATACATGATACAAGAAGCTCAATGCTTGCCCACACTAGCCCTTGTACTCATACAAAGTCCTCAAACTTTGACAATATATAAAGAGGTTACTGGTACCAAATATTGCTCCAAACATGTTTCGAGTAAAGATCCCACCTCCACCAGACGCCAACATAACATGTAGACTATCACGCGAACAAAAGGATGTGACATGTGAAATATTTCAGTATTAAGTATAGTAGTCACTCCAAAGAGAATTGAAGAGGTAATAATTGCAACATAAGGTTTAAAAATTAAGAATTTCCTCCAGCACTAGCATCTTGAATAGAAGTACCTTAGCTTCAACTTCTATTGCAGCCATATTTCTTTCAGCAAAACTTCTTCGGTAAGCTACTGCCTCAGTCAATAAATTCTGTTAAAGACACAAGAAAAAGTAAGGAGCAAATGATAATCATAATAACAATGAACTACTATCAGCAATTGATAAAAAACAAGAGCTGGAAAAATGTTTCACCTTAATTCCAGTTGCAAGTTTAAATCGCTGAACTTTCATTTCTTTGACCTTCTCAATGAGATTTGCCATGCTGACATCCACACTTTCCTCCTTTCCAATAGATTCCAACTTTAACTTACATTGACCTAGAATTAGTGATAGTATACTGGTCACCCAATGGAAGTGGAAGGTTTCCCTCAAAAAGGGGCGTCTATAAGATACTCACCAACAAGGTTTTCAATTCTACGTCGTTTCTTCAGCTCATTCTGAACAGCAATCAGAACATCCTCCTAAAAGTTATGACAAGAAAGCATTTTGTGAGAAAGTATAGATACAAATATAAGCAATTCATGATATAAGTAAAATGAACAGACCAGCTGCTATTACAGAGGACATGAATTTTGCTTAAATAAATTAAAACTTACAGGGAAGAGGAAAAACATTGATGAACTAAGAAAAAATTGGTAATGGATGTAGAAAATATTAACACAGGAAAGGAAATGCTTAGCATTATTCCATATATGAATAATTAACAAAAGCTGTAGCCTATAACTTTGAAGCACCTTCAGTTCTTCATGGAGGCATATACAACCAATATAATGAACATAAACACAAGTAAAGATTTACTAGCATGCCTAATGGACCGAGAATAAGCTGCTCCACCTGAGTAAACACTGCATATACTCTATGTATAACTTTCCAATTCACATACACTTTCGTAATCCAAATGCATTCTATGCACCCTGAGTGTATCACTGCCACTCCAGATGCTCGTTCAAGGCATATCCACTAAATAAGATTAACAAGCTTTAGAGCTTTAGCAAGTCTTTTCTTGCAGTCATGCATTTGCAAGATTATCACACTACAGACAGAAAGAGAAAAGGCATACCACTTGCACTGGCAGATTTGAAGTTAGATCTTTCAAATTTCTAGTTTATTTTTAAACCAAAAGGGGGGGAGAGAGAGAGAGAGAGAGATTCTGGGACTTGTCTTTGGTTACTGAACCTTTTCTTAAGATGCTGGGGGAAAGTTACTTTTAGATATTAGTATACAACATTCTTATTTTCATTAGTTTTCTCAAAAATAGATATTTTAGCTTTTCTTAAGATAAAATCAGAAGAGAAAAAGCAATGGAGAATGGCTGAAGATATCTTTTATATTAAAAAGGGCAAAAACCAGATCATTTTAAACAATTGAGAAGAGGAACTTCACTAGGTAGCTATCTAGTGTAAAAGTTATGTCTATATCCTAGTTTGTAGTTGATGTAGGCGCTAAGAAAGGAAAATAAGCAATTACTCAAGAAACACTTCATTTGGAGATAGCTTCACAGTTAAGGAAAAGCTTCTAGGGTAAGAATTCCCAAGAAAGGACAAAATCGGATAAAAGAAATAAAAAGAAAAACTGTATCTGAAAAACTACTGCTGGTATTACACGAACTTCAAGAAATACAAGAATTATTTATGCAATAATGCTCCTGCATCAGTAGTTTTCTTAATCAGTCGATGAATCTATTTACAAAAGGTATGCTAGTGATGAACCTAATGCCAATACATGTCAAAGACTTTTGTACAATGGCTATACATATCTTAGAATTGGAAAATACTTATAATACAAAATCAATATACATTAGGGATAATCTAGTGCAGTTTTGACCAATTTAAATTTTGCCCACTCAATTTAATTCAACTTCATCCCTTACTGCATTTTTATTTTTCACATACTTCAAAATTTTCTACATTCAAATGACTAACAGAAGAGTCTTAACAAGTATATCTTTTCCACTAGTAATGCAACAGCAGACAAGCAACTGAATCTGAATATCTCTTCCACAGTTTCATGCATTGGAGACTGCCTGTAACAATGCTCTAAAATTTCTAAGCTCGTGGACAGGTTTTTGTATTTGTTTGTTTATTGAAGGATGACATATTAGCAATGTACAAGCAAGTAACAAACTTTCCACTTACCCGTTCCTTCTCAAGCTTAGCTTTTTCATCCTCCACTTGTCTTATTTTGCTTTGGTGCGCTTTGATATCTTTATCCAAAACAGATATCTCAGCTTCCAGCTCCATCTTCCTAGATTTTAGCTTCTCAATTTCACCAGCATCCACATCTGCGTAGATGTAGGATTTTGGTAACCCAAAATTTCAGAAGCCTTTTGATTGCATATCCTTATATGATAGTTAAGAGAAACATACTGCATATAATAAGATGAGATTGCTCTACTGGGTCAACAGAGGCAGAAACATGATTGCTATATCTTGACGTCCTCCACCTGTAATGATTTTCTGGAGTCCAGAGATCCACGATTCCCAATCTGAGGACCTCATCAGCCCTTCTGTCGGTCTCTCGAGACCCAATATACTGAGACAAAGAACAAAAGTCAGAATAGCGTAGTAAGTCATTGGTAAAGCTAACTCCAACAAATATCTTCTGAAAGCAGCTGTTTGCTTGGCATAACTTCATTGGGATGAAAGTAGTAAAATGAATGGTTTCCAAAAGGACTTTTTAAATGCACCTTTAAAACTGAACGACTGCTTTGTGAATCAACATATTAAGTGCTTCTAAATTTGAAGTTATTTGGTAAAATAATCTAAGAATGAAGATATATATCTAACAGACAATAGTGCCTATGCTAAATTTTGTTTGTATAAAGAGTAATTTGTGGAATATATTAGAAAAATCTACAAATTATGAAACATCAAATAAAAATATAAAATTTAATGACACTTCCTGAAATCTGTGTGGTTTAGAATAATTACAACCAGAAAAGAAGTAATACTTCATCTTAAAGAATGCGCTCCAAAATTGGAGAATAAACCCATTGGATATTGATTTTTTATAAATGTGTTTGCTCTGCATCAGGCCCACAAAAGATGCGAACATATTCTTTTGCTATATTAATAACTTTCTCTAACTCAAACTAGAACAAGGAGGTTCAATTTTTGGGTGAAGCTGCAGCTGCCAAATAAGCATCTAGTTCTCAATTGAACAATGCCTAAGATAGAGGCAAAAACATTTCTTCTGATCCTCCAGTATGAAAGAAAAGAAGTTATCAATCTATGCCAAAAGAGTCCACTGAAGATATCATCTACCATTTAGAAGATACAATAAATCCAGATTCTCCCATCATGCACCCTAACTTAATTACACCAAGAGAACTTCTCAATATGTATACCAGTTGCTGTGAATGCAAACAATCTACTTAATTTGGGGCATTATCCATTTGTTCTTAAAATGTTAGAGACAAAATAGGTGTATATGATACTTAGGGACTTGTCAGAAAGTCCATTCCATAGAAGCTACCTAGACAGACTCTTTGGAATGGACTTTCTAGGAATTTGGTTTCCTAGGAAGCCCCTTTCAGGTTATCACCAATCACACATTCTTGAAATGGACTTGCATCTCCAGGAAGTCTACTTTGAAGTTGCCAAACACACTTACTTTCCTATATGTAATACAGAAAATAATGGATGCAGATAACACATACTGAATTCTCCAATGCGAACTGGCTGATTAAAACTTCTTTCACAGCAAGAGGAGCATCAAATACTTGGTCAAGCCTGGACTTGATTCCAAGCATTTTCATCTGTTTTAGATAATAAAAGTAAGTATAAATCAGCACTGATGAATCCAGCAGAATTTCATTTAAGGCAAATAAATACCTCCTCAGTTACTTGAAATGGCACCCGCTGATGACTTTCATCACCAACATGATTTATTATCGGAACATTGAACGGCTTCAAACAGCTAAACAGCAAGTCCCGGTCATTGGAATCCTGGGTTATAAAGGCCTGTATGAAATAGGGAATTGAGGAAAGAAGCAGAGCATTTCAACTACATCAATTTCTGTTCAAATTCCACAGAAAAACAAATCTGACTATCATAAGATTGTGACATCCAAAAATATATTACAGGAAGAATGGACCAGAATGAGGAGGTAAATATAAAGAATTTGTTACCAAAGGAACACTTTTTACAAAGTTGACATGAAATAGAAACAATTTCTCAACATTCAATCACAAAACTGCATCAAGGCAAAACAGAAAGACAAAAGTTGAACTGCATTGTTAACAAACATACATTGCTGTCTTAAGTAATGGTCACCAATAGCAACTTTTGCTAGCGGGAAACAAACCAAGGTTTCATTTGTTTGAAATATTTAATACCCTTCCGTCAAAAACCAAGAATCAACATATCGTACCCTCATATGGTTCATGGTCATGTTTATCATGATATATAAAGATCACTAATACTTGGACCAGGAACAGTAAAGGGCTAAATTTAGAGCTGGGCCATGGGCAAAAGCATAGAGAAAGGTCAAAGAGAGGCCCGGCACTGAAGTCTATCACTTGAACCTACCTAGTATTTAGGATAAGAGACAGAATACGTAGCATGAATAATAGTAATCCAAAAATAATTCAGAGATCGTCACCTTGCAGGATAATTACGATATTCCACCACCATACATGATCGAAACTATAAATCCAGCATCAACTATCACAATAAAAGAATATTGAAGAACTCAACTAGGATACCATTACTCAAGTGTCATCAGAGAACCGATATCAGTAAATACCTTCCATACGTAATGTGCAATATGACCCTCTAAATAGGCTGCACTTTGCTGATCTGTAACGTTGACCTCCATTTGCAACAACAAAACAGTTATTGGAGTGTACATAGTAACAAAAATATACAAATGTATTAAAGTCTAACTGCTATACCTCAATTAACACTGGACCAAAAACCTCTTTTTTGAACCTGTCGCGATGCTCTTGTACCCAATCATAAGCCTCAAATATTTTCTCAGCACCAGAAATCTGTAAAGCACGTAAACGCTTATTCTTGGTGCTTTCCATATTCTTCAACCTGCACAGTTTTACAAAGAAAAGTGTCATAAAAACTAGGAAGTATAAAGCATATACATTACAGAAAGGATGGCAACCTGTCTGCGCACTGCCTCAGGGCCTGCTGACATTGATACATTTGCTTTTCTCTTTCTGACTTCCGCGACTTTATTTCTCTGGCAGTTTCTTCCAGTTCCAGCATTTGAGCAACTAGTCCATCCTAGAAATATCGTTCAATACAACGAAAATAACAAACTGAATCAAGATGAAGATAAAAACATGGAAAGAATTTGTTCTATAGCAAGGAATAATCATATCACATTGTTAAGAAAAACCAAATTATTATAGTTTTCTTGCCTAAATAATCTTTACTGTCTTTATGGTTATCCTGAAACTGAAGAATTTCCAAGTGACACTGCAACTAATGGATGAAAGGTTAATCCTACAATTTTATCCCTGGGAGGTTCAACAGCAGGGAGATTGGCAAGTTCCACTTCAGCAGCAGCAAGGGCTTCTTTGGCTTGAGCTTTTCTTTGTTGACGAGATGCCTCTTGCCTGCTCAAGTCTTCCATCTCATTATACTTTCGTCTAACTTGCACGGCCTACAGAATTGTAAACAGAAATAGGAAGTAATTCCAGATAGAGTAAAAAGTTAGCCTAACAATAAGATCATTAATCAAATAAATGAACAAGTACCATTCGGTTGTCATCCTCCAGAATTTGCATTCGTTTCTTCATATTGTCATCTAAAAGACGACTTATCTTTTTACATTCAACATCGTGTGCTGTTTTCTCTTGTTTTAGAAGCCTGAAAACAAGTAAATTAGTGATTTCATCTACCTATCAAGTTTTCTTGTAGAGGAAAAAATATCTTGAACTCCTTGATTAAATAAAAGAAAAGAGTGTATCAGATTAATAATCGTATAACCAGTTCCAGAAGATAAATGTATTCAATGGAAGAGAAAGAAAGTCAAAGCAAGTTAACTTACTCAATAGGTTCTCTAAGTTTGTTTATAGTTTTAGCAGCCTCATCTAGTTTCCTCTTTGCATCCTTCTCCCGCTCTTGAGCCTCCAAATATTCAGTCTTTTTAATGTCGTATTTCAGCCATGGTAACTTCTGCTCCATTAACTCAACCTACCAACCAAAAAATCAAAAAATTGCTTTCTTCCCCAACGTAAAGAAAAGAAAAAGAGAGGGGGTGGGGGGTGAGAAGAAAACCAAGAATAAAACTAAACCTGCTTCAGAAGCCCTCCTCTTTGGCGAACACGTTCAACATCTCTCTCCAATTCAGAATTAACTGCTTTTAGCTGCTGGAGAGATTCCTTATTGGTCTCAACAGCCTTAACCACATGAACAAAAACAGTTAATCCCAGTTTTTTATCAAACA
Organism: Rauvolfia tetraphylla; assembly: GCA_030512225.1. Classification (NCBI taxonomy): domain Eukaryota; kingdom Viridiplantae; phylum Streptophyta; class Magnoliopsida; order Gentianales; family Apocynaceae; genus Rauvolfia; species Rauvolfia tetraphylla. Next base: position 2,288,638 of record JAJQKT010000004.1, on the reverse strand, counting down.
GAAAAGAAGTTCCTGATTGACAGACAACAGGCTGTCAACTTTCAAAGTGCCCCCCAAAAACTTAAAAATATGCAGGAAATAGATGACTTAGCTACTCACACGTTCAACTTTCTTTATTTCCTGACTCTTAGTAATCAAAGCACGATGCAGGACTGGCAATCGAGGATCACCAACAGCTTTCTCAGTTTCTTCAAGTAGTTGTATGGGAGTTAACTTTGCAAATTCACAAACCCTGTCTTGTGGAAGAAACTAACCCGAATTCATGCAAAAATAACATATCAGCAAGAGCAATAGAAGGAAGACACAGAGAAAGAAAAAGCTTCATGAGATTGATGGTACAGAAACAGGAAACTTCTCAGAGCAGAAACAAATCTTTTCTTTGTTTTATAAAGAAAACATGTAATGGAAAAGTAAAAAGGAAAATTGTGAAACTAGAAAATGCAATGAATCAGATCAAGCCTATATTACTTCGGCCTATCCAGGGGCAAGCTCGTCCAGAATCCCAAAGAATGATCAGGAACCAAAAGAGTAATCAAACTACCTAATGCCCAACGCCAGTAATATGCCCATATCTTGACTCTATACTACCATTATCATCATAATCTAAATAAGGAACACCTGATTACTTAATATTTCAACTCAACTTGGACAGATAAACTATTCCTCACTAGCAAAAAGTTCGCAACTTTCTTACAGGAACTCACATCAGCAACAATTAGCTACACATACTTTCATTGCATTCTACTAGAACAGGAACAAAAAATCTCGAAAATGACAAAAGATAGGTTAAGAAATAGACTTCTTTTTTTTTTTTTTTTTTTGCTAAATAGGTTAAGAAATAGATACTTTCCAGGCTTTCCATCCCCCCATTAGGGGATATTCTCAGTGAATCTAGGTACAACATGTAGCATTTCTAGCTCCTTTACTTTGTCTCTTTGCACCTTCTCTGCTTAATCTCACCAGAATGGCTGACAAGTTCTTCTTATCCTAATGCCTCTCTTTTTCAAGAACTTAAATTACAATATAAACGTTATCTTCCATCATGTCTTCTTCTACTTCAAGATTCTTCTCATCAAAACCTCATTACTGCCATCCTTAATCTAGAGAAACCATAGATTCCAAAATAACATGATTATCCTGCATCAGCAATACAAGGAACAGATAAAGAAAGCATATAGGTTCAGAGTTCAGCTCACAACAAATATAAGGTATCAATGACTCTTGCACAAGATAATGAAGACGGTTTAAGATCACTCCTTAATCAGGGTCTTCATAAGCATCATCCATTCAGGTCTTACAAGAGCTTTACATACAAAGCTTCCTTAGTAGACTCATATTTTCCAAAAATTTCACTGAAGTAAATAGAAGTATCTTTCTGGAGATATGCCATCTCCTTTTTTTAGTAAAATATGCTATAATTTCAACACTCAGCTTTTCTCTTTACAAAGTTACTTCCAGCGTACTCCTAGTTATTTAGCCTTTAGTTATGTTCACTGCTGAATTTAGATTCCCCGATGCTTCTTAATAACATTATGACACAGCAAAACTCAATCCCACCATTTCTGTCCCATTACCAGATGATGCCACCCCAAGCACTTAGTCACTGAAAAACCAGAAAAACTTGCCAAGTTCTTAATTGAGTTACCAGAAAATAACTAGTGCTGGAAAAGAAACACTCTCCTCATAGTATTCAAGCCTCAAAGCAAGATAAGAATGTAAAGCTATGAACTGCTTCAGATAATAAGTTTTAACATTCCATTCACATAACTCATTAGTAATTTTGACACTTCACCCTCATGAATGTAAAAACTCTAGTCTGGGGGAAAAAAAGAGAGAAACAAGCATGCACACAATCTACAATCATTAATCACAGTTAACTATAAAAGACCCAGAATACTTTTTTTTATTTACCCTAATTTTCAAAGACGCAGAATACTAGTATAAAATTATTGTCAAATAAGGTTCTTCGCCCTGTTTGCCTATAATAAAGAAAAAGCTCTCCACTTGCTCTCTTCAATTTATGTTTGACTATGACTACAGAAGATTCCTTCTTAAAGAGCTCAACGAGGTCTTACAGATCAACTCAGCAGAACAACCAAAGTACTTTAAATATTTTAGAAAGCATAGCTCCAGACTATCCTTGTTGCGTTTCTTACTCAAGCATACAAATTAATTACAGAACTGTTGCATGGGGCTGTTTCACATCTGAATTTAGAGCTTGATACCAAAAGAATGAGGAATCTGTAGTGCATGGCAGGGAATAAAATACAAGTTATGACTTAGTTAAGTAAGAAAGATTGAAGCTTCTGACATTGAGATTAAATTGTCAAAGTTCTTTCCTTCACCAGTCCGCCTTCTGTTGGCCAACTACTAATGCTTCCAACTGTAACTTAACATGACAAATAGAGAATACAATGTGCAGAAAATGTGAATCGCCTAATTTTCTTTTCTATGTATAGCAATCTCCAGCAGATAGCTTATTCTACTAGGATAAAGGCTTACACAGGAGTAGGGGTGTTCAAAAAAGATCCAAACCAAAGTATCCAATCCAATTTTGCAATTTTGGATTTCAAAAAACTGACTGGAATGGATTGAATTAAAATTTTTTCCATACCGTCCCAATCCAAACTGAATAGTAAATGCATAAATATTATATATATTTGTACTTATTTAATATTAATTTGGTAATAATGTAATATAATACATATTTTTTAATTGGTGAATCTTTGGTTGCCCTAACATCCTCAAGGGGATGTTGCCCTAAACTTCTACACTTTTGGAAAGCAGCCTACGTATTTGATCACATGCTTTGACATTAAGGGGATATGTAATTTATGCATTATATCACTGATATATAATTTATGCATTTGACATTAGGAGAATGTAGTTTATGTATTAGCTTTTCAATATTTTATGTATTAGTTTATGTAATTTATGTAGTTTGTGTTGCCCTAAACTTCTACACTTTTGGAAAGCAGTCTATCTATTCAATTACATGCTTTGACATTAAGGGTATATGTAATTTATGTATTGTATCATTGATATATAATTTATGCATGTTTTTTGTTCAAATGAAGAATACTAATCACTCCATTTTATTCCAATCCAATCCATTGTAATCCAAGCTGAACAGTTTAAGGTTTTGAATGGACTGGATTGAATTAAAAAATCCAAAACCAATTTTTTCAGATTGGGGGAAAAAATGAGGAAAACTGTCCAAATCCATACCATGAACACCCCGTACACAGGAGTGAATAGTATCAAATATATAAGTTGATGTGTCAAAAAATTGAAAAGATATATATTAAGGACAAAAGTCTAGTAGATTGGGCAAGCATTAATAGTCTACATCCCAAACAATCATACTAATCCTTCTCACCTCCTTGGTTGAAACTTAAACCAATGTGTAACAAAAAATGTGTAACAAAATGGTTCAAAGTCATGTAAAAAAGCATTCTTTACCAAACAGAAATTGTCCTTTCTACTTCTCCCATCCTAATTACAGAAGATACAGAACGGGATATTCTGCAGATTAAGTAACATCATTTCTTTCCTAGTGTTCTTCTGAACAGTATATTGCTCCATAAACAAAATCAGACATAATGTTTCAAGAGAATTTTACCCAAACTTACTTGAGTCAGATTGTTCACTTGGATGTTGAACCTTTTAATCACTTCAATTAGGTCCTTTTTGGGCACCACCTTTCCTGAAGTAAAAAGCATCCGGTATTGGAATTGAAATAATATCTTTTATATGCTCATGTACGATAGATAAACTAAAATTATTTGGATGAATTCCTTTTAAGGCGTTAATCCAAATTAATGGGTTGATAGGAAGAAAAATAAATTAAAAGCTACATGGATGCAAACCACACAGAAAAGAATAGAGTTGGAGGGACAACAAAAGAGAATTAAAAGGAGGGAAAAAAACAAATGAAGCAGAGAAGGCCAAATTCACAGTTCAGAAAGCACAGACATAAAGAAGGGAATCAAGAGTACCTTACAACCAGCAGATCCACAAAAAATTAGGCAAGAAAATTCAACCTAGAATGACTGATTCTTGATTATTTTTATCACTCATCAATAAATTTAAACATCTCAAAATTGATAAATTCAATATTCAAATTGCTCAAAAACCTCTATAGCCATTGAAAAGAGCATAGCTATGCTGGAAAATGGAATCGGGAGAATAATACAAGCAATCTTCTTCACCATTTCCTTAGGAGACACAAGAAAGTATGTGAACAATTTGACGTGCAAGAAAAAATAGTTTCAGTTATCCATTTTTCTTTTTTCTGGGATGCAAACGCAAGACTTAACCAAGTTATTTCTGCATCTTTTGCCTTGCAGGACCAAATATTTTGGGCACATGAGATGCAATTAAGTGGTCTATGTGGAGAATTTACTTTTCTGAAATTTCTCAGCATTTTCAGCCAGATAATAAACAGTGCAGTCCGAAACTGTTTAAACTTTTAGGGGATACATTTACGAAACTATTAAGATTGCAGTAATATCATGGTAACTAATCATATATGCAGATTCATATGTGCAAGAGTAGATATACATGTCCTATGGTTGAGAATGTTTTTTCAAATGTACAATTTCTCATAATGAAAGCTATGAGATAATTTTTAAGTTTGGTGGTAATTTCACCCTGTAAAGTGATTGTGACAAGGAGGATAAGAAAAACAGACCAAAATGGGGTGGATTCCATGATGGTTCCCCCCCTTTTCTTATGTAGCATGCATAAAGCAAGGAAGGAAATAACTTTGTTCCAGCAACCCAAACTATGATATAGAGCCCTTCTGAAAATTAAACAAGAAACATGCCATCTGTCTCCAAGATGCATGTATCTTACCATTCAAAACCCACTCGGACTTGTTACTCGTGTCTATCTTCCGCATAATGGTGATCTGCTCCCCTTTACTGTCCCCTCTCAAGCATATCTTGATGTATCCAGACTCCTCCCCGCGTTTTACATAAGCACCAATGCTTGTTGCTCTCCCCAGAACCTGCAGAATACGGAGGCTCATCTCACAGAATCTTAAAAGTTCAACCAGATTAACAATGCTACAAGTTATGTTTAATACCTGAGGGTCACCACCAAGACCAAGTGCAATGGCACATACAAGAGAGCTCTTACCAGATCCATTAGGTCCAATGACAAGGTTCAAACGCGAGCCTGGGACACACTTCAAATGACTGAATGTCATGAAGTTAGAAAGCTCGATCTCAATTATGTTCCCTGGCATATAATCATCTTCTCCTCTGAAGATCAAAAGGTAAAAATTGAGGAGTGAATCTGATATACCAGGATGTGAAATCTTATTTAACCAAAATTTTAAGGGACATGGGATAACTAATTTATGCTGTCTGGATAGTTAGGAAAAACTCTCCCTCTCCATCATACCCTAAACAATCTTCACCATCTGAAGAATTTTTGTTTCTTTTGGCACCCCAAGAATTACCAATGTTTTAGTAACACTAGAGCAAAAACTCAAAATCCACAATAAAGAAGAAAAAGAAATCCAAGATTGCTTAAAGAGCGGTGGAGCTTCACTAGTTACACAAACAAATGGGAAAAAGACGTATACACAAATATAAAATTCTCAAAGATATTCATACCATCAAAGAAGTTAGAACTGAAGAAAAAGAATTTACAAAATTCGACCCTAATAGAAGCATTTGTTATAATCAAGACTAATGCTATCTGAGAATAAAACATTAAAATTTTAAAATGTTCTTGTCAACTTTTTCAGTGAGCACTATTAATTTACCTCCTCATTAAAAGTTTAAACTAGTAGAGAGGAGAGATCTTAACAAGCAGAAACTTGATATCTTTGCCGATAACTAGTTTTCTAAGAAGTGACTGCATTCAAGGAAGTAAAGTGGAAGCATTCATCACAACGGGAACCAAGTGTAAGGAAACTACTGAGCCAAAGAAGGTAAGCACAGTTATGGATGAAATCAAGCATCAGAAGCAAGTCGCTAAATAGAGGGAAATAAGATAATCAGCATATGAAGGACCAAATAGGTTGCATTTTAAGTTTAGTGGTGAATAAGTTACTAAAAGCAGTCACATCTATCATCCCTTAAACGAAAAACAATTCAAAAGCTGCTAATTTCTGATATGTGCAAAGTTAAGAACACCCAGCATTCTGACTTAGTATAGTAGGAAATGCCAGATATCAAATGTAACTTCTTTCCAAAGTTTTAGCTTCAAATGTAAACGCACCTATATCCACCAGCAATTTTACCCAAATTACTGAAAAACAGTACATAAATAAGCAAGAAATAGTAATATGCGATTACATTTTTAGTTTCAGCCATAACATTGTGAAAAGGACTAAACACAGCGAGTATCTTCAAATCAGTGCAGTGAGCTTGAAAGATTTCACCTTTGCCCAGTCACATTCTTTTTACGCCCCCAATTCTCAAGAAGAATGATAAAAGTACGAACTTTTCAATTATAAGAAAAAAAAATGAAGGAATGAGAGCCTAAAAACCAAAAAAGAGGTGAGAGATAAAGAGACGACACTGTCTACAGCATACAAACCTGCTGATTTTGGGCCGTTTGCGCCGCGGCTCATCAGCCATTGGATATCTACAAAGTTCTCGTTGATCGGCGATATTTTAACGATGAGAAAGTCATCGGAGAGGGGGAGATAGAAGGGGTTAGGGTTTCCGATAACGATGATTTGACAGGAGAGAGTAGACGGTGTCAGGATTGGGGCGCTGCAGAGAATTGGCGCCAAGACAGAGTGGGTTGCATAAGAGATCCTGTTTCATTTTCTTTTTTGTTTTCTTTTTTCCTTGTCTTTATCCTTATAGTTAGTCCTTTTTTTTTTTTTTGGTTAAACAAAAAAGGAAGAAGCAGTTCTTTCTTTTTTTAGTAAGAAGTGTAATTTCAATAAAAAGGATTATCATGTTCTATTGTGTATTTAGATTAGATTTTGTTATAAAAATTCAAAACAAAAGTTTTTTATTGAGTCTCATTTTTTTTTATAAATAATTTACTTTTATAAAAACAAACAAAACATCTCAAAGAAAAACCAAATCCAAATATACCTTTATATATTGTTGAGATTCTTTCATGTACTAAAAAATTATTGGATATTCCTTTAAATGTCTTTGTTTTGGAGTTAATCATTTAAAATACGACTTTTGTATCAATATTTATTTCCAATTCTTGAAATTGAAACTGAACTGCTAAATTGAAGACTTTTCTATAGAGCTTAACCGAAGTATTTGTTACATCTTGTAGAGGTATATAAAAGCCAACAATCCAGTTATCATGGTGATCCCGAACAACTCCTCTTGCTCCTCCTCTATTTGGATTACCTAATGAGGATCTATCTGTGTTGAACTTGAGGGCATTCTCACGAAGAGGTTTCAATTTTAGATAGATGATTTTTGAGAATGAAAGCTTTTCAAAAGATTTGTTTACTATAACAAATTCAACAGGCTGAGCTAAGATTTCCTTAACAATTGGAAAGTTTGTTTTAAAGGGTTTGAAAATACAATTATTTCGACATATCCAAAGGTTCCAACAAGCTAAGGAAAATATAGTAGATGTTAAAAGGAACGATGAATTTAGTACAACAATTAGATTTGAACCAAGAGTAAAAAGAGGAATTATTATACAACAAGTAAATAGTATCAGTATTTAATATATTTTTGAAAGCAAACCATAGGAGTTTAGCATTTTTGCAATGTCTAAGAATGTGTTCCGTATGCTCAAGAATGGCAAGGCATATAAAATAGCTATTGGTGTTTAGAATGTTTCTTCTATGAAGCAAGGTCCTGTGGGGGAATCTATCATGCATACAGAGCCATTAGAAAGATTTAGTCTTGTTTATAGTTGCGGTATGCCAGATCCATTTAAGATAAAGCTAAGAGGGATAGGGGGTATGCACTAGTGGCTTTATATGCAGAGCTAATTGAGAAAATACCTAAGGGGGTGGGGTTCTAGTAAGCTTGATCTTTGCTGATAGGTAGCATTTTGGTGTCTTTGATAAGATAATCAAGAAGAATAAAGACAAGTTTTCAAAATTCCATTTTCTTTCTTGAATGCAATCACTTAGAAAGAGTTTATCCTCATTTTTTCAAAAAGGGCCGTGCAAAATATTTCTAGGGGGTGATTTGTTAAGCCAATTATCCATTCAAAATGAAATGGAATTTCCAGATCCTATGCTCCATCTAATTTCCTTTGTATAGATGTTCCAACCATGTAGGATACTCTTAGAAATAGCTAAGATAGCCCTCTTGGCAAAGTTAGATTTAGAGAAATATTTTTCCTTAATTATTTGTGCCCAAAGGGAGTCTTTGCTTGAGATAAAATATCTTCAAGCAAGACTAGCTAGAAGAGGAGAATTTTAGTTTTTAGTTTGTTTTAATTGTAATCCTCCTTTGTCATAGGGGAGACAAACATTATCCCAAGCAACAAGATTCAGTTTCTTTTTTGTCATCAACAGAACCCCAAAGAAATTTTCTACAAATTCTGTCTATGAGAGAGGTAGAAGATAAGATGGATTAGATAAATGTAGTTCTACCAGCAAGGGTTAAGAATTTTGATTTCCAAGAGGCCAATTTAGAATGCAATTTATCAATGATAAAATGAAAATTATTATGGGTGTATTTACTACTAGAAATTGGAAAACCAAGGTATTTGCCAAAATCCTTGGTTCTTTTGATGTTAAGACAACTAGTAGCATGGTTTGCAAGGGAGTCATTAACATTGTTTGAGAAAAAGATTCTGGATTTGTTGAAATTGATTTTCTGACCAGAAAGGTTACAAATTTTATTTAAAATATCTATAATGTTATTGAGATATTTATGGTCAGTTTTTGCAAAGAGGATAATGTTATCAGCATATAAGGTAAGAGATTGGTATACCATTCCTAGAAATTTTGATAGGGGACCAAAATTTTTGGGTTATAGAATTTTGAATAAAGATGGAAAAGTACTCCATGCTTAGTAAAAATATATGTAGGGAAATAGGATCACCTTGACAGATACCTCTGGATGGAGAAAAGAATTCATTTGGAAAGCCATTTATAAGTATGAGAGGCTAGAAGAAGATAAACAGGAGAGGATGAGATTAGTTGTACTAGTAGGAAAATTAAAGTAATGTAGCATGGCATGGATGAAAGACCATTTTAAGCGATCAAAAGCTATTTCTAAATCCAGTTTGATGGCCATGTAACTGTTTTTCCTTTGATTTTCTTCAATTTTTGCAAAATGTTTTTAGCAATAATAATATTATGTGCAACTCTCTTTCTAGGTAGAAAAGTAGACTGATTTGAAGTAATGATTTTATCTAAGAGTGGCCTAATCCTACTAACAAGGATCTTAGTAATGGCTTTATAAGAAGTGTTGCAAAGGCTTATAGGCCTAAAGTGGGTAATATGGTTTGGGTTTTTATTTTTTGAAATGAGTGAAATGAAAGTTCTATTAAGCTCTTTAGGAATTTTTCCTAATTCAAAAGCAGACATGATAAGTTGAATAGTGACTTTGCTAAGAGAGCCCCAGAATTTTTGGTAAACTAAAGGGTGTTAACCATCTAGTCCTGAGACCTTGGGAGGTATGAAGGAATGAAAAGCATTGAGAATTTCTTCAGTTGATACAGGTTGAATGAGCCTGCTAATATTATCATGGCTTAGATGAGTTGAAACAGAGAGTAAGAGTTTGAAGGTTAGGGATGAAGAGGACTGTTATGTAGCAAAGAAATTAACAAAATAGTTAAAGATAATGTTTGAAATATGTGTGTGACTAGAGTGCCAATTTCCACTCGTATCTTTAAGCATAGATTTTTTTTGTCTTATTATGTTAATAGTGGATGAGTGAAAAAAAATCTAGTATTTGCATCACCTTACTAAAGCCAATAAATACGAGATTTTAGTTTCCAAAACTCATGTTCATCCTTAAGAAGGTTTATACAGTCAGCTTGAAACTTTGATTCAAGATTTACTTAAAAAACACTATATTTATTAGCTAGGTATTTTTGGATGCCATTAAGTCTGTCTTGCAAAATACTTTTTTTTTTTTTTTGTGGAAGATGCTACCAAAGGTTTGCTTATTCCATAAGGTGACAGATTTTTGGAAGTGTTCAAGAGCTAAAAAGAAATTTGATGGATCCTATCAACTAGGTCAGGAAATGAAGGTAAGAAAGCCATATTGACTGGAAACAGAATGGAGGTTTGCAATAGTTTATTTTTCTGTAGAGAGGATAAAAAGGTAGTGGTCTAAAAAAATTCTAGGGAGATGTCTGACTCTAACTTTAGGGAATGTTTCAATATAATTGTTAGTTGCCAAGAAACGATCAAGTCTTCCTATGATTTGGCCTTCTTTAGTCTTTCTCTTGTTAGACTAAGTAAATTTCTTACCAGAGAAGCCCAAGTCAATCAAATTACAGTGGCTGGTACATTTTAAGAATTCATTTACTCTATTGGTTTTAATAGGAATATCGTAGAATTTTTCTTTTGATTTGGTGACCACATTAAAATCTCTAAGGAGTAACCACGGTCAAGAGTATGTATTTGCTACTATTTCTAAATTTCCCAAAAAGTTTGTTTATCAGTATGATTTGGTCTAGCATAAATAGTAGATAAGAGAAATAAAGTTTAAAATTACTTACCCTGACCATCAGATGAAGTTCTTGGGATGTTTTTGAAATTATATGGACTTCGAGATTTGGATTCCATAAGGCAATGACTCCTCCAGAGGCTCTATTGACATCCATTACTACAAAGTTAGTGTAGTCTAATTTGGGCATGATGCATTTGCATCCAATCTTGTCTGCTTAATTTCAATAAGAATAATGAGGTTTGGTTTGTTTGGAGTAATCATATCTTTAAGAGAAATTTTAAAATTGGGGCTTCTCGTCCTTCTGCAATTCTATAGTAAGATAATTATCAGGTTGATTTGTGAAATGGAATCCTCAAGGATCAGGTAGTTGATGAACTAATTAGACAGTGTTTGGTCCATTTCCTGTTGCTATGAGTTGCTGTTGGTTGCTTGATTGCATGTTAGGATAAGAATTGATAAATACTTATTGCCATTGTTTATTGAGTTCAAAATTCAAGTGACTACTGATATTTTGGTCAGGGTGGAAGGAGAAAAAAAGTATTTGTTCTTGGTATTCTTGACTACTTTGGTTATGAGATTTTCTTTTACGCTTAAAATTTTCTGGTAATGTTTCAGTGGAATTTTTGTTTCTAATTCTTCCAAAAGATTTGCTAGTAATAGGAATATCATGTCTTCTGGTAAAATTCTGGGAGACCGAGGTAGAGTTATTGAAGGAGTTGAAATTGGTTAGTCGATAGTCTCCAAAGGAACACGAGTAGTGAGGTAAGGGGAATGAGAGAACAGGGGAATCTCCAAGGAAGTGATCAATGTTGCGTCATGGGGATGATGATTCAAATGGTAATAAAGAGGGTTGATTGATGGTTCCAAATTGGTCCATGGGTCTTGGAATGGAGTTGGTTGTACAAACTAGTGATGGTTGTGCATGGCCTTTATACCAGTCTTATTCCTTTTGTCACTAAATCCACCATAAACTGCGAATTTTCTATCTTGATTGTGAGTAGTTGATTCTCCAACTCCACATTTAGGGTCAAGGCATAACCTTGAAAACCCCATTCCAGCCTAGAAAATAGGCTTAGTTGTTGAACTATTAGATGGTGTTAGAAATTGATCATTTATTGCTGGTAATAAGCTAGTTGGTTGTAGTGCTGAGCTAGAAAGTTTTGCTAGTTTAGTAGCGGTATCTAGGGTGAGAGATAGTTTCTCATGGATTGAAGTTATTGGTGGTGATGGTTTTGCTGGATATTGAGGGCATGATTGAGTCTACGCCTTCCTTATAATTGTGTTCTCTGTTGGTGTGAGCTATTAATCTGGTAAAAGGGAAGATGAGGCATGGTCAAGGGTGACTGTTCTAGCCAATAGGAGTGTAGAAGTTAATTTGTGATTCAGTGAAAGAAGCAAATTTGTAGTTGGGCATGTAGAGAAATGGCTGCTCTTATTATGCATTGTTGTTGTCTCTTGCATTTGGTTTTCAACAGCAATAGAGCTAATGATGGGGATATGAGAATGCAGCATGAGTAGTAGCAACATGGCCTAATGTGCCTTTAGGGTTATGATTACTTCAATCTCCATTATGTTTTGAGTTTGAGGGACCAGTAATGTATGGTCAGGAGAGTGGAGAGAAGCATTAAATGCTTTGTTTAGGGAAGAAGGGTTAGTAGAAAATGATGAAGTATTATGTTTGTTTATAGGAAATTGGTTAGGCTTGGGAATCCCATTACCGATTTGAGAGGTGGTGGAAATACGGTTGAATGGCTCCTTTAACAGCAGATTATCAATTGCTCCAGAATTTTTGGGAGTTAATGATTTCATTGAAGTGGCCTGAACAGTGAGAGCATTTAATGTGCCGAGTTTGGCAGCATTATTACTTGGTTTTTGGGGTTCAATATCCTAGATTTTAGTGTGTAACTGTTCCGAGAAATTTTCAATGGAGATCTGGTGAGATTTTCGATTTTTATCTTGAGAATCAATGAAAGACTTTATTACTACGAAAGAATTTTGGCTATGTTGGTTTCTATCTTTTGCCAGCCAAATTGATTTGGAACCAAGATTTGGGTTTTTGGTACAGGTTGGTTGGGTTTGAACTTTAGCAAGTGAGGATAGGGTTTTGGGGTATTTTTTTGGTGTGAAACGACCATCCATGGACCATGATTAGTTAGGAGAGGTAGAGTTGGTTCAATGACAAATTTCTGACCAGATACTTGAACTAGCTTGGTCTCTGATGGTGTATAATGGCAATTTGAACTTTTGTGACCTATCTTACCACAGGAGAAGTCAACTTGGTTAAGACCTTCATACATAACTGATTGTGCGTTAGTGCCAAAATAAATGGTAGTAATTAGGGATTGTTCAATCTTAACTTGTATACAGATTCTTGCATATTGGCCTTGAGAAGCTGCCAAAGTGAAAGCATCCATTCCAAGAAAAGTACCTAAAATGTTACTAGCTTTGGTGAGGAGATCTAAATCGAAAAATTCTATGGGTAATTCAAAAAATCTTTCCCAAATAGCAGTGGAGGAGACGAAGGTTTGAGAAGCTATGAACTTTGGTTCCCATGGTCTAACTGCCATAAAGTTTTGCCCAATAAAATATGGACCTCATGAAGGTCCCTTGCTTAATTTTCTTCTTTCTGGAAGTCGATGAGGAAATAATCCTTCTCTAGATGCATTATATTTAGTTCTTCAGTGGGTTTCCAAATATCTTTTAACTTTGAGGAAAGAAATTTGAAGCCTACTGTTCTTCCATACACTTTCACAATCATAGAGGAGAGCTACGGTTGGTAGATCCTTGCCTTGTCCTCTTCGAAGAAGGGAATGACGGATTTGAGCTTTTGTTGATTTCCTTTTTCTATAGAAATGTCTATATGAGAGAAGTTTAATCGAAGGTGATTTCTAAGAGAAGATTGCTTATTTGTAGTAGACAGTTTAGAAAGGTAAGTTTCAGAAACTATAGGCGTTGGTGTTGGTGGGGATTAAGAATCAAGAACGTTCTGTTCTTTAATCCTTTTGGTATTTCGAAGCAGGTATTTGCTTCTTCTTAAGGGAGGGAATGGGGAGGGCTCTCTACATGTTACTACCACTAAAGTTCAAACCTTTCATTTTATATGAGCCTATCGAAAAAGGTTTGCTTAGTTCAACTTATCTTCGTGTGGTTTACACACTATTTTACAAGACAAGGTTTAGCTATATCTTGCAGTACTAGTTGCAGGTTCTTTTATCAATGGAAAGAGAAAAAAGAAAAAACGAAAAAACAAAAAAGTATTAGTATTGATTTGTTAATTGCTCAACTAGTAAAGTACTTTGCATGTCTATATATCATATTCCTCTATCTCATTTGTAAAAGTGTCATTTTTTTTTAAAAAAAAAGGTGTATTTAAGTGAGTAATTTATAAAAAGGTGTGTTTAAGTGTGTTGATTGATGAATAAAAATTCCATCTCCCAAATGTTCAATTTGTAAAGCAAGACAAAACTTATTCTTCCAAAATCCTTAATCTCGAATTCTTTTTTCAAACAATCTCGAACTTTCCTGAGCTCTTCAGGAGCCCCAATAAGATTAATATAATCAACATATATTGTAATTATCATGAAGCCTAGTTCAGACTTCTTGATGAAAACACATGGACAAATAGGATCATTTATATATCAAGCTTGCATCAAACTCTCAGTGAGACAATTATAGCACATTCTTCCAAATTGTTTCAATCTATATAGAGATTTTTTCAAATTAAGGGAATAAATTTCTTAAGTGATTGATGTACATTTTCTCTTGTTGGGGCATCTATTCGAATGAGTATCTATAGTTAGAAGATACGATTTGGTAACTCTTTTAAAGTCTGCAAAAGTATCAGGCAACTGATTTGCACTTCTTTACAAATGCATTATCTTTTGAGCTAAGTTTACTAGTGCCTATGTGTGGATCAAGATGACCCAATGATAATATTTCACATGTAATATCTTTTCCCAACTGCTGATTTTCTCCTCTTAATAAGGGGAATACTGTTTCATTAAAATGATAATCAACACATCTTGTAATAAAAACATCACCAATTGATGGCTCAAGATACCTGATAATCGATTAATAAAATTTTGGTTACCAAATGATACATTTCAATTGCCGTAATTTTGTCATAATATAGGCCAGAAGTGCGAGATAGCAGTTTCTCAAATACATGTTTTTTTACCTAAAATAACTGCAATAATAAATATATATTTTGCATTCATGTCATTCATTGTCTCAATGTGATATCTATTTTGACAGATATCTCTAAAACCCAATACATTTCTCCGAGACTTTGCGGAGAATAATACATTATGAATGACTAGTATAGTTCCTTCATGTAAACATTTTATGTATTTTCATTGTGTTGTGTGATAGAATACATAATTTTGGCAATAGTAAATTAGGTCTGAGATATTTTAGATTTTTCTAAAAAAAAAAGTGGATAAAACTTCAAGTGACACTTGGTCACTTGAGGAGATATCTTCCCAATTTCTCGAGTTACTCATATATATCTTCTTTGTTTTGCCACTTTTTCGCTTTCATTTTCGTTCTTCCTTTTCTTCCTTCTTCTCTTGGTTGCTCTTAGGTTTTGCTCAATTCATCTCTTTCTTGGCTTGATTCTTCTTCGTCCATTAAGGTACTAATTCTTAGTATTTTCTTTTGTTTGATTTCCTTGTTTGTTTATAATTTCTTTAACTCTATAGTATAAATTATTTATTTAGTAAAAATTATTTATTATATTATTTATAGTATGAATTGTTATAGTATAAAACAAATCTATATGTTTTAGAACTTGAAATAGATTTGATATTTGTAAACTTTGTGATACTTAATATTTGAGAAAATTTGATATTTGTGATATTTGTGAAATTTTATTAAATATATAAATATTTGAATAGAGTTGATATTTATAAAATTTGTGATATTTGATATTTGAGAAAATGTAAGAAAACTTGATATTTATGACGTTTATGAAATTTTTATTAACTACACCATATATTTGAAGATATAACAAATAAAATAAATAAATATTATTTTATTAGTTTATTATAATAAATAATTATTTTAGTATAATTTTTATATATAAATAAAATCCTACGATATTTGTATTATTTTATTACTTTATTATAATAATTATAAATAATTATTTTATTACGACATATATTTAAAGTCAAAATATAATCAAATATGTTATGTGTATATATATATATATATACACATAACATATTTGATTATATTTTGACTTTAAATATATAGGTATATTTTTGTAGGCTATCCGATAATTATGTGTTTTAATTAGGCATAGAGTAGTCTAGAAGAGATCACCCGATAAATTAGAATTTACCATTTTAGAGATTTTGACTAAGGTTTAGTCATTTGCATTTGTAGAAAATTCGCATATCTCCATAGGCAACGAGTAGCCTATATATATATATATATATATATATATATATATATATATTGAGCAATTATGTGAGTTTATAAATCCAAAATCATTATATTTTTAGTATTATCAGTATTTGTTATTCGCAATTATGAATATACTATTTTCGAAAATATCTTTTGCTACTTGTTTTAAATTGGAGAGGTTTTCCATAATATATTTTTATTTGTGCATTTGAAATATTTCGTAGCGGTGCTCCAAATAAGTATTTATTTGATTGAAAATATTTTATTGTGTATTTTTGAAAAGTCATGTGCATTTACATGTTTGGACTGGTGGGCGGTTGTTATTTTGAAGTTATGTTGAATTTGATTTGGTTATGGGTTTGGAATCATTTGGATGGCAACTTGAGTGACCTTTATGTTTGAAAAGGTGTATAAAATTCCCGTTCTGACTAGATATGATGGGACTAGATATGATCTGAACATAAAGCGTCAGTGGATTGCACTATACGTGGCTAGTCTCCCATACTAGGGCCTCTTCCGCTGGTGTAGAACGCACAAATTGTGTATTGTGAATCCACTTAAAAGGGGGCGTAGTATGTCAGGGAGGGCGTGGCCTAACTGGTACTGCGTTTATCTGTCTGCAGTCACCTAACAGTGAGTCAGAAGGAGCTCAATATTAAGGTTGATCACCAGGGTTGGACTGGTAGGTACCTCATATCCTTAGCCTGGTTTCTGTCTGGGAAGGCATAAAGTAGTCTGTGAAATGAATATTTGTACTAGTGTATGGCTGGTATTGACTATGGGATATCAGAATTTGTTTCTTGATGACCCCGTTATTGGTTCCGGTAGATTTACTGTTGAGCTAGCATTTGATTATTTGTCATATTTGAGAAATTGGATTGATGTGCTATGCTGACGTGTCTTAATTCGCTCAAACTTTTCAACTAGGCTCAACATTCACATCAGTTTGTGTATGTTTATTTGAAAGGAAAAGAATATTTAATTGCATATAAAGAATTTGTACACTACCATGCATATACATTTATCCATGTCATTTTGAAATCACAAGCACACACGTAAACTTACTGAGCTCTTTGGCTTACACTTATTCTTAATATCTATTTCAGATAGATCATACCCAGAGACAAAGCAGTGAGTTTCATGTTTACTATAACTTTAACTCGAAGAAGATCTTTTGCTATGTATAAATACTTTTGAAATATACTGTATTTTTTGTTCTCTTTCGCTAGTAAAAAAAAGAGAAAAGATTGTGTTAAGAATCTACTTTTGTATATAAAAACTTTCGTTGTTGTTTCCATTTATTATATTATTTTTTATATATTTAGTTTATTTTTTATTATTTATTTCTCCTCCGGATACTAGTACTTGTACATATCAGTGCTGAGAGGTACGCTGGTACCTTACTCAGCCGCAGTGAAATCTAGCGGAGGAGTTGGGGGTATTACAACATTAGTAATATTCTTTTTACATATTTCAATTGAGAAGTAATTCTAAACATGGTTGGATTATACTCATTGATAGATTTCAAATCCTGGAGTTACAAATGCAACCAATCATATCACACCTCTGAAAGGATAATCATCTTCAAATGGTCAAATCTTTACTTCAAATTATTTCACAATATAAGTGGATCTTTCACAATAAGATATTCTACATTCAAATCTTCATGAAGATTATGGTGAAGAAAAATCATAACTTGGCACGATCTTGATTTGATGCTGTATTATTTTCTTTAATGGTGTCTTCAAGACTATTGCATGCACATGTATTTCAACATCAAATGTCCAAGATAAATAAATCTTCGCAATAATATCAAGAGTTACAAACTCAAATTTAGTAAGATTAGCCATGAAAATGAAACTTGTAATATAAAAAGCTACTTGTACCTTCAAATTTTCAAAGTAGTATAACTATTTTTTAAATAGTAAAATATAGAGACTCATACTGAAACTTATTGCAAAATAATAAAAGAATAACTAGAACATAAACTATAGATATTAAAGAAACAAGAAGAGAGTAAGAAGAAATTCTCTTGTTGTATTTCATCCTTCTTTTCAACCTATACCTCTATATACATTAGCTATAGATTGTATAAAATGTAAGAAGTAATTCAGAAGATAAAACCTTATCTTACAATAAGTGTAGCATTTAGGGAGAGAGATAAGATAATATTTTTAATTTTCTAAAAAATGAAAGGGCATCTACATTTATTCTTCAATTTTCATAACAATTTCAAAATAAACTAAACTTATTATCCTTTTTAAATTAAACTATACAACTTTGAAGAAGTTATTTAAAATTAAACTAAATAAACTTCATTTTGATATTCACTTTCAAACACTTATTTTCAACTCTACATTTTTTTTTTATATAAAAGTCACATCTATTTCAATAAAGAAATATGCATGCGCACAAGTTTGTTTGAATTTTTAAATAAATATTATTACTAATTATACAATATTAATAGTAATTTTTATGCTATATAAAAATATACTATAAAATAATAATATCTGATTACAAAATTATCTAACACATTACTTGCTTAATATATCTTAACGATATTAAAAAGAAAATTCAAAATTTTTTAAATTAATAAATAATTTAATTAATTATAAAACTGCATATATGAATTATAATAAATCTTAAATTTAATTTACATCCTCTTTTCTCTCTCGTATACAAACAAAAGTAACTTTCTTTTACATTGGCAACATAATATGAATATCTAGCAACCCCGGAGGACAGAACACAAAACCTCCAACCTTGGACTGCATTTTTCTGCCTCTATCAGTCTATCCAAAAGAGCACAGATTCTTTTGCACTTTCATGGCTATTACTGCGTATTCATCTGTATCACTCTCCTGTTATCCAACTAAATCATCTCCCAAAGCTTTCCACACTCACAATTATCCTCCTCCAAGTCTTCCTTCCTCAAAGAATGCAATTAAATTAGTTCCAGCTGCTGCATTTGCAGCTATTACTGCTGGTGATGAGGGTGTGGCCACTTCTTCTACTGCTCAGGCTGCAACAGCTGCTGTATCGTTATCATGTGAAAAGGAAGAATTCTTTGATTTTAGAGGGAGTGGTTCTGAGGGGGAGATGGATTGGAGAGATGGCATGTCAGTAAGGAGAAGGAAGAGAAGAAAAAGGAGAAAGCAGGAATCAGAACATTTGGAGGCTGAGAGAAGAGTAATCAAGAATCTCTCTTTGAAACCTCGAAAGCCTAGGCAGTACTTGACACCAAACGCAGAAGCAGAATACTCATTTTGCCTTAAGGTATGTATTATTCTGAAAAGGATTCACCTGCTTTAATCGAAGCCCTGTAAAAATCTATGAATTATGGAATTCTTGCCATCATTTCTGGATTTGCAGGAGGAAGCAACGGTTGAAGATCTGAGAAAGAATGTCGAAAACACTGACGGGCATGTGCTCACCTTATCTCAGTGGGCTAAGGCTGCAGGAATGAGTAGAATTAGTTTAGATAAGATCTTGTGTAATGGCAGAGAAGCACAGGAAAGAATCATTCGGTGCTATAGAAGACTAGTTGTTTCTGTTGCTGCTTCTTATCAAGGCAAAGGGTTAAGCATGCAAGATTTAGTTCAGGTATTCTATTACTTTTATGGCTCATCTAAAAATGGTTATCAGTACTTGTCTTTGTTTGTTAATTGTTTTTTCTTCATTACTGCAGGAGGGAAATCTTGGACTTCTCCATGGTGCCAAAAAGTTTAATCCAGAAAAGGGGTATAAGCTATCAACATATGTTTACTGGTGGATTAGACAAGCTATCAGAAGAGCAATAGCAAAGAAATCTAAAATAACTCGGATACCGGTAAGAAATGCATCAATTACCCTTCTGTTTTTTGAGAACTCCAATTCACCTATTAAATCTTTTCGGATTTTTGGACTTATTGCTTTATAATTCTGAGCATTCTGGCAATAATTTTAGAAGTTTATGCTGAATAAAGGCATCTTAACTGTTTTTTTCCCATCAAGATCTTCATTTTGGGCAAATTCTCCCCATGATTTTTCTTACTGAAAACTGAAGATGAACACGTGAGTTTTATGTTTGCCCCAATAATCTAAGAAAATTTGAAAGGAACGCTTGTAATTGGTGAATGCATTGTTAGCCTGTCTTTTATAGGGAAGCGTAAGTGAGCTGGTTCCGAGGATTTGTGAGGCAAATGCTGTCTTAAGCAGGAAACTTGGAAGATTCCCCACTTGTGCGGAAATTGCAGCAGAAGTTAACAAGAACGTCTTAACTATAGGAGTTGCTCTTGAAAGAAACAGAGAGCCAATCTCCCTTGATCAAGCAATCAATGGTGCTAGCCGAATTTCATTGCAGGTTCTGATCCCTTAAAGTCTTGATTTTATCTGTCTATTCTTACCGAAGATAAGTGTCTACTTATTATTAGGCCTCTAAATCCTAGTGGTATGATGATTAGGCAAAGGCTTAGAGTAAACTAATTTCTTCATCATTGCCAGATTTTAGAAGATGTTTGAAAATCTGAATCATGGCTCGTGAGCAATCAAAAGCTTGAAATGGCAATGACTCAAAATGTTGCTAAAACCTCACAGTTTTAAAAAATTCTTGTGAAAAGAAGTTACAAGAAAACAAAGCAAAAACTATGTCGGTAGTAAAGCAATATGCGAATCTCGATTTAGTGGGATATTCATGTTAGTTCAATGCCTCAGAAAATGCTTTTCATAAAATTTTGGTTTACAAGTCTTGCAGGATATTACCCCAGGGCCAGAAGAAACAACACCAGAAGCAATGGTAAAGAAACAGCTCATGAAGAGGGACATGGATAAACTTCTCCATGGACTATGTGATAGGGAAATAAATGTACTAAAACTGCATTTCGGCCTAAATGGCGATACGCCTAAATCATTCGAGGAAATAGGAAGGCACCTCAAGCTCTCAAGAGAAAGAGTTAGGCAGATTAGTTGCACTGCATTATCGAAACTCCGTCAGAAGAGCACGGTTAATGATCTGAAAGTGTACATAGAATAACATTTTCAATGGAGAAAGACAAATTACAGAACATAATAATTTGATTATCCACAAAGGTTTTTGATTCTGTAATCATTCTTAGAAGATCTCATGCTGTTCTCGTTTGAACTTTGAAGCTTTAGCACATACATTGAACACTGCGGAATATTACAGTGATTTTGCGAATGGAAGATTGACATGGGGATTGTCATCTGCCATTATGGTCAGAGATTGGTAGAGCAAAGAAAGTTCAGAATCATGGGCAACTTTTGCCAGGGCTAATGAATACGTTCATAGTACAATAGTTTGCTTGTGACTGATCATTCTGTCCGAGGTTGCGGACCTACAGAAACAAATTTATAAAGTTAAAATCTTAATGCGGAAATGATGTGGGCGAAGCGTTTGTAGTCCAACGGTTAGGATAATTGCCTTCCAAGCAATAGACCCGGGTTCGACTCCCGGCAAACGCATTTAATTATATTTTTAGTTTTCGTACTTTCATTTGCAGTAAGCCAGTAAGGGTGAGAAAAGAAAAAATCATTTCTCATCAATAATGAACTGCATTATCATTTCTTATTCATTCTTCTCCTTGTTTATAAATTTATAATAATTTGTTGATAAAGAATTATAATATATGATGTCAAGATTAATATCCGTGCATCACGCAAGGAATTTTAAATTAGTATGTTAATGATCACTAAAAGAATTCAAAAATCAAACTATTTGTACAATTATGAAAATGATTTATGTGATATTATATTTTGCATAATTAAAAAAATTATGATAATACATTTGATGTTTATTTAATTTACGTAATAGAAAATTATAAATTTACCGTTCAAGTTATTTTAAAATTACAAATTTATCCTTTAAATCACAAGTCATACAACAATTTAATCTCTACAATTAATAGATTAATAATTTATTAATGAATCTTTAACCTAAAAATTCAAATTGGCTTTTTCAAAACTTACGAAAATTGTTTAATCTCCATAATATATTTTTATTTTACTAAAATATCTTCATATTTTATATTGTCTCTTTACAAAATTGAAAGATATTATTCACCTTATACTTTTATAAAATATAATTAAGTTAATTCATAAAATATTTTATCAGTTAATCAATAATTAATTAAAGTCAAAATTAAAATATTATAAAGTTTCTAATTTAAAAGGTCAATTTATTATTTTTAAAATAATTTAAATAGTAAATTTGTAATTTTTCAAACAAGAATGTTTATTACTGGTTTAAACAAATCTTAAGGGTATTATCATAATTTTTCGAAAAAAATTTGTTGAATATACAGATATCAAGCTTCTGTAGTAACAAGGTCCAAAATGGTAACAGGAGAAAATATCGTTTGTCAACGAAGAGGTAAACCATTTCCAAGGTTCAATGCTAAGCGGTACTAAATTACATGATATACATTCCAATATCAGTATTGTACATAACATCATAAGCCGTGTATAATCTTCTACTCTGACTTGTGCAAATTGTGAAGTATGTACAAGGAAGCTGAAGACAAGAAGATACAAAGAGAATAGCTTAATAGATCCGTACCGGTCGCTATTGTTACCATCTTGCTTCTCTCAAACATTTTTACTAGAAGGATCATGACTATAACATGTCCTACTTTGGTTTTTAACTCATCAAGCGAACTAATTTTCATCCATTTTGGTCTCTCCTGCAAATCAATAAAAATGCGTCTATAAGTTACACGGCAAGAGAGAAGAAAGCAGAGGTGCATACCACTACTAATTTATAGATGCATATATAAATCTCAAACGGTTTATGCAAAGTTATTTGCAGTGAAGCAACAAATGCAGAATAGAAAATGAAGTGTCATGCGCCCTAGCTGCTGTGGTAGCATGAGCAAGTTCAGATGATGAAAGATGTGAACAAGTTTGAAACTTTTGATCACCTCCATGAAATTCCATGCCTTCGCTAACCCCAAAAAGTAACAGATTGGCACCACAACTGCTAGCTTGCCAAATTTCTTACCTGTCTCTTCGTAAGTGCATTTTATTTTTAAAATTTTTTTAATATTCAGTTATCCCCAGCAATATTGTTTAATCAACAGCTGAAATATCGGAATAAGGAAAAGGAAGTAACTGATGGAATAAGCCATGTTACAGTCAAAACTCCAGTTTCTTGAAAATAAGATAGGCATTGAAGTAATTTCTGCGGTAACATTGGAAAATTCTCACATGAAAGAGTAGAGAGATTACATGTAACTACTAATTCTTTACCTTTCTGAACTTCAACTTGCACTAAAGAACTGGAATTTCTTAGAAAGGCACAAAAAGTGTAATGTATTTATTGGGCTGCATTGAGTTATGGAATTTAAGGAACAAATAAATTGCAAAAACTGCAAGCAAAGGAGAGGAAAATGACTTTGGAAGAGCTCAAATACCTTTAAAGCAAACATCCCAAACAGGGAAGAGCCTTTGAGGGCACGATCATAAGCAGGAGCCACATCAGGAGGCACATTACTAATAAACAGTCCATACAAGCCCATCCCAAATATTAGCATCACGGTTCCAGCAAGATAGACATCTGAAATGAATATTAACATCAATAACACCTAGAAACAACGGAAATAGTGAAAGAAAAATGATATGCAATTACATAGCATTGTATTGGAGTGTGAAAGAGTAATCTTGTGCTATACATTGGAATTAGGTTGACATTTTTGCTACTTCAGATGTAAAATTTAATGCACTAAGAATAATAGCTTTGCACTATCATTAGCTCAGCACCAATGAAGAGTCCCCAGGGCCCAGGGTAGGTGGGGAATTCTTCCAGCCTCGATCAACTGTGGCGATTCCTGGCATATGTATACCTTAGTAGCTAAGGCAACCCCGTCCCCCAGCTCGCATTGTATTTGAAGGAGGGTAAAGGAAATACTGATTACATGCTAGCCTAAACACTGCTGATCAATGAGAACAAGAAGCTTATTCATACTTTTCAATTTTGGAAGGGTTCAGAGGATGAAGTTGAAGCAGCTAAATAAATAGGAAGATTTTTGTGCATGCTGCTCTTCTAACAAGGCAATCCTACTGTAATCTTATTCTGAGATTAGAAACCACTCAAAATCTCAGAGAAGCTTTCTCTTGTGAATTTTACACGTTACTTAGGGGCTTCTGCAGCAAAAGTAAGTGAATTGAGATACAGAAGATAAGCTGAATTGATTTTTCCATTCTGGCAATTGAAGATTTGGTTGATGATAAACAGGTTCCAAATGCACAACAAATTATCAGTCCATAAAATGGCGAATTTGAAGTAGCCTTCTTGAAATGGTAAATATCTACTGCACTTCAGCTTTCATTACGATGGTTTCAGTTATAAGTTGGATAATACTGTCAGTTTCGACATTGGTAGCTCCAGTTTCACAATTCATTTTGGGATTATAAGTAATGAAAGTATCAAAATCACAAATATTTTCTATAATAAGAACCCTTAATTTGTGGAGAGACACCACAAAAGGAATTGTAAAGTTTGATTTGTAGATCCATATCGTAGAAATACTAAGCAACAGAATTGTCTACTTCTCCAATGTTTATTGACTTATCTTTTATGAATCTGAAGAAGGTCAGAAAGCCTGTTCATATGTGAGCAAAAAGAAACCAGTAACACAGGTAAAACAAACTTCTGATAAAATCCATTTATAGATACAGGTTGAGGGACAAAACCTAAGGGCTGAACAACCCACTACAATCAGCCAAAAAAAAAAAAGGGAATAATCAAATGGCCTAAACTGACTACAAGTTCAGTAATTTATAATTTTATAAAACAGCATAGAAGAGAGTTTAGACATATGTACTGTTCAGAATACATAGACATATAAGTAGGCTTGGCCATTTATGTTGCATTTGATGACACGATATCAATGACGGTTTCCACTAAACTATTTTAGTCTATAATAAAAGTCAAAAGGTAGAAATACTGCAATAGTTGAAAGTGAAAACAAAAGATAGAATTTGCAAAGACTTGAAATCACTAATAAGCAAAAGACTCCAAAATAATCCCATATAGAAAGTTGCTGTTAACTATCAAAGCGTAAAATAGTAAGTGAAAGATATATGTACCCATTAATAAGACTAACATTCCCTAAAGAAAAAGGTTCAAGAGCTCACCAATAGCTTCAACCAATCGCAGAACCATTTGTCCAGTATGAATTCCTTTCACACAGCATGTCCAATAAACTTTATAGGCATCAAAGATATAAACACAGCCCTATAATGATGATATCAGGTGGTTAGTAACAAAGATTCATTCCAGTTTTACAATGCTAACCAAACTATCCTAGTGACCTACAATCTTTTGGCCTGTTAGTTTCTCTTCTTTTCACAGGCCATAGACGCTTGCACTAGAAGCCAAAAGTTCTCTTTTTCCTAAGAAAAGAAAAATAAGATCAAGGTCACTTTATAAAGAACCACATAAAACTTAACTAGAAAAGAAAAAGTTGAATAAGTAATTTTGCCAAAACTGATAAAAAGAATAATCAATTTAGAAATGTACCCCATAGAGAGACTTTGTGCATTCTACAGCTCATGGAGAAAGTAATTTCAACTTTTTCCTTACTGGCAAAGTAATTTAATACGCTATATTTAGATCAGATTTTTCTCACTTCAAGTCACTCTCATATGCAATATGTCAGAGATTGCACAAAATATCTTTTAGTATATCTAGTACGGATTACTTTGAAGTTCATGTAAATGCTAAGTAATCTACACATTGATTGATTGAAATTTGACGAGAGACTGTGACATGGAAACATAGTTTCTCGGACTTCCAACTTTTCTAAGCATTGGAAGTCTGAAGTATAAACACAGCTTACACAGTTACATTCTTTTCTTGTCCTCAGATAAGTTGTTACAGTCATGTAACATTACACTGGCCATCAACCCAAACCATATGCACCTTCTCTAGAAAACAAAAGGTTATTTTTCTTCATATAATTATGTGTCAAATGCTGCTTGAAGCAGAACATTGATTGCTTAATGCATATAACTATAGCACAGGGGCAAGGAGCTTAATCTAGTTGATCAAAATTAGATTAGTATTGGCCAAATTTAACTGGTTCCTCTAGATCCACTCTTTAGAAGCGTCATGTGTGGACATTTCATGATTTCAAGTCCAATAAAAATTCAAAACTCTTTTAGGTTAATGGCAATTCAAAATAAACTGCAATTTAACAACATTGAGTCAAAAACATAGTTAACATTTATTGGCTTAAGAAAAGACTAAAATAAAATTACACATTTGAGGATTGAAAATATTATCAACTGAGGGTATATCAATCAACTTAAAATTTTGAAAGGTACATAAAGGGGGAATTACATTGAGAAAGCAGAGCACTGAACCTGCCAGAGAACCCCCAACAGCTAGAAGTGCCAAAAAGCGAAAGTCAAATATAACCTGCATATTGATGGAAAAGCAATAAATTCTTTCAGCTGACTGAAAAGATTCAGTTTTAGATAAATTATCGTTTGGTCACTTTCCATAGAAATTGAAAGAATGGTTGAGATGATATCAACATCAAATAAGTGGTAAATCAGTATTAGTATCTCTGTGTGTCTGCATCAACGCGTGTGTTCATAGGTACATGTTGCATGGAACAATTGTCTAATATTTCTTAATGCTAAGACTCGGACATGACAGCAAAATGAGCAAAAGTTATAATCTTTGTACTACCAGAGTGAATATGAAAAATATTCAGCATATAAGTTATTGCATCGATGTTTTGTAGTAGAAACAGAAAGAATTAGCCCATAACCTAGTTTCCTGAAATTTTATCCAATTCCCCATGGAAAATTTTGTTAAAACTATGAGTTTAACCAACCGATCATAACTAAGTGAGATTTAGACTTCAGTATCTATCTAGTTTTCACAGCAGCAGCTCTAGGATTGTGTACAATTTCATCCGGTTAGATCCTTTAGGCTTTAATTTTCTTTAGTCTTTTTCAACCTTCAAATCCCTTTCCAGAAATACTTGAATCATTTGCTAGTAATCCTTCCAGCATAATCACAATGATTTTATCAATATGTACACCAAATACATTACTTTTTGAAAAAAATTGTTTAGCAATTGAAATTGCAATATCTAAAGTTACTTTTTTTTTTTTTTTTCTGGAGCATGTAGTAAAGAATCTGAAGATAAGTCCTTACTTTATCCTAGAAATCAAATCAGCATGAGCGAACATCAGATTTCTAGCTTGGCGTTTCAAGACATAAGTCTAGATAAATGCGTGTATCATCTTCTGCAAATAATTCAGAGATGATACACATGCCACAGTATAAAAGCACTTGTTTCAAATTATACCTTAACAAGAATGTCAAGCTTTTCTTACATATCAGGGAATAGTTGAAACAAATTTGTTAATAAAGCCCAATGCAAATATACACGCATAATTGACCCATAGGATTCATCACCAATCACCATGTTTAAAGAGGTTGGAAGGGTTTTCAACAGATACACAGGAAACTCTAGCAAAATGGAACAACTTTTTCAATCTGGAAAAGTCAACAAATTCCACATAGTAAATTTTAGACCCTATTTCATCATTTTCCTATTGGGTTTTGGGTTAACTCTAGGAGGCAGCTTTGAATTTGAACTCAATATAAAGCATCAAACAAGAAGATACACCTAATCACAATATAATCCAGGAAATATATGCTAACCAAAACGCGCCAAACACATCTATTCCCGCGCAAACAAATTCTTATACTACAAGCACTTCTTTTCTTTCTTCAAAAGAGCAGTCTTGGAAAAATTTAAATTCTTTACCCTCTCAATAGATGATTCACTGGACTGAAAAAATCTCGTAACTGGGCTCCCCGTTGGGTTTGCCAATGCATAATTGAAACCCTTTTCCAGATTTGGCTTAGCAGCAGACTCCACGAAAGGTGGCAGCGTCGACGATTCATGAGAAGAAGAAGAAGAAGAAGAAGAAGAAGGTGAAGATGATGATGATGCTGAAGGAGAAGAGCCCATGGAAGCAAGTAGCTGCGGTAGGCGTCGGACGTAGATTTTTGGTCTGTGATAAGTAACTCTGGAAAGAGACAGAGAAGTAACTGGAAGTGAGGCTAAAAGTGCCATGGTAGGAGGCCGTGCAGGGCGGTGATAGCCTGAGGCGGAGGAGGAGGGCGGAGGCGGAATCGTTGTTGGATCAGAGGTGCAAGTAGAGTATGTGATTGTTAATCATTTACTGGTTTAAGTGACCGCGGGGCCCATCGGACTGTCAGATAGTTGGATTTGGCGGGACAAGATTGCATTTTGACTGGATTATTTTGTCACCAAAGAAAAGGGTAGATAAAACATGATGCACGTGTGTAGTTTTTATGGGTGGGTACAGGATAGAAGGAGATTTTATTTATTTTTTTAATACTCTGTTAGTTTCAAACTATAAAGTATTTTAAACATTTTTTTCTTTTTTAAAATATCTCATGTTTTATTAATTTTAAAATTTATCTTCATCTATAAATAGAATTTATTTATTATCTCTTATGTTAATAAAAATAAATTAAATTAATTAATAATAAAAAATATCAAAAAATTATTAGATTTTATAACAAAAGGAGATTCTAAGACTAATAAAAATTTAAAAAGTATGCATAGCAAATCATGCAATATCTTGATTATTAGACACA